>CP142453.1:23280000-25730000 GCA_038049695.1 Cinnamomum chago | reverse complement strand
CATTATGGGCATATAGGACTACATATAAAACGCCCATTGGAATGTCACCTTATCGGTTGGTGTTTGGGAAACCATGCCACCTTCCAGTTGAGTTAGAACACAAGGCTTACTGGGCTATCAAGAGTTTCAACATGAAGATGGATGAAAATGGAGAACACAGGAAGTTGCAACTACAAGAGTTGGAGGAAACTCGAAATGATGCATATGAGAGTGCACGGATTTACAAGGAAAAGGCGAAGGCTTTTCATGACAAGATGATCTCTAGGAAAGAGTTTAAAGTTGGTCAACAGGTCCTTCTATATCAGTCACGGCTTCGTTTGTTTCCAGGTAAGTTGCGTTCTCGTTGGATTGGGCCTTTTGTTGTTACTAATGTTTTTCCACATGGTGCAGTTGAAATTCGAAGTTTAGCTACTTCCAAAGTGTTCAAGGTGAATGGCCATAGACTTAAGCCTTTCTATGAAGGTTTCCAAATAGAGAATGTGGAAAAATTAGACCTTGCAAATCCGATCTATCCTGATTGAGAAGGAAGCATTGAGTCGAGCCAACGACAATAAACAAAAGCGCTGCTTGGGAGGCAACCCTAGGAGAGTTCGTTCCTTTTCTTTTTATTTTCGCATTTATATTCTGTTTATTTTTGCCTTTTCTTTACATTTTACCTTACATTGGGGACAATATAAGTTTTAAGTGTGGGGGAAGGGATTTAGGTTGTGTTTTAATTTTAGACTTTTTGAAAAAAAAAATCGAAAAAAAAAAACGAAAAAAAAAAAATTTGCTTTTTGTTTTTTGTGGTTTTCGACGATTTTTGGTTATATATGTCATGAGCAAGATTCATTTGAGCTTGAGAAATTCATAACATGATTGAATAAGTAATCTTTCAACTTGTGATTAATTGGTACAGTTCCTTGAGGATGTTAGTGACTAAATTTGGTAGACAAAAGCCGATGAGATTTTGAGCCTTTCGACTGACACATCCATATCAGTCTCACTATTTTCTTTTATGAGAGATATTCTTCCATAGATCTGTTTCTCTAGAACTTGCCTTGATTCTCTTCGAGGTTACATAGACACAAGCATGCATGAACATGATTAAGGCCATCGTTGTTATAAGCTACATAAGCCAAATAGCCTACCTTGCAATTAATTTTTCCTTTGTTGAACCCCTTTGATCTTTATATCTTTCGTTTATTGTAAACCCACGTTACAAGCTCTGAACCTGAAAAAAAAATACCTTTACCTAAGTCGTAGAGCTAGTGGAGCATTGTTCATCATTATGATAGTGTGCAAGAAATAAGTGTGGGGGTGTTGGAATTTGCGGTATGACTATGACTGGTGTAATGGAACATGTGTTCATTTTCAATTTATGAGTTCCATTGTTTCTTCAAAAAAAAAAAAAAAAAAAAAAAAAAAAAAGGAAAAAAAAAGTTTATGAAGTGATGGAGGAAATTGCTGTCCATATTCATGAATCCTCCTAAAATTCCAAAAGAAGGGTATGTTCATATGTGATACATACAAAGGTGGAAGTTGTTGCGAAGGATCGTTCCTTGCTGCAAATGAAAAGTGTTCCCTTTGAACGATCTCTTTTTCAATACAAGAGTTTTACATGGTTTGAATGCTTTGAGGCCAAATTGAAAGAGCTGCTGAATGGAGTGATTGGTTTTATGTCTTCTATATTCAAGCTTGAAGTTGGTTCATTTTTTTTTGCTTCACTAGTTTTGATGGCTTTTGAGCTACATTCCCAAATATTTCCCACCTTGATCCTAAACCCCGTTACAACCCTTGAAAAGTCCTTATGATTCGTATTATGCATGTGATCCCAGTGGTGGAGAATGAGAAGATATGCAAGCCTATGGTGGATCATGTCCATTGGAATGAATTTGAGCGAAACACCTAACCTTCAAACAAATGAGAGTCGAGTGTTTATATCCATGAGGGTCTACGTATTTAGTTTACTCCATCGTCAAGTGAAAATGCTTACTAAGAATATTTGCTCATGATATGTTATGAGTTTTGAAGAGCTCGGTTGTTCTTTATTGATGGCGTTGCAACCTTGGTATTCTTGAAAAAAAAAAAATTTGAATTTAAGTGTTGCCCGAGGACGAGCAAAAGTTAAGTGTGGGAGAGTTTGATAAGAATGAAAAATGTTATATTTTTCTCCATTAATGTTTAGTTCTTTGTATCTATTTGATATCTAATTGCACTCATTATTCTTATATTTTGATTTAGGATGCAATTGGAGGGCTAAACGCAAAACGAAGTTAATTAGGCAATTTTAGATGAATTTTCACATCGCTTCGTAATCTGTGCATAACTCTATCATCTGAGCTCCAATTGAGATTATTCAAGATGCTATGAAACGCCAAGAAAAAGATCTACAACTTTCATGTTTTGAGTTTTGAGAGATATCGGCTGCCTCAAGATCTGAGTTGCAAGAGAAGTGCTCGTACTTGATGCTAAATGGATGAAAAATCAAGCAGAAGGGCATTATGGTAAATTTGAAGAAATCAGAAGTTCGTCGAAACATATCCAATAGTGGGCTCATATTGTGCAGAACAAAAAATAGTGCAACTTTAATTCTTGGGTCGAGTCCAACAGAAGCCCGAACGAGAAGATATGGTCAAGAAGAAGATTTTGACTAAGTTAGAATTTAATTATTTATTTTATTAAATTCTATCTCCAATCCCAAGCCATTTCAATTTCTACCTCACGTCACTCTCCTTCCATGATTGGGATACAGAGTTCCTAATTTTTCACTCTCTCTAAATCCCATCCAACGTTTTCTCTCCATCAGGTGGCCCACTTACCAATTTTTTCTCTCCTATTCCAACTCCAACGCCACCTCACCTTATTTCTCTCCTCTCTCTGCTGCCATCTATAACCTAACCCATCTCTATAAATTCCGATCCCAAACCATTCAGACGAATAAGTCTATGCACCAACGATTTCTCTCTCTCTCTCTCTCTCTCTCTCTCTCTCTCTTCTTTCTCCATTCTTTTTCCATTTAATTTATTTTGCAAGTTAGGATGGCCCTGCGTGGCTAATTTTCTATAATTGGTTGAAGGAGACTGAAGCCTCGGAATAAATACTGTGAGATCTAATTTATTTTCATTGTTCAATTTATGCTTTGAATATGAGTTGTTCTTCTATGCTTAATTTGTTATCATGATTGTTTCGTTTAATTGCTAGGATGCATACTAGTTTATTTTTCGTTGAAATCTAATGCTAAATTAGAAATCAAATCTGTAATTGTTTGATCCCTCTAATTTGTAAAGCAACTGATATTTAATAATTTACTGCATCAGTAATTGTTAGATATTAGGAAGAACACTTGACTAAATTAAATGCAACCGCGTGTGCTTGTGTTATTTGGGTTCATCGATCTCTCTGATTTTAATGCTTTTGCTAAATTAAATCTATAGCGCTTGTCTTAGGTTGTTTAGTAAGTAGGGTTAATTAGAGCGCGTGTTTTCTAATTAACTAATTAAGGAGGTAGGAATTTAATTCCAATGATGAATATTCAAAGTGTTAATTGATTTATTTTTGCATCAATGATCAGTTTTAAATTTCCGATGGTGGATGTTAACTTTGACCAATGCTTGCTCATTTGATTGAACTCGTTACTTTGTTGCTATTTATTTGCTTTTATTTATTTATTTATTTTTTTCAGTATAATCAAAACCCCCCATTTTTTTATCACATAGCATAAAATTTGACTAAACACTCTCCGTGGGAACGATCCTTACTCGCACTACTACATTTATTATTTTTAGAGTAAAGGTTTTATTATATTTGGGTGCCGGCGACAGCACGACCACATCTCGACAACTAAAATACGTATGCTAGAAATTCAAAATCAAGAAACCAGTCGTCTGGAGTTGCATTCAGATTTCAGGGGACAAGAAATCTAAAGATGATAGGTGCCTAGGTTAATGTAAAGCAAAGGTTCCTTGTAGGAGATTTTATCAGAAAAAACCCTCTTAAATTCGATGGAGACCAAAAACTAGAATGGTCATAGAGGCTCTTTTTGTTTTTTTTCTTTCTTTTATTGTACTGAGTAGCGATATCACTGCTCCTCTGTAAATATATTGCTGCTCATTGCGTCACCATCTTTTCTACTATGCATGTCCACTATTCACTCATTCAACTATGTAATGACCCACCTTGTTTCCTTAAATTATCTCCAAACCTACAAATCAAGCAATCAATGCAGAAAATGACCCAAATTATTATTGGATCATGAGCACTCATTTAAATTAAACAAACAACCCTTTGCACCAAACGAGGAGACTTCCAGCTTAGAGCCATAAATATTCCTTTAGTATGACTTAAAGTACAAAAACAAATACCTGGGATTTAGTAGAGGAGAATCTTCTGTAGCCAGAGAACTACAAGACCAATCTAGTTCTGTGGGCCCCATTTATGCCCACATTTGATCAATGCAGCTCCATTCGCATTCTTTAGTCCCCATGATTTGACATCATGCGCAACTTTGTGGTCATCAAACCTTTCTTCATCATTGGATTGAATTTCAATTTTCAAAATATCTACCGTTAAACGACCATTAAATCTTAAGATTGTAATCAAGGACTACGATTTACTTTTTGCAAATTAACATCTATCTAATCTAGAATTTGTTTTTTTACTAACTAATTTCTTATAATCTGCAATGGGATATATATGAACAGAAAATAGATGCATGGACTAGAAGGGTTGGAGAGTTGAAGGAGGAAGTGAAGAAGATGCTCATCAAGGCCAAGGGATCAGTTGAAGAAATGATCATGATTCATGAGATCCAACGACTTGGAGTGGCCTATCACTTTGAGAAGGAGATCAACGATGCATTGGAACATATATATGATGCCAATGTTGATTATGATGATCTAAAGACTGTCGCTCTTCGATTCCGATTACTAAGAGAAGAGGGCTATAATGTCTCCTCCGGTGAACTTTCTCCACTAAGTGACTTGCTTTTCACTATTTATTTACTTTTAGTGGTAACGATAGAATTCATTAAAGGGAGAAGAATATCAAAGCTCACAATACAAGAAAAAGAAAAAAAAAGATATTGACAAACTCAAATTGCATGATCACACCTACCCAAGGACACATCCTAACTATCAACCCCTTACTTGGCTAACGCATTTGCCATGGAATTGGCAAATCTAACCTCATGATGGAAGGTGACATTCGTAGTAGCCAATAACTCCCTAATTTAATTAAAGTGGAATTGAGATTTTCAAGGATTTGACTTCCGATTGGACACCCATGCAATCGCATTAGAAGAGTCGCTTTCCATAACCAGAGATCCAATGAATCTTTTGGAAAAAAACCTTAACCTTCCAGAATAACCAGCATCTCTGCTTCATTAAAATCACAGACACCAACATGCTAGAAAAACATAAAAAGCACTTCATCTCTACTATTGTGCAGCACTCCTCTATTTTTTTCTGGACCTGGCTTACCCCTTGAAGCACCATCCACATTAAACTTCAACCCCCATAAGGGGGCAGGCACCAAGGAACATAAGTCCTCTCCATAACAGGGCCACATCTTGTACGCGATCCCCAATTAGAGATAATATCATCTAAGGAAAAGTTAGAGGATTCCTTTCTAATCAGGGCCCATTTTGCAATTCTAAAGTCGACTTTAGCACTTAAATAAGTTGTTGAGGAAGAAGAACTTTTAAAGATCCTAACTTTTCACTAGTTTGATTCTTCTGTGTGAACCGAATTGACTCAAATATGAGTCACCAAGTCCAATTAGTAGGGAGGAGTCTAAATCATAATTTCAAAACTCGTTTGGAGTGGCCTTGACTCGACTCCATTGAGTTGAGTTGATAGAGTATCTGAGTAGACTAAGCTCGACCTTCTTGGCCCGATGACCTTTCAAGTTGAGCCAAGCTTCTAAGTTGTTAAAGTATGGTCTAACAAGTTCAATTAGGTATTCGGTTGAGGGTTCGAAACTGCACTACCCACACTGGAGCAGTAGTGAATTTACCCGGCTCCTCCTAGGCCCGAAGGGATTATTCTGACTTTTGTCCTTTTCATTTGATTTAGATCTCTACTACTTGAAGCCCCAAATGGCCCTTTCCATCTAATATAGCTTTCTATTTGAGTTGTTGTCTTCATTTGAATCACCCAATGTGACATGGTTGGATGAATGTCGAATTTTGACTTGACCATTTTAGGTAATTGAAATCATGAATTATTTGATCATGAACCAGATGTATTGAACAAGTTTAAAGACAAAGAAGGAAACTTCAAGAAAGGCTTAAGTAGTGATGTGGAGGGACTGTTAAGTCTATATGAAGCGGCATTTTATGGCACTCATGGAGAAGATATATTGGATGAAGCCATCTCTTTTACAAAAGCACATCTTTCGTCTCTAATAACCCATCTTGATGGTCCTCTTCGGGCACAAGTAGGCCATGCTCTTGAGCTACCTATGTGCAAGTGCATTCCAAGGCTAGATGCCAAATTTTATATCTCACTCTTCCAACAACATAAGCAGCCGAAGGATGTTCTCCTAGAGTTTGCAAAGTCAGATTTCAATTTGGTACAGTCAATGCATGAATGGAGGTAAGGGAGCTAACAAGGCAAGTGTTAATGTTAACATCATTTAATTTAGCTTATTGTTCATAAATAGCTTGTAAGGCTACCCCGAATAGCTTGTAAGCTACCCAAGTGATAATGATGTTGATGATGATTCAAACAACAATAACATACCAACTTGTTAGACCCACCTAGACGAGTGACTGTGAACTCAAAATAAAATTTAAATTTCATTGATATGAATTTTTTTATTTTTCAATTTTTGGACACTAGTTCAAGTGTGATAGACCCAAATAGGGATCAATCTGTGCACAGTTGTGTAAACCCACTATGCCAAAACCACTCAACTGTAAGTGTAGGAATTGATATGATAGTTCTTGAATGGGGAACAAATTACAATGGAACTATGTACACTCTTGACAGGTCCATGGTAGGGATCAAGCGTCATTAACATCCCTTTCAAAATTCCAAGATGGCACAAGAGCTTTCAGATATCAAAGCCAATGGTAATTGTTTTGAGCATTTTAAGTTATGTGTCATTTCTAGAGAGTTGGCAATGGTAATTCAGCAAAAAAAAAAAATGTTATATAATTTTGTTTCTCATTAGGAGTTGCCTTCATCTGTCAAGTTTCACTTCTAGTACTAAAGCAAACTTGAGCATTGAAGCAAGGTTGTCTCCATAGATTGAAAGCTCTATGCTTGGATTGGGATCCCCACTACAATTAGCACAATCATAGGAATTAGCTTGAAAGCCACATGAATAAAAGATAAAAACAAATGAAAACTAGGTGTTTTGATTCAATGGCAGGTAACAATTTGCTATGGTAAGTGTTAAATTGGGGATTTACAGCTTGTTTGGTCTCTACTCTTATTCCAACATAGTCATCTTTAAAGCTATCAAAAGTGGTAAGCTCTTATTTTCATAAGCCCAGAAATGGGCTTTTCATTTTGGGATTTGCATCTACTTCTAAAAAGCGGGTAGAGGGTAGAATCAAATGCTTTTATTTTCCATACCTCTACTATCTTTAGACATTTAGACAAATAAAGATGCCAAGCATGGGCTTGTGTCCTGTGTTAGGTTTCACTCCTCATGATGAGCTGGAGGTAATGGCCTAGGTTTTGAGATTAGATGCATGAAAACACTTCTAACACACTTGAACGTGATGTTCGGAGCCCAAAAACTCTCATTGGGCCTCTTTTTCAGAAAAAAAATGTTTACCCATTGGTTATACCAATGCATGTGCTTCCTTGGAAATATATTTTATACAAGGAAAATGGACTTTTGTCATTCCTATCTAAGCAAGGAGTTAGGGGAAGAAGAAGCTCATGGATGAAGGAGAATGAAGATCCAGTCCACTCAACACTGAGAACCCATCCTTTCTTCTATTCCAATGTTTGTTTTGAAAGAGAATTACATTCCCATTTGAATTATTTTCTTTGGCTCTTTCTTGTTTGTAATCCACAATTGGACATTGGTGAAAGTTGTGTAATAGCATCATTCCCATACTAATATGGCTTACGTTGCTTCTCTTATAGGTGGTGGAAGGACATTGGCCTTATGGCTAAGTATCCTTATGCTAGAGATCGATTGGTAGAAGTCTACTTGTGGATATTGTCTATATATGTTGAGCCCCAATATGCTCGAGCTAGAAACATGGCTGTCAAAATGTTTAAACTTATGTCAATCATTGATGACACTTTTGATGTTGACGGTAAATTTGAGGATCTCAAAGTATTTACAGATGCATTCCAGAGGTAATGATATATTACATTTCCTTTCTCATGCTTTGCCCAAAAACGAAGTAGATGAAATCACTGTGTAATTTATAGACTATAATTTTAATGAAAGTACGATCTAAGACGTCCAAGATGTAAAGTAACAATCTATAATCTCAGTAAGGGATGGAAAGTGGCCAAAGAGCTACTACTGATGCTGCATAGTCTATATATGCATATGATCATTTTCTTTATGATGCATTCAGTTTGCACAAATGCAAAATAATCCACTGGGAGTTTGGTGGGATCAACCCTAGGTTGTAGTGCTGATGGTCTATGTCTAGGCATGCAAGATGTACCAGTGCATTAAAAAAAGGGAAGTTCGGCCGAATTAGCTATCTGTTAGAAGCATAGTTCTAAAATTGATTTTCATTTGCCCGAGTCCGGGCAAGTCAACTCGATTTGAGATCACCAAATCAGATGAGTCACAAGGGCTTAAATGAGTCTGGACGAGGATTGAATCAACCTTAGAGATTCTAACTAGTCCTTTGCCCTCACATTTTGTTGTGAAAACCAAACACGTTGAAGAACCTCCTGATATGTAGATCAAACATTCTTCTAGGATCAAAGTAATGCAAACTAAAGATGATCTAATCAATTATCCTAGTTACAAATTATATGCTCACAATTCTATGTAATGTGCATTCTACATTAGGATATATTCTTTGATTTGCCCTGGGTGAAATCTTTTTGTACTCTTAAGAAGTACATTTTCAAGAGAAAATTGTTTTGAAGGAACACTTGATTTTACAGGTGGGATCTCAGTGCCTTGGATCAACTGCCAGAATATATGAGGCCTATTTATCATGCAGTTCTAAGTACTGTCAATGAAATAGAGAACGATTTGTTGCCCGGAGAAAAGTTCTTCCGTACAGACCTCTTGAAACATGAAGTATGAGATACATATAAAACTCAAGTTCTTTTAGTGTCTTATAAATGTTCAAGGTTCTTTTTTTTTTTTTAAGTTTATGAAATGTATTTTGCAAGGTATGACATGATTTCCCTTCTTATTTGACAATGGTTTGAACCAACCACCAGTAGAATTCCCATTTCTGGTCAATTTTTGTTCGATATGGATAGAGAGGAAGTTCTCTAAAAGGCATTGTCTGAGTTAAAAACCTTCAAATGGTTATGACACGATCCAAGCCCGAGATTATAATTAATCCGAGTTAACCCTGAGTTGCATCGCATACATACTCCCGTGAACTTCAATCACATAAAATTCACAAGGGATATCAATTACACATTATGCGGAATACAAAAAAATATACATTGCTTATGTATAAAACAAAAATTCATTTACAATATGAACAACATTCACTTGAACATTTAAGTACAATGCAAGGAATGAAAAGTGTGAAACGTTTCCAAAACAAATTCCTTGATCAAAAGTTTCCCTTTCAATTTTCATTTCAATATCATAACCATATGATATTGCTTCATTTCCACTCAACTAGTCCTCCTGGAGGAATCGGATCGGTCGTCTCCGCTAGCGCTGTGGCCTCTGAAGGACCGGCATGGGAAGCTGTACCTGTAATGCCATCAATAACACTGTGAATTCAACAATTCAGCAATGTGTAAACAAATACATGATTGTACATGCTAATTATACATTTAACCTATCTAACTCAATGTTAGACCAATACAATTACAATTCAATATCAATGAGAATCTTTAATATTTGGCAAACTACAATAGCATTTTATTTCAAATCACATCTTCCTAAAAAGGAAGGAATCATATCTTCCATATGGAAGGAATCATATATTGTGGGATTTATTAGTGCCCGGGCCAAGGACTACTGACATCACCACAGAGCTCCGGAACACTCCCAAATAATCTGCTGTCGCAGTTATAGCTCTAATGAGCTTACAGAAATCACTATGTAGTGCCAGACTGAAGGAACAATACAGTTTAACATTTAATTCCGTTCAATTACAATTTAATGGATTCAATTCAATGTACAAATTCAGTTAAATAATATCAACCATTTAGGTGTAATCCTCAGTTGTTTAATGTACGTGTTATTCTCGATGGACATCACAATTTATGTGAATTTTTGTACATTAAAGTCTCCTTAATTAACACCCATGGAGGTAAAACAGTATCAATAGCCTTGATATAATCAATAGGCTCTTTTCTTACAATTCAGAAATTAAACCTGAATTTCTATTAATTTCGGTTAACCCATGATTCATTTTAGTTTCAAATCCAGGAGTACAATTCTTGGAAAATCCAAATCTAATTAAAGCATATTTGATTAACCACTTGGTCAAACAAATTCTATCATTGATTAACTATATTTAATTTAGTGACCTGCTACAAACACTAAATATCCCTAATAAAAGAAAGAAATCGAGCCTCAATCAGGAAAAGACATGAAACAAATGCTTTAGGTTCGCTCGAGCAGATCTAGGTGCGCTTGAGCGAATCTAGGTTTGCTAGAGCGGATGCCATACCGAGAGTTCGTCACTCGAGCGACCTATATTGCTCTCTCTCATGCGATAACAAACATAGGCGAGTTCGCTCGAGCGGATGTTCATTCACTCAAGCAGATGCTATACAGAATGTGGTTCGCTTTAGTGGACTCCCGTTTGAATTCCAATCCGTAATTCTGAACCATTCTCTTTTTCACTCTAAATTCATTTACAACCAGCAAATATAAACATAGGACCTCCTGTCCTCTTCTCAATCCCATTCATTCATCAAGACAACACTTCTATTTCATCACATAATCCATTCTAATACCATTTAATCAATCCATAAATCAATTCAAATCAATTCCAATTCTACACAATCAGATTTGAGTTCACAACTACAACTAATAAAATGAAATCTATACAAATTAGCATTTCAATCACAAATAACTGTTATACTTGCCTTTAATTTCAAAGCCAAGACAAAACCCCTTTGTTAGCTGATTTTTGAGATCAAAATCTCCAAATTGAAAACCCCCTTTTTAAGCTAACACCAAGAACAACCCAAAAACAAATTTCTCATAAGCTAATGAGTTAAAACTACTACAAAGCAGTTCACTAGAACTCAAAAGTTCTATAACTCTAAAGCTTTACTTACCTGTAATCTTAAAGAAGAGAAAAATTGATTTTTTCCTCTCAATTTCTAACTCCAAAGATGAAGAAGATAAAGTGCACAACTTCCCTTCTCCAAAATCCTTTGCACAACACCTCTCTTTAACAATTAACCAGCCAGAAACATGGAAAAAATGAAGAAAGGAAGAAACCAAAGTTGTCTCAGCTGTTTTGGAATGTTTCACCGACTGAAATGGAAAACTGGTTCTTTTAGAACCTTATGTAATACATTTTTGCATTTTAACCCCACTTCCTTATCCTATTTCCAATTTGAGTCAAACCAAGACTCACTTGACTCATTTGAGATCAAATGAACATGAGTATTTACGAAAGTTTTTGTACTTGTCAAGATACACATGTTGACATCAAATTTCACCGTATTCGATGAAATATGCATAAATCCGTATTTACGAAAAAATCCTTAATCTCTTTAGTTTGGCCTAAATCCAACTCAACCAAGTCAATTTCATTCAAACTCATTCTATTATGCTTAATGCATTCTCTTGTGACTAATTTGACCCATTTGGATTATTAATCACATTTCTCTTGATTAATCAGGCTTAATTTGCTTTAATCTCGATTAATTAGAGTTAATATTGATTAACTCGGGATGGGGTGTAACAGGTTATATCTACTTTGCCTTAAATTTATTGAGAACTATAAGACATATTTATAGAATAAAATGAGAAGAATCAAGAGCCTTCCTAATTTGTATTCTTTATCATTCTCATGCAATCACATGATTCTTTTAAGGAAGGGTCGTACAATTTGTCGCATTAAATGGAACCTTGTATCTCTTGAAATAAATGGTTGGCATCTCTTTAAAGGGTCCATGCTTTGCCAGTAGTCACTGCTTGCCGTAGAGCCCTAACCATTTTAAGTCTATTATATTAATTGATGGTCCATTACATAATATCTTTCATGAAGGAGCTAAGGCCATGGCGGCCTAATTGTATGATTGAAGCTAACCATGAAATACTTCAAAGATTACATCTGAATCATTAAAAAGTCTATTAAGAATTACACCATCTATTTATAGGATATAATGAGATAAATCAGAAAACTTAACTACATCATAACACCAATTTAATCTAACTATATATAGTAGTGAGAGATTATATCTCAATCTAACCTAATCACAATTAATTATTAGGGGCTTTGGTCGGAGGTCCCTTAAAGTGTGACTTTAATGCAAACAGTCCACAATAAAAAGTCATGCAGCCAAAGGTCCCTCACATACATTCCCAAACCTGAAAGGTCTAAATTGCCCTTTCTTTAAATCATATCCTATGATTGGTGGGATATCCCATTAATAATGGCCAACTACCATTTAATTGCCCACGATTAATGAAATCTCATTAATGAGATTTTCAAATAAATTATAAAAACACACATGTAAAATTTTAAAATAACGCAAATAAATTAAAAAAATGCAATAATTACAAAAAATCAATAAATTTCAAAAGAATGCAGATAAATTTAAAAAGACGCAAATAAGTTTCAAAAAGATCGAAATAAATTTCAGAAAATGTAAATAAATTTCAAAAGACTCAAATATATCTCAAAAGATCCAAAGAAAATTACAAAAATGCAAATAAATTTCAAAAGACACAAATGAATTTCAAAAGACGCAAATAAAATTCAAAACCGCAAAGACATTTGCCAAACTCTAATAAATCATTTTCCAGATTTCTGAAAAATTTTAAGAGACACAAATAAACTTAAAAAAATGTAAATAAATTTGCTAAAAAACTCAGATAAATTAAAAAGAAAACTTAGATAAATTTGCCAAAAACAAAGAGAAATATGAAAGAAGACAAATAAATTTCACAAAAACTTAGATAAATTTGACAAAAGCTCAGATAAATTTGATAAAACCCAGATAAATTTGATAGTAGGTATGGGCTCTGGATTGGGCTTCCGTAGCAGGTCAGGTCAGAACCGACCTGGAACAGAACCAACCTTCTTCTTCTTCATTCTGTTTTGTACTAGTTTTGCAACCAGAACCGATGGAGGAAGGTTGTGTTCCTTCCTCTTTGGCCAACAACACGGAGGCAGCGGAGGAGGCGAGCGGTGGTCTTCCTCCGGTCTGGCGAAAATGGTAGCACGGCGTCCGGTGCCGATCCTCCAAATCAAGAGCCCAAGCGGTCCTTTGTTTCGTCCGATGATCTGCAATTGAGCGAAGCCCTTCTTCCAAGGCGATCAAAACGAGCGGTTGCAACAAGAAGTCTAGAGATCAAAACTCCTGCGTTTTGGCGACTGCGGACGAAATCGAGAATCCTTTGTTAGTTCTTCTTAGGCGACTGGATCAATCCTTAATCCGATCTGTCGAGTAAATTGAGAGGATTTAGGAAGGATGGAGGAGGGAAGATTTGAAATTTTGAATTTCAGAATTTATGCCTAAAACGATTGAATGGGCAAATTTGTCCTGAAATATGTGATCGTGTGGATGTAGGGACTTTTAGCTGCAAATAGTCTAGCTGAGTGGACCAGAGCCCTTAAACAGAATTGGCCTGGACTAGAGGCTACATAGATTCAACTTTAAGGACCTTTTCTTATTTATCTCTTAATTATAATATCCTAATATATCAAAAAGAGATCCTACACATAACTACCAACCATAACCTTCCTAACCAATATTTTCCATCTACTGCTGTTACTCCTTATTATGTTGTTCCTTAATTTGGGTATTGTTGTGCTTTCCTTCTCTCTTTTTTCCCCATGAAACGGAATCATATTGCCAGTTTAAATGTCTAACGATGTGGTGGTTGGATTGTGTTGATTAGATGAAAGTCTCAATTCGAGCCTACCTCGAAGAAGCTCGGTGGTGTAATAATGGTTACGTTCCTACACTAGAAGAGCATCTTAAAGTCTCAGTAAACTCAAGCGGGTTTCTTTTTGTGACGACAACTTCTTTTGTTGGCATGGGAGAAGAGGTGACTAAAGAAGCATTTGATTGGATAAGGACTCGTCCTAAGTTTCTCATGGATTCATCTTTAATCAGTCGGCTAATTAATGATATCAAATCAAATGAGGTAAAATCAATGTGTATCTTTATCATAAGTATAATTAAGTAATGATCCGCTCACCCGGGCCCCACCATTATGGGTCCTATATATGATCTCTATAAAATTTCTTGCCCCGTCAAATTATCCTACCCCATTGATTTATTCTGTCAATTTGGGTTGGTGCAAACCCATGGGAACCGGTGACATTTGGTGATCAAGAGAATCCACTCTCTTAATCACCAAGGGCTCTTTATCATAGGTATAAAACTTGAGTGAGCCCTATGTGGAAATTTTCAAAATAGTAAAGAACCATTTACACCTTATTTCTAGGATCCTACATCGGATACGATGGAAAATAAAATATCATTTATTTATGCTTCCTAGTGTAACTCTATTGAGTTGATTTGGAAAGGCATGGGCTTGGACTTGGAGCTATATGAATCAATATTAAGGAGACCTATATTTTGCCATTTATTGAGACAAACTTAGGTTGAGTCGATATCCATTTGAGTTGGGCTGGTTTGGGCATAACTTATTGGCCAAGATCCAATTTGGTTTGGGTTGGCTTTCTTCTGGGTCCAGAATGGATAATGGGCCAGGTAATAACCAATGTGGGCTTAGGAGCTGGCATTGTATTTATTATCTTAACCACTATTGTAGTTATTGTATTTAAACCACCATGGTATGTATTTATTGTATTTAAACCACCATGGTAGTTATGTCCAAATACCCCTTGTCCAAGTGGATGTATTCCTTCGGAAACAACTCTAACCAAAGGTTGCCGATTCAAACCCCCAAAGGCCATTTTAAATCTCTAGGAGTCATATCCCTACAATTGCATCCAATTGATTTCTATATATAGAGATGATTAATCATATCTTAGCCATCAATTACATGTTTTATGTGGGACCATTCGTGTTCAAGGGTTGGTCTGGGTACTGCAGACCACTGTCTAACATATGCCTGTTTTTATCTTGGAGGCAAACTTGTAGGTAACTTGATTGCAGACACCAACCTTTGGTAAGAGTTGTTTCCAAAGGAATACATCCATTTGGACAAGGGGTATTTAGACATAACTACCATTGTGGTTAAGATAATAACTATCATGCCAACTCTCAAGCCTGCATTGGTTGCTTGACCCATTATCCATTATGAACCTAGAAGCAACCAACCCAAACCAAATTGGATCTCAGCCAACCTGAGTCATGCCCAAACCAGCCCAACTCAAATGGATATCCACTCAACCCAAGTTGGGCTCAACAAATGGAAAAAGATAGGTCTCCTTCATGATTCATATAGCTCCAAGTCCAGGCCCATCCCCTTCCAAATCAACCCAATAGAGTTACACTAAGAAGCATAAATAAATGACATTTTATTTTCCATCATATCCGAAGTAACATACTAGGAATAAGGTCTAAATGGTTCTTTACTATTTTGAGAATTTCCAACACAAGTCGCTTGGAAGAGCAACAAGATAAGTAACTTAGGTGAGTTTGATGGAGCTTTGTTTAACTCGGTTTAACTTTTTTGTGATGGTGCTTTAAGTCCAAGTCAAGAGCTAAGTCTTCAAGTCTCTCTCTCAATCTATATATATATATATTTATGGGGAATGTTCATATGCATCCATCTCTCACCATAGGGCGAGGGATGCTTCCATAAATGGGGGGTTTCAAGTACACACATGTCACCTGAGCAGGACATCCCCAAATGTGAAAAGAAATTGGACTCCAAAACTGTGAGCAGCTACTTTATTGGCTACTTTGAACGATCTAGGGGCTATAAGTTTTATGATCCCACACTTAGGTCAATTCTTGAGACGGGAACTGCAACATTTTTTGAGGATGTTGAGTTTGGGGGGAGAAATAAGGTTAGAGACATTGTCTTTGAGGAAGAATCGGTTACGATTCCTACTATTGCTTCTTGATCAATGACAGGTATACATGCCACGCACTAATGACTATGGTTTACCTCTCTTATTAATGACTTTTAGAAGCCGTATAAAGTACCTTTATAGCTAGGCTGATACCAAGGACTTTATGTTTGTTAACCTGTTCATAATTTTTATATAAATTTTTTTTCTCATGCGTGTGATTTTTTTTATGCCTGTAGCTCAATCTTTTTTAAATTTTATATATGTAAACTCTTTTTCAATTCATCATCATTGCTAAGAAATCAATGTGTTATTCCTACATTCACATATATATTGAAATAAATGTACGTTAATGGAATGATCTATATTAAACTGTTTAGGACAAAACTTGTTAGGTAAAACAAAAGTATCCCACCGTAGATACCTTTCGTTTTTGTGAAGATAACAGTATGTACTACTGGACCATCATTTTCTGAAATAAGTTAAAATAAAAAAATATATATTTATGTGCATGTACGTATGTATGTGTGTTCAAGGGGAAGCAGTTGGCCCTCCGTTTTTCGAAAATGGATTTCAATCTATGTTTAATAATTCCACAATAAAAACCCATTTACTATTGAGAAGACATATGAAAAACATTAAGGGGAAAATGACAGATATTTATTGATTTAGAAATATGATTACATAGGATTCCATTGTGGATAACTTGCCGTGCACTAACTAATAAGTATATCTTGGGTGATTATATAGAGGATGAGACATGAATGAAGTAGGAGTAACATGGGCAAGGTTTGTACTCAAGGCCCATTTTAAACTTCCATTTACTTGGCTCAAATAATTACATTCAAAGAATAAATCCAGGACGAAGCTTATTAGTGTATGTTACTTGTAGATGTAGTGGTGATAAATTCAAAGCAATAGATTAAGTTAATGGAAAAAACTTGAAAATGCACTTTTTACTTAGGGTTTATTTTTTTCCATTGAATATACATAGAAAGTAATGGTCAAATGAGATTTTCAAACAAGGGTTATTAAAGAGCCAAGGATGAAGAAAATGAGGTGTGAGGTGGAAGGTGTATGGAAGCTATCTATATGGGACCTTGACTTTCATACTATTTAAATTAAGGGAAATTTTCAAATAAGGCCTTAGGTTTTCGCCTTATTTCAAGAAACGACACAAGTTTCAAAACTTTTCAAATTAATCCCTAAGTTTTTCAATAAAACTTCGACTAAGGACATCTGGTCATTTAAAGGTATTTTTATGGCATTTTCTCTCAATTTTTTTAAAAATACCGAGGGTACCTTCATTTAAAGCCATGACACGGTTTTGATAGACACTACATTTAGCCGAACTCTGTGGAAATGCTAGTTTTTTCGATCACTATTAGACTACTAGTGAGAAAAATGAAGAAAATATAGAGGAAGTGAATGGGGGTTTTATTTCATTGAATGATGATTTGGGTAGTTTAAGAAAATTGAAAAAAAGGTTGCCCAAAATTAGCTTTAAATAGATGAATATCCTTAATTGAAAACTTCATGAAAAACTTAAGGACTAATTTGAAAAGTTTTAGAACTTGTGTCTTTTTTTGAAATAAGGCAAAAACTTAAGGACTTATTTGAAGTTTTCCCTTAAATTAATGAGGGCTAGATATTCACCTTTGAATTTTCATTTTTAATGACTTATATAAATATACTCTTAAAATTCTTAGGAATTCAATTACATGAACCACACAAGCTCTTAGGCATGTTCTTTGCAACAATTCATAGAGTTCAAGATCTCCAACAACTGTACCCTAATGTGGAATTCCTAATTCCTCATCTTGAATGGAATTCTAGAAAAATGCATAGAGATTCCCATCATTGGGAACAAATGTAACATCATATACTTAACACCATTTCGTCTATGGTAACAAAAAGAATTATTTGATCACTCAACTAACATTCTCAATTTTTTATGCCTAGAAAATGGATATGAAATGTTTCTATGCAAGATTGTAGGCCTACTCATGTAAGGGCGAGTTAGAAAAAACACCACCTTAATCCAAATCAAACCTGTGTAATTACAAAGATAGCAAGCGTAAACCACATAACGTACTGAGTAGAAGCACTTGATGTAACAACTCTCTCGGTTTTAATTTTCTTATTAACTTCTTAGGGTAACACGAGGAAGAGTTTGTTTATAATGATGCATTTTTAGTAACGTTTTAGATTCTTAAATCCACAATTTCCCTCTTATGTAGTGCAATGTGGTGATCATCATATTATCACAATTTTGAAAATAGCACTTATATTTTTCTTTTATAAAGATTCTTTCTAATTGTGATTTTGACAATCCCATTGTAATTCATAAAAGATGCTATTTGTATTATATTACACGTGCTGAACACCGGTAGGCTAGTTAAGCTAGTCTTAAAGATTTTTGAGATTTTCACAATTGATAGTGCAGTTTTAAGGACTTGTTTCTTTGCAAGAATTTCTGACAAGAATTCAGGCTGTCTGAAAATTCCTGAATTCCAGTCAGAAATTCTATGTTCACTTGTTTGCATTTCCAGCATTTGAGGCAAGTAGCATTTTGAAATTCCAAAAAAGTGGAATTCCCAAAAGATAGCCGAGCGGCTTGTTGAAACTCCGACTCTCCCCCAACGATCGATTTTCATCTTCTCCTCTATTCCACTGTAACAAAATCAAGTCCAGTCATCTTCTTCCTCCACCCTCCTTTCATATGTTTGCCTATTTTTCTCTCTTTTTTATTTATTCTGCTGCATGCATTTTTTTTTCTAGAGGCTTTTGATGGAATGGGAAGAAGAAGGGTTTTTGGGGTTTTAATGGAATGGAATCAGTGGGTTCTCCGAGATCTGAACCGAATGGTAAGAGACCGGGGCTATTTGGTTGGATGGTTGGGTTGATCTGTGGCTTATGTTAGCTGAGAGATGAAGAAATTCAAATGGATATGAAATAGGGAATTTTTGGAGTTTAAGTAGCCTGAAATTCTCAGGGAGGAATTTTAGCCTAAAATAAACAGGAAATTCAGGAATGCCAGAATTAGTAGCATTTTAGAATTCCACCATCTCAAATTCTACAAGTCCCAGCAGACATGAATTTAAAAAATTACTACAAAGAAACAGGGTCCGAAAGGTTAAGCAAAGAAATAACGTGAAACTTTCCCTTGTCCTTCTCCATTTTTATCTTATTTCTATTGGCTGAGTTGTTATTTCATTTTTTGGGTCCCTTTTCCTTTCCAACTTCAACGTAAAACTACTCGTGGTTAGGATCAACATCATGTCAGAATTGCTTGATTACGATGGGAACATTCCATTTCACGAGGAGTAATGTCTAGAGTTTCTTAGACATTCTCACCTAAAAAAAAAAAGACGACATATTTTTTTTATGTGGCTCACCTCGCTTCTCCTACATTTCACAATAATTTTATCTGTACATGCTAGTAAGAGTTGGAATTTAAAAAGAATCGAATAATTTAAAGAAGATTGTACTTTGTGGCTAATTTTCATTTTGAATGTTGTAGTTAAGTTGGTTAGGGTAAATGTCAGAATGCATGAGTTCAAATGAATAGTTATGTTCCACTCAAAGGAGAAAATTCACCATTTAATATCAAGATAGTTATGATTTAAAAGTCGTTAGAAGTTTGGGTTTCTCTTGGATTATTGATGGAAATTAATGAAAAAAATAAAAATAGGAAAGGAATAAAACATATTTGAAATCTTCACTCATATTGGAATATTCTTACTTTTAACGGTGTTTTTCACTTTCGTGCAACACTTTTTGCTTAGGGGCTTGGTTTGGATAGGTGATTTTTGTGGGAGTGGTGATCTCAGTGAAAAAAAAAAAAATGAAAAACAAGCTTTTCCTACATTGAAAGCAATCCTAAAAATTCTAATCATGTAAAAGGGGCTTCAATTAAAAAATAAAACCAAAGAACCAAAAATAGCCATTAAATAGTCAATTTGTAGATTAGAAGAACTAAAAAGTAAGAAAAATCACAAGACTTGCAAAGAGTAAGTTTAGATGAGTAAACTAAAATCTGACTTAGGTGAGGAAGCTTTTGGGTGAAAAAAATAGCCCTAGGTGAGGTAGGAAGGTGGCTACCCAGATTTTTATTTTGTTTTTTCCTTTTCTTTTATACATTACAGGGCTGGACGGATTGATCATTAGACATTACAATCTTTTCATTGAGCTTTCAAACCGGTACCAACAGATGGATCAAAAGCTTTGACAAGGAGAAGTTGATGCTAAACTTGGCCTGAAATCTAGCCAAACATCTCGACATCTAAAATACTTATGCCAGAAATTCAATCAAGAAAGCAGACGTTTAGAATTGTGTTTAGATGTCAGGGGACAAGAAATCTAAAGATGATAGGTGCCTAGGTTAATGTAAATAAAAGGTTCCTTGTAGGGGATTTTATCAGAAACCCTCTTAAATTCGGTGGAGACCAAAAACTAGAATGGTCATAGAGGCTCTTTTTGGTTTTTTTCTTTCTTTTAGTGTACTGAGTAGCGATATCACTGCTCATTGCGTCACCATCTTTTCTACTATGCATGTCCACTGTTCACTCATTCAATTAAGTAATGACCCACTTTGTTTTCTTAAATTATCTCCAAACCTTTCTTCATCATTGAATTGAATTTCAATTTTCAAAATATCTACCGTTAAACGACCATTAAATCTTAAGACTGTAATCGAGGACTACGATTGACTTTTTGCATGACCCTTATCGGTAAAAGACCTTTTGCATCTATCCTACCTCTAATGGAATGAAAGCATCCAAGTGGGCCCCATGAGCTGGACTACAAGCAGAGTATGTGGTCTGCTCGTAGTTGAAGATTTTGATCCTTTAATTGGTAGAATTTCCTCTTTTCTTTTTCTTTTTTTTGTTTTTTGTTTTTCTGGTAAATACTTCAGAAGAAAATTGGTCTCCTCTAGCAAACAGTTACTTTTGGATTAGTAAACGGTTGCGACTACTGAGTCTTTAGGTAAAGCATTCCTTTTATGATTGAAACTAATATAAATACCAAGTTTTATAGCTAGCCAGACAGCTCAACGGCCATAGCAAAAAACCAGTTTTGCTTGTCCTCTAGCAAACACATCCCTTTCCCACACACCTTTTAAATACCCAGCCATGCCATGCTTCGATATATTCATAGACATTTTAAATCAGATTTCCTTACACACACACACACATTCTAGCAGTATGGCTTCCCTAAGTTCCTCTCCTGTTGCTTCAGCCCTCCATCCCACACCTCTAAATACAAAAAACAAAAAACATGGTGCTGACCGTCCATCACCATTTCATCCTTCTGTTTGGGGAGATTACTTCCTTTCTTACTTCGAAGATCACAAGGTATATATTCACACATTCTTTGTTTGGAGAAATGATTGCATGATGATGTTTTTGTACATGTCATGTCAACTACCGTGAGGCTCATCTTTGTTAGGGATTTTGTGTATTGCAATTTGATGGATGCATTATCATATTAGCATCATTTGAATTTTCACACATGCATTGATTTAGAAAATCTTGAAATCTTGATTTATACATGCATTGTTTTTAAGACTTGTAAAAATATTGAATTATGCATGTTTTGATTTTAACCTTGGATGCATTTAAAATTTGAAAAGAACTTTTATAAATCAAGCTAGCCTATGTTTTAAATCTTTCAATCTTTGTTTGATCCAAGCCATTCATATCATGCACCTTTTCATGAAGAGAAAGTCTCTCCAACTTTCATTCCATTAATTGGTTAATACGCATATGTAAAACAAAAGAGAGCTTTAACCTTGTCTAGTTTAACTTGTTTCCCCTTAGCTGCTTAGAGGGGTCTGTGTGTGTGTGTTTGTTTGTTAGACCCATTGTAGCGAAGGGATTTATACAGTTTAGTATCTCTTAAACTTCATTTGCACATGAAAATGTTAGTAAAGACATAAAGAATGTCAACAAAGTAACTTCACTGTATTTTAACTTTTCTAATTTTTGACAATCTTGCCTAGTCTTTGACCTCACTCGTGAAAATGAAAGTAGAGTTAACAAAGAAAGAAGAAAGACCGCCTCTTGAACAAACCTTTCCTTTTCTTTTCAGGCGTGTTTGTTTGCATTAAAATACATATGAATTGAATTCATAGGATTCATGCCATTGGGAGCTAAATATGAAGAATAAAGATTAATTTTTAAAAATGAGCATCAAATAATGATTCTTTTTAGGGAAATAGAATCAAAAGACGACGAGAAATGATTGACAAGTAGTTCATTTTCCATTGTCTTTGGATTCTATTTCCTTGATAAGAAAGTTTTGATCTTCATTTTTAACCACATAATGGTATTAAATTTGTGCATGTATTCGATTCTGATATTGCATGATAATGAAAACAAACAGGCCCTTCATGTACTTCACCTTTCCATCACTTTTCTCGCGAAATTCAAAGAAGGGGAGGGGGGGGAGGGGAGTTAAAAAGCTTTAAAAAAGACTATTACATCTTTTACAAAACCCTCTTTTTAGGTCCATCACTTTTTTTCTTGTCAATCTTAGAATGATGGTAGGTCCATCACTTTATTTTTCATGGCCTCTTCTTATCAATCTTAGAATGATGGTAGGTTCGGAATAGAATAAAAAATAAAGAATATACTTTTACCATATTTTCCAGCCAGCCAATACCGCTTGACTGCCATAGAACCTAAACCAGTTCTACTTGTCCTTCCCCCTACCCATCCATGCAATGCCTCGTTTCATACACATTGTAAGCAAGATTTATCTAACACAAACACTTTCTAGTAGCATGGCTCCCCAAAGTTCATCTCCTCTTTCTTAACTCCATCCCTTATTTCTAAATTATTAAAAAAAATACCACTGCGGCCTCTACTAACACCTCGAGGGTTTGCTAAAAAAACTTAATATGGAATCAGAGCTAACCAGTCATGAGTCTGAATCCCAAGAAAAATGACTCGGCGCTGAAAAAAATAAAGCTGCCTCTACTAATGCCTCAAGGTTTTGGTATGAATGATTAGCAAATGAAACTTAATATAAATACAAAAAAAAATAGTGCTGACCGTTTGTCCCCATTTCTCCTTTTGCTTATGGTGATTACTTCCTTTCTTATTCTGAAGATCACAAGGTAAATATACACATAACCTTGGTTACGAGAAATGCTTGTGCAATGATGATCTTTTTCATGACATGTCAACTAACATGAGGCTCATCTTTATTTGATCCAAGACAGTCATTGTATACACCTTTTTATTAAGAGACCGTCTCTGACTTTTGTTCCATTAGAATTAATATATACTTTGCTAAAAGGCAAATCAAATATATATATATATATATTAAAAGAAGTAAGGAGTTACATGGGTAGATGATCCCAGAAAACCAGAAGACAGCTATACTTTGCAAAGAACAAGAGGAAAAATAAGAAATTACATTACTTAATATACAATTAGAATTAGTATATAATTAGATTGAATAATGGAAAAAAAAGAGAGCTATAACTTCATTTACTTCATTTTTTTCCTTATTGTAATAGGATCAATTCAATGATGTATATCACTTACTAAAATGACATTAGGGCAAGTAACTAGTCATTGGGTGCATCAGAATTCAATAGTTGGAATAAATGAAAGGTGAAAGTGATCATCGTAAAGATGTGCCATCTTCTATATTGGCCATATATGGATATGGTGATGACATTTAGGGCATGTTCCTTTAGTAGAATTCCATGAGTGCATGTCTCGCAAATTTAAGATTCTCAAACCGCTATCCCACTTCATTTGAAATTTGAGATTCAAGCAAAGAAAAATGAAATCTGCAAATTCCAAGGGGACAACATTAGAGAGGGTAAAATACGGCCCCGAGCCGCCAACTCGACTCGACCCAACCTGCATATGGCTCGCAGAGTATGTGGGGTCAGTCATGGGTGAGGGTTTTCTTGGAACCATGGGTCGGGTTGGAGTCGACCCACCTAACCCCAATGACCATTCAAACTTATAGATGGTGGATATAAAGCAATTATAGATTGTGGATATAAAGAAATATACAATGGACATGACACAAATAAGAAAAGAGCTAAAATCAGATTGGATGGGTTCAATGGATGGGCTAGAAAAGGATGAATGGACCTTGGCCAATTGGATCCCACATTTTTCGGATGGGTCAGATGTCGTTCTGTTTTTATCTTTTTCGAATTACTTTTGTTATCTGAGTAGAAGACCCTTTGAGTTATGAGGACATATTGACATGTTTTTTCTTTTTACTTTTTCACCGACCCAACTTTAACTAACAAGATCGATAACACATACATCTCACACGTCTTAAAAACTTTTGTAGTGATATTCCTACTATGGAGAAATTTGCACCCACTAGAGTGCCGCACAAGGACACTGTGGGATTTTCATTTCCCACCAACCATATTAGTAGGAACCATTTATTTATTTTTGGTTCCTCAAGTTGAGGGCTACGACCCAAGATTGGTCACACAACTGGAAAAAGTGGCATATTTAAGGATCAATCCCTGAGCAGCCGGGTGACATATGGGTTTGCCAACCAATTGGGCAAGAACCATGTATTAAAGTATCGACTGTTGGTCACTATGTAGGGAAAAAAAAATTCTTGGGGGGTCCACATATGAAAAATGCATGTAGTCTTTCTTTGAAGATCTTCCGTTCAAATGTAAAAAATTATAAAGCTTTCTAACGAAAAAAGGGGTTTTTTAGAGATTTTGAAGGGGCCGAAGGTAAAATTTAATAAAAATATCTAAAGTACAAGGAGATTTTCAGAAATCCTAGAGGGGCCATATGTAAAGATCCGCCAGTGCATCCAGATGGACCAATATGCCTAAATGTATTTTTGAAACAAATTTAAGAGAAATAAACTTGAGAATGAGACTTGGCAAATGTCGCCTAAATATCCCACACAACCGTAAGAGTAAATTTAAATAATTGAAAAAAAATGAACATAAACAAATATTTAGTACTGTTGAAAACCATCATAGAGACTGCTCTATTTTATTTTGAAATTACTGTAATTTTTCTATTTGTTTTCAGTTCTGCGATATTTTGAAAAAATCACGATATAATTTGCTGGAATAGGTGTTTTCGATTTAGAGTCAGATCAACGTCCCTGGGAAAGATTGTCTGATTAGTCATACCATATGTAGTAGGAAAACATAATACTTTGAAAAGTGACTTTATTTGTGTTTTAACTTTTGGGGTTCTTTTTTACCAAAATAATAATAAATTTTGAGGCTCTGAAGTGATTGAAGTATTATGTTGCAAGTAGGTTACCTTGTGTGATTGGGATTTAACCCCATCATTTATTACATTATAAGTTGTTTAGTTTGATCCCATCATATTCCTGGAACTTAAATGATCCCTCTACAATCATGCTCGAGGAGGTTGTTTTGTTTACCACCCCAGCCAAGGGGGTTGGGACCTCCAATAGCACCCGCATACATGAGGAGAAAGCTCGCACAAATGGGAAGAGAGTCTGCGTACACGTGGAAAGGGAGTGTAAGAAGCTGGAAAGGGGCAACATAAAAAGGATTGAATGTTTGGTAGCTGAATGAGATTTGGAGTTGCTAATCAAGCAAGCCCTTGTACTCAAGAAGGTTAGGTCGCAGTGCAGTTGGCTGCAGTGAAAAAAAAATCGTGTCAGGGCTGAAAAATGATAACAGGCTTTATTTTTAGAAGATAACATCTGCCAGGTCAACACAAATCAGATGCACTTATCAACCAATCTCCATGGGATATTTCCATCCCTCCTCAAAACATGATAGAACGTGGGGTATTAAGAAGGCCCCACAAGGAGGCCCTCGCTTCCATAGATTTGCATAAAAGCATCACTTTTCTCATCTATCTTCCATGCTTCCAATGAGTAGACTCCGCATTGAGCCAATTATGAAGGGAGGCTTTAGCTAGATTCAAGGGCTGAGAAGGGAATCACTTGGATTATCTTCAAAGGCAGTTTCCTTAGCCACAACTGGAGTCTCTGCCTCTGCTATGTGGTTCTTAAAGTGGCCAAAAACTTCCTTACTCTAGGTCTTGAGGTTGAGCTTCAGAATCTTAAGTTTAGTAGCCACCTTTACAACAGTCTTGATGCATGGTTCTGATAAGAATTGAACGCAGGAGATTAAAATCCTATGATCCATATCTTGATGTAACCGAATCATATCCTTCTTTTAACTAGTCACCGTTGGATTTAGCCATCTTAACCTTACACTGTTATTAAAATAAAATAAAAACACTTTACACCTACTATCATCATGCCGAGAAGTTCTTATTCAAAATCTTAACCACTATCTAGGATGAGATATTCCCAGTATCCCACCTAAAACCATGATAGAACGTGGCATTTAGTGGGCCTTGCAATAAGCCCCACAACCACATATTTTCACATCATTTTTTTCTTCTTATCTATTGTTGTGATCTAGGGCCTACGAGAAGAGATCAATCACGCAAGAACACAGAGATTTACATGGTTCGGTTTTTGGCCTACGTCTATGGGAAAGACGGGAGAATTTACTATGCAATCAGAAGTTGTTATACGTCCTAGAGACTCTGAATCTCTATTTATAATATCAGCCCTAAAACCCTGTTACACCGAAACACTACTTCTTAATCATACTAGACCTATAACAGGCCTACTTCTAACCATAATACAACTTGGGCAATCTAGGGGCCCGGTTAACCAAGACTAATTAACTTCTATTGAGCCATACAAATTAACAAATCTCCACCTTGGCGAACATTGAAGTTGATCCTCATGCATATAACATGTCTCACCGTCTCCACCTGCCCCTAAGGGCACTCAAGTACCGAGCACACTGATCAAGTCCAAGCAATGCTTGAATTTGAATTTAACCCATTCCTTTATGAATGCACCAAATCGCTTATACCATTGTCTAGAAGCTTGCTTCGCCCCGTACAATGATTTCTTCAAACTATATACATGATCAGGAACCATAAACTGCACTCTACCTGCAATGGAAGCTCCTTATTCTTCCTCGTAGAACCGCTTGCATCCAATGACCTGATTTTCCTCATCAAGAGACTCAATCTCTTCAGTCATAGTTACTGCCCGTTGACTACTTTCTAGCCCTTCCATTAATTCAAGAGACTCAGTCGTCAATGCGTATGCAACCATATCATCATGGCCACTGTTTGATGTTGACGGGTATGTCGTCATATCCTCAAAATCGTATCTAACCAGCGGTTTCCTTTCTCTCTACGGTCTACTTGTCTGCGGCATCTGCCGCTCTATTCGCTACATCTGCTGCACCGTTTGACTATCCCTTGTATCCTAAGAGGAGCCTGATGCACTCTCCTTCCTCACTAGGATGTCGGAATCCACCTGAACGGTGTCACTGCTGCTACCTACTTTTGTCTCCACCACCTGCTTTCTCGCTTCGAGTAAAGTATCCTCATGAAATATAACATCCCTGCTGATGATAAATCTGGGTAAATCCTGATCGGTACACCACAACCTGTATCCTTTCACCCCAGAAGCATATCCCACCAAGATGCACTTCACAGCCCTAGGTTCTAACTTATCTGTTTTCACGTGAGCATAAGCCGGACAATTGAAGATCTTCAAGTTAGAATAATCAGCTGGATTACCTGACCACATTTCTTTCGTTGTGTTGCAACCAATCTTTGTGTGTGGAGACCTATTTATCAAGTAACCTGCAACATTTACTTTCTCAGCCCAAAAGTCCGTGGACAATTCTGCAGCAAACAACATACAACGAGCTCTTTCCAAGATCGTTCTATTCATCCTCTTTGCAACTCCATTACGCTCTGGAGTTTCTGTAGTGGTGTAATGCCTAACTATGCCATGATCTTTGTAATAGTTATCAAGCTCTGTCGTTCTTTACTCTTTGCCATTACCTGTCCTCAACTTTTTCACCTTCCTGCCAGTCTGTTTCTCAACCATTTCCTTCCATCGCTTGAATGTGACAAAGGTTTGATCCTTCGTCTTCAGAGTATAAACTCAAACTTTCTTTGAATAATCATCAATAAAAGTCAGCATAAACTAAGACCCGCCCTTGGAGTAAACCTTCGAAGGTCCTCATACATCTGAATGAACATAATCAAGGATACCTTTCATGCGATGAGTACCTCTCTTGAAACTGACCTTTCGATGCTTTCCAAAAATGCATCTCTCACAGATATCCAACTTGCCTATCTTTGTGCCACATAGCAAATTCCAATTGCTCAGTATTGTCAATCCCTTCTCACTCATGTGACCCAGGCACAAGTGTCATAAATGCATTAAGACATATTCATGGTCATCTGAGGAAGACATTACAACTCCACCGTTAACAGTATTTCCGAACAAAACATGCATGTTTCCAACTCTATTGCCTCTCATAAGAACCAGGGCACCCTTCAAAACCATCATAACTACACCTTCAGCTGAGAGCTTACAACCATTGGAGTCCAAGGAACCAAGAGAAACAAGATTCTTTTTCAGATCAGGAACATGCCGAACCTCTGCCAACGTTCTGATGATTCCATCATGCATCTTGATTTTCACTGTTCCAATTCCAACCATCTTACATGCAACAGTGTTGCCCAGCAAAACACTACCACCGTCAATTTATCTATAAGTGGTAAACCAGTCCCTACTGGGACACATGTGGTAGGAATAACCCGAATCAAGAATCCATTCATCATACAATGAATACCATTTTCAATCACAAAAAGTGCATTATCGGAAACATAATTTGATATTCCATCTGCAACACTGATTGAATCATCAGATGACGAATCCTTTATTATTTCTTTCCCTTTCCTCTGCCTTTCGGGACAGTTTTTTTTTATGTGCCCTTTCTTATAGCAATAATAACATTCAATGTTTTCCCTGTTGAATATATGTTTGCTCTTACTACTGGAGTCTTTTGTTCTTCCTCGTACTACCAAACCCTCACCCGAACTATCATTGTCAGCCACAACCTTTTTCTTCAATTCCTTGGAGTTCAAGGCTGCCTCTACATCCTCTTTGGACAGAGTATTTCTACCATACAACGTGGTATCAACAAAATGCTCATATGAGAGTGGTAACGAGCACAACAACATGATAGCTTGGTCTGTAAGAAATAATACACCAAGATCTTTGATCTAGGAAACCCTAATAAACCAAGATCCTCCATGTCAAATCATTGAGAGAAGTAAAGCGGAAACATACCTGGATCCATTGAATGAAGTTGTTCACAGGTTGTTGATCTTCCAATCCAATATGGCTACCCAGAGAAACCCTCTTGATTCTTCTGATCATGGGATGTCAGAGAGAATAAGAATTCACCATATGAATTGGGGACCATAACCCTAATATATAAGATATCATAGGTTTTCTATTTCTAATTTGGCCCCTCATCAAATTAGAAATAACATTCTGGTATCTACACATTAATCCCATGACAAGTATACCCTTAAGCCTTACAACTTTAAGTCTTAATTAGATCACTTTAATGTAGGCTTAACGAAAGATAGCATGACACATTTAATAGTTACATGTGTGGCCCCACATGATGGAATTTTTCCAACAATCTCCCACTGGGCCATATATGTAACTTAACAAAT
Organism: Cinnamomum chago; assembly: GCA_038049695.1. Classification (NCBI taxonomy): domain Eukaryota; kingdom Viridiplantae; phylum Streptophyta; class Magnoliopsida; order Laurales; family Lauraceae; genus Cinnamomum; species Cinnamomum chago. The sequence continues at coordinate 25,700,129 of CP142453.1, read as the reverse complement.
GTGTATGACTGTATGAGCCCCAAAAGTTTGCTATCATAATTTAGGATATATCCGAACAATCTTGTCCATTGATTATGCCGGTATAGGATCAAAGCAGTCTTCGTCACATTTAACATGACTAAACCCATCAATAGTCACAAACACCAACATAACCGAATGACATAGATCAATCATGGATGCGTATCATGGAAAGTACATGCAATGTGATCTATACATGTCTATTTCCAACTGGTCCTACTGTATTCCTTAGTAAGATCAATATTTAACACAATGTAGCAGAGTGAAATGAACCGAATACTGTATTTTTGATCAGAAAAATATCCAAATACATAAATGCATAAGTGTGGTCAAAATCAAACATAAAGCAATAAAATATAAAATCATACAAACTCCCACTAGAATGTGATATCCTCACACAAAATTAACACCCATATGAGCAGTGTGCTCATGAAAGACCTTGGGTGGTAACCCCTTTGTAAGCAGATCCGTTATCATGGAGTTTGTCCTAATGTGCTTTATGGATAATTGTCCATCCTGTATTCTCTCCTTCACAACTAGGAACTTAATGGCAGTATGTTTTGACCGAATTGAGCTCCTGTTGTTGTTGGAATATAGCACTGCTGACTTATTATCACAATATAGTTTGAGTGGTCTTTCAATACCCTCCAGAACTCGCAGCCCAGTGATAAAATTCCGCAGCCATATTCCATGGTTGGATGCCAGCTCATAGCATGCTAGAAACTCTGTTGCCATGGTGGAATCAGTCACGAGTGTTTGTTTGGCACTCCTCCAAGATATTGCTCCACCAGCTAACAGGTAGATGTAGCCTGATGTGGATTTCATACTGTCTTGGCATCCAGCATAATCGGAGTCGAAATACCCTATGATCTCCAACTGATCCGATCTCCTATAGGTGAGCATATGATCTTTTGTTCTCTGTAAGTACCTCATAACCCGCTTGGCTGCTTTCCAATGATCCATCCCTAGATTGCTTAAATATCTGCCTAACATACCAACAATGTATGCAATATCCGACGCGTACACACCATAGCATACATTAAACTCCCTACAGCGGATGCATAAGGAATCTTCTGCATTTCCTTAACTTCAAGGTTAGTTTTAGGGCATTGATTGAGACTGAACTTGTCTCCCTTAGAGACAAGGGTGTCACCTGGTTTGCTGTCCTGCATGCCAAACCTTTTGAGCACTTTATGAATATAGCTTCTTTGTGATAATCCAAGAATACCCCGAGAGCGATCTCGTTGTATCAGGATCCCTAATACAAAAGAGGCGTCACCAAGATCTTTCAGCTCAAAATTCTTTGATAGAAATCGCTTTGTTTCATGCAACATGCCTATATCATTTGTGGCAAGCAATATGTCATCGACATACAAAACTAGGAATATGTGCTTACTCCCACTGAATTTGTGATACACACAATTATCAACAGCGTTTGTCTCAAAACCAAATGAGATAATCACTTGATGAAACTTGTGATACCACTGACGAGAAGATTGCTTGAGTCCATAGATGGACTTTGTCAATTTACAGACCATATTCTTTGGGTCTCCCGACTCAAAGTTTTCTGGCTGCACCATATAAATTGTTTCGTCAATGTCACCATTGAGAAATGTTGTTTTGACATTCATTTGACGAAGCTCAAGATCAAAATGCGCAACTAGTGCCATGATTGTCCGAAAAGAGTCTTTCGATGAAACCGGAGAGAAAGTCTCTCTAAAGTCAATCCCTTCCTTTTGTGTAAATCCTTTAGCTACAAGACGAGCCTTATACCTCTCCACATTACCATTTGAATCCCTTTTGGTTTTAAAAATCCATTTGCACCCAATGGGCTTCGCACCTTCTGGTAATGGGACAAGTTCCCAAACCTTATTGTCTTGCATAGACTTATACTCCTCATTCATGGCATCAATCCACTTTTGAGAGTTAGAACCTTGCATGGCTTGATGGAAGTTGATTGGATCATTTTCCACCATTCCAATTTCTTCCTCATGTTCTTAGAGAAATACGAAAAAATCGTCCGGAATAGCATGTCTCCTCTCTCTAGTGGATCGCCTTAATGGCACTGGTTCTTGAGGTTGTTGAGTTTGTTCCTCATCTTGAATGGGGGGTTGATCAACACTGTCTTGTTGAGGATCCAGATTCGCTTCTTGATCAATGACAGGTATAGAAACCTGCACATTGTCAAAAGCAATAGTGGGAATCGTAACCGATTCTTCCTCAAAGACAATATCTCTAACCTTATTTCTCCCCCCAAACTCAACATCCTCAAAAAATGTTACAGTTCCCGTCTCAAAAATTGACCTAAGTGTGGGATCATAAAACTTATAGCCCCTTGATCGTTCAGAGTAGCCAATGAAGTAGCTGCTCACAGTTTTCGAATCCAATTTCTTTTCATGTGGCCTATAAGGCCTTGCCTCAGCTGGACATCCCCAAATGTGAAAATGTTTTAGACTAGGCTTTCTGCCTGTCCAAAGCTCATAAGTTGTTTTTGTAGCTGCTTTAGTTGGCACTCTATTCAGAATATAAGCTGTTGTTTTGAGTGCTTCTCCGCAGAATGACTCTGGTTGAGTGGAATGACTAATCATACTCCTTACCATATCCTTAAGAGTCCGGTTTCACCTTTCAGATACACCATTCATGCTAGGTGACCCTGGCATGGTGTACTGTGGGACGATTCCACATTCCTCTAGGAATTTAGGAAACGGTCCTGGACGTTGTTCACCTGAACCGTCATATCTGCCGTAGTATTCACCACCACGGTCAGACATGATACTCTTTATTCTTTTGTTGAGTTGGTTCTCAACTTCAGCTTTAAATGTTTTGAACACGTCCAAAGACTGTGATTTCTCATGAATGAGAAATAGGTATCCATAGCGAGAGTAATCATCTATGAATGCTATGAAATACTGTTGGCCATTCCAGGAAGCCGTAGGGAATGGTCCACAGATATCCGTGTGTATCAATTCTAAGACGTCTGTAGTTCTATTGGCACCTAATTTCTTCATTTTGGTCTATTTTCCCTTGATGCAAGCAATACAAACATCAAAATATGTAAATTCAAGGGAATCTAAAATGCCATCAGACACAAGTCGCTCAACTCTAGACTTAGAGATGTGACCTAAGCGTTTGTGCCATAATGTAGCCGAGTTTTATTTACTACGTTTGCATTTAGTACCTCATGATTCCACATGCAAGGATTCATTATAAGAAACAATTGTATCAAGCAAATATAAGTTGTCATATACACATAGAGAACCAGTTCGAACAACAATTGAATTTATAGATAAACTGAATTGATTGTTTCCAAATGAACAAAAATAACCAAACTTGTCCAATAAAGAAACTGAAACCAAATTCCGTCGAAAAGACGGTACAATAAAAGTCTCTAATAAATCCAAATAGTAACCAGTGTTTAATAGCAACCTAAAATGCCCTATTGCCTCTACTGCTACCGACTTTCCATCGCCCACAAAGATGTGTCTTTCAACATCACTTGGCTTTCGGTAGCTAAGGCAACCCTACATAGAAACACTGATGTGAGTAGTAGCACCAGAACCCAACCACCACGTGTTTCTAGGTACTGAAGCTAAATTTACCTCAGAATAGACTAAAGCAAGAAATGTACCTTTCCTTACACGCCAAGCGTGATATTTGGTACAGTCCTTCTTCACATGTCCAGGTTTGTTGCAAAAGAAACAACCCTCAGTTGCTGGCTGTTGTTTCTTTTCGGTTGGACCCATAGCAGTTTCATTTTTCTTCATCTTTTTGCCCCTATCTTTGCCCTTATCCTTAGAGGTGCTAGCCAAATGAGCACTTTCGGTTCTGTCTTGCTTCAATCTCTCTTCCTCTTGCACACAGTAAGAAATGAGCTCATTAAGAGTCCATTTCTCCTTTTGACAGTTGTAACTGACCTTAAATTGACTGTATAGTGCAAGAAGTGATATTAATACCAAATGCACGAGCAAGTTGTCAGACAGCTCGAGATTCAGTGCCTTAAGCTTAGAAGCAACATGAGACATTCCCATAATGTACTCCCGTATGTTCCCCTTGCCATTGTACTTCATAGAAATCAAGCTTTGCAAAAGCGTGCTTGTTTCTGCCTTATCGTTTGTCAAAAAATGCTTTTCAATTTTGGCTAGGAATTCTTTGGCTGTGGTTAGCTTTTCAAATACCGCATCCCTAAATGCCTCCAGAATGTCGCGCTTGATGATCATAAGACTCATGCCATTTGAGCGATCCCACTTCTCAAAGTTCTTCTTCACATCAGGAGAACTTACATCTGTAAGAGAAGCGGGTTGTTCAATCCGTAGTGCAAGATCTAGATCCATGCAGCCGAGAACAATTTCTATGTTCTCTTTCCAATTCTTAAAGTTGGTCCCATTAAGTACAGGTATTGAGTTGATATTAGTGGTCCTCATCATCAATTTCAATATTGATATTTTCCAGATCCATGATAGCTTTTGTGAAAGAATCAAGGTGAGTTGAAACAAATGTACCTTCCTGTATTTGTAACGTGAACAACCACTTCTTCAGATACAAGCGATTCGTGAGAGATTTCGTGATGTGCAAGTTCTCCAACTTTTGCCATGTGCCAGCAGCAGTTTTCTCTTGGGCAACCTTTCAAAGTACACCATCGCTTAGAAACAGTAGAATCTGACCATACGCCTTTTCCAACAACTCATCATTCTCTTCAACTGACAATTTTTTAGGCAAAGCATTCTTTCCTTTCAAAGCTTTATGCAACTCATTATGAACCAGCAAAGCATGCATCTTCAAATGCCACAGACTGAAATCGTTGTTTCCATTGAATTTCTCAAATTCAAACTTTGTAGCCATTCCTCAAATCTTTCACAATATCTATGTAGATCTGGTCACCACGAGCACGCTGGAAGAAACAGATCTGAAATCCGACTCCGAATGGCTAAGATATCGCAGAAACAAGTTTCTATGCTCCGATCAATTAATCTCCTTTGTTGACTATTGAACATCCAATCTTCTTCCACAACCGTGTAGATCTACTTGCAACGAGTCTATAGGTTCAAACGTATCTCCAATCAGACTCCGGATCTCCAAGATATCGCAAAAACAAACTTCAGACCTTGATCTGGTCAAAATAGCCTTTGACCGTACGGTTCTGCTGACTTTAGCACTTTTTGCGGGCCTTGCTTATGGGCTTCTGCTGCATGGGTTAGGTCTTAACCTGGCCTCGACTTAAACCCATCCAAAAACCGACCCAAGAAGGGTCTTCTTCCTCTTTTGTTTCTTCCGGTTTTGCAACAGGAACCAGAATCGTTCCTCTCCTGCGTCTCTCCTCCTTCTCCAACCATAGCGCAACAACTGAGGCAGCGGATGGCATAGATTCCAGCGATGATCATCTCAGCGGTCCACTCCTTCTCTGGCGACAGGAAGGATAGCACGATAGAGCGATGGCGGCGACGATCTGCAAATAAAGACAGAAACCCAGATTACGACTGTTCTTCTTCTCCGTTCTGTTTCAGAGAAAAACCAGAACTTAGGCAGTCTTCCTCTTCTTCTTCCTTAAGTTTGGCAGCGGCCAGACTCTTCTCCGCTAGTGGCTGGATCCCGGCGACGATTAGCACACGAACGAAGCATCAGGGACCCAAACAGAGATCCCTTCTTCACCGTTTCTTTGCAACAATCGAAACCCAAGCAGCCGCCTTCTCCGCGTCGAATTTCTCTGCAAAAGTCAGATCCACATGGCCTACCGAGATCAGAACCGATCTCCCTATTGATCTGCGTGCAAACAGTAGCACTTCTCTCTCGTCACCAGCTATCTCAAACAGTGTCTTATCCTCTGTCTTCGATCTATCAACCCTCCAAAATTCGATTTGTTGGATCTCCTCCGATCACGCACAACGCTCTGATACCAGTTTGTTGTGATCTAGGGCCCACGAGAAGGTACGTCTCTGTTTGAGATGCATTTCCAGCATTTGAGGCAAGTAGCATTTTGAAATTCCAAAAAAGTGGAATTCCCAAATGCTAGCCTTGACTCCAGTATTTACAAAATCAAGCATTTCGAGAGGCTTGTTGAAACTTTGGCTCTCCCCCGACGATCGATTTTCATCTTCTCCTCTATTCCACTATAACAAAATCAAGTCCAGTCATCTTTTTCCTCCACCTTCCTTTCATATGTTTGCCTATTTTTCTCTCTTTTTTTTATTTATTCTGCTGCATGCATTTTTTTTCTAGAGGGTTTTGATGGAATGGGAAGAAGAAGGGTTTTTGGGGTTTTAATGGAATGTAATCGGTGGGTTCTCTGAGATCTGAACCGGATGGTAAGAGACAGGGGCTATTTGGTTGGATGGCTGGGTTGATCTGTGGCTTATGTTAGCCGAGAGATGAAGAAATTCAAATGGATATGAAATAGGGAATTTTTGGAGTTTAAGTAGCCTGAAATTCTTAGGGAGGAATTCTGGCCTAAAAGAAACATGAAATTTAGGAATGCCAAAATTAGTAGCATTTTAGAATTCCACCATCTCAAATTCTACAAGTCCCAGCAAACATGAATTTCAAAAATTACTGCTAAGAAACAGGGCCCGAAAGGTTAAGCAAAGAAATGACGTGAAACTTTCCCTTGTCCTTCACCATTTTTCTCTTATTTCTATTGGCTGAGTTGTTATTTCATTTTCTTGGTCCCTTTTCTTTTCCAACTTCATCGTAAAACTACTCGTGGGTAGGATCAACATCATGTCTGAATTGCTTGATTGCCATAGGAACATTCCATTTCACGAGGAGTACTGTCTAGAGTTTATTAGACATTCTCACTTAAAAAAAAGACAACATATTTTTTTATGTGGCTCACCTCGCTTCTCCTACATAGTTGGCACCAATCTATTTCACAATAATTTTATCTGTACTTGGTAGTAAGAGTTGGGATTTAAAAAGAATCGAATAATTTAAAGAAGATTGTACTTTGTGGCAAATTTTCATTTTGATTGTTGTAGCTCAGCTGGTTAGGGTAAATGTCAGAATACATGAGTTCAAATGAACAGTTGTACATGTTCCACTCAAAGGACAAAATTCACCAGTTAATATCAAGATAGTTATGAATTAAAAGTCGTCAGAAGTTTGGGTTTCTCTTGGATTATTGATGGAAATTAATGAAAAAGTAAAAATAGGAAATGAATAAAACATATTTGAAATCTTCACTCATATTGGAATATTCTTACTTTTAACAGTGTTTTTCACTTTTGTGCAACACTTTTTGCTTAGGGGCTTGGTTTGGATAGGTGATTTTTGTGGGAGTGGTGGTCTCAGTGAAAAAAAATAAATGAAAAACAAGCTTTTCCTACATTGAAAGCAATCCTAAAAATTCTAATATTGTAAAAGGGGCTTCAATTAAAAAATAAAACCGAAGAACCAAAAATAGCCGTTAAATAGTCAATTTGTAGATTAGAAAAACTAAAAAGTAAGAAAAATCACAAGACTTGCAAAGAGTAAGTTCAGATGAGTAAACTAAAATCTGACTTAGGTGAAGAAGCTTTTGGGTGAAAAAAATAGCCCTAGGTGAGGTAGGAAGGTGGCTACCCAGATTTTTATTTTGTTTTTTCCTTTTCTTTTATACATTACAGGGCTGGACGGATTGATCATTAGACATTACAATCTTTTCATTGAGCTTTCAAACCGGTACCAATAGATGGGTCAAAAGCTTTGACAAGGAGAAGTTGATGCTAAACTTGGCCTAAAATCTGGCCAAACATCTCGACATCTAAAATACTTATGCCAGAAATTCAAAATCAAGAAAGCAGACGTCTAGAATTGCGTTCAGATGTCGGGGGACAAGAAATCTAAAGATGATAGGTGCCTAGGTTAATATAAAGAAAAGGTTCCTTGTAGGGGATTTTATCAGAAAAACCCTCTTAAATTCGGTGGAGACCAAAAACTAGAATGGTCATAGAGGCTCTTTTTTGTTTTTTTTCTTTCTTTTATTGTACTGAGTAGCGATATCACTGCTCCTCTGTAAATATATTGCTGCTCAGTGCGTCACCATCTTTTCTACTATGCATGTCCATTGTTCACTCATTCAACTAAGTAATGACCCACCTTGTTTTCTTAAATTATCTCCAAACCTACAAATCAAGCAATCAATGCAGAAAACGACCCAAATTATTATTGAATCATGAGCACTCATTTAAATTAAACAAACAACCCTTTGCACCAAACGAGGAGACTTCCAGCTCAGAGCCATAAATATTCCTTTGGTATGACTTAAAGTACAAAAAAAAATACCTAGGATTTAGTAGAGGAGAATCTTCTATAGCCAGAGAACTACAAGACCAATTTAGTTCTGTGGGCCCCATATATGCCCACATTTGATCAATGAAGCTCCATTCGCATTCTTTAGTCCCCATGATTTGACATCATGCGCAACTTTGTGGTCATCAAACCTTTCTTCATCATTGGATTGAATTTCAATTTTCAAAATATCTACCGTTAAACGACCATTAAATCTTAAGATTGTAATCAAGGACTACGATTTACTTTTTGCAAATTAACATCTATCTAATCTAGAATTTGTTTTTTTAGTAACTGATTTCTTATAATCTGCAATGGAATATTATATATGAACAGAAAATAGATGCATGGACTAGAAGGGTTGGAGAGTTGAAGGAGGAAGTGAAGAAGATGCTCATCAGGGCCAAGGGATCAGTTGAAGAAATGATCATGATTCATGAAATCCAACGACTTGGAGTGGCCTATCACTTTGAGAAGGAGATCAACGATGCGTTGGAACATATATATGATGCCAATGTTGATTATGATGATCTAAAGACTGTCGCTCTTCGATTCCGATTACTAAGAGAAGAGGGCTATAATGTCTCCTCCGGTGAACTTTCTCCACTAAGTGACTTGCTTTTCACTATTTATTTACTTTTAGTGGTAACGATAGAATTCATTGAAAGGGAGAAGAATATCAAAGCTCACAGTACAAGAAAAAGAAAAAAAAGATATTGACAAACTCAAATTGCATGATCACACCTACCCAAGGACACATCCTAGCTATCAACCCCTTACTTGGCTAACGCATTTGCCATGGAATTGGCAAATCTAACCTCATGATGGAAGGTGACATCGGTAGTAGCCAATAACTCCCTAATTTCATTAAAGTGGAATTGAGATTTTCAAGGATTTGACTTCCGATTGGACACCCATGCAATCGCATTAGAAGAGTCGCTTTCCATAACAAGAGACCCAATGAATCTTTTGGAAAAAAAACCTTAGACCTTCCAGAATAACCAGCACCTCTGCTTCATTAAAATCGCAGACACCAACATGCTAGAAAAACATAAAAAGCACTTCACCTCTACTATTGTGCAGCACTCCTCTATTTTTTTCTGGACCTGGCTTACCCCTTGTAGCACCCATCCACATTAAACTTCAACCCCCATAAGGGGGCAGGCACCAAGGAACATAAGTCCTCTCCATAACAGGGCCACATCTTGTACAAGATCCCCAATTAGAGATAATATCATCTAAGGAAAAGTTAGAGGATTCCTTTCTAATCAGGGCCCATTTTGCGATTCTAAAGGCGACTTTAGCACTTAAATAAGTTGTTGAGGAAGAAGAACTTTTAAAGAACCTAACTTTTCACTAGTTTGATTCTTCTGTGTGAACCGAATTGACTCAAATATGAGTCACCCAGTCCAATTAGTAGGGAGGAGTCTAAATCATAATTTCAAAACTCGTTTGGAGTGGCCTTGACTCGACTCCATTGAGTTGAGTTGATAGAGTATCTGAGTAGACTAAGCTTGACCTTCTTGGCCCGATGACCTTTCAAGTTGAGCCAAGCTTCTAAGTTGTTAAATTATGGTCTAACAAGTTCAATTAGGTATTTGGTTGGGGGTTCGAAACTGCACTACCCACACTGGAGCAGTAGTGAATTTACCCGGCTCCTCCTAGGCCCGAAGGGATTATTCTGGCTTTGGTCATTTTCATTTGATTTAGATCTCTACTACTCGAAGCCCCAAATGGCCCTTTCCATCTAATATAGCTTTCTATTTGAGTTGTTGTCTTCATTTGAATCACCCAATGTGACATGGTTGGATGAATGTCGAATTTTGACTTGACCATTTTAGGTAACTGAAATCATGAATTATTTGATCATGAACCAGATGTATTGAACAAGTTTAAAGACAAAGAAGGAAACTTCAAGAAAGGTTTAAGTAGTGATGTGGAGGGACTGTTAAGTCTATATGAAGCGGCATTTTATGGCACTCATGGAGAAGATATATTGGATGAAGCCATCTCTTTTACAAAAGCACATCTTTCGTCTCTAATAACCCATCTTGATGGTCCTCTTCGGGCACAAGTAGGCCATGCTCTTGAGCTACCTATGCGCAAGCGCATTCCAAGGCTAGATGCCAAATTTTATATCTCACTCTTCCAACAACATAAGCAGCCGAAGGATGTTCTCCTAGAGTTTGCAAAGTCAAATTTCAATTTGGTACAGTCAATGCATGGAATGGAGCTAAGGGAGCTAACAAGGCAAGTGTTAATGTTAACATCATTTAATTTAGCTTATTGTTCATAAATAGCTTGTAGGCTACCTCGAATAGCTTGTAAGCTACCCAAGTGATAATGATGTTGATGATGATTCAAACAACAATAACATACCAACTTGTTAGACCTGCCTAGACGAGTGACTGTGAACTCAAAATAAAATTTAAATTTCATTGATATGAATTTTTTTATTTTTCAATTTTTGGACACTGGTTTAAGTGTGATAGACCCAAAGAGGGATCAATTTCTGCACAATTCTGTAAACCCACTATGCCAAAACCACTCAACTGTAAGTGTAGGAATTGATATGATAGCTCTTGAATGGGGAACAAATTACAATGGAACTACGTACACTCTCGACGGGTCCATGGTAGGGATCAAGCGTCATTAACATCCCTTTTAAAATTCCAAGATTGCACAAGAGCTTTCGGATATCAAAGGCAATGGTAATTGTTTTGAGCATTTTAAGTTATGTGTCATTTCTAGAGAATTGGCAATGGTAATTCAACAAAAAAAATGTTATATAATTTTGTTTCTCATTAGGAGTTGCCTTCATCTGTCAAGTTTCACTTCTAGTACTAAAGCAAACTTGAGCATTGAAGCAAGGTTGTCTCCATAGATTGAAAGCTCTATGCTTGGATTGGGATCCCCACTACAATTAGCACAATCATAGGTATTAGCTTGAAAGCCACTTGAATAAAAGATAAAAACAAATAAAAACTAGGTGTTTTGATTCAATGGTAGGTAATAATTTACTGTGGTAAGTGTTCAATTGGGGATTTACAGCTTGTTTGGTATTCCAACATAGTCATCTTTAAAGCTATCAAAAGTGGTAAGCTCTTATTTTCACAAGCCCAGAAATGGGCTTTTCATTTTGGGATTTGCATCTACTTCTAAAAAGCGGGTAGAGGGTAGAATCAAATGCTTTTATTTTCCATACCTCTACTATCTTTAGACATTTAGACAAATAGAGATGCCAAGCATGGGCTTGTGTCCTGTGTTAGGTTTCACTCCTCATGATGAGCTGGAGGTAATGGCCTAGGTTTTGAGATTAGATGCATGAAAACACTTCTAACACACTTGAACGTGATGTTTGGAGCCCAAAAACTCTCATTGGGTCTTTTTTTTTTTCAGAAAAAAAATGTTTACCCATTGGTTATACCAATGCATGAGCTTCCTTGGAAATATATTTTATACAAGGAAAATGAACTTTTGTCATTCCTATCTAAGCAAGGAGTTAGGGGAAGAAGAAGCTCATGGATGAAGGAGAATGAAGATCCAATCCACTCAACACTGAGAACCCATCCTTTCTTCTATTCCAATGTTTGTTTTGAAAGAGAATTGCATTCCCATTTGAATTATTCTCTTTGGCTCTTTCTTGTTTGTAATCCACCATTGAACATTGGTGAAAGTTGTGTAATAGCATCATTCCCATACTAATATGGCTTACGTTGTTGCTCTTATAGGTGGTGGAAGGACATTGGCCTTATGGCTAAGTATCCTTATGCTAGAGATCGATTGGTAGAAGTCTACTTGTGGATATTGTCTATATATGTTGAACCCCAATATGCTCGAGCTAGAAACATGGCTGTCAAAATGTTTAAACTTATGTCAATCATTGATGACACTTTTGATGTTGATGGTAAATTTGAGGATCTCAAAGTATTTACAGATGCATTCCAGAGGTAATGATATATTACATTTCCTTTCTCATGCTTTGCCCAAAAACGAAGTAGATGAAATCACTGTGTAATTTATAGACTATAATTTTAATGAAAGTACGATCTAAGACGTCCAAGATGTAAAGTAACAATCTATAATCTCAGTAAGGGATGGAAAGTGGCCAAAGAGCTACTACTGATGCTGCATAGTCTATATATGCATATGATCATTTTCTTTATGATGCATTCAGTTTACACAAATGCAAAATAATCCACTGGGAGTTTGGTGGGATCAACCCTAGGTTGTAGTGCTGATGGTCTATGTCTAGGCGTGCAAGATGTACCAGTGCATTAAAAAAAGGGAAGTTCGGCCGAATTAGCTATTTTTTATAAGCATAGTTCTAAAATTGATTTTCATTTGCCCGAGTCCGGGCAAGTCAACTTGATTTGAGATCACCAAATTAGATGAGTCACAAGGGCTTAAATGAGTCCGGACGAGCATTGAATCAACCTCAGAGATTCTAACTAGTCCTTTGCCCTCACATTTTGTTGTGAAAACCAAACACGTTGAAGAACCTCCTGATATGTAGATCAAACATTCTTCTAGGATCAAAGTAATGCAAAGTAAAGATGATCTAATCAATTATCCTAGTTACAAATTATATGCTCACAATTCTATGTAATGTGCATTCTACATTAGGATATATTCTTTTATTTGCCCTGGGTGAAATCTTTTTGTACTCTTAAGAAGTATATTTTCAAGTGAAAATTGTTTTGAATAAACACTTGATTTTACAGGTGGGATCTCAGTGCCTTGCTATATTACACTTGATATGTAATGATATATTACATTTCCTTTCTCATGCTTTGCCCAAAAACGAAGTAGATGAAATCACTGTGTAATTTATAGACTATAATTTTAATGAAAGTACGATCTAAGACGTCCAAGATGTAAAGTAACAATATATAATCTCAGTAAGGGATGGAAAGTGGCCAAAGAGCTACTACTGATGCTGCATAGTCTTTATATGCATATGATCATTTTCTTTATGATGTATTCAGTTTACACAAATGCGAAATAATCCACTAGGAGTTCGGTGGGATCAACCCTAGGTTGTAGTGCTGATGGTCTATGTCTAGGCGTGCAAGATGTACCGGTGCATTAAAAAAAGGGAAGTTCGGCCGAATTAGCTATTTGTTAGAAGCATAGTTCTAAAATTGATTTTCATTAGCCGGAGTCCGGGCAAGTCAACTCGATTTGAGATCACCAAATTAGATGAGTCACAAGGGCTTAAATGAGTCTGGACGAGTATTGAATCAACCTTAGAGATTCTAACTAGTCCTTTGCCCTCACATTTTGTTGTGAAAACCAAACACGTTGAAGATTCTCCTGATATGTAGATCAAACATTCTTCTAGGATCAAAGTAATGCAAACTAAAGATGATCTAATCAATTATCCTAGTTACAAATTATATGCTCACAATTCTATGTAATGTGCATTCTACATTAGGATATATTCTTTTATTTGCCCTGGGTGAAACCTTTTTGTACTCTTAAGAAGTATATTTTCAAGAGAAAATTGTTTTGAATAAACACTTGATTTTACAGGTGGGATCTCACTGCCTTGGATCAACTGCCAGAATATATGAGGCCTATTTATCATGCAGTTCTAAGTACTGTCAATGAAATAGATAACGAATTGTTGCCTGGAGAAAAGTTCTTCCGTACAGACCTCTTGAAACATGAAGTATGAGATACATATAAAACTCAAGTTCTTTTAATGTCTTATAAATGTTCAAGGTTCTTTTTTTTTTTTTTAAGTTTATGAAATGTATTTTGCAAGGTATGACATGATTTCCCTTCTTATTTGACAATGGTGTTAACCAACCACCAGTAGAATTCCCATTTCTGATCAATTTTTGTTTGATATGAAAAAAGAGGAAGTTCTCTAAAAGGCATTGTCTGAGCTAAAAACCTTCAAATCGTTATGACACGACCCAATCCCGAGATTATAATTAATCCGAGTTAACCCTGAGTCACGTCGCATACATACTCCCGTGAACTTCAATCACATAAAATTCACAAGGGATATCAATTACACATTATGCGGAGTACAAAAAAAATATACATTGCTTATGTATAAAACAAAAATTCATTTACAATATGAACAACATTCACTTGAACATTTAAGTACAATGCAAGGAATGAAAAGTGTGAAACGTTTCCAAAACAAATTCCTTGATCAAAAGTTTCACTTTCAATTTTCATTTCAATATCATAACCATATGATATTGCTTCATTTCCACTCAACTAGTCCTCCTGGAGGAACCAGATCGGTCATCTCCGCTGGCGCTGTGGCCTCTGAAGGACAAGCATGGGCAGCTGTGCCTGTAATGCCATCAATAACACTGTGAATTCAACAATTCAGCAATGTGTAAACAAATACATGATTGTACATGCTAATTATACATTTAACCTATCTAACTCAATGTTAGACCAATACAATTACAATTCAATATCAATGAGAATCTTTAATATTTGGCAAACTACAATAGCATTTTATTTCAAATCACATCTTCCTAAAAAGGAAGGAATCATATCTTCCATATGGAAGGAATCATATATTGTGGGATTTATTAGTGCCCGGGCCAGGGACTACTGACATCACCACAGAGCTCCGGAACACTCCCAAATAATCTGCTGTCGCAGTTACAGCTCTAATGAGTTTACAGAAAGCACTATGTAGTGCCAGACTGAAGGAACAATACAGTTTAACATTTAATTACGTTCAATTACAATTTAATGGATACGATTCAATGAACAAATTCAGTTACATAATACCAACCATTTAGGTGTAATCCTCAGTTGTTTAATGTTCGTGTTATTCTCGATGGACATCACAATTTATGTGAATTTTTGTACATTAAAGTCTCCTAATTAACACCCAAGGAGGTAAAACAGTATCAATAGCCTTGATATAATCAATAGGCTCTTTTCTTACAATTCAGAAATTAAACCTGAATTTCTATTAGTTTCGGTTAACCCATTATTCATTTTAGTTTCAAATCCAGGAGTACAATTCTTGGAAAATCCAAATCTAATTAAAGCATATTTGATTGACCACTTGGTCAAACAAATTCTATCATTGATTAACTATATTTAATTTAGTGACCTGCTACAAACACTAAATATCCTTAATAAAAGAAAGAAATCGAGCCTCAATCAGGAAAAGACCTGAAACAAATGCTTCAGGTTCGCTCGAGCAGATCTAGGTGCGCTCGAGCGGATGCCATACCGAGAGTTCGTCGCTCGAGCGACCTATATTGCTCTCTCTCATGCGATGACAGACATAGGCGAGTTCGCTCGAGCGGATGTTCATTCGCTCAAGCGGATGCCATACAGAATGTGGTTCACTTTAGCGGACTCCCATTTGAATTCCAATCCGTAATTCTGAACCATTCTCTTTTTCACTCTAAATTCATTTACAACCAGCAAATATAAACACAGGACCTCCTGTCCTCTTCTCAATCCCATTCATTCATCAAGACAACACTTCTATTTCATCACATAATCCATTCTAATACCATTTAATCTATCCATAAATCAATTCAAATCAATTCCAATTCTACACAATCAGATTTGAGTTCACAACTACAACTAATAAAATGAAATCTATACAAATGAGCATTTCAATCACAAATAACTGTTATACTTGCCTTTAATTTCGAAGCCAAGACAAAACCCCTTTGTTAGCTGATTTTTGAGATCAAAATCTCCAAATTGAAAACCCCTTTTTTAAACCTAACACCAAGAAAAACCCAAAAACAAATTTCTCATAAGCTAATGAGTTAAAACTACTACAAAGCAGTTCACTAGAACTCAAAAGTTCCATAACTCTGAAGCTTTACTTACCTGTAATCTTAAAGAAGAGAAAAACTGATTTTTTCCTCTCAATTTCTAAATCCAAAGATGAAGAAGATAAAGTGCACAACTTCCCTTCTCCAAAATCCTTTGCACAACACCTCTCTTTAACAATTAACCAGCCAGAAACATGGAAAAAATGAAGAAAGGAAGAAACCAAAGTTGGCTCAGCTGTTTTGGAATGTTTCACCGACTGAAATGGAAAACTGGTTCTTTTAGAACCTTATGCAATACATTTTTGCATTTTAACCCCACTTCCTTATCCTATTTCCAATTTGAGTCAAACCAAGACTCACTTGACTCATTTGAGATCAAATGAACATGAGTATTTATGAAAGTTATTGTACTCGTCGAGATACACATGTTGACATCAAATTTCACTGTATTCGACGAAATACGCATAAATCCGTATTTACGAAAAAATCCTTAATCTCTTTAGTTTGGCCTAAATCTAACTCAACCAAGTCAATTTCATTCAAACTCATTCTATTATGCTTAATGCATTCTCTTGTGACTAATTTGACCCATTTGGATTATTAATCACATTTATCTTGATTAATCAGGCTTAATTTGCTTTAATCTTGATTAATTAGAGTTAATATTGATTAACTCGGGATGGGGTGTAACAGGTTATATCTACTTTGCCTTAAATTTATTGAGAACTATAAGACATATTTATAGAATAAAATGAGAAGAATCAAGAGCCTTCCTAATTTGTATTCTCTATCATTCTCATGCAATCTCAGGATTCTTTTAAGGAAGGGTCGTGCAATTTGTCGCATTAAATGGAACCTTGTATCTCTTAAAATAAATGGTTGGCATCTCTTTAAAGGGTCCATGCTTTGCGAGTCGTCACTGTTTGTCCGTAGAGCCCTAACCGTTTTAAGTCTATTATATTAATTGATGGTCCATTACATAATATCTTTCATGAAGGAGCTAAGGCCATGGCGGCCTAATTGTATGATTGAAGCTAACCATGAATCTTATACCATGAAAAACTTCAAAGATTACATCTAAATCATTAAAAAGTCTATTAAGAATTGCACCATCTATTTATAGGATACAATGAGATAAATCAGAAAACTTAACCACATCATAACACCAATTTAATCTAACTATATATAGTAGTGAGAGATTATATCTCAGTCTAACCTAATCACAATTAATTATTAGGGGCTTTGGTCGGAGGTCCCTCAAAGTGTGACTTTAATGCAAACAGTCCACAATAAAAAGTCATGCAGCCAAAGGTCCCTCACATACATTCCCAAACCTAAAAGGTCTAAATTGCCCTTTCTTTAAATCATATCCCATGATTGGTGGGATATCCCATTAATAATTGCCAACTACCATTTAATTGCCCACGATTAATGAAATCTCATTAATGAGATTTTCAAATAAATTATAAAAACACACTTGTAAATTTCAAAATAACGCAAATAAATTATAAAAAAAATGCAATAATTACAAAAAATCAATATTTTTTTTAAAAAAGCAATAAATTTCAAAAGAATGCAGATAAATTTAAAAAGACGCAAATAAGTTTCAAAAAGATCGAAATAAATTTCAGAAAATGTAAATAAATTTCAAAAGACTCAAATATATCTCAAAAGATCCAAAGAAAATTAAAACAATGCAAATAAATCTCAAAAGACAAATGAATTTCAAAAGACGCAAATAAAATTCAAAACCGCAAACACATTTGCCAAACTCTAATAAATCATTTTCCAGATTTCTGAAAAATTTTAAGAGACACAAATAAACTTAAAAAAACGTAAATAAATTTGCTAAAAAACTAAGATAAATTAAAAAAAAACTTAGATAAATTTGCCAAAAACAAAGAGAAATATGAAAGAAGACAAATAAATTCCACAGAAACTTCGATAAATTTGACAAAAGCTCAGATAAACTTGACAAAACCCAGATAAATTTGATAGTAGGTCTGGGCTCTGGATTAGGCTTCCATAGCAGGTCAGGTTAGAACCGACCCGGAATAGAACCAACCTTCTTCTTCTTCGTTCTGTTTTGTACTGGTTCTGCAACCAGAACCGATGGAGGAAGGTTGTGTTCCTTTCTCTCTGGCCTACAACACGGAGGCAGCGGAGGAGGCGGGCGGTGGTCTTCCTCCGGTCTGGCGAAAATGGTAGCACGGCGTCCGGTGGCAATCCTCCAAATCAAGAGCCCAAGCGGTCCTTTGTTTCGTCCGGTGATCTGCAATTGAGCGAAGCCCTTCTTCCAAGGCGATCAAAATAAGCGGTTGCAACAAGAAGTCTAGAGATCAGAACTCCTGCGTTTTGGCGACTCCGGACGGAATCGAGAATCCTTTGTAAGTTCTTCTCAGGCGACTGGATCAATCCCTAATCCGATCTGTCGAGTAAATTGAGAGGATTTAGGAAGGATGGAGGAGGGAAGATCTGAAATTTTAAATTTCAGAATTTATGCCTAAAACGGTTGAATGGGCAAATTTGTCCTGAAATATGTGATCGTGTGGATGTAGGGACTTTTGGCTGCAAATTGTCTAGCTGAGTGGACCAAAGCCCTTAAACAGAATTTGCCTGGACTGGAGGCTACATAGATTCAACTTTAGGGACCTTTTGCTATTTATCTCTTAATTATAATATCCTAATATATCAAAAAGAGATACTACACATAACTACCAACCATAACCTTCCTAACCAATATTTTCCATCTACTGTTGTTACTCCTTATTATCTTGTTCCTTAATTTGGTGGTACTGTTGTGCTTTCCTTCTCTCTTTTTTCCCCATGAAACAGAATCATATTGCCAGTTTAAATGTCTAACGATGTGGTGGTTGGATTGTGTTGATTAGATGAAAGTTTCAATTCGAGCCTACCTCGAAGAAGCTCGGTGGTGTAATAATGGTTACGTTCCTACAATAGAAGAGCATCTTAAAGTCTCAGTAAACTCAAGTGGATTTCTCTTTGTGACGACAGCTTCTTTT
Source organism: Cinnamomum chago (assembly GCA_038049695.1). Lineage (NCBI taxonomy): Eukaryota > Viridiplantae > Streptophyta > Magnoliopsida > Laurales > Lauraceae > Cinnamomum > Cinnamomum chago. The sequence continues at coordinate 25,681,045 of CP142453.1, read as the reverse complement.
GTTGGCATGGGAGAAGAGGTGACTAAAGAAGCATTTGATTGGATAAGGACTCGTCCTAAGTTTCTCATGGATTCATCTTTAATCAGTCGGCTAATTAATGATATCAAATCGAATGAGGTAAAATCAATGTGTATCTTTATCATAAGTATAATTAAGTAATGATCTGCTCACCCCGGGGCCCCACCATTATGGGTCCTATATATGATCTCTATAAAATTTCTTGCCCCGTCAAATTATCCTACCCCATTGATTTATTCGGTCAATTTGGGTTGGTGCAAACCCATGGGAACTGGTGACATTAGGTGATCAAGAGAATCCACTCTCTTAATCACCAAGGGCTCTTTATCATAGGTATAAAACTTGAGTGAGCCCTATATGGAAATTTTCAAAATAGTAAAGAACCATTCACACCTTATTTCTAGGATCCTACATCGGATATGATGGAAAATAAAATATCATTTATTTATGCTTCCTAGTGTAACTCTATTGAGTTGATTTGGAAAGGCATGGGCTTGGACTTGGAGCTATATGAATCAATATTAAGGAGACCTATATTTTGCCATTTATTGAGACTAACTTGGGTTGAGTCGATATCCATTTGAGTTGGGCTGGTTTGGGCATAACTTATTGGCCAAGATCCAATTTGGTTTGGGTTGGCTTTCTTCTGGGTCCAGAATGGATAATGGGCCAGGTAATAACCAATGTGGGCTTAGGAGTTGGCATTGTATTTATTATCTTAACCACTATTGTAGTTATTGTATTTAAACCACCATGGTATGTATTTATTGTATTTAAACCACCATGGTAGTTATGTCCAAATACCCCTTGTCCAAGTGGATGTATTCCTTCGGAAACAACTCTAACCAAAGGTTGCCAATTCAAACCCCCAAAGGCCATTTTAAATTATAGGATTCATATCCCTACAATTGCATCCAATTGACTTCTATATATAGAGATGATTAATCATATCTTAGCCATCAATTACATGCTTTATGTGGGACCATTCGTGTTCAAGGGTTGGTTTGGGTACTGCAGACCACTGTCCAACATATGCTTGTTTTATCTTGGAGGCGAACTTGCAGGTAACTTGATTGCAGACACCAACCTTTGGTAAGAGTTGTTTCCAAAGGAATACATCCATTTGGACAAGGGGTATTTAGACATAACTACCATTGTGGTTAAAATAATAACTATCATGCCAACTCTCAAGCCTGCATTGGTTGCCTGACCCATTATCCATTATGAACCTAAAAGCAAGCCAACCCAAACCAAATTGGATCTCGGCCAACCTGAGTTATGCCCAAACCAGCCCAACTCCAATGGATATCCACTCAACCCAAGTTGGGCTCAATAAATGGAAAAATATAGGTCTCCTTCATGATTCCTATAGCTCCAAGTCCAGGCCCATCCCCTTCCAAATCAACTCAACAGAGTTACACTAAGAAGCATAAGTAAATGACATTTTATTTTCCGTCATATCCGAAGTAACATACTAGAAATAAGGTCTAAATGGTTCTTTACTACTTTGAGAATTTCCAACACAAGTCGCTTGGAAGAGCAACGAGATAAGTAACTTAGGTGAGTTTGATGGAGCTTTGTTGAACTCGGTTTAACTTTTTTGTTATGGTGCTTTGAGTCCAAGTCAAGAGTTAAGTCTTCAAGTCTCTCTCTCTCTATATATATATATATATATATGGGGAATGTTCATATGCATCCATCTCTCACCATAGGGTGAAGGATGCTTCCATAAATGAGGGGTTTCAAGTACACCCTATGTACTTGAAATCCCCCTTTTGTACTAGAAACCCCTTAATTATGGAAGCATCCCTCATCCTATGGTGAGGGATGGATGCATATGAACATTCCCCATATATATATATATATTGTATCCTAAATTGTAGGAACAGTCCAACCTGTGGAGCACACCAGTAGCATAACATTTATGGGGATGAAGGTCAAGAATGTTGGAGGCTTGACAAGTCCCTCAATGTCCTACCTATGTGCGAAAATTGGGAACTATTCAATCAAGGGAGGTACTTTGTAGTACTTCATAATTGTTCAAAACCACTTATGAAAAAAATACGTTCAAATCATTGTCATTGGATAAACCAAGATTGGTCCTAAAACTCACATGGACAATAGGAGGGCCCGTGGAGCCCTTGTACCCCCACATTCTTCACAAACATTAATCATGCTCCAAATAATTGGAATGACCTTGTGTTTTGCATTGATGGTATTTGAAGTTTGAGCAAAAGAGAACACATGCTGCTTCTGTTATTGAGAGCTATATGAAAGAGTATGGTGTATCACGGCCGGTGGCATGCGAAAAGATTCGGGAAATGGTTACAACGGCATGGAAGGACATGAACAAGTTCTGCCTTAAACCAACTCTCTTCCCATTGTCTCTACTTACACGAGTGGTCAACCTCACACGCATGAACGAAGTCATCTACTTGCATGGAGATGGATACACTGACTCTTCGCGTGAGATAAAAGAGAAGATTAAATCAATGTTCGTTGACCCTATCCCTTTGTGAAAAACGCTACAATATCATGCCCTTTAGTTTAGGGCAGGATAGCATTTCAAATGTTTACATATCAATCTAGTATACTTATAAAGGAACGTATTACCACTTGGTTACTGACGGAAAAATCATGTAAAACTATATATCACATATCTGAAATTGAGTGGTGAGAAACTTTGATTAAAAAAACTTTGATTTTATAAAATCTGTTGTGTGCGCGCTTGTATGCATATCTCGCTATATGTGTGTGTTAAGAGAGAGAGACGTTTGAGTTTTGTATGGTATTAGAGGCTTCTGTACTTGTTTCTTGATGGGAGTAATGTGTACAATCTTTTTAAATAGCAACATATGGTGGAATTAAAGTGTAGGCCTGAGATCGTCGCAGAAGCTTTGGATCAATGTAACGAGTTCAGCACAAGAGACCAATACAAGCAAAGGATGAGATAGTGTATTGTCAAGAGGCTAGAGGAGGTTTAATATAAATCTCTCCCACTCAAATCACTCCTTATTATTGTTCACAGTCTTAAAGATTGATGCCTAATGAATGAACATATATGTGGTTGGATTATAGGTTTTCTTCTCTTCCCTTAGGTCGTGTTTGACAACCAAATCTTTAAGGAAAAGATTTCGATTTTCCTAAAGTTGTGGTAAATCCATGTTTGGAAATTATAAATCCTGAGGATTTGGGCGAAAGAAAATCTTCATTAGGATTTTCAGATCCGACCACCCCCCATAAGATTTGAGAATCCTCACTTAAGTGGATTTGCATACCGAACCCTACTTTTCTCAACTATACGCATTGATATACACTAATATCAATGTGAAATCCTTGACTATACAAATCCCCAACGAGGAATCCTTATTCCAATGGTAGTGAAGAATCATCAAATCTATAGATTCCTCACATGTTGCCAAATATGCTCTTAGAATACTTGGGCTAACCAAAGATCAAAAGGGAAAGATGAAGACTTTGGTTTCTTGTATGTTTTTTTTTTCTTTCCCCAATTTCTCCTTATATAACCATGGAGAAGAGAGCGGTTTGAGAGACAAATAAAAGAGGAATAAAGAGGTTTCCGTTTCTCCATTCAATAAGAAACAAATGAGAAATAAGAAAGAGAGAAAATACCCTTTCTGAGTTAGTGAGGGGTGTTACACCCATAAGTGGTTGGGACAATGTTGGGCTACATGGCAGTGGACCCCAATCCACTAAGACTAATAGGAAGTAAAAAAGATATGGTCCTCCCACTGTAGCTCAGTTGGTTAAGGGGACAAGGGTGTGAGTGCAAGAGTTTTTAAGTCTTAGTTCCCTTGTATCGTCATTTCATATGCGAGGTGGGCATGGAGCTTTCCATGTGTATCTCATTGTGGGGCCCATCTGCTAGCCTACTTTGGGATTGGACTAGGGGCATTTGAAGATATGCTCGGGGGCCTCTTGTATAAAAAAAATAAAAAATCAGCCTCATCCAATAATCTAACTCCCATAAGTCCAATCCATTTGGATGGGTGTTATTTAGTCGATCCAGCAGTCCCAAACCATTCGAATGGGCGAAAATCCAAAGGGTGTGTGCACTATAGGGATGCAGGGTTTTTTGTTCCACTCGTATTGACCATCGGGTGGGCCCTACTATAGGTGCACAATATGCACACAATGCACGTGGTGTGCAAAGGATCATTTTCATATATATATATATATATATCATTTCTGCCCTTGGTTGAAGATTTTCATATGGTCACTTCTACAGTGTACGATATAATTTAATTATATTGCCCAACTCCAAGCATAGCATGGAAGTTTAGTAGGGCTTAGAGTTTACTAGAGTGGCAATCAATGTATGTTATTTCCTTTTCAGATATAATCGTTGTCCATGTGAACTATGTTTCTCCACATGAAGTTCTCCAATTGACAAATCATAATCTTGAAATTGAGGATGTGAGAATCTAAATTGAGGATTTATTAAATTTACTAGGTCAAGTAGTTTTAATTTTCTCTTCAGAGTCCAAAGAGTCTTTTCTGAATAGTCTGTTCGAATTCCAGCCTACATGGGAAGGAGTCCCTAAATCAAAATGAAATGGTTTTGACATAAAAATAAGGGCAGGGTCCCTCTGATTTGAAGGGATGGGGACATGATGCCTCCACTAAAGGCAACAAGTGGACATGACTACATATCTTATTTTCAATTCACACCTAAACAAGCGAGCGGTTCTCAGCACAACTCTCCCGCGCCTATTTATTTGGCATAAATAAGTAATGGAGTAAAAATGGATATAATGCGGTTTTCAAGCTGTTAGGATTAAAGAATTAAAGTGGTGATGTGATTATTTTAGTTCATTGTTGTTTGGATGAAAAAATGCGAGGGGAGCGGAAAGTAAACTTTGATGCGACACCACTAATACCTTTTACTCCAGTTTGGCTATTTTTTTTTCACTTCAACCAAGTGTAATAACTTCTGGAGAAGTGAACTTTTTATCTTCTAGGGTGTGTTTGTACTAGCCTCATTTTCTTGGAAGCGGAGTGGATTTGGGTTGTCTAATGCAATGTTTCTCAGCGATGAAAAGGGCTAAAAGATTTATTTTTTTTGCAGTGGTGGGGTTTTTTTTTTTTTCTTATTTAATAGATCGGAATTACACTGCTGTAGCCATAGTGTCTGCACGAAGAGGCCCCTAGTGTTTTTCTCTCTTTTTTTTTTTTAACTTTAACCCCTACTCGTTTACTTTATTTATAATTTGACCCCCACTTTCCTTTTACTCTTTTCATGAAAAACAAATCAATTTGCAACAAATCTTGCCATTGTAAGGACATTTGACCTTTCATTTCTAACAGGCTATGGTGGCCAGTGATATGTAGTAACTTCAGAGTTTTCATTGATTAACATATAATTTTATTGTCAACATTTAGTTTTCTTTCTTTTCTTTTTTATTTTTAGGAAATTAGATTAGATTAAAGCTCCCGAGAAGGGGGATGAGCCCAATGGACCCACAAAATACAAAATGGGTTTCCCTTTCTATAACTAAACCATGGTAATTAAGCGACCAATTATATGCAAGGGAAAGGGCAGCCCAAAGTGCATTCATTTTTTCATCTAGTATAAGAAAGATTTATCAGAAATGCAAGCTAATTACTATTCATTTTAGAAGCATAGAAAATTATTATTAGATTGGTTCTACATTTTAGAATTGGAGTGCCTCTTGTTATTATTTCAATTTTACTATATTAAAGAGAAAGCTTTTCACTTTAATTTTGGCCGTCGGTTAGAATTTTGATAGTAAGTTCTACTGTTTTTAAATCTCTCTCCCCAGTTATGCAACAACCTACTTTATCCATTTACAAAACCACTCAAAACCACCCACACTTCTCCTTTACTACAAAAACTCCATTTCAATCCAAACTCTACCACTCCCTTTCTACTGAAATTCTCCTCTTTCCACACCACTAGCTCTAGCCCTTGGATTATATAAACCAGTACTCTCATACCCTTCTTATTTTTTTTATTTTCTTTCTAAAATCTATAAATTCTTTTAGTGCATGAATATTTAAATTGCAATGTTGGCTATATCTGTGCTCTGCAGGAGTTATTATGCTAGTATGTATGTGTGTGTGCGTCTCTCTCTCTCTCTATATATATATATATATATATATATGAAAGCCAATGAAGCACTGTGGGTAACATAAGCATCTTTCACTTCCTCTGAAATTGAATTTGTCTGGCATATGAAAGCTAGAAATGAGAAATTTTTCATAAATGTTGCTGAATCTGACAAACATTTATAATTACTCGTCATTCCCAAAATGCTTGCATTCATTTAAGGTCTAGGTAGATTATTAATAAAATGGTAAGGTAGAATGCAAATATACATTCAGTCTTTTTCTTTTTCTTTTTTTTGGTAGAAGTAGAACCATCTTGTTGGTGCAATCAACATCATTGAGAACACACTAATCAAGACATCATTGTCTCTATCAACATCATTAATGACTTCAATCATCTAGCCTTATCTCGCATTCTATACGGAGTCATGGCTGTCGCAATTCATCTCCTGTAATCAAGTTGGTAAGAACAAAATTGACAACATTAAATTAATGTTGCTTTAGTTTATATAACTTAGAGGATTTTACCAAAAAAAATCGCTTTAGATGAGCAGTGGGCCTTAAAGATCATTTTAACTGACCTTGCACCAGATCTGTCATTTTGACAACGAAACACGAGGAAACACGCCTATTTTATTCTAATTTATGTACACCGCAGGGTTCCTAGGGACCCATAATGTCATAAAACTAAGGTCGTTAAGGACGCTAATTGAAAGTACTAAAAAAACTTCTTTTCAGGCAAAATGATTGATCTGGTGCAAGGTCAGTTAAAATGATCTTTTAGGCCCACTGGTCACCTAAAGTGTCTTTTTTTTTTTAGTAAAATCCTCTATAACTTATCTACCCATTGACATGAAGGATAGTAATATTGACATCACAGCAGAGATCACTTCTAATATGGGTTTGACTCTCATACCTAAACTAAGTTTGAAAAAAATACTGAGGTCATTCAAAATGCAACCAGGAGACCATAGTACTGGCACTAGGAGACCATAGTAAAAAAAAATGTTGTTACAATGTTGTGATACAATTGGCACTAGGAGACCATAGTAAAAAAAAATTAGAATCAATTTATTATCATCAACGGTATATATCCAATCAAGACCGAGAGGTCACCTAGTTGGTTGGCAACCCTGCCCCTCATGTGTGGGACCATGGATTGATCCCTTTGTCTCCCCCTTGCTCCTCACATGAGCAAGTTCTTTATCTCCCTGCGGGTCCCAATCCTCTTGCGCTTGGCTACCACAAAAATACCATACATCCAATCCAATGAATAATAAGGTAGAAGGAGAGGCAAAGCAACATCCCCTGTGCAACTGGATCAACCAATTAGCATTCCAATCTTAGGTTTTTCTAATAGGTTTTTACAGGAAAAAAAAAACCCTTACATTTGCATGCAATAACAGGAGGACAAAAAATTTAATGATGATGTGTGAGGGTCTATCTTTGGTTTTTTTTTCCTTTTTTTTTTCTTGACCTTTTGCATCTAAATATCCTTTGATATTGCTGGATGTTCGCCTTCTAGCGATATCACCAGATGTCTCACATAAAATTCTAACAAGTGAACCACTTTCTTCCTTATCATGACCAGATGTCTCACATAAAAATCTAACAAATAAAGCAGATGCAAACTCACCAGATGTTTCGTTCCTTTCCCCTTAGTTGTCCAAGCCCTCAATTCTCTCCATTTTACTTTCTATTTATTCATTTTCTTTTCGTGTTCTTTAATTAATTATTCTTTTCTGAGAGAAATATGACTACCATATTGAGTAGTAGGAGTGGCCTTGTTTGGTACCTCTACTCTTTTTTTGATAGACTCATCAAAATAGAGACATTAAAAAAGAGCTATAAAGAAAAAGAGGCTAGAATCAAAAGAAGTGTTTGGTAATTTAAAAATCTATGTTAAATAGATTTTTTTTATATCAATGCTTGATAGTTTTTCATAAATCTTTCGAGAACCATAAGGTATCAAGCTTTGAAAATTGACCCTATGGCCGTGTTCAACCTTCCAAAGAGATCTAAAGTTTAAATCTTGTGTTTGGGGCCCACATAATCCAGAAAATTGCATCCAATGGCTCACCTTCTTTGCACATATCTCGAGATTTGGGATGATCCAACGGTTGAAAATTGGTGTCATAGCCTTGTTTGATCTTTTTGACATTCCCACCTATTTGGATCTTGATTTACACCAGAAATAATATATATATATAAACGTTATTGCTCATGGACAAATCCAATATCGAGCACAATATATCAATGGCTGATACTGTTTTGCAAAAATCTCAAGATCCACATGGTATCAAGCCTTGAAAGTGGACCACATAGCCATTTTCAACCTTCCAAAGAGATCTAATGATGTGGATTTTATGTTTGGGGTCCATAGATTTCAAAAAATTGCATCAAACGGCTCATTTTTTTTCCACATGTCTCGAGTTTGGTAATGATCCAACGGCTGAAATCTTGTGTCATTGCCGCGTTTTATCTTGTGAACATTTTTAACGGTTTGGATCTTGATTTAGACTCTTAGATTTTGAGGGGAAAAAAAAAAAAAAAAACAGACTAGGGCCTGAATGGGCAAGAACGTTGTTCTCCTTTTTTCGTCTTAGAGATTTTGAGAAATAGAGGAAAAAATTAGTGATGCCAAACAAGGGCATAGTTTAAAAGAGAAAAGGGTTTAGGAAGTTGCTATTCTACAAAAGGAAGGTTTTGTATGGATACGTTGTATTCTTGTGTTAGAAGCTTGTGGAGGTTATCCACCATGTAGTGTTTGACAATTGATATTTGGATCCTTAGGAATCTAGAGAGAAAGAAGATATGCATACTTTGATTGGGGAGAGAGAGGGAAGTAAGCTAACAAAGGTCTTTCAAACTATTTTGGGTTTGTTATTTTAGATGGCTATTAATTTATTACAATTCATATAACATAGGATTGATGGTTGAAAATTTTGAAACACGAATTCAATCTAAATTGTAAAATTGCAACCAGGGTGGTTCAGTCTAACACTACACCAAAAATCGGAAATTGGAACGGAAAAGCGTTCCTAATCCTCCCGTTCCTAATCCGTTAAACCGTTCCAATTTCCGTTCCAATTTGGATTAGGAACGGTTGGTACCAAATTGGAACGGAAATTGGAACGGTTTAACGAATTAGGAACGGGAGGATTAGGAACGCTTTTCCGTTCCAATTTTCGATTTTTGGTGTAGTGTAAGTAATAAGCCACCTCACTCCCAACTCAAGAGTAAAACTTTGGAGGAATATATGGATTAGAGCCTAGGGTAACAAAAAAAAGTTACCACAGTCCAACAAATTACCATAAACTTTGATTTAGATACTTAAAAGTTTCATTACAATTATATATTTTAATGCAAACAGGAAGAAGGGCTGTGAGGGTTGCCACATCAGCACCCATAATTTTTCCTTTCAAATAAATAATTATAAAATCACACATAGCTTTGGGTTTAATGTGGGCCACTACACTCTTTCCAAACAAGTCTCCCCCCTTAAAATCTCAACCCAAATAAACCTCCTCCCTTAATCGTATGAATAGTTATAATCTTAAATCTAATCCCTTAAATCTAGATCACACTACTATTTTTAGCAACAAAACTCCTTGGATTTGTTCTCCTTAAAATCTCGATCACTCCTATTTTAAAGTAAAACTTCATGATGTCTCTGTTCAAGGTTATGGGTTTCTTCTCCCTCTAGGTCAGCACTGGTAAAAGCTGAAGGCATGTCGATTTTTGCTGTTATTTGCCCTATCTTTATGTATTAGCTCTCTTTAGGTGAAAGCTTTCATTTCTTTTTTTTTTTTTTTTTTTTTTCACTTTCTTTCTATATTAGCTAGGCTCCTCCTTGTTGAGTCCTCAGATGTTTTGTCATTAGGGTTGATTTTCTCAGCCCATATTTCCTTTTGCTTTTAATACAATTTACCTTAAAAAAATTAAAAAATTATATAAAAAAAGACAAAACCATGTACCTTCCCATTCCCCGTATCAGTACATGCCACGCACTAATGACTATGGTTTACCTCTCTTATTAATGACTTTTAGAAGCCGTATAAAGTACCTTTATAGCTAGGTTGATACCAAGGACTTTATGTTTGTTAACCTGTTCATAATTTTTATATAAATTTTTTTTCTCATGCATGTGATTTTTTTTTTATGCCTGTAGCTCAATCTTTTTTAAATTTTATATATGTAAACTCTTTTTCAATTCATCATCATTGCTAAGAAATCAATGTGTTATTCCTACATTCACATATATATTGAAATAAATGTACGTTAATGGAATGATCTATATTAAACTGTTTAGGACAAAACTTGTTAGGTAAAAAAAAAGTATCCCACCGTAGATACCTTTCGTTTTTGTGAAGATAACAGTATGTACTACTGGACCATCATTTTCTGAAATAAGTTAAAATAAAAAATATATATTTATGTGCATGTACGTATGTATGTGTGTTCAAGGGGAAGCAGTTGGCCCTCCTTTTTTCGAAAATGGATTTCAATCTATGTTTAATAATTCCACAATAAAAACCCTTTTACTATTGAGAAGACATATGAAAAACATTAAGGGGAAAATGACAGATATTTATTGATTTAGAAATATGATTACATAGGATTCCATTGTGGCTAACTTGCCGTGCACTAACTAATAAGTATATCTTGGGTGATTATTTAGAGTATGAGACATGAATGAAGTAGGAGTAACATGGGCAAGGTTTGTACTGAAGGCCTATTTTAAACTTCCATTTACTTGGCTCAAATAATTACATTCAAAGAATAAATCCAGGACGAAGCTTATTAGTGTATGTTACTTGTAGATGTAGTGGTGATAAATTCAAAGCAATAGATTGAGTTAATGGAAAAAACTTGAAAATGCACTTTTTACTTAGGGTTTATTTTTTTTCATTGAATATACATAGAAAGTAATGGTCAAATGAGATTTTCAAACAAGGGTTATTAAAGAGCCAAGGATGAAGAAAATGAGGTGTGAGGTGGAAGGTGTATGGAAGCTATCTATATGGGACCTTGACTTTCATACTATTTAAATTAAGGGAAATTTTCAAATAAGGCCTTAGGTTTTCGCCTTATTTCAAGAAAGGACACAAGTTTCAAAACTTTTCAAACTAATCCCTAAGTTTTTCAATAAAACTTCGACTAAGGACATCTGGCCATTTAAAGGTATTTTTATGGCATTTTCTCTCAAATTTTTTAAAAATATCGAGAGTACCTTCATTTAAAGCCATGACACGGTTCTGATAGACACTACATTTAGCTGAACTCTGTGGAAACGCTAGTTTTTTCGATCACTATTAGACTACCAGTGAGCAAAAAAGAAGAAAATATAGAGGAAGTGAATGGGGGTTTTATTTCATTGAATGATGATTTGGGTAGTTTAAGAAAATTGAAAAAAAAGGTTACCCAAAATTAGCTTTAAATAGATGAATATCCTTAATTGAAAACTTCATGAAAAACTTAAGGACTAATTTGAAAAGTTTTAGAACTTGTGTCTTTTTTTGAAATAAGGCAAAAACTTAAGGACTTATTTGAAGTTTTCCCTTAAATTAATGAGGGCTAGATATTCACCTTTGACTTTTCATTTTTAATGACTTATATAAATATACTCTTAAAATTCTTAGGAATTCAATTACATGAACCACACAAGCTCTTAGGCATGTTCTTTGCAACAATTCATAGAGTTCAAGATCTCCAACAGCTGTACCCTAATGTGGAATTCCTAATTCCTCCTCTTGAATGGAATTCTAGAAAAATGCATAGAGATTCCCATCATTGGGAACAAATGTAACATCATATACTTAACACCATTTCGTCTATGATAAAAAAAAGAATTATTTCATCACTCAACTAACATTCTCAATTTTTTATGCCTAGAAAATGGATATGAAATGTTTCTATGCAAGATTGTAGGCCTACTCATGTAAGGGCGAGTTAGAAAAAACACCACCTTAATCCAAATCAAACATGTGTAATTACAAAGATAGCAAGCGTAAACCACATAACGTACTGAGTAGAAGCACTTGATGTAACAACTCTCTCGGTTTTAATTTTCTTATTAACTTCTTAGGGTAACACGAGGAAGAGTTTGTTTATAATGATGCATTTTTAGTAGCGTTTTAGATTCTTAAATCCACAATTTCCCTCTTATGTAGTGCAATGTGGTGATCATCATATTATCACAATTTTGAAAATAGCACTTATATTTTTCTTTTATAAAGATTCTTTCTAATTGTGATTTTGACAATCCCATTGTAATTCATAAAAGATGCTATTTGTATTATATTACACGTGCTGAACACCGGTAGGCTAGTTAAGCTAGTCTTAAAGATTTTTGACATTTTCACAATTGATAGTGCAGTTTTTAAGGACTTGTTTCTTTGCAAGAATTTCTGACAAGAATTCAGGCTGTCTGTGAATTCCTGAATTCCAGTCAGAAATTCTATGTTCACTTGCTTGCATTTCCAGCATTTGAGGCAAGTAGCATTTTGAAATTCCAAAAAAGTAGAATTCCCAAAAGATAGCCTAGCGGCTTGTTGAAACTCCGACTCTCCCCCAACGATCGATTTTCATCTTCTCCTCTATTCCACTATAACAAAATCAAGTCCAGTCATCTTCTTCCTCCACCCTCCTTTCATATGTTTGCCTATTTTTCTCTCTTTTTTATTTATTCTACTGCATGCATTTTTTTTTTCTAGAGGGTTTTGATGGAATGGGAAGAAGAAGGGTTTTTGGGGTTTTAATGGAATGGAATTAGTGGGTTCTCCGAGATCTTAACCGAATGGTAAGAGACAAGGGCTATTTGGTTGGATGGTTGGGTTGATCTGTGGCTTATGTTAGCTGAGAGATGAAGAAATTCAAATGGATATGAAATAGGGAATTTTTGGAGTTTAAGTAGCCTGAAATTCTCAGGGAGGAATTTTAGCCTAAAATAAACAGGAAATTCAGGAATGCCAGAATTAGTAGCATTTTAGAATTCCACCATCTCAAATTCTACAAGTCCCAGCAGACATGAATTTCAGAAATTACTACAAAGAAACAGGGTCCGAAAGGTTAAGCAAAGAAATAACGTGAAACTTTCCCTTGTCCTTCTCCATTTTTATCTTATTTCTATTGGCTGAGTTGTTATTTCATTTTTTGGGTCCCTTTTCCTTTCCAACTTCAACGTAAAACTACTCGTGGTTAGGATCAAAATCATGTCAGAATTGGTTGATTACGATAGGAACATTCCATTTCACGAGGAGTAATGTCTAGAGTTTATTAGACATTCTCACCTAAAAAAAAAAAAGACGACATATTTTTTTTATGTGGCTCACCTCGCTTCTCCTACATTTCACAATAATTTTATCTGTACATGCTAGTAAGAGTTGGAATTTAAAAAGAATCGAATAATTTAAAGAAGATTGTACTTTGTGGCTAATTTTCATTTTGAATGTTGTAGTTAAGTTGGTTAGGGTAAATGTCAGAATGCATGAGTTCAAATGAACAGTTATGTTCCACTCAAAGGAGAAAATTCACCATTTAATATCAAGATAGTTATGATTTAAAAGTTGTCAGAAGTTTGGGCTTCTCTTGGATTATTGATGGAAATTAATGAAAAAAATTAAAAATAGGAAAGGAATAAAACATATTTGAAATCTTCACTCATATTGGAATATTCTTACTTTTAACGGTGTTTTTCACTTTCGTGCAACACTTTTTGCTTAGGGGCTTGGTTTGGGTAGGTGATTTTTGTGGGAGTGGTGGTCTCAGTGAAAAAAAAATGAAAAACAAGCTTTTCCTACATTGAAAGCATCCTAAAAATTCTAATCGTGTAAAAGGGGCTTCAATTAAAAAATAAAACCAAAGAACCAAAAATAGCCATTAAATAGTCAATTTGTAGATTAGAAAAACTAAAAAGTAAGAAAAATCACAAGACTTGCAAAGAGTAAGTTTAGATGAGTAAACTAAAATCTGACTTAGGTGAGGAAGCTTTTGGGTGAAAAAAATAGCCCTAGGTGAGGTAGGAAGGTGGCTACCCAGATTTTTATTTTGTTTTTTCCTTTTCTTTTATACATTACAGGGCTGGACGGATTGATCATTAGACATTACAATCTTTTCATTGAGCTTTCAAACCGGTACCAACAGATGGATCAAAAGCTTTGACAAGGAGAAGTTGATGCTAAACTTGGCCTGAAATCTAGCCAAACATCTCGACATCTAAAATACTTATGCCAGAAATTCAATCAAGAAAGCAGACGTTTAGAATTGCGTTCAGATGTCGGGGGACAAGAAATCTAAAGATGATAGGTGCCTAGGTTAATGTAAATAAAAGGTTCCTTGTAGGGGATTTTATCAGAAAAAACCCTCTTAAATTCGGTGGAGACCAAAAACTAGAATGGTCATAGAGGCTTTTTTTGGTTTTTTTCTTTCTTTTAGTGTACTGAGTAGCGATATCACTGCTCATTGCGTCACCATCTTTTCTACTATGCATGTCCACTGTTCACTCATTCAATTAAGTAATGACCCACTTTGTTTTCTTAAATTATCTCCAAACCTACAAATCAAGCAATCAATGCAGAAAATGACCCAAATTATTATTGAATCATGAGCACTCATTTAAATTAAACAAACAACCCTTTGCACCAAACGAGGAGACTTCCAGCTCAGAGCCATAAATATTCCTTTAGTATGACTTAAACTACAAAAACAAATACCTAGGATTTAGTAGAGGAGAATCTTCTATAGCCAGAGAACTACAAGACCAATTTAGTTCTGTGGGCCCCATATATGCTCACATTTGATCAATGTAGCTCCATTCGCATTCTTTAGTCCCCATGATTTGGCATCATGCGCAACTTTGTGGTCATCAAACCTTTCTTCATCATTGAATTGAATTTCAATTTTCAAAATATCTACCGTTAAACGACCATTAAATCTTAAGACTGTAATCGAGGACTACGATTAACTTTTTGCATGACCCTTATCGGTAAAATGACCTTTTGCATCTATCCTACCTCTAATGGAATGAAAGCATCCAAGTGGGCCCCATGAGCTGGACTACAAGCAGAGTATGTGGTCTGCTCGTAGTTGAAGATTTTGATCCTTTAATTAGTAGAATTCCCTCTTTTCTTTTCTTTTTTTTGTTTTTTGTTTTTCTGTTAAATACTTCAGAAGAAAATTGGTCTCCTCTAGCAAACAGTTGCTTTTGGATTAGTAAACGGTTGCGACTGCTGAGTCTTTAGGTAAAGCATTCCTTTTATGATTGAAACTAATATAAATACCAAGTTTTATAACTAGCTAGATAGCTCAACGGCCATAGCAAAAAACCAGTTTTGCTTGTCCTCTAGCAAACACATCCCTTTCCCACACACCTTTTAAATACCCAGCCATGCCATGCTTCGATATATTCATAGACATTTTAAATCAGATTTCCTTACACACACACACACACACACACACACATTCTAGCAGTATGGCTTCCCTAAGTTCCTCTCCTGTTGCTTCAGCCCTCCATCCCACACCTCTAAATACAAAAAACAAAAAACATGGTGCTGACCGTCCATCACCATTTCATCCTTTTGTTTGGGGAGATTGCTTCCTTTCTTACTTTGAAGATCACAAGGTATATATTCACACATTCTTTGTTTGGAGAAATGATTGCATGATGATGATTTTGTACATGTCATGTCAACTACCGTGAGGCTCATCTTTGTTAGGGATTTTGTGTATTGCAATTTGATGGATGCATTATCATATTAGCATCATTTGAATTTTCACACATGCATTGATTTAGAAAATCTTGAAATCTTGATTTATACATGCATTGTTTTTAAGACTTGTAAAAATATTGAATTATGCATGTTTTGATTTTAACCTTGGATGCATTTTAAATTTGAAAAGAACTTTTATAAATCAAGCTAGCCTATGTTTTAAATCTTTCAATCTTTGTTTGATCCAAGCCATTCATATCATGCACCTTTTCATGAAGAGAAAGTCTCTCCAACTTTCATTCCATTAACTGGTTAATACGCATATGTAAAACAAAAGAGAGCTTTAACCTTGTCTAGTTTAACTTGTTTCCCCTTAGTTGCTTAGAGGGGTCTGTGTGTGTGTGTTTGTTTGTTAGACCCATTGTAGCGAAGGGATTTATACAGTTTAGTATCTCTTAAACTTCATTTGCACATGAAAATGTTAGTAAAGACATAAAGAATGTCAACAAAGTAACTTCACTGTATTTTAACTTTTCTAATTTTTGACAATCTTGCCTAGTCTTTGACCTCACTCGTGAAAATGAAAGTAGAGTTAACAAAGAAAGAAGAAAGACCGCCTCTTGAACAAACCTTTCCTTTTCTTTTCAGGCGTGTTTGTTTGCATTAAAATACATATGAATTGAATTCATAGGATTCATGCCATTGGGAGCTAAATATGAAGAATAAAGATTAATTTTTAAAAATGAGCATCAAATAATGATTCTTTTTAGGGAATTAGAATCAAAAGACGATGAGAAATGACTGACAAGTAGTTCATTTTCCATTGTCTTTGGATTCTATTTCCTTGATAAGAAAGTTTTGATCTTCATTTTTAACCACATAATGGTATTAAATTTGTGCATGTATTCGATTCTGATATTGCATGATAATGAAAACAAACAGGCCCTTCATGTACTTCACCTTTCCATCACTTTTCTCACGAAATTCAAAGAAGGGGAGGGGGGGGGGGGGGGGAGGGGAGTTAAAAAAGCTTTAAAAAAGACTATTACATCTTTTACAAAACCCTCTTTTTAGGTCCATCACTTTTTTTCTTGTCAATCTTAGAATGATGGTAGGTCCATCACTTTATTTTTCATGGCCTCTTCTTATCAATCTTAGAATGATGGTAGGTTCGGAATAGAATAAAAAATAAAGAATATACTTTTACCATATTTTCCAGCCAGCCAATACCGCTTGACTGCCATAGAACCTAAACCAGTTATACTTGTCCTTCCCCCTACCCATCCATGCAATGCCTCGTTTCATACACATTGTAAGCAAGATTTATCTAACACAAACACTTTCTAGTAGCATGGCTCCCCAAAGTTCATCTCCTCTTTCTTAACTCCATCCCTTATTTCTAAGTTATTAAAAAAAATACCTCTGCGGCCTCTACTAACACCTCGAGGGTTTGCTAAAAAAACTTAATATGGAATCAGAGCTAACCAGTCATGAGTCCGAATCCCAAGAAAAATGACTCGGCGCTGAAAAAAATATAGCTGCCTCTACTAATGCCTCAAGGTTTTGGTATGAATGATTAGCAAATGAAACTTAATATAAATACAAAAAAAAAATAGTGTTGACCGTTCGTCCCCATTTCTCCTTTTGCTTATGGTGATTACTTCCTTTCTTATTCTGAAGATCACAAGGTAAATATACACATAACCTTGGTTACGAGAAATGCTTGTGCAATGATGATCTTTTTCATGACATGTCAACTAACATGAGGCTCATCTTTATTTGATCCAAGACAGTCATTGTATACACCTTTTTATTAAGAGACCGTCTCTGACTTTTGTTCCATTAGAATTAATATATACTTTGCTAAAAGGCAAATTAAATATATATATATATATATATATTAAAAGAAGTAAGGAGTTACATGGGTAGATGACCCCAGAAAACCAGAAGACAGCTATACTTTGCAAAGAACAAGAGGAAAAATAAGAAATTACATTACTTAATATACAATTAGAATTAGTATATAATTAGATTGAATAATGGAAAAAAAGAGAGCTATAACTTCATTTACTTCATTTTTTTTCTGATTGTAATAGGATCAATTCAATGATGTATATCACTTACTAAAATGACATTAGGGCAAGTAACTAGTCATTGGGTGCATCAGAATTCAATAGTTGGAATAAATGAAAGGTGAAAGTGATCATCGTAAAGATGTGCCATCTTCTATATTGGCCATATATGGATATGGTGATGACATTTAGGGCCTGTTCCTTTAGTAGAATTCCATGAGTGCATGTCTCGCAAATTTAAGATTCTCAAACCGCTATCCCACTTCATTTGACATTTGAGATTCAAGCAAAGAAAAATGACATCTGCAAATTCCAAGGGGAAAACATTAGAGAGGGTAAAATACGGCCCCGAGCCGCCAACTCGACTCGACCCAACCTGCATATGGCTCGCAGAGTATGTGGGGTCAGTCATGGGTGAGGGTTTTCTTGGAACCATGGGTCGGGTTGGAGTCGACCCACCTAATCCCAATGACCATTCAAACTTATACATGGTGGATATAAAGAAATTATAGATTGTGGATATAAAGAAATATACAATGGACATGACACAAATAAGAAAAGAGCTAAAATCAGATTGGATGGGTTCAATGGATGGGCTAGAAAAGGATGAATGGACCTTGGCCAATTGGATCCCACATTTTTCGGATGGGTCAGACGTCGTTCTGTTTTTATCTTTTTCGAATTACTTTTGTTATCTGAGTAGAAGACCCTTTGAGTTATGAGGACATATTGACATGTTTTTTCTTTTTACTTTTTCATCGATCCAACTTTAACTATCAAGATCAATAACACATACATCTCACACGTCTTAAAAACTTTTGTAGTGATATTCCTACTATGGAGAAATTTGCACCCACTAGAGTGTCGCACAAGGACAGTGTGGGATTTTCATTTCCCACCAACCATTTTAGCAGGAACCATTTATTTATTTTTGGTTCCTCAAGCTGAGGGCTACGACCCAAGATAGGTCACACAACTGGAAAAAGTAGCATATTTAGGGATCAATCCCTGAGCAGCCGGGTGACATATGGGTTTGCCAACCAATTGGGCAAGAACCATGTATTAAAGTATCGATTGTTGGTCACTATGTAGGGAAAAAAAATTCTTGGGGGTCCACATATGAAAAATGCATGTAGTCTTTCTTTGAAGATCTTCCGTTCAAATGTAAAAAATTATAAAGCTTTCTAAAGAAAAAAGGGGTTTTTAGAGATTTTGAAGGGGCCGTAGGTAAAATTTAAAAAAAATATCTAAAGTACAAGGAAATCTTCAGAAATCCTAGAGGGGCCATATGTAAAGATCTGCCAGTGCATCCAGATGGACCAATATGCCTAAATGTATTTTTGAAACAAGTTAAGAGAGATAAACTTGAGAATGAGACTTGGCAAATGTCGCCTAAATATCCCACACAACTGTAAGAGTAAATTTAAATAATTGAAAAAAATGAACATAAACAAATATTTAGTACTGTTGAAAACCATCTTAGAGACTGCTCTATTTTATTTTGAAATTACTGTAATTTTTCTATTTATTTTCAGTTCTGCGATATTTTGAAAATATCACGATATAATTTGCTGGAATAGGTGTTTTCTATTTAGAGTCAGATCAATGTCCCTGGGAAAGATTGTCTGATCAGTCATACCATATGTAGTAGGAAAACATAATACTTTGAAAAGCGACTTTATTTGTGTTTTAACTTTTGGGGTTCTTTTTACCAAAATAATAAAAATAATAATAAATTTTGAGGCTCTGAAGTGATTGAAGTATTATGTTGCAAGTAGGTTACCTTGTGTGATTGGGATTTAACCCCATCATTTATTACATTATAAGTTGTTTAGTTTGATCCCATCATATTCCTGGAACTTAAATGACCCCTCCACAATCATGCTCGAGGAGGTTGTTTTGTTTTCCACCCCAGCCAAGGGGGTTGGCACCTCCAATAGCATCCGCACACATGAGGAGAAAGCTCGCACAAATGGGAAGAGAGTTTGCGTACACGTGGAAAGGGAGTGTAAGAAGCTGGAAAGGGGCAACATAAAAAGGATTGAACGTTTGGTAGCTGAATGAGATTTGGAGTTGCAAATCAAGCAAGCCCTTGTACTCAAGAAGGTTAGGTCGCAGTGCAGTTGGCTGCAGTGAAAAAAAAATCGTGTCAGGGTTGAAAAATGATAACAGGCTTTATTTTTAGAAGATAACATCAGCCAGGTCAACACAAATCAGATGCACTTATCAACCAATCTCCATGGGATATTTCCATCCCTCCTCAAAACATGATAGAACGTGGGGTATTAAGAAGGCCCCACAAGGAGGCCCTCGCTTCCATAGATTTGCATAAAAGCATCACTTTTCTCATCTATCTTCCAGGCTTCCAATGAGTAGACTCCGCATTGAGCCAATTATGAAGGGAGGCTTTAGCTAGATTCAAGGGCTGAGAAGGGAATCACTTGGATTATCTTCAAAGGCAGTTTCCTTAGCCACAACTAGAGTCTCTACCTCTGCTATGTGGTTCTTAAAGTGGCCAAAAACTTCCTTACTCTAGGTCTTGAGGTTGAGCTTCAGAATCTTAACTTTAGTAGCCACCTTTACAACAGTCTTGATGCATGGTTCTGATAAGAATTGAACGCAGGAGATTAAAATCCTATGATTCATATCTTGATGTAACCGAATCATATCCTTCTTTTAACTAGTCACCGTTGGATTTAGCCATCTTAACCTTACACTGTTATTAAAATAAAATAAAAACACTTTACACCTACTATCATCATGCCGAGAAGTTCTTATTCAAAATCTTAACCACTATCTAGGATGAGATATTCCCAGTATCCCACCTAAAACCATGATAGAACGTGGCATTTAGTGGGCCTTGCAATAAGCCCCACAGCCACATATTTTCACATCATTTTTTTCTTCTTATCTATTGTTGTGATCTATGGCCTACGAGAAGAGATCAATCACGCAAGAACACAGAGATTTACATGGTTCGGTTTTTGGCCTACGTCTATGGGAAAGATGGGAGAATTTACTATGCAATCAGAAGAGGTTATATGTCCTAGAGACTCTGAATCTCTATTTATAATATCAGCCCAAAAACCCTGTTACACCCAAACACTACTTCTTAATCATACTAGACCTATAACAGGCCTACTTCTAACCATAATACAACTTGGGCAATCTAGGGGCCCGGTTAACCAAGACTAATTAACTTCTATTGAGCCATACAAATTAACAAATCTCCACCTTGGCGAACATTGAAGCTAATCCTCATGCCTATAACATGTCTCACCGTCTCCACCTGCCCCTGAGGGCACTCAAGTACCGAGCACACCGATCAAGTCCAAGCAATGCTTGAATTTGAATTTAACCCATTCCTTCATGAATGCACCAAATCGCTTTTGCCATTGTCTAGAAGCTTGCTTTGCCCCGTACAATGATTTCTTCAAACTATATACATGATCAAGAACCATAAACTGCACTCTACCTGCAATGGAAGCTCCTTCTTCTTCTTCGTAGAACCGCTTGCATCTAATGACCTGATTTTTCTCATCAAGAGACTCAATCTCTTTAGTCATAGTTGCTGCCCGTTGACTACTTTCTAGCCCTTCCATTAATTCAAGAGACTCAGTCGTCAATGCGTATGCAACCATATCATCATGGCCACTGTTTGATGTTGACGGGTATGTTGTCATATCCTCAAAATCGTATTTAACCAGCGGTTTCCTTTCTCTCTACGGTCTACTTGTCTGCGGCATCTGTGGCTCTGTTCGTTGCATCTGCTGCATCGTTTGACTATCCCTTGTATCCTAAGAGGAGCCTGATACACTCTCCTTCCTCACTAGGATGTCGGAATCCACCTGAACGGTGTCACTGCTGCTACCTACTTTTGTCTCCACCACCTGCTTTCTCGCTTCGAGTAAAGCATCCTCATGAAATATAACATCCCTGCTGATGATAAATCTGGGTAAATCCTGATCGGTACACCATAACCTGTATCCTTTCACCCCCAGAAGCATATCCCACCAAGATGCACTTCACAGCCCTAGGTTCTAACTTATCGGTTTTCACGTGAGCATAAGCTGGACAACTGAAGATCTTCAAGTTAGAATAATCAGCTGGATTACCTGACCACATTTCTTCCGTTGTGTTGCAACCAATCTTTGTGTGTGGAGACCTATTTATCAAGTAACCTGCAGCATTTACTTTCTCAGCCCAAAAGTCCTTGGACAATTCCGCAGCAAACAACATACAACGAGCTTTTTCCAAGATCGTTCTATTCATCCTCTTTGCAACTCCATTATGCTCTGGAGTTTCTGTAGTGGTATAATGCCTAACTATGTCATGATCTTTGCAATAGTTCTCAAGCTCTGTCGTTCTTTACTCTTTGCCATTACCTGTCCTCAACTTTTTCACCTTCCTGCCAGTCTGTTTCTCAACCATTTCCTTCCATCGCTTGAATGTGACAAAGGTTTGATCCTTCGTCTTCAGAGTATAAACTCAAAATTTCCTTGAATAATCATCAATAAAAGTCAGCATAAACCAGGACCCACCCTTGGAGTAAACCTTCGAAGGTCCTCATACATCTGAATGAACATAATCAAGGATACCTTTCGTGCGATGAGTACCTGTCTTGAAACTGACCTTTCGATGCTTTCTAAAAATGCATCTCTCACAGATATCCAACTTGCCTATCTTTGTGCCACATAGCGAATTCCAATTGCTCAGTATTGTCAATCCCTTCTCACTCATGTGACCCAGGCACAAGTGCCATAAACGCATTAAGACAGATTCATGGTCATCTGAGGAAGACATTACAGCTCCACCGTTAACAGTATTTCCGAACAAAACATGCATGTTTCCAACTCTATTGCCTCTCATAAAAACCAGAGCACCCTTCAAAACCTTCATAACTACACCTTCAGTTGAGAGCTTACAACCATCGGAGTCCAACGAACCAAGAGAAACAAGATTCTTTTTCAGATCAGGAACATGCCGAACCTCTGCCAACGTTCTGATGATTCCATCATGCATCTTGATTTTCACCGTTCCAATTCCAACCATCTTACATGCAACATTGTTGTCCAGCAAAACACTACCACCGTCGATTTATCTATAAGTGGTAAACCAGTCCCTACTGGGACACATGTGGTAGGAACAACCGGAATCAAGAATCCATTCATCATACAACGAATACCATTTTCAATCACAAAAAGTGCATTATCGGAAACATAATTTGATATTCCATCTGCAACACTGACTGAATCATCAGATGACGAATCCTTTATTATTTCTTTCCCTTTCCTTTGCCTTTCGAGACAATTTTTTTTATGTGCCCTTTCTTATAGCAATAATAACATTCAATGTTTTCCCTATTGAATCTATGTTTGCTCTTACTTCTGGAGTCTTTTGTTCTTCCTCGTACTACCAAACCCTCACCCGAACCATCATTGTCAACCACAACCTTTTTCTTCAATTCCTTGGAGTTCAAGCCTGCCTCTACATCCTCTTTGGACAGAGTATATCAACAAAATGCTCATATGAGGGTAGTAACGAGCACAACAACATGATAGCTTGGTCTGTAAGAAATAATACACCAAGATCTTTGATCTAGGAAGCCCTAATAAACCAAGATCCTCCATGTCAAATCATTGAGAGAAGTAAAGCGGAAACATACTTGGATCCATTGAATGAAGTTGTTCACAGGTTGTTGATCTTCCAATCCAATATGGCTACCCAGAGAAACCCTCTTGATTCTTCTGATGATGGGATGTCAGAGAGAATAGGAATTCACCACATGAATTGGGGACCATAACCCTAATATATAAGATATCATAGGTTTTCTATTTCTAATTTGGCCCCTCATCAAATTAGAAATAACATTCTGGTATCTACACATTAATCCCATGACAAGTATACCCTTAAGCCTTACAACTTTAAGTCTTAATTAGATCACTTTAATGTAGGCTTAACGAAAGATAGCATGAAACATTTAATAGTTACATGTGTGGCTCCACATGATGGAATTTTTCCAACAATCTCCCACTGGGCCATATATGTAACTTAACAAATGTGTATGACTGTATGAGCTCCAAAAGTTTGCTATCATAATTTAGGATATATCCGAACAATCTCGTCCATTGATTATGCCGGTATAGGATCAAAGTGGTCTTCGTCACATTTAACATGACTAAACCCATCAATAGTCACAAACACCAACATAACCGAATGACATAGATCAATCATGGATGCGTAGCATGGAAAGTACATGCAATGTGATCTATACATGTCTATTTCCAACTGGTCATACTGTATTCCTTAGTAAGATCAATATTTAACACAATGTAACAGAGTGAAATGAACCGAATGCTGTATTTCTGATCAGAAAAATATTCAAATACATAAATGCATAAGTGTGGTCAAAATCAAACATAAAGCAATAAAATATAAAATCATGCAAACTCCCACTAGAATGTGATATCCTCACACAAAATAACACCCATATGAGCAGTGTGCTCATGAAAGACCTTGGGTGGTAATCCCTTTGTAAGAAGATCCACTATCATGGAGTTTGTCCCAATGTGCTTTATGGATAATTGTCCATCCTGTATTCTCTCCTTCACAACTAGGAACTTAATGGCAATATGTTTTGACCGAATTGAGCTCCTGTTGTTGTTGGAATATAACACTGCTGACTTATTGTCATAATATAGTTTGAGTGGTCTTTCAATACCCTCCAGAACTCGCAGCCCAGTGACAAAATCCCGCAGCCATATTCCATGGTTGGATGCCTCATAGCATGCTACCAACTCTGCTGCCATGGTGGAATCAGTCACGAGTGTCTGTTTGGCACTCCTCCAAGATATTGCTCCACCAGCTAACAGGTAGATGTAGCCTGATGTGGATTTCATACTGTCTTGGCATCCAGCATAATCGGAGTCGGAATACCCTATGATCTCCAACTGATCCGATCTCCTATTGGTGAGCATATGATCTTTTGTTCTCTGTAAATACCTCATAACCCGCTTGGCTGCTTTCCAATGATCCATCCCTGGATTGCTTAAATATCTGCCTAACATACCAACTATGTATGTAATATCCGGATGCGTACACACCATAACATAATTAAACTCCCTACAGCAGATGCATAAGGAATCTTCTGCATTTCCTTAACTTCAAGGTTAGTTTTAGGGCATTGATTGAGACTGAACTTGTCTCCCTTAGAGACAGGGGTGTCACCTGGTTTGCTGTCCTGCATGCCAAACTTTTTGAGCACTTTATCAATATAGCTTCTTTGTGATAATCCAAGAATACCCCGAGAGTGATCTCATTGTATCAGGATCCCTAATACAAAAGAGGCATCACCAAGATCTTTCAACTCAAAATTCTTTGATAGAAATCGCTTGGTTTCATGCAACATGCCTATATCATTTGTGGCAAGCAATATGTCATCGACATACAAAACCAGGAATATGTGCTTACTCCCAATGAATTTGTGACACACAATTTTCAACAGCGTTTGTCTCAAAACCAAACGAGATAATCACTTGATGAAACTTATGATACCACTGACGAGAAGCTTGCTTGAGTCCATAGATGGACTTTGTCAATTTACAGACCATATTCTTTGGGTCTCCCGACTCAAAGTTTTCTGGCTGCACCATATAAATTGTTTCGTCAATGTCACCATTGAGAAATGTTGTTTTGACATTCATTTGACGAAGCTCAAAATCAAAATGCGCAACTAGTGCCATGATTGTCCAAAAAGAGTCTTTCGATGAAACCGGAGAGAAAGTCTCTCTAAAGTCAATCCCTTCCTTTTGTGTAAAGTCTTTAGCTACAAGACGAGCCTTATACCTCTCCACATTACCATTTGAATCCCTTTTGGTTTTAAAAATCCATTTGCAACCAATGGGCTTCGCACCTTCTGGTAATGGGACAAGTTCCCAAACCTTATTGTCTTGCATAGACTTATACTCCTCATTCATGGAGTCAATCCACTTTTGAGAGTTAGAACCTTGCATGGCTTGATGGAAGTTGATTGGATCATTTTCCACCATTCCAATTTCTTCCTCATGTTCTTAGAGAAATACGAAAAAATCGTTCGGAATAGCATGTCTCCTCTCTCTAGTGGATCGCCTTAATGGCACCGGTTCTTGAGGTTGTTGAGTTTGTTCCTCATCTTGAATGGGGGGTTGATCAACATGGTCTTGTTGAGGATACGGATTCGCTTCTTGATCAATGACAGGTATAGAAACCTACACATTGTCAAAATAGTGGGAATCGTAACCTATTCTTCCTCAAAGACAATGTTTCTAACCTTATTTCTTCCCCCCAAACTCAACATCCTCAAAAAATGTTGTAGTTCCCGTCTCAAAAATTGACCTAAGTGTGGGATCATAAAACTTATAGCCCCTTGATCGTTCAGAGTAGCCAATGAAGTAGCTGCTCACAGTTTTGGAATCCAATTTCTTTTCATGTGGCCTGTAAGGCCTTGCCTCAGCTGGACATCCCCAAATGTGAAAATGTTTTAGACTAGGCTTTCTGCCTGTCCAAAGCTCATAAGGTGTTTTTGCAGCTGCTTTAGTTGGCACTCTATTCAAAATATAAGCTGTTGTTTTGAGTGCTTCTCCGCAGAGTGACTCTGGTAGAGTGGAATGACTAATCATACTCCTTACCATATCCTTAAGAGTCCGGTTTCACCTTTCAGATACACCATTCATGCTAGGTGACCATGGCATGGTGTATTGTGGGACGATTCCACATTCCTCTAGGAATTTAGCAAACGGTCCTGGACGTTGTTCACCTGAACCGTCATATCTGCCGTAGTATTCACCACCACGGTCAGACTTGACACTCTTTATTCATTTGTTGAGTTGGTTCTCAACTTCAGCTTTAAATGTTTTGAACATGTCCAAAGACTGTGATTTCTCATGAATGAGAAATAGGTATCCATAGCGAGAGTAATCGTCTATGAATGATATGAAATACTGTTGGCCATTCCAGGAAGCCGTAGGGAATGGTCCACATATATCTGTGTGTATCAATTCTAAGACGTCTGTAGTTCTATTGGCACCTAATTTCTTCATTTTGGTCTGTTTTCCCTTGATGCAAGCAATACAAACATCAAAATCTGTAAAGTCAAGGGAATCTAAAATGCCATCAGACACAAGTCGCTCAACTCTAGCTTAGAGATGTGACCTAAGCGTTTGTGCCATAATGTAGCCGAGTTTTCTTTACTACGTTTGCGTTTAGTACCTCGTGATTCCACATGCAAGGATTCATTATAAGAAACAATTGTATCAAGCAAATATAAGTTGTCATATACACATAGAGAACCAATTCCAACAACATTTGAATTTATAGATAAACTGAATTGATCGTTTTCAAATGAACAAAAATAGCCAAACTTGTCCAATAAAGAAACTGAAACCAAATTCCGTCGAAAAGACGGTACAATAAAAGTCTCTAATAAATCCAAATAATAACCAGTGTTTAATAACAACCTAAAATGCCCTATTGCCTCTACTGCTACCGACTTTCCATCGCCCACAAAGATGTGTCTTTCAGCATCACTTGGCTTTTGGTAGCTCAGACAACCCTGCATAGAAACATTGATGTGAGTAGTAGCACCAGAATCCAACCACCACGTGTTTCTAGGTACTGAAGCTGAATTTACCTCAGAACAGACTAAAGCAAGAAATGTACCTTTCCTTACACGCCAAGCGTGATATTTGGTACAGTCCTTCTTCACATGTCCAGGTTTGTTGCAAAAGAAACAACCCTCAGTTGCTGGCTATTGTTTCTTTTCGGCTGGACCCTTAGCAGCTTCATTTTTCTTCCTCTTTTTGCCCTTATCTTTGCCCTTATCCTTAGAGGTGCTAGCCAAATGAGCACTTTCGGTTCTGTCTTGCTTCAATCTCTCTTCCTCTTGCACACAGTAAGAAATGAGCTCATTAAGAGTCCATTTCTCCTTTTGACAGTTGTAACTGACCTTAAATTGACTGTATAGTGCAGGAAGTGATATTAATACCAAATGCACGAGCAAGTCGTCAGACAGCTCGAGATTCAGTGCCTTAAGCTTAGAAGCAACATGAGACATTCCCATAATGTACTTCCGCATGTTCCCATTGCCATTGTACTGAAAGTCCTGGGATCCTAACCCTAGAGAGGGGGGGGGGGTGAATAGGGTGTGCTACAAATATGACCAATTTTAAACAAACTAGTTACATGTGATGATTAACCATACAATATGCGGAAGCTAAAATAAACAATCACCACAAAAGCAAGCACCACAACACAAAGGTTTATAGTGGTTCGGCCTCAATGCCTACGTCCACTACCGGCTTGTGATCCAATCACCCCACCGGATCTGCACTATTTATGCTTTTTACTAGGCTAAGCAATAACCCTTACAATGTTGTTTTTCTAAGCTCAACAACAACCTTTACAAGATGTTTTTCTTAGGCTAAGCAATAACCTTAACACAATGCTTTTCTTAGGCTAAGCAATAACCTTTACAAATGAGAGATTTCTCAAAGAATGTGTCTTCACAAAAGAACACTCTAAGAGATACAATTTAAGCACAGTGGAATTGACTCTTAAATAGGCTAATATGAAAGTGAAATTCCAATTACAAACATACACTAAAACAAGTTAAAGTGTGTGCACAAGTGTATGAATGCTTTACTTCAATCAAATTCTACAATGAAGCTCCTAAATGAATGCTTGATGCATTTTAAAATCAAAGCTTAGAAAATGATGATTGAAGATAAAACTAATCACATAAAAGATTCAAACAACTTTGAAGAAATGAACTAAACAAGTTGTATGAATATTTAAAGTCTAATAGCATGTGAATTAGTCAAGAGAGTTTGCAAATCATTCTAATATTCCAAAGATGATAAAGAGTTTGCTAAACTTCTCTAGAAATCATGCATAAGTGAAAATACAAAGATTTAAGCATGCATGGATTTCATTTTAATGGAAATCAAAATACTAGTAAGATGTACCTTTTAAAAAACTCAAGCATTTGATTTCCAAATAGCCCTCTAGCCTTTCCAACTTCTTCCCCTTTCTTTGGCTCCAAGATGGTCTCAAAAGTTCATGGTTCAAGCCTCTAAAATGGTTGGAAATGAATGGACTTTATAATGAAAAACAGTCCAACGGCTAGTCCTCGGTCAACCTGGAAACAGGTCTAGGTCGACCGGGATCACACAACGGTCAGAAATATGACCGTTGGGGCTCCAGGGGCCCAGTTGGCCTACAGTGTTCCCGGTCGACCGGGACCTCTGGGCCGGTCGACCGGCGACACTGCCAAACCACCCCCTGGGTCAAAAATTCCCATAAATTGCAAATTTGAAGGTGTCTCTTTGTGGGGATTTTTGGGCCACTAAACCAAGCTTGGAAACATGTTTTAAATCAAACGAAGATGTTTAAAAACATCAAATACAAAAAGCCTAAAATAATTTGGAAGATTTAAAACATAGGCTACCTTGATTTCTAGAAACTCTTTTCACATAAAAATGCACACAAAAATGATTCTGAAAGAGATGAATGTATGCAAGGCACAAACCTAAATTCTCAATATGATTTCTCAAAAGTAATGCACAAAGAATTAGGTTTTCAAAAGAGTTTGAATTCTAAAACCAATGCATCCAAGTTTAGAAACAAAACATGCATAAAACAATACTTTTACAAATCTTAAAAGCAATGCATGTATAAAACCAAATTTCAAGATTTTCTAAAACAATGCATGTGTGAAATTTCAAATGATGCTAAAGTGAAAATGCATCCATCAAATTGCAAATACAAAATTCCTAACATGTACTTCATAGAAATCCAGCTTTGCAAAAGCGTGCTTGTTTATGCCTTATCGTTTTTCAGAAAATGCTTTTCAATTTCGGCTAGGAATTCTTTGGCTGTGGTTAGCTTTTCAAATACCGCACCCCTAAATGCCTCCAGAATGCCGCGCTTGATGATCATAAGACTCATGCGATTTGAGCGATCCCACTTTTCAAAGTTCTTCTTCACATCAGGAGAACTTGCATCCGTAAGAGAAGCGGGTTGTTCAATCCGTAGTGCAAGGTCTAGATCCATGCAGCCAAGAACAATTTCTATGTTCTCTTTCCAATTCATAAAGTTGGTCCCATTAAGTACATGTATTGAGTTGATATTAGTGGTCCTCATCATCAATTTTAATATTGATATTTTCCAAATCCATGATAGCTTTTGTGAAAGAATCAAGGTGAGTTGAAACAGATGTACCTTCCTGTATTTGTAACGTGAACAACCACTTCTTCAGATACAAGCGATTCGTGAGAGATTTCGTGATGTACAAGTTCTCCAACTTCTGCCGTGTGCCAGCTGCAGTTTTCTCCTGGGCAACCTTTCAAAGTACACCATCACTTAGAAAAAGCAGAATCTGACCATACGCCTTCTCCAGCAACTCATCATTCTCTTCATCTGAAAAATTTTTAGGCAAAGCATTCTTTCCTTTTAAAGCTTTATGCAACTCATTATGAACTAGCAAAGCATGCATCTTCAAATGCCACAGACTGAGATCGTTGTTTCCATTGAATTTCTCAAATTCAAACTTTGTAGCCATTCCTCAAATCTTTCACAATATCTATGTAGATCTGGTCACCACGAGCACGCTGGAAGAAATAGATCTGAAATCCGACTCTGAATGGCTAACATATCGCAGAAACAAGTTTCTATGCTCCGATCAGTTAATCTCCTTCGTTGACTATTGAACATCCAATCTTCTTCCACAACCGTGTAGATCTACTCGCAACGAGTCTATAGGTTCAAACGTATCTCCAATCAGACTCCGGATCTCCAAGATATCCCGAAAACAAACTTCAGACCTTGATCTGGTCAAAATAGCCTTTGACCGTACGACTCTGCTGACTTTAGCACTTTCTGCGGGCCTTGCTTATGGGCTTCTGCTGCATGGGTTAGGTCTTGACCTGACCTGGACTTAAACCCATCCAGAAACCGACCCAAGAAAGGTCTTCTTCCTCTTCTGTTTCTTCCGGTTTTGCAACAGGAACCAGAATCGTTCCTCTCCTGCGTCTCTCCTCCTTCTCCAATCATAGCGCAACAAGCGGATGGCAGAGATTCCAGCGATGATCGTCTCAGCGGTCCACTCCTTCTCCGGCGATGGGAAGGATAGCACGATAGCGCGATGGCGGTGGCGATCTGCAAACAAAGACAGAAACCCAGATTACGACTCTTCTTCTTCTCCATTCTGTTTCAGAGAAAAACCAGAACTCAGGCAGTCTTCCTCTTCTTCTTCCTTAAGTTTGGCCACGGCCAGACTCTTCTCCGCTAGTGGCTGGATCCCGGCGACGATTAGCACACGAACGAAGCATCAGGGACCCAAACAGAGATCCCTTCTTCACTGTTTCTTTGCAACAATCGAAACCCAACCAGTCGCCTTCTCCACGTCAAATTTCTTTGCAGAAGTCCGATCCACATGGCCTGCCGAGATCAGAACCGATCTCCCTCTTGATCTGCGTGCAAACCATGGTTTAAAATCTCGGTCTCGGTCGTGGTATCGGCCGGGCCGAAAAACCGATATGATATCGGTATCGGTCGCGGATATCGGTCCGTCGCGGTCATCGCGGTGTGAATTTTTTTTTAATCCAAAAAAATTCGCAAAAATATCCAAAAAATTCAGAATATTAGAAAATGCTGGAAAACTATATTTGTTTCCATTAGTAACAACAATAAATCAAAATCTCGGTCACCTTAAGTTATGAGTCCTGTCTGTGTTACAGACTCGCAGTTCACTGTCTTTTTTCCAGTATTTCATATAATGCAAACATTATTTATGACTATGAGTAGATGTAGATATATCATCTACATACTATTAATAAGCCTTTGGTATCACAAATATCCTAACAAGTAACAACAATTATTTTTTGCAAAACAAAAATTAATAATATCATTTTCAAAATCCTAAATATATAGATCTAACATAAAAGTATGTAGATCTATCATTTACACACCATACAATGATCATGAATCATTAAAACAACATATTTATGATGAAATCCCCAAAAAATGATATATTATAATTCAAATATTAAAAAATCCGAAAATAAAAAAAATTGAAAAAAAATTTCAAAATCATGTGTATGAGTAGATCTAGCATGAAAGTATATAGATCTAACTTATAAATGAAGAAAACAACACAATTACACAAGTGAGTAAGTGACAAACCTCTATGCTTCATCTATTAAAAAAAAAAAAAAAAACCGAGATAATGGTCATCTCGGCCGATATCTCGGCCGAGATGAAAAAAATCCCGAGATATTGAAAATCTCGGCCATCTCGGCCGAGATTTTGGAGAATCTGGGCCGAGTCCGATATCTCAGCGAGATATCGGACCGGTCACGGCCGAGACCGGTTCATCTCGGTCTCGGCCGAGATTTTAACCCATGGTGCAAACAGTAGCACTTCTCTCTCGTCACCAACTATCTCAAACAGAGTCCTGTCCTCTGTCTCCGATCTATCAACCCTCCAAAATCCGATTTGTCGGATCTCATCGCTCTGATACCAGTTTGTTGTGATCTAGGGCCCACGAGAAGGAACGTCTCTATTTGAGATGCATTTCCAGCATTTGAGGCAAGTAGCATTTTGAAATTCCAAAAAAGTGGAATTCCCAAATGCTCGCCTTGACTCCAGTATTTACAAAATCAAGCATTTCGAGAGGCTTGTTGGAACTCCGACTCTCCCCTGACGATCGATTTTCATCTTCTCCTCTATTCCACTGTAACAAAATCAAGTCCAGTCATCTTTTTCCTCCACCCTCCTTTCATATGTTTGCCTATTTTTCTCTCTTTTTTTATTTATTTTGCTGCATGCATTTTTTTCTAGAGGGTTTTGATGGAATGGGAAGAAGAAGGGTTTTTGGGGTTTTTAATGGAATGTAATCGGTGGGTTCTCTGAGATCTGAACCGGATGGTAAGAGACAGGGGCTATTTGGTTGGATGGCTAGGTTGATCTGTGGCTTATGTTAGCCAAGAGATGAAGAAATTCAAATGGATATGAAATAGGGAATTTTTGGAGTTTAAGTAGCCTGAAATTCTCAGGTAGGAATTCTAGCCTAAAATAAACAGGAAATTCAGGAATGCCAGAATTAGTAGCATTTTAGAATTCCACCATCTCAAATTCTACAAGTCCCAGCATATATGAATTTCAAAAATTACTGCAAAGAAATAATGTAAAACTTTCCCTTGTCCTTCACCATTTTTCTCTTATTTCTATTGGCTGAGTTGTTATTTCATTTTCTTGGTCCCTTTTCTTTTTCAACTTCATCGTAAAACTACTCGTGGGTAGGATCAACATTATGTTTGAATTGCTTGATTACCATAGGAACATTCCATTTCACGAGGAGTACTGTCTAGAGTTTATTAGACATTCTCACCTAAAAAAAAGACAACATATTTTTTTATGTGGCTCACCTCGCTTCTCCTACATAGTTGGCACCAATCTATTTCACAATAATTTTATCTGTACTTACTAGTAAGAGTTGGGATTTAAAAAGAATCGAATAATTTAAAGAAGATTGTACTTTGTGGCAAATTTTCATTTTGATTGCTGTAGCTCAGCTGGTTAGGGTAAATGTCAGAATGCATGAGTTCAAATGAACAGTTGTACATGTTCCACTCAAAGGACAAAATTCACCAGTTAATATCAAGATAGTTATGAATTAAAAGTCGTCAGAAGTTTGGGTTTCTCTTGGATTATTGATGGAAATTAATGAAAAAATAAAAATAGGAAAGGAATAAAACATATTTGAAATCTTCACTCATATTGGAATATTCTTACTTTTAACAGTGTTTTTCACTTTCGTGCAACACTTTTTGCTTAGGGGCTTGGTTTGGATAGGTGATTTTTGTGGGAGTGGTGGTCTTAGTGAAAAAAAAATTAAAAACAAGCTTTTCCTACATTGAAAGCAATCCTAAAAATTCTAATCGTGTAATTAAAAGGGGCTTCAATTAAAAAATAAAACCGAAGAACCAAAAATAGCCATTAAATAGTCAATTTGTAGATTAGAAAAACTAAAAAGTAAGAAAAATCACAAGACTTGCAAAGAGTAAGTTTAGATGAGTAAACTAAAATCAGACTTAGGTGAAGAAGCTTTTGGGTGAAAAAAATAGCCCTAGGTGAGGTAGGAAGGTGGCTACCCAGATTTTTATTTTTTTTTTCCTTTTCTTTTATACATTACAGGGCTAGACGGATTGATCATTAGACATTACAATCTTTTCATTGAGCTTTCAAACCGGTACCAACAGATGGATCAAAAGCTTTGACAAGGAGAAGTCGATGCTATAAACTTGGCCTGAAATCTAGCCAAACATCTCGACATCTAAAATACTTATGCCAGAAATTCAAAATCAAGAAAGCAAACATCTAGAATTGCATTCAGATGTCAGGGGGCAAGAAATCTAAAGATGATAGGTGCCTAGGTTAATGTAAAGAAAAGGTTCCTTGTAAGGGATCTTATCAGAAAAACCCTCTTAAATTCGGTGGAGACCAAAAACTAGAATGGTCATAGAGGCTCTTTTTGGTTTTTTTTTCTTTCTTTTATTGTACTGAGTAGCGATATCACTGCTCCTCTGTAAATATATTGCTGCTAATTGCGTCACCATCTTTTCTACTATGCATGTCCATTGTTCACTCATTCAACTAAGTAATGACCCACCTTGTTTTCTTAAATTATCTCCAAACCTACAAATCAAGCAATCAATACAGAAAATGACCCAAATTATTATTGAATCATGAGCACTCATTTAAATTAAACAAACAACCCTTTGCACCAAACGAGGAGACTTCCAGCTCAGAGCCATAAATATTCCTTTGGTATGACTTAAAGTACAAAAACAAATACCTAGGATTTAGTAGAGGAGAATCTTCTATAGCCAGAGAACTACAAGACCAATTTAGTTCTGTGGGCCCCATATATGCCCACATTTGATCAATGTAGCTCCATTCGCATTCTTTAGTCCCCATGATTTGACATCATGCGCAACTTTGTGGTCATGAAACCTTTCTTCATCATTGGATTGAATTTCAATTTTCAAAATATCTACTGTTAAACAACCATGAAATCTTAAGATTGTAATCAAGGACTACGATTTACTTTTTGCAAATTAACATCTATCTAATTTAGAATTTGTTTTTTTACTTACTGATTTCTTATAATCTGCAATGGAATATATATGAACAGAAAATAGATGCATGGACTAGAAGGGTTGGAGAGTTGAAGGAGGAAGTGAAGAAGATGCTCATCAGGGCCAAGGGATCAGTTGAAGAAATGATAATGATTCATGAGATCCAACGACTTAGAGTGGCCTATCACTTTGAGAAGGAGATCAACGACGCGTTGGAACATATATATGATGCCAATGTTGATTATGATGATCTAAAGACTGTCGCTCTTCGATTCCGATTACTAAGAGAAGAGGGTTATAATGTCTCCTCCGGTGAACTTTCTCCACTAAGTGACTTGCTTTTCACTATTTATTTACTTTTGGTGGTAACGATAGAATTCATTAAAAGGGAGAAGAATATCAAAGCTCACAGTACAAGAAAAAGAAAAAAAAGATATTGACAAACTCAAATTGCATGATCACACCTACCCAAGGACACATCCTAGCTATCAACCCCTTACTTGGCTAACACATTTGCCATGGAATTGGCAAATCTAACCTCATGATGGAAGGTGACATTCGTAGTAGCCAATAACTCCCTAATTTCATTAAAGTGGAATTGAGATTTTCAAGGATTTGACTTCCGATTGGACACACATACAATCGCATTAGAAGAGTCGCTTTCCATAACCAGAGACCCGATGAATCTTTTGGAAAAAAACCTTAGACCTTCCAGATTAACCAGCACCTCTGCTTCATTAAAATCGCAGACACCAACATGCTAGAAAAACATAAAAAGAACTTCACCTCTACTATTGTGCAGCACTCCTCTATTTTTTTCTGAACCTGGCTTACCCCTTGAAGCACCATCCACATTAAACTTCAACCCCCATAAGGGGGCAGGCACCAAGGAACATAAGTCCTCTCCATAACAGGGCCACATCTTGTACAAGATCCCCAATTAGAGATAATATCATCTAAGGAAAAGTTAGAGGATTCCTTTCTAATCAAGGCCCATTTTGCAATTCTAAAGGCGACTTTAGCACTTAAATAAGTTGTTGAGGAAGAAGAACTTTTAAAGAACCTAACTTTTCACTAGTTTGATTCTTCTGTGTGAACCGAATTAACTCAAATATGAGTCACCCAGTCCAATTAGTAGGGAGGAGTCTAAATCATAATTTCAAAACTCGTTTGGAGTGGCCTTGACTCGACTCCATTGAGTTGAGTTGATAGAGTATCTGAGTAGACTAAGCTCGACCTTCTTGGCCCGATGACCTTTCAAGTTGAGCCAAGCTTCTAAGTTGTTAAATTATGGTCTAACAAGTTCAATTAGGTATTTGGTTGAGGGTTCAAAACTGCACTTCCCACACTGGAGCAGTAGTGAATTTACCCGGCTCTTCCTAGGCCCGAAGGGATTATTCTGGCTTTTGTCCTTTTCATTTGATTTAGATCTCTACTACTCGAAGCCCCAAATGGCCCTTTCCATCTAATATAGCTTTCTATTTGAGTTGTTGTCTTCATTTGAATCACACAATGTGACATGGTTGGATGAATGTCGAATTTTGACTTGACCATTTTAGGTAACTGAAATCATGAATTATTTGATCATGAACCAGATGTATTGAACAAGTTTAAAGACAAAGAAGGAAACTTCAAGAAAGGTTTAAGTAGTGATGTGGAGGGACTGTTAAGTCTATATGAAGCGGCATTTTATGGCACTCATGGAGAAGATATATTGGATGAAGCCATCTCTTTTACAAAAGCACATCTTTCATCTCTAATAACCCATCTTGATGGTCCTCTTCGGGCACAAGTAGGCCATGCTCTTGAGCTACCTATGCGCAAGCGCATTCCAAGGCTAGATGCCAAATTTTATATCTCACTCTTCCAACAACATAAGCAGTCGAAGGTTGTTCTCCTAGAGTTTGCAAAGTCAGATTTCAATTTGGTACAGTCAATGCATGGAATGGAGCTAAGGGAGCTAACAAGGCAAGTGTTAATGTTAACATCATTTAATTTAGCTTATTGTTCATAAATAGCTTGTAGGCTACCCCGAATAGCTTGTAAGCTACCCAAGTGATAATGATGTTGATGATGATTCAAACAACAATAACATACCAACTTGTTAGACCCACCTAGACGAGTGACTGTGAACTCAAAATAAAATTTAAATTTCATTGATATGAATTTTTTTATTTTTCAATTTTTGGACACTGGTTCAAGTGTGATAGACCCAAAGAGGGATCAATCTGTGCACAATTGTGTAAACCCACTATGCCAAAACCACTCAACAGTAAGTGTAGGAATTGATATGATAGTTCTTGAATGGGGAACAAATTACAATGGAACTACGTACACTCTCGACGGGTCCATGGTAGGGATCAAGCGTCATTAATATCCCTTTCAAAATTCCAAGATGGCACAAGAGCTTTCGGATATCAAAGCCAATGGTAATTTTTTTGAGCATTTTAAGTTATGTGTCATTTCTAGAAAGTTGGCAATGGTAATTCAACAAAAAAAAAAATGTTATATAATTTTGTTTCTCATTAGGAGTTGCCTTCATCTGTCAAGTTTCACTTCTAGTACTAAAGCAAACTTGAGCATTGAAGCAAGGTTGTCTCCATAGATTGAAAGCTCTATGCTTGGATTGGGATCCCCACTACAATTAGCACAATCATAGGTATTAGCTTGAAAGCCACTTGAATAAAAGATAAAAACAAATGAAAACTAGGTGTTTTGATTCAATGGTAGGTAACAATTTACTGTGGTAAGTGTTCAATTGGGGATTTACAGCTTGTTTGGTCTCTACTCTTATTCGAACATAGTCATCTTTAAAGCTATCAAAAGTGGTAAGCTCTTATTTTCACTAGCCCAGAAATGGGCTTTTCATTTTGGGATTTGCATCTACTTCTAAAAAGCGGGTAGAGGGTAGAATCAAATGCTTTTATTTTCCATACCTCTACTATCTTTAGACATTTAGACAAATAGAGATGCCAAGCATGGGCTTGTGTCCTGTGTTAGGTTTCACTCCTCATGATGAGCTGGAGGTAATGGCCTAGGTTTTGAGATTAGATGCATGAAAACACTTCTAACACACTTGAACGTGATGTTTGGAGCCCAAAAACTCTCATTGGGCCTTTTTTTTTTCAGAAAAAAAATGTTTACCCATTGGTTATACCAATGCATGAGCTTCCTTGGAAATATATTTTATACAAGGAAAATGGACTTTTGTCATTCCTATCTAAGCAAGGAGTTAGGGGAAAAAGAAGCTCATGGATGAAGGAGAATGAAGATCCAATCCACTCAACACTGAGAACCCATCCTTTCTTCTATTCCAATGTTTGTTTTGAAAGAGAATTACATTCCCATTTGAATTATTCTCTTTGGCTCTTTCTTGTTTGTAATCCACCATTGAACATTGGTGAAAGTTGTATGATAGCATCATTCCCATACTAATATGGCTTATGTTGTTGCTCTTATAGGTGGTGGAAGGACATTGGTCTTATGGCTAAGCATCCTTATGCTAGAGATCGATTGGTAGAAGTCTACTTGTGGATATTGTCTAGAAACATGGCTGTCAAGATGTTTAAACTTATGTCAATCATTGATGACACTTTTGATGTTGATGGTAAATTTGAGGATCTCAAAGTATTTACAGATGCATTCCAGAGGTAATGATATATTACATTTCCTTCTCATGCTTTGCCCAAAAACGAAGTAGATGAAATCACTGTGTAATTTATAGACTATAATTTTAACAAAAGTACGATCTAAGACTTCCAAGATGTAAAGTAACAATCTATAATCTCAGTAAGGGATGGAAAGTGGCCAAAGAGCTACTACTGATGCTGCATAGTCTTTATATGCATATGATCATTTTCTTTATGATGCATTCAGTTTACACAAATGCAAAATAATCCACTGGGAGTTCGGTGGGATCAACCCTAGGTTGTAGTGCTGATGGTCTATGTCTAGGTGTGCAAGATGTACCAGTGCATTAAAAAAAGGGAAGTTCGGCCGAATTAGCTATTTTTTAGAAGCATAGTTCTAAAATTGATTTTCATTTGCCCGAGTCCGGGCAAGCCAACTTGATTTGAGATCACCAAATTAGATGAGTCACAAGGGCTTAAATGAGTCCGGATGAGCATTAAATCAACCTCAGAGATTCTAACTAGTCCTTTGCCCTCACATTTTGTTGTGAAAACCAAACACGTTGAAGAACCTCCTAATATGTAGATCAAACATTCTTCTAGGATCAAAGTAATGCAAACTAAAGATGATCTAATCAATTATCCTAGTTACAAATTATATGCTCACAATTCTATGTAATGTGCATTCTACATTAGGATATATTCTTTTATTTGCCCTGGGTGAAATCTTTTTGTACTCTTAAGAAGTATATTTTCAAGTGAAAATTGTTTTGAATAAACACTTGATTTTACAGGTGGGATCTCAGTGCCTTGGATCAACTGCCAGAATATATGAGGCCTATTTATCATGCAGTTCTAAGTACTGTCAATGAAATAGATAACGAATTGTTGCCCGGAGAAAAGTTCTTCCGTACAGACCTCTTGAAACATGAAGTATGAGATACATATAAAACTCAAGTTCTTTTAATGTCTTATAAATGTTCAAGGTTCTTTTTTTTTTAAGTTTATGAAATGTATTTTGCAAGGTATGACATGATTTCCCTTCTTATTTGACAATGGTTTTAACCAACCACCAGTAGAATTCCCATTTCTAGTCAATTTTTGTTTGATATGGATAAAGAGGAAGTTCTCTAAAAGGCGTTGTCTGAGCTAAAAACCTTCAAATCGTTATGACACGACCCAAGCCCGAGCTTATAATTAATCCGAGTTAACCCTGAGTCGCGTCGCATACATACTCCCGTGAACTTCAATCACATAAAATTCACAAGGGATATCAATTACACATTATGCGGAGTACAAAAAAAATATACATTGCTTATATATAAAACAAAAATTCATTTACAATATGAACAACATTCACTTGAACATTTAAGTACAATGCAAGGAATGAAAAGTGTGAAACGTTTCCAAAACAAATTCCTTGATCAAAAGTTTCAATTTCAATTTTCATTTCAATATCATAACCATATGATATTGCTTCATTTCCACTCAACTAGTCCTCCTGGAGGAACCGGATCGGTCATCTCCACTGGCGCTGCGGCCTCTGAAGGACAGGCATGGGCAGCTCTGCCTGTAATGCCATCAATAACACTGTGAATTCAACAATTTAGCAATGTGTAAACAAATACATGATTGTACATGCTAATTATACATTTAACCTATCTAACTCAATGTTAGACCAATACAATTACAATTCAATATCAATGAGAATCTTTAATATTTGGCAAACTACAATAGCATTTTATTTCAAATCACATCTTCCTAAAAAGGAAGGAATCATATCTTCCATATGGAAGGAATCATATATTGTGGGATTTATTAGTGCCCGGGCCAGGGACTACTGACATCACCACGGAGCTCCGGAACACTCTCAAATAATCTGCTGTCGCAGTTACAGCTCTAATGAGTTTACAGAAATCACTATGTAGTGTCAGACTGAAGGAACAATACAGTTTAACATTTAATTCCGTTCAATTACAATTTAATGGATACAATTCAATGTACAAATTCAGTTAAATAATACCAACCATTTAGGTGTAATCCTCAGTTGTTTAATGTACGTGTTATTCTCAATGGACATCACAATTTATGTGAATTTTTGTACATTAAAGTCTCCTTAATTAACACCCATGGAGGTAAAACAGTATCAATAGCCTTGATATAATCAATAGGCTCTTTTCTTACAATTCAGAAATTAAACCTGAATTTCTATTAGTTTCGGTTAACCCACGATTCATTTTAGTTTCAAATCCAGGAGTACATTTCTTGGAAAATCCAAATCTAATTAAAACATATTTGATTGACCACTTGGTCAAACAAATTCTATCATTGATTAACTATATTTAATTTAGTGACCTGCTACAAACACTAAATATCCTTAATAAAAGAAAGAAATCGAGCCTCAATCAGGAAAAGACCTGAAACAAATGCTTCAGGTTCGCTCGAGCAGATCTAGGTGCGCTCGAGCGGATGCGATACCGAGAGTTCGTCGCTCGAGCGACCTATATTGCTCTCTCTCATGCGATGACAGACATAGGCGAGTTCGCTCGAGCGGATGTTCATTCGCTCAAGCGGATGCCATACAGAATGTGGTTCACTTTAGCGGACTCCCATTTGAATTCCAATCCGTAATTCTGAACCATTCTCTTTTTCACTCTAAATTCATTTACAACCAGCAAATATAAACACAGGACCTCCTGTCCTCTTCTCAATCCCATTCATTCATCAAGACAACACTTCTATTTCATATCATAATCCATTCTAATACCATTTAATCAATCCATAAATCAATTCAAATCAATTCCAATTCTACACAATCAGATTTGAGTTCACAACTACAACTAATAAAATGAAATCTATACAAATTAGCATTTCAATCACAAATAACTGTTATACTTGCCTTTAATTTCGAAGCCAAGACAAAACCCCTTTGTTAGCTGATTTTTTAGATCAAAATCTCCAAATTGAAAACCCCTTTTTTAAACCTAACACCAAGAAAAACCCAAAAACAAATTTCTCATAAGCTAATGAGTTAAAACTACTACAAAGCAGTTCACTAGAACTCAAAAGTTCCATAACTCTAAAGCTTTACTTACCTGTAATCTTAAAGAAGAGAAAAACTGATTTTTTCCTCTCAATTTCTAACTCCAAAGATGAAGAAGATAAAGTGCACAACTTCCCTTCTCCAAAATCCTTTGCACAACACCTCTCTTTAACAATTAACCAGCCAGAAACATGGAAAAAATGAAGAAAGGAAGAAACCAAAGTTGTCTCAGCTATTTTGGAATGTTTCACCGACTGAAATGGAAAACTGGTTCTTTTAGAACCTTATGCAATACATTTTTGCATTTTAACCCCACTTCCTTATCCTATTTCCAATTTGAGTCAAACCAAGACTCACTTGACTCATTTGAGATCAAATGAACATGAGTATTTATGAAAGTTATTGTACTCGTCGAGATACACATGCTGACATCAAGTTTCACTGTATTTGACGAAATACGCATAAATCCGTATTTACGAAAAAATCTTTAATCTCTTTAGTTTGGCCTAAATCCAACTCAACCAAGTCAATTTCATTCAAACTC
Organism: Cinnamomum chago; assembly: GCA_038049695.1. Classification (NCBI taxonomy): domain Eukaryota; kingdom Viridiplantae; phylum Streptophyta; class Magnoliopsida; order Laurales; family Lauraceae; genus Cinnamomum; species Cinnamomum chago. The sequence continues at coordinate 25,638,765 of CP142453.1, read as the reverse complement.
ATTCTATTATGCTTAATGCATTCTCTTGTGACTAATTTGACCCATTTGGATTATTAATCACATTTATCTTGATTAATCAGGCTTAATTTTCTTTAATCTCGATTAATTAGAGTTAATATTGATTAACTCAGGATGGGGTGTAACAAGTTATATCTACTTTGCCTTAAATTTATTGAGAACTATAAGACATATTTATAGAATAAAATGAGAAGAATCAAGAGCCTTCCTAATTTGTATTCTCTATCATTCTCATGCAATCACATGATTCTTTTAAGGAAGGGTCGTGCAATTTGTCGCATTAAATGGAACCTTGTGTCTCTTAAAATAAATGGTTGGCATCTCTTTAAAGGGTCCATGCTTTGCTAGTAGTCACTGCTTGTCCGTAGAGCCCTAACCATTTTAAGTCTATTATATTAATTGATGGTCCACTACATAATATCTTTCATGAAGGAGCTAAGGCCATGGCGGTCAAATTGTATGATTGAAGCTAACCATGAATCTTATACCATGAAAAACTTCAAAGATTACATCTGAATCATTAAAAAGTCTATTAAGAATTGCACCATCTATTTATAGGATACAATGAGATAAATCAGAAAACTTAACCACATCATAACACCAATTTAATCTAACTATATATAGTAGTGAGAGATTATATCTCAGTCTAACCTAATCACAATTAATTATTAGGGGCTTTGGTCGGAGGTCCCTCAAAGTGTGACTTTAATGCAAACAGTCCACAATAAAAGTCATGCAACCAAAGGTCCCTCACATACATTCCCAAACCTGAAAGGTCTAAATTGCCCTTTCTTTAAATCATATCCCATGATTGGTGGGATATCCCATTAATAATGGCCAACTACCATTTAATTGCCCACGATTAATGAAATCTCATTAATGAGATTTTCAAATAAATTATAAAAACACACATGTAAATTTCAAAATAACGCAAATAAATTATAAAAAAAATGCAATAATTACAAAAAATCAATATTTTTTTAAAAAAAGCAATAAATTTCAAAAGAATGCAGATAAATTTAAAAAGACGCAAATAAGTTTCAAAAAGATTGAAATAAATTTCAGAAAATGTAAATAAATTTCAAAAGACACAAATGAATTTCAAAAGACGCAAATAAAATTCAAAACCGCAAAGACATTTGCCAAACTCTAATAAATCATTTTCCAGATTTCTGAAAAATTTTAAGAGACACAAATAAACTTAAAAAAATGTAAATAAATTTGCTAAAAAACTCAGATAAATTAAAAAGAAAACTTAGATAAATTTGCCAAAAACAAAGAGAAATATGAAAGAAGACAAATAAATTTCACAAAAACTTAGATAAATTTGATAAAAGCTCAGATAAATTTGACAAAACCCAGATAAATTTGATAGTAGGTCTGGGCTCTGGATTGGGCTTCCGTAGTAGGTCAGGTCAGAACCGACCCGGAACAGAACCAACCTTCTTTTTCTTCATTCTGTCTTGTACTGGCGGTTCTGCAACCAGAACCGATGGAGGAAGGTTGTGTTCCTTTCTCTCTAGCCTACAACACGGAGGCAGCGGAGGAGGCGGGCGGTGGTCTTCCTCCGGTCTGGCGAAAATGGCAGCATGGCATCCGTTGGCGATCCTCCAAATCAAGAGCCCAAGCGGTCCTTTGTTTCGTCCGGTGATCTGCAATTGAGCGAAGCCCTTCTTCCAAGGCGATCAGAATGAGCGGTTGCAACAAGAAGTCTAGAGATCAAAACTCCTGCATTTTGGCAACTGCGGACGGAATCGAGAATCCTTTGTAAGTTCTTCTCAGGCGACTGGATCAATCCTTAATCCGATCTGTCGAGTAAATTGAGAGGATTTAGGAAGGATGGAGGAGGGAAGATTTGAGATTTTAAATTTCAGGATTAATGCCTAAAACGGTTGAATGGGCAAATTTGTCCTGAAATATGAGATCGTGTGGATGTAGAGACTTTTGGCTGCAAACAGTCTAGCTGAGTGGACCAGAGCCCTTAAACAGAATTTGCCTGGACTGGAGGCTACATAGATTCAACTTTATGGACCTTTTTCCATTTATCTCTTAATTATAATATCCTAATATATCAAAAAGAGATCCTACACATAACTACCAACCATAACCTTCCTAACCAATATTTTCCATCTACTGTTGTTACTCCTTATTATCTTGTTCCTTAATTTGGTGGTATTGTTGTGCTTTCCTTCTCTCTTTTTTCCCCATGAAACGGAATCATATTGCCAGTTTAAATGTCTAACGATGTGGTGGTTGGATTGTGTTGATTAGATGAAAGTTTCAATTCGAGCCTACCTCGAAGAAGCTCGGTGGTGTAATAATGGTTACGTTCCTACACTAGAAGAGCATCTTAAAGTCTCAGTAAACTCAAGCGGATTTATCTTTGTGACGACAGCTTCTTTTGTTGGCATGGGAGAAGAGGTGACTAAAGAAGCATTTGATTGGATAAGGACTCGTCCTAAGTTTCTCATGGATTCATCTTTAATCAGTCGGCTAATTAATGATATCAAATCAAATGAGGTAAAATCAATATGTATCTTTATCATAAGTATAATTAAGTAATGATCCGCTCACCCGGGGCCCCACCATTATGGGTCCTATATATGATCTCTATAAAATTTCTTGCCCCGTCAAATTATCCTACCCCATTGATTTATTCGGTCAATTTGGGTTGGTGCAAACCCATGGGAACTGGTGACATTTGGTGATCAAGAGAATCCACTCTCTTAATCACCAAGGGCTCTTTATCATAGGTATAAAACTTGAGTGAGCCCTATGTGGAAATTTTCAAAATAGTAAAGAACCATTTACACCTTATTTCTAGGATCCTACATCGGATATGATGGAAAATAAAATATCATTTATTTATGCTTCCTAGTGCAACTCTATTGAGTTGATTTGGAAAGGCATGGGCTTGGACTTGGAGCTATATGAATCAATATTAAGGAGACCTATATTTTGCCATTTATTGAGACTAACTTGGGTTGAGTCGATATCCATTTGAGTTGGGCTGGTTTGGGCATAACTTATTGGCCAAGATCCAATTTGGTTTGGGTTGGCTTTCTTCTAGGTCCAGAATGGATAATGGGCCAGGTAATAACCAATGTGGGCTTAGGAGTTGGCATTGTATTTATTATCTTAACCACTATTGTAGTTATTGTATTTAAACCACCATGGTATGTATTTATTGTATTTAAACCACCATGGTAGTTATGTCCAAATACCCCTTGTCCAAGTGGATGTATTCCTTCGGAAACAACTCTAACCAAAGGTTGCCAATTCAAACCCCCAAAGGCCATTTTAAATCTCTAGGAGTCATATCCCTACAATTGCATCCAATTGATTTCTATATATAGAGATGATTAATCATATCTTAGCCATCAATTACATGCTTTATGTGGACCAATCGTGTTCAAGGGTTGGTCTGGGTACTGCAGACCACTGTCCAACATATGCTTGTTTTATCTTGGAGCCAAACTTGCAGGTAACTTGATTGCAAACACCAACCTTTGGTAAGAGTTGTTTCCAAAGGAATACATCCATTTGGACAAGGGGTATTTAGACATAACTACCATTGTGGTTAAGATAATAACTATCATGCCAACTCTCAAGCCTGCATTGGTTGCCTGACCCATTATCCATTATGAACCTAGAAGCAAGCCAACCCAAACCAAATTGGATCTCGGCCAACCTGAGTTATGCCCAAACCAGCCCAACTCAAATGGATATCCACTCAACCCAAGTTGGGCTCAATAAATGGAAAAAGATAGGTCTCCTTCATGATTCATATAGCTCCAAGTCCAGGCCCATCCCCTTCCAAATCAACTCAATAGAGTTACACTAAGAAGCATAAGTAAATGACATTTTATTTTCCGTCATATCCGAAGTAACATACTAGAAATAAGGTCTAAATGGTTCTTTACTACATTGAGAATTTCCAACACAAGTCGCTTGGAAGAGCAACGAGATAAGTAACTTAGGTGAGTTTAACGGAGCTTTGTTGAACTCGGTTTAACTTTTTTGTTACGGTGCTTTGAGTCCAAGTCAAGAGTTAAGTCTTCAAGTCTCTCTCTCTCTCTATATATATATATATATATATATATATATATATATGGGGAATATTCATATGCATCCATCTCTCACCATAGGGTGAGGGATGCTTCCATAAATGAGGGGTTTCAAGTACACCCTATGTACTTGAAATCCCCCTTTTGTACTAGAAACCCCTCATTTATGGAAGCATCCCTCATCCTATGGTGAAGGATGGATGCATATGAACATTCCCCATATATATATTGTATCCTAAATTTTAGGAACAGTCCAACCTGTGGAGCACACCAGTAGCATAACATTTATGGGGATGAAGGTCAAGAATGTTGGAGGCTTGACAAGTCCCTCAATGTCCTACCTATGTGCGAAAATTGGGAACCATTCAATCAAGGGAGGTACTTTGTAATACTTCAAAATTGTTCAAAACCACTTATGAAAAAAATAAGTTCAAATCATTGTCATTGGATAAACCAAGATTGGTCCTAAAACTCACATGGACAATAGGAGGGCCCGTGGAGCCCTTGTACCCCCACATTCTTCACAAACATTAATCATGCTCCAAATAATTGGAATGACCTTGTGTTTTGCATTGATGGTATTTGAAGTTTGAGCAAAAGAGAACACATGCTGCTTCTGTTATTGAGAGCTATATGAAGGAGTATGCTGTATCACGTCGGTGGCATGCGAAAAGATTCGGGAAATGGTTACATCGGCATGGAAGGACATGAACAAGTTCTGCCTTAAACCAACTTTCTTCCCATTGTCTCTACTTACACGAGTGGTCAACCTCACACGCATGAACGAAGTCATCTACTTGCATGGAGATGGATACACTGACTCTTCGCGTGAGATAAAAGAGAAGATTAAATCAATGTTGGTCGACCCTATCCCTTTGTGAAAAACACTACAATATCATGCCCTTTAGTTTAGGGCAGGATAGCATTTCAATTGTTTACATATCAATCTAGTATACTTATAAAGGAACGTATTACCACTTGGTTACTGATGGAAAAATCATGTAAAACTATATATCACATATCTGAAATTGAGTGGCGAGAAACTTTGATTAAAAAAACTTGATTTTATAAAATCTGTTGTGTGCGCGCTTGTATGCATTTCTCGCTATATGTGTGTGTTAAGAGAGAGAGACGTTTGAGTTTTGTATGGTATTAGAGGCTTCTGTACTTGTTTCTTGATGGGAGTAATGTGTACAATCTTTTTCAAATAGCAACATATGGTGGAATTAAAGTGTAGGCCTGAGATCGTCGCAGAAGCTTTGGATCAATGTAACGAGTTCGCTACAACACAAGAGACCGATACAAGCGAAGGATGAGATAGTGTATTGTCAAGAGGCTAGAGGAGGTTTAATATAAATCTCTCCCACTCAAATCACTCCTTATTATTGTTCACAGTCTTAAAGATTGATGCCTAATGAATGAACATATATGTGGTTGGATTATAGGTTTTCTTCTCTTCCCTTAGGTCGTGTTCGGCAACCAAATCTTTAGGGAAAAGATTTCGATTTTCCTAAAGTTGTGGTAAATCCATGTTTGGCAATTATAAATATTGAGGATTTGGGCGAAAGAAAATCTTCATTAGGATTTTCAGATCCGACCACCCCCCATAAGATTTGAGAATCCTCACTTAAGTGGATTTGCATACCGAACCCTACCTTTCTCAACTATATGCATTGATATACACTAATATCAATGTGAAATCCTCGACTATACAAATCCCCAGCGAGGAATCCTTATTCCAATGGTAGTGAAGAATCACCAAATCTATAGATTCCTCACATGTTACCAAACATGCTCTTAGAATACTTGGGCTAACCGAAGATCAAAAGGGAAAGAAGAAGACTTTGGTTTCTTGTATGTTTTTTTTTTCTTTCCCTAATTTCTCCTTATATAACCATGGAGAAGAGAGCGGTTTGAGAGACAAATAAAAGAGGAATAAAGAGGTTTCCGTTTCTCCATTCAATAAGAAACAAATGAGAAATAAGAAAGAGAGAAAACACCCTTTCTGAGTTAGTGAGGGGTGTTACACCCATAAGTGGTTGGGGCAATGTTGGGCTACATGGCAATGGACCCCAATCCACTAAGACTAATAGGAAGTAAAAACGATATGGTCCTCCCACTGTAGCTCAGTTGGTTAAGGGGACAAGGGTGTGAGTGCAAGAGTTTTTAAGTCTTAGTTCTCTTGTATCGTCATTTCATATGCGAGGTGGGCATGGAGCTTTCCATGTGTATCTCATTGTGGGGCCCATCTACTAGCCTACTTTGGGATTGGACTAGGGGTATTTGAAGATATGCTCGGGGGGCTCTTGTATAAAAAAAAACAAATCAGCCTCATCCAATAATCTAACTCCCATAAGTCCAATCCATTTGGATGGGTGTTATTTAGTCGATCCAACAGTCCCAACCATTCGAATGGGCGAAAATCCAAAGGGTGTGTGCACTATAGGGATGCGGGGTTTTTTGTTCCACTCGTATTGACCATCGGGTGGGCCCTACTATAGGTGCACAATATGCACACAATGCACGAGGTGTGCAAAGGATAATTTTCATATATATATATATATATCATTTCTGCCCTTGGTTGAAGATTTTCATATGGTCACTTCTACAGTGTACGATATAATTTAATTATATTGCCTAACTCCAAGCATAGCATGGAAGTTTAGTAGGGCTTAGAGTTTACTAGAGTGGCAATCAATGTATGTTATTTCCTTTTCAGATATAATCGTTGTCCATGTGAACTATGTTTCTCCACATGAAGTTCTCCAATTGACAAATCATAATCTTGAAATTGAGGACGTGAGAATCTAAATTGAGGATTTATTAAATTTACTAGGTCAAGTAGTTTTAATTTTCTCTTCAGAGTCCAAAGAGTCTTTTCTGAATAGTCTGTTCGAATTCCAGCCTACATGGGAAGGAGTCCCTAAATCAAAATGAAATGGTTTTGACATAAAAATAAGGGCAGGGTCCCTCTGATTTGAAGGGATGGGGACATGATGCCTCCACTAAAGGCAACAAGTGGACATGACTACGTATCTTATTTTCAATTTCACACCTAAACAGCAAGCGGTTCTCAGTACAACTCTCCCGCGCCTATTTATTTGGCATAAATAAGAGTAATGGAGTAAAAATGGATATAATGCGGTTTTCAGGCTGTTTGGATTAAAGAATTAAAGTGGTGATGTGATTATTTTAGTTCATTGTTGTTTGGATGAATAAATGCGAGGGGAGCGGAAAGTAAACTTTGATGCGACACCACTAATGCCTTTTACTCCAGTTTGGCTATTTTTTTTTCACTTCAACCAAGTGTAATAACTTCTGGAGAAGTGAACTTTTTATCTTCTAGGGTGTGTTTGTGCTTGCCCCATTTTCTTGGAAGCGGAGTGGATTTGGGTTGTCTGATGCAATGTTTCTCAGCGATGAAAAGGGCTAAAAGAATTTTTTTTTTTTTTTTTTTTTGCAGTGGTGGGGTTTTTTTTTTCTTATTTAATAGATCGGAATTACACTGCTGCAGCCATAGCGTCTGCACGAAGAGGCCCCTAGTGTTTTTCTCTTTTTTTTTTAACTTTAACCCCTACTCGTTTACTTTATTTATAATTTGACCCCCACTTTCCTTTTACTCCTTTCATGAAAAACAAATCAATTTGCAGCAAATCTTGCCATTGTAAGGACATTTGACCTTTCATTTCTAACAGGCTATGGTGGCCAGTGATATGTAGTAACTTCAGAGTTTTCATTGATTAACATATAATTTTATCATCATCACTCAGTTTTCTTTCTTTTCTTTTTTATTTTTAGGAAATTAGATTAGATTAATTCTCCCGAGAAGGGGATGAGCCCAATGGACCCACAAAATACAAAAGGGGTTTCCCTTTCTGTAACTAAACTATGGTAATTAAGCGACCAATTATATGCAAGGGAAAGGGCAACCCAAAGTGCATTCATTTTTTCATCTAGTATAAGAAAGATTTATCAGAAATGCAAGCTAATTACTATACATTTTAGAAGCATAGAAAATTATTATTAGATTGGTTCTACATTTTAGAATTGGAGTGCCTCTTGTTATTATTTCAATTTTACTATATTAAAGAGGAAGCTTTTCACTTTAATTTTGACCGTCAGTTGGAATTTTGATAGTAAGTTCTACTGTTTTTAAATCTTCTCTCCACAGTTATGCAACAACCTACTTTATCCATTTACAAAACCGCTCAAAACCACCCACACTTCTCCTTTACTGCAAAAACTCCATTTCAATCCAAACTCTACCACTCCCTTTCTACTGAAATTCTCCTCTTTCCACACCACTAGCTCAAGCCCTTGGATTATATAAACCAGTACTCTCATACCCTTTTTATTTTTTTTATTTTCTTTCTAAAATCTATAAATCCTTTTAGTGCATGAATATTTAAATTGCAATGTTGGCTATATCTGTGCTCAGCACGAGTTATTATGCTAGTATGTGTGTGTGTGTGCGTGTCTCTCTCTCTCTCTCTCTCTATATATATATATATATATATATATATATATATATGAAAGCCAATGAAGCACTGTGGGTAACATAAGCATCTTTCACTTCCTCTGAAATTGAATTTGTCTGGCATATGAAAGCAAGAATTGAGAAAATTTTCATAAATGTTGCTGAATCTGACAAACATTTATAATTACTCCTTATTCCCAAAATGCTTGCATTCATTTAAGGTCTAGGTAGATTATTAATAAAATGGTAAGGTAGAATGCAAATATACATTCAGTCTTTTTCTTTTTCTTTTTTTTGGCAGAAGTAGAACCATCTTGTTGGTACAATCAACATCATTGAGAACACACTAATCAAGACATCATTGTCTCTATCAACATCATTAATGACTTCAGTCATCTAGCCTTATCTCGCATTCTATACGGAGTCATGGCTGTCGTAATTCATCTCCTGTAATCAAGTTGGTGAGAACAAAATTGACAACATTAAATTAATGTCCCTTTAGTTTATATAACTTAGAGGATTTTACCAAAAAAAATCGCTTTAGATGAGCAGTGGGCCTTAAAGATCATTTTAACTGACCTTGCACTAGATCTGTCATTTTGACAATGAAACACGAGGGAACACGCCTATTTTATTCTAATTTATGTACACCGCAAGGTTCCTAGGGACCCGTAATGTCATAAAACTAAGGTCGCTAGGGACGCTAGTTGAAAGTACTAAAAAAAACTTCTTTTCAAGCAAAATGACAGATTTGGTGCAAGGTCAGTTAAAATGATCTTTTAGGCCCACTGGTCACCTAAAGTGTCTTTTTTTTTATAGTAAAACCCTCTATAACTTATCTACCCATTGACATGAAGGATAGTAGTATTGACATCACAGCAGAGATCACTTCTAACATGGGTTTGACTCTCATACCTAAACTAAGTTTGAAAAAAATACTGAGGTCATTCAAAATGCAACTAAATGAGTTGTTACAATGTTGTGATACAATTGGCATTAGGAGACCATAGTAAAAAAAATTAGAATCAATTTATTATCATCAACGGTATATATCCAATCAAGACCGAGAGGTCACCTAGTTGGTTGGCAACCCTGCCCCTCATGTGTGGGACCATGGATTGATCCCTTTGTCTCCCCCTTGCTCCTCACATGAGCAAGTTCTTTATCTCCCTGCGGGTCCCAATCCTCTTGCGCTTGGCTACCACAAAAATACTATACATCCAATCCAATTAATAATAAGGTAGAAGGAGAGGCAAAGCAACATCCCCTGTGCAACTGGATCAACCAATTAGCATTCCAATCGTAGGTTTTTCTAATAGGTTTTTACAGGAAAAAAAAACCCCTTACACTTGCATGCAATAACAGGAGGACAAAAAATTTAATGATGATGTATGAGGGTCTATCTTTGGTTTTTTTTTTTCCTTTTTTTTTTCTTGACCTTTTGCATCTAAATATCCTTTGATATTGTTGGATGTTCGCCTTCTAGCGATATCACCAGATGTCTCACATAAAATTCTAACAAGTGAACCACTTTCTTCCTTATCATGACCAGATGTCTCACATAAAAATCTAACAAATAAAGCAGATGCAAACTCACCAGATGTTTCGTTCCTTTCCCCTTAGTTGTCCAAGCCCTCAATTCTCTCCATTTTACTTTCTATTTATTCATTTTCTTTTCGTGTTCTTTAATTAATTATTCTTTTCTGAGAGAAATATGACTACCATATTGAGTAGTAGGAGTGGCCTTGTTTGGTACCTCTACTCTTTTTTTGGTAGACTCATCAAAATAGAGCCATTAAAAAAAGAGCTATAAAGAAAAAGAGGCTAGAATCAAAAGAAGTGTTTGGTAATTTAAAAATCTATGTTAAATAGACTTTTTTTATATCAATGGTTGATAGTTTTTCATAAATCTTTCGAGACCCATAAGGTATCAAGCTTTGAAAATTGACCCTATGGCCGTGTTCAGCCTTCCAAAGAGATCTAAAGTTTAAATCTTGTGTTTGGGGCCCACATAATCCAGAAAATTGCATCCAATGGCTCACGTTCTTTGCACATATCTCGAGATTTGGGATGATCCAACGGTTGAAAATTGGTGTCATAGCCTTGTTTGATCTTTTTGACATTCCCACCTATTTGGATCTTGATTTACACCAGAAATAATATATATATATATAAACGTTACTGCTCATGGACAAATCCAATATCGAGCACAATATATCAATGGCTAATATTGTTTTGCAAAAATCTCAAGATCCACATGGTATCAGGCCTTGAAAATTGACCACATAGCCGTTTTCAACCTTCCAAAGAGATCTAATGATGTGGATTTTATGTTTGGGGCCCATAGATTTCAAAAAATTGCATCAAATGGCTCACTTTTTTTCCACATGTCTCGAGTTTGGTAATGATCCAACGGCTGAAATCTTGTGTCATTGCCAAGTTTTATCTTGCGAACATTTTTAACGGTTTGGATCTTGATTTAGACTCTTAGATTTTGAGGGAAAAAAATAAAAATAAATAAAAAACCGACCAGGGCCTGAATGGGCAAGAACGTTGTTCTCCTTCTTCTTCTTTTTTTTCATCTTAGAGATTTCGAGAAATAGAGGAAAAAATTAGTGATGCCAAACAAGGGCATAGTTTAAAAGAGAAAAGGGTTTAGGAAGTTGCTATTCTACAAAAGGAAGGTTTTGTATGGCTACGTTGTATTCTTGTGTTAGAAGCTTGTGGAGGTTATCCACCATGTAGTGTTTGGCAATTGATATTTGGATCCTTAGGAATCTAGAGAGAAAGAAGATATGCATACTTTGATTGGGGAGAGAGAGGGAAGTAAGCTAACAAAGGTCTTTCATACTATTTTGGGTTTGTTATTTTAGACGGCTATTAATTTATGACAATTCATATAACATAGGATTGATGGTTGAAAATTTTGAAACACGAATTCAATCTAAATTGTAAAATTGCAACCAGGGTGGTTCAGTCTAAGTAATAAGACACCTCACTCCCAACTCAAGAGCAAAACTTTGGAGGAATATATGGATTAGAGCCTAGGGTAACAAAAAAAGTTACCACAGTACTCCAACAAATTATCATAAACTTTGATTTAGATACTTAAAAGTTTCATTACAATTATATATTTTAATGCAAACAGGAAGAAGGGCTGTGAGGGTTGCCACGTCAGCACCCATAATTTCTCCTTTCAAATAAATAATTATAAAATCACACATAGCTTTGGGTTTAATGTGGGCCACTACACTCTCACCAAACAAGTCTCCCCCCTTAAAATCTCAACCCAAATAAATCTCCTCAAATACCCTCTCTTAATCGTATGAATAGTTATAATCTTAAATCTAATCCCTTAAATCTAGATCACACTACTATTTTTAGCAACAAAACTCCTTGGATTTGTTCTCCTTAAAATCTCGATCACTCCTATTTTAAAGTAAAACTTCATGATGTCTCTGTTCAAGGTTATGGGCTTCTTCTCCCTCTAGGTCAGCACTGGTAAAAGCTGAAGGCATGTTGATTTTTGCTGTTATTTGCCCTATCTTTATGTATTAGCTCTCTTTAGGTGAAAGCTTTCTTTTCTTTTCTTTTTTCACTTTCTTTCTATATTAGCTAGGCTCCTTCTTGTTGAGTCCTCAGATGCTTTGTCATTAGGGTTGATTTTCTCAGCCCATATTTCCTTTTGCTTTTAATACAATTTACCTTTAAAAAATTAAAAAATTATATAAAAAAAGACAAAACCATGTACCTTCCCATTCCCCGTATCAGTACATGCCACGCACTAATGACTATGGTTTACCTCTCTTATTAATGACTTTTAGAAGCCGTATAAAGTACCTTTATAGCTAGGCTGATACCAAGGACTTTATGTTTGTTAACCTGTTCATATTTTTTATATAAATTTTTTTTCTCATGCGTGTGATTTTTTTTATGCCTGTAGCTCAATCTTTTTTAAATTTTATATATGTAAACTCTTTTTCAATTCATCATCATTGCTAAGAAATCAATGTGTTATTCCTACATTCACATATATATTGAAATAAATGTACGTTAATGGAATGATCTATATTAAACTGTTTAGGACAAAACCTGTTAGGTACAACAAAAGTATCCCACCGTAGATACCTTTCGTTTTTGTGAAGATAACAGTATGTACTACTGGACCATCATTTTCTGAAATAAGTTAAAATAAAAAATATATATTTATGTGCATGTACGTATGTATGTGTGTTCAAGGGGAAGCAGTTGGCCCTCCGTTTTTCGAAAATGGATTTCAATCTATGTTTAATAATTCCACAATAAAAACCCATTTACTATTGAGAAGACAGATGAAAAACATTAAGGGGGAAATGACAGATATTTATTGATTTAGAAATATGATTACATAGGATTCCATTGTGGATAACTTGCCGTGCACTAACTAATAAGTATATCTTGGGTGATTATATAGAAGATGAGACATGAATGAAGTAGGAGTAACATGGGCAAGGTTTGTACTGAAGGCCTATTTTAAACTTCCATTTACTTGGCTCAAATAATTACATTCAAAGAATAAATCCAGGACGAAGCTTATTAATGTATGTTACTTGTAGATGTAGTGGTGATAAATTCAAAGCAATAGATTGAGTTAATGGAAAAAACTTGAAAATGCACTTTTTACTTAGGGTTTATTTTTTTTCATTGAATATACATAGAAAGTAATGGTCAAATGAGATTTTCAAACAGGGTTATTAAAGAGCCAAGGATGAAGAAAATGAGGTGTGAGGTGGAAGGTGTATGGAAGCTATCTATATGGGACCTTGACTTTCATACTATTTAAATTAAGGGAAATTTTCAAATAAGGCCTTAGGTTTTCGCCTTATTTCAAGAAAGGACACAAGTTTCAAAACTTTTCAAATTAATCCCTAAGTTTTTCAATAAAACTTCGACTAAGGACATCTGGTCATTTAAAGGTATTTTTATGGCATTTTCTCTCAATTTTTTTAAAAATACCGAGAGTACCTTCATTTAAAGCCATGACACGGTTCTGATAGACACTACATTTAGCCGAACTCTGTGGAAATGCTAGTTTTCTCGATCACTATTAGACTACCAGTGAGAAAAATGAAGAAAATATAGAGGCAGTGAATGGGGGTTTTATTTCATTGAATGATGATTTGGGTAGTTTAAGAAAATTGAAAAAAAAAAAAGGTTGCCCAAAATTAGCTTTAAATAGATGAATATCCTTAATTGAAAACTTCATGAAAAACTTAAGGACTAATTTGAAAAGTTTTAGAACTTGTGTCTTTTTTTGAAATAAGGCAAAAACTTAAGGACTTATTTGAAGTTTTCCCTTAAATTAATGAGGGCTAGATATTCACCTTTGACTTTTCATTTTTAATGACTTATATAAATATACTCTTGAAATTCTTAGGAATTCAATTACATGAACTACACAATTGCTCTTAGGCATGTTCTTTACAACAATTCATAGAGTTCAAGATCTCCGACAGCTGTACCCTAATGTGGAATTCCTAATTCCTCCTCTTGAATGGAATTCTAGAAAAATGCATAGAGATTCCCATCATTGGGAACAAATGTAACATCATATACTTAACACCATTTCGTCTATGATAAAAAAAAAAGAATTATTTGATCACTCAACTAACATTCTCAATTTTTTATGCCTAGAAAATGGATATGAAATGTTTCTATGCAAGATTGTGGGCCTACTCATGTAAGGGAAAGTTAGAAAAAACACCACCTTAATCCAAATCAAACATGCGTAATTACAAAGATAGCAAGCGTAAACCACATAACGTACTGAGTAGAAGCACTTGATGTAACAACTCTCTCGGTTTTAATTTTCTTATTAACTTCTTAGGGTAACACGAGGAAGAGTTTGTTTATAATGATGCATTTTTAGTAGCGTTTTAGATTCTTAAATCCACAATTTCCCTCTTATGTAGTGCAATGTGGTGATCATCATATTATCACAATTTTGAAAATAGCACTTATATTTTTATTTTATAAAGATTCTTTCTAATTGTGATTTTGACAATCCCATTGTAATTCATAAAAGATGATATTTGTATTATATTACACGTGCTGAACACCGGTAGGCTAGCTAAGCTAGTCTTAAAGATTTTTGACATTTTCACAATTGATAGTGCAGTTTTTAAGGACTTGTTTCTTTGCAAGAATTTCTGACAAGAATTCAGGCTGTCTATGAATTCCTGAATTCCAGTCAGAAATTCTATGTTCACTTGCTTGCATTTCCAGCATTTGAGGCAAGTAGCATTTTGAAATTCCAAAAAAGTGGAATTCCCAAAAGATAGCCGAGAGGCTTGTTGGAACTCCGACTCTCCCCCAACGATCGATTTTCATCTTCTCCTCTATTCCACTGTAACAAAATCAAGTCCGGTCATCTTCTTCCTCCACCCTCCTTTCATATGTTTGCTTATTTTTCTCTCTCTTTTATTTATTCTGCTGCATGCATTTTTTTTTTCTAGAGGGTTTTGATGGAATAGGAAGAAGAAGGGTTTTTGGGGTTTTAATGGAATGGAATCAGTGGGTTCTCCGAGATCTTAACCGGATGGTAAGAGACAGGGGCTATTTGGTTGGATGGCTGGGTTGATCTGTGGCTTATGTTAGCCGAGAGATGAAGAAATTCAAATGGATATGAAATAGGGAATTTTTGGAGTTTAAGTAGCCTGAAATTCTCAAGGAGGAATTCTAGCCTAAAATAAACAGGAAATTCAGGAATGCCAGAATTAGTAGCATTTTAGAATTCCACCATCTCAAATTCTACAAGTCCCAGCATACATGAATTTCAAAAATTACTACAAAGAAACAGGGTCCGAAAGGTTAAGCAAAGAAATAACGGGAAACTTTCCCTTGTCCTTCTCCATTTTTATCTTATTTCTATTGGCTGAGTTGTTATTTCATTTTCTGGGTCCCTTTCTTTTCCAACTTCAACGTAAAACTACTCGTGGTTAGGATCAACATCATGTCAGAATTGCTTGATTACGATGGGAACATTCCATTTCACGAGGAGTAATGTCTAGAGTTTATTAGACATTCTCACCTAAAAAAAAAAGACGACATATTTTTTTTATGTGGCTCGCCTCGCTTCTCCTACATTTCACAATAATTTTATCTGTACTTGCTAGTAAGAGTTGGAATTTAAAAAGAATTGAATAATTTAAAGAAGATTGTACTTTGTGGCTAATTTTCATTTTGATTGATGTAGTTAAGTTGGTTAGGGTAAATGTCAGAATGCATGAGTTCAAATGAACAGTTATGTTCCGCTCAAAGGAGAAAATTCACCATTTAATATCAAGATAGTTATGAATTAAAAGTTGTCAGAAGTTTGGGTTTCTCTTGGATTATTGATGGAAATTAATGAAAAAAATAAAAATAGGAAAGGAATAAAACATATTTGAAATCTTCACTCATATTGGAATATTCTTACTTTTAACGGTGTTTTTCACTTTCGTGCAACACTTTTTGCTTAGGGGCTTGGTTTGGATAGGTGATTTTTGTGGGAGTGGTGGTCTCAGTGAAAAAAAAAAATGAAAAACAAGCTTTTCCTACATTGAAAGCAATCCTAAAAATTCTAATCGTGTAAAAGGGGCTTCAATTAAAAAATAAAACCGAAGAACCAAAAATAGCCATTAAATAGTCAATTTGTAGATTAGAAAAACTAAAAAGTAAGAAAAATCACAAGACTTGCAAAGAGTAAGTTTAGATGAGTAAACTAAATTCTGACTTAGGTGAGGGAGCTTTTGGGTGAAAAAAATAGCCCTAGGAGAGGTAGGAAGGTGGCTACCCAGATTTTTATTTTGTTTTTTCCTTTTCTTTTATACATTATAGGGCTGGACGGATAGATCATTAGACATTACAATCTTTTCATTGAGCTTTCAAACCGGTACCAACAGATGGATCAAAAGCTTTGACAAGGAGAAGTTGATGCTAAACTTGGCCTGAAATCTAGCCAAACATCTCGACATCTAAAATACTTATGCCAGAAATTCAATCAAGAAAGCAGATGTCTAGAATTGCGTTCAGATGTCGGGGGACAAGAAATCTAAAGATGATAGGTGCCTAGGTTAATGTAAAGAAAAGGTTCCTTGTAGGGGATTTTATCAGAAAAAACCCTCTTAAATTCGGTGGAGACCAAAAACTAGAATGGTCTAGAGGCTCTTTTTGGTTTTTTTCTTTCTTTTAGTGTACTGAGTAGCGATATCACTGCTCCTCTGTAAATATATTGCTGCTCATTGCGTCACCATCTTTTCTACTACGCATGTCCACTGTTCACTCATTCAACTAAGTAATGACCCACCTTGTTTTCTTAAATTATCTCCAAATAAACCTACAAATCAAGCAATCAATGCAGAAAATGATCCAAATTATTATTGAATCATGAGCACTCATTTAAATTAAACAAACAACCCTTTGCACCAAACGAGGAGACTTCCAGCTCAGAGCCATAAATATTCCTTTAGTATGACTTAAAGTACAAAAACAAATACCTAGGATTTAGTAGAGGAGAATCTTCTATAGCCAGAGAACTACAAGACCAATTTAGTTCTGTGGGCCCCATATATGCCCACATTTGATCAATGCAGCTCCATTCGCATTCTTTAGTCCCCATGATTTGACATCATGCGCAACTTTGTGGTCATCAAACCTTTCTTCATCATTGAATTGAATTTCAATTTTCAAAATATCTACCGTTAAACGACCATTAAATCTTAAGACTGTAATCGAGGACTACGATTGACTTTTTGCATGACCCTTATCGGTAAAAAGACCTTTTGCATCTATCCTACCTCTAATGGAATGAAAGCATCCAAGTGGGCCCCATGAGCTGTACTACAAGCAGAGTATGTGGTCTACTCGTAGTTGAAGATTTTGATCCTTTAATTAGTAAAATTTCCTCTTTTCTTTTTCTTTTTTTTGTTTTTTGTTTTTTTGGTAAATACTTCAGAAGAAAATTGGTCTCCTCTAGCAAACAGTTGCTTTTGGATTAGTAAACGGTTGCAACTACTGAGTCTTTAGGTAAAGCATTCCTTTTATGATTGAAACTAATATAAATACCAAGTTTTATAGCTAGCCAGACAGCTCAACGGCCATAGCAAAAAACCAGTTTTGCTTGTCCTCTAGCAAAGACATCCCTTTCCCACACACCTTTTAAATACCCAGCCATGCCATGCTTCGATATATTCATAGACATTTTAAATCAGATTTCCTTACACACACACACATTCTAGCAGTATGGCTTCCCTAAGTTCCTCTCCTGTTGCTTCAACCCTCCATCCCACACCTCTAAAAACAAAAAACAAAAAACATGGTGCTGACCGTCCATCACCATTTCATCCTTCTGTTTGGGGAGATTACTTCCTTTCTTACTTCGAAGATCACAAGGTCTATATTCACACATTCTTTGTTTGGAGAAATGATTGCATGATGATGATTTTGTACATGTCATGTCAACTACCGTGAGGCTCATCTTTGTTAGGGATTTTGTGCATTGCAATTTGATGGATGCATTATCATATTAGCATCATTTGAATTTTCACACATGCATTGATTTAGAAAATCTTGATTTATACATGCATTGTTTTTAAGACTTGTAAAAATATTGAATTATGCATGTTTTGATTTTAACCTTGGATGCATTTTAAATCTGAAAAGAACTTTTATAAATCAAGCTAGCCTATGTTTTAAATCTTTCAATCTTTATTTGATCCAAGCCATTCATATCATGCACCTTCTCATGAAGAGAAAGTCTTTCCAACTTTCATTCCATTAACTGGTTAATACGCATATGTAAAACAAAAGAGAGCTTTAACCTTGTCTAGTTTAACTTGTTTCCCCTTAGCTGCTTAGAGGGGTCTGTGTGTGTGTGTTTGTTTGTTAGACCCATTGTAGCGAAGGGGTTTTTACAGTTTAGTATCTCTTAAACTTCATTTGCACATGAAAATGTTAGTAAAGACATAAAGAATGTCAACAAAGTAACTTCACTGTATTTTAACTTTTCTAATTTTTGACAATCTTGCCTAGTCTTTGACCTCACTCATGAAAATGAAAGTAGAGTTAACAAAGAAAGAAGAAAGACCGCCTCTTGAACAAACCTTTCCTTTTCTTTTCAGGCGTGTTTGTTTGCATTAAAATACATATGAATTGAATTCATAGGATTCATGCCATTGGGAGCTAAATATGAAGAATAAAGATTAATTTTTAAAAATGAGCATCAAATAATGATTCTTTTTAGGGAAATAGAATCAAAAGACGACGAGAAATGACTGACAAGTAGTTCATTTTCCATTGTCTTTGGATTCTATTTCCTTGATAAGAAAGTTTTGATCTTCATTTTTAACCACATAATGGTATTAAATTTGTGCATGTATTCGATTCTGATATTGCATGATAATGAAAACAAACAAACCCTTCATGTACTTCACCTTTCCATGACCTTTCTCGCGAAATTCAAAGAAGGGGAGGGGGGGAGGGGAGTTAAAAAAAGCTTTAAAAAAGACTATTACATCTTTTACAAAACCCTCTTTTTAGGTCCATCACTTTTTTTCTTGTCAATCTTAGAATGATGGTAGGTCCATCACTTTATTTTTCGTGGCCTCTTCTTATCAATCTTAGAATGATGGTAGGTTCGGAATAGAATAAAAAATAAAGAATATACTTTCACCATATTTTCCAGCCAGCCAATACCGCTTGACTGCCATAGAACCTAAACCAATTATACTTGTCCTTCCCCCTACCCATCCATGCAATGCCTCGTTTCATACACATTGTAAGAAAGATTTATCTAACACAAACACTTTCTAGGAACATGGCTCCCCAAAGTTCATCTCCTCTTTCTTAACTCCATCCCTTATTTCTAAATTATTAAAAAAAAACCTTTGCGGCCTCTATTAACACCTCGAGGGTTTGCTAAAAAAACTTAATATGGAATCAGAGCTAACCAGTCATGAGTCCGAATCCCAAGAAAAATGACTCGGCGCTGAAAAAAAATATAGCTGCCTCTACTAATGCCTCAAGGTTTTGGTATGAATTGTTAGGAATTTTGTAGATTGCAATTTGATGGATGCATTATCATTCTAGCATCATTTATTTTACACACATATGTATTGATTTAGAAAATCTTGAAATCTTGTTTTATACATGCATTGGTTTTTAGACTTGAAGAAATATTGATTTATGCATGTTTTTGTTTTTAATCTTGAATGCATTTGTTTTTGAAAAAGGTGTTTTAGAAAATCAAGCAAGCCATTGGTTTTATAATTTTGAATCTTTTTTGGCTTTTTATGTTTGATGTTTTAAAACCCTTAGAATGATTTAAAACATGTTTTTAAGCTTGATTTAATGGCCGAAAAAATTCCCAACCAAAAATACTTTGAAAAATGGATTTTAGGGAATTTTGGTCCCAGGCCAGAAACGCAGTGTACCAAGTCGACCGAGCCAGGCCCAGGTCGACCGGGTATACTGCCGTTGGCCATTTTTCAAACGGTCACTTTTTTTACCGTTGTGAAGGTAGGTCGACCGGGGACTAGCCATTGAGCATTTTTTTGGTATAAAATGAAGTTCATTCCTTTGCCAAAGTTAGAGATTTTAAGGCCCTCCTTGAGAGGTTTTGAGGCAAATCAAAGGGGAATGAGCTAAGGGATGAAAGGGGTCATTAGGAAAGCTAAAGCTTGGATTAATGAAGTTAAATCTCCAAGTAAGCTTTACTTTCCTTAACCATATGTTGTCATGCTTTGCTTTATTATTGGTAAATGTTTTCTAGCATGATAAACTATGTTTTGTTGTGTCCTTAACATGTTTATGTTTTGAATTGATTTATTGTTTTGGATGCATCACCATTGATTCAATCCAAGTAGTACTTTAATTGGTAAATCTAAGTAGATCTTGTTAATGAAAGAATCTTTGAAATTATATGTAACATGATTCCTATACTTGGTTGAATCTATGGTTGTTGTTTTTCATCATAAGAAAATCACTTTCAAATATATCTTATGTTTTGGATTCAACATCTTTACAAATCATATGTATCTTTGTTTTAAAGTTTCACAACTTGCCTTTATTTGATAGGTATATCATATTCAAGTTGAATTTTTAAGTACATATGATTTGTCCCCTAATTTCAATAAAATCTATTTTTATGTTTTATGAGCTACATTGTTGATTTGATTGACATCCCTATGCATCACATGTTTTGTGCTTAGAATTTCACAACTTGTTTAGGATACAAATGTATATCTTTTACAAGTTATTTTTAACATGTGATTAGCATTCTTTCCTCAATCATAAATGTTTTTATGAGCTAAAACTTTCAAAAGCCTTAGGCATACATTTATGACCTTTCATTTTCAAATTGATTGAGGACATCATGCATACACATTGAGCATTCATCTTTGCATTCACAGTGTGTGTGTGTGTGTGTGTGTGTGTGTGAAGTGGTTTTTCACTTTCATATCCGCCTAATTAAGAGGCATTGTAAAGAGCTAAATTGAATCTCCATCAAGTGTATTTTAGACACTACTTAGAGAGATAACCAACCTTTTGGTTGAAGAGGTTATTGCTTAGCCTAAGAAAAGCATAATGTATAGGTTGATGTTAAGCCTTGAAAAACATTATTGTAAAGGTTATTGCTTAGCCTATTGAAAAGCATAAATAGTGGAAATCCGGTGGGGTGTTGGATCACAAGCCGGTAGTGGATGTAGGCATTGAGGCCGGACCACTATAAATCCTTGTGTGATGGTGCTTGCTTTGTGGTGATTGTTTTTGTAAGCTTCCGCATTTATTTGCTTAATCACCACTTGTGACTAGTTTAAATTAAAGAAGTTAAAATTGGTTAAAATTTGTCATAATTGAAGCTCACCCTATTCACCCCCCCCCCCCTCTAGGGTTCGGATCCCCGGACTTTCATGAATGATTAGCAAATGAAACTTAATATAAATACAAAAAAATAGTGCTGACCGTTCGTCCCCATTTCTCCTTTTGCTTATGGTGATTACTTCCTTTCTTATTCTGAAGATCACAAGGTAAATATACACATAACCTTGGTTACGAGAAATGCTTGTGCAATGATGATCTTTTTCATGACATGTCAACTAACATGAGGCTCATCTTTATTTGATCCAAGACAGTCATTGTATACACCTTTTTAGTAAGAGACCGTCTCTGACTTTTGTTCCATTAGAATTAATATATACTTTGCTAAAAGGCAAATCAAATATATATATATATATTAAAAGAAGTAAGGAGTTACATGGGTAGATGACCCCAGAAAACCAGAAGACGGCTATACTTTGCAAAGAACAAGAGGAAAAATAAGAAATTACATTACTTAATATACAATTAGAATTAGTATATAATTAGATTGAATAATGGAAAAAAAAAGAGAGTTATAACTTCATTTACTTCATTTTTTTTTCTTATTGTAATAGGATCAATTCAATGATGTATATCACTTACTAAAATGACATTAGGGCAAGTAACTAGTCATTGGGTGCATCAGAATTCAATAGTTGGAATAAATGAAAGGTGAAAGTGATCATCGTAAAGATGTGCCATCTTCTATATTGGCCATATATGGATATGGTGATGACATTTAGGGCATGTTCCTTTAGTAGAATTCCATGAGTGCATGTCTCGCGAATTTAAGATTCTCAAACCGCTATCCCACTTCATTTGAAATTTGAGATTCAAGCAAAGAAAAATGACATTTGGAAATTCCAAGGGGACAACATTAGAGAGGGGAAAATACGGCCCCGAGCCGCCAACTCGACTCGACCCAACCCGCATATGGCTCGTAGAGTATGTGGGGTCAGTCATGGGTGAGGGTTTTCTTGGAACCATGGGTCGGGTTGGAGTCGACCCACCTAACCCCAATGACCATTCAAACTTATAGATTGTGGATATAAAGAAATATACAATGGACATGACACAAATAAGAAAAGAGCTAAAATCAGATTGGATGGCTTCAATGGATGGGCTAGAAAAGGATGAATGGACCTTGGCCAATTGGATCCCACATTTTTCGGATGGGTCAGACGTCGTTCTGTTTTTATCTTTTTCGAATTACTTTTGTTATCTGAGTAGAAGACCCTTTGAGTTATGAGGACATATCGACATGTTTTTTCTTTTTACTTTTTCACCGATCCAACTTTAACTAACAAGATCGATAACACATACATCTCACACGTCTTAAAAACTTTTGTAGTGATATTCCTACTATGGAGATATTTGCACCCACTAGAGTGCCGCACAAGGACTGTGGGATTTTCATTTCCCACCAACCATATTAGTAGGAACCATTTATTTATTTTTGGTTCCTCAAGCTGAGGGCTACGACCCAAGATAGGTCACACAACTGGAAAAAGTAGCATATTTAGGGATCAATCCCTGAGCAACCGGGTGACATATGGGTTTGCCAACCAATTGAGCAAGAACCATGTATTAAAGTATCGATTGTTGGTCACTGTGTAGGGAAAAAAAATTCTTGGGGGGTCCACATATGAAAAATGCATGTAGTCTTTCTTTGAAGATCTTTCGTTCAAATGTAAAAAATTATAAAGCTTTCTAAAGAAAAAAGGGGTTTTTAGAGATTTTGAAGGGGCCGTAGGAAAAATTTAATAAAAATATCTAAAGTACAAGGAGATTTTCAGAAATCCTAGAGGGGCCATATGTAAAGATCCGCCCGTGCATCCAGATGGACCAATATGCCTAAATGTATTTTTGAAAAAAATTTAACAGAAATAAACTTGAGAATGAGACTTGGCAAATGTCGCCTAAATATCCCACACAACCGTAAGAGTAAATTTAAATAATTGAAAAAAAATGAACATAAACAAATATTTAGTACTGTTGAAAACCATCTTAGAGACTGCTCTATTTTATTTTGAAATTACTGTAATTTTTCTATTTATTTTCAGTTCTGCGATATTTTGAAAATATCACGATATAATTTGCTGGAATAGGTGTTTTCTATTTAGAGTCAGATAAACGCCCCTGGGAAAGATTGTCTGATTAGTCATACCATATGTAGTAGAAAAACATAATACTTTGAAAAGCGAATTTATTTGTGTTTTAACTTTTGAGGCTCTTTTTACCAAATAATAAATTTTGAGGCTCTGAAGTGATTGAAGTATTATGTTGCAAGTAGGTTACCTTGTGTGATTGGGATTTAACCCCATCATTTATTACATTATAAGTTGTTTAGTTTGGTCCCATCATATTCCTAGAACTTAAATGACCCCTCTACAATCATGCTCGAGGAGGTTGTTTTGTTTTCCACCCCAGCCAAGGGGGTTGGGACCTCCAATAGCACCCGCACACATGAGGAGAAAGCTCGAACAAATGGGAAGAGAGTCTGCGTACACGTGGAAAGGGAGTGTAAGAAGCTGGAAAGGGGCAACATAAAAAGGATTGAACGTTTGGTAGTTGAATGAGATTTGGAGTTGCTAATCAAGCAAGCCCTTGTACTCAAGAAGGTTAGGTCGCAGTGCAGTTGGCTGCAATGAAAAAAAATCGTGTCAGGGCTGAAAAATGATAACAGGCTTTATTTTTAGAAGATAACATCAGCCAGGTCAACACAAATCAGATGCACTTATCCACCAATCTCCATGGGATATTTCCATCCCTCCTCAAAACATGATAGAACGTGGGGTATTAAGAAGGCCCCACAAGGAGGCCCTCCCTTCCATAGATTTGCATAAAAGCATCACTTTTCTCATCTATCTTCCATGCTTCCAATGAGTAGACTCCGCATTGAGCCAATTATGAAGGGAGGCTTTAGCTAGATTCAAGGGCTGAGAAGGGAATCACTTGGATTATCTTCAAAGGCAGTTTCCTTAGCCACGACTAGAGTCTCTGCCTCTGCTATGTGGTTCTTAAAGTGGCCAAAAACTTCCTTACTCTAGGTCTTGAGGTTGAGCTTCAGAATCTTAAGTTTAGTAGCCACCTTTACAACAGTCCTGATGCATGGTTCTGATAAGAATTGAACGCAGGAGATTAAAATCCTATGATCCATATCTTGATGTAACAGAATCATATCCTTCTTTTAACTAGTCACCGTTGGATTTAGCCATCTTAACCTTACACTGTTATTAAAATAAAATAAAAACACTTTACACCTACTATCATCATGCCGAGAAGTCCTTATTCAAAATCTTAACCACTATCTAGGATGAGATATTCCCAGTATCCCACCTAAAACCATGATAGAACGTGGCATTTAGTGGGCCTTGCAATAAGCCCCACAACCACATATTTTCACATCATTTTTTTCTTCTTATCTATTGTTGTGATCTAGGGCCTACGATTAGAGATCAATCACGCAAGAACACAGAGATTTACATGGTTCGGCTTTTGGCCTACGTCTATGGGAAAGACGGGAGAATTTACTATGCAATCAGAAGAGGTTGTATGTCCTAGAGACTTTGAATCTCTATTTATAATATCAGCCCGAAAACCCTGTTACACCCAAACACTACTTCTTAATTATACTAGACCTATAACAGGCCTACTTCTAACCATAATACAACTTGGGCAATCTAGCGGCCCGGTTAACCAAGACTAATTAACTTCTATTGAGCCATACAAATTAACAAATCTCCACCTTGGCGAACATTGAAGCTGATCCTCATGCATATAACATGTCTCACTGTCTCCACCTGCCCCTGAGGGCACTCAAGTACCGAGCACACTGATCAAGTCCAAGCAATGCTTGAATTTGAATTTAACCCATTCCTTCATGAATGCACCAAATCGCTTATACCATTGTCTAGAAGTTTGCTTCGCCCCGTACAATGATTTCTTCAAACTATATACATGATCAGGAACCATAAACTGCACTCTACCTGCAATGGAAACTCCTTCTTCTTCCTCGTAGAACCGCTTGCATCCAATGACCTAATTTTCCTCATCAAGAGACTCAATCTCTTCAGTCATAGTTGCTGCCCGTTGACTACTTTCTAGCCCTTCCATTAATTCAAGAGACTCAGTCGTCAATGCGTATGCAACCATATCATCACAGCCACTGTTTGATGTTGATGGGTATGTTGTCATATCCTCAAAATCGTATCTAACCAGTGGTTTCCTTTCTCTCTACGGTCTACTTGTCTGCGGCATCTGTGGCTCTGTTCGCTGCATCTGCTGCACCGTTTGACTATCCCTTGTATCCTAAGAGGAGCCTGATGCACTCTCCTTCCTCACTAGGATGTCGGAATCCACCTGAACGGTGTCACTGCTGCTACCTACTTTTGTCTCCACCACCTGCTTTCTCGCATCGAGTAAAGCATCCTCATGAAATATAACATCCCTGCTGATGATAAATCTGGGTAAATCCTGATCGGTTCACCACAACCTATATCCTTTCACCCCAGAAGCATATCCCACCAAGATGCACTTCACAGCCCTAGGTTCTAACTTATCGGTTTTCACGCGAGCATAAGCCGGACAACTGAAGATCTTCAAGTTAGAATAATCAGCTAGATTACCTGACCACATTTCTTCCGTTGTGTTGCAACCAATCTTTGTGTGTGGAGACCTATTTATCAAGTAACCTGCAGCATTTACTTTCTCAGCCTAAAAGTCCTTGGACAATCCCACAGTAAACAACATACAACGAGCTCTTTCCAAGATCGTTCTATTCATTCTCTTTGCAACTCCATTATGCTCTGGAGTTTCTGTAGTGGTATAATGCCTAACTATGTCATGATCTTTGCAATAGTTCTCAAGCTCTGTCGTTCTTTACTCTTTGCCATTACCTGTCCTCAACTTTTTCACCTTCCTGCCAGTCTGTTTCTCAACCATTTCCTTCCATCGCTTGAATGTGACAAAGGTTTGATCCTTCATCTTCAGAGTATAAACTCAAACTTTCCTTGAATAGTCATCAATAAAAGTCAGCATAAATCAGGACCCGCCCTTGGAGTAAACCTTCGAAGGTCCTCATACATCTGAATGAACATAATCAAGGACACCTTTCGTGCGATGAGTACCTGTCTTGAAACTGACCTTTCGATGCTTTCCAAAAATGCATCTCACACAGATATCCAACTTGCCTATCTTTGTGCCACATAGCAAATTATAATTGCTCAGTATTGTCAATCCCTTCTCACTCATGTGACCCAAGCGCAAGTGCCATAAACGCATTAAGACAGATTCATGGTCATCTGAGGAAGACATTACAACTCCACCGTTAACAGTATTTCTGAACAAAACATGCATGTTTCCAACTCTATTGCCTCTCATAAGAACCAGAGCACCCTTCAAAACCTTTATAACTACACCTTAAGTTGAGAGTTTACAACCATCGGAGTCCAAGGAACCAAGAGAAACAAGATTCTTTTTCAGATCAGGAACATGCCGAACCTCTGCCAACGTTCTGATGATTCCATCATGCATCTTGATTTTCACTGTTCCAATTCCAACCATCTTACATGCAACATTGTTGCCCAGCAAAACACTACCACCGTCGATTTATCTATAAGTGGTAAACCAGTCCCTACTGGGACACATGTGGTAGGAACAACCCGAATCAAGAATCCATTCATCATACAACGAATACCATTTTCAATCACAAAAAGTGCATTATCGGAAACATAATTTGATATTCCATCTGCAACACTGACTGAATCATTAGATGACGAATCCTTTATTATTTCTTTCCCTTTCCTCTGCCTTTCGGGACAGTTTTTTTTTATGTGCCCTTTCTTATAGCAATAATAACATTCAATGTTTTCCCTGTTGAATCTATGTTTGCTCTTACTACTGGAGTCTTTTGTTCTTCCTCGTACTACCAAACCCTCACCCGAACCATCATTGTCAACCACAACCTTTTTCTTCAATTCCTTGGAGTTCAAGGCTGCCTCTACATCCTCTTTGGACAGAGTATCTCTACCATACAACATGGTATCAACAAAATGCTTATATGAGGGTGGTAACGAGCACAACAACATGATAGCTTGGTTTGTAAGAAATAATACACCAAGATCTTTGATCTAGGAAACCCTAATAAACCAAGATCCTCCATGTCAAATCATCAGGGCATGTTTGGTAAGCAGCCACTCAGAGGAATCATCTTCCAGTTTCCTTGGAATAGAGGAAAACCCATGTTTGGGTAATTTTTTTTACAGAGGATTTTTGGGTCTGATGATTTTCAGAATCAACTATAGCATGGATTCACCCGGTCTGACCTCCCACCATAGGAACGAATGAATCATCACTAAAAAAGGAGGCAGTATAAAAGCAATCTATTCACAGGTGATTCTTCCTCTCCTCTCTTCTTGGTTTGCCCTAGACGTCCCTCTCCAGCGCTTGCAACTTGGGAAGCATCAGAAAAGTCTCTCTTCAGCCAGCTATTTTCTCTAACCAGGTATGTCTCCCTCCCCCCTTGTCTCTTCCTCTCCCTCTGTCTTCCTCTCCCTCTCTCTTTCTCTCTTCTTATTTGTCGGACAAACCCCAATCATCTTGTCGTTGGGTTATCTACAGCGATTTCTTCAACCTCTCTCTTGATTAGAGACTGAGAAGGGGATCTGATCTCATTTGGTCAATCCACTGGTTGTAAAAAACTGTCAAAGAGGGTTTTTTTTTAGGGCATGTTTGTGTCACCATTTTTCACAGGAAAGGGGATGGTTTTCTGCAAAAAAAAAAATCATTTTTCATGCGTCACAGCATACGGTCTTTCTCATGTTTGTTTAACCCTTCAGGCTGTCCAAGATCCCTCCATCTTTCTCATCTTCCATGTCGTGTAGTTTTGGGGCAAGTATGACTGTGGAGTGGGATTATGAAGAAGGTTCTCTCTCTATTAGATACTAGCTAAGCCATTTGTGTTGTTTCAATATTTTTTTCCAATCATTGGTTGGATCTGCCGAATCTAAAGAGGGGGCAAATTTCCTTTTGGGATGATATCTTTCAATCTCTATCTGTTTCTATCTCCATCTCTCAACCATATGCATCTACTCTACTGTAGCATGTGGACAGATCCCTTGTGAGGGAATGGATTGCTGAGATCCAAGGGATCAAAGTCCCATGTGCTAAAACCAACCATTATGTCTCAATGGATAGATTCAAAATCACCTTGTTGTCTTGCCTTGTCCTAGAACCAAGAAAATGGTTGTTTTCATGACACTATCATTACTGAGAATGCTCTTACAAGGGGAAAAGAACATTGTTGATAAATGTGAATAAAGATAATATAAGTACTTATTTGCAACATGGTTTATAACTTTACATGCATTTTTCTTTATCATCAACTTCTAGAAGTGTATCCATTGTATAGGAACTGAAGCAAACTCATCATCCGTGGAGAATTTTTCCAGCAGTTAAATATTTGATTGGCATTGATTATTGGGGTTAACTATAGTCAAACCAATAGTCGCTAAAAGAATAAAAGGCTTTGATATGATTGAAGAAGTCCCTGCTGGGGCCTATGAGCTTGTGTTCCTTTTGAATATTTATATACATATAGTTCCCGAGTGCCTCTGGATGTGCATCAAACACTCTGTAAAAAAAGTGTTTTAGCAGAAGGGAACATTATATGTCATGCTGCATGATTTTGATTGCTAATGAACATTAGCAACATAGCAGGTAGGTGTGGGTTCTATTTTTTTTAACTTTTCTACTCTGAATCACTATTTGGGAATTGAGATTAGTGGAGATGGGTGTACTCTCTATAGTTATTGTTTCTTGGTTGATAACTTTTCTTATATGTTGTTAACACTATATGTAAAATAGTCAAGTATCCTTCGACTATAGATTTGGATTGCTTGCTTCATTGTTTAGAGGTCATTCATGAAATCGGTTTAGTGGAGATATGTATAATGTTATTGTTGCTTGGTTGATATTTTTCTTCTTATGTGCTTCCTTGGTTGTTAACACTATGTAAAATGTAGACTGTCTGAACCAAGTAGCTCTCAAGCTACAAACAGGTCAGCATAAAAAAACATGAAGTGGACCGATGCACATGATGAAGTGCTTCTCCTCATCAAGCTTGACATGCGAAAAGAAGGGAAATTTATCCCCGGAGGCTTTACGTCGGAGGGATGGGGTCTTATTACAAGACAAATGCTTACAGTACATGGGCCTGAATTTTCTAAAGACAAGTTGAATAATAGGTTCAAGAGCTACAAAAAAAAGGTAAAGCGCTATGAAATCCATATTAAATCTGAGTGGGTTTGGATGGGATGAAGAAAGAAAAAAAGTCACGGCTGAAGAAGGGGTTTGGGATGATTATATTGCGGTGAGATTTTTATTTATTTTTTGTATGGATTTTGTTTTTATTATATACAAGAATGGATTGTGGGTTAACAAGCATGGAATGCAGGCACATCCTGGACATAGTATGTATAGGACTAGGCGTATGCCCGACTACATTCTCATGTGTGAAATATTCAGCGACTCAATTGCTGATGGTCGAGAGGAATTTGTCACTAATGACGTTCCTCAATCACCACCATCTGTACATGTCGATGCCTTGGGTGATAATGACATGGATGCTGATGATGATGGCACCCCCCAAAATGAGGAGGCTAGAGATGAGCACATCTCTTCAATTAGAGGGCGTAGCGAGGCATCTGGAGGATCATCCCGTCAAATAACAAGGCGCCAAAGCACAGGGGATGCAAAGGTGGCAGTTGTAGGGCATATGGCAGATGCTGTAGATGCAATTTCAAGGAATACAACTTCAACTAAAAACCTTCAGAAGGAGGTATGGGAAGCACTACTACCAATTGATCTGGAAATGAGGATCAAGATGAAAGCGTTTGAACAACTTGGAGATGAAGTGAAAGCCTCACAGTTTCTGGCCTTAGATAACGATACCCGCAAGATCTATGTTCTTGGCAGCCTTGACCTTATGTAATTTGTTGCTATGGGTTGTTATCTCATAATTATATTTTGTGCTTTTGATTATGGTAGTTATATTGGACTCGTTTACACTTTTCTTTCTTATTTTGAAATGTCATCTTTTGAAATGTTATGGATATTATTATTGCTTTGTAGGATGTTTGGACAAGGAATGACATTTAATTTATGTGGAATGTTAAGATCTTTTTTTATTAATTTGTCTGATGTTTGGGATGTCAATGACTTTTATTCATTAGCTTGGAATGTTGATTATATCTTTTACTAATTTTTGTGTTCAATTTGGACAAAGATTGACTCTAATTTATTTTCTTGGAATGCCATTGATACTTTTATTAATCGATTGTTTTGTTATCTTCACCTGCAGCATGGATAGACAAGAACCTTTGTTACTATTAACACAACTTGTAACGACAATATGTATCTTATGGTACCGTTATCAGTATCTTATCAAAGATAAAGTTCATGAATCCGCACAAAGTGGAATGACTTATCTCAATGAGATATTGACTGGACACCCCCGTAAATGTCTTGACATTTTTAGAATGAGCAGTGGTTGTTTTCTGTTATTGGCCAATGAGCTCAAGCGTAGGGACCTTTTGAGAGACTCTCGCAGGATGAGCGTGGAAGAACAATTGGAAATATTTTTATACACTGTTGGTCATAGTCAAAGAAATCGAGTAATGCAGAATCTATTTCAGCATTCAGGGGAGACAATCAATCGATACTTTAATTCAACACTGAATGCTATTTTGAAACTTACACCATATTATGTGAAGCAATCTGAAGGAGTGTCCACCTCATATTGCGAATAATCCATTATTCTACCCGTTCTTCAAGGTAACATTTTAAAGAGGCATTAAAAAATAATCATATATTGTATTTAATACATTTTTTTTAATAGGATTGTATCGGAGCAATAGACGGTACACATATTCCTGCATGGGTTAGACTTGAAGATCAAGTTCGTTATCGCAATAGAAAGGGAGGATTATCACAGAACGTGATGGTCGTTGTTTCATTTGATATGCGTTTTCACTATGTCTCCGCTGGATGGGAAGGATCGGCCTCAGATTCAAAGATTCTTCAACACACGGTTTGGAGACAACCCCAAAACAGGCTACATGTTCCAACTGGTATGATAGTTTTATTAATTTTCTAATTGAATGGAATCAACTTAGTATGTTTGAGGCCAAAAAACAATATCCAAAAATGTTTTTGTAGGAAGATTTTATCTTGTAGATGCTGGTTATGCGAACAAGGGAGGGTTCTTAGCCCCATTTCGTGGCGTTCGCTATCACCTAAAAGAATGGTCCACAACTCAAGCTCCTAGAACTGAACACGAATTGTTCAACTTGCGTCATTCAAAACTACGCAATGTAGTGGAGAGAATGTTTGTTGTGTTCAAGCAACGGTTCACCCTTCTCCAAACCGCTCCACGATATCCTATCAAGACACAAGTGAAGATCGTTGTGGCGTGTTGTGTTTTACATAACTTCATCCGTCAATGGAATGTTGAAGATGAATTATTCCAAGAAGCATTGAATGAGATGATGGAAGAGGGTGATCTCAATGATGAGCGATATCAAGATATCGAAGCGGATAATGTTGGTGGCCCTACCGATGCCGACAAGCAGTTTATGACAGACTTTAGAGAACAACTATCTAAAGATATGTGGGAAGCTAGGGGGCCAAGGAGAGTTTGATTTCGTCCATTAGCTTCATCAATGTTTTTTTTGTGGGTACATAAGTTACTTATATGGGTCTTTTTCTTTTGGGAACCTATTTTGTGTACATGTTTTGGGTTTTTTTTTTTTTTTTGCTCGCCCAACCTATGGGCATTATTTTTGGGTGGTCCAGCTCCACCTTGGTTGTTCTCTATGCTATTGGTGCAAGTGGGGTGGAGCTGCTCCTCATTATTTTGTATACTCAGCCCTTAACTTTGGAAATATATTTTGTATTAGTTGTATCTCTATGGTGGTGTTTGGGAAATTCGATTGTGGCTTGGTTTCATGGCTTGCAAAATATTGTATCTCACCTTTAGTCCTGATTGTCATGTTTTGGAATTGTTGTTTAACTAAATACATATCTTTGTGAAAAAAGAAGTCTTCCTTTCACCTTTTCAATTTCATATACTGTTTCCTTTCAAGTGCATGCGTGGTTGCATAACTCATGATAGTTTTGTTTGATTTGTCGATTGATCTTGTGGCAAGATGTAACACTGAATGCCACTTATGCAGGTGTGAAGTCACTAACTAGCCTCAGTGCATTCAATATGGATGTTTCATTTTGTATGAAAAGGATCACTACTAACCTGTTTATAGCCTATGTTTCGAAGTCCTTTGATTGACTCCAAAACAGTCGTTATATCACTAGTGGAATCACTACTAACCTATTTACATCATTTCCGTTGTCCATGCCTCTTTGATGGCTTTCTATATGAGGCCTGCTTGACTTGTTGAATGGCTTGGATGTATTGATTGCACTCATGCATCTCACTGATACTCTCTCTTTCTTTATGTTAAGGATTGGATGCATTTTCATCCAAAGGTAAGCTCTCTACTTTATGTTAATGGATTGGTTGCATTTTCATCTTCCATATGACACTCCAACCATGAATGACCTCGTAGTTGCAGAAGTTGAAGTTGATTGATATTCTAATTTCAAAGCTCTTATCCATATTACCCAACATAAGATTTGTCAACTAAAAAATCACAGCACCAGATGATATATAAAGATAACTACTGTTGATCTCTATGCAGCAAAAAGAGTAACTTCCAAGCGAATTAAATTCCATACATCTCTGGGAATACATCTATGGCTGAGGATGTGATCTTGGATGCTACGGGCTTAAGTTCAGTAGAGGGAATTCGATTGATCTAGTGTGACCTTTGTTCTTTATATTATTTTTGTTTTACCTGTTTGGTTGATATTTCATTAACTGTACTGTTTTTTCTAATTAGATTGCTTTTTGTGATTGTTCTATTCAAATAATTGGTTATGACTTGTGACTACTCTGTGAAATTTGGTGAGTGGAACGTATGCGGAATAAAACATGGATCATATGGACTCAAGACCTTCATGAGCGTTTTGTTGAATCTTTAGAATAGCTAGGAACAGCAGGAAATAAGTTATTCTATTTGAAGATATATATGAGAGATCAGCTCTGTATATATCCAATTCACACTCTGTATATATAATTATGGTGCAAGCTTGTAATATTACTGTCACATTATATTGTCCATTAGCTAGTCGTTTCTACATGTTCTATTTCTGTTAGAATTTGGTTTTGGCCATTGGGTAGGCCTGGTGGAAGGGCTTGAATACTAAATGCTCCTAGAGTTTTATGAAGAGAGCTCTCTGTTAGGCATTTGCATCTTTACATTATCAGACAGATATATTACCATCCTTCTTTGATGGAGGAAAAAAGTTAATAAGGAGACTTTTATAGCCTTAAAACAACAAAAGATGTTATTGTTATGAAAGCCTCAATTGTTAGGTCAGATAGAAATTGAATATGTGGAATCAAGAAGAAGTTGAAGACTGAAGCAGATTGTTACTTTGCTTTCGCATTTTTTT
This sequence comes from Cinnamomum chago, assembly GCA_038049695.1. NCBI lineage: Eukaryota > Viridiplantae > Streptophyta > Magnoliopsida > Laurales > Lauraceae > Cinnamomum > Cinnamomum chago. The sequence continues at coordinate 25,604,754 of CP142453.1, read as the reverse complement.
TTCTCTGTAAAGGTGCTCTGTTTTGTTGTAATTAAAATAATTGTTTCTTCTTGTCTTGTAAAAATGGGGAACAACTCCTTTTTTTTTGCTGGAAAAGATTCATTTATTGAAAGAGGAAGGTTACAAAAACAAGGGGAGGCCCCTTTTGCTCACTGCAGGTATATGAAATAAAGCATAAACAGCATAAAAGAAGTCGACAGAAAGAAAAAACTATAGGTCCCAAAACCAATTCTGCTGGCCCAAGTGTCCAGGTGTTGCGATCATGTGGAGGAGACATCATCAGTAGGAATGAGGTTGCCATTACCATCCTGTGCACTGCTAGCTATGGAAAAGGCAGAGCTGCCCCTTGCACAAGAAGTTCCATTTTCGCCAGGGTGAACGAAGAAAGATCATGCATAGGTAGACGCGTGCTTTTTATCTTCATTTTATAACTTCCCTGATGTGAGCAGGAAGAGAAGCCCGGCCTGCTTGGACTGCAGGAATAACATATTTAGCAAGCAGGTATGCCACTGAGTTGGCTGTCCTTTTACAGTAATGGATGGACCAAGTGTGGAGGGAGGACAACATAGTCATTGTGGCCTGCCAGAGAGGCATAAGGTCCCAAGCTAGATTTGCTGATTGTTGGATTGTTAAGATTATAGCAAGACAATCTCCCTCAATATGAATGTTAGGGACATCAAATTCCTTCACATGAGCAATTCCTCTTTGGAGAGCCAGAAGCTCTGCTTCTAGAGGAAACTTGGCGAGGACCCCTGCTGACCACCCATTTCAGTTCAGGGAGGCATTGTGCATAAGAAAACAAGACTTGAGATTTACTTCCAATTGTAGCAGTTGATGTATCCAGAGTGATTTATTTGAGTACGGGAATATATACAGGAGTAAGGTTTCTGAGGTATGTTTTTACTCTAATTCCATGACTCAAAGGCCATATGTTTAAAATCCATCTCTGGTTGAATGTTTGTGGTGTTTTTCTCCAACTGAAAACAGCATCATGATATCTCTACATACAGAAAACTTAACCTAGAGATTGAGTTTGTACTTTATAGTCAGCATGTCCAAGCCAAGAATTTACTAGATAATATAGACCATGGATTTGTACTTTATTTTACTGATAACTTTTAATAAGATGATCCATGTCTAAAAAAAGGTTGTCCATTGCTCTGCAAATGCATAGGATTCTGAAATGCGTGTCATTGCTGGTAGATACCAATATGCATACCCCAATTTAGTGCTTGCAATCAAACATTGAGAGGCAATGAAAGGGCATCTATATTAAAGAAAATGGTCAAAATCATACACATACACATACATTGTAGCAATAAATGCATGCCTACAGTGAGGTTGTGTTTGGTTGGGTGTGGGTATGTGTAGAGGAGTCTTGTTAGAGAAAATGGAAAAATGTGAAGGTCTCATTACATATTAGTTTCAGGTATCATAACTATCTACACATATGCAAGATACAATTGTATATATCATATCCCAATCTTAGGTAATTTGTTTAATTTGTTGGTGGGCAAGTTTGAAAAACAAATCAAGAATGCATTTAGGCCTATTTGGATGTATTATGATTTGAATTTGGACATCCAACAAACCATTACATGCTAATAATATATCTATCTATATACATTTGCAAGGTATAATTTTATATTTATATCCTAGATCATGAGAATAGTTTGATTCTATTGCTTTTGTTTAAGTTATTGGTGGGGAAGTTTGGATTGGAATCTATTTCCATTCATCTTGACAAGAAGGATTAGTAGAAGCAGGAGAAACTAATTTCACAAACTTATACGGTTCTACTCCTGTTTTGAGCAACGTCGAGCCTCAACTAGCCATGAGTAGAATGCCAATCACCGAATGCACTGGAATTCTCATAGCATGCACTTGAAATCTCTTAGCATGTTATACACCCGTGGCAATGTTAGATGCTTAGAAATGGTTATTATATGATATTAAACACCTTGAAACAGGGGTGTATTCCTTGAGTGGAAATGTTACTCAACTGTAGGATGCTTCTTGAAAGTTACTCATATCCACTTAGAAGATCATACTCGTTTTTAAGATTTCTGCAATAACTGTTAGAAGAAATCAACATCGGACCCGTTAGGACTTAGATCATAGTTAATATATTAGCTTCAAGCTCTCTCCAATCTTTATCATCCACATTATAGGCCCCGTAAAAAAAATGTAACATTCTAATGATTTTTACAATTATTCATCTTCTTCTTTTTTTCCAAAAGTTGGCCGTTATATGATGGTTTTGGACAAACAATTATACAAATGATAGGATGGAAGTTTCTTTTGGACAAACCACTACACATACAATACATAGGAGTAAGGAGACACTGAAACCATTACACAAACCAAGGGACACAAGTTTTGGCAACATCGTATAGTAGACCGTCTTTTGTAAACACTAACTTCATCTACATAGTATACATGACACTGAAACTATTACATACAATCAATGAAATGCAGATCGATGAGAAAAGGCTCTCCCGTTAAATGGTAACTATTACACACTTAACATAAATACAGATCAATGAAAAAGAGTTCTCCTGTTAAGGGGAGACTCTGATAATTTTTGTTAGGATGGATTAGAGGATATGGAATATTTTTTGGGTTAATGGATTTGAGATGGAGAAATTCCGGGTTTTTTTTATATTATTATTATTTTTTTATTTATTTTTTTTTGCAGATTTCTCTCTCGCTACCAAACTTGGATCTGAAGGAATCATCGCAGATTCCTCTGTGCTCAGCAAACATGGAATGTGATGAATCCTCTACCTCATAAATCCTCAAAGAATAAAGTCTAATTCCGCGAAACCAAGGATTCCTCCAAAGAGAGGATTCCTCTCCCGTTACCAAACGTGCCCTGAGAGAAGTAAAGCGGAAACATACCTGGATCCATTGAATGAAGTTGTTCACAGGTTGTTGATCTTCCAATCTAATATGGCTACCCAGAGAAACCCTCTTGATTCTTCTGATGATGGGATGTCAGAGAGAATAGGAATTCACCATATGAATTGGGGACCAGAACCCTAATATATAAGATATCATAGGTTTTCCAATTTCTAATTTGGCCCCTCATCAAATTAGAAATAACATTCTGGTATCTACACATTAATCCCATGACAAGTATACCCTTAAGCCTTACAACTTTAAGTCTTAATTAGATCACTTTAATGTAGGCTTAACGAAAGATAGCATGACACATTTAATAGTTACATGTGTGGCCCCACATGATGGAATTTTTCCAACAATCTCCCACTGGGCCATATATGTAACTTTACAAACGTGTATGACTGTATGAGCTCCAAAAGTTTGCTATCATAATTTAGGATACATCCGAACAATCTCGTCCATTGATTATGCCGGTATAGGATCAAAGCGGTCTTCGTCACATTTAACATGACTAAACCCATCAAAACACCAACATAACCGAATGACATAGACCAATCATGGATGCGTAGCATGGAAAGTACATGCAATGTGATCTATACATGTCTATTTCCAACTGGTCCTATTGTATTCCTTAGTGAGATCAATATTTAACACAATGTAACAGAGTGAAATGAACCGAATACTGTATTTCTGATCAGAAAAATATTCAAATACATAAATGCATAAGTGTGGTCAAAATCAAACATAAAGCAATAAAATATAAAATCATATAAACTCCCACTAGAATGTGATATCCTCACACAAGATAACACCCATATGAGCAGTGTGCTCATGAAAAACCTTGGGTGGTAATCCCTTTGTAAGCGGATCCGCTATCATGGAGTTTTTCCCAATGTGCTTTATGGATAATTGTCCATCCTGTATTCTCTCCTTCACAACTAGGAACTTAATGGCAATATGTTTTGACCGAATTGAGCTCCTGTTGTTGTTGGAATATAGCACTGCTGACTTATTGTCACAATATAGTTTGAGTGGTCTTTCAATACCCTCCAGAACTCGCAGCCCAGTGACAAAATTCCACAGCCATATTCCATGGTTGGATGCCTCATAGCATGCTACAAACTCTGCTGCCATGGCAGAATCAGTCACAAGTGTCTGTTTGGCACTCCTCCAAGATATTGCTCCACCAGCTAACAGGTAGATGTAGCCTAATGTGGATTTCATATTGTCTTGGCATCCAGCATAATCGGAGTCGGAATACCCTATGATCTCCAACTAATCCGATCTCCTATAGGTGAGCATATGATCTTTTGTTCTCTGTAAATACCTCATAACCCGCTTGGCTGCTTTCCAATGATCCATCCCTGGATTGCTTAAATATCTGTCTAACATACCAATAATGTATGCAATATCCGGACGCGTACAGCGGATGCATAAGGAATCTTCTGCATTTCCTTAACTTCAAGGTTAGTTTTAAGGCATTGATCGAGACTGAACTTGTCTCCCTTAGAGACAGGGGTGTCACCTGGTTTGCTGTCCTGCATGCCAAACCTTTTAAGCACTTTATCAATATAGCTTATTTGTGATAATCTAAGAATACCCCGAGAGCGATCTCGTTGTATCAGGATCCCTAATACAAAAGAGGCGTCACCAAGATCTTTCAGCTCAAAATTCTTTGATAGAAATCGCTTGGTTTCATGCAACATGCCTATATCATTTGTGGCAAGCAATATGTCATCGACATATAAAACCAGGAATATGTGCTTACTCCCACTGAATTTATGATACACACAATTATCAACAACATTTGTCTCAAAACCAAACGAGATAATCACTTGATGAAACTTGTGATACCACTAACAAGAAGCTTGATTGAGTCCATAAATGGACTTTGTCAATTTACAGACCATATTCTTTTGGTCTCCTGACTCAAAGTTTTCTGGCTGCACCATATAAATTGTTTCGTCAATGTCACCATTGAGAAATGTTGTTTTGACATTCATTTGACGAAGCTCAAGATCAAAATGTGCAACTAGTGCCATGATTGTCCGAAAAGAGTCTTTCGATGAAATCGGAGAGAAAGTCTCTCTAAAGTCAATTCCTTCCTTTTGTGTAAAGCCTTTAGCTACAAGACGAGCCTTATACCTCTCCACATTACCATTTGAATCCCTTTTGGTTTTAAAAATCCATTTACAACCAATGGGCTTCGCACCTTCTGGTAATGGGACAAGTTCCCAAACCTTATTGTCTTGGATAGACTTATACTCCTCATTCATGGCATCAATCCACTTTTGAGAGTTAGAACCTTGCATGGCTTGATGGAAGTTGATTGGATCATTTTCCACCATTCCAATTTCTTCCTCATGTTCTTAGAGAAATACGAAAAAATCGTCTGGAATAGCATGTCTCCTCTCTCTAGTGGATCGCCTTAATGGCACTGGTTCTTGAGGTTGTTGAGTTTGTTCCTCATCTTGAATGGGGGGTTGATCAACATTGTCTTGTTAAGGATCCGGATTCGCTTCTTGATCAATGACAGGTATGAAACCTGCACATTGTCAAAAGCAATAGTGGGAATCGTAACCGATTCTTCCTCAAAGACAATGTCTCTAACCTTATTTCTCCCCCCAAACTCAACATCCTCAAAAAATGTTGCATTTTTCGTCTCAAAAATTGACCTAAGTGTGGGATCGTAAAACTTATAGCCCCTTGATCGTTCAGAGTAGCCAATGAAGTAGCTGCTCACAGTTTTGGAATCCAATTTCTTTTCATGTGGCCTGTAAGGCCTTGCCTCAGCTGGACATCCCCAAATGTGAAAATGTTTTAGACTAGGCTTTCTGCCTGTCCAAAGCTCATAAGGTGTTTTTGCAGCTGCTTTAGTTGGCACTCTATTCAGAATATAAGCTGCTGTTTTGAGTGCTTCTCCGCAGAGTGACTCTGGTAGAGTGGAATGACTAATCATACTCCTTACCATATCCTTAAGAGTCCAGCTTCGCCTTTCAGATACACCATTCATGCTAGGTGACCCTGGCATGGTGTACTGTGGGACGATTCCACATTCCTCTAGGAATTTAGCAAACGGTCCTGGACGTTGTTCACCTGAACCGTCATATCTGCCGTAGTATTCACCACCACGGTCAGACCTGACACTCTTTATTCTTTTGTTGAGTTGGTTCTCAACTTCAGCTTTAAATGTTTTGAACACGTCCAAAGACTGTGATTTGTCATGAATGAGAAATAGGTATCCATAGCAAGAGTAATCGTCTATGAATGATATGAAATATTGTTGGCCATTATAGGAAGCCGTAGGGAATGGTCCACAGATATCTGTGTGTATCAATTCTAAGACATCTGTAGTTCTATTGGCACCTAATTTCTTTATTTTGGTCTGTTTTCCCTTGATGCAAGCAATACAAACATCAAAATCTGTAAAGTCAAGGGAATCTAAAATGCCATCAGACACAAGTCGCTCAACTCTAGACTTAGAGATGTGACCTAAGCGTTTGTGCCATAATGTAGCCGAGTTTTCTTTACTACGTTTGCGTTTAGTACCCCGTGATTCCACATGCAAGGATTCATTATAAGAAACAATTGTATCAAGCAAATATAAGTTGTCATATACACATAGAGAACCAGTTCCAACAACATTTGAATTTATAGATAAACTGAATTGATTGTTTCCAATGAACAAAAATAACCAAACTTGTCCAATAAAGAAACTGAAACCAAATTCCGTCGAAAAGATGGGACAATAAAAGTCTCTAATAAATCCAAATAATAACCAGTGTTTAATAACAACCTAAAATGCCCTATTGCCTCTACTGCTACCGACTTTCCATCGCCCACAAAGATGTGTCTTTCAGCATCACTTGGCTTTCGGTAGCTCAGGCAACCATGCATAGAAACACTGATGTGAGTGGTAGCACCAGAATCCAACCACCACGTGTTTCTAAGTACTGAAGCTAAATTTACCTCAGAACAGACTAAAGCAAGAAATGTACCTTTCCTTACACGCCAAGCGTGATATTTGGTACAGTCCGTCTTCACATGTCCAGGTTTGTTGCAAAAGAAACAACCCTCAGTTGCTGGCTGTTGTTTCTTTTCGGCTGGACCCTTAGCAGCTTCATTTTTCTTCCTCTTTTTGCCCTTATCCTTAGAGGTGCTAGCCAAATGAGCACTTTCGGTTCTGTCTTGCTTCAATCTCTCTTCCTCTTGCACACAGTAAGAAATGAGCTCATTAAGAGTCCATTTCTCCTTTTGACAGTTGTATATGACCTTAAATTGACTATATAGTGCAGGAAGTGATATTAATACCAAATGCACAAGCAAGTCGTCAGACAACTCGAGATTCAGTGCCTTAAGCTTAGAAGCAACATGAGACATTCCCATAATGTACTCCCGTATGTTCCCCTTGCCATTGTACTTCATAAAAATCAAGCTTTGCAAAAGCGTGCTTGTTTCTGCCTTATCGTTTTTCAGAAAACGCTTTTCAATTTCGGCTAAGAATTCTTTGGCTGTGGTTAGCTTTTCAAATACCGCACCCCTAAATGCCTCCGAAATGCCGCGCTTGATGATCATAAGACTCATGCGATTTGAGCGATCCCACTTCTCAAAGTTCTTCTTCACATCAGGAGAACTTGCATCCGTAAGAGAAGCGGGTTGTTCAATCCGTAGTGCAAGTTCTAGATCCATGCAGTCGAGATCAATTTCTATGTTCTTTTTCCAATTCTTAAAGTTGGTCCCATTAAGTACAGGTATTGAGTTGATATTAGTGGTCCTCATCATCAATTTCAATATTGATATTTTCCAGATCCATGATAGCTTTTGTGAAAGAATCAAGGTGAGTTGAAACAGATGTACCTTCCTATATTTGTAACGTGAACAACCACTTCTTCAGATACAAGCGATTCGTGAGAGATTTCGTGATGTACAAGTTCTCCAACTTCTGCCATGTGCCAGCAACAGTTTTCTCCTGGGCAACCTTTCAAAGTACACCATCACAGCATAATCTGACCATACGCCTTCTCCAGCAACTCATCATTCTCTACATCTAACAACCATCCTCCTTTCTGGTTGTCGGCTTCCTAATACACAACCATCCTCCTTTTTCCGGGCTTGGGACCGGCTATGTCAAGGATACCCCAACATAGGCGGAGTTAATTCTATCTTTACCACTAAAAGTAAATAAATAGTGAAAAGCAAGTCACTTAGTGGAGAAAGTTCACCGGAGGAGACATTATAGCCCTCTTCTCTTAGTAATCGGAATCGAAGAGCGACAGTCTTTAGATCGTCATAATCAACATTGGCATCAATTATATGTTTCAACACATCGTTGATCTCCTTCTCAAAGTGATAGGCCACTCCAAGTCGTTGGATCTCTGCCAGCACAAGGTGTGAAAGCATGGAGATTGCCCGGAGTAGGAGGGGGAGAGGGATACCCAAGAGAAGTTGGAAAGAAACTATTAAACATGACCTTGCCTACATGGATCTAACGGAGGACATGGCCCTAAACAGATTTGATTGGCGTCGTCAAATCCATATAGCCTGTTAGTTTTATGGTCTCAATACCAAGTATATGATGTAATAAAATGATTAATTTCTTTATTTATCAATACAATCATGCTTTCCTTTCATGAGATGAATGGTGTTTAATTATATACTTACACATAACCAATACGAATGACATAATGATTCATGAGATGAACCGGAGTCCACAAGTATATTAGATGTAATATATGTGTGTGGATGAGATCCACATACAGGAGACATGTATTGCAAATCTTATACTTAAATATCTTCACAACCAGTGATGAGATTGGGCATCTCATCTCACAAGGTTGTAGCACTTTGATCACTATGAGATAGTGTGTTTTGTCTCGATCATCGGAATGTAAGATTCTGGATCATGGTGCTGGTACATTGGATGTATTGAAAGACCATGAGAAGCACCTTATATACACTGTCTTTACTTTAAGGTCTACTCTCATAATTCCTTAACAATAGGCTCATAATCCTGAGACATTAATGAACTCAAGTTTCTATCTATTCATTTGCTTTGAGTCACCAATGAGTGAGGCCACTTGTAGGTCAACACCTCGGTGATTTGGGTACGTGGTAGTAGAGCTATGGGAACATTCAATGGTCAAGATGGAATCTATCTTTGATATCCCCTTGTGCCAATTAATGGATTTATCATTGGTAAGTGCGCACCCATTCCAATTAAGAGTTAATTGGATCGGTACCAAATGATCACTATAATTAATTGGGGCTCAAGAATAATAAGATATGGATCTATTTTGGTAGACAGGTCCAATTGATCCATGGATATAGATGGAGGGGCCTACTTGTGGTAATTGGGAAGTTTAGGGTCTTCATTGTAATATATTCCTAAGACTGGAGTTCAATTGCATTTATATAGTGGAGTTATTTGCAATTAACTGTGGGCCCGGATTGCACATGAGATGTGGGGTCGCGTGTCCCAGTTGGAGCCAGCTTTCTAAGGAATCCCTAGTGGTCCCCACGCTAGCCCAAGTTATTAGAAAGATACTAATTCTACTTGAACTCTAATAGGAAGGAATTGGAAGGTTACTATTTCTATTTGAAGTGAGACTTCTAATGGTGGTAATAGTAAGTTACTAATTATTAATGGAAGTAGGACTTCTATTTTAATTAGAAAGGAGAAACCTACTAATTGTTGTGGAAGTGAGACTTCTATGGCAACTAGCAAGGGAGAAGGTTACTATTTTGCAATGGGAGTTAAACTTCTATTTCAAATAGGAAAAGAGGTGGGCTTGAGGGCTATATAAAGAGGAATTAACCCCTCTTGAACGTCCTCTATGCTATTCCATCTAGGGATTCACGCCCAGCCCCCTATTTGAGTGCAAGTGTTGCATCTCTTCCTCCCTTCCCTCTTCTAGTTCTCTTCTCTTCCTCCTCTAGTTCCTTAGAGTTACTAGTTGGGTTTTCTCTTGGAGATTCCACAATCTTCTTGAGAAAAGAGATCTAATACGGGTGATAGCATGGAAGATCAAAAGGTGTTGGAGATTCTGATTTGATTAGTGAAGGTGTTCATCATCAAAGAAAGAATTCAAATTCTCCATTAGAGCACTACTAAGCTCCAAAGGTATAATATATTTCCTTGTATATATGTTGTAGATTTCGTGGTTGCATGTTTAGGTGTTGCTTTCTATCTTCTAGATAGTATATATTGCTGTACATGATTTATGAGTTTGAGGTATTGCATCCTGAATTGGTTTCGTTGCCTTCTAGATAGTTGATCCCTGTATCAAGTGGGTCAAAAGTTTTTTAAACCTATCTGAAAGGCACCACCTACTTCCAACATAGCCGACCCCACCTAGTGAGAAAAGGCTTGGTTTGGTTTGGTTTGGTTTGGTAACGATAGAATTCATTAAAAGGGAGAAGAATATCAAAACTCACAATACAAGAAAAAGAAAAAAAGATATTGAAAAACTCGAATTGCATGATCACACCTACCCAAGGACACGGCCTAGCTATCAACCCCTTACTTGGCTAACGCATTTGCCATGGAATTGGCAAATCTAACCTCATGATGGAAGGTGGCATTGGTAGTAGCCAATAACTCCCTAATTTCATTAAAGTGGAATTGAGATTTTCAAGGATTTGACTTCCGATTGGACACCCATGCAATCGCATTAGAAGAGTCGCTTTCCATAACCAGAGACCCAATGAATCTTCTAGAAAATAACCTAAGGCCTTCCAGAATAACCAGCACCTCTGCTTCATTAAAATCGCAGACACCAACATGCTAGAAAAACATAAAAAGCACTTCACCTCTACTATTGTGCAGCACTCCTCTATTTTTTTTCTGGACCTGGCTTACCCCTTGAAGCACCATCCACATTAAACTTCAACCCCCATAAGGGGGCGGCACCAAGGAACATAAGTCCTCTCCATAACAGGGCCACATCTCGTACAAGATCCCCAATTAGAGATAATATTGAAAGTCCTGGGATCCTAACCCGAGAGGGGGGGCGTGAATAGGGTGAGCTACAATATGTGACCAATAAAGACAAATTTTAACTTCTTTAAAATAAACTAGTCACAAGTGATGATTATCAAACAAAATGTGGAAGCTTAATAAAAACAATCACCACAAAGCATTCACAATCACACAAATATTTATAGTGGTTCGGCCTCAATGCCTACATCCACTACCGGCTTGTGAATCAACACCCCACCGGATTTCCACTGTCTATGCTTTTCAATAGGCTAAGCAATAACCTTTACAATGTTGTTTTTCTAGGCTAAACAACAACCTCTCAATGTGCTTTTCTAGGCCCTTTACAAGATGTTTTTCTAAGGCTAAGCAATAAACTTTACAAGAAAAATATTTCTCTTAAAATAGGGTCTACACAAACACTAAAAGAGATACACTTAAAGCTCAATTACAATGCCTCTTAATTAGGCGGATATGAAAGTGAAAAACTAACTTACACAAACACTAAATGAATGCAAAGGTGTATGCTCATGATGTGTATGTGTGATAACTTCAATCAAGTAAAAAACAAAGCTCAATTAAAATATGCTCAAAGCAATTAAAAGTTTAAGGCACATAAGAAGATTTGATTGAAGTGAAATGCAAATCACATGTATGGATACAAACTTGTTAATGATATCAAAATCAAAGGCTCACAAGTTGTATGAAATTAATTAGCTCTAAACATGTGATGCATGTGCAATGTTGTTTTCAAAACCAAATTAATTGAACTAAAGTTTAAATGAATGAAAACAACAAATAAAGATTCAACCAAGTAAAAGAATCATGCTATAAAAGAAAACAAAGATTTTGGCTAAGCATGATTAAGGAAGATTTTAAAACAACTTGGATTGAAATCAAAGTGAAAAATCCAATCTAACTTAGATCAAAGATTAAAAGAAGAATGGATTCAACACATCATAGTTATCATGCTGAAAATCATTTACCCATAATTTAAACAAAGCATATAACATATGATTAGTAAAATTAAAGCTTACTTAGATATTTAACTTCATTAATCCAAGCTTTAGCTTCACTAATGACCCATTGGTCTCTCTTAGTTCATCCCCTTTTCTTTGTCTCAAAACACCTCAAGACTGGCTCTTGGTTCCTCTCTTTTTCAACACTTTTTCCAAAGGAATTAATGAACTTGTATTTATACTCAAAAATTGAGTTCCTACGTCTCCCCGGTCGACATGCCCTTTCCCCGGTCGACCTGGCCTTCAACGGTCATAAATCTTACCGTTTGAAAAGAAGCCCAACAGCTCTTTACCCGGTCGACCTGCAGTGGGCTCGGTCGACCAGGTCCATGGGCTAGGTCGACCGGGCACACTGCAGGTCGACCCAGGCCCAGGGACCAAATTCTCTTAAAATTCATATTTCAAAGTATTTCTTGAAGGGAACTTTTGGGCCATTGAATCAAGCTTGGAATCATGATTTAAATCAAACTAAGAGGGTTAAAATCATGAAACCTAAAAAGCTTAAAAAGATTCGAAACTTTAAAACCAATGGCTTGCTTGATTGAAAAGAAACTTCTTTTCAAATTAAAATGCATCCAAGTTAAAAAACAAACATGCATGGATCAATATTTCTAACAATGCATGTGTAAATCAAGATTTCAAGATTTTCTAAATCAATGCATGTGTGAAAATTCAAATGGTGTTAATATGATAATGCATTCATCAAATTGCAATAACACAAAACCCCTAACAATCTCCCCCTTTGCAATTTGATGGCAACTTACTTAACACTGAATTTACACACTAAGTCTTCAGCTCCCCCTAAGCTGGACAGGTCTCGAAATCTCTTGGATGCTTCTTCTCTTAGCTTGGGCTCTTGGACTTTTTCTTCATTCTTCTTGATGCTTGGAGCTTAATCATTATTCAAGGTTTCTCTTCTTCTTTTTTCCTTTAGCCAAGCATCTTCTTTAGCTCCCAAGCTTTCTCTTCTTTCAGCTCTCCCCCTTTGACCATGCACTCTCTCTCCCTTTGGCAAGATATGCATTCTCTCCCCCTGTAGAAGATCATACAATATCTCCCCTTAGAAAGTTTGGACATGCTCTCCCCCTTTAGATAACTTGAATGTTCTCTCCCCCTTTGACATTAAATTACAAAGGTACCTACACACATGAAACAAGGAAAATACCTTTAAGAAGCACCTGTAAACAAAAGAAATCGAAAATGAAATTCATAATAGGTTATCATGTATGGTTAGCAAGCTTCAAAAGGGTAAAGAGTCAATACAAGGGTGAATTTGATCAAAACTAATACTTCCTATGAAGATTTACACTCCCCCTCAATCCATTCTCTCCTTTTGTCAACATGTTGACTAAGATTTAACTATTTGGTGCAAGAAGAAGATGGTTTTACCAATTGAGGGAAAACTTCAAGGAAAGGATTAGACATGTTTAACTATAAAGCACAATATGATCAAATTACCAAAAGAGAGCAAGGTCAAGGCGATCATGGATACCAATTGGAAAAACAAAGAATACCAATTGAGATTCAATGATAAGACTATAAAATCAATCACTCTAAAATGGAGTTATAAAGAATATAACTATTAAGATAAATCCAAATTAGAGCTATGCATGATGAAATGGTGTTTACTAAACATAGCATCAATCAATTTAACTATGAAAATCAAATGCTATGAAAGTTTTGAAATCATTTCATTCAATCAAAAAATATGACTATCATGTGCAAGATGAGTGAAATGAAATTCAAACATGAAGCCAACCTCAACTAATAACCAACCAAGATTATGAATACATAAACATGGTGATCATGAGATTTACCTATATGAGCAAGAGAGGTGGCAAACATGAAAATTTTGATGCTAATGAAATGTGACATGGAACAAAAATATATGACTATGAAGTTCAATCCAATGTACACAAGGTCTATCACATTCTCAAGATAAGACATCAATTGGATATGAAATCAATCGAAAATTATATTAAATGAAACCAATTGAATATGACAACATGATTAATAGCAAGGATGTGACAAACACAAACTTCCATCAAGCATCATTAAAGGATATTCATCACTTATAATGATATAACTAATGAGCATAGTGATGAACAAAATAAATTGCAATGCAAAAGGGTATAACTAGGTAATGCATGCAATTTTCAAAGTGTCAAAATCATATGAATTCAACAACTAAGATATCCATCAAACATATAGAAATACGAGGAATGGATTTCAAAGAGTTTCATATTATCAAGATCACTACTATGAAGTTGAAACATGTATAAGGAAGACATCACTTAGAGAATACACATGAATCAACATCATAACCATCCATTTAAAAAAATGACTAGAAAGTATAAAGGATGGATTTAGGTACTAGTATGGTTTCTACAAATATAACTAATATCACAACCATACATGGAACCAATTGACATTCGCATATAAAAAGAATGCAACCAAAAGAGCAAAGATGCAAATGGCTTATAACAACAATTGATCATGAATAATCTAGCTAAGAAAGCTTTTGAAATCACAATCAATTGATCATATATAGAAATGCAATGCAAGAGATATAACTCAATATGAGCAAAAAACAAATCTAACATGATGAAATTATAATCAAATGATTTTGAAAATCATGATATGCAACTAGAAAGGTGTATGAAGACAAAATCAATTGATTACAAATAAACATTGCATTTTAAGAAATATAACTATATAGAAACAAAATGCAAATGTAACATGACCATTAATATGATTTAACTATAAAGGATAGGTTGGTCAATGAGGTTCAAGGCCTTAAGGTTTGTCTAAGTATCTAACTTTAGGAATCCACCTAAGGTCTTGAGAGGGTTGATCCTTGAGGTCTAGTTTAGGAGTCCCACCAACTATAGGAGATTTGACTTGATAAATTTTCAATTTGAACTTATCACCATGATATTTAGATTTGACTAAATTTAGCTTAGATTGGTGATTAGTCTTTTGAGGTTGGTGAGTTTGTTTCTTAGGGGATCGGTTGTCGCGACCCCGGAACGGAGCCCCGGGCCCGCACGTTGTTGTTGTTGTTGTGTACATTGGAGATATACTTTCCCACAGGTTCCCGCGGTGAGGATTCCCAAAGACACGGAATCTGGCTCACACGATCAAATTTGCGGAAGCGTGTTAGCAAAACACATCAAGATAAGCACCAATAAAATATTTAAGTGCCATAACAAATAATAACAAAGCATAGTATCAAAGAAAGAAGTTAACATGGCATTCCCATCAAGATTCAAGTTATGAGACTAACTCAAAAGTAATTTAAGTTTAGTTACATCCCATAAGAGGCCAACAGAGGCCAATACACTTCTCAAAACAATAAAGGAAACCCCAAAATAAAAAAATAATGACGAGACTCAAGAACCCGCCCGACGTCTAGATGACATCGTCGGGCTGCCACTCTCTCACAGGGGTTGGCTCACAAGCCTCCTCCTGACGCTCCTCCTCAAAGGCAACGTCTCTTGCACCTGGGCACCAACAAACAAGGGTCAAATACAACGGTTTGGCAGGTAATCAATTTAGGCATGAGTACAAAATAGAAAAGGTTTACGAAATCATATAAAGACCTATTATTGAACTATAAGCAGTTACAAGACTAGGGTGCATTTTAAAAATATGAGCAAAGATAACATGCATACTTATAATATCATGAATAGGTATGTTCCACAAGAGCTCATCCTTTCTCTATCATTTATATAATGAAAAGAGCAAGCACGCACGACAAGCACGATATACAAAATATAATCATGACACGATTTCCCATAAATACGGGAATTCCGGCCGCGGAACCGGACACGCACGATGTGTAATAAATACACAACCAGTCTGCAGACAGTCCACATGTTTAAGGACCCCCAGACAGTGGATCAAACTGAAAGGGCAGTCCAAGCTCAGTGGTGTTTACTTAATTCATGAATGCACAAAACACGCGAAACACTATCAAAACATGTCAAGATAAAAAGGGGGAAATCACTTATCAAAACACGATGAACACGACTAGCAAAGGCATAATTAATATGCATAACACGCTTAGGAAGTGATCCCCTTTTTCTTGAAACATTTCTTCAAAACAAGCTTATACTTGAAATCCAAAACTAGTACACGATGGTACTTATCGTACCAAAACGGAATTCAATTACGAAATCTGACAAGCATGTGTTAAGGCTGCTAATTGACCTTTGTGTAATTGGGACCCCAAATGTCCGAATATATAAGAATTGGTGTCCCCGAAGTTGGGTTGCATTTCGAAGTTCCATTTACACAATGTCAAGTCAAAACCCTTAACATAGTCTAGTTTTTCAACCTTCAAGAAACTACAGAAATGAAATAATTCTTCTTCCTGAGTCTGGCAGGTTCGCTCGAGCGGACCTTGTAAGGTGTTGACACTTCGCTCGAGCGAGACAGTTCGCTCGAGCGGATAATAAGTGCGCTCGAACGGACAGCTCTCTATCTGCGCTCGGACCAAACAGAGGCTTGGTCGCTCGAGCGGACCCAAGGGTCGCTCGAGCGGACAAGCTTCTGCATGTGCTCGCTGAGTGCAGAAAATGCCTTTCTCTTGCACATTTTCCCCTACATTTTTCTCCTCCTTCTCATCCATAAATCACACACAATCCCTTGAGCCTCCATGCTCACCAAGGGTTCATTTCCACCATTTCACACATCCAAATCCAATAAAAACATAATCATGAAGCTTGTAAACAAATTTATATGCACAATTCTTAAAACCCAATGGAATCAAAATACACATGCACATTGAACCTATAAAGATTGCTTGCCTTGCCCAATGCTAAACAATCTTCTCAAGCACTTCACTCAAGCTATTCCAACACTACAAGAAAACCCAAGAGAGATCCACTCAAAACTCAAACAATAATGGAAACAAAGAACCCATTTTAACAAAAGGGTTTGTACACATGAAAAACATGATCTTTAAGAACTATAAAGACTTCATGAAAATTATGGGTGGAAGTTCTTACCTAGAAATTCCAAAACAAAATGGATGAAAACAAATGGAGAGCTTTCCCAACATTAGCTTTTAAGAAGAAGACATCAATAGGAAGCTTAGGATGAGGGGAAGAAGATGATGGCCTTGGGATCTTCTTTGGAGATCTATAGCTAGAGCATGCAAGGTGAGGAAGATGGAAAAGAAAGAAGGGTTTTCAGCCCTAGGGCAAGAAATTGCAAAGATTTGGGGGAAATGAATGAAAAGAGAGGGAGAGGGGGATTAAGTGATGACAATGGGCCCCAATCAACATGAACCTTGAAATGACCAAAACACGATCTTGTGGGCCTCGAATGACTTCGACGAAGAAGGATAAAACGATCATCGAAATATCTAGTTTCCAAAAAGTATATTTTTGACATGGTTTTGAGATCTCGAAAATTGTGTCCAGATTTGTGCATAAAAGACACTTTTACCCTCTTTGGGCCAAAACTTGGGTTTTTGGGCTTCAAACATGAATGAGCTTAAGACGAAAGTTGTAACACATAGAAAAATCATTCAAATGAAATCAAAATCACAATCACACAGAAACCGATACGATCTTCCCAAGCTCACACGTGCACTCAGGCCTTCCTGAGTGTGTCTAACTAATACTAAACGTTCTCAAAATTCCCAAAGCTATGTTCAAGACTAAAACTAATTACTTCTAACCCAACGACAACTAAACCCACTTAGGACTAAACACATACTAATCGCACACTAATCGAATTGGTCTGGGTCGGGGTGTAACATCGGTTCACTTTTCTTTTCTTCTTATTTTCTCCCTTTATTTGACTTTTGAATTTTAAATTTAACTTAGCTATTTTCTTCAAAAGTTCTTTCATGGGTTGATTTAAGGGAGATAGGTTGAGAAGTTTTTTGTTTATAGATTCTTTTAAACTTGGTTTAACTTGTTTAACCTTTTTAGAATCTATCTTAGGAGACTCCATTTTAATTAATTTAACTTGTTTGATCTTTTTGGAGTCTTCCTTGATTTTTAGTGTCTTACCCTTCATAGAGTTTGATTCTACCTTTTTGGGTTCATAGATGGGTTTAGACACATGGCTTCTTCTTCTTAGTTTGCACTCAAACCTAAAATGCCCTTCAATGCCACAATAATTACATTTAGTTTTGGGCAAAGGAGGGTGAGTGCTAGAGAATGAGGACTCACCTTTCACAAAAGTGTTAGTGAAGCTAGGGTCATGTGAAATATTCCTATCAAATCCAAGACCGGTCCTATCTCTTAGAGATTTACCCAATTTAAATAATTTTTCAAATTTCTCATCACCTTGGGTAAATTTGCACTCATACTTTCGTTTGTAACTTTCAAGTTGAGTGACTTGGTTTATAAGGATTGGATTTTCATTTTTAACTTTTAATAGTTCATTTTCAATTTCCTTATAATTGATTAGTTCTTCATGGGCAAGTTTTAAATCAAATTTAAGTTCATTAATAACATTAGATCCAAGTTCTAGAGTTTTTATCTTATTTTGAGAATTAGATAAATTTTCCTTAGAAATGGTTAACTTGGATTCTAGGTTGTTAATGTTTTTATCTTGCCTTAGTAATTGATCTCTTAGTTTTGAGTTTTCCTTATTAAGATCATCATTTTCAATTTTTAATTCATTTAGATCATCTTTAATATTATGAAGGTTATTCAAAGAGATCATAAACTTAAAGTCTAAACATTGTATTACTTCTTCTTTTTCTCTAAGTTCATCTTTTGAAGAGACTAATTCTTTTTTTAGATTTTTAGATTCTTCTCTTAATTTTTTATTTTTCTTATCAAGCTCTAAGGACAATGTATATAATTCCTCATAGGCTTGTTGAAGGTCATCTTCATCATTTTCTTCTTCTTTTAAAATAAATTGAGATTCATTTATTTGAAGGTTTGAATCTCCAATAGAAGGAAGAAGGAGGGGTCTAGAAGAATCTACACAAGAATCTAAATAATCTATCATAGTGGAATCCATTCTAATGATTTTCATGAAAGCACAACACTAGGGTTTTAACTCTAGGTTTTTACACCTAATCAAGAGTTCCAAAACACTTGATCCTAAAATAAAGCACGAGGCTCTAATACCAATTGAAAGTCCTGGGATCCTAACCCTAGAGGGGGGGGTTGAATAGGGTGAGCTACAATATGTGACCAATAAAGACAAATTTTAACTTCTTTAAAATAAACTAGTTACAAGTGATGATTATCAAACAAAATGTGGAAGCTTAATAAAAACAATCACCACAAAGCATTCACCATCACACAAAGATTTATAGTGGTTTGGCCTCAATGCCTACATCCACTACCGGCTTGTGAATCAACACCCCACCGGATTTCCACTGTCTATGCTTTTCAATAGGCTAAGCAATAACCTTTACAATGTTGTTTTTCTAGGCTAAACAACAACCTCTCAATGTGCTTTTCTAGGCCCTTTACAAGATGTTTTTCTAAGGCTAAGCAATAACCTCTACACTATGTTTTTCTTAGGCTAAGCAATAACCTTTACAAGAAAAATATTTCTCTTAAAATAGTGTCTACACAAACACTAAAAGAGATACACTTAAAGCTCAATTACAATGCCTCTTAATTAGGCGGATATGAAAGTGAAAAACTAACTCACACAAACACTAAATGAATGCAAAGGTGTATGCTCATGATGTGTATGTGTGATAACTTCAATCAAGTAAAAAACAAAGCTCAATTAAAATATGCTCAAAGCAATTAAAAGTTTAAGGCACATAAGAAGATTTGATTGAAGTGAAATGCAAATCACATGTATGGATACAAACTTGTTAATGATATCAAAATCAAAGGCTCACAAGTTGTATGAAATTAATTAGCTCTAAACATGTGATGCATGTGCAATGTTGTTTTCAAAACCAAATTAATTGAACTAAAGTTTAAATGAATGAAAATAACAAATAAAGATTCAACCAAGTAAAAGAATCATGCTATAAAAGAAAACAAAGATTTTGGCTAAGCATGATTAAGGAAGATTTTAAAACAACTTGGATTGAAATCAAAGTGAAAAATCCAATCTAACTTAGATCAAAGATTAAAAGAAGAATGGATTCAACACATCATAGTTATCATGCTGAAAATCATTTACCCATAATTTAAACAAAGCATATAACATATGATTAGTAAAATTAAAGCTTACTTAGATATTTAACTTCACTAATCCAAGCTTTAGCTTCACTAATGACCCCTTGGTCTCTCTTAGTTCATCCCCTTTTCTTTGTCTCAAAACACCTCAAGACTGGCTCTTGGTTCCTCTCTTTTTCAACACTTTTTCCAAAAGAATGAACTTGTATTTATACTCAGAAATTGAGTTCCTGCGTCTCCCCAGTCGACCTGCCCTTTCCCCGGTCGACCTGACCTTCAACAGTCATAAATCTGACTGTTTGAAAAGAAGCCCAACGGCTCTTTACCCGTCGACCCGCAGTGGGCTCGGTCGATCGGGCACACTGCAGGTCGACCCGGGCCTAGGGACCAAATTCCCTTAAAATTCATATTTCAAAGTATTTCTTGAAGGGAACTTTTGGGCCACTGAATCAAGCTTGGAATCATGATTTAAATCAAACTAAGAGGGTTAAAATCATGAAACATAAAAAGCCTTAAAAGATTCGAAACTTTAAAACCAATGGCTTGCTTGATTAAAAAGAAACTTCTTTTCAAATTAAAATGCATCCAAGTTAAAAAGCAAAACATGCATAAATCAATATTTCTAACAATGCATGTGTAAATCAAGATTTCAAGATTTTCTAAATCAATGCATGTGTGAAAATTCAAATGGTGCTAATATGATAATGCATCCATCAAATTGCAATAACACAAAATCCCTAACAAATATCATCTAAGGAAAAGTTAGAGGATTCCTTTCTAATCAAGGACCATTTTGCAATTCTAAAGGCGACTTTAGCACTTAAATAAGTTGTTGAGGAAGAAAAACTTTTAAAGATCCTAACTTTTCACTAGTTTGATTCTTATGTGCGAACCGAATTGACTCAAATATGAGTCACCCAGTCCGATTAGTAGGGAGGAGTCTAAATCATAATTTCAAAACTCATTTGGAGTGGCCTTGACTCGACTCCATTGAGTTGAGTTGATATAGTATCTGAGTAGACTTGGTGAGCACAAAAAGGTTTAAGAAGAAGGGGAGAGAATGATAGTGAAAAACAATGAAAAGCCTGTGCAAAAGGTAAGAAGGAAACCAAGCAAGAAGAAAAGAAACTAAACTAGACAATGAGAAGAAGGAATGGAAATAAATAGAGAGAGGATGGAGAAGTTTGGGAAGAACCTACACAAACCACAATCATTGCTCAAAACAACAATCACAAAAATAAAAGTAAGTAATGAAAAAGAAATGGAGAGAGGAAAGAAATTACCTTCAAGAAGGAGTGAAAGGAATGAAGGAGAGAGGAGTTAGAAGAAGCCCTAGAACTGGAGGAAGAAAGGTTGACCGAGGAAGGCGACCGAAACAGAAACGAAACAGCTCTGCGCGCAGGGCTTTAAAAGCCACTGTGCATTGTCAGTTGACCTACAACTAAGAGTTCGGTCGATCGAACTCAACAAAACAAAAAAAAAACAAAACAAAAAGAACTTTAGGTTTTCTTTTGAAATTAACTTTTAGGAATCCACCTAAAGTCTTGAGAGGACTTTTCTTACAGATTATTTTTAGAAAATCCACCAACACTTAAGGATTTAACTTGGTAGATAGACTTCTCATTATGATTGATATTATCTTGAGAAAAATGATTTTTCTTTTGATGTTGGTGAGTTTCTTTTATAATTTCCTCCTCCTTTTGCTTTTTGACTTTTAAATTTAGATTCTCAACTTTCTTCAAAAGATCTTTCTTATGGGGTGTTAGAGGAGGTAAATTTGGAAGTTCCTCTTTTATTGGTTCCTTAAGTTTTGGTTTAAATTGATTGAAACTTTCAGAACCAAATTGAAGTGATTTCATTTGATTAGACTCGTGATTCCTTCGAGTTTTACAATCAAATCTTCGGTGCCCGTCATTTCCATAATAATTGCACTTTATCTTGGGCAAGGAAACATGAGTTCTTTGAAGAGAGGTTTCACTTTTAACAAAGGTATTAATAAATCCAGGTTCAAGAGGGGTTTTCCAATTAAAACCAAGGCCAGTCATATCTTTATGAAATTTACCCATTTTAAATAATTGTTCAAATTTAACTTCACCATGGGTAAACCTATTCTCATACTTTTGTTTGTAATCGCTAAGAATAGTGATTTGATCCCTAAGGTTAGAGTTATCCTTTTTAACTTCCTTCATGTTGTTTAGCCCTTTGTAGGCAAGATTTAACTTAATTTTGAGTTCATCAACCAAATTGGATCCAAGTTCTACATCTTTTAATTTGATTTGAGTTTCAGATAGAATAGCTTCAGAAATTGTTAACTTGGATTCTAAATTGTTAATGATTATGTTTTGCCTCAGGATTTGATCTTTTAAATTAGCATTTTCATTAAAAAGTTCATCATGTCCTATCTTCAATTCATCTGAATTAATTTGAGCATTAGATAGGTTATGTAAGGAGATCAACAACTTAGAATCTAAACAACTTATAGTTTCATTCTTTTCTCTACTTTCATTATGAGAAGTGTTTAAAACTTTTGATAGCTTTTCAGATTCTTCTTTCAATTTCTTATTTTCCTTAACAAGTTCTATGGAGAAGGTGTAGAGTTCATTATAAGCTTGTTGGATATCATCTTCATTTTCAAGAAATTCTTCTTCTATAAATTGAATAGCATGGGTTTCATTTATGGAATCTTCATCTGAAAAGCAAGAGATTTTGACTTTAAGAGGATAATCTACACAATCTATCACAGTAAAATCCATAACAAATGATTTTCACTATCACAGTAAAATCCATAACAAATGATTTTCAAGAAAGCACAATAACTAGGGTTCAAACTCTAGGTTTTTACACCTAATTAAGAGTTTCCAAATGATTTTCAAGAAAGCAAAATAACTAGGGTTCAAACTCTAGGTTTTACACCTAATTAAGAGTTTCCAAGACACTTGATCCTAATATAGAGCACAAGGCTCTGATACCAATTGAAAGTCCGGGATCCTAACCCTAGAAGGGGGGGGGGTGAATAGGGGGAGCTTCAAATTAGTGACCAATTATGACCAATTTAGATTTCTTAAAAACTTAACTAGCCACTAGTGATGATTTATCAAACAAGATGCGGAAGCTAATAAAATCAATCACCACAAGCATTCACCATCACACAAAGATTTATAGTGGTTCGGCCTCAATGCCTACATCCACTACCGGCTTGTGCTCCAACACCCCACCAGATTTCCACTATATATGCTTTTCAACAGGCTAAGCAATAACCTCTAACACTATGCTTTTCTTAGGCTTAGCAATAACCTATACATTATGCTTTTCTAAGGCTAAGCAATAACTGTGACGCCCCGGAGTCCTACATCGACTATAGAGAGGAAAGTGAATGGAGTTATATGCAGAACTTACACCCTTACCTTGCATGAGGCCTTTTGATGGGTTGAGGCCCATTAGAAGCAAAACCGTGAGGTCGGTTGGCCAAAGTGGACAATATCATGCATGCGTGAAGGGTGGGGCATTACAAATGATATCAGAGCCGACTCTCGACTAGTTCAAGTATAAGTCCCCTACCGTGGCCTGGTGCAAGTGGGCGGGTCTCCATGTGGGCGGGCCAAGAGGGCTGGTAGGCTACAGGGAATGGCAGGCTACTGCACAGAGACGTGCAGCCTTAAGGGGGGTGGATTATGATGCCCCGGAGTCCCACATCGACTATAGAGAGGAAAGTGAATGGGGTTATATGTAGAGATTACACCCTTACTTTGCATGAGGCCTTTTGATGGGTTGAGGCCCATCAGAAGCAAAACCGTGAGGTCGGTTGGCTAAAGCGGACAATATCATGCATGCGTGAAGGGTGAGGCGTTACAATAACCTTTACACTATGCTTTTCTAAGGCTGAGCAATAACATTTACAAAAGATGATTTCTCAAATAAAGTGTCTATACAAACACTTTTAAGAGATACAATATAAGCTCAATTACAATGCCTCTAAATTAGGCGGATATGAAATTGAAAGACAAACTCACACAACACTTTATGTAATGTAAAGATGAGAGAATATGATGTATGTGTGTAAACTTCAATCAAAGTTAAAAGGAAAGCTCAAGTGATATATGCTTAAAAGCATTTCAAAGTTTGAAGAGCATAAATAGATAGATTGAAGTTGTATTGCAAATCACATGTTCTTTTTCAAAAGACAACTTGTAAAGATTTCATTAATCAAGAAATGTAAGTTGTAAGAAAATTTAAATCATAAAGAACATGTATTGGAAGAGTTAAATTGTTTTCAAAACATAGAGGTTTCCTATGAGGTCATAGATTGAAATCAATTAACTAAGGACTCAACCAAGTACTAAAATGATCATGCATCAAAAAGAAACAAGAAAGTTGAAGTAAGCATGATTTATACAACAAGACAATGACTTGGTTTGAGGCTAAGTGATAAATCCAATAATGAATAATTCAAAGATAATATAAAGGATTCAACACATCATAGTTAACATGCTACAAGAGATTTTCCAATAAGATAAATTAGCATGAAACAAATGATAAGAGCAAAGCTTACTAAGATGTATAACTATGGAATCAAGCTTTTTCTTTTTAAGTTGTTTCTCTTGCTCCCTTGCATTATACTTGATCTTGGATTTGAATGATGTTCAGAAGAAAACTCCCAAGATTGGTCTCCAAAGAGACTCTCAAGCCCCCACTCTCAAAACAAGGAGAGTCCTTCTTAAATAGAGAAAAAAGAGTCCAACAGATCTCTTGTCGGTTGACCGATATACAAGGTTCAGTCGACCGAGCCCAACAGTCATATTACAACGGTCAAAATTTTTTGAAACAATTCTATTGTCGGTTCACCGAGACTCATTCGGTCGACCAACATTAGACCAACACCTGACCGATAGAGCAAAAATGACTGAAAACATGCTCTTTGGAATCAGAACCGAAATAGAGTTTGGTCAGGTACTGAGACACTTTCGGTCGATCGACCATCGACCGACAGGCTGACCGACAGAAAAACACCTTGCTGGAATTGGAACCGACAAAAAACTCGGTTGAGCTCGGTTCACTTGTCGGTTAGCCGACACATGACCGACAGGCTGACCGACAGAGTAAACAGCCAGAAGTCCAGAAGATCCGAAGGTTTTGACTAGAAAATCTTTGGAAACAAGGTTTAACACATAAAATTAAAGATTTCCAAGTCAAATAAAATTACATTTGGAAACAAAATGAAATCAACCAAAGCTCTGTGAAAGAGATGAAGTTGAGATGCTGTGGTGTTTGGAGGGCAAAATCTCTCTAAAGAGGGCTCCGAATCTCCAATATATGGCAGTGGGGAAGATGAAATGGATGACATGCCTGAAAAAGATGAGATAGGAAGATGGAGTGAGGAGATAGGAAGATGGAGTGAGGTTATGACAAAGAAGAAGAAGACATCTTCATTACCTTATCCTTCTTCTCTCTTTTTCTTTTCTTTATCTCTTCTCTTTCTTGTTCTTTGTTTTTTCTCCTCACTGCAACACCAAACGAACACCCCTTTCTCTCTTGACTTCTCCTCCTTTTATTTCTCTGTTTGAGAAGTTATACAACTTCCAAATATGGTGAGATCGTGAGAATGGGTGGGGAGTTTTAAAAACTTCCCACAACGATCTCTTTCAAATGTTTGAGTGGGTCAAATGGCCTCTTTCATTAGATCATCTTGTGGGGCCCGCATTTGAATTTTGAGAAATAAATAGGGATTTGAACACTCACCATTTCACATATTACAAAGACCATTAACCAATTCACCTAATGCCATTGCTTATATATAATTGGCTAAAAATAATTTTTAACAAGGATTTACTCCATCTTGATTTATTCTCATGGCTCATAGGTGAAGCCTTGATATTTTTGCTTGTCAATAGGACTTGGGTCCAATTTGTGCATAAGCGAGCTCAAATGAATTATTGGGTTCGAGCCCATTTGATCATGACCCCAACTGAGTCCATGTAGAATAGAACTTTGGCAAGATTTTTTTTATATGCCAACAGTATTATTAATTATTTTCTGGAGGAACCAACCTTTTTAGGGGCTAAAAATACATAACTCAGACAGCACATCCAAAGCTCTGTACAAGAACCTACTGCATCCATGTTTGCCAAAGGTCTGTCGTTATTTCCACTCTTGAATATGCTTTGAAATTTTTTATTTTTCTCGTTTTAGTGGAAACCTTTACTCAATAATAAGTTGTTTCTAGAGTTACAAAAAATGCTAATTAACTTAATCCTACTGGTCCCTGACCAGAACCAATTAATTTCATAATGCATGAGAGGCCTTAGCATTAAAACTCGGTCCTCTACATGGATCTCTCCTGGCATCACAGGGCAGAGATGAATTCACAAATAACTCCAAGATCAGAGGAAACAACACAAGCTTGATTGGAAATTAATCTGAAAATTGTATTAGCACCGGTCATATCATGCTTATAAAAAGAATGCTGGAGGTATAAAGAAACTTCAAGTCCTATACAATGTTGCTTAGCCACTTTAAGACCTTCCAATTTCAAAACAAATGCAAACTCCTCTAACAACCGATTCCATCTTTCCAATCAAAATCAAGACACTTCCACTCCCTACCTACCTTAACGCCTGCCACATAGGACTTTTAACTTCGTAACTTGGACTCTATTCATGACTGCCATAAATGACATAGACAAAGGAAACATCCAACTAGGGAGGATGTGCTCACAGAATGAGCTCAATATGGGTTTTGCTTAAGGCAAACTGGGACCCATTTGGACCATCAGCCTCTTTACAGTCTTGCAAATCTGGACGTCATCACTCAAGTTCACACATGAGTGCAAACAAATACTCAATCAGGAATGCTACCAGGTTAACTCAAAGACTCACCCAATCTTGGTCAAGCCATGTAGTCTCCCTGTAAAAATCACCACCACCACCACCACCACCATCATCATCATCGTAAAAGTCTCTACCCAACTATGTTGGATTTAACTACATATGAATTCTGCTATGCCATTCCAGTCTATCTTGGACAAATCCTAGGATAGTCACGGAATGTCAATTTTCATGAATCTCACTGTAAAAATAAAAGGCATAAATGCTTTTTAATGTTTTTCATGAGTCTTTATGAGTTTTAACCGAGTCCCTGCCAAGACAACTGTCTTGACCAAAAAGCAAGTCTTGACAAATTCAACAGACTCTCGACTGGGTTGTGAGAGTCTTGACTCGAGTTTTCATCAGTCTTCCAACATTTCATTAAGTTTAGAGTCCACCGGGCCAAGTCCAGAACAAATTCTTAAACAAACTGTTCACGTAACAGATGAGAAAGTGATAGACCCCTTGGTTTATTGAAAGTTGAATAAATAATTGCCCTGGAAATCATCATGCAAGGTAATCATTTGCTCCAACAAAATAGGTACGAACATCAGCTTGTTAGGTAGTGTAGGGTCTAAAGGGAAGTCGGGTAAACTCCCTTGTAGCCCCGGTGAGATAGTGTAGGGTAAACTCTCCTATAGCCCCAGTGTGATAGTGCAGCTTCGAATCCACAACCTCCGAATGCAAACCGTGGTCCTAAGCCAACTGAGCTACCCCAAGCTACCCCTAGGAGTTAGCTTGTTAGTTAACATGGGTGTAAGTTGGAAAGACACGAGATAATGCTTGGAGTTACGACTTCAACTCAACAAAAGCTGAAGCAACTCAACTCTCTTCATTTTGAGTTCCTAGTGTGTTGAAATTCTTTGGATGGACATGGTAATGCAACAAAAAGATGCAAATGCACCAACGAAACAAGTTGAAAGCATACCTCTTCAGTGACAGCATAGGATGTCGCTTTTCCTGCTATTTCTAGAAAAATAAAATCAATAATGTATGGAAATCAGGAAATGATGGGTATCATTACAAATTTTGATAAAACAGGCATGGAGGAAACATACAGGACAAAGATTCCACAACAGAACACCATTGTAATGAAATTACAGCACGTATAGGTTAAACATTTGTTTGAGCTAGATTAGTGTAATCTGTCAAAGTTTTACAAACATGTTAAGAAGGACAACTAGTTTAACTGGAAAAATTGATTGGCCAATAACAATTCTTACCTTTCACATCCTGCTTGAGTTGGCATCTAGGGCACTTAGCTAGCGTAGTTGGGGGAATTCAATGAGAGCATTGTTCCACAGATATCACAGAACAAAAGGTCATATCCATGAGAAGATGCCATGTATGTTGTGCCCTCCTTGAACGCAAGTCACTTTCAATGTGTGTTTGTTGTTCGGTATCTCATGCAACCTTGAGCTTTTCTCCTCATCTAACCCTCACTAGCTTGGGAGAGAGCCAAAAATCCCATTTTTCTCAAAGAACCCAACCAAAACAGTGCCCTTTTCACTCCATTCCATGGATAACTCGCTTGCTAAGCAAGCCCACCCTGAAGGCCAACTCTTTTGAAGATATATAGATAGCCCAAGAAGAGCATTTTAGGCTCCAAACATCATGAGGAGTAAAATTCAACATATATATAACAAAAAGGAATTGGATTATAAGCAGGTACGCTACTAAAAGCTATAGTCTCTGAGGGTCCCTTCGGTTTGCATGAATCTGAATTTCCGAATTTTTTCTTGTTGCAAATATAAATTATATTATATTAAGTTAAGAGGTTTTCAATCTAACTTTAACCTTCGCTTCTAATTTTGACTGTTAGTTATTCCTTCCTCCCTTATCTCTTTTAACTGTCCACTTCATATTCCATACAACACTAATCATCTCATATAACTACTCATTTCTCACTACTCATGTAACTACCCATGTCTCTTGTAACTTTTCCATTTTTCCTTTTTAGTGTCTGTAAAAGTTCATTTCTACTCACATCTCTTATTCCCATTTCTACATATTTTTTTTTGTTTTGTAACTTCATTTCTCTTATTTTCTTTCTATTCTACCTCTCTTGATTGTAGGCATAGTCATAGATATTCTCTTTTTTTTCATAAAATTTACTGTTGTGCAATTGTATTTAGTTTGAATTGTATAGATAGACTCATGCTCATGCTTAGTACGGGTTCTCTGTGCTAGTAAATGATTATTTCAAAGGTAATGGTGAAGAATATAAAGTGGAGATGTAGATGGATCATAGCCTTTCAATGATTTAACTTTATTGGTTGATGGCTCATGGTTGTATATTAATTTTCCCTTCTATCGTTAACTCATTTTCAGAGAGACTATTTCATGACAATTTATTTACGAATACATTTCTTAGATTTTTTAAAATGTGTGATGTCTTATTAAATTTTTTTCATTTGTTTATTTTTATGACATTATTTTTTTCGCTATTATAGGGAGAGTTCCAACCTTTTTGGCTGAACTAATCCCTCCAAACTCAGAGGGAAGCTGGATAAACTGTCTTGTAGTTCGAGTGTGGTAGTGCAGTTTCGATTTTACAACCTTTGTGTGCAAACCTTAGTCATATGCTAACTAAGCTACCCCTTGAGAATTATGATATTATTTTTGGCTTTGTTTTTCTTATGGATCTGACATGCTACTATTGAATGCTTTTGAGAGATTGAGTCAATCAAGACCATGGTTTTAAAAACCGGCCGATACCGGTTCATATCGGCCGATATGAACCGGTATCGGCCGATATCTCAGTGAGATATCGGTCTCGGGATTTTTCGCCATTATCTCGAGCCATCTCGGCCGAGATGAACATCATCTCGGGATTTCCAATATCTCGGCCGATATATCGGCCGAGATGTATATAAAAGATAAAGAACCCTAATTTTTTTGTTTCTTCTCCCATCTTCATCTTCTTCTCCTCTCTTCTCAACTACTTATTAGCCATAGCAGCAGCCACCATCTCTCTTGCATATTTTTAAATCTCACTTCTATTTTTTCAAGAAAATATTATCTAAGGTAAGAGGAAATCAACTTAAAGCATATTATGTGTTTTTTTTTTTTTTTTTTTATAGATGAAGCATAGAGGTTTGTCACTTACTCACTTGTGTAACTGTGTTGTTTTCTTCATTTAGAAGTTAGATTTATATACTTTCATGCTAAATCTACTCATACACATGATTTTGAACTTTTTTTTCAATTTTTTTTATTTTCGGATTTTTTAATATTTGAATTATAATATATCATTTTTTGAGGATTTCATCAAAAATATGTTGCTTTAATGATTCATGATCATTGTATGGTGTGTAAATGATAGATCTACATACTTTTATGTTAGATCTATATATTTAGGATTTTGAAAATGATTTTATTAATTTTTGTTTTCCAAAAAATAATTGTTGTTACTTGTTAGGATATTTGCGATACCAAAGGCTTAATGGCTTTTTAATAGTGTGTAGATGATAGATCTACATCAACTCATAGTCATAAACATGATTTTTATTTTTATTTTAATTATTTTATTTTCGGATTTTTTAATATTTGAATTATAATATATCATTTTTTGGGGATTTCATCATAAATATGTTGTTTTAATGATTAATGATCATTGTATGATGTGTAAATGATTGATCTACATACTTTCATGTTAGATCTATATATTTAGGATTTTGAAAATGATTTTATTAAAAAAAAAATTCAAAAATTAATTGTTGTTACTTGTTAGAATATTTGTGATACCAAAGGCTTATTAATAGTGTGTAGATGATAGATCTACATCTACTCTTAATCATAAACATGATTTAGATTTTTATTTTAATTATTTTATTTTCGGATTTTTTAATATTTGAATTATAATATATCATTTTTTGGGGATTTCATCATAAATATGTTCTTTTAATGATTCATGATCATTGTATGATGTGTAAATGATTGATCTACATACTTTTATGCTATATCTATATATTTAGGATTTTTTTAAATGATTTTATTAAATCTTGACTTTTCCTAAAAATAATTGTTCTTAGAGTATTAGTGTATTACTATTGCATGAATTTCTTATTTTATAGGAACAAGATGGTGCGTGAAATAGATCCGGCATGGAACCATGGTGAACCAGTTGGAAGCAAAAGTAGAGTGAAATGTAATTATTGTGGAAGAGTGCTCAATAGCGGGATTACTCGATTGAAACAACATTTGGGGCATGTAACAGGACAAGTGATAAAATGTCATAAAGTGCCACAAAATGTGACTGCTGAAATGAAGGAGCTCCTAAATGCATCAGCAAAAAAAAAAAAGAGTTACAACAAAAAAGAAGAACTGAGGAATTTGATGCATGTAGAGAATAAGTATTCGGTTCCTCCGATGATGATGATGATGAAGACCCGGAAATGAGGACGGCTAGGAGAGAAAGTGTTAGGTCACTTCAGGAGGAGGAAGAGAGAAGAAGAATGCAATATGAAGCAGCCTCTAGAGGTAGCCAATATGAGCAGGGTGGGTCATCCAAACCTGGGGGAGCAAGTTTGTGTCGAGCATTTTGTCAAAAACAACTCCGTCGAGATCCAGACATTGAGGAGATTGAAAGAACTCCTACACGTGCACCTCAGCAAGTGGGGCCAACTGACCCATATGCTTATAGAAAACCAACATCAAAGCAGCCCAACATTATGAAAGCATTAAAGGGCAGGCTTGGTAAAGCAAGAGAACATCTAGTGAGAGCCGCTAGGAAGTTTTTTTTGGATGGAGGCATTCCTCCCAACAAGGCATCATCTCCTTATTTCACCACCATGTTAGATGCAGCTGCAGAACATGGTCCAAGTATAAAGACACCTACCCCTTATGAGATTGGGCATGTATGTGTTGAGAAAGAGTATGAAGAGTTGCAGACTTGGGTGCAAACTTTCAAATGGGCATGGAAGGAAAGAGGTTGCACACTAATGTGCGATGGGTGGACGACCATCACACACCGTCATCTCTTGAATTTTCTAGTCTACTCGTCTATGGGCACGGTGTTTATCAAATCAATTGATGCAACTGATTACATTCAAGATGCAAAATATATTAATAAGTTATTGAATGAGGTGATTGAAGAAGTTGGGGCAGATTGTGTAGTTCAGGTTGTTACCGACAATGCTGCAAACATGAAGGCTGCAGGAACGATGCTTATGAAACAAAGGCCAAGGATTTTCTGGTCTCCATGTGCAGCGCATTGCTTGGATTTAATGCTTGAAGATATTGCAAAAGGAAAAGTCATGAAGTTTGTGATTGGTAAGATAAAGAAGATCACCAATTTTTTTTATCAATCATATAGACTCATTTCCATGATGAAAATGCATACAGACAACCATGAATTACTACGGCCTGGCATCACTAGATTTGCCACCCACTTCATTGCTATCAAAAGTGTTTACAAGTATAGAGAAGGACTTCTCCGATTGATAAAATCAAATGAATTCATGAATTCAAAATGGGGAAAAAGGCCAAGTCCCATTACTGTTGAAGTATGTAAAACAATTGAGTCCAACAAGTTTTGGCCTCATGTGAAGGGTGTTTTAAATGTTTTTGAACCCCTAATAAAGGTTCTTCGATTGGTTGATGGCGATGATAAGCCAACAATGGGCTTCTTACATGAGGCCATGGATAGATCAAAGCTGGCTATTCAAGGAGATTGTAGATATTACAAAAAGTTTTGGAAGATCATCGACGATCGATGCGGACGACAATTAAAACATGATTTACACATTGCCGGTAAGTGAAGAATATCCTTTAATACTTGAATTGTTGTATTCAACTCTCCATTCTCTCCTCGGTCCTCAGCCCTCACTATATTAATTTATCAATGACTAAAATTCATTGGTTTTACTGTTACAGGATACTTCTTTAATCCTCAATTTACTGATGGACACATATCTAATGAAATCCGTTTGGGACTAAAAAATGTAATTGAAAGATTGGCAGAGAGTACAAATGAAGCAATTTGGGCTACTAATCAGGTAGGAATGTAGGATAATTAAGGAAAAAAGTATATAACATTGTAATTTCTCTAATTTATTTTTCTACGTTAATATCTTCATATTGACATATACAATGTACGGGCCGGAAGCTTTGGAACGACGACTGCGCGGAGAGCTGTGACACAGACCTATCATGGTATTGATTGTAATGTCATCTCTATATTATTTAAGGACTTATTATTTTTTTATTGACTCTAATATCATTTCTATTTTTTTTCAGCTGAATGGTGGTTGAATTATGGAGAGAGTGCTCCTGCACTAAGGACGTTTGCTATTAAAGTCCTTAGTCAAACTACATCGTCTTCCAATTGTGAAAGAAACTGGAGCACATTCTCATTTATCCACACAAGACCAAGAAATAGATTGACAATGCAAAAGCTAAATAAATTGGTCTACATTCACTACAACCTCAAACTCCAGAGTAGAAATAGAAGGAGAAGACAATTTGAGGATCACCGGGATTATTTCTGTCCAATTAATTTGGACTATATCTTTTCAAAAGAGGATACTGTGTTAGGTCAATGTTTGGAGGAACAAGAAGAACCGGTGTTAGACCAAGACCCAGAGTTTGAGCAGTTGATAAAGGAATTGACTGGGGATAGGCCTGAGCCAGTGAGGGCCGCAGAAAGGATAGAAGAAATAAACTTGACAATGCAGCAGGGGCGTGCACCTAATACAAGTGAGCCAAGGGGAAAGGAGGTGGATGAAGAGAGTGAGTCAAGTATTTCTACTTCTTCATCATCAGCATGAATTCCACCTGACTCTCCCGGGGATGAGGGTCATTATAGAGATGATGAGCCTGTCACTTATGAGACAGTTGAGCATTTTCCTCATGCTACTGAGTTAGATCCTCGCCGTGGCTATGTCAGACATGTTGGACAGACTGAGGCAGGGGGTAGTAGTAGCGTCGGCGCTGCTACTCATGGTCATCATGGAAGTTATTTGGCCAAGGTGCCATGTATGGACAACATGGGGATTATGTTGGCCAACAAGGTGCCATGTATGGACAGCATGAGGGTTATTCATATGACCCTAATTGGGTACCCCCTTCACCAACACCGATTATTTCTATCGAACAGATGTTAATTGAGCAAGGGAGGCTTCCCCCCCCCCCCCCCCCCCCACCCCACCAGTTTTTGGACGACCTATTTATGCCCCTCATAACTATTTCATGCCATTTGATTACAACCAGCCATCTCAATCCACAGACACAGGGGATCAAGATAGTTCATTATCTTATCAAGAACAATCTGAATATGGTTATGGATATGGTAGTGCTAGTGCTGCACAGCAGTATGGAGCATATCTTTTTAGCCAATACCGAAGAAATGATGATGATGATATCGAGCCAGGGCGACACTCCACTTGGTATTAGGCTGTCAATCTGTCATACACTCATACTCATCAGTCTCTCTCTAGTCTCTACTAGTACTCTCCACTAGTCCCCTCTAATTTCAGGTAAACCATGAACATTTTGATGTCCAAGTGCTTTATGATTTATCTATCTCAGTCACTAACTCATTATCTCATTCACTAATCTTTAGGGTCTTGAATTTCACAACTTTATTTGATGATTAAGTTAGTATTAAATGATGATTGATATGTTATCTTTATCTTCTTATATTTGACACTAATAAATTAATCATGAGCAGAGCATCAATAATGTTTGCATTATATGAAATACTGGAAAAAAGACAGTGAACTGCGAGTCTGCGACATAGACAAGACTCATAACTTAAGGTGACCGAGATTTTGATTTATTGTTGTTATTAATGGAAACAAATATAGTTTTCCAGCATTTTCTAATATTCTGGATTTTTTGGATATTTTTGCGAATTTTTTTGGATTAAAAAAAAAATTCACACCGCGATGACCGCGACGGACCGATATCAATATCATATCGGTTTTTCGGCCCGGCCGATACCGCGACCGAGACCGAGATTTTGAACCATGATCAATACCCTTAATAGAAAACGTCCTTCACTTGACCTCCCAAAATTTCAGACCCCCGCCTAGAGGTGAAAATCTGCACGGCACGGCCCACTGAAGCTGGGCCCAGCCGTGCCCCGGGCCGGGCCAGCACGGCCCAGGATAATTATGCGGGCCGTGCCATGCCTGGCCCAGGGCCTTTGGGGTCAGCCCAGCACGGCCCAGGGCACGACTCTGGTCGTGCCGTGCTGGGCCGTGCAGCCCGTGGGCAGCCCACATATCCCCCTCCCCCTTTTTTTTTTTTAATTTTTTTAAGTTCTTTAAATCTTAAAGACTTAGACTCTTCACTCTTAATTTTGGACCAATTTCCTTAAAATAAAGAAATTAAGAGAGATAATAAGTAGAATAACACTAATAATGTTTTGAAAAAATACATCAAATAAATTGTTGGGGGGGATTTTTTTAAAAAAGAGCAGTTGGGGGCGGGCCTCGTGCCGTGCCGAGCTGCCCGCGGGCCTGGAGCACTGGCCCAGCACGGCACTATTTTTTAACCGTGCCGGGCCGGGCCATGCCTCGGGCCTGGCAGCCCTGGCCCAGCACAGCCCAGCGGGACTGCCGGGCCGGCCCGTTGACCAAGTCAACGTGCCCAAGCACGGCCTAGGCACGGTTTTTTCGTGCTGGGCCCTTGCTGGGCTTGGGCCGCGGGCCCAGATTTTCACCTCTACCCCCGCCCATTCACCTCTTTAAACGATTGAGGACAGAACGAAAAAAAAAACAGAAAAACAACACGGTCAGTCGATCAATGGCTGCCGCGACTGGCAACGAATCCCGATCGTTGGTTCTTTTCTCCCGAACTCCTGATCACCCTCCATATGCAGAGGTACAATAATACTCATTTCCCCCTCCTCCTCCTCCTCTCTCTCACACACACACATCTAACCGTTGATTTCTCTCCAATCAGATGGTTAGCCACGCGATCACAGCCCTCGACGAAGAAGCCGGATCGAGCGAATCGTCCATCTCGAAACACATACAATCGAACTACGACGATCTACCCCCGGCGCACGATAACCTTCTCCACTACCACCTGTCCAAACTCACCCGACTCGGAGAAATACTCCAACTCAGCCCTGGCTTTTATACCCTTCCCCGTTCCCAAAACCCGAACCCTAACCCTAACCCTCTGCACGGGCGGTCTTCCAAGCTCCCGCGGAGCACCGAACCCTATAAGGAGAAGCATCGGACGGTTGATAACGATCCGGATTTTGATGTGGAAGAGAGAGGCAGCGCACCTGTGAGGAAGGGCCGGGGTCGACCACGGAAGGTGAAGCCCGCGGGACATGAGAAGAGTGGTGGTCCTGCGCTAGACGCCGGGGGTGGTGAAGTTGGGCTGTTTCCGACGGGAGGGGCGGTGCAGGTTGGAGATGGGCTGATTCGCGGGCGGCTTCCGAAGGCTAAGATCAGAAAGGATGGAGATGGAGTGCTGCGTTTGGAGGTATGTGACGGAATTGCCCCTCCGGAATGTTGATTTTTTACCTTCATATGTAGGGGTAATTTAGAGAAGCTTGTGGGATGTAAATGCTGGGTGTGTTGAGTTGACTCGGCTCAGTTGTTTGTGATGTAAAAAGTTGACCCACCTTTTTTTTTTTTGTTGGCCAACATCTTTGATCTTGTTTAACTGGACTGGTGATGGCACTGTTTTAATCAAATCTAGTTTGACCTACTGGCTGAGACCAATTTTTAATACAATAATTTGAATGATCTTTGGCCATGAGTTTTGATGTCTTGTATTGGTTTCATTTAGAAAAGAAATGGTAACGGGCAAATTTTCACTTGCGCACCTGCTCATGTTCTGCTGGAGCTCGTAAACAGACCATCGCCAAAGGTGGGACATCCTGAATTTCACATTAGGGTAGGTGCTCTTTTTTTCCTTCTATTGGCAACAAGAGATCATTATACCCCCACTAACATTAAACAATCAAGCTATCTAACCCTTGTTTAGCTAAACCATCCATCAACATGACAAATAACAGATAGGGTAGGTGCCATGTGGTGGATATGTTGTAAAAATCCAATTAGTTAAACTTTTTTTTTTTGGGGAGGATAAGTATATATATTAAAAAAGAATGAATAATGTATAAATAAATTAGGTGAAACTTGAAAGCTCACCCTCACTTGCTCTCCTCTTAAGAGAAAAGCCCCTGGTGAGAGATGCAACCAAAGATTATTATCAAACCTACTTCTAAATAAGATTATAACATTTTCATTGATATTGCTTTTGGACAGTTATTATCTTGGGAAAATATTTGGGAATGTTTTAGTTTTGAGGTTTTCGTAAGATATTATTGGGAAAATGTTATAGGTAATGAATTAATATTTAAATAAAAGTTTCTATTAAGAATGATTTTTATAGTGATATTATGAAAACACATTTATAGGTAATTATTGAATATTTACTCTTTTTTTCATTTGAATGTTGAAAATTTTTAAAATATCTCTGACATTTGTTACAATGCTAGAGTTGTTATTTATGCTCTGTGAAGACTAAAATTATAGCATGCTTCTGTAACCTTCTGTTCTCTCTTTATTTTATAAATCTAAACCATAGAGTCCCATGCACTTTTTTGAATGAACACTCACATATTTGAAATTACGTTGCCAAGATTCATATTTTGGATTGATCTCTATTGCCAATGTTCACATTTTGGATTGACCTAAGCACAAAAGTATAGTCTAGATGCAGTTTTACAAAAGATGAACCTATCTTTAAACATGAAAAGGCCAGCATGGGTCAAATTTCTAGTTTTTTTTTAAAAGAGTAGTGAAATTCTTCCTCGTCATTCTTCTGCTGTCACATGTACTTAAGTTTTTAATCATTAATTAATATTATAGATAAGTACACTCCCTTTAATTTAGCTACCCATTTACAAGTTTCAAACAACTTTCATACCTACCGATTCTCCCCATATGTGGGGCCAATTGTAATTGGATCTCCAAATACCTATAGACTTTTACCTATCATTAGCATAAGTGTTATCTTATTCATTTATTCTACCATAAATACTATTATTATCCTGTAACTATATATATATTAAGCCAGCAACCCTCTTTGCACTCAATAGAAATCCCCTCCCTATCTAATCCTCTCTTAAGTTTGAATTTTCCTAAAATTTCTCAATCAAAATCCCTCCCCTATCTAATCTCTCTATCCAAATTCCTCCCCAATTTCTCCCTTTGATTGCAATCCCTCTTATCAATGACATAAGCTATTTGAGACAAAGACAACTCTAAAAAATCTCTTCATAGACATAAGTGACACCTTGTGGGTCCTACTATAATGGCAACTATAGAAAAATTACAAAATTTAAGACATTTTTATCATTAAATTTAAGGAGGAAATGATCAAGTACAACCAAAATTTCAACCCATCTTGTAGGACCCCATTTGGCTAAATCTTAATTTTAAAATTAAGATCTATTTCACTTAGTTTTTTTACGCGGTTTTATTTAAGTGTGATTTTATTCAGCAACTCTAGAACTCAAACTCTTAAATCCTTTAATCTCTCAAATCTTCGGATCTCAGTGTTTTTTCCCCTCAAGGCTTTGGGCATGCTTATTTGAGATTTTTTTAGCTTTGCTTTTCTACTTTTGTTTATTTTATTTAAATTTCTTTGTGCTTTTAGAAATAACCAAAATGAGAACTTTCTTCAGTACTTTGTTTGTAGTATTGAATTGGATTGTGTTCATTGTTTTTGATGTACAAGCTAAAAACTTCTTCTTTTCTCTGTGAGTGTGGCCGTTGGAGGTACCTATAATCAAGTTAAATCGTTTAAAAAAGGGTTCAAATTGACAATACTTTTATATATTTTCTTCTTCATCATATGTTATATTATTCATAGTTACTCTTCAACTTTTCCAGTTTTTCACTGTTATCCTGTATAATGAAGCCATTCTTCTAATACCATGTATTAGATAATTTGATTGGCTTATTTTACTTATTTAATCCTTTAGACCGTGGGTTTTTTAAAGTTTTGTTTTAATTATGATTTTGTTATGAATTATATGTTAATATTTATTTATAATTCATTAAAATAGTTATAAATATTTTTAATTAGAAATATATATATTTTCGTGCCCCAATTCCAAGAAGTCTCCAAAACTCTCCAACAAACCTCTTCTAATCCTCTCTTAAGTTTGAATTTCCCTAATCTCTCAATGGAAATCCATTTCCTATCTAATCTCTCTCCTTAATTTCTCTCTCATTGCGATTCCTCTTACCAACAAGAATGATTTTCCCCAAGGAGGCTAAGTTTAAATACACTTATCTGCACATCTTCTACACCTTTTTGTTATCAGAGGAGTTTTTTTCTTTTCAATTTTTCTTCCTTTTTGTCATCCATGGGCCTGGGCATTTGGACTCCAATAAGTTAAAAATCGGCCACCAAATTTAATTTGCTCCCCTCCCTTTTTTTTTATCTTCAGCTGGCCCCATTGTGCATTTCACCGGTTCGGATTTGAGAGGTGGGCTCTACTGATGGATCTCCCGGAAGGTTTTTTTTATTGCCATTCTTTCTTTTTTCTTCATCCATTAATGGGCACCATCATTGATTTTTATGATAGGTGGGCATTATGGGACCCTCATGTCAGATCTATGCTGTAGAACTTTGGGGCCCATTTATAAATCATAGATGGCATCATCTTTGTTGTTTTTCATCAATCTTTAGGGCCCACTATCAAAGTTTTTTTATTCTTTTTTAAATTCCAAGTTCGAACAATCCGTGGGTCCTATTGTGAAAGTCAAGTTTTTTCTTTCTAGTCTCACAATTTATGGGGGCCACTTTCATAGCTAAACAACTGTATTTTGCTACTTTTTTCTCCTTATTTTTCTTTCAATATTCTGCATGATTAATCTGTGGGGCCCATTGTGGAAGCCAATTGATTTCAAAATCCAAATTTAATTTTGAAATTGGTACTTTAATCAAATCAAGGTCCTAAACCTAGATATGATTGGATCATTTTACATATTTTTTTCCTTTAAACCTTTGGTTTTTGAAGTTCAATTTAAATTGTATTTGCATTATGAATTATATGATAATATTCATTTAATATTTATAAATATTTCTATTTAAAAGTTTAATTATTTTTTAATCAAGAGGGGCCTTTTGCGTTAGTCTATCTAATGCCCATACATTATGGACTCTTACATGAGTTTTTACCATTAGTCATTGACTCTAAGATGACCCTCTTACCATTTCAATACAAACCTCTGCAGTCCCATTCTTTTTTGGAAAGTCCAGCCTCTTCTCCTCTCCTGCCAAGAATAAGACTGTGATAACCAATTGTGATGCGGCATTGACAACGAGGAGGAAGGCTTCATTGTCAACAAAGGACAATTTCAATGAATGTGAGGGTGAGGTGATTGATAGAATAAAAAAAGAAAAAAAGAGAGTTAACTTTTATTCGATTTTGTTTGCCCTTTTCATTGGTTTACTTTGGGCTGGGAGTGTGTTTTTGCAGGAGGTTGAGAGGTGTTAATAAAAAGTAGGCCACATGTATGTGAAAATGATCTTCTGTAAAACACTTATGCATTATATATAATTAGTTCTCTTTCACGTTTAGATTTGTCAATTGTTTTTTAGGCCACGAAGATTTTATATCCTATGCACCTTTCAATTGTTCTCTTTCATTTCCCCCTTTTTTTCCTTTAACTAATTATGTGAAGCTTTATATTAATCATACTTTATGTAATGTGTAGGAGTCGGTGGTGGTGTTGGGTTGAGCTTTGGCTAAAATTGTCTATTCTAAATCAACAATTTCTTGGGTACTTTTCTTCAACTTTTTTACTTTATAAGTGGACATGCAAGTAATTTGATGGTGATAACAGATTAGGGAACTTATATTATGGTATTGTATATTAGGAAAATTCTAAATTTGTTTTTTTATTCACATCATGATTTCAAATTATTATATTCTTTTTTTTTTCCTGAAATCTTGTTTGTGGTTTATTGTCATAAGGTGCAATAGAAAATTACTATTATTTTTTTTAAAAATAAATTGCAAGTCTATTTTTTCTTAGATTTATATTTTTCTATCAATTAGTTTTTCAAGTACAAAAAATTTACACTTTCCTATCAAATCTTGAAGAAAGTTAGAAAATCAAGGGTCAGTAAGGTGATTAATTTAAAAATAAATTTAAGACTATGCCTTCTGAGATACTTATTTAATTTTAAGTTTAATAAAGTTAGAAAATCAAAGGGTTGGCCGAGTGGTCAGGACCATGGTTCTTCCCTCTTCTAGAGCTAGAGGTCTTGGTATCGACCATCGGTTCCCCCTTCTTCAGGAATCGAAGGTTGAGTCCACTAGTGCTATCACCTTGGGGCCACATGGGTGTTTACCCGGCTTCCCTATGGGCCCAGAGGGATTAGTCCAGCCCAAAGGGTTGGGAACCCTCTGATAGCAAAAAAAAAAAAAAAAAATCAAAGGTTTGTTCTAGTGAATAATTAACAAACTAGATTTAAAATTATGCCTTCGAAAATGCATTGATATTATTTTTATTGAAGTTTGTCATTTACAAAAATACAAGATATTTAATGTGAATATAAGAAAATACTATAAAAATATTTTTCATAATTCTAAATTTTAATTTAACTTTTAGAAATAAGTTAGTGTTTTTGAAACAAATCTAAGTTATGTAGTTAATTTAAAATTTTATTTGTTCTTGATTCATGAGTTTTTTTTTTTTTTTTTTTTGGGGGGGGGCGACCAAGGCTTAGCACGGGTGTTTTCTGCTTGTAGCAAAGCAATGATTTTGGTAGCTACGAGTCTATACTAATTCACAAATGTCACCTCATTTCTTCTAATGGAAGAGCACAATCGATTGAAGGGACTGAAGAGTCTTTCCAAGATCACCAATTAGATAATGAGTTTTCTGAAGTATGTTTCTAAATACAATCTTAAGTGGAATGGAGAGATATCTAGTAGTGGGGCCCCACGTTCCAATGATCTGGACTGTTCATTGGAGTGTTTACATGCATGAATGTCTTAGAGATCTCCCCCAGGCCCCACCATATGCACTTGGCCATGGTTTTCTTGATTTCATCAATTCATTATCGTTGATGATCATTGGCATTTGGCTGCATGACCGAAGGCATCACGGCACAAGAGCAGATCGAAGATATATATATATATATATATATAGAGAGAGAGAGAGAGAGAGCTGAGCAGGGGCGGACAACTATGCCCAAGCCAAAGGGGAAGGAGATCCTTGGGGATTAGGGCTTTCAATGGGGAGAGCTAAAGAAGGAGAGATGGAGAGGGAATATGAGTTTTTGCCTCTAGGAAGTTGAACATGGGGCGACGTCTTACAAGTAACAAGGGTATGGCTGTCTGGCCCATATATAGCCCGTTTGGGTGTTTTGCCAATCCAAACTGGGTTCTAACAGATTATGTGGAACTGAATGCAAGGATGGTTACGGTTGTCTAATCCAAGTAGTTTTTTGGAGTCATAAGAAATTTAATGCTGGCTCCTAGTAGAAAGATGATGAGGTTCAATGTCTTAAGTTGCTTATTTTTTACATAGCAATGCAAGGTGTTCAATATAGAGCATTTGTGTCCTCATAGCAAACGAATGTATTCATAGTAAATGAGTGTGTTCAATATAGGGCATTATAACTCACTCCTAAGGAGTATTTGTGAAGGGAAGATAGATCTTAGAGATAAAACTGCCAAGAGCGGTATGCAAGTTGGACTTTGAAAAAGCCTCGACAGAGTAGAGTGAGACTTTCTTTTATATTTGATGCGAAGGATGGGCTTTGGCAGGAAATGAGTAAGATGGATACATGAATGTGTTGCTTCTACTTCCTTTTCTATTCTTATTAATGGGACGATACTCTTATATTTTGTGAGCTTGGCGAAGTCCAAGCATAGAATGTGAAAGTAGTCATGCCGTGTTTTGAAGCGGTTTCAACCTTAAAGATTAATTTCTTCAAAAGTGAATTGATTGGAATACGGGTGGATGATCAGGTTATATCTCTAAGCTAGCTGATGTTTTAGGTTGTAACGTAGGATCTTTTCCGACTTCTTATTTGGGTTTGCCTTTATGCATAGGAACTATGCCATAGGTTGTTTGGCATCCAATGGTAGAAAGAGTGGAAAGGAAGCCAGCTACTTGGAAAGCTAAGTTTTTGTCCTTACGGGGGCAGCATTGCTTTGATCCAATCTGCCTTATCAAATCTTCCAGTCTACTTCATGTCTCTCTATTTAAGTGCCCGCGTCAGTGGTGAAGCACATTGAAAAAGCTTGAATGGGATTTCCTTTGGAATTATAAAGAAGATAAAAAGATATTTCATTTGGTTAATTGGGCCACGATTTGTAAGCCCAAAAAAGATGGAGGTTTGGAAATAGAACCCCTAAAGCAGTTGAATCAAGATCTTTTGGGAAAATGGCTGTGGAGATTAGCTGAAGAGTAAGAAAGCCTATGGTGCTGGGTGGTTGTGTCTTAATATGGCGCCTTTTGGTGTGGATGGGATATTAAAGGCCCGCCATATCGGCATTCGAGTTTATGGAAAGGTATTCTTTCTGTAAAGGAATCTTTTGCAGCTAATATCATATTTGGAGTTAGATTAGGCGAGATGATCCACTTTTGGTTTGATCCATGGCTCGGGATAGATCATTGGAAATTCAATTCCCAGATTTATTCTCCTGTGTCAGGGACCAGATGGCCATAGTCAGTAGCTACAGGGAGAGACAGAGAGACATAGTTCTATGGGGCCCAATTTTCAGAAGAAACCCATGGGAATCAGAGAAAAGGAGTCTTCTTTGTCTCTTGGATATTTTGGACCAGGTTTCTATATATGAGGGGCGGACTGTAGGGTGTGGGTTCCATCCAAGGATGACACCTTCTCCGTAGCTTATTTTTTCCAGGTATCATTAGAAGGTTCTCATGAAACTAGCTTGTTTCATGCTCTTTGGAAATTCAAGGTTCCTCCAAGAGTCACTGCTTTTGCTTGGTT
Organism: Cinnamomum chago; assembly: GCA_038049695.1. Taxonomy (NCBI): domain Eukaryota; kingdom Viridiplantae; phylum Streptophyta; class Magnoliopsida; order Laurales; family Lauraceae; genus Cinnamomum; species Cinnamomum chago. Next base: position 25,560,917 of record CP142453.1, on the reverse strand, counting down.
AGCTCTTCATGGAAGAATTCTCACTTTGGACAATCTTCCTAGAAGGAAAAGAATAATTGTCAATGCTTGCCCCCTGTGCTTGCTTTGGAAGAGACTGTAGACCACCTCCTTTGAAATTGTAAAGTTGCCCAAGTGGTTTGGAATTCTGTCATTAGCTGGTTTGAGTGCAGTTGGGTGCTTCCCAGCTCTTTGCTAGATCTTTTTGAGGCTTGGAAGATGACTCTGGGAAATGCTAGAGGAAAGGTCTTGGAAATATTCATTTCTGGCTGTCTTATGGGTTTTATGGAAAGAAAGAAATGCAAGGTGTTTCTTCGTCAGTTGATGCCATAAAAGTTAAAACCAAATTCTTGTGGCCTTGTGGGTTTCCATCTTTCCTATCTTCCACGGTGTTCCCATTGATTTGATTCTTCATAATTGGAGGGAAGTTGTTTATTCCTGCAACGATCTTTAGCTTCCTTTTCCTCTAGGATGTTTGTCTTTTCCTATGTCAGTTTGTGCTTTCTCTTTTGTTTGGTGTCTTCTGTCAAGCGTGTAGCTTCTGTTTTGTGGGTTCTCTGCTTCTGGGCTCCTCTGTCTTTTGGGTTTGCTTTTCAGTATATCTCTCTTGTACTGTTTTGCCTCTTTTATTGAATGTTATAGGGCTTGGTTAGTTTGTTTGATAGTTTTGCCTATTTGGACCATAGAAAACAGTTGAACTAAATGAACTGACCTCATGTAAATTATGCAAACAGGTCTCAAAATAGATTAGGTGATGATACAGATGGGGTTCTTGACTGACAAAATGATCCAAAGCTTGACACTCTTAAATGTCTATATGATCCTAGCCTTATTGACTAACACATTCCTAGCATTTTTAATCTTAAGTTGTACTCGGGTTTGGTTCCATTGAAGTTCTGGATTGTTATTTATAACAAGGGTTGCTAATGGTCTAGATTTAGGCTCTAATTATTAAGTGGGACGGGTCTGGGCATACGTGCAGGTGTGTGCACACTCTTAAAAGGTCATTTTAGCCTGATGTATTTAACTAACACGAGGGGGATCTATATATTCTGCAAATAGACTATAACTCAATCTCACTTTCAGTCCCAATTAATTAAATGGGCTGGATTCTGAAAACTCAGCCCATGAATGGGGTTAGCCTTTTTTACATAGCCAATTTGTTTCCAACAACAATGGACTTGAATGCGATCATACCAACACTAATGCACCAGATCCCATCAGAACTCCATAGCTAAGCGTGCTTGGCGGACAATAGTACTAAAATGGGTGACCTCTTAGAAAGACCCCGTGTTGTTGCACACCTTTAAAAGACCAAAACAACAATGGACTTTAGGATATTTGGATAATTGGTTGATCAGTAATGTCCTTAGTGCATCACGACATAAATTTGATCAGATTAGACTTATTTGGATCTAGGGTTGGGTAGGGTAAAAATGGACTGGGTTAACTAGGGGTGTGTATAAGTTGAATCCCGACCTGTATCTGATTTTTTAAAATGGGTCAGGCAACCTCAAAAGAAGGGGTCAAGAAGTACAATTTTATCCTAACTTTCTGAGGGATTTCAAATGAGGAGATAAAAAATAAAAGACATTTAAAAATTGGCCTTAATTTTTCCAAAGTTCTTTCAAATGAGGACATCTGGTCATTCCTTCCTACCATCTGGCCAATTTTCTCAATTTTTTTTTTCAAAATTCTTAGAATGCCCTTTTGGGCATTTTGAACCAACGGCTTCTCTCCTCTCTACCTCTAGCTCCCTTTGCAATTCTTTATCAACCCACCCTCCTCTGTCTCCTCTCAACCCAACTGCCTCTATATTTCTCATCCCGTCTACAGACCCACCTTCCTTTTTCATCATCTTCTATCTTCTTGTCTCGGTGGTTTTCATCATCTCATCATTAGCCACCCAATTGTTCCCACTTCATCTCTCATGGGCAAGTCTCGGTTTGGAATGGTGTGACTCACGTTTGTTGGGTTTACTAGGATTGAAGTGGGTAAGATATAGTGGATTGCTTTGTGTAATGGGTTGAACAGGTTCGGTTTTGGACGGTGGTGATGAAGAAAGGTGGTAAATGTGATGGGTGCTAGTAAAGATGATGATGAAAGGGTTTCAGGTGTTGAGAGTGAAGATGGGTTTTGGCTAGGGACCTTTTTGGTAGTGAGAACAAGGTGGCTGAGATGGGAGATGTGTTTGGATTGGTGAAAATTGTGGCTTGTGTTGCAGTTTGGGACCATGAGTTGCAAGTGAGGAGGGACTCGTCTGGTCTGTTGTGCAAGTCGGGTTGTGGGTGTTGTTTTGGGTTGGCCGTAAGTGGTGAGACGCAGAGAGACCGGTGGGTTTGATTTGAGTGAATTGGGACGTGGTTAGTGTCAGTCTGGTTTTGTGGTGTGTGATGGTGTAGTGGGACGGCTGGTGGGCCATGAGAGATGATGACGGTGATGATGGTCAGTGGGGTGTTGCATGGTGTCTAGTATTGCAGGTGCAAGGTTGTGAGTGGCTTGTTTGATTTGATGAGGATTGGTTTTGTGTGCGAGTTTGTTTGTAGGAGTGTGGCAATGCAAGAAGGTTGGGTTGGTTGGTTTTTTTGTGGTTTTGCAGAGCGTGACTAAGATGGACAGTTGGATTTGGGTTGGGTGGCTGGGTAGATGGGTACTGTTTGGTTTGCCGGCTTGGAAAATGGTGGAGTTGCATGTGTTGGTTTGGTGAGGGTTAATGACAGCTAGATGGAGAAACGTAGTGTGTATAGGTGTATTGGCTAAGAAGGATGTAGGATGAGATGGTTGCAGTGGAGATGAAATGTGGGTTGGAAAGACGGTGTTTTGTTTTGAATGATCATTTTGGGTATTTTGAAAAAAAAACATTGCTGGAAAAGCTCAAATCTCGCCGAATGTCTAGATTTGAAATGAAATTGGAGAACTTAAGGCATGATTTGAAAATAAGTTTTTTTTCTTTTCCTGATTTGAAATATGGCAACACTTGAGCCCTATTCTGACATTTTCTGTTTAATTCAATCACAACATGCATTGGATGTTATTGAGGCTGCTTTTGACTTTCCCTCACCTCCCTACTGTTTAGTTTCTTGCAGATCTCTTTGATGGTGAACTCATGATCCAGATAGATAGCAATGACACAATGTCCACACCATAGCCAAAAGAACGAACCCCATCTTGTGAGTGTGTGTTTTTTGGTGAGGGGCCTCACGGTTTTGCTTTTGATGGTCCTCAACCAATCAAAATGCCTCATGCAAGATAAGGGTGTAAGCTTTACATATAATCCCATTCACTTTCTTCTCTATAGTCGATGTGGGACTCCAGGGTGTCACAATCCACCCCCCTTAAGGCTGCACGTCCCTGTAGCCTGCCAACCCTCTTGGCCCGCCCACATGAAGACCCGCCCACTTGCACCAGACTACGGCAGGGGACCCACACTCAAACTAGTCGAGAGTCGGCTCTGATACCATTTGTAACGCCCCACCCTTCACGCATGCATGATATTGTCCGCTGTGGCTCACGGGCCTTACGGTTTTGCTTCTGATGGGTCTCAATCCATCAAAAGGCCTCATGTAAGATAAGAGTGTAAGCTCTACATATAACCCCATTCACTTTTCTCTCTATAGTCGATGTGGGACTCCGGGGTGTCACAAGGTGTCTCATGTTTCTCTTTTCTAATTGAGTTTAGTAAGCAACTTCTTCTAGAACCACTCTATTAATCTTCATGTATTTAGGGCATGTTTGTTAACCATCCTCAGAGATGAATCCTCTCTGGTTTTACTCGCAATCAAGGAAAATTCAAATTTGGTACATTTTCCTCGCCCCACGTTTTCCTCCATGAGGACTTTGAAATTCTATGGAAGCGAGGATTTCCCCGGTCTGACCTCCCCCCATCGGAATGGATAAATCATCGATTTTAAAAGCAAGGTATTTAAACCACTTTCTCTAGCGAAGAAAATCGATTGTGCCCTACTTGTGAGAGATGATCTCCTTCCCAAGTGAAGTTGCTCCATTGCCTTCTTCCTCTTTCTCCAACGTCGCCTACGCCGGTTTGGATATAAGTATCCCCCCCCCCCCCCCCCCCCAAGTTTATATTTAGAGCTACCAGATCTCTCTCTCTCTCCAAATCCAGCCTCTTTCTTTCTCTCTTTAAACCCAACCCCTCCTCTCTTGCTCCATTCCCCATTTCCATTTCTCTGTCTCCTAGCCCCACTTTTCAGAATCTGATGTCCTCTGTTCATCACAGATCTTGGGTGGAATTTGGGTTGTCGATTCTTTTACTTAAATTTGGATGATTATTTCAGAGAATTATAGCATTTGGATATGAATGAATCTGTGCTTTGGGTTCTTGCATACTCATTATTGGAAGTCATCTAGTAATGTGCCCAATTATCATGGATAGTATTGCTAGAGAGTAATTAATTATCATCTTATGTATTGTATTTAGGATTCTATGAATCCATACAGATCCGACTGCATTAACTTATGTTATATTAGTTTTCCTAGAAGCCAATTATCATATTGTTTCTATGATAGAAAATGTTTAGTTATACCCTTCAGGGCTTGGGAATGGATGTCGTATATGATTTGTTCTGTTAGTCATGCTTGTCGGTGGCATGAGTTCAATATTGATTTGGTGTCACTAAGGATGGTGTCAGGGGTTATAATGATTTGGTGTCATTAAGACCTTGTTTGCTTTGTATAATTAAATCTTCCTAAAGGTTTCTAAAAATTAAATAAGTAATCTCTGCCATTAGTTTTGTTTTCCTAGGAATTTGATATGCGTAACAAACATGGATGTGAAGAAATCATCACAAATTTTTTTGTGCTTGCCAAACGTGGAATGCAATGAATCCTCTCGCTCATAATTTCTCATCGAGGGAAGCCTAATTCCATGGCACCAAGGAATCATCCAAAAAGAGGATTCCTCATAACTTCTCTCCCAAAAAGAGAATCCCAAAATTCTCTAGACAATAATTTTTAAAATTCTTACAAACAAACAGGACTTTGGGGTCCCTTTGAAAGGGAAGTATAAAAAAGAAGAAACACTTATAATACACTTATATTTTGTCACAATGACAGTGGCTCCACTCCATTTAACTATAACATTACTAAGGACCCATTTGTTTGGGGAAACGGATCCCCTTTTGACCTGTTTGGATCAATTAGGGGGGTGTCACATTGGGTTGAGATGTCCCATCTCAACTCTTAAAAAAAAAAAAACACCTCCCAAAAAAGAAAATTTTCCCATGTGGACCAAATAGGGATCTGGATCCTTTGGTTGGAAGTATTTCTGATAGAACTGAGCTTGGGAATTTCAGACAATAATGATTATTTATGTTTCCTATTTGAATGACAAGATCTTATAAAATCAGCTACGTGAAATGTCACGTTTGGTACCTATAATTCTTAGAATTCCATTTTACAAAATGCTATTTTTCACTTGAGAGGATAAACCAGGTGGGGATAGTACTTGGAGAATTCGTGAAACCCCCCAAAAAAATTATCAGTATTGTTGCAGACAAACTGTAGAAGATAAAGATCAAAATATCCTTTATAAGCTAACTGTACATGCGACACTCTCTCTCCCTTAAATCCATGTGCACATTCCAATCACTCCATTTACTTGAGCCGATCAATGATGTAATCAAGGGAGATTCACCCAAGTGGAGTCAGTCGCAACAGTGAACCCACCTAAATATGATAACCATGTCGGGCCAATATGAAGGATATACTGGTGGTGGATCCAATCCAACAAACCCTCGTACGCATTCCCGTGGGAGTCGAATGAGACTCATCAGATACAACTACTCTATCCATGTAGATCAGGTAGGTGAATGGTCAACACTATCCACCTATCATTAGGGTTGCAAATGGTTTTCCAATTTTCTTATTATTTGGAAGTTTCGACCCGTAAAATATCAGGTTTGGAACCCTTTCAATTCATAAATGGGTTTGGGTTTGAAATCCAATTTAGATGTTGATTGATAAATGTGTCCAGTTCTGTGCCTAGGATCCAAAATACGAGTCTTTGATGTTACAAATCGTAGTTCACAATTAATTTTTTTTAGTTGCTTTTTATATTTAATCTTAGAGATAGTAGACTTGATGTACTGGCATAAGTTGAATAACTTGCTTATCTCAACAAAAAAAAAAAAAAAAAAAAAGAAAAAGAAAAAGAAGAAAATAGATTAGAACTAGTTTTGAAATTAGATTCCGATCCTCTTAGTAGACCTGATTCCGAAATCAGATTTGAGTTTTCCTATTAGAACTGGGTTTGGAACATGCTCATAGTTAGAATTGGAACCGTTAGTTATAAAAGAATTTGAGTCCGGGTCCAATATGGTTTTGATTCGGAATTGTCCCGTTTGCAACCCTAACCATGAGTTGCAAATAGATGGGTATATGGGTTAGAATTAGATGTGGTGATCCCATGTGGGCACGCAAAAAGGGTTAGACGAGGAGAGGGGCTTAAAATATTAAGTCCAATTTAAATAAAAATGGATAAAAGAGGATCATTAGTTAAGTAGCACCACATAGATGATTGTCTGGTGAACAACTTTGATATAGTGGACCTTATGTGGATGAGCATAATGAATAGAAATAGCTCAATAATCCGTGCTCAGCACAGTATCTCCCTGCACTCCAAAATAAGTGGGTAGTTGCATGAGTAGTTACATAATCATCGGTTAAAATTATAATCGACGGTCAAATTTGAACCCAAAACCTCCTAACTTAATATATTATAATGCGTTAATAGTTTGATTTTTATTCTAAGTGGGTTCATTATATACAAACTGTAAGTGCAGAAAAATATACTCACAAGATTAGGATGCCTTCAAGGACTTATTCAAAGTACCAGAGAAGGAGCTGCGTGTCTGGTGAACCTGAAAGGGAAGAAGAGAACGGTCAAAAGACCCTGGCTGGGGCAGCGCAGGGCTCTTCGACGCTTAAGTTAGCAGTGATCGGAGAAGAAGGAGGAGGAGGAGTGTCGTTGCATGTAAGAGAATGCATACCTCATTTTTGGGTGGTCTGCTGCCTTATATGAGAGACTGTGTTCGTGCTTGTGCCAGCAGGCCTCATGATGCGACTAGGGTCTCCTCAGCCCACATAGTCATTAATGAGGGTCCATCATAGCCCTCATTGCATTTAATGAGGGTCCGATCAGCCCACATTGCATTTAATGCCAGTCACATTGGGCCTGATCTTCACCTGATCTGTTGGCGGCTGAGGTCCTGTCAAATCCCTTTCTTGGGCCCTGTCCTGATAGGATTGTGGCCAACGGATGTGATTACATGACTCCGTGTAGCCGAGACCAAATAGGGTGGTATGGCCGAACTGATTACCGCTCTCCCAATACCAGCAGCTGGTGCCGAAACCGAAGTAGTGTAGGCTCTATATCCGAGACCGATATGGGCATGCTTTGCCGAAACCGAACGGGGTTTGGTTTATGGGACGGTCCCCACACAATAGCCCCCCAGCTCTTGACCTCTTGGGCCGCCAGAGCTTTGAGGTTGAGAGATGACGTGGTCTTCCGAAGCCATTTGGCATTTACCTCACAGGCACCTTCCAGCCAAGGGTTCTGACGGTATGGCGTCAGGCGCCGCCATCGTTTTGATCGCCCGAGGCAATAAAGGAAGTCATAAATGCAGAGGCTATGATTAATATGGGAAGGCGGACCATCAGCGCCACGCGTCATCGTTCGAAAAGCCTCCTTGTCACTTCGAGGAGGCGTGCGATGCAAGCCGAGGCGACGCTTCGCACGCGTTTCGCTTCGATTTCCGGGATGGCGCCCATCCCTGTCCTTTAAATGCATTCTGGCATCTCTCTTCGCCATTTTCGCCTGTGGATTCTGCCAGAACACCCTCTGCTAAAAATTCTTCTGCCAGAACTTCCTCTGCTAGGACCAGTGAGGGACCGCCTATTCGCTCCGTGATTCCGCTCACCGTAATCTGGCCCCATCTCCGTCAGCCTGTGAGTGTCTTTACTCTGATTTTCTCCCCTTGTTTACATTTCTGATCTGATTCCCCTTAGGGTTTCCTCTGTCCCATACCTTTTCTGTTCTATCTGCCCTTTCCTTAGAGCTTTGTTAGGGTTTCTTTAGGCTTAAGAATGGGGGCTTTCAGTCACTGGATAGACTCCCCTGTGGCCCTGGCACAGCTCAGGGCCAAGTTCATGATTCCGGAGGACATTCGGATCAAGGCCTCCGAAAGGTCTTCCGGTTATGACTTCAGCAACGGCTGGATGCCGTTCCCTTTAGTTGTCATCATCGAAGGAGGAGTTAGGTTCCCCCTTCATCCTCTTCTTAGGTCCTGCCTCCGAGCATGGAACCTCTGCCCCTGCCAACTGATGCCCAACGGCTTCAAGATCGTCATGGGCGTCGCCGAACTGAACAAGGTCCTAGGGATCGACCTCGGCGTCCATGATATTGAGGACGTCTATGACCTCTACAAAACCCGAGACGGCAACACGTATTATCTCCGAGTCAAAGCCAGGTGTTCGCCCCTCATCACGGCCCTGGAGGACTCGAATAAATACGCCGGAGATGACCAACTGTTCGTCTCTGGCAACTGGGAGTTCGGAGAAACCGAATTCGAGACCGCAAGGAGGGTCCAAATCCCAAGATTCTTCGGCACACCACCGAGAAACGCCCTATCCTTTCCACCGGGTTTCGGATATCTGGCTTGCATTTCAGTCAACTCTTATTCTAACTCTTTTCTTTTCTTCTACAGGCCTTCAACAGCGAAAGCGGGACGCCTACCTAGACCGCTGGCGGAGGAACAAGGCCTGGCTGGATAAGATCTACCAGTACCGAGGCCACTACAACAGGGCTGCCTTTTCCTTACTAGGGTACGAGCCAAAGTACGCGTCATACACGCGGAAGTCAGGCCGCCTCGGAGAGATTGTCCTTGCCCTAGCCGAAAACGCGAGTAGGGTCGCTTCGGGCGCTGAGGCCTCCACCTCGGCCGTCGCAGCCGAGAGTGATCCCATTCGGGAGATCGAAAACTACTCTTCCGACGCCGAAGAAATGGAGAGGCGCAGGCCTGCTTTCCAGCTGCTGAACCTGGAGGACGCAGCGTTCGGCGAGCAGCTGGCAGCCCCCGATGCTAGTCCAATCCCTGTTTCTGCCGTCCCTTCTCGGCCCGAGGTCCAGCCTGCTGCGAACGCGGAGCGGGAGAGGCCCAGGAAGAGGGCGAGGGGGAAGGACCCCGTCCGCGAGGAAGGGCCGAGGTCCACCGGGGCCGCGAGGCAGAGGGCCGCGGAGGAACCGGCTCAGGAACATCCCTTGATGGAGCAGCGTCGCTCGCCGCTTGTGACCACCCTGGCCGAGCCGGAGCCCTTCAGGCCGGAGCTTGAGCTGAGGCCGGGGAGGCCACTGAACGTCGAAGACCGGCTGATTGGCAACTCAGCCGTGGTCGCGGCCCTCACCCGGGCCTATGCGCTTCCGAAAGACATGGAGGCGCACCGCACAATTGACAGTCCTCAGCTGCTCATGAAGACAATACAACACTCCATCTCGGTAAGCGTCGAGTTTCTCCTAACTGCAACACTGACTTTTCCACGTAATACTAATTCACACGACTGTCTTTTTGCAGGCCGTTCAGAGACTTCACGTGATACTGAACCGAGTCGTTGAGGAAGATGCTCGGCATGGCCGTCTGGTGGAGGCGAAGGAGAAAGCCGAGGCCGACCTCAGGACAAGGAGTGCAGAGCTGAAGGAGGTGGTGGCCCAAAAGGCCGAGCTCGACGCTCAGGCCGAACTGATGGTGAGCGAGCTTTGCACAGTCAAATCAGAGAACTACGAATTGCAAGGCAAGCTCCTCACCGAAGAGAAAAGAGCGACGGGGCTAGCGGCCGACCTTGATGGGGAGAAGCAGGCGAGGGAAGAGCTTCAAGCGTCATTCCAAGCCGAGATCGATGCTGCCTTCTTGGATGGGGTTGCAGATGCAGGTCGGAGCTATACCGACCAAGTTAAGCAGCTGAGCTCCAAGCTGTTCCGGCTCGGCTATCGTGCTGGACTCAAGGAGATGGGGGCCCAAGAAGATCATCCTTCGTTTCTGAGCCCCCCTGAGTTCGGACAGGCCGTAGCCGCGACCCAGCCCTCTGCCGAGGCTCTTGCTCCTCCTCCTGAGTCTCCCGCCGGGACTCCTGCGCCTCCTTCGCCCGAAGCCCCGGAAGAGCCGACGTTGGCCTCTCCCGAAGCCGCTCCTGCGGGCGAAGTCGTAGAAGTTGCTGAAGACACCGAGGCTGGGCCGTCTTCTTGAGTCTTCTTGTCTTATTTTCTCTTTCAGAAATGTAATTTTGTTTTTGTGGAACCTGTAATGGCAGTCACGATGTAATACTCTTGCGTTTATCAATAGAACATCCCGGTTTGCCTCAACTAGCTTTCACTGTTCCTGCCTGCTTGTTTGTTTACAACTTGTTCTCTTTTTTCTAAGTATGTGAGTTCGGATTGAGATGGACCGACTAGATTAGGGCATGCCACCGGCACTAGTTCCTTGTTGAGCTCACTCATCTCGGCGGCATAGCCGTTATGCCCAAGCGGGAATTGTGCCGTTTCGGCCATACGTCTAGGTGGCTGGGTGTCAACCTTAGACGATCTCACCGTTGGCCATTTCGGCTACGCGTCTAGGTGGCTGGGTGCCAACCTTGGACGATCTCACCGTTGGCCATTTCGGCTTCGCGTCTAGGTGGCTGGGTGCCAACCTTGGACGATCTCACCGTTGGCCATTTCGGCTATACGTCTAGGTGGCTGGGTGCCAACCTTAGACGATTTCATCATCGGCCGTTTCGGCTTCACGTTTAGGTGGCTGGGTGCCAACCTTAGACGGTCTCACTGTTGGCCATTTCGGCTTCGCGTCTAGGTGGCTGGGTGCCAACCTTGGACGAACTCACTCTTGGCCATTTCGGCTTTGCGTCTAGGTGGCTGGGTGCCAACCTTAGACGATTTCATCATTGGCCGTTTCGGCTTCACGTCTAGGTGGCTGGGTGCCAACCTTAGACGATCTCACTGTTGGCCATTTCGGCTTCGCGTCTAGGTGGCTGGGTGCCAACCTTGGACGATCTCACCGTTGCCCATTTCGGCTATACGTCTAGGTGGCTGGGTGCCAACCTTAGACGATTTCATCATCGGCCGTTTCGGCTTCACGTCTAGGTGGCTGGGTGCCAACCTTGGACGATTTCGTCATTGTCCCATTGCGGGAATTGTTGCTAGACTGCCAACGACCACCAAATTGCCTCGAATCGAAGACGAATGTAGTTCTATTAATCTCGAAAGTAATGTACAAATACAAATTTAAAAATAGAATTTCTTGAGGTGTGATGCATTCCATGGTCTCGGTAATTGTTTTCCTGTCGTATCTTCAAGTCGATAAGCTGACTGCCCAGCAGTAGATGTTACTTTGAACGGTCCATGCCAATTCGGCGCCAGCTTACCCTGATTCGGGTCTCTGTCCCCCGGGAGTGTCTTCTTAAGAACCAGCTCTCCCACTGAGAATTTCCTCTCTCTAACCCTCTGATTGTAGCCTCTGGCCAGTTGAAGCTGATAGGCTGTAAGCCGAACTGCTGCTGCTTCTCTTCGCTCATCGGCCAGGTCCAGTTCCACAGCCAGATGGATCTCATTTCGGCCCTGGTCGAAGAGTTCGGACCTTAGGGTAGGGAGGCCAATTTCTAAGGGAATGACGGCCTCCATTCCGTAAGCTAGGGAGAAGGGCGTCGCCGAAGTGGACCTCCTAGGGGTAGTTCGGTAGGCCCATAGGACACTCGGGAGCTCTTCTACCCATCTTCCTTTGGCTCTGTCCAGCCGTTTCTTCAGCCCGTCTAGCACTACTTTATTGGAAATTTCCGCCTGACCGTTACTCTGCGGGTAGGCCGGGGTAGAGTACCGATTACGAATGCCGTGCTCCTGGCAGAAGCTTCTGAAGAGGTTGGAGTCGAACTGAGTCCCGTTGTCCGAGATCAATATTCTGGGGATACCGAACCTTGTGACGATGTTTTTCCATACGAATTTTTTGGAGTCCTGCTCCGTGATGGAGGACAACGGCTCTGTTTCGATACATTTGGTGAAGTAATCCGTGGCTACTATCAGCCATCTTTTGTTTCCAGGAGTTCGGTGGAGTGGTCCCACTATGTCGAGACCCCACTGGGCGAATGGCCATGGACTAGAAAGCGGGCTGAGGTCCTGTGCTGGCTGATGAAGGGAGTGAGAAAATTTCTGACACTTCTCGCATTTTTTCGCGTATACCTGCGCATCCTTTTGCATATAGGGCCCACCAGTAACCCTGGCTGATAGCTCGGTAAGCTAGTGACCTTCCTCCGATATGGCTTCCGCAAATCCCTTCATGTATTTCGAAGAGAAGGTCCTCCACTTTGCTCGGATGAACGCACTGGAGGTACGGGCCTGTGTACGATTTCCTGTAAAGCTTGACTTCGGGAGACAACCAGAACCGGGCTGCTTTGAGTCTGATGCGATGGGCCTCGCTGCTGTCCTCGGGTAGCTTGTCGTCCTTTAGGTAGGCGATGATGGGGTCCATCCAACTCGGGCCGAGGTCAAGACACGACACTTCCCGAGGTGGGTGGAGCTCGATGCTGGGTGCGGCCAAGGATTCCACCTCGATGGTTCGTTTTCTCCCTGCTTCGACAGCACTAGCCAAACTCGCAAGGGCATCTGCATGGGAGTTTGCTTCTCTGCCTATCTGTTTGATTTCGGCCGTATGGAACTGAGCGAGCAGCTTCTTTGCCAGGGCTAAATACGCAGCCATCCGGTCGTCGCGAGCCTGATAGTCCCCTGTCAGCTGGTTTGCCACCAACTGTGAATCACTGAAGATCACCAGCTGTTGGGCTCCGAGGATTTTGGCGCTGTTCAGTCCAGCTAAAAGGGCTTCGTATTCAGCTTCATTGTTCGACGCCTTGAAATCCAAGGTCAGAGCCTGCTCGATGACCAGTCCTTCTGGCGATTGGAGGACGACTCCTGCTCCGGCTTTTCTCGAGGTGGAAGATCCGTCGACGAAGACTTTCCAAACTAGGGTGAGGGTTTGGCATTGCGATTGTTCAGAGCCCGTGGGCGCCTCATGCTCCCTGCCCCCCAGTTCGGTGCCGAGCTGGGTTGGTGCCGAATTTGAATCGAACTCGGCAAGGAAATCCGCCAGAACCTGGGCTTTGATCGTTGTCCTGGGCTGATACTGAATTTCATACTGCCCCAGTTCGACGGCCCATCTTGAAATCCTCCCTGAAAAGTCAGCTTTTCTGAAAACAGATTTAAGTGGATGTTCCGTAACAACCACTATGGTATGTGTTTGAAAGTAATGAGAGAGCTTCCGCGAGGCACTAACGAGTGCCAGCGCGAGCTTCTCGAGTGGCAAGTATCTGGTCTCGGCATCAATCAGGGTTTTGCTCGTATAGTAGATGGGTTTTTGGACCCTATCCTCTTCTCGGAGGAGGACCGAGCTCACTGCATGATCCGAGACCGCTAGGTACAAATACAGAAATTCTCCATGAACCGGAGTTGACAGTAGAGGAGGTGAGGATAAATAGACCTTAAGCGCCTGCAATGCCTGGTCACATTCTGGTGTCCATTGAAATTTAGAATTCTTCCTAAGAAGCTGAAAGAAAGGCCGGCACTTATCTAAGGATCTGCTGATGAACCAATTTAGTACGGCCGCCATTCCGGTTAGCTTTTGGACCTCTCTAGCCGAGGTGGGACTCTGCACTCTGAGGATAGCCGAGATCTGATCTGGATTTGCCTCTATCCCTCTGCGTGTGACCAAGCTTCCCAAGAATTTGCCGGAACCGACACCAAATGCGCACTTGGAGGCGTTGAGCTTGAGCTTGAACCTCTTCAAAGTGGCGAAGACTCCAGCTAGGTCTGCCAAATGGGTATGGGCTTGCTTGGACTTGACCACCATGTCATCGATGTAGACTTCAACAGTCTTGCCGAGCTGATCGTGGAACATCTTAGTGACAAGTCGCTGGTAGGTGGCTCCTGCATTCTTCAACCCAAATGGCATCACCTTATAACAGTAAGTCTCTCTGGGTGTGATGAAAGTTGTCTTCTCTTCGTCTGGCCCATACAAAGGAATCTGGTGATAGCCGCGATATGCATCGAGGAAGCTCATTCTATCGTGTCCGGCTGTGGCATCGATCATCTGGTCGATCTTTGGGAGGGAAAAGCTGTCCTTGGGACAAGCCTTGTTCAGGTCGGTAAAGTCAACGCACACCCTCCATTTGCCAGTCTTCTTCTTGACGACCACGGTATTGGCTAGCCAGGTCGGGTATTGGACCTCTCTGATGGCGCCGGCCTCGAGTAGTTTATCCACCTATTCGACCACGGCTTCGGTTTGTGGCACCCCAGTCCTGCGAGCATTCTGCATCACAGGTTTATGATTAGGGTCTACATTCAATTTATGACATATTACCTCAGGGTCGATGCCAGGCATCTCTTGAGGCGTCCAGGCGAAGGCTTCTCTGTTCTGCACCAGGAAATGGACCAGTTCGGTCTTCTCTGGCTCTCCAAGCTGACTGCCGAGCAAGAAGAACCGTTCCGGATCTTGCGAATCGATTCTGATTTCGGTCAGGTCTTCCACGCTCTTGCTCTCTGGGTCCTGGCCGACCTCATCTAGCTTCTTCTCCAGCCTCTTCTCCATCTCGGCCATATTAACTTCTTTGGGCTCTCTCTCTCCGGATACCACGGCTGTCAGGCATTGCTTGGTTGCTTGCTAATCTCCTCTGACAGTGACGATTGCAATTCTGTCATTCTTTCATTCCCAAGGAAATTTCAACTTCTGGTGGAGAGTGGAAGGAACTGCCTCCGGACTATGAAGCCAAGACCTGCCCACTATAGCATTGTAAGGCGAGGGTGCATCAATCACCATGAAGGTTGTCTCAACGGACGCGCCGCCGGCCTCGACCTTGAACGTCACCTTTCCCTTGGGGTATACCGGCTTGGCGCTGAAGCCAATGAGGGGAATTCGGGCCTCCTGCAGGTCCTTCTCCGTCAGTCCCATCCTCTGGAAGCTATCGAAATAGAGGACTTCGGATGAACTACCGGGGTCGACGAGGACCTTCTTCACGGTGCAATTCTTTACGCCTTGCTTAGAGCAATCAAACTTCAGGGTGACGATCAGTGGGTCGTTGTGGGGAAGCTGCACCCCTTCCAGGTCTGCATCCGTAAAACTGATTTCGGGCCGCTCCCTCCTAGCCCTTTTCGGTGCTGAGCCGAGTTCGGCGGCCATGACCTGCTTACTGTGAGAGGCTTGCCTGGCCTCGGCGCGAGCTCGGTTACTCCCCTTGGGCGGGGGAGCTAAATGGATGACGTTAATGATCTTCTCCAACCCGTCGCTGTCATGTTCCCTCTCATCTCTGCGTGGAGCTCGAGTGTCTGCTCTGGTGTCTGCCTTGACGAATTCCTGCAGGTGTCCCTCTTGGACAAGCTTTTCTAAATGCGACCGCAGTATCCTGCATTCTTCGGTCTTGTGGCCGCCCTCTTTGTGATATGCACAAAACCTCGTCTGGTCTCGGGTGGACGGGTCGCCTTTCATGGGCTCTGGCCAGCTGAAGTACGACATTTTCTTGATTTTGTACATGATCCTGTGGATAGGCTCCTTGAAGATTGTGTTAACTGCCCGATATGCATCTTCGGACAGCCTGGGCCTTTTGCCTCTCGCCGAGGTGAATGCCTGAGCTCTTGCTGAGCCAGCTGACGCCCGGCGTCTACCTGAATCATCTCTTCGGGGCTCGTCTCTTCGGGACGGTCCCCTCTCCTCCTTGGGAAGCCCTTCACTTCGGTTCTTTTGTGCGGCCCCATGGTTTTCCTGAGCTCGGACCTGGTCGTCCTCTTGGGCGATGTAGCGGTTGACGACGGACATAAGCGCCGTTATGGAGGATACCAGGTTCCTGGCTAAATCTTTGCGAAGATCACCTACTGGCAGCAGGGCATTCCGAAATGCGAAGACGGCCACTTCGTCCTTGGAGTCTTCAATCTGGTTGTAGACCGTCCAGAATCGCTTCGCGAACTGGGTGACGTTCTCTCCCTGCTTCATCTTCAGGGCCATGACATCTACATCTGTCTTCGGCAGGGTCCTGTAGGCCTGGAACTTCTTCATAAAGGACTGCTGGAGTTGCTGCCAACTCGAAATGGACCCCTCCAGGAGCGCACAGAACCACTTCAGGGGGAGGTCACCCAAACTGGAGGAGAAGACTCGACAGTTCAGATGGCCCTCGTCTCCCCAAACAGACATCTTCTGGGAGAAGTGCCTGAGATGTGTAGCTGGGTCCGAGGTCCCGTCGTAAGTGACGAACCTCGAGACGGTGAACTTCTTCGGCAGGGGATACTTCTTGATATCGCGAGAGAAAGGAGACGCGCCGAGATCAATGGAGTCGCAGCAAACATCTTTTTGGTCTCGACCGAGACCAGCCACCTCCAGATTGCGCTGGACCGTTTCCCTTATGCGCTCGTCCAACCACTCCTGATCATGATACCTGCTCTCCGGAATGGTTTCTGACGCCTTCCTCGAGTAGCTAAGGCTGGCGCTCGAGCCTTCGTCTCGAGTTCGGTCAAGTCTTTTCTGATTCAGATGGTCCCTCAAGTCCTTCTCGGGAGAGTCGGGGCGCCTGCTACGAGATACCCTCCTCTCGTGCTGTCGCTGTGAGCGCTGTTGTCGCGACCGCTGCTGCTGCTGAGAGTGTTGTTGATGTCCTGCTGAACCCGTAGCTCTTTCCAGCTGCTGCCGGAGCTGGAGGATCAGAGCATCCCTCTCCTTGATGGCCTCATTTTGTGCTCTAATCTCTTGGAGAGTGGAGTCGAAGTCATTACTGGGATTATATTCTTCATCCTCAAAGTCCTCAGCATCCTCTACCTGACCAGAAGGACGTGGTCCGTCGCCCACTGGAGATTTGCTCCGCTGATTTCGTCCCGTCAGGAGGCCTCCTGCAGGTTGCTGCTGAGAGTTTCTCTTCCGGAGAGCAGACTCCAAGCGAGGATCACGCTCCTGAACGTTGATTCGGACGAGGCCACGCTCGACGTCATCCTCTACTACTGGTTCCTTCCCGGACCTCTTCTTAGCAGGGAGGAGGTCAGAGGACGATCCTGCACGCCTTGTCTTGGATGTTTCTCCGCCTTTCGCAGCTCTCCTCGTCATGGTGAAAGGGAAGATTGCAGAAATCGTTCCCCACAGACGGCGCCAATTGTAAGTGTAAAAAAATATACTCACAAGATTAGGATGCCTTCAAGGACTTACTCAAAGTACCAGAGAAGGAGCTGCGTGTCTGGTGAACCTGAAAGGGAAGAAGAGAACGGTCAAAGGACCCTGGCTGGGGCAGCGCAGGGCTCTCCGACGCTTAAGTTAGCAGTGATCGGAGAAGAAGGAGGAGGAGGAGTGTCGTTGCATGTAAGAGAATGCATACCTCATTTTTGGGTGGTCTGCTGCCTTATATGAGAGACTGTGTTCGTGCTTGTGCCAGCAGGCCTCATGATGCGACTAGGGTCTCCTCAGCCCACATAGTCATTAATGAGGGTCCATCACAGCCCTCATTGCATTTAATGAGGGTCCGATCAGCCCACATTGCATTTAATGCCAGTCACATTGGGCCTGATCTTCACCTGATCTGTTGGCGGCTGAGGTCCTGTCAAATCCGTTTCTTGGGCCCTGTCCTGATAGGATTGTGGCCAACGGATGTGATTACATGACTCCGTGTAGCCGAGACCAAATAGGGTGGTATGGCCGAACTGATTACCGCTCTCCTAATACCAGCAGCTGGTGCCGAAACCGAAGTAGTGTAGGCTCTATATCCGAGACCGATATGGGCATGCTTTGCCGAAACCGAACGGGGTTTGGTTTATGGGACGGTCCCCACACACAAACGATATTCTCCTAAGCAATTGGACTGTGCATTTGGATCATGCATGATGCGTATTCAGAGATGAGTTCTACCTCTGAGATAGTTCGGATGCGTTGTGTGCAAGAGAACATTTTTCCTATATAAATTGGTGGATATGTTGATGACTCATCTGCAACATGAAAAGATTTTGCACGGCCCATATTTCAATTTCAGAGATAGACTACTACTGCATTCTTATCCTTTCTATGATAAATTAAAAATTATCTATTAAATAAAAAAAAATTTCCTTTTATTTAAAGAAAATGGATTGTAACAAATAATGGAACAATGAGTTGTATAGAAAATCAAAATAATTTCTATCTATGATGGAATTATCTCTCCCATGGATACTAAGGACTTGTTTGTGAAACTAACAACACAGAGGAATTCGTCGTTTGTGCCCCTTTTTATGTGAAATTGAAGTCCTTATCGAAGAAAATTAGTTCTTTTTTTTTTTTTCGTTTTTTTGCAAGAAAAATGTCTCATACTAAACAATTGAACATTGTATTATACCGAAAATTTGAACTTTTTAACTCTTTGTTGTAAAATCCTCTCGTTGCATAAACACAACCTAACCCTTTAAATGTGATCTTCTCAAAACCCCATCTCTTTCTTTCATTTACAACTCCACTGAAACCTCCTTTTCCAAACCCATTATCGTAGACCCATTTCTCTAACATGCTTGGGTCGAGGGAGAGGCAAAAGAGTTGTTGTGGAGGAAGAGAGGAGGGGAGTTCTTCAACTGTTGGTGATGGAGTTATAGAGAAGAACCCATGAAATTATGTTGTTGTTGTGAAAGATCTATTGATTTCCCGGAAAACCCATCTCCAAAATTTGATGAAAAAAAAAAACCTTCTATAGATATGGTGATTGGTCTCTTTTACTTGAAACGATTGTAAGAAACCCTAAAATGTTAGACTGGAGCTTGACTCAACTTGACTCAGCCCAGTCCGAGCCCGAGTTCAGGTTTTTAAACTTTGCCCTGTAGCCCACTACTTCATTGTTAGGTTGAATACATTTTCCTTGCAAAAATGAAAGAAAAAGAGGAAGAACCAATTTTTCTCTATGGAGAGAATTTCTATTTCCCATAGAAGGAAAAGCAATGCATGATTCCTCTATATCTCTCTATCCAAGCGAAAATAAGCATAGTGCAAAATCTTCTCATTGCACAACTAGTAAGTAAAAATGTAATTGGTCTTGTGTAGCATAAAAGATTAGACTGATACGTCCTTCATCTAATGGGTCCGATGCTGATGAGTCCTATGTAATGAGCTAATTACGAAAAACCACTCGACACGTATAATTAAGCCGCTATCACGGGTCATCTGAGTTTTACACATGCAAATGAATTGTGAAGCCGTTAAACTTGTCATTCTAATATGAAGATGATATGATGATCAAATGGACCTCAAATTCGATAGGTGGATAGGTCTCACCCTATTCTTAAAATCCCCTTGAGTCCAATCTTGAGGTGGAGTCCTAAGTTGCATGCATCGGATGACAACTATATAAGTAAGAAAAATAAATGGATCAAGCTAACTAAGACTTAATAGTCGATATCGAAACCTCTAGTTCTGAAACAAGAAAGAACTATAGTCAGGTTACTCCGCTAACCTCTTAGGGCTCGTTTGGTAATTTTACTAATATAGTTAAGTTAAACATCCCATCAAAAGTACTTTTACCAAAACTCCCTCCATCTTTAAAAAAAAATAAGTAAAAAAATAACTATATTTATTTACTAAAAGACAAAAAAACTCTATTTTCTCATACAAAAGTAAAAAATATTATATCCCAAATAACTAAAAATAAAAAATTATTATAATTCACTTATATTTTATTTATTCTTTTCATTCTACTTCATTTTATTTTAAAAGTAAATTATAAGGTTGCATGAGTATGACATATGATGAAAAAAAAAAAAAAAAAAATCTTGTTGCCACCTTTTGGAGGAAAAGGAGGGTCCCGGCAACCTAATTGACACATTGGTTGAAACCGTGTTGACTAAACATTTGTCGTATTCTCCGCGTGGGTCTCGTTCTTGCGCCAATGTCAATGTCATTGTCATTGTCTTACTTTTCCGGCAGGTGCTTTTTCGTAAATATCAATGAAATATAAGGGCATACATATCATTAAAAAAGGCTGTACTATTATCTGTACGAAAATTTAGAGTGGCATATCTGCAAATATCTCCTACAAATAAAACCCCGATGATTACGCCACGTCATCGATCCGTGCTGAACTCTCCTCATCCCTCCGATCAAAACCTCCACCATCGCATCCCAGCCGTTAGATCACCTCCAAAACAAAACCCTCTTTTACTCCGTCTCTCCCAAGTCGTAACCAGGTCTCTCTGCTCTTTCTCAGATGGGCGAGGCCACTGAAGCTACCATGGCCCGCGCTCTGCCTCCCTCCAAACCCAGCTCCGCCCACAACCACCCTCCCTACGCCGAGGTAAGCAAAACCCCTTAAACCCTAAAGATCTTCTTCTAATCGTCGATCGATCTCCTTTAATCCACCTTCCTGATTTCGTACCCAGATGATTATCTCAGCAATCAGAACGCTCAACGAGAAGAAGGGCTCGAGCCGGATGGCGATCGACAAGTTCATCACCGCCGTCTACTTTGACCTCCCCCCGTCGCACTCGGCCAAGCTCACGGCCCATCTCCGCCGCCTCAAGGACAAGGGCCGCCTCGTCATGGTCAGGCACTCGTACAAGCTTCCGAACCAGGTGAAAAACGCTATTTCGGGTGAGAAGAGAGGGCGCGGGAGACCACCGAAGATGATGTCTTTAGGAGCACCGGAAGCGGCAGTGGTGAAGAGGCCACGTGGAAGGCCGAGGAAGGTGGAGGGTTTGGACGGTGGAGATGGGGCTGTGGAGATGGGGAAGAAGCGGGGCACGCCGGCCAAGACGGAGGGTGGAGATGGTGTCACGTTGGTCGGGAGGCCACGTGGGAGGCCGAGGAAGGTGAAGGTAGAGGGGGTTGAGATGAAAACGGAAGGGAAGAAGGCGCCACGTGGGAGGCCGAGGAAGCTTATCTTTTAAAATGGACGGTTGTGATTAGGGTTTTCAGTTCAGAGGTCAGTAAAATCTCTTATGTCTACTTCTCTTAAAGTTGTTAATGTTCTAACTGGATCACACTGTGTTTTCTTATTGTCTTGTAATGTAATAATTGTCTATTAGGTCAGATTGTAATGTAAATTTGTAAATTAATTTCAAAGCTCATGGAATGGATGAATTCACTGGTTTTTTTTTTTTTTTAGTTTTTCTTGCTGACCTGTTTGCTTACCAGGAGTAGAGTTTAAGGAGAGTAAAGCTTAGTAAACTGGGAGTGGGTTCGAGTAAGCCTGCCCGTTTGACATTTTACTTTTGAAGTAAAGTGAAGTGGAATGAAAAGAGAAAATAAAATATAAATGAGTTACGATCATATTTTGTTTTTAGATGTTTTGAATGGAATATTTTTGATTATTTTTTTTTTTTTAACGTAAAATAAAGTTTTTTTTTTTTTGAGTGAGTATAGGTAGTTGCTCTTTACTTCAAAAATACGAAGAGAGTTTTGAATTGGAGTCTTTTACAAAAGGTAAAAAAAGATTTCATAACAAACAATTAAAAATAAAATACCATCGT
Source organism: Cinnamomum chago (assembly GCA_038049695.1). NCBI lineage: Eukaryota > Viridiplantae > Streptophyta > Magnoliopsida > Laurales > Lauraceae > Cinnamomum > Cinnamomum chago. The sequence goes on along the minus strand of CP142453.1, from coordinate 25,539,430 downwards.
AATTCGTTTATATATATATATTTTTTCAAAACTAACTTTACTATTAGTAGAGTTGGGGCAAAATTTGAGATAGGATCCCAAATGGTGTCGATGACAATGTGAATTGAATACACTTTTAAGTTGACAGCATTTTATCCAATCATGGGCCAAAATCTTTTTTTTTTTTTAGGTATTTGTTGTTAATTTGACATTGCATGTCAAGTGATCGATCACCTTTAATTAGGAATGTCAATGGAATAATGGTTATTTGGTTATCTGATTTTTTTTTGTAATGTAACTTTCATAGTTTCATTAGATAAAAAGAAAAAAAAGGGTTACAATATCAGAGAGAGAGAGAGATTGTAAGATATCAATAGAGATGAAATCCAAAATGAGAAAAGGAATCACAAAGCTGAAAAACATCTATTATAGTGAATGAGGATGATCTCTACTGTGAAAAGTTATCAAACTTGGATGACCAAATCCCTCATTTGCCAACATATTAGCCATAAAGTTTGCAATACAATAAAGATAGTTGGAGGAGACCCCATGGAAGGTTGAATCTTGCAATACAATAATGTTGCTAGATCTCAAATTTCATGGGAAGTATCTGCTATAGTCTCCATGGAAGGGTCGAATCTTGCTGGAAGCCTATCAGACCCACATAGACAATTGTCTTCCACCATGATGTTGTGAATATTCATTTGATGGCCTTCATAATGATCTGTTCTCATGGGTAGCATTTTCACCTCCTCTACTTAAGGACCTATAGGGCCCAAGGACAATATATTTCCAGCTAGTTCTGAGTTTTCAGCAGCACTACCATCAAAGTTTAATTTAAAACCACCTTTCGGTGGGAGAGCGCCATTTGATAAAAGACAACAAACTGGTGGGAGAGCATGCAGCATTCCAATCCTTGATGACCCATCAGATGGAGAAGTTGTCTAACTTTGGAATTTGGATGACCTGATACCCATGAACAACATAAAATCCCACCTTGTCTCTCAACCCTGTTTGGTAGTGCATCTTCCAACTTTCATTTGGTTATCTCAATGTTTGAATTCTTTTGTTTTTGTTGTTGTTTTTTTTTTTTTTTGGCTAATGGAGGGTTTTCCATCCTTTGGGCTGGACTAATCCCTCGGGCTGAGAGAGAAGCTAGGTAAAGCTCCTGTGGCCTCCAGGTGATAGCACTATTGAACTTAACCTTAGGTTTCTGAAAAAGGGAGAACCGTACATCGATACCAGGACCTATAACTCTGGAAGAGAGAGGAACGTCCACTCGGCCAATCCTTAGGATTGAAATCCACATCAAGATTATTGCACATGAAACCCATTTTTGGAACTGGAGAGGAATTTATATGAATCCATGAGCATTGAATTTTGAAAGTTTCTGGGTTTTTTTTTTTTTTTTAATTGACTTTGTATCGTTTGGATTTTAACTAAGAGGATCTGGATTGAAAAGTGACTCCCACGGTACCTGACCAGATATGTATTACAATAAATACACTTACCTTGAACTATATTGTTTTTGTGATAAGTTATGGGGTTTGTGTTTTAACCGTTTTTTTTTTTTTCATAGCCTGCTTCACTGACGGTTTTTCCTCTATTGCCAGGGAGGGAACCCTGGTCAGCCTTGTGAATATGAATGTGCAGGTTTTTTGTCACTAATTCCAACGACAGATTGGCTACATGTGTTGGGATTCTCGGAGCTTGAATTATTTTGATTTTTTATTTAGAGTGTTGGGATGGGCAAGGTTCAAGATTATATTGCTTTTTAGGGTCTCCATGACCAGTATCTCATTCTCGTTTCGAGAATTTAACTTGTAGGCTCGAAAGATTTATTTTTGAGGATTGTTAATCTTTGTATAGTACTATAGCTTCTGTTGCCAATCTTTCTAATATCTGTTTAGATTTAACTTTATCAATGTTGTGTCATGATCGTCTATCATCATGGAATTCGATATGAATAATGCAATTCATGAATGTGCACGTGAACCTTTTTCCATTAGATCTCTTGATTAGACAACACAAGGTTGTTCCATTTCCTACTGATGAGATGCTGATTCCAAATAATTCTAACGAAGTGAAGTGAGTTATTCTATAGTTTTTATGACTTCTTGTTATTAAAAAAAAAAAAAAAACCTTGGGTTGTACATGTCAATGGTGATGGTGAGATACAGTCTATCCACCCATTATCTCACTCATTTAGGCATGTATTTTTAAGACATGGACAATAGGGAGTAAGGTGGGCATGTTTGCCTAATGTAAAGATACCATGACAGGGATCATAATGGACATATTTTCTGCAGTCCAATTTTGGAAGTTAATTGTAACAAATTCTTGTGTCGTAGAAATAACTATTTAAACTTCATCGTTCCCAATTGAGAGGACAAGTAATATGATGAGGTTGGTGAAGTGTTAGATTCAACCCAGCAGAGAAATTCCAAGCTATAGGGCATGTTTGGAGGTATTTATGAAGAAAATTCCATATGCTGGAAAATCTTGAGGGTTTGTGATGCCTAATTCTTTATTAGAATGTCTAACAATAATTTGGTGTGACATGATGTGATGGTTTTTTGCTGAAATTAGCAAATGCGACAGTTCACTGGGATTATGAAATCTCGCCACCTAAAAAGGTTTCAATTAACCTCTGAAATCCCTATAATTTCATTTTCCTTTGCTTTATGGTGCAATTTTCAAAAGTTCAAGTACAAAAGAGGATTTAAAAACCGGCTTTGATCCGGTGAGAACTGTTCTCAACGAGTCACCAAGAGAACCTTTTTCTAGGGCCTACTGGGGTTTTCATCTTTGAATGGGACCGGTGGGGATTGAAAGTTCTATATGAGACAATCCTAAGTATCCAGTTTGGCCATAATCCTATGCTCATAACCCTTTCATCCATGGCCAACAAGTCCAATCTTAATATGTTTATTTGGAAGAACCATTTTCACATGAGTAAATCATATTTTGATGGAAAGAGAGAGGAGCATGGGCAGGGATGGATCTAAAACTATTTCAGAGAGGAAATAGTGGGTCTCATTGAGCAATTCAAATCATGAATTGGGGGCGAAAAAAATTATAGAAACTAGAGATTAAGTTGAGTTTTGTTTTTTTTCTTTTTTCTTTTTTTGAATATTTCTCAAAATTCACAAGGATCTAATATATGAAACTACTTGCAATGAATTTATCATATTTATGAGAATACTCAATGGTTTGGCTCATAAATTAGGAGCCCATAAAAGTGCCAAATTTTTATATTTTTTTCAGTTTTTTGCGTAGTTTTCAAAATCCATGTGGATCTAAGACATGAAAATTTTGGGTTTATCATATGTTCAAGAATGTTAATAAACGATTTGGATCATTTGCTGGAGCTCTACAAAAGTGAAAGTAATTAAAAAGTGAGATTTACATATATTTGTGTTTTTTTTACATGTTTTTTAAAATCTTTGAACATTTAAGATATAAGAGGATTTAACCGGAAAAATCACTTAATGCGCATGTGTTATGCGATCAAGCACTTTAGCAAGTGGGGCACCAATGAGAGCAATTGGGCCCAATTTCCATTTGTTTTTACCTATTTGGCACATCGTCAATGCCGACCTTATTTATACTGAATAAGGTCGGCGATGACCTTGTCCGCGAATCATATTTAGGGCTCATATCCATGTTTTTTCTCATTCTTCTCTTCTCTCGTCCACCAAACCATCGAGATTGACGTTGGACCAATGCCGAAGAGCGGTTGCTTCCATTTCCAAAATCACCAGCCTTCAAACTAAATTGTTGAACTGCTTCTCTTTGCTCTCATTGTATTTTCCATCGTCCATGATTTCTACCGACACTCCAGAGGTATCTATCTTCTTCCGTTTTTGAATCCTTGTCAATGTTTTCATATTTTCCCTCCTTTTGTTTTCCCGCCATCCCGCATATGATATCAAAGTGCATGGTAGGTTAGCTTCAACGTCGTTGTTCGATTTGTACATTGTTTGATTGCATTGATTAGGGTTTGTAGATTCCAAATTTGAGATATTTTCAATTGAGAAGGACGATGAAGGATTGGGGCTTGTTTTAATACTTCCAGAAAAGTTTGAGTGAGAGTTATTTTTATTTTAACAGTTCCAAACTTAAGGATGTTGTATCCCATCAAATGTCACTAGTGGTTCATTTGTTCCTTTTGTGTTTCTTCATTTTGACAATGTGAGTGGGTTCATATGCTAGAATTAGCCTCTCGAAATCTCTTCATAATAAGAGATAGGTGGACCATTAGCAACCGCAGCCGATAATGCATCAATTCATATGTGAAAAAAAGAAGAAGGATCCCTATTCAAAGAACCACATCCACATGAGTGATCGAATCATATCATCTCCTCCTCACATGCCCTAAATATTGCATACAACAGGTAAAATGCGAATTGATGACACATTTGAACTACAGTACCCACAATCTCTAAAAGAATTACACCATAACATTTAATACTCAGAGCTTCATCAACCAATCATCACCTCACTCCCCAAATAGATCATTAGAGTTTCAATAGCTCTATACCATTAGCTATTTTGAAACTGATACAAGGAACTTTCTTTAATAAATAGCTAGGTGTAGCACTTATATACTAACACAGTCTATATCCCCTATCATTTCAATAAATCAAGATGAATAGCTATTTGCAAACTTGCAACCGATAATCTAGAATGTAAATAGAGAAATAAGAACAGATCTATGGTTTCAATCCATCAGTGCTAGTTTTGTTCATTTTAAGCTTTCCTTGCAGCTTGAATGATTGATATAATAGGTGTTTTGTTTTGAGGGCAATTGAATGAATAGTTGGTTATATGTTTTTGTTATTCTTTGGGTAGTGTGTAAATGTAGAATTGCAGTTTATGGGTTTCATTTGATGATTTGTGTTTTGTGCTTTATGGTGGAATAAGTTTTTATGTAGACATAATGTGGCTTGAATACCTGATACAATGAGTGCTTTGTGTTTTAGGGAAATTGAATGGATGGTTATATGCTTAGCTATTCCTTAGGTGATGTGGAAATGTGTAAATGCAATTTTTTTATCATCCAATGATTTGTGTTTTTGGTGGAATTAGTGTTGATCTGCGCACTGTTTGGATTAATGAACAATTTCTTGGCTTATTTTGTTCATTTAATTTCTTCTTTGTGGCTTAAATGCTTGTGAGAATGGGTGTTTTGTCTTTAGGATAATTGAATAGATAAATAGTTATAAGTTTATCCATTATGGAGTTATATCTTCTTTGTGCTATATGTGTTCTTCTAAATACGTTGTAATGTAACTTGTAACTAAAGTGATGCAGTCTGTGGATGTTGTGAATTTTCAAATGTAAACTTAAGAGATGTACATAATTGTTTCTTAATTGTATATGGGATGTCGATTGAATGTCAATTGAATGCATTATTTGTTTGTGCTTATATTTTAAATGCAACATTTATCTTTTTCTTTTTGTACACATAGTTGTATTTTGATGTAAATGTCATACTTCCAGCATTTCATTTTTTTTCCCTTGTTTATACAACGTCATCACCGACGCTGTAGTACTAAAAATACCTGATAATGCATGGAAAAGTTACAACTTTTGATTGAAAAAATTAGAAAACATGCATTGGTGATAACCTTATTTTACACTGCTAAGGTCATCATCGACCCTGTAATGGTTTCATTGAAGATGTTGCCCGGAAAAGTTACTACTTTTGCTATAAAAAAAAAACCTATGTTGATGGTGACCTTATTTTATACTGCTAAGGTCATCACCAACACTGTAGCACTAAAAATGCCTGAGGATGCATGGAAAAGTTACAATTTTTTGTTGAAAAATTAGGAAACATGCGTCGGTGATGACCTTAATTTATACTGCTAAGGTCATCGCCGACCTTATTCATTGTTAATAAGATCAGCGCCGACGATGTGCCAAATAGGTAAAAGAAAAATTTGAAAATTGACCCCAATTGCTTTAATTGGTGCACCACCGACTAAAGTGTTTGATTGCATAACACGTGCGCATTAAGTGTTTTTTCCGGTTAAATCCTCAAGATATAAACTTCACGCTTCACTATTTATATGAGAATATTAAAGAATTGGAATCATGAATGGGGGACCCACAAAAGGGCAGAAAATCACATCATTAGGGTTTTTAGATCTATAAGGTTATATTTTCTTATTGTGTTTTTCACATATCTTTCAAATTATACGAGATTTTTATGTGAACCTTAATGTACTCTTGGACTTGTCAGTTCAATAAAAAGAGTTGAACCGTCCGAACTGCAAGCATGGCCCCCAAAAGAATGTGAGAAATAGAAGACAAGTAGATGAGATTTGATCCCACTGCACAATAATAATGGTCAATATGAAGTGGTGTTGTTTGCTGGTGGCAAAAGTTGGCTCAATCCGATCCTGACCTAACAATCAACCCACAATATTGAAGGATTAGTCACGATCGGAAATCTTAACCAAATTTAAATGGGCAGATTAGGGCCATCCTGCCTAATAAATGAAATGGTTTGGGTTAAGATCTAAACTCATTTGGTGGTTTTAATTGAAAGCACTGTATACCAGCCTTAACACCCATTGCTTTCCTTGTATGTAAATTTTCAAAGTAAGTTTCAGTGGGCCAACCGATAGATTGATTGTACACAAGGGACTACCTCCATTCCTATCCAAACAAGGAAAAAAGTAAAGTAAGTTCATAACATGTTCCACTTTTATATTTTGAACACCGATTAGTGTGTTAGCGTCTAAGTGCCCAAAGCGCGTAGCTGCAAGACGCTAAGTTTTAAAATAATTATATATCCAGAGCGCCCGCAAGACAATAATTAACAAGTCAAAAGAATTTTCTTTATTCAAAAGATAAATATTTAGCTTACAGAAAAAGAAAATGCACGAAAAACCAAAATTCTGCACGGTTCGCTCCATATTCGGTCGAACCGCGCTCTGAAGATGAATCTGCTTCGAAAGTGTCGATCCGTGTTTTCAAAGCGGGATCGAGAGGGTTTGGAGAAGGTTTCGGGCACTGAGGTCGGCGTATCCAATCAAATTGGATCTTGTAAAGGTGAGCTTCACCGTGCATTTAAAGACGGGTGTTGCACCATAATACAATGCAGCGACATTGCATCATAGTTCTGTCCAAAAGAGAACCTACATCAAGTCCCAATTTCTTCCAATGCAATAATGCAAACATCATTAAATGGGCCCCAATCAACCTTGACATTTTTGTTGGCCTAGTGGGTCCAGATCAAGTGGGCTCATGGTCATGGGTATTATGGTAATTGTACTGGGACTTTCTTATTGACTAAGATCAGGTTTCTTGAGGGATAAGAAAGAGAGCATTATACATATGATGTAATGTGTAACCCATGATGTAACAAAACTGATCATACAGAGAGTGAACCCAAAGGAGAGTCGAGTTTCTTTTCTGTGGACGTAAACAAGATTGTCGAACAACGTAATTCTCTTGTGTCTGATTGCTTATTCTTGTGTGGTTGATTGCTTGTTGGATCACTTAGATTCACATTTCCGTATACACGCGCACAACAAGTGATATCAGAGCCTAGGTTTGCTAGGGTTGGATTGTGCTGAGTACGCAATCGACGGATCAAATCAAGGATTGATCCGAATATCTGCACGTGGTCTTCGTTGCAGAAAAGAGCAGAGATCGGTTCCGATCTCGAGTGGGCCACACGGATCGGATTCCGGCATAAATCTATTTGCATAGAAGAACAGAGGCTCGGTTCGATTTCGATTGCAAAAATCCCAGCTGCTTTGTCTGGGAAGAAGGTTCTTCCGGGATTGCCGTCACTGGACTTCTTGAACATCGCTTGAAAAGGAGGATAGTTGCACCGCCATCGCTGCGCACAAGGCTACTTGGTTTTCTTGATTTGCAAGATCGCAACCGGACCCACATCATCACCGGACTTCTTACTTGTCGCCGGAGAAGAAGGATCGTCATCGGAAGCCGTCGCCGTGCTGTAACGCCGTGTCGTGGCCGAAGAGGAAGAAGGAAGGCAACAACGCTTCCATCGTTTTTTGTTATAGAAACCAAAACAAAATGAAGAGGAAGAAAGAGATCTGGATTGTTTCACCCAAGCCAGGTTGGGTTCTGGGTAAGGTTGACTTGACCTACTACGGAAGCCCAGCCCAGATCCCAGACCAGATCAGGTTCGGTTTGGGTCAGTTCAGCCTTACCCATTTGCAGAATCCTAGCACAGTACTGCACACGTCAATAGAACGTACGGTCAGTAGGGGTTTGATTGGGGATCGACGGCTGAAAATTGTTCTCTCGATATCTTGATTACCTGAGGTCAGATTGGAGATCCGTTTACTCCTACAGACTCGTTACGAGTAGATCTACGTAACTATGGAAGAAGATTGACAGTTTGACGATCAACAAGAAAGTTTGACTTATCGGAGCGCAGAAAACTGTTTTTGCGATATCGAAGCTATCCGGAGTTGGATTTCAGATCCGTTTCTTCTAGTGTGCTCATGGTGATGAGATCTATAAATTGGTGCATAAATTGAGGTTAGTGAAAGTTGTTTATTTTTCTTGATTATTTCATTGAGATGGAGAACAGCACTATGAACACTAGCATGATCAAACTCAACCATACCAATTGGTTGATTTGGAAACCTAAGATGGAGGATGTACTCTTATTGCAAAGACCTCTATGATCCCATTGAGAGGGATAATGCCCAACCAAAATAAATGTTTGATCTAGATTGGAAAAAAATGCATAGAAATGCCATTGGTTACATCAGACAGTGGGCGGATAATAGCATATTTCACCACGTATCTAATGAAGCCAATGCGAATACCCTTTGGAAGAAGTTAGAAGAAAGATATGAGAAGAAAATTGCCGTGAATAAAACTTTTCTTATTAGAAAGCTTGTGAACATGAAATTCAAGAAGAGTGGTAAAATTGAAGATCATATAAATGATCTCCAATGCATTTTGAATGAGCTGGCTACAATGAAACCAATGAGAATACCCTTTAGAAGAAGTTAAAAGAAAGATATGAGAAGAAAACTGCCATGAACAAGACTTTTCTGATTAGAAAGCTTGTGAACATGAAATTCAAGGAGGGTGGTAAAATTGAAGATCATATAAATGATTTCCAATGCATTGTGAATGAGTTGGCTACAATGAAGATGGTCCTTGATGATGAAATGCAAGTTTTATTTCTTCTAAGCTCTTTACCAGATACATGGGAAACATTAGTTGTTTCTGTTAACAACTCTACTCCAGACGGTGTGTTATCAATGAGTCAGGTTACTAGCAGCTTGTTAAATGAAGAAATAAGAAGGAAAACTACGGGGGACAGATAATGCACATGCCTTTGTTACTAAGAAAAAGAGGATGAATAAGAGTAGGAGACCAAAGGGGGGTCGTGTCAAGTCTAGAGGTGGATCACAGACTAAAAAAAAATTTGGAAAATGCTTTCATTGTAGCAAGGAGGGCCACATTAAGAAGAATTGATTTGCCTTAAGGGCCCGTTTGGTAATTTACTTTTAAAATAAAGTGGAGTAAAGTGAAATGAAAAGAATGAATAAAATATAAGTAAGTTATAATAGTAATTTTTTTTAATTGTTTGGGATAGAATATTTTTTACTTTTTGTATGGGGAAATGAAGTTTTTTTGTCTTTTAGTAAGTAAATGTAGTTGCTTTTTGACTTTTTTTGAAAAAGATTGAGGGAGTTTTGGTAAAAAGTACTTTTGATGGGATGTTTGACTTGACTTGACTATATTAGTAAAATTACCAAACGGGCCCTAAAGTTAAAGAAAGAAGCCAACAATGAGTTGAAGAATGACACTAACATTACAACTACTTTGGATACTGAAGTAGTGGTACTGGCCAGTGAAGATGAAAAGTGTTTGAGTGTTGCAGATGATCAGGTTGAGTGGGTTGTTGACATAGCAGCATCCTACCATGCTACTCCTTGTAAGGAGATGTTCACAACGTACAAAGCATAGGACTTTGGCACTGTGAAGATGGGCAACATAAGTCATTCAGATATTGTTGGGATCGGTGATGTCTGCATTCAAACCGATATTGGTTGCATAATTACGCTGAAAGATGTGTGACATATTCCTGATTTGCGGTTGAATCTGATTTCCGGAACTTCATTGGACATTGCAGGATATGAGAGTTACTTCGGGAATGGCAGATGGAAACTCAGTAAAGGGTCTCTTATTGTTACGAGAGGAAAGGCGTGTAATACGTTGTACAAGACACATGTGAAACTACGCAAAGATGTGTTGAATGCTGTTGAAGACAAATCCTCTCCAAATCTGTGGTACAAGAGACTGGGACATATGAGTGAGAAAGGACTCAATTATTAGCAAAAATAGATTGAATTCATTACTCCAAAGGTACATCCCTTGACCCTTATGATTATTACTTGTTTGGTAAACACATTGTATCTTTTTCTTAAACATCAACGATAAAATCTAATGTGTTGGATTTGGTATATTTTGATGTTTGTGGTCCCATGGAGGTGAAGTCATTGGTGACAATAAGTTTTTTGTCACATTTATTGATGATGTATCCAAGAAAGTCTGGATTTATGCGTTGAAATCAAAGGATCAGGTGTTCAAAGTATTTCAGCAGTTTCATGTCATAGTTGAAAGAGATACATGAAAACTCTTGAAATATCCCCACATAGATAATGATGGAGAGTACACATCCAACCAATTTAAAGGTTATTGCTCGAAGCATAGTATTCGACATGAAAAAAAGTTCCTGGTACTCCACAACACAATGGTGTGGCAGAAAGAATGAACTGCATTATTCTTGAAAGGATGAGATGCATGATTAGAGTGGCACAACTACCCAAGTCATTTTGGGGTGAAGCTGTCCTGACTGTCGTTTACCTGATTAACAGGTCTTGCTCAATTCTTTTGGATTTTGACATTTCAGAGAGGAAATGGACATGTAAAGATGTTTCTTATTCTCATTTGAAGGTGTTTGGATGCAAGGCTTTTGCACATGTACTAAAGGAGCAACGTTCAAAGCTGGATGATAACGCAGTATTTTACATTTTCCTTGGCTATGGTGGAGCTGAGTTTGGCTACATGATATGGGATCCAGAGAAGAGGAAAATTATCGGAAATATGGATGTAGTGTTTCATAAAGACCAATTCTTTGGAAATATTGAGAAGACTGAAAAGTCTAATGAAGTTGTTAATGGAGTGGTTGATCTCACACCAACTCCTCTAGTGGCGACTACATGTGGAGAAGGGACAAAATAATCCGGATTGTGATGAGGCGCAGGGGTTGTCAGATGATCATAGTGTTGAGTAAGGGGAGCAGTCTCCTTAGTCAGAAACCACAGAACCTCAGGTTAGGAGGTCTACTCAAGAGCGTCAACCATCAACAAGTTATCCTACAGCAGATTATATTTTGCTTACTAATGAGGAGGAGGTAGAGAGCTACACAGAAGCAAAAACTCATGCAGATAAAGATGAGTGGAAGAAGGCTATGCAGGATGAGATGAGTTCTTTGAAAAAAAACAATACTTATGAGTTGGTGGAACTTCCAAAATGCAAGAAGGTTTTGAAGAACAAATGGGTGTTCAAGTTGAAGAGAGATGACAGTGGAAAACTGATAAAGCACAAAGCACGGCTAGTGGTTAAAGGCTTTGCACAGACGAAGGGTATTGACTTTGATAAAATATTCTCTCCAGTTGTGAAGATGACTTCTATCAGAGTTGTCTTGGGTCTGTCGCCAACATGGACCTTGAACTTGAACAGATGGATGTGAAGACTACATTTCTTCACAGTGATATGAAATGAGAGATCTACATGACTTAGCCAAAGGGGTTTGAAGTAGAAGGAAAAGAACAGTTGGTTTATAGGTTGAAAAAGAGTCTCTACAGGCTTAAGTAAGCGCCAAGACAGCAGTACAAGAAGTTTGATTCATTCATGGTGAGTTACAGGTACCGGATGACAGCTGTAGATCACTGTGTTTATATTCGTAAGTTTGGCAATGACAAATTTATCATCTTTCTTTTATATGTAGATGATATGTTGATAGTTTGACAAGATAGTAAGATGATTAACATGTTAAAAAAGGACATGTCAAAGACTTCTGATATGAAAGACTTGGGTCCCGCATGATAGATTTTGGGAATGCAAATACGTCGTGACATGAATGCCAAGAAGTTATAGTTGTTACAGGAGAAATATGTTGAACGGGAGCTAGCAAAGTTCAACAAGAAAGATGTTAAGCCAGTTAGCATGCCTTTAGCCAGTCACTTCAAGCTTAGTAAGAAATTATGTCATACTACAGATAAAGAAAATGAACGGATGACATTTGTTTCATACTCCTCAACAGTTGAGAGTCTTATGTATGCCATGGTGTGTACACAGCTAGACTTTGCTCATGCAGTGAGTTTAGTGAGTAGATTTCTTTCTAACCCTTGGAAAGAGCATTGAAAAGTAGTGAAATGGATCTTCAGATATTTGAGAGGTACATCAGATTTGTATTTGTGTTTCGAAGGCTCAAAACCAGTACTTGAAGGCTTTACAGATGCTAATTTTGCAGGCGATTTTGATCATCGGTTGTCTACTTCTGAGTACTTATTACCTTTGCAGTGGGAGCTATTTCCTGACAGTCTAAGTTGCACAAGTGCACAACATTGTCTACAATCGAAGCAGAATACATAGCTGCTAATGAAACAGAAAAGTAGATGATTTGGTTGAAATTTTTTCAAGAACTGGGTTTGAAGCAAGGAGAGTATATAGTGTATTGTGATAGTTAGAGTACTATAGATCTTAACAAAAATGCTACATACCATGCCCGCAAGAAGCACGTTGATGTACGATACCATTGGATTCGTGAAATCATTGAAAAGAATCTCATGAAACTGGAAAAGATTCACACTGACAAAAATCCCTCCAACATGATGCTAAGGTCGTGTCTAAGGGAAAGCTGGAGCTATATTCAGAATTAGCAGGACTGGACTCCTAGTTAGGGAGTTCAGAGGTGTCTTCTCTATGGTCTGGAGGGGGAGATTGTTGGCTTAGTGGGTCCAGACCAAATGGGTTCAGGGTCATAGGTATTATGGTAATTGTACCGAGACTTTCTAATTAACTAAGATAAGATTTCTTGGGGGATAAAAAAGAGAGCATTATATATATAATATAATGTATAACCCATGATGTAACATAACTAATCATACATAGAGTGAACCCAAAAGAGAGTCGAGTTTCTTTTCCGTGGACATAAGCAAGATTGTCGAACCACATAATTCTCTTGTATCTGATTGCTTGTTCTTGTGTGGTTGATTGCTTGTTAGACCACTTAAATTCACGTTTCCGCGTACACGTGCGCAACAAATTTTTAGCAAGACTATGAGAATGGGCTCAACTAAAATATTTGAGCAGAAAAGAGAAGGGAAAAAAATCGAACACATTGAAATAACAACTCTACATAATTAAGGGTACCTTTGGCTTATGCATGAAATAGAAAAAATGAGTTTTACATAAATTTATTTATTTCTTACGCAAATGTTAAATATGTGAAACATAGTACCATTTTTGTCCAAAACGCCATTCTCAAATGAGTAAAAATAAGTACATTTTAGATGTGTTTGGAATTTCTTTTGTAAGATTATTTATAAATTTATTAAGCTTTATAAAGATAAAAGATATGAAACTAAGGTCTTGGTGCTCATTTAATATTGAATGGTTTGGATCAAGAATTCGAGGTTCGCGTAAATTCATAAAATTAGGTCTATATGTTGAATTTTTTTAAAAGTTTTTGCAATGACTTTCTCAAAATCTATAAAGACTCGCTCCATTTTGAATATAAACATTCCATCATCTGAATATCAATTCATGTCAGCCAGAACATCTAACCTAACCTTAACTAAGAAAATCAAATCCTTACCAAAAGAAGAGGAAAAAAAAAAAAAGAGTATGAGAGATTAAATTCTTACACAATTTGTCATTGCCTTATCAATGCATAGAAGAAGAAGGAGAATAAGAGAGGAGCAGGTCTTTTTAAATTTTCCCTCTGCTCATCATCTCCTTAAACTCCTCGAAATTGACGCTCCCATCCCCATCGGAATCAACGGACCTGATCATCCTCGAACAATCCTCGACCGAGCATCTCTCTCCCAAGCTCTTCAGCACCCGATGCAGCTCCTTCGCCGATATCTTCCCATCCTTGTTCTGATCGTACATCTCAAACGCGTCTCGAATCTCTTTCCCATCGCCTCCTCCTCCTCCTCCTCCTCCGCCGTAGAACTCCACGAATTCCTTCAGATCCACGAATCCGTCGCCGTCGGAGTCCATCTCTGTCATCATGCGGCTCAGCTCGTCTTCAGAGGGCGGAGATCCGAGTGACCGCATCACGCTGGCGAGCTCCGACGCCGATACCTTGCCGTCGCCATTGGCGTCGAAGCGGCTGAAGACCTTCTCGAGCTCGCTCGTCTTGTCATGGCTGCTGCTATGGTTTTTTGCCATAATCGGATGCAGAAGCAGATGCAGATGCAGATGCAGCGTGGCTGAAGACCTTATTTGATTTTGTTGTTGATGTTATTGTTGGGGTACTTTAAAGAAAACGCGTTTCTTGTTACTTACAACAAGAAAAAGGAAGAACACGCGTTTGGAGATCACGCGTTTTTAAATCATGTTTCTGACAGTGATTTTTTGACGAGAAGTTTCAGAATCAGATCTCTCAACGGAAAGGTAATGTAACTGCCTCTTGCATTTCCAGTTGCATTATACAGTTTTGCTGACTTTGGCAGGGAAAATTAGTACACTACCTGCAGTAGTCCGCAGGGTTATCTATCGAGGTAGTCTGCTTTTAATTAACCATTAACCACGTTGGGAAGGAGTCCGGATCTTATCAGGTTTTGACTTAGAGGATTCTGAATTAATGGGGGTGAGAATTTTGCAGTGGGCCTGTTCTTAAATTTTTTTCAATAAAATAGATTCCCCTCTCTCTTGTGTCTCCCAATCTTATCCAATAAAATTTGGTCCCACCTTGAGATTGAAGGTATACGAGAAATTTTATATGCTTGGACATATGTCTCTAACTAATTAAGCTACAGATGGGGATGTCTATCTCCAATTTTTTTCCTTTAGTAATTCAGCCAAGGGACTGGGACTAAGAGATAGCCAGCACACATACGAGAAGACTTCCCACACAAGCAGGAAGAAAGCCCATACAAATAGAAAAAAGAGTGCACACAGTAATTAAGAAGACCACGTAAAAACTGCGGCTGCGTATTAGTGAGGTAATTTTGAGTGGGCTACTTATTAGTGAGGTAATTTTGAGTATATGACAAAGGGCAATCTTCGCCTAAGGACATAAGCAGGTACTTGTGTAGTTTACATTGGGGAAGTTGATTTTGAGAGTGGGCTCCGCTACATGTGAACAACTGCCATGTCATGCTGCATACCAATAACCATGTGAAACGATTCCCGTTGTTCAAAAGGGGAAAAAGTAATTCATAAGCTTTTTGACATTTGCAAGATGACTACTTTAATGGCTAAAATCTATAGATCTACTCAAGTTTATTTATTTATACAAATGGAAGGGAAAAGTCTAGGGGCGGCTCGATCATTGGACAAGAAAAATCCTTACTTTAGACCCTCTAAAAAATAAGCCCTCATAAAAATTATATTTTCAAATTCTATAAAAACAGCAACTGCCATAGGTTTTTTTCTCCAATGGCCCCATAATAGTAATTAGTATCACATCTCATTAAAGTCATCTTTTCACATTTAAACAAAGCGTTAAAACAAGTGTCATCCTTCTTTTTCTCTACGCAGTGTCTTTTTAAATCGTAACAAATCTCAACTCAACCTCCTTGCCACCTCACCAGTGAGGTTTTTCAAATGAACATTTTTCCACCAACGCTTTTCCATCTCACGTACTCTTTACTCTCTCACCATCTGTCTCTCTCATAGATTGTCTTCATCTATAATTACTTTTTTTTTTATTTCAAAAGCAATCTTCTTTAAAGATTTATTGATTTGAATTTATCTTCTTTTTAATCATATATGTGGATATATTCTGATAATATATGTGAGTCTTTTTCATAATATATGTTAATCATAACTCATTAACTCAAATATAATCCTTTTTTTTTCATAATGAAAAAACTGGATCAAATTTGAAATTCATCTACATCTACAATCTTTATGACCAACAATGATAAATCACTAAATCAAGTTCTATTGTTTTATGATTTTAAGATTTTTTTAATTTCATACTCTTATTGTATGCTTATTATAATTAGTGTTTATTTTATTTATAAACATTATTAGTTATAATTTATAAATGATAAATATATCTATTAGAAAATACGAATCCAAATGCTCAAAATTATTAAAAAAAAGATAATTTAAGACATCATTTAAAATTATCGCTTTAAGCCTCAAATTGTATCAAGCGAATCCGGTAAAACATGCATATTTTAGAAAAAAAGTGACAAAACTGTGAAAACACATGCATATTCGAGAAAAAGTGACAAGACTGTGAAAACATGCATATTCGAGAGGAAGTGACAAGACCGTCCTTTGCAGTCAACAGGCAAAATAAATACATTTCATGTATCAACGTGATTTACGACTGGTACGATCTTGCAAGCCACGTTATATTATTCTAATTGCGGTAGGAGGAGCATGTGACCTATTTTTAGTTTTCAATTTGACATCCAATTGCTTTAGAGTCTGAAATAAATGAAGAAAATGACCCCCGACGGCCCCGAGAATCTTAATCATCTCACGGCAAATGTAATTTTTGTAGAGTATTTCTTTAAAATTATTTAGGGATATAGCGGGTACAGGCGTCTTTATTTCTGACATTAGCCCGCAATATATGAAGTTTCGATATCCCCACATAATTGATTGTATAATAATGGTATGATATGGCAATGCCCTATAATATCTGTGACATCACACAGTTCTAAAATATCACAAAGTCCGATGTATGTGATATCGCATTACCTAAAGCTATCATATATATTGAATAGTTTTGTTAAAAGTGCTTAAACTTCAACACTTTATGGACAAATGCAAGATCTAAAGACCATTGTACAAGCAATATCTTAAAGTTTTATTATTATTATTATTGGTCTTTGTTCGTGACATTTAATTGTTGATAAATAGCCAAGGATTCTGCTCAACTATTAATGCTATGTGATATTTTCTGCAGGATATGGAGTACATAGAGCTAGTGACCTCGTGAGATACACGAAAACCAATTAAAATTCTGCTATTTAATTGATTTTGTTTAATTAGATGATGTCACTTTTCAAATTAAGGCAATGAAATTGATAGCTGAAATAGAAACTTCAACTTTTTAGTGGTTAATCTTACATTCCGTGGCCTTCCATTGGACTAGTGAAAATGTTTAGAAGATTTTTAGATGGCTGGATTTGAAGCTTTATATTCTCTTCATATTTATCTTTGAAATTATTTAGTTGATTATATGTTAGCTTGAAATCCATTGGTATTCATGCAAATGACGAAGGGAAAACTTTTGTAGGAAAAATCAAATCCACATGTATACATATAGGAAGGGAAGAAAGGGGATTGGATTCTTTCTCTAGGGGCAAGCAAACGAGAGGTTTCTTTCTAAGAGGAGGATATAGATTTCTTGAAACATGAGCAAAGAAGAAAAAAAGATGGGAGAGGAATACTAAGGCAATGATTATTTGCTATTTATTTTCGAATTTGAGGAAAATCCACATTCGCATGAGAGGAATTCCAATAACACACAGAATTTGTTGAAAGCACAAAGAACAAAGGTTCCACCTCCTTTGGCCGAATTTCGAAAATCTACTTCCTCACATATTTGTGGATGGCCCATGAATCGGCCGTTAATATATGGAATTCATAATCACAATCTAAACCATTAATTATATTTATAAGGTCTAACAAGCATATTAGGTAAAAAAAAAAAATCAGCCGTTGATTCCACATATATTTTGAGATATTTGCAAAGAAAAAAAAAAACCCTAAATCATTGGATAATATTTTTGGACTTTTGTGGGGCCTATTTTCAAAATCCAAACCACTCAGCTTCTTTAGAAGGACTTTTGCGTTACCCTAATTCATCATGAATCGTGAGAAAATGGAAAAAAATGATGTCTATTGATCTATTGATCATCCAGTGCAAAAATGTCTTCGGATGAACAGTGATGACTTCAAATGAACAGTGACATGGGCAGTAACTTCAGGGTTATCATTCTCACTGTAAAACCCTACCTAATTAGTCCCACTTCCAAGATCCAAATTGTTAATCTTATTAATAAGATCCAAAATGGCCATGGGGTCGATTCTCAACTGTTGATTCATTATATAATTTGAGATATTTGCAAAAAAAAAAAAAAAAATCTACACCCAAAAAATAATTTTTAATTCCTATAGGACTCACAATGAAATAAAAAATTGTCCATCATCTATAGAAGGCCAAAAATGGCCAGGGGCTTAAATTTTAGAGTTTTACTCAGGGGCAGCTCCAGGAATTCAAGTTAGTGGGGGTAAAAAAAACTTTTCTTCCACAACCCTGCCACTAGAGCTATCAAAGGGTCGGACCCAGGCTGGACGGAGATTAAACTCTTATCCTATCCTCTCATTTGCGGACCGGGCTTAACCGAGCAAAAACCTTCGACTTTCACATGGGGGCTTGTAATTTTTTGGCTCTTACCCTACCTTCAAATATTTAGTATTAGCAAAATGAGAGAAAAATGATAAAAAAAAAAAGGACTTGAGATAAAAATACTATTTGAGCTTCCTATGAGTTAAGGCATATCCATTTAAATTTATAAGCCATTCAAAATTATTAGGCTGCACGTGACACAAAAAAAATACACGGTTTATCTTAATTGGATGTTACAAAAGGGTCAAAAATTTATAAGCAATTTTCTCTCCTTCCGGTCAAACTCTTAAATTAAGTTGGTTCTAAATCTTCCCATAAGATTGTTTTTAGATTTCAGTGGAGTCAAGACTTCCCATAGATGTGACATCTCAGCGGGTCAAAAGCTTCCCACTCAGAGGTTCACAAAATTTTTATAAATATGTTTTCAGATCTCAGACCTCACCGTGAACAACGTGGCTCTGCCCATGGTTTGACTCATCTCAGATTGTGAGAAAATGGCAAAAACTTGTGACCGTTGGATGTAGCATATATAAATCCACATATTCAATGGTATTTGCAAAACATGGATCACATTGAATCTTCTTCATGAGAAATCCTCTCTAGAGAAAGCATCATATAAGAAGAGTAGAGGAATCCTTTGGATTCTCGCTGCGAAACGTACACTAAAGGATTTCAAAGTTTCTTTTTGTGCTCTTCCTTGTTAGATTTAAGTTTGGTTTAGAATTTAGTTGGAGAGTCAGAGAAAGAAAACCATAGAATGGACAATATGGACAGAAGGCTTTTCTTCTTTAAGGTTGTTTAAATTATTAGAGCTTCAAAGGATTTTCTAGGGAGCATCAAGGGCCTTTTGTGGTGGTTGTACAAAGGGATATGTAGCTTCTTATGACTATATTAGAGAAGGTAAATGAACCGTTCGAATTCCTTGGGTTTCCCAGAGATATTTCTACATCTTGTAGTTCTCTTTGATAGTGGCAAACTCAAAAGAAATTCCTTGAAGGAGACACTATATAAAAGGAGCTATCTATAAATAATTATGTGATGATAATAGCACAGCCCAAACAGCGCGATAAGGGCTGAATTGTTGGATGAGACAATGAATCTGCTATTATGGTGGGTTGTCCAAAGTAGGATGCTTTGCAAGAACTGGTAAGAGTAGTTTGAATCTTATCTATCAGGAGGCAGGATCAAGTAGGAGTTGTCAGTATATTTCCTTTCCTAATTAGTGATAATTATTATATATTTTCTTTCCTAGTTAATAATTATCATCCTCATTGTAAGAGTCAATTTAATTTGTTTCTATCTATGCATTCAGCATTAGTTATTTAGTAGAGAAAATTAATGAGAAGGATATCAAAACTTTAAATTTTTTTTATCTATGTATTCAGCATTAGCTATATAGAAGAGAAGAATTAATGAGGATGATGTCATAAATTATTTTAAAAATATGTGCTTGCACAAGGAGGCTTAGTTCATCTTCCATTATCGTAAGGAGGTTTAGCATGTCATCGAAATTGGACGGTTCCATCTTCAACATTCCACTCGGTTCATAAAATTTGGTCCCAGAGCACTGTTCAAAGCATGACTAATAAAATCAGACTCAAAGTGCTAATAACGAAGGTTGACAAGCTTGATGAAGAAGTCAGACAATGTGTAGGGATCATTGTAAGACATCAAAGTTATTTTGGCAGCTATGGATGCCAAATATGACCACATACTCTTGCTTCTTTCTAGCAAGGCAGTATAGGAAGGTTTCAGCAATAACATGCCACAAATCACAATGGACACCTCCAACCTCACATCACGAGATTGGACTTTCCAAAGCTCTCAAGCAGGAAGCCAAACTTGTGGATATATAGAGCAAATCAATTTTTTCAATTTCAAAAAACTGCAAAAGGACCGAAAAAGTTCTCTTGGTTTCCTTTCATTTAGTTTGGAAAGCAGTGGTTTTAGTGGTATGAGAAGACCCAAAAAGAGTTGACATGGAAAATGCTGCAAAAGGTCAGTTGTATACGTTTTGGATCAACTGAATATGAGTACTTCGATAGTTCGTCTTTCTTAAATTCGACAAATGGGCACATTATGAGAATATCAAACCCAATTTGTATGCTTTGTAAATCGAGTAGGGGGATGGCCAGAAAAAAGCATCAGTTTGTTGCTTAATTGGATGGCTCAAAGATGAAACTGTAGCAGAGATCAAGACATTCAAACCCGCAGACATATTCGTGGTCATTGGACTCGCTCGAATGCAGGAAAAAAAGTTGCAGCGCATATACCAAACGGAACAACCAACAACTTAGTTGCCACCACTTTCACAAACGGGGCCTATAGGACAATGGGTTACACCGCCTATTCGACAACTCACTTGGCCTAAGATGCAAACTTAAAGAGCGAAAAGGCCTTTGCTATAACTGCAATGAAGAGTTTGGGCCCGACCATAAATGGAAAAGAGTAATGCTACTTGGACAAACTTTTTGGCCAGAATTTTGGCCAACCCATATGGTTTCCATTGAATATCATAGTGATATTCAATGGAAACCATATGGGTTGGCCAAAATTCTGGCCAAAAAGTTTGTCCAAGTAGACTTTTTGAATGGAAAAATCAACAATTGTTTACTCTAGAGGCTGAAGAAGAAACGAAGGATCCATTAGTCATACACCAATGTTTTCCTTATTTTGAGTTGTTAAAGACAAGGTCAATTTTGGGTTGGGTTGGGTTGGGTTGGGGGGGGTGGTTATCAGCATATCTCCTTTCCTACTTAGTGATAATTATCGCATATTTTCTTTCCTAGTTAGTTATAATTATTTTTTATTGCAGGAGCCTATTTAAGTTTGTTTTTATCTATATATTTAGCATAGGACAATTAATGAGAAGGATATCAGAAATGATCCCCAAGATCTGTGCTTGCAAAAGAGGTCTAGTTCTTTCTCGAATTTGGACAATTTTATCTTAAAGAGGTCTAGTCCGTCCTTGAACCTGGATGGTTATCTTCCACATTCCACTCTGTTCATATTATTATGGTTCTCCAATATTTTTCCTATGGTAGTCATCTTTATCCCCTAGTCAAAGAGGCACATTTTCTTCAAGTTGACCTAATTGGTCCACATATGGGTGGCCACCATATTAATTATTAACCAATAAGGTGATGATAAGTGGTGCACTATGTCGATGGCATGTTGCACAATGAGAGACTATCGCAATCGTGGTGATGGAAATTTTTTTTTTTTTTTTCCTACTATTGGAGGGTTTCCAACTTTTTTTGCTGGATTAATTCCTCTGGGTCCAAAGGGAAGCCTAATAAACACCCCTGTGGTCCTAAGGTGGTAGCACTAGTGGACTTAACCTTATTCCTGAAGAAGGGGAAACCGGAGGTTGATACTAAGACCTAAAGCTCCGAAAAAGGGAGGAACCATGGTCCTGACCAATCGGCCAACCCTTTGGGGTTAAAAGGTGATGGAACGTGGACACCATGTTATCTCACAGCTCTTTTTTTTAGTAAAAACTGGAGCTAACAAACTCTGTATGATGTCCCTGACGAGTTGAACAATTACTCAGCTAAGCCCTGGGATATGAATGGCCCACCCGATTCGCTCATGACAAAGGACAATAAGGTAACAAAAACATCCATGTTGGAATCTCACTATTTATCATATCACTGTTCCTTTTTGCAACAAATGGCCAACACCATATACACAGGGGCGGAGCCAGGATTTTATCTTTGGGGGGGCCAAAACTTGAATAAAATTTTATTTCATCAATTATTATAACTATCATATTTTAAAGTTTCCTTTTTGACATAGTTATAAGTTCAACCATGATTTTGTTCCTTGAAAATGCTGGACATAGAGAAGACGGCGTGTAAAATTTTAACCACTGAAGATGAGAGATTAATGGAAAAAAAGAGGAGACGAACAAAATAAAGAAGGAAGAGCTGAAGAGGGTTAGGGCTTAAGATTGGAGTCTGAAGAGGTTTTCGAAAGTTAAAAGGATTGGGAGTGGGGGCCGGGGTGGGGTGGGGTTTAACTTAGAAAAAAAATCCAAAAACCTTGGGAGGGGGGGCCATTTTGGTGTTTTAAAAGACTTTTTCAACAAAAAAAAAAAAAAAAAACTTTTTCAAAGGCCTGGCCCCCCGGGCCTGTACACAGTTCCGCCACTGCATATACAAACAGGAAGTAGAAGCTTCAACCCGTCCACATCTATCATTAACCTTTTGTCCAAATTTATCATGACAATACTAACAACTCCCAACTCATTGAAAGCAATTTTTTTCTGAAAATGAGAAAACAACAGACAAGAAAGACAGATGAAGGAAAAGGATACAAGAAAAATGAAGATGAAGGAACCCCACAACTCTCAATTCACTCCCATCATACAGGCTGCTCTATGCCCCCCCTATCTCTTCTCACGCCCAATTGATAATGGTCCATTAGTTTTTCCTTCTTGCCGTGATTATTGCTTTGACTTTTTTTCATCAAAGCTTAGAAAAATAAGATATATGGTCATATGAGTACACAACATACAGTCCAATTAATTGAAGTTCTCTTTTTTTTACAAAAAGAAAAATTTTCATCTAAAATTTGTACAGTGAGACCCACTTGTGACCATTCCAGACCTTTGAAATATTTAACTTGTGAGTTGGCATTTATACCAGTTTGACACTAATCATACTGTGGATTAAGACATAGAAGACTCCGACACACAACCAAAGATCTAAGTGTGTTCCTTGCGGTTGAAAGCTTCCGCAGATCTCCTACATTTGTGACTTGGTGCAATGTACAATCTAGGGCTCTCGTGTCCTTATACAGGCAATCTAAGCAGTCATGCTTTCTAGAGAATTCATCTGCTAAGAAACTGGGTTCTTTAATCCTTGTAGGAGTTTTCAACATGGGGATAAGATTTGATCTGCTAATTTTAAATTACCTATTGCGGATCCCTATCTTACCTTCATCGCGAATCAAGTTTTAATCTGAGTGGGAATTTTAATCTTTCTTGGAAACTGCCAATTGTTTGATCTGAAGTGAGACCAATAGCATGTGGGTCACACCATTTCCTACACATACCACTATGGCCATTGGATTGAATTAAAGATAAAATATGGTTTTACAAAATCAGTGAACTTTGCAGCATTAAAAATAAATATTATTGGGGGATCATCTGACTGGCAAAGTGATGTTTGGCTCACTCCCAATCTTTATTGTGTCCCTCTTACATAATCTGGGTGGCCGACTTACAAAAAGGGTTGTATTGCTGAAAAGTCGATCAGAGGTTTTTTCTAGTATTCTCTAGGGTCATGGGTTGTTTTTCAATAAAACACATTATGCCAACACCAAATGGATGTACCAAGGCTAAGATGATGATGAGTGATGACATGATTAAGCTAACCCCAATAGATGAGACGTGGATGAGATGATGAGGGCGAAGAAACCACATGCAAGCATTCATCACATTCACTTCTATTCAATTGCCAAACAACTCGTTTTTAGAAAATAACAGCAAAAAGCAACATTGTATTTCTTAAACTGTTTGTGCAGTAGTACTAACATGTAATGTATAGGTAAACAAAAGGATTAAAAAAAAAATGAAGAGCAGCAGAACATGGTAGATCAATTTACCAATAACTTGTCTACTTGTTATGAAGAGGATTGGGGCCATTGCGGATCGATCTCTTGCCATCTCCTACCAGCCAATCCATGTTTTTTCCTTTGATGTCACCTTCGATTTTATGACTCTGTGCAACAAAAGGCATTGCCCTTCGATTGATAGATCTGTTTCTAAGTGGTAATGACTGAGCCTGGATGTAAAACAGGCATGATTGTATAAGAATCAAGACAACCCAAAAGCGAAAAACTGCATTTTTACATAGATTTTTGCTACAGCTGTTGCTGCTGCTGCTTCTACAGACAAACTGGATCATAATGTAGCTGCCTTGAAAGAGTAAACTACAAGAGGAAAGCACAAGAAGAGAATGAAATGTCTCCCTTCCAAAATGGGATCTATAACGTTTCTCTTACTGGGTTACTACTGCTGCATTAATTTACTGCAAATGGGTTTCTATTTCAGTGGATTCTCAATGATTTTACGACCTTAAAAAAGATGCAAGAAGCTTCGATGACCCAATCAAAATATCCAATGGGACTTGTGCCACATGACCCGACCCTTGATTCGTGGGAGTGTCTTGTCTTTGTTTATTGTGCTGTAGATCTTGGAACTTTGAGCTTCCTGTACTAATGTTTTTACTTCTCTGCTGGAGTGAATGGGAGTGGAGTATTTGTAGCCGTTGTCCCCGGGCTTTTTATGAAAGAATCTAGCCCCATGGTAGCCTAGGAACTATGCAACAAGTGGGAGCTTACAGACTCCACTGGACTCGAGCCTTGGAGCTTCAATGGCCCTGCCTTCTTACCAATGACCCAAGCCAAATATTCCAGTGCAGAACCCCATGAATAATTGGGTTTATCAGCCAACAGTTCGAAGTCTAGCTTCAGGTCCATAACTTGGGTCCGAGTCAATAATCAAGGCTTGATCCTGTCAGATTCATGCTCAAATACCCTTGTACCCAAGTATATTAACATGTCAGTATTATGGAAGAGGATCCCCTGTTTGGATATGATAATCTAATGGACATAATAGTAATATGGATTAGTGTTGTGATAGATAGTGATATTTTAATATGTGGATTTTGAGTCAGGCCGGAAGTTGGTGTTAGTTCAATCATGTTCGAGGTTCATCAAAGTCAGAGCTGGATCAGTGTACTTTAGAGCCATATTGGGAATGGATCTGGGTGAACTTAACTCAACCTATCTCTATCGAATCCAAGCTATTGTGGACTACCAGAGTAAAAATCTCCCACAGTCCTTGAATGGGACACACATAGGTGAGAATTTCACAAAGTTTGGTATTGGGCTTTCAACTTTATAAGATGATAGAATCCTGATAATCTACAATTTTGGTGGTAAGAGTTCTCTAATTGGGTCACCAGGTTGGGACTAAACGGCATGAAGATTAGGCGAATTGATCCCTCCAATGGAAGGATAAGCTGGAAATGATACGCCTTACTTAGCCTCATTACTTGTTCCTATCTGTTTTATAACAATCAAAATAGTAGCTAACATCTAGAACCACCCGGCGCACGTAAAGGGGGTTTCATTTCAAGTAGCAACCTAAGGATCGATCCCAGTGCGGGCAGGTTATTTCACAAGCACTGTATTACGGGACACTTACCCAATCATGCTAAGAAGAAGAAGAGTCGTGTGTTCAGTTTTATGGTGGGACCAAAGTTGTATGGACCACAAGTTCTGTTCTCAAAGTCAAGAATGGACGATATTTGTGCATAGCCTCCTTGGGTCGATTGTCATGTTGTCATATGACGCCTCTGGATATATAAGATGAGAGACAGATGGTGGATGACGTCTTTTTTTTTTTATTGCTCAAGTGATTATCAGAATTCCTTAATCACTACCAAGGACTTCAATTTCGTCTGTCTTGCCAACCTACAAAGAAATGACTTGTACTAATACCTTGAAATACACATGACGTGCAATTGAAGACAATTGTATCCAATATGTAGAATAGCAAATTGGGTGAGTGAAAGCAACTCCAAATGCCCCCAAAGACTTCTCTGATTGTGCCCCATAAATCATTAAGTAGAGTTCCCCGTTTCTTCATTGGTGATCCTTCATAATCACATATGAGTTTCACTCATGGTTTTAAAACATGGTAAGTCGAACCCAAGTCGACTTGGACTTTGTCCTAACCCAGTCACTTCTGCCAATTCCATGAAACTTTTTTTCTTTTTCTTTTTTTTGGTTAAAATGAAACTTTCTTTCTTGGTATGTATAGTCCCTTATTCACAGAAAGAATTGTCTAAGAATCGAGAGAGACGTGGTGGACCGTGATTGGTCTGCCACATCACTTTGGGTAGGCCCTGACTTGGACATGGGCAGGCTTCCCATGGTGACGTGATGGACCATGATTGGTCCACCCACGATCACGGTCACCATAGGCTAAAGCCTCATCAGATCCAGACTCATTGTCCAATCCCTAAACCCTCTACTCTAGGATGTAGGAATCCTACAGGCATCCAAAAGCCTTCAACCAGCTCGGCAGGCCATTCCAAGCTTTCAAATGAAAAGAGTCTGGGACTAGAACACAAAGGCCTATAGGGAGAGGAGACTGAAGGGTCTCTTCATAAGAGGGGAAAAGAGAAGGGCATGCAGTAACGTGACAGAAGGCAAGGCCATCCAACTGACGAATCTGAATACTCTCTATGCCATGACTCAAAAATCCTTTTGAAGTAGGAGAATCCACACTACGGTTTACTCAGTTAAAAAGCAGAGCCCCTCAAAATGCACCCCCAAATCTTACAATAATTAGAATTGATCTCACCATAAGATTGACATTAAACATGAATAACACAACCTTATGCATAATCATTAATTACGTTTTTTATTAAACAGTTAATTTGACAGAGGGACCAATTCCTATTAAGGGAAAATGGTAAAATCTAAGCATACAACATTACTAGGAGGATGTTTATTTTGAGTGACTCCAATTTTCAAAATATGGGCCTCATTGTGGAGTTCCATTCCTTCAACTCATGATTTTTTTGGGGGCTTGTTCTTCTACTAGAATTCTTGATGGAATTTTATGATGTTTAGAATTCATATACATGATGTGATGGCTTGTCTCTTGCGTTTGCAAATACCATATAAAAACCGGCGGGTTTTTAAAAGTTAGACCAGACCAATTAGATCAACTGCATATTGGCCAGGAAAAGCATGAACTAGATGCGCCCTATAAAAACTGGTAGTTGAACTGGTTGGAGCTTTTGAATGCCTTCAAAGATGTATTTTGGTTATCATTGTTCCTCTGGTTGTATCCTGGCCTTCTTTTGTACTGCTAGCATATATCTATCTTGTAGTATCCTTCTTTCTGTTAACTGAATCCATCATTTCAAGCACAGAGATAAAGAGAAAAGTGGTTGGAGCTACCATTATTCATTTTAAAATACCCTTTTTTTTAATCATTTGTACTTGTAAATGCCTAAATATTACGGACTTTGTTAGATGGATATTGAGCTTCTGATATTGCTGTAAAACTTCTTTGGGAAAGATTAACCGCCTAAGACCTAAAAGGGAAGGAAGAGGAGAAAGGTCAGAGGCCTTGGTTGTTGTCAGCCGGAGGCACTCCGATGCTTAAGTTAGTGCAGTCACTAGACAAATGATGAATGAGTAAGGAAGAAGAGAGAGTTCAAAGCGAGGGAGTGTATGATAGCATATCTTTTGTGGATTTACCTTATGCATATATATTGGGAGAGGTCTCTCCCTTGAAGGTAGGTGGAGGCGATGTCTCGTTGCCCCATGCCATGCTTCCTTAGTGGAGGTAGGTGGAGGCAATGTCCCATCAGATCATACGCCGAATCTTCGTAATAATATGGACATGATCGTCTGATAAGGCTAGCCCCTTATCATAATCTGGCGCTCATCTTGTCTGTTAGTACGTTCTGCAACGTAGCTGTAGTGTTATGTGGTACAATTATGGCTTTGCATGTACTCATCCTAGTTGGTCGTGCCTAGCTAAGGATGATGCCGAGATCAGACATGGATGCATTCTGGCACTATGGCCGAGGTGCATCGTGCCGAGACGGAGATAAGGCTAGTTGGTACTTTTACCGAAGCTAGCTCTAGCTTGGTGCTAGCTAACACTGTTGCCGAGCTGGATGCATCTTGTACTTCCGCTGAGCTTGGATACCAAAACCGTGGTAGGCCAAATCGGTATTGTTACCTAGATTTGCGTAATCCTACTATTAGGAGAACGCCCCCACATAGTTACAGTACTTGAGCTGGGCTAAACTAAATGCTTGAACATAGTGACACAGTCAGCCACCCACTTCCACCGTTTCACCCTCCTGATTTAAGACACTACAGTCATATCACATTTCACACCAATAATATTGGATAAGGAGAATTTTCACCTACATGAAATGACTACTCATGGGACTCCCACCTAGATGGATGCCAATAAGTAAGGTAGAGGGATCAGGTTCCTCACCATATAAAACTGCTAATTTTAACAATTTCAAAGTTTAATGGTCGTATGAGAATAGACTTTATCGATCGCAAAGTAGGCTTTTGGTAGAAGAAGGAATTCTCTAATTTTTGTCTTCATGACATACTTATTAATTGGGAATCACGTATGGGGTGTGGCCCAGTCAAAGTAAGAAAGTTTATTCTTTGGTCTCCTCCTCCGATTGGTTTGTTTAAGTATAATGTTGACGGGGCCGCAGGAGGGAAGCCTGGACCAGCTGGTATTGGAGGGGTGCTTCGAAATTGCAGTGGGGATGTTTTATTTATGTTCTCCAAATATGTGGGGGTTTGTGACTCTAATGAAGCTGAGGTCTTAGCTATTTTGAAATCTCTTAGGTATTTTTCGAGGTACTACCATGACAATCTTATTGTGGAGAGTGGTTCTTCTAATACGGTGAGTTGGGTTTCGAACCGTAAAGATTATCCATGGAAGTTTCAATTTATCTTTAATGAAATCCAGGTATTATCCACCATCATTAATGTTAATTTTCAGCATAAGAGTAGGTCATCAAACATGATAGCGGACGCTTTAACCAAGTAAGGTGTTAAGAGAGTTTTCTTGGGAGAATTTTATTTTAAACCACACCCCCCCCCCCCCCCCCCCCCCCCGGGTTCATTCCTTTCTGTACTGAGATTTCCCCTCTTTCTTTTCTTCCTGTACTCAGATTTCTTTGTCTTCTATTCTCTTTTAATTTAAGTTGCGGTTACCGATTAAAATAAATAAATAGAATGGTCGTATGAGAATGAGAATGGTGAAGTTTTCAACTCTCCAGTTAAGAAAGCTGCAACAACTAGGGAAGGTCGGACTGGTGAAGTGAAGGATTGAGGAATGAATGGAACTGAAACCATTCATCTATATTCTCGTCCTCGTTGTCTCTCTCTCTCTCCTCTTCTCTACAAGTCGTCGACATGGGTTTTTCTCTATTTGAGGTGTAGCCATTACTGTAATCTCACTGCTTTTCTTCTCTTTCTTTCTTAAGTCTTTTTTTTTTTTTTTTTCATTTGGTGATTTTGTTTGTTGCTATTGATCTTCATTTCAGGGTTTCACCAAATCTCTTGCAATGACCATAATCTCTGAGATTGGTGATAACACCTTCTTTGCAGCTGCTGTAAGCTCTCCATCTGTCTATCTTTTGTAATTAAGGAAAAAAAAAACTCAAAAAAGTATAAAACTTTTGAATCATTATAAAAAAATGTAAATGAATATTCGAATATTTGAAAAAAGTATAAAAGTTTTCCACAATTCTTTCAATCTAGTTATCTCCATAATTTTTTTTTTTCTGAGATGACAAAAACACTCTTCCCTTGTGCCAGGTTTTTGTCTTTTCTTAGCCTTTCCTTCCCTTATGACAGGTTTGATTTTGATAATCATAACTACTTTTGTAGTCATATTATCCAAGTCCTCTTCCGCATACCATTTTCTCTTGATGAATCTTCAACTACAAGAGTCCCGCACAAGGGGGTGTGGGATTTTCAATTCCCACCACTACACCAAAAATCGAAAATTGGAACGGAAAAGCGTTCCTAATCCTTCCGTTCCTAATCCGTTAAAGTGTTCCAATTTCCGTTCCAATTTGGATTAGGAACGGTTGGTACCAAATTGGAACGGAAATTGGAACACTTTAACGGATTAGGAACGGAAGGATTAGGAACGCTTTTCCGTTCCAATTTCCGATTTTTGGTGTAGTGCACATAGTCCACAAATCCCGACTTACCCAAAATTGAGGGCATGGACTGAAAACCTCGCAGACTAAAATGAGGCTCCTGTAGGAGATTGAAACCTTCAACATATTTGAATCAGTCATGAATATTCTTGATGGAACCATTGCTTCATTAGATCCAAAGCTTCCTTTCTAGCCTAGCTACAAGGATGGGGCTGACCTTTATGATATGGAAATATAGAATGTGAAACCTAAGAGGTTAATAGGAATTGCTAGAACTGGATCAGGCCTCAAATAAAGATTTTATTTCTTGTGTTGCTCATGTTAGAAAATCTTGGATTTATAAACCCTTTTTGGAATCAATCCAATAATACTATAAACATTTAATCTAAACTGGTAAAGTAGTAAAATGGTACTTGATTGTGCAATCTTGAAACTCTGATCCAACATAAAGTTAGTCTTCAATGGGGAATCACAATTCTCTTGTGCTTTGTCTTTTCTTCTCCGGTAAGTAATGGTTGTAGAGAAACTATTGTAGCCAAGAGAGTAATCCGGATTGCCTTTTATAGGCCCTAAATCTCTTCTTCTATCAAAAAGAGAATAAATACCTTTTAACCCTCAAATTAACATAGACCGCATGCAATTACAAAGGAAAAACTTAAATTAATTAAAGAAATTCAAAGGAGGGATAACCGATCCTTTATGCATGTGTATGGTGATTTGGGACATAACATTCGGTCCAACAGCTCAGACCTTCCATGTCTTTCTTTCTTTCTTGTACGCCTTCTGTTCTATTTGTTATCCTAGACCTAAAGTACTAAAATACCGAAGGGGGGAGGACAGAAACATGGGTTCCAAGGAGCAATTCACCTCCATGTTTTCTTCTCACATTCTGTGGCCTTTGTTGCATCAGTAATCACACAAAATATTCTTCTTGAGATTTCTCAACATCGCTTGCCACACGCTTATGTCAGTAGAAGTCCTTGACTGTTTGGGCTTACAATTTTGCGATTCATCAAAACAACACTGCCTTTTTGTCCTAGTTTAGTAAGCACATAAAATGCAGTTCTCTGTCTCTAAAATTCTAGCAATTGAGTCGACTGTTTGCCAAACTTTTGAAGCTTTACTACCTATGCTTTTAAAAGTTCTGAGGTTCGTCATTGCTGCTTTCCTTATCTTCATGATGCCTCCACCATATATACTGGGGGAAAAGAGATCCTCCATCACTAGCATTATAAACTCGCTCCAACCTCAACTTATGGCATGTTTGTGTATTTTGGTATTCCCTTACATAAATGCTTCCCAAACTTATTTTCATTAGTTTGGTGATATAAAGAAAGTTAGCAGAATCAACAGGTTGTACATATTGCACAGCTCTAGCCACGTTGTCTAGAGACTAGAGTATTAGACATTGACTCTTACTGTCTTAAGGACCACAAAATGTGTACATTCTTTGCTTTAAAATGCGACATTAGCATATGGATTGGGACAACTGTTCTGTACTCACGCTGGGATTGTTTCTAGCTTCAATACCGAACTGCTTTCAGTATAATCTTCATGATTTGTGATATCTGTCAAAGCAACTCTGTTTTACTCTTATATGCCTTCTGTGACAATCTGAACATGTTTCTGATTGGGGGGAGGAAAAGATATTGGCTATGCGTCATCCCCGGAGGCTTGTATTGTCAGGCTGCTTGGTGGCTTTGATCGTAAGTATTTCCTTCATTTTATCTGGTCATTGTTGGGTTTTTTTTTTCTTTTCCCCCCTTTATATATATAAATGGATTACTCCCTGAATTTGCTTATTTCAAAATTTTATCCTGCAATTTGTAGGTGATGACTGTTCTCTCTGTTCTTGTTGGCTGGGCTGCACCAAACCTGGTAAGCAATTTGTTTGTGAAAGCTCAATAGCACTGTTTCTTTTTGTTGCTTCACCAGTGATTAGTGGTGTTTGCCAGTTTGGCTCATTCTCAAGCACAATAGATTTTGGTTGGTTGCTTCTTGTTAGATTTGTCACTACTTGGGTTCAGTATGGGATTGAAGATACAGTGCATTTCATATTGATTTTTCAGAACAAGTATCTGAAACTTATCACCAGTACAGAGCAAAATTAGTGATAAATTCTTGTTTGGGAGATTGGAAAAGCAGCAGGTTTTGTAAGTGAAGAAGTTCCTAGAAAATTATTATCAATTACTCAAACTATGTACTTAAATTTATGAAATTATAGAAAAATGAAATGATTATTTTTAGAAAGTTTGGAATGTAGATTTGATTTTGATTAATGACTTTCTTTTTTTTTCTTTTCTTTTTTTTTACATTGTACTGTGATTTGCAAATGACAGATTCCTCGCAAGTGGACTCATCACATAACTACCTTGTTGTTCTTTGGATTTGGCATTTGGTCTCTATGGGAAGGATTCACAGAAGAAGGGTATTTTTTTTTTTTTTAATGTTTAATATATGTTTTCCTCATGCGGATGTGTTTGTCATTCCATTTTCTTTAGTTTCTTACCATTCAAAACAAAACAAAATCAAGCTTCTATTCTCTGTAACAAGCTAATTCTGCTATACTAAATAGGGATGCTGAAGAATTGGCTGAAGTAGAAGCTAAACTGGTGGGTGTGTCTCCCTTTTTAGTGATATATGTTATGAATTTCTATTGTGTATTTGCCTGACTCTCTCTACATTTGCTAAATAACTAGGATGCTGATTTGAAGGCTAATACTGGAGCCACTAAGAATGGGTCCAAGGTGAGGTCAAGAGTATAATCATGCATTACTTTCTTTGTCATCACATGCTCCATTCCTGAAAACCATGTCTGACTTGGTTTGCTTGTGAATAATTAAATTTACCTCACAATTTCTTTAGTGGATGCATCTTTTGTTTGTTACCAGCACACCAACTCATGATGTCAAGCTCCTAATCTGGTTTGAGTTTTAAATTTCTTTGACCCCATGGTTACATACTCACATGACATGCATCTAGATTAATCTATTACACCAGGTGACACAGTCAAGGGAATCCGGCTCAGCACTTTACCCGATTGAGTTGTGATCACCCAACCCCTAATATCTTTAATCAGCAGAAAATCAAATGTAAATTAAGAAGAAAACATGAAAGTGCATGAGCAGCAACTTTTATTTAAAGGAAAATTATTGATTTCCAAGCTAGGGCTGCCCTCCCGTTTACAAGAATATAAGTAGTGATGGCGCAAAAGCTGTGAACAGTCAAAGTAATGAGTTTACAATATTATGTTGGGAAATTTTCAAATATAGCCTTAAGTTTTTGCCTTACTTCAAAAAAGGACAAAAGTTTTGAAACTTTTCAAATTAGTCCTAAGCTTTTCAGTAAATTTTCAATTAAGGACATCCGACCATTTACCTATTTTCACGTGACTTTTTCCCTTAATATTTTGAAAATACCCAAATTACCCTTCATTTAGAGTCATGACATGGTTTCGGCAGCCACTACATGCAGCCAATTGCTATGGAAACACTGTGTGTCCTTTATCACCGTGAGAACACCAGCGAGGGAAATTAGGAGAATATAGATGAAGTGGGGGAGAGTTTTATTAGTAATTTTGGTATTTAAAAAAAACAGGAAAAAAGCTGCCGAAAAATAACTTTAAATAGGTGGATGTCCTTATTGAAAACTTTCTGAAAAACTTAGCGACAAATTTCAAAAATTTTGAAATTTGTGTCCTTTTTTGAAATAAGGCCGAAACTTAAGGACTTTTTTTAAAATTCTCCCTATTATTATGTTTGAGTAGTGATGATGCAAAAGCTGCCTCTATTTTACTAGTTAGAAGACTTGTTTATACTTGAGCCTGTATATGATGCAAATGGTTTTAGTTATTGCGATATGCCCATGATCTTAAAGTATCTGATCATTGTAAATTTTGCTCAGGTTGATGATGATTTAAAAAAGCAGAGAAGACAATTTCTCACCCACTTCTTCTCACCTATCTTTCTGAAGGTAGTAATTTTGTATGAGCTTTCAAGATCTCAACAGAAATTTCAAAATACCCTTTTCCTTCAATTGTTCCTGTATGTGGCTTTCACTCATCAAAGTGCAAATCCATTTCTGCAGGCATTCTCTATAACGTTTTTTGGGGAATGGGGTGACAGGAGCCAGGTAGGCATGAGGAAGTTTATATAATTGCATGTTTCCTGTACTCTTGATTTGACATAACTCAAGGCCAAGTTGCCTTCCTTTCAGATTGCTACAATCGGTTTGGCTGCAGATGAAAACCCTTATGGCGTGGTTCTTGGTGGAATCATGTATGTTTGAATGTGCTCCAATCATTTTTTTCTTTTCATCTTCCTTGTGTAATTCTTTCTTTCCTTCTTTTTTTTAAAAACGGTAACAAAGATTTCATTAAAAGAATGAATAAAAGAATACATTAAAACTTAAAAAAAAAAAAAAAAAGGAGTTGGAAGGGGCAAGAGGGAAGCACCAACCGCAACTCCAATTACAAGATGACACCCACCCAAGGAATTAACCTATCAACCCCTTGCTTTGCTAGCACATCAGACATTGAGTTGGCGGATTTAATCTCATGACGGAAGGAGACATTAATGCGAGCTGAAATCTCCCTAATTTCATTGAAGATGAATTGAAATTTTCATGAGTTAGACTTTCGGTTAGATACTCACGCAATCGCATTTGAAGAATCACTTTCTAACACAAGGGCACCACTATATCTTGTTGAGAACAATCTAAGACCTTCCAAAATTGCTAGCACCTCCGCTTCATTAGAGTCACACATACCTCCGCTTCTTTCCTTCTTTTTTAAGGGTTGGTGATTGGAGTTTATTAATTTAGAACCATTTTTATCTAATTCTTGCATTTCTTTGACTTGTCAAAACCAATGGCTTATTTTTACTTTTTTGTGACTGTTGGTAATTATTAAAGTTATTTTTCTGTTATTTCTGGGCAGAGGACAGGCATTATGCACCATAGCAGCAGTTCTTGGTGGAAAGAGCTTGGCATCCCAAATATCTGAGAAAATGGTAGATATCTCTCTGTCTTGAACCTAGTCATAATTGTCTCTCTTGTCCTCTAAGATTTGTTTGATCTAATTAAAAAGCTTCAGGCCCAATTTGGATGAGGAGAAAATGATAAAGTGAAGAATCCCACCAGGTGTAGAAATGGGAAAAAATTTAGAGGTGGAGAATTCCCTCACGAAGATACTCTCTTTTTTTTTTTTTTCTTTAAAGAAGCAACGATAGAGTTTTTATTAAAAGAAAAGGAGATGGCACAAAAGGTTTAAGGACACGGCACGAGACCCAGACATTACAAAATTTACAAAAAGGAAGCCTTCCAATAAGAAGACCTAACAACCCCCTATGTAGCTAAGGCACCAGCCAACCCATTCGCTAACGAAGGACATGTCTAAACTCCACCAAAAGATCAGAAACCAACTCTCCTCGATCTCATTAAAAAAAAGAAGTGAAGCTTCCATGGTCCCAGCTTCCCTTGATCCCTACCACTCCGCAAAGCTCCTCCAATACCCATTGGTCCCAACTTCCCTCTAGTAGCACCATCTGACATTAAACTTCAACAACTCCATAGGGGTGGTCCACAAAACCAACCTCTTCTCCTTTAAATGATCTACAGTTATACACAACATACAAGCCTCCCAATTAGAGATAATATCATTGATACTAATATCGAATAACTCCTTCCCATCCAAGGCCCATTTAGCAATCGTTAGAGTTACCACCGCAAGAAGATCCTCAATGGAAGAGGATAATCCCTTGTCGATCCTACTATTTCTTTCTTTCTATTCCTACCAAAGAACCGTGAAAGGGGCTATAAACTCCAAACAAGGATACCGCGCCCAAAAAAAGTGGAGATTCACTTTTCCTTAGTAGTGATTCTCGAGTGTTTTTTGGATTCGAATGGTGAAAACTATGTAAAGAAAACCATTTAATTAAACAAAAGAAAAAAAAAACGTATGCATCGCTTTTTTTAACAGAAACTTTAATTTCATATTCACTAGAGAATAGGGCTTTCTATCAACCCCCATCTGGGAAAAAAAAAAATAACATTGTCCTACTTTTTGCAAGGAGTAGTAGAGAGTAGAATACTTTTCGCATATAAAAGAAATCCAAACAGGAAAAAAGAGGTTTTTTTCAGAGAATTATTTTTCTCCCTAATTTTCTCTTCCTCCATATAGGCACTGAAGATGCATATATGGGCCCAAGCCTCAGAATTTCTTGACTTTGAATGGTTGCATTAAGCCCTAGATTCCAAGAAACATATTATGCCTGGGACCTAGTTTCAGATTTGTATAAACAGGAGCTCTGTCTCAGATATCAAATCAGTGGACATGATTAGTGATTACCCAACTTTGGATAGCCCATGCAGAGAAATGTCTACTAAATTGGAGGATCCAAATGCTGCAAATGGTGACTGGAAACTTGGTTGGTTAAAAAAACCAAGCTACAGTGCTCATTTTAACAATGGAAAAGCCAAAGAATCGTGGGTGGTAATTTCTTCCAGTCTGTTTTTTTTTTTTTACACTAAAGGGTAAGCTGACTTGAAACTGCAACCTCATAACAATGAGCAGCAGAGAGTTGGCTGCCAAGGATTGGACCCCGGACATGCCACCTTTCCTCACCCGAGACCTCGATGGTCTTGGTCCCACAAAAAAAAAGACAATGAGCAGCTTCCAACTCTTATGCTACGGCTCTTTTCAGTTTGTGCAAATTTGTACTGGCGCCATCTTCGTCCCACCATTGACCATACTCACTAACTTATCTTGCACAGCTTTATTGGCTTGCATTATTTTGTGAATTCAAGCTTGTTAATATTGATGCAGGTGGCGATTTGTGGTGGAATCCTTTTCCTGGTGTTCGGTGTCCACTCCCTCCTCTCAACTGCCAGAGAGTCATGATATCTGTCATTTTGATGAATTGAGCCTGCCTCTCATCTTCCCTTCCTTAAATATTATTATCCTCATCATATGAGTGCAGGAGGAGCTCTCTTGCATCTTCTCTCCCACTTTTATTGGCAACGTACAAGTTGGTGTGTGCATTTGATTTAACAAAAAAAAAAAGTTTGTATTTTAGTAGGATGTTATCTTTGGGCTTGTTTGGTTATAGGCATTTCTGATAAAGAATTTGACTTGTTGAGAATTTTTTATATGATATGACTTTTGTCCCCTGCGCATTTCAAATGTAAGAATTCAGAATTCCAAACCACATAAAAAGGTACTCTTCCTTACGAATTCCCAATTCCGGCATTCCAAATGTTAGATGGTAATTGAACATTTGGAATTCTCAGGATTCTCCCACACAAGAATTCTCACAATTCTTCCAAACAAACATATCGTGATTTGTGTAGAATTATAATGTTAGAGCAAATATATTATTCTCGACAAATGTATGTGTAATTCTATTTAAAACCCAACTATTCAAGCCTATGACCAGCCCGGGCCCAAAAATTAAAATATACTTAATTTAGAATTTTACATATTATTATAAAGAAAATAAATTCAAAGAAAAAATATGTTTTTTTTATCCTTTTTAAGATCCTATATATCAAGATATATGAAAAAGGATAAAAGTGCACTTAACTTATATAAACTTTTATAATGATATTTTAATATTGAATTGATAAATGGACGTATCTCTTTTATTTTTATGACAGCGGTTTAGAGCCCACCATCACAAGTTAAATTAAAATTCGTCATATGTTTTATCGAAAGTTAATTTTTATAATGCATTTCTTATATTTTTCTTATGACATGAGTATCCCTAAGTTGTTTGACCCATCAGGACTAATACCCCGGGTGGCGCCTACTAAATCCACACAAACGCACGCGGATAAATTTAAGACAGTTTTGAACACAAGAGGTAGGGAGCAAACTCACGCCTTATGCCATTTCACCAACTCCCAGTTGGATTAATACATTTCTTATATTCACATTAAAGTTTCTAATATTATTTAAATAATTAGATTTCATTAAAACATAATCTTAATGTAAAAAGAAAATATTATTTGTGAAATGCTAAATTAAACTATAAATTCTTACTTGATGTAAAAAAATATGTATTATCTTTTTCACTTTCTTTCATGCAGCATTTTTTAACACTTTCATAAAACTCAATATTTAAGAAATAGATCCTTTACTGATTTTGCAGTCCATGATCAGCGTCTTCATAGTAATCACAAGGAAAAATGAAAAATTCATCATTGTCATTTAAAAGTAAAAAACAATTAACTATGATATAAGTTGTTGTCATCATTTTTAAGGGATTTTACCATAAAAAACACTTTAAATTTACCATTATACCAAAAAGGTCACTTTAAGTGACCTCACACCGAAGATGCCTTCCCACCTAAAACCCTTTTTTTAACACTTTTTTTCTCAAGGGTTGACGTCAACTCTCATTTTTAGTGTTAAGGGTTGCCATCGACCCTAGACCTCATGTACTATTAAGCTAGTAGATGTAAACCTACTTCACAATTGACCCTCATTTGAATGGACCAGGGTCTCTATCGACCATGCGCAATATACTTGTTAGGGTTTGAAACCATATTATTTTCTTACCTTTTTCTCATCCTCTTCTCCAACGTCGACGGTGACACTCTTCCATCGCCCAGTGCGGTCCCAGCCATCGAACCCTTGTCCCTCCAACTTCTGTGGGATAATTCAACTTTGTTAGGTCCTTGATACAACCCTCATGTGCACCCGTGGTGGAGTGATGTTCGAATGCCTTCCTAACATAACCAACAGACCATAAAATCATTATTATGCCGTTTCTCATCACTAATTGGTTTTGGGATAAGTGGTAGCTCAATGGGGTTTAAGATCCTACAAGTGGTATCAGAGCCTAGTAAGGTTGTGGACAACCGTGTAGAGTGATGCTCGAATGCCTTCCTAACACAACCAACAGACCATAAAACCATTATTGTGTCATTTCTCATCGCCAATTAATTTTGGGATAAGTAGTAGCTTAATGGGGTTTGAGATTCTACAAACTCCATCCATAATCAACATGACTGGTATAGTAAGTTGAATTAATACTATCTCCATGGGAATTAATCCACATTGTTGGACAATCCCCGTATCTTAATTCAAAACTAAGCTACAGTACAACAAACCCTGTAACATTTGCATTCCATTTCCAGGACTCAAGAAAATGCCCCTGGTTGTATCATTCTATATGTTTCATGCAAAACAGAGAATGAATGAACTAATTCAAGAAGCTAAAAAATACAAAATATAAAAAAATTCTGTCATTGAACTCATGAAAATGACTTGGAGAGTGCCACAATCTATTCTACACAGCAGTCAGCAAAGTGTTTAAACAAGACCAGATAAAAGCCAGCTACAAGCAACAAATCGATGTCCACGATCACGATGGATGACAAGCATGACTAAAAACAAAAGTAGCCATAAGAAAACTGCAATCAAAAGAACGATGATGGTTCAGCATCATAGCAGTTAGTGTTTGGTCATTTTTATTAGTCCTGAAATGGTAAGGTTGGTTTTGTCTAACCAAATTCTTATTCGAACGCACTTTGAATGCACAAGAACAGCCATCGACGTTGGAGAAGAGGATGAGAAAAGAGTAAGAGAATAGGATTTTGAACCCTAATAAGTATACTGCGCAGGGTCGATAAGGACCCTGGTCAATTCAAATGAGGGTCGATTGTGACACAGGTTTACAACCACCTGCTTAGTAGTACATGCGGTTCAAGGTCGACCCTCAACACTGAAAATGAAGGTCAACGTCCACCCTTGAAAAAAAATGGTAAAAAGGTGGGGTGTTTAGGCGGCAAGGCCTTTTTAGTGTGAGGTCACTTAAATTGACATTTTAGTATATAGGTCACCTTAAACTAATTTTTTTGATAAAATCTCCTAGCAAAAGTCATCATTGTAACCATCACTTTGGATAGATTTAAGAAAGTTGTAGGAAATTCCTTTTTATTTAATTGATTGAAATGATAGTCATCTATTAGATCCCTAATAAATGGTCATATGGGTGGTTGAGTAAAATAACTGATCATAGATGGGTCCCACATATAAATGTAGATAGGCACGATGGTAATGATGGGTCCCATGTAAATGCATAAATGCACTCGCGGAACACGATCATCAGATTTTACTTAATCATCTGGCCCACCAAATTAATACCTTTTAAAATATTATATAAGAAACCCAAAAAAAAAAAAAAATTGTTACACATCAATTGACAGTGGGCCCATATAAAAAAAATTAAAATGGGGCACACCATCAAATCCTAATCAGAAAAAGTGTACTCAGTGCATTTTCATCAGATTCTATTCAATCATTCGGCCCACTCGGATTAATAACTTTTAAACTATTATATAGAAACGAAAAAAAAAAAACCTATCTTTGAAGAATGTCTAAGAACATATTAGATGTTATACCCATGGAGAAGATATTATATATATATGGGAGATGCTCCTGTGAGAGCACCTCTCACCTTACTATGATAAATAGAGTGGGGCTCTCACATTTAAGTTATTGGCATTGGATATTGATGTAATGGCCCCACCTTATCTCTCATAGTACGGTGAAAGATGTTTTCATAAGAGCACCTCCCTATATATATATATAGACACACACACACCAACTCACGGCAATTTGCCAATTTTTGAGAGTTTCGGATGCTCAGATTTATCTTCTTATGTCTCTTCTCTTTCTAGCCCTTTTGTGTAGCTCGGTCAGTAAGAGGGGGTCCTCATTGACCCATGTAATTTCTTTTCCCTGTTTTCTCTTTCTTCCTTTTTAAATACAATTACCCTTACACCAACTCACGACAATTTGCCAATTTTTGAGAGTTTCGGATGCTCTGATGTATCTTCTTCTGTCTCTTCTCTTTCTGGCCCTTTTGTGTAGCTCGGTCAGTAAGAGGGGGTCCTCATTGACCCATGTAATTTCTTTCCCCTGTTTTCTCTTTCTTCCTTTTTCAATACAATTACCCTTAAAGCAAATATAAATATATATATATATATCCCCTCTAATAGATTCATTAATTCAATAGTTTATGTCTTTTGCATAAAACTATTCTTATGAGATGGTAACATAATGTGGCATGATATGTGAATGAGAGTTTTAAACTACATGATTGTAAATATATATGATGGTTCGTAGTAATTATATTAAAATTCATTTTTTTTATGATGGGACCCTGCAAAGGATGATTACTGATAAGCTGCTAATACGATAACATAAGCAACTATAATAATCAGAAGAATACATAGGGTCATCTAATGCTTAGTATGGCCCATATAATATCTTTCCATCATATGGTTCAAGTTTATAAATATCAGACTTATCATCACATTAAATTGCAATAATATTCATGATGATTACTCTATCACCTATTTTTGTTACAGCACAGTTGACAGTGGGCCCAGATAATTAAAAAAATAATAATAGTGCCACCATCAGATTTTACTCAAGTCAACGACCCCACTATAAGGCATGGAAACTTCTCCTTAATAGGGAGTCCTTGTTGGTTTTGCCCTGATAATATCATGGCTCATTCCTTCTATTCCTCTTCCTAATTAATAGGGAATGAGTCATAAGGGAAGGAAAGAATTATCTAAATGAGAGAAATTTTAGGTGAGGGCGCCATAAATGCCTTTAATTTATCCTTAATAATATGAAACTAGCAAACATGCACGTGCTTAGCACAGATAATATAATAATCTATAATATTAAAAAAATACAATTTTTAAATAATATTTAGTCTAAACTATACTGAGATGATAAAAATTATAATTAAAATTAAAACCTATAATAATAATTATTTGGAAATTAGAGCTCAATTGAGAAATCGAATTATATCCCTTTCATATATAATAAATAGCATATTCTAAATTACATTAAGAATTTTTGTTAAGAACGAAAAGAAATAAAATAAAATGAATGAACTTTAGCTATGAGTAAGGATCTAGAGGAAGATTTGAAGTTGCTTAAAATAAATAAGGGCCCGTTTGGATGTCTACAGAATAAAATATTTACATATTTAAATATTGTAAGAATAAAATAGTATAGAATACAATAATGCAATATTATAATAGTATAATTTTTTTACTGTTTGGCAATTTTTGAAGAATACTACAGATTTTAAATTGAGATGTTTGGAAGGTGCTATGATTAAAGTAAATTACATTATAAGAAAAAAATTTATTAAATATTTTAATTTATATGTAATTTACCATGTCAGGATAAAAAAAGTAATGTGGTAAAGTAAAGTTTAACTTTCATGTTTTTACAATAAGTTACTTTTCTTTTATCACATAAAACTATTGTAAAGTATAGTAAAGTAAAGTAAATGAAAAAACAACTACTTTATAACTTTCTCTCTCACTTTGCTTTACCACATACTTCATCTGACCTTACTTTACCTCATCTTTTACCATGATATGACATCGATCTTTATTTTACTTCACCACACTTGTAAACAAGTCACTTTTTATTTACCATATAAAGCTACGATAAAATGTTTAAGTAATGTAAAAAAAAAAAAAAAAAAAGAAACTACTTTGCCATTCATTCCCACTTTACTTCACCATGTACTTTACCCCACCTTTATCGTCCTATGAGATTTACTTTTCCATACATGTAAACATACACATTATGATAGATTTGTTGAACCAAGGTCTTTACTTTACTTTACCACTTTGTCATCATCATTTTAAAAGATTTTTATCTTGTAAAAGGTTTTCTACAGGGGGGAGCTGTAGGAGAGAATATTGAGCTTTTTGAAAGAAAATAATCTTTTCTTCAAATTTTTCTTGAGTTACCAAACGCACAAAATTTTCTTCTTTAAAAAATGAAAGATTATATTCTAAAAAATATTATTTTCTTATACTTTCTTGTGCATCCAAACAGGCCTTAGGGCATGTTTGTGTAAAGTGAGGATTGTGCGTTGAGAAGTAAAGTGCACCAATTTTCTAATATCTGATGTTGCATTTTTTTCATACACCTTTCTAAGCACAATTTTCCATGATAGAGTAAACCACTTGTCAAGAAGGAATGGAAGAGTCAAATTCTCCATCCACACAGTTAACCTCATAACACAAAATCCTAACATCACACAAACACACTATGAATAATGTCCAGTTTGGACACCAAATTCTTGGAGAAAAGATTTTCGCACATTTGGCCACTTTAAATCATTTAAACCAATGAATTGAGAGTTTTCAAGTTAGACCTCACTTTTGAAGATTTTGCGCATTAAAATCAATTTTTTCAAACATATACATCAATATGCATTGATATCAATGTGAGATTCTCAACCCTATAAATCGTCAATGAAAAATCCTTATAAGGAATCCTCATAAATTGATGGATTCCTCGGCTATTATCAACACCTTCTCAGTGGAGATGCTACTAGATACAGGGAAGTTGCAAATGAGAAAGCCAGGAAGGGGTGCTTGTTAGGCTCCGTCCCGCATTAATTCAGATTAACTCAAAGTAATTGAGCTTAAGACTAATTAAGCCTGTTTTAATGGATTAAAGGTGAGTTATCACCAAATGGAAATCGAATTAACTTAAATGAGTAAATTTTGACTTAATGAAATAGTAACTATGATTAGGAAATGAATTGAATGGAAAATTAAGCTCAAGTGAGCAAACCAAGGGTTTATTCGGAAATACGAATTTTTCCGTATTTTGTCGGATACGGAAACTCTTGATACTCGCATGTGTATCTCGACGAGTACGACGAATTTCATAAAAGGCTTGAATTGATTCGACGACTATCGGATTAAATGGACCTTCAATTGACTTGAATTGTCATTAGAAGGAACTTAAGGGACTTAAGTGCAAAAAGATCTCTTATATAACATAAGAGACCTTCATTCATCTCAAATGAAACCCTAGGCACATTTTGTCTTCCCCTTTCTCTTCTTCTTCCATTTATTCTTCATCAAGTGAGAATTGGAGGTGACTCAAGTGAAAGGAATCCATCCTTTGCATCTTATACATCTTCTTGTGAAGTTATATTGGAATCCAAGCTTCAAAGTGAGGAATTTACACTCAATCCAAGCTAAATCCAAGCAAAAAGAGGGGTTTGTCTCTATCAATCTTCAAACAAAGGCAAGTGTATACTATGATTATGCTTGTTAATGTATTTTCATTCATTTGAATGGAAAAGAATGAATGGAAAAGAAATGATGAATTAGAGATTATGGTGCATTATTGCTTTTGAAACCTTAATTAGATTATGTTAATTGTGGTTGAATTAGAAGAATGATTAAGATTAGTATTCTTGTTGTCTCCATAAATTAATTGCTCATTAGGTGCATCAGTGGTGTAAGAAATAAGGGAAGAAAACTCAGTTTAGCAGCCTGAAACTGAAATGTGCCAGCCGGATTGGGCCTGCCCGAGTGGGTCGGCCCA
This sequence comes from Cinnamomum chago, assembly GCA_038049695.1. Classification (NCBI taxonomy): domain Eukaryota; kingdom Viridiplantae; phylum Streptophyta; class Magnoliopsida; order Laurales; family Lauraceae; genus Cinnamomum; species Cinnamomum chago. The sequence continues at coordinate 25,494,687 of CP142453.1, read as the reverse complement.
TTGGGCCAATAATGCCAACTTTGAATGGCCATAACTTTTGACCCATATGTTCGATTTTTGAGTTCTATATATCGTTGGAAAGCTCTTGGAACGTAGAAACAAATGGTATACACTTCTTAGTGAGCATAGATTGGGAGATGAAGTGGATATGGGGACAAGTATAATCGGGCCTTCCCAGGTCGACCTGGCCCACTAAGAATTGTCCGGAAAGTGTAGATTAAGTCCGAGTTTCTTGGATTAGAAAACTTAAGCATTGAGATTAATGTTAATCGTATTTAGACCATCCTAAGTGTTAACGAGGGTTATCCTAATGCACAAATACCTAAGTAATATCATCAATAGTAATACGTGCATCGATAACAACCGTTCACTTACAGGTGGATTAGAGGATTAGTTTCAAGTGAGATTGAAATTAATAGGAATTATTAAAGGGTCTGGCACTACCTAGTGGTTTCCGAACTCATTATTTAATGGAATTGAATGAATTGATAAATGAACTGAATGAAATGATTATTCCTACTGCAGTAGATGAGATTGGGGTATTCCGGAGCCCGTGGTGACACCAGTGATCTCTGATCAAGACACTGGGAGATCCCACCTTATTGGACCGAAAGGTCATTGACTGAAAAGTCATACTTGGAAAAGCCATTAATAAATATTGAACCTAAGGAATAAATGAATATGAATTGCTTCCTTTTTTTGGAAGGATTGAATGAATAGAATGGAGTTGAAACCAATGCTAGTATAGTTGTCATATTATTGTCATTGTTAATTATATTTCTTATGAATTGTTTAGCTCTGTTAAACAATGAACTGCTAGGAAGTTATGAACATGTTATAAATGTATGTATACCTTGTTGAACCGTCGTGTTCACGGTATTACTGATGATATTACAAGCTCAATTACTCGTGCCGGTCCCTCCGAGACCGTCCCGCCAGCGGAGGAGGCCCATTCGCTACCTCCAGGAGGTCTAGCTGAATGGACGTGATTGGAGAGAGGATAACATAGAATATTTTGGAAATGTTTTAGAAAGTATTTTATACATTCATTTTGGTATTATAAGTAGTGTAAATGATGTCCCCTGCATTGTATTTTAAATATGCAGTGGTTGATAATAGGAAAACTGAAATGATGTAAAGTAACTTTACTGTTCATAGTAAAGTATATGATTCGTTTTGTTAAATGGTTGTCAATGTATATTATTGTATATTCCGCACTGTACATTGACAGGTACGTATGCAAGATCCCTTGTAGAATTCGTTTTAACTTCGGTTAATTCGGGTCTACGGGAGTAAGTATGATTAGCATCGCGACCCGGGGTTACACCCTAATGACTCTGATCTCGGGTCCGGGTCGTGACATACTTATTGTATGGTATCAGAGCCTAGTTAAAAGACTAAGTTAAGAAAACTTAAAAATACTTAGCAAAGCTAGGAACGAAGTGAGGAGTGTGTGTTTCGAACAAATCCAACTATGGATTTGTGTTTACTGCTTTCACTATATGTGATGTATATGTGATCTAACTGAGCTGGAAGTGTATAGATGTATTCTTACATTCCTTATTGTTTACAGTATGGCATCTGGATCGGGATCTGGATCTGGAGGGGATGATTTTGCTATTATCTCACCTCCCCTTCCTCAGTCTGACACTGATGCGCGCTTTGCTGCTATTCTGGAGCAGTTAGCCCGTAGTAATGAACAGATGGCCCGCAGTAATGAACAGATTGCCAAGAGCCATGAAGCTCAGATGGGTATGCAGGCCCAAATGGCTGCTATGTTACAAGTGCAGAGCCAGATACAGGCTCAGATGCAATCTCCAGTAATACCAGTCCAACAGCCACATGTTGAGACACAAGTGGTATTACAGCATAAGGATAAGGACCCTCATGCTATCTTTGAGCGGTTCCGTAAGAGAGGAGCCACTGAGTTCCACGGAGATGAGGATGTCATGAAGGCAGATGAATGGCTCGAACACATTGAAGATGTATTTGAAACAGTTGTCTACACTCAGAAGTAGAGAGTGCTACTCATTTCCACCATGTTCCGAGGGGCAGCAAATGTATGGTGGAAGAGTGTCAGAGATGCCTTTAAGGCAATGCCAGCAGAGGGTATCTGGGAGATTTTCAGGCAGCAGTTTTAGCGGAAATTCGTCCCAGAGCATGTACAGCAGCAGAAAGAGGCAGAGTTCTTAACCTTGAAGCAAGGTCGCATGACCGTGGCTGTGTATGTTCATCATGGTTTAAAATCGCGGTTCGCGGTCATCGCGTCGCGGCTCGCGGTTCGCGGGCATCGCGTCGCGGTTCGCGGTCATCACGGCCCATCGCGGAGCGAATTTTTATTTGACCCCAAAAAAATCCAAAAAAATATCCAAAAAATCCAGAATATTATTAAATGATAGAAACTAATGTTTTTTTTCCATTAGTGCATACTTAAAAGCAAAATAACGGCCCCCTCAAGTTATAACATCCTGCATTCATTGCTATATCGATGTATATACTAAAATAAGCTGAAATATCATAAATCTGACATAATGCAACCATAATTTTGGGCAAACTAATAGTGTTAACAGTTTACACTTAAACATTTAAAGTCTACAATCAAGCAATAAATACTAATAGAGTTAGTGCATGTGCCTAATGCCAAAACGAGTGGCGTCCTGGCTCGATATTATCATCATCATCATTATTTCTTGAAGGGTAGAAGGCACCAAATTGTTGTGTTACATAGCCTCCACTCCCATGGTGCCCATAAAATTGTTGTGCCTGTGGATGTGGTTGAGGAACGAAGATTGCTTCATAAAGTGAGGCCGAGTCATTAGTAGACTGAGATGACTGAGGGTAGTCATGGTACTTGTATTGCTGATAAAATTCATGGGGAAGTTCAAGTTGCTGATTTGGATGTAATACATAGTAATCACCATACATGACTTGTTGGTGGCCAACATCACCACCACTAGTACCCTCTCCCCCGCCATATCCACTACCACTAGCACCTGCATGTGATGATTCGGTTGGTGGGACAATTCTCCGGTACCCACGGGTCGGGTCTATGTTACATGAAGAAGGAAAATGTTCTACTGTCTCCATCATATGGGGTGGTACCTCACCACCGTCTCCACCACCATCACCACCGCCATCCCCATCAGAATCATGCGGCACATCTGAAGATGAGCTAGTACTGCTGAGGCTAGTGTCCTCATCATCAACCTCATCTCGCATCTCCTGAGGGTCGACCCCACGCCTTCGTTGATGGGTAAGATTTATCTCGCGTAGGCGCTCGGCAGCTCTCATTGGCTCTGGCCTTTCCCCAGTCAAATCCTGGACCATATCACCAATCTGTTCATCATGATCTAGCACTGGCTCTTCTACCTCTTCTATCCATTGTGCCAACACATCATCATTCTCTGAAAAAATATAGTTCAGATTGATTGGGCAGAAGTAATCTATTTGGTCATCAAACTCTCTCCTTCTTCTTTGTCTGTTGCGGAGCTTAATATTGTAATGTATATACACCAATTTGTTCAACTTTTGCATCGTCAGCCGATTTCTCACTTTAGTGTGAATGAATGAAAAGGTGCTCCAATTCCTCTCACAATTTGATGATGTAGTTGTTTGACTAAGGACTTTCATTGCTATTTTCCTTAGTATTGGAGCACTTTCTCCGTAGTTTAACCACCACTCAGCTGAAAATAAAATGGAAGTATATTTATTAATTAAATCATACATGAGTAACGTGACTCAACTTTTAAACTGACGTAGAATGAATGCAATTACCATGATCTTTACCTGGAAATGACTTCATGATAGCTCGTCTGGCGGTCGGTGTCCCAAAACTACCAAAGGCTTCATTGTATATATCAATCTGGTGATTCATTGAAAATAAAATAAGGATGAAATAACTCTTTTGCTCCAAAAGTATAGATCTAAGTATCTAACATATGTTACACATCTCAACCACCTCTAAGTTATTTTGATGTTGAATCTTGAAAATAACTCCAAAAAATAAAAAAATAAGCTTACCAAAGAGGTCCCTTGAATTTGATTAGCTTTTCCCACATACAAATCCACCCAAAAGTAGCTTAGATCTAAGCTTTTAGGTCTCCTCCATGCCTTAGAAGTTGTTGCAGCCCTTTAGGAAGCTCTTAGGGAAGAGAAAGAAGTGAAAGAAGAAGACATCACAAGACATCACACGTTTAAAAAAAAAAAAACCCTGTCAGCCGTTATATTCAAAATAACGGTCGTTACGGGCCGTTATTTACACAAATTTCGCCCCCCCCCCCTTTACATACCGGCCGTTATATTCAATATAACGGCACGGTAACGGCCGTTATTTTAAACCCTGATGTTCATACCTTCTTGCAGCTGTCTAAGTATGCCCTTGAGCTAATTGATATAGAGGCAAAGAAGCTGAAGAGATTCCTCTTAGGCCTAAATCCGGAGTACAAGACTGTCGTATTGGCTAGACAGAAGCCTACGACATTTGATGATGCCATTAATAGGGCTTACACAGCAGAGGAGATCCAGAGAGAAAAAGAGGCAGAGAAAGAAGTTGAGACCTTGAGCACCAAGAGGAGTGGTGATTCATGGTTTCGGAAGGGATGACCATCTAGGTCCAAGAGGCAGAAACACAGATTCATTCCTAGACCTGATAGGAATGAGAGGAGAGAGAACAGACCAGTCTGTGCTACATGTGGGAGATTCCATAGGACTGAGTCATGTCGGAGGACGACCGGAGCTTGCTTTATCTGTGGTTCTTTAGAACACAGAATGACATTTTGTCCGAGAGCGAGAAGAGATGACAGACCTCCTTATTAGTACCCAGCTCCAGGACAAGCAGCACTTCCTGCTCCTCCACAGAGATTGGCTTTGCCAGCTCCTCCTCCTAGACCACAGCAGCCAGCCTCAGCGTCAGGGTCAGCAGCGTCCGTGGCAGAGACAGCAGCAGCCGGCAGAGAGACCTCAGATGGCTGGGATGGCTTGTGCCGTCAACAGGGAACAGGCTGATGTTGCAGCCAATGTTGTTGAAGGTACTATTTATGTTGATGATAGACCTGCTATTACATTATTTGATCCCGGTTCTACGCATTCATTTGTTGCACCTGCATTTGCTTGTGATATGCAAAACCGGATTATGCAATTAGCATATGATTTCACAATGTCTACTCCTTTGGGGAGACAAGTGAGGTGTGAGTTGTATATACCTCAGTGCACTGTCAGGATTGGAGAGGTGTCCATGCCAGCTGATTTGGTGGTATTAGCCATGAATGATTTTGATGTGATCTTTGGCATGGATTGGCTTGCGAAGTACATGGCTTGTTTAGACTGTTTCCGCAATATCATTACCTTCAGGGTTGATGAAGCCAATACCAGTGTACTTTTTGAGGGAGTCAGAAAGAAGTATGATACCAGGCTTGTTTCAGCACTCAAGGCTGAACGGTTGATGCAGAGTGGATGTGAAGGCTATATTGCCTTTATTTCAGAAAAGAAGCCTGTACAAGAATTGAAAAATATTCTTGTAGTCTGTGAGTTTCAAGATGTGTTTCCAGATGAGGTGTCAGGTCTACCTCCAGCTAGGGAAGTAGACTTCACTATTGAGCTTGTGCCTGGTACAGCACTGATATATAGGGCACCATATCGTATGACATCATCTGAGTTATATGAGCTGAAGAGGCAGATACAGGATTTGCTCGACAAAGGTTTCATCAAACCTAGTGTCTCACCGTGGGGAGCACCTGTACTGTTTGTGAAGAAGAAAGATGACACTCTTCGAATGTGCATCGATTATAGGCAAATTAATCAAGTAACAGTGAAGAATAAATATCCACTACCTAGGATTGATGAGTTGTTTGATCAATTCCAGGGTGCAGCGTACTTTTCAAAGATTGATCTTCGATCTGGACATCACCAGATTCGAGTAAGAGATCAAGATGTACAGAAGACTGCATTCAGGACTCGTTACGGTCACTATGAATTTTTAGTGATGCATTTTGGTCTAACAAATGCACTTGCAGTGTTTATGGCTTTAATGAACAGGGTGTTTGCTTCATATTTAGACCAGTTCGTCGTGATCTTCATTGATGATATTCTGGTCTACGCAAAGACAGAGATAGAGCATTCACAGCATTTGAGAACAGCCTTGCAGATACTGAGAGAGAATCAGTTGTATGCAAAGCTTGAAAAGTGTGACTTTTGGTTACAGCAGGTTGCATTTCTGGGTCACATCATTACCAGAGATGGATTAGCTGTTGATTCAGCTAAGATTGAGGCCATTACCAATTGGCAAAGTCCGAAGAATGTGCCAGAAGTGAGAAGCTTCTTAGGGTTGGCAGGCTATTATAGAATGTTCGTAAAGGACTTTGCGAAGATAGCAGCACCACTGTCGAGACTGACTCGGAAGAGTGTTCCATTTCAATGGAATGATGCATGTGAGTCCAGTTTCCAGACTTTGAAGCAGAAGTTGGTGTCAGCCCCGATTTTATCCTTACCCGAAGGACCAGGAGGATTTGAGATTTACTCAGATGCCTCGGGTGTAGGATTGGGATGTGTATTGATGCAGAACCGAAAGGTGATAGCTTATGGTTCGCGTCAGTTGAAAGACCATGAGAAGAATTACACTACTCATGATCTCGAGCTCGCAGCGGTTGTGTTTGCATTGAAGCAATGGAGGCATTATCTGTATGGAGAGACTTTCGAAGTCCACTGTGATTACAGAAGCCTTTAGTACTTGTTTACTCAGAAGGATATCAATCTGAGGCAACGCCGTTTGTTGAAGCTGATTAAAGACTACGACTTTCCATTCAAGTACGTACCTGGAAAGGGTAACGTAGTTGCTGATGCTCTGAGTCGAAAGGTAGCAGATTTGGCTTCATTAGAAGATGGATGGAATCTGCTAGAAGACTTCAAGGACTCAGATGTGTCCATTGAATTTATAAATGACAAAAGAGTGGTTGCAGCAATGTCAGTATTCGAACCCCTTCTCATTACAGAGATTAAGAAGCGGCAGTTCGAAGATCCTAAGTTAGTAAGAATCAGGGATAACATTGCACACAGACCAGATTTCGTGTTGGTAGAAGGAGTCCTTTACTTCAGGGACAGATTGTGTATACCAGCACATGAAGATTTGAAGCAAGCTGTGATGTTTGAAGCTCATCACACCAGATATTCTATGCATCCAGGGAGTACCAAGATGTATAGGAATCTCAAAGGTAGATTTTGGTGGAATAATATGAAGCGGGAGATAGCAGGTTATGTGTCTTCCTGCTTAACTTGTCAGCGTGTGAAGTTCGAGCATCAGAAACCGCCAGGATTGCTTCATCCACTGGATATTCCCAAGTGAAAATGGGATCATATCACGATGGACTTTGTATCCGACTTACCGAGGACGAGGAAGCAGCACGATACCGTATGGGTGATCGTGGATCGTCTGACAAAGTCCGCACATTTCCTTCCATTTAGGAAAGATATGGGATTCAGCGAGATGTCCAGATTGTTTGTCAGGGAAGTGACACGATTGCATGGAACACCGATCTCGATTGTCTCCGATCGAGATAGTCGATTTGTGTCCTCATTTTGGCAGTCATTTCAGAGCTCTATGGGCATCAAACTTCGGTTTAGTACTGCTTATCATCCACAGACAGATGGACAGTCAGAGAGGACTATACAGACTTTGGAGGATTTGCTTCGTGCCAGTGTAGTTGATTTTAGGAGTGATTGGGATGACCATTTGGCGTTGTGCGAATTTGCGTACAACAACAGCTATCACTCCAGCATTGAAATGGCACCATTTGAAGCACTATATGGTCGTCGATGTAGGACCCCAGTGAGCTGGGAAGAGGTTGGAACTCGAGGTTTCCACGGTCCTACCATTATCGCTGAAACAACAGAGAAAGTACAGAAGATTTAGGACAGATTGAAAGTTGCTAGATCAAGGCAGAAGAGCTATGCTGACAATCGTCGGCGTGATTTAGAGTTCGCCGTAGATGATCTAGTCTTTCTAAAGACTTCACCGATGAAGGGTACGATCCAATTCGGTCAGAAAGGGAAGCTTTCCCCGAGATTTATTGGTCCTTTTAAAATCTTGAGCCGAATTGGAAATGTAGCTTATCATCTTGACCTTCCAGCAAAGCTCTCTGGTATCCACAATGTATTTTATGTTTCGATGCTTCGCAAGTATGTGGCTGATCCTTCACATGTGATTCGTCACGAAGAGATCCAAGTATTGCCAAACACCACATATGTTGAGAGGCCAGTACAGATCATTGATACCAAAGAGGCAGTTCTGCGCACGAGGACGATCAAATGGGTCAAGGTTCTTTGGGATCATCATACACCCAATGAAGCTACATGGGAACTTGATGAACAAATGGCTCAGAAGTATCCCGAACTATTCGTTCAGGTAATTTTTATTTGAATTGCTTAATTGATTTATTTAATTTATATTGCATTCGGAGGACCAAATGATTCTAAAAGTTTAGGAGAATGTTAGGCTCCGTCCCGCGTTAATTCAGATTAACTCTAAGTAATTGAGCTTAAGACTAATTAAGCCGGTTTTAATAGATTAAAGGTGAGTTATCACCAAATGGAAATCGAATTAACTTAAATGAGTAAATTTTGACTTAATGAAATAGTAACTATGATTAGGAAATGAATTGAATGGAAAATTAAGTTCAAGTGAGCAAACCAAGGGTTTATTCGGAAATACGAATTTTCCCGTATTTTGTCGGATACGGAAACTCTTGATACTCGCATGTGTATCTTGACGAGTACGACAAATTTCATAAAAGACTTGAATTGATTCGACGACTATCGGATTAAATGGACCTTCAATTGACTTGAATTGTCATTAGAAGGAACTTAAGGGACTTAAGTGCAAAAAGATCTCTTATATAACATAAGAGACCTTCATTCATCTCAAATGAAACCCTAGGCACATTTTGTCTTCCCCTTTCTCTTCTTCTTCCATTTATTCTTCATCAAGTGAGAATTGGAGGTGACTCAAGTGAAAGGAATCCATCCTTTGCATCTTATACATCTTCTTGTGAAGTTATATTGGAATCCAAGCTTCAAAGTGAGGAATTTCCACTCAATCCAAGCTAAATCCAAGCAAAAAGAGGGGTTTGTCTCTATCAATCTTCAAACAAAGGCAAGTGTATACTATGATTATGCTTGTTAATGTATTTTCATTCATTTGAATGGAAAAGAAATTATGAATTAGAGATTAGGGTGCATTATTGCTTTTGAAACCTTAATTAGATTATGTTAATTGTGGTTGAATTAGAAGAATGATTAAGATTAGTATTCTTGTTGTCTCCATAAATTAATTGCTCATTAGGTGCATCAGTGATGTAAGAAATAAGGGAAGAAAACTCAGTTCAGCAGCCTGAAACTGAAATGGGCTAGCCGGATTGGGCCTGCCCGAGTGGGTCGGCCCATTGGGCCAACAATGCCAACTTTGAATGGCCATAACTTTTGACCCATATATTCGATTTTTGAGTTCTATATATCGTTGGAAAGCTCTTGGAACGTAGAAACTCATGGTATACACCTCTTAGTGAGCATAGATTGGGAGATAAAGTGGATATGGGGACAAGTATAACCGGGCCTTCCCAGGTCGACCTGGCCCACTAAGAATTGTCCGGAAAGTGTAGATTAAGTCCGAGTTTCTTGGATTAGAAAACTTAAGCATTGAGATTAATGTTAATCGTGTTTAGACCATCCTAAGTGTTAACGAGGGTTATCCTAATACACAAATACCTAAGTAATATCATCAATAGTAATACGTGCATCGATAACAACCGTTCACTTACGGGTGGGTTAGAGGATTAGTTTCAAGTGAGATGAAAGTTAATAGGAATTGTTAAAGGGTCTGGCACTACCTAGTGGTTTCCGAACTCATTATTGAATGTAATTGAATGAATTGATAAATGAACTGAATGAAATGAGAAATGAATGAAATGATTATTCCTACTGCAGTAGATGAGATTGGGGTATTCCGGAGCCCGTGGTGACACCAGTGATCTTCGATCAAGACACTGGGAGATCCCACTTATTGGACCGAAAGGTCATTGACTGAAAAGTCATACATGGAAAAGCCATTAATAAATATTGAACCTAAGGAATAAATGAATATGAATTGCTTCCTTTTTTTGGAAGGATTGAATGAATTGAATGGAGTTGAAACCAATGCTAGTGTAGTTTCCATATTATTGTCATTGTTAATTATATTTCTTATGAATTGTTTAGCTCTGTTAAACAATGAACTGCTAGGAAGTTATGAACATGTTATAAATGTATGTATACCTTGTTGAACCGTCGTGTTCACGGTATTACTGATGATATTACAGGCTCAGTTACCCGTGCCGGTCCCTCCGAGACCGTCCCGCCAGCGGAGGAGGCCCATTCGCTACCTCCAGGAGGTCTAGCTGAATGGACGTGATTGGAGAGATGATAACATAGAATATTTTGGAAATGTTTTAGAAAGTATTTTATACATTCATTTTGTATTATAAGTAGTGTAAATGATGTCCCCTGCATTGTATTTTAAATATGCAGTGGTTGATAATAGGAAAACTGAAATGATGTAAAGTAACTTTACTGTTCATAGTAAAGTATATGATTCGTTTTGTTAAATGGTTGTCAATGTATATTATTGTATATTCCGCACTGTACATTGACAGGTACGTATGCAAGATCCCTTGTAGAATTCGTTTTAACTTCGGTTAATTCGGGTCTACGGGAGTAAGTATGATTAGCATCGCGACCCGGGGTTACACCCTAATGACTCTGATCTCGGGTCCGGATCGTGACACTGTTGCATTAAATCGTGTAATCATGAAAAATCTTATCTTAGAAACATAGAGTTTATGACTATGATAAAGTGATGGAAAGCAACATACGTACAATACAACTGATTTGATATATGGACTGTTGTGAGCCCCACTTCTAACATCATGTGACATTGGGGCATGATGAAGACATGAAAAAAAAAAAAAATTTGTTGCAAGGTTAGACCTGAAGACGTGGACTCCCCCAAATGACCTATCGTGTGTGCTTCACAGGGTTAATATCATACTGATGATGATGGATCGATTGAGAAGGATCCTGATAACTGAGCTGTTATGTATGCTTTATTTGACTGAGGACTAAGTAAGCACACTCACCTATGGCTCTTTGGGACTCGGCCGTCTGACTGGCCCCTTGTTCGAGTGTGCAGCCGAGTCTGGTTTTTGAATCACTAGTTGCCGTCTGACTGGCCCCTTGTTCGAGTGAGTAGCCGAGTTTGGTTTTTAAATCACTAGTTTGTTTAGGTTATTTGTGACCTTTTGGATGGATGAAATTTAAAATTTTGGTGAAAGAAAAATGAAATTTCAAATGTCACATCAAGTCTAAAAAATTTCTAACATATTAATTTCTTGCCAACAATTTTGGCAAAGAAACGTGCCCTAGTTCCACTTGGCTCATAATTGTGAGGGTGTTAGTTTTTCCTCTTTTAAAAATAAAATAAAATAGGAATTTACGGGTAAAACCCCCATAGGACCTCATACCACTGATGAGGTCTCAGTAGCACCGTATAGACGGGAAGGGTCCTCTTAGTGCGTTTTTATCCTTTTTCTTGTCATTTAGCGATATGGTATATATTGATCATTCTGTAGTGGTCGCTCTCGATTTGTAGAATCCAAATTGAAATTGGAATTTTCTCTCTTGATTCCTGATGCTGCTTCATAGCGGTAGATGCGGCCAAGAGAGGGAAGATACGAAAGAATGGAGGACGGCAAGCATGAGGTTGTCTTTATCGGAGGAGGAGAGAGGATTGCCATGGAGGGAGAAGAGGGGAGGATAGACGGAGGTGATGTTGGTGGAAATGAGGAAGAGGGCCGAGCCTGGAGGTAGTGGGGGAGGGAGGCCAAGGACTTGCAGACCTAAGGGGAGTGAGAGGAGGCTGCAAATTTGTCTTTTCTTTTTATTATTTAGCGATATGGTCGATATTGACCATTTTGTTGTATTTAGTAAGTAAAACAGTTACATGTTGAAGAAAATCTTACTGACAGAATTGTCGATATCAACCATATAGCAAAAAAAATAAAAAAACAAAAAATAAAAAAAAATTAAAAAGGCCACATGAGGACCCCTCCATTATCCAACATGATACGGGATCTTAGTAGGACGTATGTGGTCTTATAAGGATTTTTTTTCCGTAAATTCCTCTAAATAGAAAGTTGGCTTCCTAGTCCTAGTCATTGTCCAGTTGAAGACAAGTTCATGGTTATAAATACGTTAACAAAAAAAAAAAAAAAAAATGATTTTGAATTTAATAATCTTGATGGAGTAGAGAATCTTGAAGCTTTCTTGTAAAACCGGTTCATTGATCGCTTCTAATTATCTTAACAAACTGAAATCTTCGTCTAGGATCTAGTCATGACTTTTATTATTTTTTTAATGAAAACTCTGGTTCAACTGTTTTTTAACAACCTTTGTTGGATCAGGCCATGTCTGCACAGCTTATGTGACACGAAATGCATGAATTTGTTTTTAGTGTTAGTAGCAACCATTAAACTTATAAGATATCAAAATTAATTATAAACATATAATTCTATTGATAGATATTTATATCCAAAGAAAAAAGTAGATTCAATAATTAGTAATCATATCATCAGTCACAAATACAAGCACTGACCATACCTCAAATTAATGTATAGTCATCCTTTCTTGACACCTGTAGCTTCACTGTATGTAATTTGGTTGAATTCAAATTAAGACACAAAAGTAACCATATTAAAATTAAGACACAAAAGTATACCTAAGCTAAAGATGATATGCATTTTTTCCTATAAGGGTCATTTGTATTGCAAGAAAGAAAATAAAATATGAGCTAAGGAGCTTTTTCTGTCATTTCTTCCAAATATAAATCTAATCAACACCAATAGGGTTGCAAATAGGACGGTTTCGGATCGAAACCATAGTGGACCCGGACCCGTTTCTAAATAATGGTTTCAGTTCCGACTTTGACTCGGAACCTGTTTTGTTGGTTCTAAACCCGGTTCCAATAAGAAAATCCGGATCTGGTTCTGGAACCGGATCCACTTAAAGGATTGAAATCTAGTTCCAAAATCGATTTTAATTTTTCTTTATTCTTTATTTTTGTTAGAATAAGCATATCACTCAACTTATAACAGTGCACCAAGTCTACTACCTCTAATATTATATTTACACATAAATATGTCAAGAAAAAAAAAGTTGATTTTGTGGTACAATTTGTAACATCAAAGGCTCATATGTCAGGTCTTAGGTCCACGGCTCGGAACTTATATGGACACATAACCGGACCCGTTTATCAATTGGAACCTAATTAAATAAGTTCCAGACCCGATTTTTTGTAGGTCGAAACTTTCGGGTAATCAGAAAATCGGATACTTGTTTGCAACTCTAAACACCAAGTTGAATGAAGAATTCTTGCAAGATGAATACGATCAACATAAGGTTTGTGATATTAGACACGCCAATCTCCCATTTACTGCCATCATTAAGGTTTGAATGAAGAATCCTCTTCCTCCCTTTTATTGCCATCAATAAGGTCTTGATCACTAACCATATGATTGTGATTGATTCCTCTTCTTTAGCCATTGCAATGCAGAGAAATGGATGTGTATGCCTATTAGGGTTTTGCTCATTTTTCTCTTTTTCTTGTTGCTATTATTATTTGTTTGGTTGGTGGTGGGTGCTGGGAAACAAATGGTGGGTGCTGGGAAACAAATGAAATGGGTAATTGATCGAAATCAACTATTCGGATTTACATATGATTCATAAAGAGTGTATTTGTACAAAACGCATATTATCTACTCTATCGCATGTAATCTTTCCAGATGTAGTAGACCAATTTTGCTCCCTAAATGTAGGATAAGGATAATTTGAACTCACATTGTAAATTCAATGTTGGTTCCTTGGATCAAAACTTTTATAATGTTACCAAACAAGTTCCATACATCATATTTTTAATAGAGTCATTTAATATAATGTTGCAAAATAAGTTCTGTAGAGTATAGACTCGGCACAAACCCAATCTCAGCACAATCTGATCCGAGCGTAAAATCGGGAACAACACGAGAACGATGCCAAACTGTCCCTTAGCTCATTATAGATTAGTTTAGGGAATTAAATTCTCTAACATTATAAATTTAAATGGAGAGATTTAGAGAGGAGAGATTTAAGGAATTTAATTGAAGTTCTCAAATCATCATCATTTAAATTATTTGTGATGCTACGTGTCATTTTATTGGAATGCTAAGATGGCGCACTGAAAAACCAAAAATAATTGAGAGTGTTGAGATGGCACCCTCAACAGCAAGGCTCCATATTACTTATATATATATATATATATATATATAATTGGCTATAAAAGTAGAATATTAAATGATTTTAAAAAAAATACAGTGTCATGAAGAGTTGGAATCCTTATTCTCCTTTTACTCTCCCTCTTATGTAGACAAATAGACCCTCAAGACTCATACTCACTAAATACCACTTATTGAAATTCTAGCTACTCAAAATAAACCAAACTTTCTTGAAACTCTTGGTAGAGTTGGTTCCACAGCAAGATTAATCACTTACAAAAGATAAAAAATAAATATTAATTAAGAAAATCCGAATCCACGCGCCTTATAGTAAGTTGTTTTAAAAAGGAAAGTGATGAACAATTATTTTCAATTATAAATTATGTTAGAGACAGTAGAAATAGTTGGTCGGAGATTATAGGAATGGTTAGGATTTCTATCCTTATAGATAAAAGGCTCTTAGTTTGAGTTTAGAATTTCTTATATATTTGATTGGGATATTTCCCTAATAAAGCTTGTGGTGATCTTGTGATCAGCAGGCTTTTCACTATCAAATTTTCTCTCCAAAATAAATTCAAATATTTCACTCTCGAACATGCATTGATTTAGACTTTACGATCTCATACTCTATAGTTAAGCCTCATAAGCTTTTCAAAGAATCATGACCGATTTAATTTAATAGGCTACAAACATAGAGAGGCTCAAAAAGAATAAGTTGTGATGCGAATAGGCTCTCCAAATAGACGTTTAGTTTTAGAGATCAAAGTGTTTGTTATTTTATATATCAATACCACGATCCTTTTTATCGAAAAGAGGGCAAGCGTGTTAGATGATATATATATTCGAGATAGTAGGAATAGTTAGCATTATAGGAATAATTAAAGACTTTATGTTCAATTTGAAATTTTTTATGTGGTTCCTTTTTGTAAATTGGAATCCTTTCTCTTAATAAAGTTATGGCCATTTAATACTCCAACTAGTGTCTCTTTCCACATCCTCATGGGTCTTTTTGAAAGTGTAGCCATGGTTGAAGGTTGCTCTTGGATCTTCAACCAAAGATTTTGAAGATTTTACGAGTAATGTTGTTGATATTGACCATTCTGTGGTTATTGCTCTCGATTTACAAAATCCAAATTGAAATTGGATTTTTCTCTCTTAGTTGTTGGTGCTGCTCCAGAGCGGTGGATGCGGTGGATAGGGCTAGGGAGGCAGGGAGAGGTAGGGGCCCGAGGACTTGTAGACCCCAAGGGAGTGAAAAGAGGCGAGGGCGGAGGTCGATAGCGACCATTTTATTGTGTTTAGCAAATAAAAGAGTTACATGTTGAAAAAAATCTAACGGATAGAATGATTGATATCACAAAAATAAAAGGGTCACATGAGAACCACTCTCGTGTCCAACATGATACGAGATCCTTGTAGAATATATGAGGTCCTACATGGATTTTTTCCGTAAATTCTTCAAAGATTTTATTTTTATTTGCTTGATGTTCTTTACAATTAGATAAATTATTAAATTCATCAGTCTATTCAAAATAACACTAAAATAAGAGTGGCATCACCGTCCCTCAACCTCAAGCACTGATCTTCTTATCCTGTTAGTTTCCGTACACGAATTGCAAAAAAACAAAAAAGAGTTGCTACCCACCACAGAAAACGGAGTACCTTATTCTGCCCTTTCAAAGTTTCAGCCACTGGACCTAGGCCTAGGCCACGAATATAAAATCACTAGTCCGTCCTTGCATTGTTCCGTGTCAGAGGATTCTCTGTAGCCACTAGTAAAAGAGTAGCATTTTTTGACATCTTCATGGGACCCGCAACTGACAGACACCAAACATTAGATGGATTGGATGCTGTTAATTTTATACTCCAATCATGAAATCGGTCACATCAGCTGATAAAAAAGACGAGTTTTATATTTTACTTGTCTATTTGAAGGTCTTGATTGGATGACAGTGGATCTGATTCGGCACTCACGATTTCGGATCCTCTTTGGCGTTTCTGTAGAGCCGAGCCGTCGCACTGGTGAGACTTTCAAATCCCCTCTCCTCCTAGTGAGGAAATGAAAGGAGAAAAGTCCGAATCACTTTTGTTTTCGTGGTTGCACCAAATGATGTAGAGAAACGCTCTTTCAGTGGCAACATGGGCTGTACAAACACCCTCTCAATGTAGATAAGTTAAAAGAGGAGTGGAACTCCATCAAGGGGCCATATATTGAAATTCGAAGTGTTCAATTTAACTCCCTCTAGTTATTTCCAACAGTGGAATAAGCTGGAATTGATGTAAAATTTAAAAATATCACATCCTTCACTGGAGTTTTTTGTGAAATAGTTGGGATTTCAATAATTTGACTCCATCATGGAGTTCCACTACTTCTGTTAAAGATTTTTTTAATGTTAAAGCCTTGGAGGATCCAAAATCATACTTAGTGGATAAACCCTCATTTCATCAGATGAGGCTCATTTAGACACACTCCTCTCAATGAGTGGGTAGTGGCTCAAATTTGATTTCATCCAAATGGAAATAAAGTGTTGGATTAAGGAATATGTGAAAATTTTTTTTTATTCCTTTTGGCCTTTGTGATTAAATTCCTAAATTGCATTATAATATCAAACATTATTATTTAAAAATAACCATCAAATAATCACCCATTTAATCAAAATTGAATTAAAGTAAGATGAAAAAAAAAAAACCCCTAGCAAATCCTAGTAAACTCAGTGTCACATCTCCATCCATTAGCCCTCACCAAATACGCTCCAACCTTAATCCCTAAGCCCTTTAATAATCCTTCAATAGAGATCTAATGGAAGCAAGCAAACAAAAACGTCGGTTGGACGTTAATCTATTATGTGTAATATTATAATCGAATCCAAAACTTGAAGCTTGATCTACTATTTTAATAAGGCAGCATGTGATATAGATCCAAGAAAGCGGGTCCGCAATTTTTTACCTACATGAGATGACCTACTAATAGGCAGTTTATTTCATGGATCCCACCTAGATAGATGCCTATAAGGTAGGGGACCAGGTCCCCCCTCCCATCCCTCCAATCTAATCCAGTAAGGAAAGGATGTATGTCAAATTTGATTTAGGGATGATTTTCTTTTTCTGCACTCCTACATTCTCCCCGGTTCATTTGAGTCAGTGCCGGTAGTTTTGGGGTCTTGTAAAATTCACAAAGTTATTGCCTTTACGCCTATTTGGTTAGAAGAATTGTGATAATTCTTCTATGGGAGGGCTATGAGAATTTCAAATACTGCCCCATTAATAGTAAAATTACAAATTCTCAACCTCTAGCATTTGGAATGCTGGAATTTTGAGAAATCATAAAGTTAAACAGGTTTTTTCATGTGATTTAGAATTTTGAATTCTTACAATAAACAAAGCATTTGAAATGCTTAGGGGATAAGATTTCCCACTATGTCATAAATATCGCCTAACGGCTTCAACAGAGCATTGTATATAAGGGAAAAAAATTCTCCTTTGGTTATTGTAAGTGCCTAAAAATTACGGACTTGGTTATTAGAGGATTAAGCTTTAGATTTGGAGATCTTGGGAAGATGAGGGGAAAGGATCGAGCCTCCGATGACCTGAAAGAGAGAAACAGCGAGTCAGAGCCCCTGGTTATAGGCAGCCGAAGGCCCTCCGACGCTCAAGTCAGTGTAGGAACTGAAAGAGAATGGAGAAGAAGAGGTCTGGGAGGGAGACGGGTTGCGTACCTTACATGGTTTTCCCTCATGCTATATATAGACGTGGTAGTCATCATTGGACTGCTCCCTTGAGGGGACGAGAGTCCTATCAGAGTGTACTCTTATCTCCTGAGTGGGGGTAGGTGAAAAGGGAGTGTCCCATCGGACCATCATTCCACGCCTATAGACATGACCCTGAGATAAGGCGTGCCCCTTATCTAGGTCCGGCGCCCACTCTGCCTGTCAGTGCGCCGTTTCTGTCACGGCAGCGCATTTATGGCTGAGTGACAGAGGCCGAGATCGGGCAGAGGCTGAGACCGAGGTCGGGACTCATGACGTAGCCACCGAGACTCGCTCCGTGATTCTTCCGAGATGGCGTTGCGGCCGACCTTGGGTGGTACCGAGACCAATGGTAAATCGAGACTGGGGGATGGCCCCACCTAAATCCGTGAGCACAGAACGACCCCACACAATTGCCCCTAGCTCTCGACCTCTTGGGCCTTACCCGAGGTCGGGAGATAAGATTCGGAAGTGATGGGGCCGTCTTTTCGTATCTTGCTTTTATTAGATTCTCATCATGATGCCCCTTCGTCTGCCCTAGGCAATAAATAGGGCACCATAATTTTTTTGCCCTGTCAAGCACGTGGGACGCCGCTCCGTATGCCCGAAGTGATAAATGTCGTACCAGAGGCGTGGTGGGAGGCGAACCATTGCCGCCACGTGGAGTCCTCTGTCTGGGCGGTCGCCGGGATCGAAGCGATGCGTGGCAGGGTAATCAAGAGGGGCGTCCCTCTATAAAAGTGGAAGTGCCCCTTTCCCTTTCTCTTTTACCCTAGCTGTTTGTCTGAGAATGAGAGCTCTGTTGAAGACGAAGTCCTGCCACAGATTTTGCTGAAAAACGAACCAACTGATCTCGAGAATTTTTCTTTCTAGCTTTCTGCTTCTTCGTCCTCAGTAATCTCCAGCATCCTTTCTGTGAGTTCCATCTTCTCTCTCTGTTATTTCTTTGTGCCTCCTTTCTTCTCTTCGTTTTCAGAGGGTTTTTGGTCCCTTAGGGTTTTTCCATTTCTTGCTTCTTTTTGCGTGTTCGCTGCCCCCTTTAGCTTTAAGATAATGGGAATCTTCAGCCACTGGTTAGAGGGTCCAGCAGCCCTGGAGGCTTTTAGGTCTTCGTTTAAGATCCCGGCTGACGTCCTGGTGAAGCCCGACGACCTCGGGGGCCTTCCTGGTAGCCTTGCTGTATACAAGAACTGGATGCCCTTTCCATTGGTGTCGGTGTGCGAAGGGGGGGTTAGGTTTCCCATTCACCCGCTCCTCCGGTCTTGCCTCGATGTGTGGAGAATTTGCCCCTTCCAGCTGATGCCAAACGGTTTTAAAATTATAATGGGCGTGGCGGAGCTAAACTGGATTCTTGACATCGACCTCGGAGTGCATGACATAGAAGATGTCTACGACATCTGCAAAGCTGCCGGGGGCGACGATTCCTATTACCTCCGCGTGAAGGCCAGGCGTCGGCCCTTGGTGAACGCCCTGGAAGACTCGAGCAAATATGCAGGAGACGAACGGATACTGGTCTTGGGGAATTGGGAGTTCAAGGGGACCGAGACCGAAGAGGAGCGGAGAATCCGGGTTCCGCGGAAACCTGGGACCCCTCCCAGTAAACACCTGTCCTATTGGGTTTCATTTTCATTGTTTTTATTTGTTATCATGTCGAGCTGATGCCCTCTGTCTTCTGTGCAGGCGTTCAACGAAGGAGGAGGGACGCCAGCCTCGACAAGTGGAAGAGGAACGACGCGTGGTTTGAGAAGATCTATCAGTACCACGGTCACCACGATCGAGCTGCCTTCTCATTGCTTGGGTACAAGCCACGGTACCGGTCTTATACTAGTAAGACTGCCGAGATCCCCCTTGAGCCAGTAGGGGAGATCGTACTCGCACTTGTCGAGACCAGCGGCCAAGCCACGGAGTCCCAAGGCCCGATTATTATCACCGACAGCCCCCCTCACTCCCGAGGTCAAGAAGAGGAGGAGATGGACGGATAACGCCCTCCCTTGAAGAGTCTGGGGGCTATGATCTTCGGGGGCCGAGCTCCCCCTGCCTCCAAGCGTGCCCCCAGCGGGTCAGGCGCCTCCCAGGGCTCCACAGCGGCCGTTTCCTCCGGCTCATCGGGAGCAGCAGGGGCATCCTCCGCCAAAGCTAAGAAGGGGAGGTCGGTGGAGCCCCATAAGGACATCCGGCCGCCTAAGGAGCCTCGCCCGCTTAAGGACAGCAGGTCGCGGGTGGTGGAGGCCGAGAAGGAGGCTCCGCCGCCTCCGCCACCTAAGGATGCCCAGGCCAGAACCGCGGGAGCCGGAAAGGAGGGCGATGGGGCCCCTCCCGAGAAGAGGCCTCGCGTAGAGGGCGAGGGGGCTCCTCCCGAGAAGAGGCCTCGTGTAGGAGGCGAGGAGGAGAGTCTTCAGGAAACGGCCCTGTAGGACCGGCCTCACAAGCCGGCGCCCTGGAGGCCCAACTTTGACCTCAACCCCAACGAGCCCATGACCATGGAGGAATGGCTGGGGTCCAACTGGGAGTCGGTTATGGCCCTCGCTCGGGGATGCGCCCTCCCCCGGGACATGGAGAGGCATAAAAAGGCCGGGACGATGGGCCTGCTTCATCAGGTGATGAGGTCGTCGCTTGAGGTAATTTCCCCCTTCCTGCTTTTGAATTTCTGCCTCTCGGTTGCCTGGTTCGATTTCCTTACCATTTTTATCCTTTCACAGAATGTACAGAGGGTTCAAGTAGTGATGGAGAGGCGAATGGAAACAGCGGCTCATGTCGCCGAGCTGGAGAAGGATAAGAAGAGAATGGGGGATGCGCTGGAGGCCAGCGCGGCGGAGATAAAGAGGTCGGAGGAGAAGCTCGCCCAATACGCAACGGAACAATAGACGGCGAAGACTGAGATCATCAAGTTGCAGGGCGAGAATAAAAACCTAAAGGGCGCCGTTGATGATAAGGCGAGGAGGGCGGTCCAACTGGAGGCCGAGCTTGCCCAGAAGGGGGCTGAGCTTGCCAAGAGGGAGGCCGAGCTCGCCCATAAGTAAAATGAAATGGTTGGGAAGGAGGCCGAGCTCGAGGCTTCTAGGAAAGAGAGGGCCGATGACGAGTCCACCCTGCGAGCCCAAGTTACAAAAGCTTACCAAGATGGAGTGGACTGGGCGTCGGAGGAGTACGTGGCTCAAATCATGGATCTGAGCCCGGTGCTGTTTGAGATGGGGTGTAAGGAGGCCCTTCGCAAGTGCGGGGTTGCTGAGGACGACCCCATATTCGCGAATCTTCCCCAATTCCAACCTGCAGTACCAAGCTCAGAGTCAGAGCCTGACTCCAATCCTCCTGAGGCCCCCACCGAAGTCCCAGACGTACCTCCTCCGCCTCCGACCCCTGCCGAGGCCGAAACGGCCCAGGCTCCCCCTACGGCTCCTCCATCTGATGTTCCTGCCTCGTCCGACCCTTTAGAGCCGAATAAAGATGCGGCGCCCAAGAAGCAATAGGATTTTCCTTTTCTTGATGTATTTTTGTTTTTCTGGAATGTACAAAGCTCTGTAACCATTCTTCTATCAATGAAGAAACGAACTTTCTTTTTTTAAATCTTCAGCTGTTTTCTTATTTCTTCCCTCTTGCAATGGTGTGTGGATGTCCTGATGACCAAAACTTGCAAGTGGCTGAGGTTGATAATGAAATCAGATTTTAACCAATCTGCCTATCTCGGGATGAGGAACCCCTCTAGCTTTTGAATCTCCCGAATGACCTGAGTTGGCGAGTTCATTAGGCAGGCCTTGTTGCCTCTTGATCGAAGGTTAGGCTTCGATGGCACGCTCCTGAGGGTAGAATCTCAGGAAGAGACCATAGTTAGTTTGTACTACACCCCGAGATGCGACCTTCTTGTTGGAGGGCCAGGTCCGTGCCCTTTTTATGCCCAGAGGGGATGGTCTGTCGTCTGAGAAATTGCGGTGAGGAGCCGCGTTCTGGCCCTGTAGCCAGTTTTAAGGAGGCTAGCGCGGGGGCCGGAGCTTTGGGGAGTTGGCCATGTGACCGAACTCAAAGAGGCTGGCGCGAGGGCCGGAGCCTTGGGGAGTTGGCCCTGTGACCGAACTCAAAGAGGCTAGCGCAGGGGCCGGAGCCTTGGGGAGTTGGCCCTGTGACCGAACTCAAAGAGGCTGGCGCGAGGGCCGGAGCCTTGTTCATAACTCAAACGACATAAGGCAGATTTCCTCCAAAAGATCCTTCTTTATTGATTTGTCATTTTGAGTACAACTAGAAGTAATACTTTTTAAGATGCGCGGCATTCCATGGTCGTGACAACTCTTTGCCATCCATCCCCTCAAGCCTGTAGGCCGACCTCCCAGAGACCGAGATCACTTTAAAGGGGCCGAGCCAATTCGGCGCGAGTTTGCCTTCGTTAGGATCTCTATCTGCCGGAAGTGCTCTTTTTAGGACTAGCTCTCCAACTGAGAATCTCCTCTCCTTGACCCTCTGATTGTATCCTCTGGATAGCTGCTGCTGATAGGAGGCCAGACGCACGGATGCCGCTTCCCTTCATTCATCGGCCAGGTCGAGCTCTCTGGCAATGTTGATTTCGTTCTGCCCTTGATCGAAGAGGTTCGTCCTCAATGTCGGGAGGCCGACCTCGAGAGGGATCACGACCTCCATCCCATAGGCCAGTGAAAAAGGAGTCGCCGAAGTGGACCGCCTCGGGGTGGTTCTGTATGCCCAAAGGACACTCGGAAATTCTTCCACCCATCTGCCCTTAACTTTATCAAGCCTCTTTTCTAGTCCGTCCAGCACCACTTTGTTTGAGATCTCTGCTTGCCCGTTGCTCTGTGGGTAGGCCGGAGTCGCATAAAGGTTCCGGATACTGTGCTCCTGGCAGAAGTTTCTGAAGAGTTTTGAATCGAACTGGGTCCCGTTATCCGAGACCAGAGCTCTGGGGATCCCGAACCTTGTGACGATGTTTTTCCACACAAAATTCTTCGTGTCGTGCTCAGTGATGGAAGACAAGGCCTCTGCCTCTATCCATTTTGTGAAGTAATCAGTGCCCACCATCAACCACCTTTTGTTCCCTGGAGTGCTGTGAAGAGGACCCACGATGTCCAGCCCCCACTGAGCGAAGGGCCACGGACTGGAGAGGGGACTCAGGTCCCGAGCTGGCTGATGCAGGGAATGGGAGAACTTCTGGCATTTTTCACACTTTCTGGCGTAAAGCTGAGCATCTTTCTGCATGTAGGGCCACCAATAGCCCTGGCTAATAGCTCTGTACGCCAGTGATCTTCCTCCGATGTGGCTTCCACAGATTCCTTCGTGAATTTCAAAGAGGAAGTCTTCCACCTTGCTTGGGTGAACGCATTGAAGATATGGTCCTGAGTAGGATTTTCTGTAGAGTTTTTCATCTGGGGATAACCAAAAGTGAGCCGCTTTCATCTTGACCTTGTGAGCTTCATTCCTGTCTTCGGGGAGCTTATCCTCTTTTAGGAATGTTATGATCGGATCCATCCAGCTCGGGCCAAGATCAGTGCACAAGACTTGCCGAGCTGGAAGGAGCTCTATGCTTGGTTTGGTTAATGTCCCCACATCGACCGTTCTTCTTTTTCCTGCTTCTACGGCCGATGCCAAGTTGGCTAGGGCGTCTGCGTGGCAATTGGATTCCCTGCCGATCTGCCTGACTTCAGCTTTTTTGAACTGGGAGAGGAGCTGTCTGGTGTGGGCTAGGAAGGCCGCCATCCTTTCGTCTCGGGCTTGATAATCTCCGCTCAGCTGGTTCGTCACCAACTAGGAGTCGCTGAAGAGTACAAGCCGACGTGCCCCCAGTATCCTTGCGCTACCGAGACCCGCAATCAGTGCTTCGTACTTCGCTTTATTGTTTGATGCCCTGAAGTCGAGGGTTGGTGCCTGCTCTATGACCAGTCCTTCTGGGGATTGGAGGACTACGCCGGCGCCAGCTCTTCTGGATGTTGACGATCCGTCGACGAAGACCTTCTAAGCTGACTCGAGGAATTTTATCTAGGACTGGTCTTCCACGGCCCCGGTTTCAGCCTTATCATCGCCCTTGAAGTCCCCCAGTTCGGTATCGAGCGAGGTCGGTGCCGAACTAGGAGAGGTGAACTCGACGGTGAAGTCTGCTAGGACCTGCGCTTTGATTGCTGTTCTGGGCTGATATCGGACATCGAATTGCCCCAGTTCGACTGCCCACTTGGAGATTCGGCCAGAAAAATCCGCCTTTCTGAAAAGGGATTTGAATGGGAACTCCGTGACGACCACCACTGTATATGTCTGGAAGTAATGGGAGAGCTTGCGAGAGGCGCTGATGAGCGCCAATGCCAGCTTTTCGAGTGGCAGGTACCTGGTCTCGGCGTCGAGCAGGGTTTTGCTGGTGTAATAGATGGGGCGTTGTTGCTTGTCGTCCTCTCGGACTAACACCGAGCTCACTGCATGGTCCGAGACTGCGAGGTAAAGATAGAGGAGATCCCCTTGTGCCGGAGTGGATAATAACGGTGGTGAAGAGAGGTACTCCTTGAGTTTGTCCAGTGCCAAATCACATTCAAGGGTCCATTGGAACTTGGAACTCTTCTTCAGGAGCTGAAAGAAGGGACGACATTTGTCCGATGCTCGACTGATGAAACGGTTGAGCGCAACTGCCATCCCTGTGAGTCGCTGGACTTGCTTGGCCGAGGTGGGGCTCTGGACAGCCTGTATAGCTGTGATCTGGTCTGGATTGGCCTCAATCCCTCTTCTGGTCACCAGGCTTCCCAGGAACTTGCAAGATCCGACACCAAACGCGCACTTGGAAGCATTCAGTTTGAGCTGGAACCTTCTGAGGACGGCGAATGTCTGGCGCAGGTCTATCAGATGGTTCTGAGACTTTTTAGACTTGACCACCATGTCATCAATGTAGACTTCCATCGTCTTCCCGAGCTGACTCTGAAACATCTTCGTGACCAACCTTTGATATGTTGCCCCGGCGTTTTTCAACCCAAAGGGCATCACCTTATAACAGTAGATGCCTTGAGGTGTTATGAAAGCAGTTTTCTCCTCGTCGGGCCTGTACAGTGGGATCTGGTGGTAGCCTCGGTAGGCGTCTAGGAAGCTCCTTCTGTCATGCCCCGAGGTGGCGTCGATCATCTGGTCGATTTTGGGCAGGGGGAAACTGTCCTTGGGGCATGCTTTGTTGAGGTCGGTGAAGTCTACGCAGACCCTCCATTTGCCACTCTTCTTTTTCACTACCACCATGTTAGCTAGCCACTTTGGATAGTGTACTTCGAGGATTGCCCCAGCCTCGAGGAGCTTCTCTACTTCTTCGATCACCGCTTCTGTTTGCAGGACCCCTGTCCTGCGAGCTTTCTGCATAACGGGCTTATGACCGGGAGCCGCATTCAGCTTGTGACACATGACCTCGGGGTCAATCTCGGGCATCTCATATGGAGTCCAGGCGAAAACATCCTTATTCAGAAGTAGGAAGTCGAGCAGTTCGGTCCTCTCAGTGTCGGGGAGCTGGCTACCCAGCAGGAAGTAGCGTTCGGGGTCCTCGGGACTGATTCTAACCTCGGTGAGTTCTTCTATACTTTTCTGCCCTGCTGTCCGCCCGACATCCTCAATCTCAGCTTCGAGTTCGGCCATATGCACTTGTTCCGGCTCCACCTCTCCAGGTGTTACGGCTACGAGGCACTCCCTGGCCATCTGCTGATTCCCCCACACGGTCATTATCTCGATCCCCCCACCAGGCTTCTCTAGTGGAAACTTGAGTTTTTGATGAAGGGTGGAGGGCACTGCCTCCATGTCATGTAGCCAACTTCGCCTCATTATCACATTGTAGGGAGACGACGCGTCCACTACCATAAAGTCTGCCATCTTCGTGGCTCCTCCTACCCGGACTTCTAGCGTAATCCTTCCCTTGGGGTACACTGGCTTGGCGCTGAATCCTACCAGAGGGATGCGAGCTTCCTATAGATCGGCCTCGGTCAAGCCGAGCTGCTTAAAGCAGCTGTAGTAGATGATCTCGGATGAGCTTCCCGGATCTACGAGGACACGCTTCGTAGTATAGTTGTTGAGCCGCAGGGTGAGGATGAGGGCGTCATTGTGGGGGAGCAGGACCCCTCTCAGGTCTTCGTCCGAGAACTAGATCTTGGGCTTTTCCCTCCTAGCCCTCTTTGGAGCGCCTTCCAACTCTGCCGACATCACCTGCTTGCCATGGGCGGCCCTCATGGCCTCTGACCGAGCTTGGGCACTTTCCTTACCCGGGGAGGGAGCCAGGTGGATGATGTTGATGATACCTGCTGGTTCGTCACTGTCCTGGTCATCACTGGGTGGAGCACGCTGCTGAGCTTGGTTGACCCTTTCTCCCTCCTTGATGTACTCCTGGAGGTGCCCATCCTTGACGAGCCTCTCCAGGTGGGACTTTAGTGCAAAGCAGTCATCGGTCATGTGCCCGTGCTGCTTGTGATAGGAGCAGTTCTTGCTTCGTTCTCGGGTGGATGGGTCACTCTTCATCGGCTGTGGCCATTGGAAGTATGGTTCTACTTTGATCTTGTTCAGGATTCTGTAAATAGGCTCCTTGAAGACAACGCTGATGGCTCTATAAGGGTCGCCGGCAGGCTCGGGCTGCTGGAACTTCGGTCTCTTGCTGCCGCTCGAGGAGATTGAGAAAGAACGGGCGGTCCTCCTCTTATCCGACCTTGGTCCGGTGAACATCCCCTCTTTCTTGGAGGCATGGTCCTTCTGTGGGAGTCCGAACTGTTCTTTGCCATGTGCTTCATCCTCTTCCTGCTCGATGTACTGATTTACCCTCGCCATTAGCGCCTTCATCGTGGTGACAGGGTTCCGGACCAGGTCCCTACGAAGCTCGTTTCCAGGAAGTAAGCCTTGTCGGAAACACATTATGGCGATGTCATCGTTGGCGTCGATGATCTGGCTATATATTGTCCAGAATCTCCTGGCGAAAGCGGTGATACTCTCGCCGTCCTTCATCCGGATTGCCATGAGGTTGCCGCCCGTCTTCGGGATGACGCGGTGCGTTTGGAACTTTCCAATAAAGGAGCTCCGGAGCTGCCGCCAGCTTGAGACCGACCCAGGGGGGAGCGCGCAGAACCATTGGAGAGGGAGGTCGCCCAGACTGAACAAGAAGACCCTACAGTTCAGGAGACCAACGTCCCCCCAAACCGACATCCGCTGAGTGAAATGTCGTAGATGTGCTTCTGGGTCCGAGGCCCCGTCATAGAGGACGAACCTCGGGACGCTGAATCTCTCGGGGAGAGAGAAATCTTTAATCTCCTGCGAGAAGGGGGACGTACCCTAATCGTCTTCTTCACGTTCATCAGTTTGATCTCGGGCGAACCCGATCTCGGCAAAACGGGCCTGGACCTCCTGCTTGACGTAGTGGTCCAGCAACTCCTTGAGGTCCGTCTGGTGATCTGGTCTCGGGGATTCTGGCTCGTGCCGCAATCCCCAGAGGCCACTAGGGAGATGACTGCTGCTCGAGCCTTCCTCCTCACAGCGATATCTCCTTCTGCTGTTGAGGACCTGCCTCAGGTCTCGGTTGCCCGGGTGGGCTTGCTGTCGCCGGAGAGGTGGACCACGAGACTTCCTCTCATTCATTTTGAGCCGCTCCTCGAGACGACGAATCACCTCCTCTTTATCTTGGAGGGCCTGGTTCTGGGCATCGAGCTCTTTGAGCAGGGGGTTGTCATCTCTGGCTCCATGGGTTTGATGAAAAGACTGGTCGTCATCGTGGGTGCGATGGTGGGACTGATGGGACCTCGCCCTGACGGGGTCTTGCCTCGTCGTCGAAGACCCGTTGTGGAGGCGTTCTGCTGCGGACCCCCGTGTGGCAGCTCACTAGTGTGGCGAGGAGTCTCATGACGGCTATCTTGGCGGAGCGCGTAGTCACGGGCTGAGACGAAGAGTCCGACTGGACGATACCCTCCACGTAAGCGGCACCCGACTTTCCTCCGGACCTCCTCTGGCGCGGGGTCCCTGATGGCTCATGCCTGATGGGAGGAACCCACGTCGGTCCCGGAGGGGGAAGAAGAGCAGAACGAAGGCCAGGGGGTGGTTCCGGAAACACCGGCTGGGACGGTTGTGGCTGCAAGAATGGTGGAAATGAAGGTTGCTCTGGTAGCGGGAAGGACGATGCTTTTCGGGGCTTCGATGGTCCTCCGCCACCGTATCTGGTCTTTGGAGGCATTGCTTTTGTAGAGGCTTTGGCACAGATCTTGTTCCCACAGATGGCGCCAACTGTAAGTGCCTAAAAATTACGGACTTGGTTATTAGAGGATTAAGCTCTAGATTTGGAGATCTTGGGAAGATGAGGGGAAATGATCGAGCCTCCGATGACCTGAAAGAGAGAAACAGCGAGTCAGAGCCCCTGGCTATAGGCAGCCGAAGGCCCTCCGACGCTCAAGTCAGTGTAGGAACTGAAAGAGAATGGAGAAGAAGAGGTCTGGGAGGGAGACGAGTTGCGTACCTTACATGGTTTTCCCTCATGCTATATATAGACGTGGTAGTCATCATTGGACTGCTCCCTTGAGGGGACGGGAGTCCTATCAGAGTGTACTCTTATCTCCTGAGTGGGGGTAGGTGAAAAGGGAATGTCTCATCGGACCATCATTCCACGCCTATAGACATGACCCTGAGATAAGGCGTGCCCCTTATCTAGGTCCGCGCGCCCACTCTGCCTGTCAGTGCGCCGTTTCTGTCACGGCAGCGCATTTATGGCTGAGTGACAGGGGCCGAGATCGGGCAGAGGTTGAGACCGAGGTCGGGACTCATGACGTAGCCACCGAGACTCGCTCCGTGATTCTTCCGAGATGGCGTTGCGGCCGACCTTGGATGGTACCGAGACCAATGGTAAACCGAGACTGGGGGATGGCCCCACCTAAATCCGTGAGCACAGAACGACCCCACACAGTTATAGTTCCAAATCTTAATGAAGGGTGAACATTATAATCAAAGGTGGGGCCTATTTGGTTAGTGGAACTCTAGGAATTCTTGTCCAAAAGAATTCTAAATTTATCTTAAAACAAATTCCTAAAACCCCTAAGTTGAAATTCAATTCGAGTTCAAATCTAGTGAGGTAAAACCCCATGGTGACGGTGGGTGGACCAACCACGGTCCACCTGTCACCGTGCATATTCCCACTTAGAGGTTCAATTCTAAAATCTTCAAATGCAAAAAAAAAAGAAAAAAAGAAAAAAAAAAGAAGAGACTTTTAATGGATGTTTTCTTTAGTTTGACACTTTACTAGTATAGTAAAAGTCAAGTAAAACCTCCATTTTTCAGATAAGATGTCACATCAAAAGTACTTTAATTTAAAACTCTCTATCTTTTAAAAAAAAAGTAAAATAGCAACCACCTTTATCGACTAAAATATAAAAAAAAATTCACTTTTTGATGTAAAAAGTTAAAAAGGTTCCATAACAAATATGGATGTAAATGGGTATCCGATTTTTCGATTATCCGGAGGTTTTGACTCGTTAAAAACTGGGTCTAGGTCCTTATTTAGGCCCCGATAAGTAAATGGGTCTGGGTCCGGTTCCACCTTGGTTTAGACCCGTGGACCCGACATATTACCTCAATTTTTGAAAATATCTCTTAAAAATCATGTTTTTTTTAATATCATTCTTTACATAAACTTGGATCCGGATCTAAACCCGTCTCATATATGTTTCTGGTTTCGGTTCTGGAGCCAAGAAATTGGTTCTGAAGCGATTCCGGGTTCGGTTCCGATTCCACCTTCTCCTTAATGGATCCGATTCCGGGTCCACCATGGACTTGGACCGGAACCGACCCGTTTACAACCTTAACAACAAACAACTAAAAATAAAATACCATCATAACTTATTTATATTTTATTCTTTCTCCAAAATCAACTTTAGTTTACTTGACTCTATTAGTAGAGTTATCAAACTCGCCCTAAATTCAAGATTCTATCATTCAAATGGAAGTTTTTATATTCTCTAAAAAGATTCCAGCACTTGCAATTCCACTATAGAAAACTTTCTAAATAAAAAGAGCCTCACCTCATAGAAGGGAAGTCCTGCAGGGTGCTCAGAGGAGAAATTTGGAGTCTCCATTTCAGAATTTGGAAAGCCGCCGCAACCCAACAACACTGCAAAGAGAAGGACAGTCAGATTGAGGACCGATTTGTAGGCAACACGAATCAGAAGAACTCGGCCGAGTCAGTGGAAGCGCTGACTTTGGACCGAATTCATACCTCTACATTATCGCCCTCCCCTCCATCTCTCTCTCTCTCTCTCTAGCCCCTTTTTACAATTAGGGCTCATTCACATCAATCATTCTCCTCCTCTTCTGCAAGTCTTCCACCACAACATGGGTCTTTCTCTCTTTGAGGTGCATCCATTACTGCAATCTCACTGTTTCTCTTGTTGAAATCTGTTTCTTTTTTCTTCAGATTGGTGATTCTATTGATCTTCATTTTAGGGTTTCACCAAATCTCTTGCAATGACCATAGTCTCTGAGATTGGAGACAAGACCTTCTTTGCAGCTGCTGTAAGCTCACCATCTCTTTCTCTCTCTCTCCATCCATCTTCCTTTCTTTTTTTTTCAGTTCAGATTCTGCTTTTCCTGTTTTTGTACTTTGCAGTAGTGTTGAATTTGGTTGGATTCTGTAAAATGTCAGGTCATGTTATCAATGTCGATATTACTATTCAATATATGATCTCCACTATTCAATCTTTAATCTTATGTGTAATTAAAGATCAAATTTTGTTTTGGGTCCTCTGAGACTTTTAACTGTATTAACTATATTTTGATCTGTTCTGTTTTGCTACTTATGGATGGTGTCGAGTAACTTAGTAGTAGGATAGAGTAGTCCTTGTATTCTCTTGAACTTTATGGGGTTTTTTTAATCTTTTGATTGTTAATGGAATAATGGGGCTCTAGTTTTACTTTGAATTGGTTATGGATGTTCCTGATGCATCCAATGTTGCATTAGATCCAAAAATTCCTTTCTAATGTAGCTACAAGGGTGGGGATGAACTTTATGATAGGGAAAGATGGACTGTGAAACTTAATAGGAGGATAGGAATTGCTAGTCTTAGAATTGAATTGGGTCTGAAATAATTTAGAATTTTTTTTTTGTGTTGCACAGACCTTCCATGTCTGTTTTTTTTTTGCTTGGATGGCTTCTGTTTGCCACACAATTACTTCTGTAGAAGTCCTTTGGCCGTTTAGGCCTACAATTCTAGCAATTATTTTGAATTTTTGCCATGCTTTTGAAGCTTTACTACCAATGCTTTTGAAAATCCTGATGCTTTCCATTGCTGATTTCTTCATCTTAATGATGCTCCATCATATAATACCAGGGAGAAAAAAAAATCTCAATTACTAGCATTATAAACTGGCACCAACCTCGACTTACGCAGTGTTTGTGTATTTTAGCAGTCCCTAAACATAAATGTTTCTTGAACTTATTTTCAATGGTTTGATGATGTAAAGAAAGTTAGCAGAATCAACAGGCTGTACATATGGCACAGCTTTAGCCAACTTGTGTAGAGTAATTGATGTTGACTCTTACTATCTTAAGGACCGCAAAATGTGTATTGATCTTGTCGTCATTGTTGCTTTGAAACATAAGTTTAGCATATGGAGTGGGACAATTTTTCTGCACTCTCGTGGGGTTGTTTTTAGCATCAATACCGAACTGCTTTCAGTATGGTCTTCATGATTTGTGAGAACTGTCACAGAAGTTCTGTATTGGTTTGTATGCTTTCTGTGACAAGCTAAACATGTTTCTGATTGGGGGAAGAAAAGATGAATGTGTTTTGTGTCTGACGTTGACGTTAATGTCTTTAGATATTGGCAATGCGTCATCCCCGGAGGCTTGTATTGTCAGGCTGCTTGTTGGCTTTGATTGTAAGTATTTCCTTCATATTTTCCGGTCATTGTTGGGTTTTTCTTCCTTATATTTATAAATCATAAATGGATTATTCACTGAAGTTGCTTATTTCAAAATTTTATCCTGAAATTTACAGGTGATGACTGTACTCTCTGTTCTTGTTGGCTGGGCTGCACCAAACCTGGTAAGCAAATTGGACATGGAAAATCAATAGTGCTGTTCCTTTTTGTTGCTGCACTAGTGATTAGTGGCGTTTACCTGTTTGGTCAATTCTTGAGCATAATAAATTTGGGTTGGTTGCTTCTTGTTAGATTTGCCACTACTTGAGTTCAACATGGGATTGAAGACTGTTCAAAAAAATCAATAAAACATGGGATTGAAGATGCACTGCATTTGTGAAAATGGATTTAAGACTAGGGCAATCCGGTGATGTTTTCTTATTGATTTTTTAGGGAAAGTTATCTGAAACTTATTACCAGAGCAGGATTACTGATAAATTCTTGCTTGGGATTGATGAAGCAGTAGTTTTTGAAAGTCAAGAAGCACCCAGAAAATGATTATCAATTACTTAAAATCAATCTACTCATGCCCTTTCTTTGTATATGTTGTTATAGATATAAATGTCTTACTGTTCATGGATATGGTTTAATAGAATCAATTTATGGGTCTTGAATATACAGTAGCAAAACCATGGAAAAAAGATGCACTGTTTCTTTTGTATAGGCTCGGTGTATTTTGTTTTCACTTTTCTTTTATCTTTCACACTGCTCCTTTTCTTTTTTCTTTACATTGAACTGTGATTTGCAAATGACAGATTCCTCGCAAGTGGACTCATCACGTAACTACGTTGTTGTTCTTTGGATTTGGCATTTGGTCTCTATGGGAAGGATTCACTGAAGAAGGGTATTTTTTTTTATTGTTTACTATCTCTCATCTGTGATTATGTTTGCCTCATGTGCATGTGTTATGTTGAAGCTTCTATGCTCTATGACATTCTAATTCTGCTTTACCCAATAGGGATGCTGAAGAATTCGCTGAAGTAGAAGCTAAACTGGTGGGTGTTTCTCCCTTTAGTGCTTTATGTTCTGAATTTCTATTTTTTGTTTGCCTGAGTCTTTCTACATGTGTCAAATGACTAGGATGCTGATTTGAAGGCTAATACTAAAGCCACTAAGAAAGGGTCCAAGGTGAGGCCAAGAGTATAATCATACATTATTATTTTTCTGTCATCACATACTCCATTCCTGAAAACCATGCCTGACTTGGTTTGCTTGTGAATAATTAAATTTACCTACCAATTTCTTTAGTGGGTGCATCTTTTGTTTGTTACCAGCATGCCAACTCATTATTACTCAGGGATTTGATGCTGCTAATCTGGTTGAGTTTTAAACTTTTTCGACCCGATGGTCACATGACATGCATCTGGATTTGAAAATGATGACCTATCTTTATTAAATTTATTTATTACACCAAGTGACGCAGTCAAGTGAGTCCGACCTTGCACGTTACCTGATTGAGTTGAGTACCTAATCCCAATATCTTCAATCAACAGAAAATCAAAAGTAAATCAAGGAGAAACAGTAGATTGCTTGCTGTTGATTGCCAATCTATCAAAAAAAAAAAAAAAAAAAATCTTCCATCTTATGAGAGATATCTCAAAACCAAGAACGAAGAAAATATGAAACTGCACAACCAAAAACTTTTCTTTAAAGAAAAATGGTTAATTTCCAAGATAGGGCTGCCATCTCCTTTACGTCCAATGCAAGCCTGCAATGAAAAGTTTGGTTATACAAGTTGTTGGCCCACCAAGGGGAAGGGGTAGGTTGAAGAGGACGTGGATGGCAGTAGTAAAAATAGATATGAAGTAGTGCAACTCTTAGGATTTGGCTCAAGATAGATTGGAATGGAGAAACAGAATTCACGTAGCCGACCCCAACATAGTTGGGACACGGCTTTGATGATGATGGCTGCCGTCACCTTTACAATAATATAAGTAATGCTTGGACATGAAATTCAAGATCTAATCTCTAAACAATGAAATCCCTAAAATTTAGAATCCTTGCACATGAGGAAATGAATAAAAGAACAGAACAAGGACCGTGCACTTGGGCATGAGATCTTTTAGGCCTTGTGGATTCCAATTTGGCTCATTTCTTTATAAGATCTTCCATAACTGATCCCTATAATCATAATTGCATTTTCACTCAAATAAAAGGAAAGAATTTTTTTAATACCATCCATAAGAAGCAAGACGCATATGATTTGGATGCATGGAATTTTAGGACTGTGGACCACATGTTCTCTATCTGTGGAACCAGACACCTGGCTGGCATGCTTCATCTGGAATGGACGAACAGTTTGGATTTTGTCTCACTGGTTTGGGGTCTGGTTCAAGTGAGCCCAAGTCTGCCAATGTACTGTTCATTATTAGTGGCCCGTTTGGATCAGTTGGATCCTTTTGGGCTTGATTTTTGATGGTCAATCAGACAAATTAAGGGACTGATTTAGATCCTCCATAAAACTCAGCTTATTTAATTTCAAATTTGGACCCATCTTTTGCCCATTTGACCATCCAAAATCAGATCTGAGTTCCTTTTTTTATTGGGCCTTGTATTAAAATGGATCAAAAATCCGTGTGATCAATCAAATCGATCCATGTAATATGGGTCCTGATCAACCACATCATCCATGAAATCTAGGCAACCCATTTTTGCTTCACTATGTCACTTATTTCTCTTATTACTGTGACGAACTGATGTAGTATATTGCATGGTTGTTGCATATAAGTATATAACATTAACAGTAACACTTCAGAAAGATAAAACAGTGGTAGTAACAAGGCGAAGGAAAATTTAAAAGTAAATAGAAAATTACATATGTTATTCATGGTTGATTCTATGTTCTGTGATGGAAAATGAAATTAACTTTGCATGTCATGTTGCGTTCATATATATTGTTAGTTGTATACTTGTATTTACTTCTTTGCCACAGTAACTGACGAAATAATGCAATATATTTCATGCCTTGTGGCCCGTAATAGATAACATGAGTATGTGAAGTTTGATTTTTTTTTTTTTTTTTGCATGTATGAAATTGAAAAGGCATTTATTGTTAATAATTTATTTCTATCTTCAGAGGAAATAGGTTATGAAATCAACAAAAAAAAAGGATGGCATATTGCTGCTGGTGACACAGCTGAGGCAGTGGAATAAGGAGAGATTTTCACATGCAGACGTCCACCCAGGACGTCCTGTATGAAAGTAAATCTCAACTTTTAAGGGGAAAGTCAGTCCCTACAATCACAGGTCGTGATTGAGTTTAACGCACAACATCACATGCAAAGTCTGTAGGTGAAAAAATTTCATGGAATAAGTAATTGTTAGATACGTGGTGTAGGTATAGATTTTAATGTTTGAATTTAGATGCGTAGGGTAGGGATGATCCTATACTATTGTGGCCCTTGCATTGTTATTGAAGAAGAGAGAAATGTCCACTCTTTCCACTTGCAATAATTGAGCTGTGGATGCATGCTAATTATTTTATTCTGTTAAATTTGTTAGGGGTGAGTTCTATAAGTTTCATGGTTCTTGGTATTTCCAATTTCATATAGGGGATGGTTTTAATGTTATCGGTTCCCTTAATAGATAGGAGTCAGGACTCAGGATTATCTACTAATTTCTATTATGAGTGGTTTACAAGGACTGCAGGCAGTATGAGCTTTTAGATATCATACTGGTGTTTTGTTTCATGGTTTTGCAGAAGTGGTTGTGGCAGCACGGCAGTTCTAACAAGATAAAAGGTGTTGCCTTGGTTTTGACATGTTTAAGGGAATAATAGCTTTAGACTGATGATAGTGGTGGAGGCCTCATTGGAAAAGTATGGAGTATCATTTTTTAATAGTGTGATCTTTGTGAAAATGTGTTTCTTATTATTTTATGAGACGAACAAATTATATTGTTACTTGTGTTTTTCTGATCAGTGACAGAAAATTTTCATTCAGAAGTTACTTGTTATCTTTTAGTCATTAAAGCATTAATATTTATTTTATTAATTGTACAACCGGCATTCTATTTTTTTATTTTGTAAATGGTTATCTTGTACTGTTACTAATGAAGTACCTTTTGTGTTGCTTTTTTTTATATTTTTGCATGGCATATTGGCATTTCTTTTTCTTTTTTCCTACACTGTTTATTTGGCTGAGGATATGATTGTTCAAAATTCACTTTGAACAGTCAAACTAATGATTCACAATACTTTGAGTAGTGATGATGCGAAAGTCGCTTCCATTTTACTAGTTGGAAAATCTTGGGCTTGTTTATACTCCTGCCAGTGTATTATACAAATGATTTTATTTATCATGTTATATCCCCAATGACCTGAAAGTATCTGATCTTTGTAAATTTTGCCCAGGTGGATGATGATTTGAAAAAGCAGAGAAGACGCTTTCTCACCCACTTTTTCTCACCAATCTTTCTGAAGGTAGTACTTTTTGTATAACTTTCAAGATCTCAACAGGATATTCCCTGTTCCTTTGCTAGTTTCTATGTGAGACATTTTGTCATCAAAGTGCATATCCATTTCTGCAGGCATTCTCTATAACATTTTTTGGGGAATGGGGTGACAAGAGCCAGGTATGCATTAGGGAGTTTTTATAATTGCATGTTTTCTGTACTCCTGATTTGACATGACTCAAGGCCAAGTTGCTTTCGTTTCAGATAGCTACAATTGGTTTGGCTGCAGATCAAAACCCTTATGGTGTGGTTCTTGGTGGAATCATGTATGTTTGAATGTGCTCCAATCGGTTTTTTCCTTTTCTTTTAAGGATCGGTGTATGGAGTTTATTAATTTAAAACCCCTTTTTTACATTTCTTTCATGTTTTTCCTCGTCAAAATCAATGGGCTTGTTTTTCCATGATCATTGATAATTATTAAAGTATTTTTTCTGTTATTTCTGGGCAGAGGACAGGCATTATGCACCACAGCAGCAGTTTTTGGTGGAAAGAGCTTGGCATCCCAGATATCTGAGAAAATGGTTAGATATCTATCTTGAACCCTAGTCCTAACTTGCTCTATTGTACACTAAGATTTGTTTGATCTAATATAAAGGCCTGTTTGGGTGAGGAGAAAGTGAGAAGTGGAGAATCCCCACTAGGTGTAGAAATGTGGAGAAATCTTGTGGTGGTGAATCCCGTGGAGATAAACTTTTCCTAGTAGTTATTCTCACATGTGCCTGGGTTTAAATGGAGAAAGCTATGTATTTTGTAAAGAAAATCATTTTGAAACCTTTAATTAAATAGGAGAAAAAGGTTAAATATCACTTTTTTAAATAACAAAATATTTACTTTCACTCCATGGGATGAATTACCTCCAATTAGGTAATGGTTTCACCTGTTATTATGAATCAGTTTTGACAGTCACTGTTACCATTATGTGTATAAAAGTTTCCAAACATAAAATGTATATAAAATATATAGGAAACTAAATTATATATACATATATAAGTTATGTCTTACTTCTATCTCTTATTTTCATGTAAAACACACTCAAGTACTCATAAAATTTGAGAATTTCTGTTCTTTTTTTTTTCCAAGAAATTTTAATGAACGTGATGTTCAAAATAAAAGGTGACTGATATGAACTATAAAATGGTTTAGAGTGTTTAGTTGGGTCATTACATAAAGGTTTTATTTCATCATTTGGTCCTAAACCATGTTTTTACTAGAGAATAGAGTTTTTTTATTAACCTCCTTAGGGGAGAAAAACATTATCCTACTTTTTGCAAGTGGTCGATGAGATTAGAACTACTTTTCTCCTATAAAATAAAAAACCCAAACAGCAAAAGGAAGGTTTTTCTAGAGAAAGACTTTCTCCATAATTTTCTATTCGCCTAAATGGGCACTTAAGTTATGTATATGGGCTGAAAATTTATTAACTAATGCCTTGGTTGGTTGCATTAAACCCTAGATTCCAAGAATCATACCATGCTCGCCAATTTTCTAATTGTCTGACTGGGACTTGGTTTAGGATTTGTGTAAGCAGGAGAAATGTTTCAGATATCCAGCCAGTTGACATGAGTACCCAATTTTGGATAGCCCATGCAGTGAAATGTGTCCTAAATTGGAGGATCTTAATGCTGCAAATGGCGACCGGAAATTAGGTGGTTGGAAAACCAACCTACAGTCCACATTTTAACACTTGGTGGATTGTAATTTCTTTCAATCTGGATTTTTTTTTTCATTTTTTCTTAAATGTAAGCTGGCTTGAAAGTTGAAACTGCAACCTCATAACAATGAGCAGCTTTTAACTGTTGTAGGGCTCTTTTCAATCTGTACAAATTCGTACAGGCCTAACTTGCACAGATTTATTCACTTGCATTATTTTGTGAGGTTAAGCTTGTTAACATGGATGCAGGTGGCACTTTCTGGTGGAATCCTTTTCCTAGTGTTTGGTGTCCAGTCGCTCCTCGCAACAGCAGGAGAGTCATGATCTCAGTTAGTTTGATTCATTGATCCAGCCTCTCAGCTTCGTTTAACTATTCCCACCATATCAGAGCAGGAGGAGCTCTTTCATCTTCACCCCCACTTTATTGACCGTCGAAGCTGGCGTGTGCATTGATTAAACGAAAAAAATAGTTTGATTTATAGAACATTATCATTGTAGGCTCAGAATTTTGAGAGCAGATATTTTATTCTTGATAATGTCAGTGTTGTTCTATTTACGAATAAGAAAAAAATATTAAAAATAATCATTATATTGTTGCTTGTTTTGGCAGTTGCTTTGGAAGATTTTTCTTTTGCAAACAACCACAAATTATATAGGAATTGGCAGAAACTCGCTCCATTTGGAGTACTATATAACGTTGGATTGATTGTGTAGGAAATATAACTATCACACGTTATCTATCTAATAGTGCGCTTCATTTTGATTGAAGTAAAATTTAGGCCAATACTATGAGCGAGATCGATAAAATGAAGGTGACCATCTTCAAAACTTTGGAGCCATTATCGGCCAGTACTGTGTATTGGCCCTGCTTAGTTTTAAAACATGGTTTGGGACATTGTATAGGCCAAAATTAACTAATGGGCCCATATATTAATTCTTGGTTGATATATCAAATTTTTGGAATTTTTTTTAAACAATTGGTTTTAAAAAAATATATAGAAAATGAAAAACAAACTGTGAATCATGTTTTTAAAATGCTATTAGGGTGCAAAAAATTAGTCTCAATGCAGGCTACACTTCTTTTGGCTTTGGACCCATCAACAGTAGGCATGGGGTGTTGATTGAAAGCTTTACGATATGGAGATGCAACTCAGTTTTAAAATCATGGTCTGCTTTTTTGTCATTCTAAATTGACAAAAATCTGGAATGGATGAGAATATTTCAAAATCTCGAGTCTTAACACTCTGTAGCGTGTGGTGTGTTTTGTCACACGCTACAGTGTGTTAACACTCTTCATGTTACTTTCAAAGAGTGTCAAGTTTTAACACTCTTCATGCAGAACTGTCAGCGAAAAAAGAAGTGTCTTCATAATAATTTTGGGCTTTTTACGAGAAAATTAAGCTCAAACCATAATTAGCGAGTGTTATGAAGAAAAATATATATAAAGTAACACGATAATTGTTAGTACATTTTGTTGGATAAATTACCCTAATTGACGGACGATATCATCAATGATATCGTCAACCTCCGGCAACTTTTCTTCTACTTTTTTTACTTTTCTTCTTCTTCCTCGAGGGTTTTCATACCTGATTGTCTTAGATTTAGAGGGTATGATGTTGAAATTTGGTGAGAGATGAATATTCATTTCAAATAAATAAAAGAAAATCGAAAGGAGGTGATGAATGCATTAAAGAAAGAATAAAGGTTTGATAAATCTTTCACAAATCACATAATTAAGTGTTTTCAATCTATCCACTATCAAATCCATTCTTAATTTTGATTCAAAAATCCCGGATTAATGAAACAAAAAACACTCTTGGGATCTAAAACTCCACACAAACAATAGAATATACCAAGGAGAAAACCTCACATTCACTACTCAAAGGTGCCCAACATGGCTTCCTATATGTTGTTACTCATAAACATCATGACCTACGAAATTCCCTCCAAATAAATGGGTTCAAGCTCTACATATTCATACAAGCATACCTAAATTCATCCCCTCCAACGTCACTCGAAGCCACTGCCAAATCGGGAGAAAATCATCATTTAGGCATGTCAATGAACACCTTGAACTCCAAACTCAAACTCCCAAAAGTCAAGCGAAGGGGGACGGTAAATGCGTAAAAACTAAGCATAGGACCACACACCTAATGAAAATTGCTAAGACCACTTAAGGAAGATCACTCGATGCAAAATGCAATGATTCTCATGACCTTCCCATTACCAGGTAGAACAAGATGGAGTAAAATATCGACTTTTGCAAAGAATGTAGACGATATCATCAACCAATTGACGATATCATTAACTAATCGTCAACTGGGGTGATTTCGTCCAAAAACAATGTACGAACAATTATATTGTCATTTTATTGTTTTTCTTCATAAAACTATTTAATTAATATTTAAGCTTAATTTTTTCATAAAAATCTCAATAATTTAAGATAATTGAAACGGTCACTCCCACAATAAACTACTGAGTTAGAGCTTTGCATGGTCACTTGTACAAGTTGAATGACCACATTTCATTAACAAGTCAGTCCCTCTTCTGACTGTGACCTGGCTGTCATCTAAATACAACCTCCTTTCAAGCACGACACAAGAAGACTCCCTTTTAGGTCTATAGACAAATAGTAAAACTGCTGTTTGGATTCAAATTGGCTACTTCCTCTTTCCTCATACAAGGAAAGAAACAAGATCCAGATTATAGGAGGGTTTTATTAAAAATTATTAAATTTCCTTGGCTAACCAATATGTAATGTATGTACAGCCGTATGTATGAGATGATTTCCTTCTTTATAATCATATCCTTATTACAAGGGATCATTCATTGATTTGAAAGATATAACAATCTATATATGAATGAGAGTACAATATTGTTTGGAAGGACTCGTGCTAAAATGAGTTCTATTTTGGGAAGAACCCTATGATTTAGGTATCATGAAGAAGACCCAGTGCTACGGTGACAGAGAGTGCAGAATGGCAGTTGGAACTGAAGGTCGTATATGCAGCGGAAGCATGATCTTTAAGAGCTGACCGCTACAAACGTGGTAAGGACTGCGTCGGCTCGAATCAGGCACTACTTGTGGAGATTTGTGACTGCCTACGAGAGATCAGTCACATGTAATTCACTCTTCAAGATCCAAGGGCAAGGATGAACACCATGTATGTAGAAGATGATGATGGAGAATAGTAGATCTAGTGGAAGATGTATTGTTGAAAGGTTGGTGCTAACTATTATTCTCATATCTATATATTGCCCTTTGGCTAATGGGTGATAAGATCTCTATTCAAATTCGAATTGAGAGATGATAATGATAATAGGTTGGATTAAAACTCTTTCAATTTGAATTTAAATGGAGATAAGATAAGGATAAAGAGTTGGATAAAACTCAAACTATTCTTATCCTTATCACCATGTGATTCCTTGTGAGGGGTGTATCTTTGTGAGTGGGGTCCACCCACATGTAGATACAAGTGGGCCCCATCACAAATGCTAACATCTCCCACTCGCACCGAATAAGTTTCATCCCATTAGATTACTAATTTCCATCATCAAATTCCACAAAGTAAAAATGGACATGAAGAGTGGGACCTCCACGATGCCTATTCACGGAGAGAATGTATACTAAGTCGCCATCTGACTAGAATACACCAACTCACCGACACATCAGTCTGCCCTAGACACTCGCATGACCACACCAGATTGGATATCGACTCATACCCTTGAGTCGTGTTCAACCCACATACGTGCTTATTCAACTTATCGAGTAAAAAAAACTCTTTACAAACATTTCTTTTTATAAAATAAGATATTTATACATATATATAATTTAAAAATTGTTTGTCTTGAAATTTTCAAAATACTCGATATAGCCCGGGCTTATAAGTATCGTAAGCACGTATAAACTAGAGTGTGATGTCAAGGGGTCTTCCCATGGACTTACGAGGGTCAGAATCAACCAAGCAGCTTTCCTAGCACGGCGGCTCGTAGGCTCTTATGTTGTTGTGGCACAACCGCAGCTAAAGTAGCAACACCGATCTCATCTTTCCAACGTAGAGGTTGGTATAAGGGCACAAGAGCATCAAGAATTGGTTCATACAATAACCAACTCCAAGCTCAAGAGTCACCTACGGGACTAACTCTCGCACAGCAAACGGGATTCTAGGGTATTATCCCATTGCTCGTAGGTAGGTCCTTAAACACGCATGTCTGTAGACACGCGTCGCAATGTGAAAATGCATTAGCTCCACAACTTTCACTACTGCGCAAGCAGATCGTCACAAACACAACCACACTTGGTTTTTTAAACAGGCTATCGGACTTACTAGGGTGTGATTTGTCCGACGACTAAAGCTAAGTCTCATTCAGTCTTATGATCCACATCACCCCCAATGCACACAAGATTGAGTCGGCGTTCCATACATCTGTACGCACCAATAAGATCCATATTGGCCTAATTAGCATATTATACAAATGCATGCACCTCATCCTATCAGTCACTAAGACATCAAGGGCAGTCTTTATCCGTGCAAGTGGATAACCTCACTTGTTTGGTGCCACGTGTGCATCTAATACACACGCTTATTGTGTATGTTGCCAATGTAAAGTATATGCACATACATGAGTGAAGAAATATAACATGCATATAACCACAAATTTTTTTTTTTTATTAAAACAAGTCCTATACACTCCCACTGAATAAGAGGATTACATATATTGTATTCCCATACGCCTTACAGGAATAAGGAATAGTTCTCGTGCCAAGGGTTTGGTCATCGGGTCAGCAATCATTTCCAAAGATGGCACATGAGATATTGCTATCTCTTTTGCCTCTACTTGTTCACGGATAAAATGCCACTTTCGTTTGATATGTTTTGCCCTCTGATGAAGCTGGGGGTCTTTTGCCAAGCATATAGCAGTGGTGTTATTTGTTCTCAATGGAATGGGATCGCGGGCAATGGGTACAAGTCCCAAATCCAACAGAAAATGGCGAATCCATACGGCCTCCATGGCTGCTAGTGCGCAAGCAACATATTCAGCCTCCGTGGTTGACATGACTGTACACTCCTGTTTTTTACTGGACCATGAAATGGCTCCCCCGCCCAATAAAAACACATATCCCGATGTGGATTTACCGTCGTCGGGATCATCCGAAAAGGATGAGTCACTTTATGCCAATAAACTCAAGCCACCACCGTGATAGCAAAGCATCATATCTTTTGTGCCCTTTAAATATCGGAAGATTCGTTTGACGGCATTCCAATGAGCAATACCTGGGTTACTTTGAAATCGACTAACCAACCGAACCGCATAGAAAATATCGGGGCGTGTGCACAACATAGCATACATTAAACTTCCTACAGCGCTGGAATAGGGTATGGAAGCCATTCTTTTTGTTTCAGCAATGGTTTGAGGACATTGCATAACACTTAATTTGCAACCCTTATTAATCGGGGTCTCAACGGGACTAGCATTGGCCATTCTAAATTTCTCTAAAATTTTCTCAATGTAAGTTGTTTGAGACAGACCAAGAATGCGTTTTGTACGATTCCGAGTAATTTTAACCCCCAAAATGAACTCAGCCTCACCCAAATCTTTCATTTCAAAAACAGTTGACAACCAAGCTTTGGTCTCAATTAAAAAACCAATATCATTGCAAGCCAAAAGAATATCATCAACGTAAAGGGATAGCAACACAAATTTATGTTTAGATTGCTTAATGTAAACACAATGATCTTCATAACACATGGAGAAACCATTTGACATAATTGTATTATGAAACTTTTTGTACCATTGTCTATAGGATTGTTTAAGGCCATAGATAGATTTATGGAGTTTACAAACTTTATCCTCATGGCCTTTTTCCACATATCCTATCGGTTGTTTCATGTATATTTCCTCCTCAAGATCACCGTTTAAAAAAGAGGTCTTAACATCCATCTGGTGTAGTTCTAAATCCATGTGGGCCACAATAGATAAGATCATGCGGACAGAAGAAAATCTCACCACAGGGGAGAAAGTTTCTTCATAATCCACAACTTTTTTCTGTGTGAACCCCTTAGCCACATGCCTAGCTTTAAATTTGTCAATGGAACCATCGACTTTTCACTTAATTTTCAAAACCCATTTATTGGTAATGGCTTTCCTATCCTTGGGAAGATCTACAAGATCCCATACATAGTTCTTATGCATAGAGTTGATCTCATCATTCATCGCGAGCATCCATTCCTTCGAGTTTACCGATTCCATTGCTTCTTGATAAGAACGTGGTTCGTCCTCGTCAGTTGCAATATATGCATAAGAAGTTCCCTCAATTTCAAAATACTTCTTTGGAATTAATCCACGAGAAGAACGACGAAGGGCATCATGATCACTCCCACTTGCCTGTGACTCCACAGGATCTCTCTCAGTAAGACATGCAAGTGGTGTTGGCTCTCCTTCGTAGGAGAAGTCATCCATTTCAAATAGTTCAATGGACACCCCTGTCTTCTTCTTTTCAGGATATTGAAACTCGAAGAAATCTACGTCACGAGATTCTGTTTCAATTAATCTTCCTGTGACATCTTGATGAATTAGAACGTATCCTTTTGACAATTCAGAGTATCTCACAAAGATACTTGAAATTGTCTTACGCTCTAATTTATTAGGATGCGGGATAAGGACATGCCCTAAAGAACCCCACGGGCGTAGGTCTCCCAATGAAGGTTTTCTATCGGTCCACAACTCATACGGAG
This sequence comes from Cinnamomum chago, assembly GCA_038049695.1. NCBI lineage: Eukaryota > Viridiplantae > Streptophyta > Magnoliopsida > Laurales > Lauraceae > Cinnamomum > Cinnamomum chago. The sequence continues at coordinate 25,449,893 of CP142453.1, read as the reverse complement.
TCTTTGGAACAGACTTAGAATGAACTCTATTTAATATATAAACTGCAATTAATAACGCATCTCCCCAAAAGGAGACAGGTAAGTTCGCATGAGCCATCATTGATCTAGCCATGTCTAACAGGGTCCTATTTCGTCTTTCCGCAACTTCGTTTTGTTGTGGGGTGTAGGCCATAGCCAGTTGACGAGAAATTCCATTTTCCATGCAAAAACTTCTAAAAATCTCCGAAGTGTATTCTCCACCTCGATCGGTCCTAAGGGTTTTGATGTTTTTGTCAAACTTATTTTGAACTTCTTTTGTAAAATTTTTGAAAAAATCAATTGCCTCATTTTTGTGGGAAATAAAAAACACACAACCATAACGAGAGTAATCATCAATGAAAGTTATAAAATAAGGAGTTCCTTGTCTATTAGCCACGTTCATTGGTTCACAAATGTCAGAGTGGATGATTTCAAGGGTGGCCTTGGATCTTTCGGCCTTTGGAAAAGATTTTCTTGTTGCTTTTCCTGTCACACAAGATTCACATGTGGGCAACTGTACTTGTGTGAGAGATCCAAGCAATCATTCCCTAGCCAACCGGATCATCCGATCTTTTCCTATGTGGCCCAATCGAGCATGCCACTTAATAGATTTGAACTTGTGCCATGCACCATAAATGAATCAGGAAATCCAATCATAGAATTATTGGAATCCAAAACATATAAGTCTCCTACAATAAAACCTCATGCATAAATAGAACTATTTTTTCTGATGGAAACTCTATCCCTAGTAAAACGAAAATAAAAACCATCCCTCGCGAGTCGGTAAATAGAGAGGAGATTCTGCCTCATGCCAGGTACAAAAAGCGTCTCATGGAGCACCATAGTTTTTCCTGTAGACGTTGGAAGAAAATAATCACCGATTCCCATTACGTCTTCTGAAGAATTATTTCCCATGTAGAGCTTATTGCAACCGACATTTATTGACTGGAACTCCCGAAAACCACTCCTATCCTTTGTCACGTGCTTGGTTGCCCCTGAATCAATTATCCATCCATTAGAACTTTCATCCACACAAAGTGCTTTGGAGCAAACCTAAGAGAGTGACAAAGGTAGGGTGTTTACCGTATTTCGCTTGGGGCAAGTTTTAGCGATGTGACCAAGTTCCTGACAGTTATAGCATTTGGTTTTGTCTAAGTCTTTGGGCTTGTTACGCTTCCGATGCTTCTTTTGGTGTTATTTAGGTGCATGCTGGTCCTGTTTAGGCTTCTTTTGACGGTCTGCCCCATTTGGAAAAGTCTCATTTTGAAACTTACGTTTACGTTTGGTCCCCTTAGTCCCCGACCCTGATATAGGCTGCTGTTTTGAAAATAGTGCTTGTCCAGCAATCTCTACTTGAACTCTTTTGGCTTCGAGCTCAAGATGGCGACACAGATCCTTAAAAGTTTTGACTGCCTTAGAGTGGGTCAAAATTTGTTTTATTGTGCGCCAAGAATCAGGTAAAGATCGCAAGACTACAATGATCTTTTGGTCCTCAGTTAGTACATTTCCTACCCTTGCAAGATCCGCAATCATTTGACTCATTTTGCGAAGGTGGTCCCTTAGGTTTACACCTGGGGTCATCCTATATGCATCAATTTCCATGGTCATTACACGGGTCTTACCGGTGGTAATTTCACCATATTCTGATTTCAAGGCATCTCACATTTCCTTAGCCGTACCGTAGGTTTCATAAGTGGGAACCAATTCAAAATGCATACTACTAAGCATAATGTTGCGAACAGTCCGATTATCTTTATCCCATTTCTCAAAATCATTCAATGCAGGCATGGGTGCAGCATCATTTGTTAATTCGGGTCGGGTCTTAATCAATTCCAAGGTATACATGACCTCTTGTTCATCGAACAAGTAAATCATGGTCCGGTACCACTTATCATAGTTATTACCATCTAATTTATCTCCCTTATTAAGGTCAACAATGATATTTTTGGAAGCCATCACTGAAAAAGAAATAAGATAAAAAAATTTTATAATGATCAATGAATGCACAACATTGGCAACGCACACATACGTATTGATTGCCCTTTTTGCACTCAAATCATTTCGAGAATTAGGACATTGTAGTGAAAACCCTTCATGCCCAGGGCTAATTCGGGGCAGTCAAAAACAATTATCGTAATTACATGAGTGATTTGATAGCATCATGCAATTCAATACTTTGATCCTTATGCAATTATAAAGATGTAAAAAAAAAAAAAATACAACAAAAGACAATTTCTAGATGATATGAGTCATTTTAATAGGGAAAACTGTTATAAGTAGTTTATTATCCCCCGCATGTCTTAGGGTCCACAAAGAAATGCTCAACTGGTTGAAGATTGCACTTAAGCCTCCAATTCGATCTTATGAAATCAAATCAATCAAGTGAGGCCCCAGGAAAGTGGTGGGGTCACAATGGTCCCGCTTAAAAACCACTTTCCTCGAACATAGACTGTCTCCCTTTAGTGGGACAAGGCTTTTTTTGGTATCAACTCGATCAAAGAGCACAATTGGTGCAACTCGGTGGTCTTCGTCCTATTAAGCTTAAAATCATAAGGACTACCCATAAACACTACTACATGGCCCATAAGATATATGTGCATCCAAAAAAATTTTTGTTATGTAAAATAAAGAAATCCCATCATGAACACATAACATGATACATAATTTAGTGCTCAAATGGTCATAGCATTTAGGCTAAAAAATTAAGCAATGTATTGTCTACGCATGATCAACTAGGCATAAGCATGCATACGGGTGATTATAGCCACTTTTAGAGAGTCATGAAGACCTATAGTTGCTGGCTAAAGTCTTGTTGGAAGTCAGGATAAACATGACCAAGAATCACACTTGATATTTGATAAAATCTATTGATCCTTCCACGTAAGAAGGAAGATCTTAACGAGGTTTTATATTGGCTCTGATACCAATGAAGGTCATATATGCAGCAGAAGCAGGATCTTTAAGAGCTGGCTGCTACAAACGCGGTAAGGACTACGTCGGCTCGAATCAAGCACTACTTGTGGAGATCTGTGACTGTCTACGAGAGATTAGTCACATGTAATTCACTCTTCAAGATCCAAGGGCAATGATGGACACCCAGTATGTAGAAGATGATGATGGGAAATAGTAGATCTAGTGGAAGATGTATTGTTGAAAGGTTGGTGCTAACTATTATTCTCATGTCTATGTATAGCCCTTTGGCTAATGGGTGATAAGATCTCTATTCAAATTCGAATTGAGAGATGATAATGATAATAGGTTGGATTAAAACTCTTTCAATTTGAATTTAAATGGAGATATGATAAGGATAGAGAGTTGGATAAAACTCAAACTATTCTTATCCTTATCACCATGTGATTCCTTGTAAGGGTGTATCTTTGTGAGTGAGGTCCACCCACATGTAGACACGAGTGAGCCCCATCACAAATGCCAACAGGAACCACTATAGGAGAGATCAAGATATTAGAGATACAAGGATAGAGGGGCTGATGAAACTACGTTTCAAACTACTCTAGGGAGACACTAACGATTGATCATGATATAAATAATATGATTAATGAAACGGGAAGGAGAAGGGAAGACAGGGAGAAACCCACTTGTTATATGTATTGATCGTATATTTGACCATCTAAATTATAAGAGAGGGTTCTTTTTTTTTTTTTTAATGCAAATAATCACAATAATAATAATAATAATAATAATAATAATAATAATAATAATAATATATTATAGACGTAGGCATCGATTTCAAAATTGGAGTCCGATTTGCTAATCGATTGTAAAATTGGACTCTAATCTCAAATCAATTTGAGAAATTGGATCTCAAATCAATTTCAAAAGATAACCTCTATCAATCAATTCAACTGTCGTATCCAACTCAAACTAGCTTTCAATTTTGCAATTGATTTTATCTGATTGAGATATTTTGATCGATTTAAAGAGTCCCATGCAATTTTTTTTTCAAAGAGTCCAATCTAAATATGAGAGATTCTATCTCATCAAGTTAATCTAAGGAGAACTCTTTTGATAAATTTCAAAATCCTTATCCTATCCTAAAATCTCTCTACCTTTTCTATTAATTCCCGAAATCTCTCCCCATATATTAAATAAGTAATTCCCTAATTTCTCCAATTTCAATCAATTCCTAAAATCTCTCTACTCTAAAATTAATATCTCCACATTAAAAATCAAGCAAACCCATAAGTGATAAGACAAATCAGCTTTTGAAAAATATGCTTAATGGATTTAGTTCAATTAAACGCGCACTAAATAAGGTCTACCATGTGGGTCCCGGTAAACGCACCAGTGGGGTCCATACCATGAATCAAAATCATAAAGATCACTATCTTATCTTATATTGGAATTGAAATCGAGTTTCAATTTATCTGGAGTTATCCTCACCATCAGATTGATTATGGCTTGAATCGGTGATTTTATAGTTTTAAGTTCTATCTTAATCACATTTCCAGCAGTTACTTTTTTAATAGAGGGGGCCTTGATTTTTTTTACGATGGTAATTGACTATCATCAAGTAGCAACTCGCTTTCTCAAGAACCATGGGCAAAATGTTCTGCCCTTTGGTCAATGATTTGCATACTTTTCTCTATCTTTTTTCTTCTTTTTGCTAATATTTATTGTTCTTTTAGGTAAGTTTTTTGCTTTTAACTTTTGTTGGGTTTTTCTTTAGTATTGAATTGTAGCAAAACTCTTTGAATTAACTTGAATTGAAGGGATGATGCTTTGTTAATGATTATATGTCAATGGCAAGAAGGTTTGCTTTCCATATCATTTTCTTCTTTTGCTAATATTTATTATTCTTTTAAGGTTTTTTTTTTTTTTTTTTTTTTTTTTTTTTTTTTTTTTTTTTTGCTGTTAACTTTTGTTTTTGTTTTTTAGTGTTAAGTTGTAGCAAAACTCTTTGAATTAACGTGAATTGATGGGATGAGGCTTTGTTGATGATCAACACAGTTGCCCAAATGACTCTATTTGTCTGCCGATGCATATTCTTTTTTCCAAATTAGTTTGATCCAAAACATGCAAGAACTATGTTGCTTTGATATTGGGTTGATTAGATTTAATAGATATAAGAACCAAGGGATTTACTTGTATTTTTACAATGTTTGACTTAGTGATGTTAAGGATTTTGTTAAGACTTTCAAGTTTCCAATTGTTAGGACTTTCAAGTTTTATTAATAACTTATAATCTGTTTTCCCCAAAAAAAAAAAAAAAAGGAGTTGGGAATGCTCCTTATAAGGTGTTTAAACTTTTTTTTAGCTATTTCATAACAATTGATGGGCCAAATAAAAAACTCATGCTAATAATACAAATGTATCATATATTGATATAGAAGTGCAACAAAACTCCTGTAGAAGAATATTTCCAATGAGGTTATTTTATTTTTCTTCCAATTTTGTATTTAGTTTTTTGAATTAGTACATTTTTCTCCTCTTGAAATTTTATGCTACCATTATTACTCATTCATTGTAGAATCCATGGTGGGCCACATTGTGAATGTTCACAAGTTGAATAAAATCATGCTACGGATTGGACAGTGAGGATCTTTCAACCAAGTCAATCCTAAGTGGGCCACTGAATACTGGATGTGACTTTTAGGGCCTGTTCATTTACTAGGATTTCAAGAATTCTTGTCTGGGGAATTTTTGAATTCCTAGACAAAGTGGAATTTCTAAATCCTCCAAAGGGTATGAGTATTTTGAAATTCCACCAAAATGCAAAGAAGGTGGAATTTCTGCATTCCTAAAAGCCAATTAGGACTTATCATGTGCTGGAATTCATAAATTCTTGTCAAGAAACATGGGATTTGGAAATGCCAAGAGGACATGATGTAACATCATGTCTTAAAAACTCCAACCACTGGAATTCTAGTAAGGAATTCTAGTTAACAAGTGGGTGTTATATTAGATGATTGGGATCTTTTAAATTGAGGTCCATCACTCATCGTAATGCTTCTCTTAGGAAATAATGTCTATTTAAAGTGTCACCTATATGGCTCCCATTTTTTTATTTTTAGTATTGGATATGAGGATCTTTCAACCTTATCAATCTCAAGTGGGCCGTTGACTATTGGATTTGGACTTGGATTTTTAAGAATTGGGCTTGAAATAGATAAAAAAGACTCATATAAATAGGACGGCATGATTTTCTCTCCAAAAATTAGAGTCAGCCCATTATATTATTGAATGTGTATAAAATACATATTTTACTAATTATATGTTTTTTTTATCAATTTATTATTGGGCCTTACTTTCATTAGAATCATTTTACCATGTCGACCAAATCACCATCGAAGTCAATCATTAGTTTTAGGATGACAGCAAAATAAAGTGATCTTATTTTAAAATTAACTAATAATTATGTGTTTTTCTTTGTTAATATTATAGGTGATTGGATTTGATTTCAAATTTTACCATCATAATATAGTTCAGACTGAAAAGTTTAATTATTTTAAATTATTTGTCATTTTTTAATATTGTAAATTATATTGCCCGGGATTAGCGAGGGCATGTTTAGCTAGTTTATATATATTAAAGAGACTGATTTCAATTGATATCAATTTGTAATTGATTTTGACCGTAAACAATAGATTTGAATCTTTGCTAATTGCTCCATTTGTTGTCATATAATTGTAGGCCCACGTAATCATGAAGCAATTATTAATATACGTTTTTCTCCATCCCCTTACACTCAATACAATTTTCCGTTACTTAACATCCTTTAACTAAAATCCCTACCTCAAGAATTTATTTATTGCATGTCCAACTTTTAATGGATCCCTACTCATAATTTAATTGTCTTGATCGCTATAGTCATACAAACCAACGCCATGTCCTTAAAATACTTGGCTCCACTAGCTTTCTTCATCTCCATCTCTCATTTTTTGAATTTTTTTTCACTAGTGCAGATACCCTTTCTCCATTGTTTCATAAAATTGGAATAATGAATTTGTAAATTTTTATTTAATGGTTGGTTTCTTCTTTTTATTTTTTGGAACATGATTCTATTAACTCTTGATGAATCAACGGCCACATCTATATGGTTGATATTAAGAAGAATCATAGAGAAGAGGTCCTATGGAAGAGGTGGAGAGGAGATGCAGGGACTGCAACTCCTGGCTTTGATCCATCAATCCGCATTAGCAAAGAAGGTGGAACTATATCTAAGGTTAAAGCCTAATTAGAGGATCCAGACTTCAAGTAGTGATGGCTATTCAATTAAAAAAGAAGAAGAAGAAGAAGATAGAAAAAGATGGCTATTCAAGCAAACACGTATCTCGTGATCATGGCCTAGAATCACATGCAAAATGATTCTAATCAACTCACAGTAGCCCTTCATTTGTTGGCCTTAAAGTTTCAACTTTGCTTCTTTATTCTTTTCTTCAATTTAATGGTTTATATCAGATCCACAGGCATCAATTTTACATGAGTACCAATTCATCCAGTGGTTTGTCAATTCATCCAGTGGTTGGTATATGTGAGGTCTAGATTCATCAGATGTGGACACATTAATGTGCCCTCATTTTAAAAAAAAGTTCTTTCTTGAAGATTTTCTTTTGTAAAGCACTCTTCAATATTTAATTCATTTGATATTATACATCCTTAAAAGGCTTAGATCAATCTAAAAAAATTGTACAAATATATATTTTCTTTTGATATTTATTTAAATTTTAAACAACCTACAATTAGATTTAAGTTAAATAAACATATTAGAGAGCCACTAAAAGTACGTTGTGTCAGCAAGTCAGATTTATGTGACCTATTTTAAAAATGGGTTGGATACAAGTTATATAATATTCATACTTTAGTCATTTTAATGTACATTAAAGATAATTTTCAAACTCATAAATATATTGTTCATTTCATTTTCTTTTAATAATTTTTATTTCTTTGATTTTAAATATATTTTTGATTTGTAGTTTATGTAAGTTAGTTATACTTTTTATCCTTTTGAATAAATCTTGATATACATAATTTTAGAAATGTTTAAAACTCACGATTCCACCAAGTGGTAGGTATATGTAAGGTCTAGATATATCAAAGTTGGACAGCTTTTATGTAAGTTAATTAGCTATACTTTTTTTTCCCTTTGAATAAATTTGATATATACATATAATTTTAAAAATGAGTAAAACTCAAGATACCAATTTTTTGGGGATTCACATGACATTATAAATGTTTTTTTATTTTTGAATTTCCTATGTTTAAATATGACACTACCGGGATTCATATTTCTTCAATTCAAAATTATTTTTACTCATTTTACCTTTAAATAGATCTATTTTTTTTTAAATAATAGCAACACCGGTTAGAAATTATAAAATTCTAAAGAATATTATAATTTTTATATACATTTTTAAAAATCAATTTTATGATTTTACATTAATTTAGTAACTTGTTAAGAGGTGATATGAAAACTATTTAAACTTAAAAACTATTTTTTTACTTTTTCTACCTTAAAATTAATCTAAATTTAATTACGACTTATATAATTTTTACAACACTACTTACTTTTATGAAAAAGTTCTCAGGTATAGAATTTTTTGAATGATAAATACATTATATATTTTATCTTAGATAAAAACTATATTTATTTTTTTTAAATTCACTTTCTTTCTATATTTTTAATATAGAAATATATAAATTTTAATATATATATATTTTTTGCCCGAGCTTAGTACGGGCCTTTATTTCTAGTTATTATATACAAAAGAGACTGATTCCAATTGAGAAATCAACCTCCATTTGTTTAATAGATTTTGACTTTTCTAATTCATCTTTGACCCTATAATACTCTCTTCCAGGCTCTTTGCAAAATGGTTCTCCTTCTCCTCTAATTTACTTTGACCATTTAGCTCTTTTCATTTCGCAACTCTTCCGGTGACTCTTCCCCTCATCACTCTTAACTAGTTCCATCCCTTTTAGAACATTCATTTCTTGTACCTCTTATGATCTATATCCCTTTCTGATGTTTGTTTGAGATTTTCTCATAGCAAAAACAACCCGCTTGTGGTGAAGATGCTGAAGCGCACTCATGCTAAACTCTATTGGACTTACCATGGTGGAGAGAAGAACACTGCTTGAAATGGGTAAATGATTTGAGTGCCCGTAGAACAAGGAGTAGATGTCGAGAGGTAAGTGATAAAAAAAAGAGATATATATTTATATATATATATCAGTAGTTTCATATATAAGTTCCTTTTAAAAAAAAGATATATTCTTAATATTTTTGTAAGAATTTGTTTTGCATTTTAGGTTTTTTCATTCGATTTTTAACATGAAAAATCAAGATACATGAAGTATTATAAATTTAAATTTGATTTGTTGATTACATTCTTTTTCTATACATTCTCCTTCTAAATATATAGACTTTGATATATATATATATATTTTAAATGATTAATGATATATTTGTTTGTTTAAATTATTTTCTTCTCATTAGTATCTAAAAAAATTATCACATAATTGAATATCATTATTTTTATGCCTGTGATTAGGGCCTGTTTGGCAATGTTCTCGGGTTGTGCTGAGATCGGATTGTGCCGAGTTTATACTCTACAGAACTTGCTCGGCAACATTATATTAAATTACTCTACTAAAAATATGCTGTACAGAACTTGTTTGGTAATATTATAAAAGTTTTGCTCCAATGAGCAAACATAGGATTTACAATGCGGGACCCCACCTTTTATTGTTTGTAGCAGTATTATTATCAAACATGGGACCCACCTATAGAAGTACTTACAACGTGTTACCCGCCTTTATAAATTAGAACATGGAACCCATATCCATTGGATTTATAATGTGGCTCCACCTTTATAGGAATTATAATGTGGGCCAACTTTTTGTAAATGTAAATATGAGATCCACCTTTAGAAATTAGAATATAGCTGGCTCATATTCATAGGATTTACAATGTGGGTTCATCTTTTGTAAATGCGACAATGTGACCTATATTTATGAATTACAAAGTGGAGCCACATTTTTTGTAATTGTAGACACAGTGCCCACTTTTAAAAATTAGAATGTGGCGCCCACCTTAAAAATTAGGACATGGGGGTAGCATATTTATTAAATTTACAATGTGGGCCCACCTTTATAGGAATTATAATGTGGGGCTATCCTTTTTATTAATTGTGAACACGGGACCCGCCTTTAAGAAATTACAATGTGGTACCCACATTTAGAAATCTGAATATGGAGCCAATGTGATGGTGGACATTGGATCCACCTTTAGAAATTACAATGTGATGCATACCTTTATAAATTAAAAGATATAGTCCAAATTCATACGATTTATAATGTGGTCCCACCATTATAGAATTATAATATGGGCCCACCTTTTGTAATTGTGATACTTCTAGGAATTATAAAGTGGAGTCATCTTCTTTGGAATTGTGAATGTGGGGCTTATACTTAGGATAAGTGAGGGGATTTAGAATCTTCCAATGATATTTTCTTTAAAAGGCAAGAGATAAATAAGAAACAATTTTTTTTTCTTTGACTCGGCTAGGTGGGATAGCCGAGCCATTTCCCTTTATGACACCGGGCCAAGCCATACCAATAAAGAAACAAATCGATTCAATGAGCAAAAGGAGAGAGAGGGATTCGAATCCTAGATAGTTGTTTGTTCGGAACTATACCGGTTTTCAAGACGAGAGCTATCAACCACTCAACCATATCTCCAAGAGACAATCTCCATTTTATTCCTCCAAATAGAACATGGCCATATGGGTTGATACTATAACTATCTGTAGAGCAAATTGTTTCTTAAAATGTGAAGATTTTGATATTCATACCAAACGCACCCTAAAAGCAACCCAAATCTATTCAAATCAACCTATCAAAATCAAAAAGGAAAGAAAAACTGTAGGGAATTATTTCAATGGCTGTGAGGGCTGTATGTTTGACACATGCATATACATGTTTTTAGCCGTTTCACTCGGTTTTGATACCAAAAGCAAGGAGCACAGGCTGGCTTTTCTATGTTTATTTTTATTTTTATTTTTTATCTTTTACAATTTAATGTCCGTATCTATTTTCATTTACAACCAGAACCAGAGCCCTTTCTTCACCCTCTATAAGAGCAAGAGTCGGTAGCCTGCTCTCTCCATCCCTCTCTTGTAACTCATTCCCTTGGTGCTTGTCCCTTTGTTAGGGTAGATCCTTAAGACATGGCTCAAGCCAAAACCATTTGTATGGTGGTGTTGTTCCTTTGTCTTGTGGCACACTTCAACGTGTCTCTCTGTGAAACATACACTGTTGGAGATGAAAAAGGTTGGAACTACGATTCGTCGCCGTGGCCTCTCAACAAAAATTTCAAGGCTGGTGATGTTCTTGGTATGTTTCCTTCTATCTGTACTTCATTAGTCCAATATCACTTGAACCCACCACCCTTTAGTTCTCACTTCTGAATGTTTTGTGTTTATATATGGCCTAATGTACCAATTTAGCTTTGTTAAATGGGTCATGATTGTTTTACACATTTGATGTGAGGGTACCTTCTAAGAATTTGACTCTTTATGGACCTAATTAACCAATATGCTAAAAGCCCTATTTAGAACCCTAACAGACCACTACACTTTCGCAATGGGGCAGGTAGCCTTTTTCCCCTCTTGGGATGGCTCACACCCTGTTGTAGATGGCCCTCTCTTTGGTAGTTCTCCTCTTGGCCTTAAGCCCCTCTCCCTCTCCCTCTCTCCCTCTCTCTCTTTTTGATATGACTTTCACTTTACTCTAAGTAGTCACTTCCATGATTCAAACTCTGAGACGTGAAGGTTGTCTCTCATACCAAATGTTAAATACACCAAAAGCTCTAGAACTGATGGAATGCGTTAAACCAAATCTTATAATTATGTAGGATTGTAATAAGCTTAAGATAGATCTGAATAGATAAACATAGTTCATGTAGTTGACCCCAACAATAGTTGAGATAAGGCTTTGATAATGATGATGATGTAAGTAATATATATGAAGTCCTTCTTTTGGTATACAGGGCCCACCATGATTGATAATGATGATGATGTAAGTAATATATATGAAGTCCTTATTTTGGTATACAGTGCCCACCATGATGACCATGCCCGAGACATTACTCGGTCTTTTTGGTGAAATGTTCAAGGGCATTAAGGCAAGGGCTTTTGGGCTAAATTGGGCGGGAGATGTCCTGAGGTTATAAAAAAAAAAAAATTTAGGTTATTCGAGTAACAGTGTTCCATAGCCCACACTTATCTAATACAGCTGCGACGCTGAATAACTCCCTAATACTAACAGCAGCCATTTTTTTTTTTCATTGGTATGTGATAGCAGTAAAAAGATAAAGGTTTTGAACTATTGTTTTTTGATTACATGCAAAACCCTTTTTGTGTGAGGGGGTGTGTTTGGTTGAAAACGAGTTTCCTTGAAGCACGAAATCAAAGGATTCAAAACCCAAACTCAAATTATAAGTTTGTATAATGTTTCCTTTTGTTGATGTTGCGCAGTTTTCAACTACAAGCCAGTGGAACACAACGTAGTGGTGGTGAACGAGCAGAGCTACTACGACTGCACTGTGCCTCCAGGCTCCCCGACTTTCATTACTGGGAAGGATTCGATTACATTGGCAAAGAACTACAACTATTTCATCAGCAGTATTGGAAATGATTGTCAGTATGACATGAAGATGATGGTCAATGCTGATTAATTATGAAAACAGTGGTTTTTATTAATGTATTTTTTGCAATGGCTGAAATGGAGGATAAGATCGAGAGATGTGAGGACCATGCTTGTCTTTTAGTCTCTCTTGTTTCTTGCTGTCTTTGTACTAAATAAAACTATAACTGATGGAGGTTGGGTTTCTCTATTGATATGCTTGTTATTTTTGCTGCTTGGTTATGCTGGGTCCATTTGGCTGCAGAGAAAACAGGTGGATGACTTCTTAAAAAGCCAAACTAAAGCAAATCCTAAAGAAGATAAAGGTCCCAACGCAGACTTCTATATGGAAAAATAAAAAAGAATAAATCTAAGTTAACAACAATCAACCACAAACCATTTAAAGAGACGAACACGCAATATTTACTTAGAAAACTCTAAATAGAGTAAAAACCACTGGACCTAACACCGGTTAAACAAGATCAACCACTATGTAAATCAAAGATTACAAGAAGTACTCACTACTCTTTCTAGTTGAACACAACCTAAGGACCGTAGTTGTTCTTGCAAACGACCACGCCGTTCACCTTTTCCAGGACTTGAACCTTCACGCCTTGACTCCGCTCAAGACGAATCTACCATACAAGTAGTGGAAGAACTCTAGAAGAAGAAAGCTTTGACATAAAGAAGTAAAGATGGATCTCTTGAGAAGAAGAATCTCTCTAGAAAGTTTCTAGGGCTTAGAACAATGAGAGGCGTATTTAGAATTAAGGTATATGCATGGACTATTTATAGACTTAGGGGTAGCAATAGAAGTTAAATAGAAGAGTTTCAAATCAAGATGCAACTTTCCTGGGCACAAGTTGCCGCCATAGAATCAATCAGACAATCGGATCTCTTTGTTAACCGAGAGGTCTTCAGGAGCCGATCAATTGGATAGAGCATTTCACCTGTTGCTTGATTTTTCTTCATGCTGCTTGAACTTTCCTTCAGTACTCTATGCACACGAAGACCGATCCATCTAAAATAAATAAAAATACAACTCCATGGACCCAAGTTTTGTCCATCCCAATGAATTTGCCAACATTCAAATCCTAACATTTTCCCCCTTTGGCAATTTATGGACAAAACTTCCTAATACATGTAATATACCATATATATATATATTCCCATTACAATTGCCATATATTCCCATTACGATCATGAACAAATGCAATCTTCAAGGCCTTCAATGAGTATCTTGTAACCTGCAAAACCTAGCACAAGCCAATCTTGACAAGATATCATGTTAAATAATCATGAAATAAACTCATCAAAGACTTCTTGATAAAAATATCATCAACACCACATCTCTCTCCCCTTTTTTGACATAAATTGGCAAAGGTCATTTTTACTAAATAGTATAGAGGGTAACATAAAGTAGTACAAAATGAGAGTTAGCAACTTTGCAACAAACCTAAGCCAATGCGAAAATAAGAACAAAGGAGATAGAGATGTGACTGCGAAACACAAAAGAAGTCCTAAAACATAAGCATAAAGAGCAAAACCTAACCATCCAAAGATGCCATTGAGAAGACCCTAACTGATGCCAAGAGATCATTGTGGTGGGGGAATGGATTAAGGAGTGTGGCAATCTTATCCTCGATCCGATTTCCCCTCATATCCAAATGCTCCATCCCGGCAATAACTAATGGCAGAAAATTGTGAAAATAAATTTTTGTGCGTGATCATAAAGTTCTAACACATAAAATAGGAGAAACTTCAGTATTCATTCCTCCAATTTATATTACATGGTTTCGCATTTCAAGTTTCGTGGATGCAGGTTGTTTACAAATGTTTTTTTACAACCTTTCCATCCAGCCTCAAATGGTTTCACATTGAACAAAAGTACAAAAATTACACATGAAATATGTGATAAAAAAACTACAAAAACAATTATGTAAATCCATGTTCGAGAGGTTCCTTCTTGCTCGGACATTGGCTTCTGCCTTTGCAAATCTCCCTTTTGCTCATGTGTTTTCTTTTTCATGTTGGAAGTAGGTGGGCATCGTGGACAGATTTTCAAAACTTTTGACCCACTTGACTAAGGGATCAAATACCCATAAGGCCATAAACCATATCTAGGATGCAATCCCTCTATCTCATGAATCAAGTACAATAATAAAACTTATCTAAAAAATAAAAATCAGCAACTACATGCATCCAAAACAATCCATAATAAATAGAGAAGTAGATTATACCTTTGGAGCCCGGTAGTGCTCTAATGGAGGAGAAGACAATTAACTTGATCAAGAACTCTTCTTGAAGCAATTAGAGACCTCCAAGACATTGTTGTCTTCTACGCTATGACCCGCTTATCAGATCTCTTTTCTCAAGAAGATGGGTGAGATTTCCAAGAGAAAACCCTACTAGAAAGTCCAAGGAACTAGAAGAGAAAGAAGGGAAGGAGATTTATGCAACTCTTGCACAAAAGAACCTTGGGTGTGTAACAATAGTATGGGACGTCCAAGAGGGGATGGTTCCCCTTTATATAACCCTCAAGCCTCCTCTTATTACTCTTTTATTAATTGTATTAGAAGTTTCACTTCCACACTAATTAGTAGCTTACTATTACCACTATTAGAAGTCGTCCTTCAAATAGAAATAGTAACTTTCTAATTCCTTCCTTTTAGAGTTCAAATAGGATTAGTATCTTTCTAATATCTTGGGCTAGTGTGGGGACCACTAAGGATTCCTTAGAAAGCTGGCTCCAACTGGGGCACTGTGACCCCACATCTCATGTGCAATCCGGGCTCACAGTTAATTGCAAATAATGTCACTATATAAATGCAATTGCACTCCAGTCTTAGGAATAAATTACAATGAAGACCCTAAACTTTCCAATTACCACAAGTATGCCCCTCTATCAATATTCATTGATCAATTGGAATAAATCTGTCTCATCCAATCTTAGACTCACATCTTATTATCCTTGAGCCCCAATTAATCACAGTGATCATCAATACCATTCAATTAACTCTTAATCGAGATGAGTGCGCACTTACTAATGATAAATTCACTAATTGGCACAAGGGGATAATATAGATAGATTTCATCTTGACCATTAGATGTTCCTACAGTCCTACTACCACGTACCCAAGGCACTGAGGTGTTGACATAGAGTTGGCATCACTCATTGGTGACTCAAAGCAAATGAATAGATAGAAACTTGAGTTTATCAATGTCTTATGATTGAGAGCATATTGGTAGGGAATTATGAGAACAGACCTTAAAATGGAGACAGTATTCATAAGATGCTTCTCATGGTCATTCAATACATCTAATGTACTAGCACCGTGATCCAGAATCTTTCATTCTGATGATCGAGACAAATCACACTATCTTATAGTGATCAAAGTGTTGCAACCTTATCAGATGAGATGCCCAGTCTTATCTCTAGTTGTGAAGATATTTTTAAGTATAAGATTTGTGACACAGATCTCCCGTATGTGGATCTCATCCATATACATATATCACATCTAATTTACTAATGAGACCCGTTTCATCTCATGAACCATTATGTCATATGTATTGGTAATGTGCATTAAGTAATAAAACACCATTCACCTCATGAAAGGAAATCATGATTTTATTGATAAATAAAGAAATTAATCATTTTATTTCATCAACTGATGGATTGAGACCATACAATCTAACATTTCAAACTCCTTCAAAGCCTTTGTCATGGATTTAGGATGGCCTTACTGAGTGTATGGATGAGTGAGAAATAAATTTTGATTGACAATAATTTTTAACAATCATCACTCGTTTATCATGGATTGTGTGTGTGTGCAGTCAAAACGAGTTACTGGTTTATGTGCTCATAGGTGTTCAAGGTTGTGTTAGTCTGGGCCATACCATTACGGAGAACCAGAATGAAGCCAAGAAGAGGGCTTGCACAACCAGGTCTCAAACAGAAACACCTTGAGTGAGAGAGACAAAGAAGAATGACTAATTAAACAATTATTTTGGGTTGAAAAGAGAAGGTAAGGCCATGAATATCAGTCTCTCACTTTGGGGGAACATCTCCAGAGGTTGAAAACTAAATTTTGTGAGGCTAAAATGGATGTTGCAGGAGATAGAGACAGAACCTCACTTTCTTGAAGAGATAATTCGAAAAGGGGAGGAATTTATCTAAGTTTGGAGAGGATTGGAGAGAGTTAGATGCTTTTGGATCGGGTAGGAATGGTGTGTATGCCTTGAATGGTCACCGAAAGGCCCTATTTATAGAGTGGGAGGGCGGTTGTAGCGGTTTCAGGGAGTTATTATTCGAAAATGGGCGCCAACAGGTTAGTGATGCGTCATGTTTGAGAAGAAAGTGTTCTATCAGACATGAAGTTCATGTCTGAGTAGACAGAGAAGGGTTCATGTTTGACAACCATTTGGACATGGACTCCATTCTATAAAAACGGGTTCAAATGATGTCCAAATGCTTTGAAATTTTGCGTAGTCCATCTTGGGATGATTTCTAGATTTTGATGAAGATTTCATCATTGTTTGAGTTTTGAAAATGGTCTTTGGACTTCATGTATGCACACCCCTTTTTCCTTACACTTTGATATATCACATGATCTCTAATGGACTTGAATTTGTGGGAAACCTTCTTGAGACTTGAGATAGATAATCAGGAAAGATCTTATATTAGTTTGACCTCTAAAAATGAGTCAAAGTGGGTCCCCGTGGTTCACGTCTGAAAGCCATTTAGACATGGATGATCAATATGTGAGAAATAGGTCCAAATGACCCCATTTGTCCTCCAATCTTGGGGAAACTCCTTTAAAGTCTATCCTTAGTTTTTTGAATAGATTTTGTCTCAATGGAGTCTCTGAAAGTTGTTGAAGTGGGCTTCGGCCTTCTATATCTACATAGATTTGACTTGAGTTGACTTCACATGTTCTTTGCTTGGATTTAAACCCAAATGGCTTAATTTTTTATTTTTTTGGAACTTGTATTTGATACTTTGAATCAGTTTTTGTCCTCTAGAAGTTAGTGGAATATGGAATTTCAGTTCACGTCTGTGAGGTAGGGTTTAAAGACTTTTTGACTGGATTTCTATCCAAATGTCCCTGGATTGCTTTGAAACTTTGGAAAACACATTGAATGTGTATTCTCTGACCTTGAAATGAGATCCATCTTTACTTGACCCCTCTAAGCTATTATTAGGCTTCATGTCTGAGAACTTCAAAAACTCATCAGGGTCCATGTCTATCTAATAAAACTCATAGCTCGAATCTAATACCATCAATCAATCTATCTAATAAAAACTCATAGCTCAAGTCAATCAATCCATCTAATAAATACTAATTGCCCTCATACCCCCACCATATTACTATTATATGAATATAAATAAAGGTAATTTTATAAAAAAAAACAAAAAAGGGTATTTTAATATGGAAGGTGCTCGTATGAAGCATCTCTCACCATACTATGAGTGATGAGGTGGGGCCTTCACATCTATATTCAATGTCAATAGCTTAAATGTGAGGGCCCCTACTTTTATCTTTCATAGTAAGGTAAAAGATGCTCTCATATGAGCAACTCCCTTTTAATATGTATATATATGTATATAAATAAGAAAACATAGGGGCGACATGCCCTCAAAATAGCTAGCCCCCAAAATTTTTATCCAAGCTTGGCCTCAGTCTTTAAAAAAAAGAAGAAACGTAAAAATAAAATAAAATGAAAGTTCCAATTTTGTGGGCTTTTCGAGAGTCGCGCCGTATCGAATCCTCTAATAAGAGGGCCAGATTGATGGGCTTTAAAAAGGGACACCAACTAAATGACTTCATAGCAATCCTTCCCGCGTCATATGGGTCGAAACCGTTCTCTCCATCCGAACCATCCGATCCCACGATTTCACAAACTCACCACTCTGCTTCACCCTAACCTTCAATCCTCCTCTAAACTAAAACGCACCCAACAAACACATGCCCTAATCTCAAACTACAAAGTCCCAAATCTCTCCCCTACTTTCTAAAAATAGCATTCCTAATCCTAAACCTTCGTTTCTCACAAGACGAGACACATAAAGCAAAACCCAGGCCAGACCTGTCTCGAGTCATCTGGTGCCCCCCTAATCCTATTTTTCTAGCTCTCCCTTTCTTCTCTATCAACACAAACAACCATCTTTGCAGACCAGACCAGACCAGGCTCGCCCAAACCGACTCATAGAAGCTAGCCATGGCCACCCCTCACCAACCCCACCATCTCCATCATATCCCCATCAAAGCCGCTGCTCGCAAACTCCCCATCAAACGCAAAAACCCCGAACCCGATTTCAGCCCTAACCCTAATTTCTTCGTCAAGCCTGAAACCCCTTCTTCCTCCTCTGATCCGCTCGTCGCTGAAGACGACGACGGAGAAGAAGAAGGAGAAGAAGATCTCAAGCCCCCGCCGTTCAAATTCCACCGGATATGGCAGGAGTCCGACGAGATCAGGTTCCTCCAGGGCCTCCTCGACTCCTCCGCCCACGGCCTCGTCTTCCCTCGCGATCTTAATCCCTTCTTCGATCGCTTCTCCAAATCCATGGCTCAGCCTTACACTAGGTCGCAGCTCTCCGAGAAGCTCCGCCGCCTCAAGAAGAAGTTCCGCGTCATCTCCGCCCGCCTCGACCGTGGCCTCGACGCTGCCCTCCTCACCCCGCATGATCGCGCGCTCCTCCACCTCTCCAAGCAGCTGTGGCACCCGGCCTTCGCCGCCTCCTCTCCTTTCTCCTCTTCCGGGAAGAAAAAATCCGGTAGGGTTACCGTTAGGGTTACGGCTGATTACTCTCCCCCTTCTCCTCTTCGTCTCAATCCTCCTCCTCCGGAGGCTAATCTGGGGATTTCGGTTTCTTCTCCGATTCCGACACCTCCGCCCCCTCCTCGTACCAATGGAGGCCACAATTTTAATGGAGAGGGTGGCTTCTCCCACAGCTCCGGAGGCGGAGGGCTTGGGCGTGGGGTTGCGAAGGCGGTGATGGACGTGTTCGACCAGAGTCTCCAGGAGATGCGTGTTGCTCTTGCGCACGGTGGTATTCTTTATGATCACGCAGCGGCGCCCGGTTCTGAACGGGGGAAGGCGAGGGATCTTGCGAGGAAGTGGCAGGAGCAAAAGGTTGCAGAGCTGGATGTGTTGGCTAGCCGCCTGAGGTTGGTTCTTGAGCATGCTGTTCGTCAATGAATAATGATACTTTTTTCTTTTTTTTTTTAATGTTTTGCTTTGTAAAGAGAATTTTTCTTTTTCTTTTTCTTTTCTTTTTTTTTTGATCTGATCATAATAGCGTTTGCGGCTTATTTAATTACATTGTTTTGGGGCATATGTAAAATTTCTATTTGGATATGTTTTCTTGGATTGTGTTTGTTTAGATGGATGATTATTCAATTTAAGAAAGAATAGTTCTGCATGGGAGTTTTGTTTTTTGTTTGGTCTGTGGTGATGTGTTGTTGTTTGTGGCATTCATTAATGTGGTTCATGTCCTACTTGTTGGAAGGAAATTAAATGCTTGTATGATTACACGAATTTCTGATTAGAGGGATCTGTAAAGAACCAAATTCTTATGATTGTTATTTATCACTATGAGCTTTTTCTTAGCTCCATATTTTAGAATTTGAAATGATAGCTCAGAATTTGTTGTTTGAAAGTTTAGAACTTGATATGACATGGTCTGAATTTGTCATTTGAAGTTCTAGTGGCTGGCTATCATTTGTGATCATTTCAAATTCTTATGACACTAAAAAGTCAAATTCTCACAATCAAACAGGCTCCAAATGTAATATGCACTGTCGAATTGATTTCTCGTTTATCATCTTCTTTGTTGAACATAAGTTTTATATGTGTTTTTGTATGCATTGTTTAATAAGTTGGCAGGTCAACTCTGCTTGTTTTGAATTCATGTTTGGTTTTGTATGATTTCTTAGATTAATGAAGGCATTAGTTACATTCCAAAAAAGGCATTTCTCTAGTAGAACTTGTTGTTAACAGTTTTGATGCTATGCTATTCCATGGAATCGAGTATGATTATAGCATGCAAATATCAATGAATCCAATGATTGCAATTGCTCAGGATACCCTCGTCTATTTCTTAGTTCAAGATCCCTTTGACTATAAGAAATAAAAGAATGAGTATATCTGTTCTTCCCAAAATGGGGATGGGCTGGGGTATGAACAACTAATCATGGAATCAACTCGATCATCAGATTAGTTGTTCATTCCATATTGGATCAATTGAGGAAGAAAGCTACGAATGACTGAGAGCTAACAAGACTAACAGCATAAGGCGTGCCCTATTTAGTAAGGTTACTAATAATAAAGCGCTATTACTCCATTTTTCAGCAAGCAACGCCCTTTAAGCCCCTATTAGTAAATGTGCTAGGAAGCGTGCCATCGCCTTTAAGGCTCCTTTGGACAAGTAGGCACGACAGCTCTATCAGCTCAGGCAACTAAAGCAGCTAGTCAGGAAACTCTTGCAGCTAATTACGCTTGGGCTTGCTACCTGGGAATCACTCACCCTAATGACTAGAGAAGGAGAGGCTTAACACACACAACATTGCTTGTTATGGACTTTAGTCTGAAGGGAAGAAGAAGTAGAAGAGGACTCAAATGTTTCGGCTAACCGAGAATACCTACAACCAATAAGTTTATTCTAATAATCTTTTACCTTCTTTCTTTCTTTTAGTGTTTGTACTTTTAAAAGGTTATTTAGTAGTTAACGAAATGTCTTAATAATTTTTGCGGCTTTGGGGAGCTTTTAGAGATGAATAAAGAATATGAAGAAGATGGTGTACCAATCCCTAATCCCTTGACTTCTATTATGTGCTCTCGAGCACGAAACCATAGAGACACAAGCTATGATGCCTAGATACGGACTTGGATACGGATACGGACACGAGGAATGGAGATTCGACACACCAACTTAAAAAATTTAGGCAGATACGGACATGTATATCTAAAAAAATAGAAGATTTGATTCTACTAGGCATCCGAATCACTTAACTTTACATAGAATAGTATTCAATTAAATACATGTAAACAAAATAGAAAACAAATGCTAAAATTTAAAAATAACATTAATTAATACATTTCTATTACAATGAAAATTTAACTGGGGTTTATATATAAATTTATACATTATATTGATTTTAAATTAGCTAGTTCTTTAATAGATCAGATCTATCGTGAGCCCACCAATCACACTTTGGGCCCAAAGCATTTGGTCTCTTACTTGGACCCAAAAGTAGATATCGTACAAAAGACAATTAAAAGGGCATTTGGTCCTTTCACGACAGTTTACCCTTTTTGGGATCCTTACATTCGCTATTCGGTGAAGCTGCTGTAAGTGAGAAGAAAGAGAGGAAAATGATGAGAGTCGATAGAGGGAATGAAATGGGCCCAGTATCCTAAAATTGGGCGGCGTATCCGAACCCTGTAGATGGAGAAGGTGTTGTAGGTGACAATGAAATGAGCTCGATCTATTGCCCTTTCCAGAGAAAAGAGTGTGTTCTTATCTTTGTCAGTATGCACATTCAGGTGAAAAGGCCATGGTCTTCCAAGAAAAATGTGAGTAACATTCATATTGATAACATCACGCCAAATATTGTCATAATTGCCAATCTTAAAAAATATACTAAGCATTGGTGGGTTATGGGAATGACAATCATTATTCCATGCGACTCTGTGAGGCTTCTGGAGCTTCTCTGTTGGCCAATGAAGCTTATCAATAACCTCTTGTGCAACGAAGTTCATCGTGCTTCCACAATCAATAACCATATTAGCTAACTTGCCTTCAAAACTTTTGTTCGAAATGTTGTATCATGTCTCCATTCTTCTTCTTCCTTTTCATTTGTGGTGAGAAGTTGGCGTTTGATGAGTTTGGGATTATCCTCTCTCTCAAAATGTGTTTCCACAATATGAGCTTTGCTTCTTTCCTGGGACTTTCCTTTTTAAGGTTTACATTGTTGCATGTGAGATTGTTGAAGCATGTTCTCAACATAGATAGCTTCTTTGCATGCTTCATGAATTGTTTGGCACGATTTCACATTTACCTATATATCACGCCTAAGCCTTTAATATAATGAGCTCCATCATCCTTTTTTCTCTCCCTTAAACCACAAACACATCTTCACGTTCTCTAAGAAGGGCGGAGATTTATCCCTCCACGTCTTCACGTTCGCCGAGATCTAAGTGGTGGGGGACAACTTTGCAAGAGCCTGTTGATTAGCTAGATGGATTCTGAGTCGACTCAGCTTGAGTTTGGGTAGCTGGGAATTTTCAGGAGTTAGGGTGTGGTTGGATGGAGGCTTCAGCAAGGATGGGCTTGGTTTTAGCATGGGTGAAGGTTTCGGCTAGTGATGGGCTTGGGCTCTTTGATTGGGGTTCAGTGGAGTCTAGGGATTGAGCGTGGCTGTTGGAAGTTGGGTTGATGAGGGTTTGGAGAGTAGGGTTTTGTTCAGTTGGGTTAGGAAGATGACAGGGCTCAGTGACGGTTTTGGGGCTACTGTGTTTTTCGAATAGAGTTTTTGGATTTTGGGATCAGTCAGATTGGAGATTATTGGGTTTTTTTTTTGAGTCAATATATATTGATGGGGAAGAGATTGGACTTTGGTGGTGCAAGTCAGAGAGACTAGATGTTGGATTATTTTGTAGGAATTGTGGACTAGTTTGCAAAAAAGTTTTGTTGGGTTGGTGGTACGGTTGGGTTCAGGCAATCAGGGGTCAAAAGGTTTTGGGTTTGATGGTGATTTGTTAGGGATGATGGCGATGGAATGGAAGGGAAGAAATAAGAGGGGAGCGGAGGGTCGTTCAACTCTAATACCAATTGACGCAGCCCTAGATCCACGAGTAGTAATGGAACGAGTGTAGACAAACTCTACAAGAGAGTTTGCCAAATCCTGAATAGCTCCAAAGATGGAAATTGGCCAAATTCCTATGGGAACTCAACACATACGAGCACTCTCATTGGAGAGAAACACTCAAAACCATAAGGAAATCCATAAACATTCTTAATTGAATAATAATAAAAACTCTCCCAATGGAGGGATTACATATTTATAGGAAAGGTTGGACATCTCCTTTCCCAATAGGATTCTACATTCCTAAACAATAAAGGAAACTAAATCACTAAATCTCCTAACGGACTAAATCATAATAAACTTCTAATTTAAAGATTCCTAAATAAATCAAACTCTCAAGAAGACAATTAATTAAATTCCGACTAAAAACTTGGCTGGACTCTTTGGGCCTGTGGGCTGGGCCCAATGGGCTGGCCGACCCATGGGTCTGGTCTGCATCAAGTAGAACTTAAAATCAAAATCATGATTTTGGCACCATCAACTTCCCACTGGGTCAATTTGTTGTCTCATTTTCTTTTGTTATTGTGGTTAGATGCAGTACCAACAATATGAACCCAAAGGTGGTTTTGTTTCCTCTGAGAAAAATCCGATATGAAATTCCGGAGGAAAAATAATTTTTTCCATTAAATTTCAGAGGCAAAACTTAGGATTTGTCAGTCATAGATAAAGCAGAAAAACAGATCTCGATTCCCAGACTAAATTAATTTACTTGCTGCTTTCAACTTCTTCGGACCCTGTTGGATCGACTGCAGATTCTTAATAAGTCTCTCCTGCTCATTCTGTATCTTCTTCCCTGAGTTTCTTCTATTCTCACTTTCTCACTGTCATTGAGCTCTATCTGCAATGGGAGTAGTCTGACCACCTGATGCTCATTGCCAACCCCAACCTTCAGCATCTGCCTGTCACCAATGATCTTGCATACCTGCCGTTTCCAGCGCCACCAGAACAGGAGAACCAATCCTCTGTAATTCAGCTGTCTTTCTGCTTCCTCTCAGAGAAATCCTTAAAAAATTCTTCTGTACACCAATCCTAAGCACTCTGCATGATCAAGTGGTGTGGCAATGGTGCCATGGACATCTAACCCAGAAATCAAATTATTGGTCAACTGAACAAACGCATCAGTTCATTCATTCCACAGGAAACATGCTTGGAAGTGGACGATCTTACCGAATCTGGAATCTCAATGGAGTTTAATTCTTGTTTTTCTTGTTTTGATCTTCTCCGTAGAAACGAAAATGATGCGTGTGATAAAATTCTTCTTGTTGCTCTTTTTGGCGCTCCTATATGGACTCCTTACTGACTTTTCTTCTTATTTCTAGAAGTCTTTTGGGAAAGGTGATACAACAATTCGCTTAATTGTTGTTGTAATTAATGTTTCCTAACTTTGTCATGCAAAGCTGGCTAATTAGGTAATCAATATTTTTAAGAACAGAAAATATAGCCTCATGCCCTCTGCAAATGATGAACTGATGGATGTTTTGGAAGTGCAATACCATACAAAACTACACTGGTAGTGTTAGTAGGGCTTCTTGGTCTCACCATAAAAAGGTGGATTTATCAGCGAACATCTGAATCCATTTACATAGTAAAGGGGTTCTAGTGAACTGCTATTTAAGAGGTGGAGAGTGAAGGATGAAGGTGGAGACATCAGATGGGATCCTCATTGATTTACTACCCAATTCCTACCAGAAAGGACTATTTGATGGCTTTCTCTTCTTAAAATTTAGCCACTTTGATAGGGAATGCGTTGCTTAGAAATCTCAGGTTTTCCATACCCAATCAAACAAATGGGCCATAATTTTGGGCTTCGAAATTTGATGCACTATGTAATCATGAATTGTTCTTATGATATTCTAAAATTTATTATATCATCATGTCATTGGCTCCAGGACTGTGTTTTGAGTTTAGTGGAGGCCTTTTCAGATCTATCCATATTACTAATCTTCTATCCATGGCCTGCTTTTTTATTTCTTTACTCCTATTTTTGGATTTTTTTTTCCAATTCTTATCAGCACCATGTCAGCATACCAAGGGTTTTTTTTTTTTTTTTCATTTTCTTGGTAACTCAACATGGATCAGTTCAAACCCATACCCTTATACCTAACCCGACCAAGAGTGATTTGGATTGGGCTCGGTCAGGTTGAAATCTGGATTGGGCCTCAGAAACCCACATGAAATAGGGTCATTTCAAGGTTTTGGCTTCATGTCGCGGCACTGACTACTCCATCACAAACCATGGAATTATTGGCAGTGTCTTAAATTCAACTCTAGTTGAAGCAATATACACGTCAATTTAGCCCTCTAAAATATTTATTTTAGATTTACCATGCATCATCAATTAAATGGAATATATCACTTAGGTTAGATTAAATTAAAGTTAGGCTTAATTACAAGAAATCATATATTGCATATCGAGTTAGTACAGCACTGATGTTGCATAGGATCGTTTTCCCTAGAAAAAGCGAAAAAGTGGGATGCCTATTATACTCAAATCATAAAGCTTGTTTTGATCTTAGCCGATCAAAGCTTGGAGGGGAGATCCATCCACCCATCAACGAAGAGGAGATTATCCCTTCAAACAGCTCCAATCATGAGAAGATGTTTGTAAAGGTAACTCATCTTCTCCAATTTATCATTTTGTGTTATCATTCTCTAATTTACCAACATAGTTGGGACAAGGCTTTGATGATGATGTTGGTGAATCTGCATGATCAAAATTTGAACTGTAGATGTGAATAAATGTACATAAATGGTGGTTTCAAAAACCAAACATTGAAACTTGCTGACATGTATAGAGCCAAAAATCCGGGGCAGGGCACTGGAGCCTGACTTTTGTCCAGCCCATTGAGCTAGATACAGGTTTTTCTTTTCTGGCCTTGGGCTGAAGCTAGGTCTGATTTTCTAGCCTGATAGTAAAGCCAGGTTGGGTAATATAATTAACACACAAGAGAAATATATCTTGAGCTGGTCTGAGCCTTTCAGGCCTGTGGCCTGTGTATCGGCCGAAGAAATTATGCCCAATGGCTGAACGGATTAGTTTTGGACAAGCTTAACATGGGGCTAAGGTGATTAATTTTCCATATGCAAGTTGGTCAAGAAAATGGCTGAAATTTGGTGGTGCATGTCAGAAGTGGGTAGGCTCTTTACTCCTAGAAGTGGGATAGGTATTTTCTTCTACTTGAGTGAGGATATCATCCACTTACTCTCCCTTCTAAGTTCTAAGGAGGAAAGAAAATATTAGATATGAACCAACATATATGGCTCAATCCATGGCACAAAACATTGCATCCAAGTGGTGCCAAGGTCATTGAAGACTTCTTGAAGTGTTTCATAGAGCCAAAAGTCAAAAATTCTGATCCCTTACTCCACTTGCTATAGGTGGGGTCCGAAGTCAACAGTGAACAATTACAGCTAATGTACACTACTACCACTTATAATCCTGATTCTATACTAATATCATACCAGAGGGGTCATATTTATAGGGTGTTAAGGTCCACATCCATTCCAGCCTTTACGACTTTCGTGTTCCTCTCCATTATCCATACGCTGTGTGGCCATCACATTAACAGTGTGGATTGTACTAAAAGGTGTAGGAGCCATATTAAAAAAAAGAAAAAATTATAAACTGGAACTGCCCATGATAAAGGAAGAACTGTCCATGAGAAAAACTAAGAGAACAATGACGTTCTTCTTCTTCTTCTTCTTCCTCCTCCTTCCTTGGTGTAACTGCACTGATAGCCTTGGTGAGTTCTGCAACGAAGACAAGAACACTAGCAGCAAGCAAATCTTAGCCAACATCGATAGGGTACTGACAGAATTGGTCTCAAAAACTTCGTCAACAGGCTTCACCAACACCTCCTACGGTCATAATGATGAAACAGTCTATGGCCTTGCCCAATGCAGAGGAGACGTAAGCACCGCCGACTGCAGCACGTGTGTCAATGATGCTGCAAAGCAGATCAAGCAGCTCTGTGCCAACCAAGCTGACGGTCGGATATGGTTCGATTATTGCTTCCTTCGTTACGACGTCAAAAACTTCATTGGAGAAGTTGACACAGGGTTTGGGATTTTCTACTGGAATGTGGAGAATGCTACAGACCCAGAAGAGTTTGTAAAGAAGCTGGGAGAAGTGATGCCTAGAGTGAGAGAACAGGCTTTGATGCCTGCGAATAAAGGGCTGGGTAGAAATAAAACCAAGTTTTCGTCCTCTGTTACCATATATAGTTTGGTGCAATGTACCAGAGACCTGTTACAGCTATCATGTGCCCAGTGCTTGGACACAGCCATAGCAAACATTCCCAAGTTTTGCCTGTATAAGCAGGGTTGCAGAGTTCTTTATAGTAGCTGCTACCTTCGCTATGAAATCTATTCCTTCTTCTTCCCTCTTGATTCTAAGTCAGAGGTTTTGGGGACTAGTTCTCGGGCGATCCTTCACCCGTAATGCTTCATAGATGTTGAGATGGAGGGTGATGGAGAGAGTAGTGTTCTGCATGACAGATGAGGAAAGAATGCAATGAGAAATGAATGTAGAATGAGGCTTTCAAGATCTTTTCCATTTTCATGTTTCTTGCAAGAGTGTTCAAGACACTGGTAATAATACTATGGCACTCGTCATATTCCCAGTTTTATATTAATATTCTGCTATATGAACGAGCAATTATTTGCTGATTCTCATTTCCTGTCTGTTGGTGCAGTAGGCATTTTTCATTGCCTAAGAAAGTCATTTTGTTGTAGAGGAGATCAACACATAGATACACATTATCTGAAATGAACCGAGACTGTAAACAACCCAACAACCCCACTCTATATATATACAACTTTTAATGGAATTTGTATGAGGTGTGTTCACTCCTGTAGGGCCTTCCACGCATGGAAGACAACCCGAATATCACTCTGATTAGGTTGATCATCACTGGAGTCTAAATCAAACTGTTTGCTCACTGAGAGAGCAGTCAAAATGCAAAACCTTGTACACACTGGCAGCCCGTTTTGAGTCGGTTTAGATATATATTTTTGAACTTTTTTTCTTTGTTTTGAATTAATATATCAGAATAGGACCCAATTGAGCCGCCAGTTTGGACTGAAACATCCAGTCAAGTGGTTTGACACCCAGTTTGATTACTGAACCAAGACTACCTCATCAAACAAATATTATATCACTTGCATCAAGCTTTGCCCTTTTTTCTTTCTTTCACATGTGAAGCTCCTAATGAATGGATGTGCTTGCATTTGATCTATATGGGCCTGCTTTTGTAGAGGTAACATTACCTGGTGAAATACATGTACAGGAAATCAGCTTACCAGCCATTTGGTGCACAGTTAACTTATACTTTAAGATAGGCTTCTATCATAGAAAACGCCATCCTCACTTTGGCTTCAGTGCAACAATAGTCTTGAAGAATGGACAGATTGAATGGCTAGCATGTATCTTCCAGTGGGGAAAATATTTATAGACCCACTTGCTTGGCTTGTTGAAGGCCCCTATATACTTGCAAAATAGTAAATAATCCAATGGGAATATGATTTTGTTGAAATAGCCCATCTACTGTGATACATTTGGCTAAAAGAATGGATGCGAAAGCTTCTTTCTCATTTTATGGTCACGAATCTTTCCTTGCAATAACTCCAACTATCTTTAAGCGGACTGAAAATCAAACCAGTCACATATTTTCAGCGTCTACTGTTCCACCAACGGATACGAACGGGGCTTGTTAGATTAACCATCTACTAAACACCAGATCCAGCAGACGTAGTAGATCTGTAGATCCCCTACTGTTCGATTTAGGAATATGTGGAAAAAAAAATAAAATTATTTCTTTTGGCCTGGGTGATTAAATTCCTAAAATTGCACTTAGATGAGCGGTTAAAATTATAATAGTAAACATGATTATTTAAAAACAACCATCAAACAACCTCCCATTTAATCAAAATTGAATTAAACTAAGATGAAAAATAAATACCTAGCCAATCCTAGTAAACTCAATATCACATCTCCATCGCTGACTTATATCTGAGTAATGATCCGTGTGATAAAATTCTTGTGTTGTTGCTCTTTTTGGCGCGCTCCTGAATAGACTCGGGCCTGTTTGAATGTATGGTGAATTGAAGTGTGGTGAGGTGAAACATCAAATCAAGAGATAATAAAATATAAAGTGTTATGATAGTGTTTTGTTTTTAGTTGTTTAGTATGTAATCTTTTTGACTTTTTGTATAGAAAAGTTAAGCTTTTTTGTCTTTTAGTGGAGAAAGGAGGTTGTTTTTTTTTTTACTTTTTTTTGAAAAATATGGAGGGAATTTTGAGATTTTGTACTTTTGATATGACCCATTGTCTTTTCTTGTTTGGATAAAGTAGGCTTTACCTCACCTTACCTCACTTAACTACACATCCAAACACACCAGTCTTTTACTTTTCTTCTTATTTCTAGAAGTCTTTTGGGAAAGGTGATAACAATATTTTGCTTAATTGTTATTGTAATCAATGTTTCCTAACTCTGTCATGCAAAGCTGGCAAATTAGGTAATCAATGTTTTTATGAACAAAAAATATAGCCTCACGTCCTCTGCAAATGATGAACTGATGGATGTTTTGGAAGTGCAATACCATACAAAACTACACTGGTAGTGTTAGTAGGGCTTGTTGGTCTCACCATAAAAAGGAGTATTTATCAGCGAACATTTGAATCCATTTATTTACATAAGTAAAGGGGTTCTAATGAACTGCTATTTAAGAGGTGGAGAGTGAAGGATGACATCAGATCGGATCCTCATTGATTTACTACCCAATTAATTTTCCCTTGAATGATGAATGATCTTGGTTTTGCATAATTCTTTCTCTTTAAAGCTGAATGTTGGTTGCAAAAAAAACCCTCAAATTTTTTTTTTTTTTTTTTTTTTTGGCTTTAGGAGAAGCTACATAAGCTTATTGGGGCCCATTTATAGATGTCTTTTCAAAAACACATAATATGTGCATTTTCAATAAAAAGCGTCTCTTGGGCTAAATATGTGCCTTTACAATAAAATGTCTCTTGAGTCCATTTGTGTGGATGTAACCCAATTCAAAGGGATGCCTTCCAACTCTGTAAATGCATATGAATCCTTGATTTTGTGTATGCTGACGTGGATTAAGCGATGAATTGAATAAAATTTTTTAATTAGTTTGTTATAAATAAATTTATAAGAATGAGATATTAGTTTTAATATATTATTCGGGACTTAACTTGTGCGAGGCACAGGGGCAATAAATATGTAAAAAGCAGGTCTGATTACGCCTAGTCCTAATCCTAAATGGAAAGTAACGACGTAGGGATCCATATGTAAACATAGTCTCTATTTACATATGTTGAATGAACCCTATTGATAAATCTCTAACTTTATGTCTTTTTTAAGTTGATTAAAACTTGAAATACTACGCGTATATATCTAGGGAATAGTCACTTCTAAAGTGAATTCTCCCTAGATACATCTCTTAAATTTCATTATCAATCCATTCTGGATATAGAGATGATACTAAGGATTCAAAAGCCATTTCCTTCTTTCGTTGCTAGATCAATCTATATGCTTGAACGAAGAGTGAGCCAATAGTTGGATTTTTTCAATAAACGGTAAACTTAAGATGTTCCGGGATGAAAATGAGGGAATGTATACACTACCAGGGTTTAGTCAGATACAATTGGACAAATTTTGTAGGTTCAGGAAGAAGGGGTATTTTTATCCTTACCAACTTGATCTTGTGGCCCCCAACTTGATCTTGTGGCCCCCGGCAACAAACATGCCTAAACCTTTTCGTGAAGTATGTGTCCGGATAGCCAAAAGTCTCGGTGATCTCAGATGTGTCCATATCAATGAAATGGGTGACTCATTATTTCGATGAATCATATCTTTGGACAGAAGAAGATTCTATAAACACTTACTCGAACTCTCACTCAGGGCTTCATGCTAGTCTATAGAATTATCTATATTGCATCTATCTCGAGAAAAGAAATAGTGCGACTGCATTTCATGACTACCTTCCATTTTGAGTGAAAGAGTGTTTCCCGGATT
Organism: Cinnamomum chago; assembly: GCA_038049695.1. Taxonomy (NCBI): domain Eukaryota; kingdom Viridiplantae; phylum Streptophyta; class Magnoliopsida; order Laurales; family Lauraceae; genus Cinnamomum; species Cinnamomum chago. Next base: position 25,418,323 of record CP142453.1, on the reverse strand, counting down.
TTGAGTATGTTATGTTGAGAAAACAACTAAAAGACACCACCAAATGGAGGTGAAAAACCTCTGGCCCCAAAATTTGAAATCAGTGTACTGTATTGGTGATCTTTTTTTTTTTTTTTGTTTTTTAACCATGGAAATGGTTACCTATTTCAAAGCTCAATTTATTTGTTGTCAAGCCTCTGTTTGGCAACTTTTATACATCTTCATAGTTTGTCAAATTTTTTTGCGGTAGCTCGATTCATTTAGTTCATCTTTCAGTTTGCCTGGTTCGTAGTTGCAGTTCACTAACTTCAATGAAGTGCTTGAGTGCTTGACCTTTTCTTTTTCTTTTTTCAGTAATGAGGTACTTGACTTAAAATTTAGTCAAGTTTGATTTAATTTGCATTGTTTGCAGGCCCAGTTCACTTCATTTGAATAAATATCAGCATGATATCTTTAAATTTCTTATCATCATCGTTATCAAAATCATGTCCCAATTATGTTGGGATCAGCTATATGAATTTTGTTTTTATGTATTTTGAGTTTCGCCATGGCCTTTTCATATCTATCCATATTACTAATCTTCTATCCAGGGCCTGTTTTTTTATTTCTTTACTCCTATTTTTAGATTTTTTTTCAATTTCTTATAAGCACAGTGTCAGCATACCAAGGGATTTTCTTTTTCAATTTCTTAGTAACTCAACATGGATCAGTTCAAACCCATACCCTCATAGCTAACCCGACCAAGAGAGTGATTTGGATTGGGCTCGGTCAGGTTGAAATCTGGATTGGGCCTCAGAAACCCACATGAAATAGGGTCATTTCAAGGTTTTGGCTTTATGTGGTGGCACTGACTCCCATCACAAACCATGGAATTATTGGCATTGTCTTAAATTCAAACTCTAGTTGAAGCAATATACACATCAATTTAGCCCTTTTAAAATATTTACTTTACATTTACTATCCATCATCAATTTAATGGAATATCACTTAGGTGAGATTAAATAGAAGTTAGGCTTAATTAGAAGAATTGAATATCATTAGTATATTGTACTGATGTTGAAAAATAAAAAAATGTGGGATGCCTATTATATTCAAGCACAAAGCTTGTTTTGATCTTAGCCAATCAAAGCTTGAAAGGGAGATCCATCCATCCATCCATCAACAAAGAGAGGAGATTATTGCTCCAAACAGCTTCGATCACGAGAAGATGTTGCTAAAGGTGAATCATCTTCTCTTATTTATGATTTTGTGCTATTATTTTCTAATTTACTAACATAGTTCGTACAAGACTTTGATGATGATGAATCTAGAAGATCGATATTTGAACTATAGATGTGAATAAATGTACATAAATGGTGGTTTCAAATATCAAACATTGAAACTTGCTGACATGTATAAATCCAAAAACTCGGGGGTGCTCATGGGCCGGGGCCCGTTTAGCTAGATATGGGTTTTTCATTTTATGCCCTTGGGCTGAAGCTTGGACTGATTCGAGCTAAGCTTGATAGTAAAGCCAGGTCGGGTAATATAATTAACACACAAGAGAATATATCTTGAGCTGGGTCTGAGCCTTTCAGGCCTGTGCATCTGCCCGAAGAAATTATGCCCAATACCCAAACGGACTAGTTTTGTACAAGCTTAACATGGTGCTAAGGTGATTCATTTTCCATATGCAAGTTGGTCAACATAATGGCAGAAATTTGGTAGTGCATGTGCATGTGCATGTCTGAAGTGGTGGGTACTTCTTCTAGAAGTCATGGTTTGGATTTTTCTTCTACTTGAGTGAGGACATTATCCACTCATTCTACCTTGTAAGTTCTGAGGCTGGAGGAAACTAAGGAAATAAAATATTAGGTATGACCCGCCATATATGGCCCAATCGATGGCACAAAACACTGCACCCAAGTGGTGCCAAAACTCATTCAAGACTTTTTAAAGTGTTTCATAGAGCCAAAAGTCAATGCTCAGATCCCTTACTCCTCCACTTGCTATAGATGGAGTCCCCATTCAGCAGTCAACATTAACTGCTATGGAATGCCCACTACTAGTGGGATATTATTTATAGAGTGTTATGGTCCACAGCCATTTCCTGTCTGTAAGTGTTAAAAACATGCCACTTTCGAGTTCCTAACCATTATCCACCCGCTGTGTGGCCATCACATCAACGGTGTGGATTGTACTATACGGTGTAGGAACCATATTTTTTTTTAAAATTTTTTGAAGTGGAACTGCCCATGATAAAGGAAGAACTGTCCATGAGAAAAACCAAGAGAACAATGGCGTTCTATCTTCTCATCTTCTTCTTCTTCTTCCTCCTCCCTTGGTGTAACTGCACTGATCGCCTTGGTGAGTTCTGCAACAAAGACAAGAACACTAGCAGCAAGCAAATCTTAGCCAACATCGATCGGGTACTGACAGAATTGGCCTCAGAAACTCCCTCAACAGGCTTCACCACCACCTCCTACGGTCATAATGATGAAACAGTCTATGGCCTTGCCCAATGCAGAGGTGACGTAAGCACCGCCGACTGCAGCACATGCGTCAATGATGCTGCAAAGCAGATCAAGCAGCTCTGCACCAACCAAGCCGACGGTCGGATATGGTTCGATTATTGCTTCCTTCGTTACGACGTCAAAAACTTCATTGGAGAAGTTGACACAGGGTTTGGGATTTTCTACTGGAATGTGGAGAATGCTACAGACCCAGAAGAGTTTGTAAAGAAGCTGGGAGAAGTGATGCCTAGAGTGAGAGAACAGGCTTTGACGCCTGCAAATAAAGGGCTGGGTAGAAATAAAACCAAGTTTTCGTCCTTTGTTACCATATATAGTTTAGTGCAATGTACCAGAGACCTGTCACAGCTATCATGTGCCCAGTGCTTGGACACAGCCATAGCAAACATTCCCAAGTTTTGCCTGTATAAGCAGGGTTGCAGAGTTCTTTATAGTAGCTGCTACCTTCGCTATGAAATCTATTCCTTCTTCTTCCCTCTTGATTCTAAGTTCGAGGTTTTGGGGACTACTTCTCGGGCGATCCTTCACCCGTAATGCTTCATAGATGTTGAGATGGAGGGTGATGGAGAGTAGTGTTCTGCATGACAGATGAGGAAAGAATGCAATGAGAAATGAATGTAGAATGAGGCTTTCAAGATCTTTTCCATTTTCATGTTTCTTGCAAGAGTGTTCAAGATACTGGTAATAATACCATGGCACTCGTCATATTCCCAGTTTTATATTAATATTCGGCTATATGATGGAGCAATTTTTTGCTGATTCTCATTTCCTCTGTCAGTGTTGGTGCAGTAGGCATTTTTCATTGCCTAAGAAAGTCATTTTGTTGTAGAGCAGATCATCACATAGATACACATTATCTGAAATGAACCGTGACTGTAAACAACACAACCACCCCACTCTATATATGTACAACTTAATTTTAATGGAATTTGTATGAGGTGTGTTCACTCCTGTAGGGCCTTCCACACATGGAAGACAACCCGAAGATCACTCTGATTAGGTTGATCATCACTGGAGTCTAAATCAAACTGTTTGCTCACTGAGAGAGCAGTCAAAATGCAAAACCTTGTACACACTGGCAGCCCGTTTTGAGTCGGTTTAGATATATATTTTTGAACTTTTTTTCTTTGTTTTGAATTAATATATCAGAATAGGACCCAATTGAGCCGCCAGTTTGGACTGAATCATCCAGTCAAGTGGTTTGACACCCAGTTTGATTACTGAACCAAGACAACCTCATCAAACAAATATTATATCACTTGCATCAAGCTTTGCCCTTTTTTCTTTCTTTCACATGTGAAGCTCCTAATGAATGGATGTGCTTATTTTGATCTATATGGGCCTGCTTTTGTAGAGGTAACATTACCTGGTGAAATACATGTACAGGAAATCAGCTTACCAGCCATTTGGTGCACAGTTAACTTATACTTCCAAGATAGGCTTCTATCATAGAAAATGCCATCCTCACTTTGGCTTCAGTGCAACAATAGTCTCGAAGAATGGACAGATTGAATGGCTAGCATGTATCTTCCAGTGGGGAAAATTTTTGTAGATCCACTTGCTTGGCTTGTTGAAGGCCCCTATATACTTGCAAAATACTAAATAATCCAATTGGAATGTGATTTTGTTGAACTAGCCCATCTACTGTGATGCATTTGGCTAAAAGAAAGGATGTGAAAGCATCTTTCTCATTTTATGGTTACGAATCTTTCCTTGCAATAACTCCAAATACGAATGGGGCTTGTTAGATTAGCCATCTACTACACACCAGATCCAGTAGATGTAGTAGTTGTCTGAAAGTTTCATATTTCCATCAATTGGAGTCACTTATCTTGTAAGTCCAACTGTTGAATGATTTCCCTGGAAAGATACTAGCAAGAAATATAAGGCCTTGAAAGAGACATCACTCTACAGAAGAAAAGTTCCTATTTTGACCATCCAATTTATGGCCTACTGATCAATCAAACAGTAACACTCATTGGGTCTAACAAATTACAATTAGGGCTTTTGGGAGTTTAAGAGCCAAAACATTTGATATAACAAAATGCATATATATAGTACCAAAGGCTAATCAACTACAAAGTACAGGACCACACAAATTAATCCTCCAAAGCTTCATGCTACTTAATTTTACTGAACATAAGAAGAGGAACTTATTGATCACGTCTTAATACCCAGTAAGTCCGTGTAATGCCAAGCATAAGAAAAAAGACAAGATAATGCAAACAGAAAGAACAAATCCAATGAGTCATCATAAATTTAGTATATATTCCCTCGTATTTAGTTCCATGCACTAAACAAGACAAAAATAAACCTTCAGCCACAATCAATCAAATTGACCAAAAGCAGAGGCAGTTGTATGAACATCATCCTCTAATTTCCTCAGTAACTTGATGTTGCTGCTCAGCCTTCTGTGCTTGCCCAATCGAGGGTGATACCTCCATTTCAGACCCATAGGCCATAGCTCATTCACAATCTTTAATAATAATAGTAGTAGTAGTAGTAGTAGTAGTAGTAGTAGTGATGTACAAGTTTCTTCACACTAAAGAGATGGTGCATTGTCAAACTATCTGCCAATCTCATTATGACTAATTCCAAGTTGATATGATAAGGCTAAGATAATGAAGATCCAGAATCCCAACAGTGGCGGTAGAGCGCACCTAAATGTTGGGTGTGCACCAATTGAAAATTGGTTAGAAAGTCCCCTGCTTCAGATTAAGATATGCCAATGGCAGATAGGATTGGCTGATAGAGCATCTATGCCACCTTTCTCAAGTTGACAGCTCAATACATTCCAAAACATCCAAGATGTTGAAGGACAATGTTAAAGTTTTCATTGCTTATACAATCCCAACCCTCCTGATTGAAGAACGTCAAAGAACTATATTAAAGACTGTCCATGGGTGATGGCTCCGAGATATACAAGACAAATGGGTATTGACTGATACATAGCTAACTATTAGCAAGGAATTTTAGATTAATCAAACCACAACAGACGATAAGCATAAGTTTCACCTTACTTGCTAAGTTACAGACATGATATATAACCATGCCTTGAGTTCAGTCCAACATAAACTGAGTTTTCATGGTCATAGTAGTAATGCTGCATAAAAGAGCAAACTCGAAACAACAGAAGGTAGTTACCACAATATTAAGAAAAAGGAAATAACTCTAATCAAAGTGATTGCCATGAGCTGAAGCGCGATCCATCATGGTTGCTACCACGTCCTTTGATTTTCGGAGTAACTGGATGCTCCTGTTCAGCCGTTCACGCTTGCAAGTGATCGACGCTGACTCCTCCAGCATCCGTTCAATGTTGTCCATATGTGGTCCCATCAACTCATTCACAATCTCGGCCTCCATATCTTGATTAACCAGTTTCTGTAGGGTATATACCAGATGTAGAGCCAAAGAGTCTACTATCCTCATCGAAACAATCTTCCAGTAGGCAGTTACTCTCATTTTCATGTCAAATGCCCGCTCGACGACTGCTTGCTCGGCCATCGATTTGAACTGCCTCAGGTGCCCCGCTTCGACTTCACCAAAACCTGTGATATTGATACTTGTCGGTCTGTGCGGATAATTTATGACTTCCATGAAGCTTTCTTGCTGCCCCATTAAACTAGTCCATGTCCTTGTGTATTCTGGGTTGGATGTGTAATCTGCTAACTTCTCCATTTCAACCAACTCTTTAACATGCTGAGTCGATTTATCCCTCATATTGGAAATCAGATTAAGAGTCGCTCTTCTAGCAGATGTTTGCAATTGGGGGTATGCCTTGGCATGCGATATCAAGACCTTCACCACCACATCTTCAATATAATTCCACATTTTATGCATAAAGTCAATAGGAACATCAGCAATTTGTTTCACCTTCCTCTGCAATAGATTGATGAAAGTAGTCCGGAGGGGAAAATTAGGGAGAACAATCCCTTTGGCTTCCTCTAAAACACTGATTTCTTCCATCAGGAACTCATTCCTCGATTCAATGGTTGAGAACTGGGACTGAAGTTCACTGGAGAAGTCATTAAGCATCTCAGCCATGCGAGCAGTGCAATGCATATGAACTTCATCTTGATACTCCTCGAACTCTCCCCTTATGAATAACTTCTTCAGTGATTCCTTGGTTGCTCCAAGAATCTGCATGAAAGCCTTCATTGCATCACCGACAGTCGTCAGATTCGGGGGTAGTTCATTTAGCTCAGCGACATTCTGATTCAGCTTGTCATTGATCTTCTTTACAATTTCTGGCATGCATTTAGATATAATAGCCTCTTGAATTTGCACGAGCTTCTGAGCCAGCATCGGAATCCCTACAATTGATTTGTCCATGTTGGATAGAAGAGGATGACATTCGAACAATCTAACTTCCGCTGCCCTCCCCTCTTCGTAAGTCTCATCGCCAATTCTGTTCCTCACACATACATACCCAAGACCTATGTTCACAGCATCAGTAGTCACCTTCTCCAGTAGCCCTTCAGGAGACTTATCGGCTTTCGTTACAACAGCCAAAGTCCTCTCTCCAGTGGGGTCAACGCGTTGAGACATCCTTATTGATTCACAAGTTGGAAAATCAACTGTTGCTGATAACACATTGAGAATTACACTCTCTTTGGGCCTAATATATTCCATAATGATGGCAGATATCTGCTCGTAGATGTCATCGGGCTGGCCATAGACTGGAACACGCGTGATCCCAGGCAAATCGATCATTGTAAGATCGGGCACACCATTCTTTTTAACTACAAGAGTAAGGGGAGTATATGAGATGCCCTTTCCACTGCCTGCGATCTCGTTGGTGGCGGTGTTGATGGCCTTAGCGATCTCATTTTCACATGTGTCAACTGTCTTCCCTTGATATTCCAAGTAGATTTCAGGTTCATTCATGCTATGCTCTTGCAAGCGCAGAATGAGGGGGACTCGGGTGCAGATTCCCTGACCACGGGGAAGGCTGATGCCAGCAAGGGACTCGAGAACACTGGATTTGCCACTTGATTGGTCGCCAACAACAACAATGGTCGGTAGGTTGATGCCTTCTTTCATCACATTCAAGTGTCGTAAGCCATCGACGGTGTTGAGGAGAGGACGTATCCGATCATTGTACGAGGAGATGAGGGGAGCCATGTATGTTTTCTTGATGCCTTCTTTCCCATTGCAGTCAAGTCCAAACCTCCCCATTTTATCTTCGACAGAAGCCGAGTCACTGTAAACAGAGCTCATCTGAGAGAGAGAGAGAGAGAGAGAGAGAGAGAGATGAATTTTGGTGAGCATGTTTGGAGGATCTTGGTGTGAAAAGAACAGCCCTGCAGACTACCGTACATTTGAAGGAGACCAGAATGTTTTGTGTAAAACTGAAGGAGCTTGTTTTTTGTTCTTTATCTATTGAGTGTACTACATTTTGCTGATTGCTTAAGTTTATTGTTAACATACTCTTCAATTCCAAGGCAGCTGTTATGGTCTGAAATTCTGCAAGTTCGTGTTTATGGTGACGATATTTTTTTGTTGAGATTCTAATTTAGGGTCTTCGTGCAGGGAAAGGATTATTGGCATATTTTTAGATGGAAGAAAAGGAAAACCAACTGATGCTATGAAAGTGAAACAACTGATATGACAACAATCAACAATGCAAAGGTGGTGAGTATAACCTTGAATTCTATCAAATCTCAAAATGCATTGAAACTTAAGACACCATCGATCAGCACAAGAAATTTGAATGGGGTGGTTCCAACTAGAATATAGAATTGCGGAGTATTTTCAGGGAGAGAATTTCATATAGGACTCTACATGTGTCACTTGTTTATACGTGGTCCCTGATAGTTTTCTCAGTTACATAGAAATTCTTGAGACACAGACACAATAGTTTCTTTTAAGGTTGATCAATTCTGTCCCTCTTCACAATTATCTTTTTATGTAAGGATGATTCACAGAGTTGTAAGTTTTCAATGGATCAAATTTATTACAAACTTTGGTATCTTGTATTTCATGACCTCTGAACCAAACGCTTGTGTAATGTCCATGGAAAGGGAAGTACCAGAACTTCTGCTTTTCTAAGGAAATTCCTTTCCTACCACTCAGAAAACCCATTTCCGTAGATTGAAAAAAACATAGTATTTTTCAGCTTTTCCTCGAGGAAATGAACCATACTAAATGATAAAAGTGGGCTCCGCGTGGAAAAGCTTATGCTTTTCTGTTCCTTTCCATATAATTCCTAAACCCTAAACCTTATAGTTACAACCAATCAATTGGTAGCTTAATGGTGAGGCGCCTCCCATCCACAAAAAACAACCAGTGATTGATTCCCAGTTGTTGCGCTAATGGTGTGGGACCTAGGTAGGGTGTTTGCATGGGCGTCTAAGTTTTTACAAGAGTGCACACAGGGACACACACAAAAATCTAACGGCTTGTTTATTTACATGAGAGGAAGAGTAAATGAAAAGTATGGGTCAAATCAAGAGTCGAGAAAAGAAGATGAGATTAAAGTGAAAAGCACTACAAGACAAAATTCTACTTCTTCCCAAGTTATTACACTTGGGGAGAGTAAAAAATAGTGGAAAAAAATTGGGGTAAAAGGCTTGCTTTATGTCACATCAAAGTTTACTCTCCCCTCCCCTTTTCCATCTAAGTAGCTATGAAGTAAAACAATCACATCTCCTTTTACTTCTTCCATCCAAACAAGAAGTAAAATTTTATGTTACATCATGTACTCTTTTACTTTCCGTTTACTCTTCTTCCTACTAAACAAACAAGCGACTTAAGAGACATAAGTCGTCATCGTCAAAGCCTTGTCCCAACTATGTTGGGTCAACTATGTGAATTATTATTATTTTTTTTCATTCCAATCTATCTTGATCCAAATACTTAGATAGGTTGTGCTTCTTCAGCTCTATCCACCATCTATGTCCTCTTCGGCATACCCCTTTTCCTTAGTGCGCCATCTACCAACATAAAAAAAACTTGTCCTCAATGGTGCCATTATTGGCTTGCATTGGATGTGTCTAAATCATCTAGAATGAATTTCTCTTAATTTGTCCCCTACTGATGCTATCTGTAGGATTGTACACCCCTTGAGCTACCATTCCAACCAAAACCAATTGGTGATGGAAGAGGCACAACTTAAGGTTTCAAGGTCTTGGCATTCGACATCGCACCCGCAGGTTTGTTTTTAGAGCTGTCACCTGAGGGAGGGCCCCCCTCGATACTCCATCAACTCAAACCTGTGACATGACTTTGATGCCACTTGTAGGGTTATACACCCCCATGAACTACTATTCCAACCAAAACCAATTGGTGATGGAAGAGGCACAACTTAAGGTTTTAAGGTCTTGGCATTCGACATCGCACCCGTAGGTCTGGTTTTAGAGTAGTCACCTGAGGTAACGACATTGTGGACTCTGGGTGATGTCCTGCAGGACAGCGCACCAACCCCGCAAGGTCTCCAACACTATCCTAAAATGCTCTCAAAGAGCTCAATTATGATTCTATCTTTTCTAGTTTTACCATACATCCATCTCAACATTCTCATATCTGCTACTCATTTTGTACATACAATACTTCTTGGTTGACCAAAATTCTACTACATAGTTTATATCTAGTCTAAATGTTGTGAAGTGTTTTCTTCAATCTTGTAGGATATATGCTGTTAGGTGTTTTAGTGTTTGGTAATTCATGGGTTTGACAAAACTCTGGGTCCGTTGAGTTGTATTTTTTATTTTTAGAAAAGGACTGTGATTCTGCTCTGAAGATAGAAGTTTGGAAGGATTCAAAGAAGAAGTCTGGCAGAATTAGAAGTAAGAAATCAGATACAATTAGAAGTATATTGATGGGAGAATAAGAAAACTGAAAGTTTAGAACAAGAAAGCTGGGAAGAATTAGGAGTGCTAAAATTCCGGATCAGCCAGAATGGGGTTCGCTCGAGTGACCATCTTTTTCCGCTCGAGCGGATGTAGTCAGAAGAGCCAGATGCCTGACAGAGCCTTTTGCACTAAGACAGAACCTCATGCGCTCAAGCACACGTTCCATCTGCTCAAGCGAACAAGACGGCATAGTCCTACGAAAATTAGAAATTTGATTCTAATTGTGCCCAAACTGCTTGTTTGAGTCCAATCATCTTAGGCAACATTAGGCATATCCTAAAGGCTATTTAAAGGACTCAAAGACTACTCTAAAGTGGTACCTCACCTTTCAAAGTTATGAGTTAGAGATCTAATTGAGAGAATACTTCTCTAGAGTTATTGATTGAAGTCTTGTGTGGATGAATCTGTGAGTTTCTTGTAATTGCGAGATTCATAGTGCTTGATTGTTGATCCAGTTCTAATCCGTGGTTTTTCACCCAATTAGGGTCTTCCATGTTATATTTGGTGTCCTTGCGGTTATCTATTTCCGTTGCATAGTTTATTTGGTTTGCACACAATTGGGCCGATGAGTTAACCAATCTAGATCTCATACCCGAACCTTCAATTGGTATCAGAGCGGGTTGCACTAAGTTGTTGTGTTTGATCCTAAGCGATTTCTAGAATGGTACTCAATCAAAAAGGGATATCAACTTCTAAGCCTCCTTTGCTTGATGGTTCTAATTATGCTTATTGGAAGCAAATGATGATTGGGTTCGTCCATTGATGATGATGTTTGGGATAATGTTGAGGATTGAGGAGGGCTACTCGAAACCAACAATTGTGGCTGATGGGAAAACTGTTCCTAAATCAAAAACCCAAGGATGAGAAGCATGCCTCCAATTGTAATAACAAGGCGATGAATGGTATATACAATGGAGTGTCTACTGAAGAGTTCTGTAGGATTTTCACATGCAAAACTGCAAAAGAAGCATGGGAGGTCTTACAGACTGTGTATGAGGGTACGGACACGGTGAAGCAATCTAAATTGCAGAGGCTTACTAAAGAATTTGAAACCATTGTGATGGAAGAAGATGGGACCTTCGACCAATTCTATGCTAAACTAAATAATATCATCAATTTTGTTTTCAATCTGGGTGAGGAAATTCTAGAAAACAAGATTGTCAAGAAAATCCTGAGGTCTCTACCTTCGAGGTTTGATTCTAAAGTTGATGCTATTGAAGAAAATAAGAATCTGGACACCTTCGAGGTAAATTAGCTGGTTATGTATCTTCAGACCTTTGAAGCAAACCGTTCGGACCAGGGAAAGTCTAAAGACAAAGGTATTGCTCTGAAAGCCAGCACATAATCAAAAAAGAAATCTAAAAAGAAAATTGAGTCTGATTTTGAATCTGAGGCTGAAGATGATATGACTTAATTTCTAAATTGCTTCAAGAGATACATGAATTTCAAACAAGCAAAGTGGAAGAATCTTAAATCTGAGAAGAATGATTCCGCAAAAGGAACAAAGTGTTTTGAGTGCCACGGCTTTGGTTACTATGCTAATGAGTGCGCCAACAAGAAAAATGGTACAAAGAAAAAGGCTCTCAATACAACTTGGGATGAAGAATCTACTGAAGAAGAAAAAGATCCTAAAGCAGATTCATTTGAAACAGTGAATGGCAAGTTTGTGGCTTTCATGGCTAAATCTCTATTTGACAATGATACTGATAAAGATAATGATGATGAGATATCAGATCAAGAGAAGGATTGGGAAGAATTGTATCACTCTACATATGCTGATTGTGTAAAAATGACCAAGTATGGCAACAAGGTCACAATCAAGTTAAAAGTTGCTCAAGAAGAAAATTTTGCATTGAAGAAGAGTTAGAGCAAGCAAAATTAAGAAGGTTGATCTCTTGGAAAGTCAGAAAAACTGCATGACTGAAAATTTGACTACTGAGAGTCGGAAATTTGAGAAGGCTGAACAAGAGATTCAAAATCTGAAGACAGAATTGCAGAAGGTGAAATCTGAGAATAAAGACTTCCAAGGAAGATTGATGATCACTCTGTCTGAACTAGAAGTTAAACAGGTTTCTCTAAATAAGATGAACACTTGTTCGAAGACTCTTACAGACATCTTGTGTAGTCAGAATTCTCCTTTTGACAGAAGCGATCTTGGTTATAATCATGGTGCATCCACTTCGAATACTAAAGGTAAAACTGCTTTTATTTCAAGTGTTGCACACACTACTCCACATACTGCACATCCAAATAATGTGTCTAGCAGTTTCAAGAAAAAGAATGTGTCACGCACTCCACACACATCCACTTGTCACCATTGTGGAAAGAAATGATACATTCGTCTCCATTGCAAGAAGCTGAATAGTCTACCAAAGACCAAGCAATGGCGGAAGAATTTTTCTCCACCCAAGACGCTCAAATTTGGGTTAGAAAATCTGATTTGCCTCAAGATGTTGCTCACACTTTGTTGAAAGCTCAAATTATACAAGTGTGGGTGACTAATTATAAAAATCCCTAATCAAGAAAATCAAGCTCCCACCCCAACACTGCTACGAAGATACTCTCAGGGGGAGTTGCAATTGAGGGGAGCTATTGATCCTAATTGACATGTAAGCTGCATGTTATCATCATTAGCTTTGTCAATTATGGACAAAAAGGGGGTGAAAGGTGACAGATCAAGGGGGAGAACAAGAATTTCAGAGGAAGCTAGAGACAACACAGATCTATATATGCTGATTTTTTTTAAATTCAATGTATTTTGGTTTTTTTTTTTTAAATCAATTTGTATTGTCCTATGGAGTTTTGCCCATGAATTGCCAAATGGGGAGATTCTTAGGTTTTTTAGTGTTGGCTAATTCATGGGTAAGACAAAACTCTGGGTCCATTGAGTTGCATTTCTTATTTTTAGAAAAGGACTGTGACTCTGCTATGAAGATATTAGTTTGGAAGGATTCAAAGAAGAAGTCCGGCAGAATTAGAAATAAGAAATCAGACACAATTAGAAGTATGCTAATGGGAGAATAAGAAGTCTGAAAGTTTTTAAACAAGAAACTTGTGAAGAATTAGGAGTGCTGAAATTCTGGACCAACTAGAATGGGGTCCGCTCGAGCAACCATCTTCTTTTGCTCAAGCGGATGTAGTCAGAAGAGCTAGACGCATGATAGAATCTCATGCGCTCGAGGGCACGTTCTATCCACTCAAGCAGACAAGGCGGTGAAGTCCTACGAATATTAGAAATTTGATTCTAATTGTGCTCAAACTGCTTGTTTGAATCTTAATCATCTTAGACAACATTAAGCACGTCTTAAAGGCTATTTAAAGGACTCAGGGGCTGCTCTAAAGTGGTATCTCACCTCTCAAAGTTCTGAGTTAGAGATCTAACTGAGAGAATACTTCTCTAGAGTTATTGATTGAAGTCTTGTGCTGAAGAGATCATCTAGAAAGCAACTTCTTCTACATCCCTAGTAGAAGATCATCTTCTTGCGTAGAAGATTTGAGGAGTTAAGCGCGGGATTGAATCTGTTGCAATCAACGGTGTGAAGTTGCTGAGGCGTGAAACGACACGAGAGGTAACTACAGTCCTTAGGTATGGGATATCTCGATTGGAATTTGTGAGTTTCTTGTAATTGCGAGATTCATAGTGCTTGATTGTTGATCCGGTTTGGATCCGTGGTTTTTCACCCGGTTAGGGTTTTCCACGGTATATCTGGTGTCCTTGTGGTGTGTGCTTTTGCCCTTTGTTATCTATTTGCGCAGCATAGTTTACTTGGCTCGCACACAATTGGGCTGATGAGTTAACCAATTTAGATCTCATACCGGAACCTTCATATGTTGATAACAAAACACTCCAAAAGAAGAGTTAACCAATTTAGATCTCATACCGGAACCTTCATATGCTGATAACAAAACACTCCAAAAGAACATCTCCAACTCAATTATCCTGCTTCTATCCTATGTTCACATCTTCCTCAATCTTCTATCCTTACTAATCATCAAGCCAAGGTAACAGAATAACGTATACTCGTTAGACCAAATTGTGAAGAAGTGGAAGGAAGTAGCTCTCTCTATGCCTCATCAATCTAGTCTCTTTCGTGTTTTGTGGTTTTAGTCCTTTTTGTTGTTTGTTGTCTCCTTTGTAGTCTGTAGTTCTCCTTTGGTCTAGTGTCCTATTTTTTTTGGGTTTCTTCGTAGCTGTTAGCTTGCCGGTGTAGCCCTCTTGTATTGCTTGATTTTTTATTCCAATAAAAGTTACCATTAAAAAAAAATGGAATCTCTTGGGCTTTCTCATGGGATTTTTAGCTCTTTGCACATCCCCACCGAAGTTGCAATTCATATATCCATTTTTGTGCGACTTATTTTATAGCCTTTATTTCTAATGCCTTTTTATAGCCTTTATTTTTATCAATCAAGGCATTCATCCACCCACACTATATCATCTGTAAACAACATACACCAAGTTACTTTCTTTTGAATATAAGCAATTAACTGGTCAATAATTAGTGCAAAGATATAAGAGCTTAAAGTTAATGTTAGGGATTTTGTATATTGCAATTTGATGAATGCATTATTATTTTAGCATCATTCGAATTTTCACACATGCATTGATTTTAAAAATCTTGAAATCTTGATTTACACATGCATTGTTTTTAAGACTTGTAGATATATTGATGTATGCATGTTTTGATTTTAAACTTGGATGCAATTAGTTTTGAAAAGAAGTTTTATGAATCAAGCAAGCCTATGAGTTTTAAATCTTTCAAAGTAAAATGCTTTTTATGTTTCATGTTTTTAAACCTCTTAGTTTGATTTGAATCATGATTCCAAGCTTGATTCATTTGCCCAAAATTCTCCACAAAGAAATACTTTGAAATATGCATTTTAGGGAATATTAGTCCCTGGGCCCGGGTCGACCTGCAGTAAGCTCGACCGACCGAGCATACTGCAGGTCGACCAAGAGCCATTGGAGCTCTTTTTCAAACAGTTAGATTTATGACCGTTGAGCCCAGGTCGACTGGGGAAAGGTGTAGGTCGACTGGGGACTCACAGGAACTCAATTTTTTAGTATAAAATGAGGTTCATTCCTTTGTAGAAGAAGTTGAAAAATAGAGGAACTAAGAGCCACTCTTGAGGAGTTTGGAGACAAGAAAAAAGGGAATGAACTAAGAGAGACCAAGGGGTCATTAGTGAAGCTAAAGCTTGGATCAATGAAGTTAAATCTCTAAGTAAGCTTTACTTTTATTAATCATATGTTATATGCTTTGTTTAATTTATTGGTAAATGAATTTTAGCATGATAACTATGATGTGTTGAATCCATTCTTCATTTAATCTTTGATCCAAGTTGGATTGGATTCTTCACCTTGATTTCAAACCAAGTTTGTTTTAAAATCTTCTATAATCATGCTTAGCCAAAATCTTTGATTTCTTTTATAGCATGATTCATTTACTTGGTTGAATCTTTATTTGTTGTTTTCATTCTTTTGAAACTTAGTTAAATTAGTTTGGTTTTGAAAACAACATTGCACATGCATCACATGTTTAGAGTTAATTAGTTTCATATAACTTGTGAGCCTTTGATTTTCACTTTATCAACAAGTTTGTATTCATACATGTGATTTGCATTTCACTTCAATCAAATCTTTTTATGTGCCTTAAACTTTTAAATGCTTTGAGCATATATTGATTGAGCTTACTTTTTAACTTGATTGAAGTTATCACACACTCACATCATGAGCATACACCTTTGCATTCATATAGTGTTTGTGTGAGTTAGATTTTCAATTTCATATCCGCCTATTTTAGAAACATTGTAATTGAGCTTAAATTGTATCTCTTTTAGTGTTTATGTAGACACTACTTTGAGAGAAAATATTCTTCTTGTAAAGGTTATTACTTAGCCTAAGAAAAACATAGTGTAGAGGTTATTGCTTAGCCTTTGAAAAGCATCTTGTTAAAGTTATTGCTTAGCCTAGAAAAGCACATTGATAGGTTGTTGTTTAGCCTAGAAAAACATCATTGTAAAGGTTATTGCTTAGCCTTTTGAAAAGCATAGATAGTGAAAATCCGGTGGGATGTTGGATCACAAGCCGGTAGTTGATGTAGGCATTGAGGCCGAACCACTACAAATCATTGTGTGATGGAGCATGCTTTGTGGTGATTGTTTTTGTTAGCTTCCGCATTTAATTTTATAATCATCACTTGTGACTAGTTAATTTTAAAGAAGTTAAAATTTGTCATAATTGGTCACTAATTTGTAGCTCACCCTATTCACCCCTGCTCTAGGGTTAGGATCCCGGACTTTCAATTAATCCTTCATATAAACCTATGGTTATTGAAAAACTCACATATCTATCTACAAGTAGTTATTGCACTCATGCTCCCTCATACGCCTTTAATGATGTTAATATGACTTCTTGAAATACTCTTTTTATGTAAAACTCACCAAATCAAGTCTCTAGGTACCCTATTATAGGTTTTCTCTAAAGTGATAGAGACCATAAGAAGTTTTTCCTCTTCTCTTGATTTTTTGTTATTAATTTCCTAAGTGAGAACATACCTTCCATAGTTGACCTTCATGGCATAAAACCAAATTGAGTTTTAGATATCTCGAACCAAATTGATTTATAGATATCTCAGTTTCTTGTCTAAGTCTTTGCTTCATTACTTTCTCTCGTAGTTTCATAATGCGACTCATAAGTTTAATCCCACGACTATTAGTGCAAGTTGTATATCTCCTTTGTTCTTCTATATAGGTACGGCAAAACTTCTCCATTTATCCAACATTTTCTTTCTCCTTTATATCTTAATGAAGAGCTTAATTAATCAAAATCATCCAATTTCTCTTAAGCATTTCTAAGCCTGTATTGAAAAGAGCCCTAATCTCTCCTATTTCATTCTTACTAATGTTTTCTTCACCTCTGCTACCCTAATTTTTTAGTGAAGGTATCCTTCTAACGAAGTATCCACTCTCGATCTTAAGCTTCCTTTAGAATCTTCAATGAAAGTTTGTGGAGAATTAAATATTTTCTCCACCTTTCTTGAATATCATTATCCTTTACGAAAACCTTTTGGTTGTCATTCTTTGTACATCTATAATGATCTAGGTCTTTGATTTTCCTTTCTCTCATGCAAGCTTGAAAATATCTCTCATTCTCTTGTTCCCAACATATTATGTACGTAAGTCATCATATTTGGACTTTGCATTGGTTAGTACTTTCTTAACTGCCTTTTGTGCCTTCGTATATCTTCATAATTTTTAGGTTCCTAGTCCCATGCCATACTTCGCTAACAACTTCTTTTCTCTCAAAAAAACCTTTACGCTCCACCATCGGATCTCCTTATCAAAGTGTGTTTCCCCCTTAGACTCTCCAAGCACCTCTTTTGCAATCATTTTGATATAGATAGCCCTTTTGTTTTTACATAATTGTAGTTTCTCCCTCCCTCCAAATTCTATTTTCCCCCTCAATTACTTTATAATTTTGCTGGTTTTTGTCATTTCAAATCCCCCTATTTTCATTAGGGGCCCAATGATACATAATCATTTTCACATTATAATTCATGTGCTAAAGAATAAATATCTAATAGTCTTGTATTGAACTTGGGCCATTGTTTTTTAATGTTAAATACTCATATATCAAATATTTAAGATTTTCTAATTTATGAATAGCCTATCATAGACTCATGGGCCCACATATGTAAAATTATGAATAGCCAACCCGTTTTTCCAATAAGAAAAAAATCGATCCAACCCATTTTCATTTTGAATTGGGCCCTGTTCTCTCATCTAATTAGAGTAGAGGGCTAGGTTGATTTCTATTTCTAATTAGATTCATCATAGGTGTGGCCAACTTTATCAAATGGATGATTGTCAGACTCCGAGTCCCATTTCAACCGTCCATTATGATGCCATAAATCACATGTCTATTCTCTAGAAAGCTCATCTTTAAGAAAATTCATTTTGTCTGAGGCCAGATTTGTAAATCTATTGTGGGTCTCGTATATACAAAGTAAATAAATCATGTTCTAGTCATCAAATCAATCAAGTTCCATTCTAAACATGTGTTTTGCATACGATCAATCTCATGACAAGTATAAAATCTGGCCCAACAATAATCCACTAGATAATGATTGTTTTAAGCGGTTTGGATATCCAAGATTGGGAGAATGGATTTGTAAGGCTGACCCAAAGTTGGAAGGTTCTTCATGATAATTTTCTTAGGCTCCTAAAAATATAGTCTCTACGTGCAAGGCATCTTTTTTTCTTTTTTTCTAACAAATCTGGCATTGGTGATGTCAATAGATCATTAGTCCAATCTGATGATGCCAAAAAGTGTTTTGGGCACCACCGGTCAAGTGACTAGTAAATAATGTGAAAATTAATGGAGAGAGAGAGAATTTATAGTGGTTCGGTCAGTTCGACCTACGTCCACTTCAAACTAGTGATTTTACTCCTCTGGGGAGGAGATTACAAAGTTGAAGATTACAATGATGATGTGAAAACTGGAGAAAATCAATTGGCCTTCCTCCGTTAGTAGGAGTCTCCTTTTATAGTCTTTCCCCAATGGGTGGGGAGAATCTCCAGCGATCTCCAACGATGTGCGCTCCAATCTGGTAGAGTCTCCCGCACTGTCCTCAACAGATGAGCAGGTAAGATCTCCTCCGCGGGACTTGGTGAAAGCTGGTAGATGGAACGACGCGTGGTCTGACTCTGTCATTCGATGATCTGGACCCGGTCCCCGAAGGGTGGACATAGACATGGACCTTGGGTCAGTCAGACCTGACCCGCTATCGTGGACCGAGCCGCTTGGCCTTAACCCGTCAGCGCAGATTGAGCCATTTGGGCCTGACCCATCATTTGCCCCCCAATGCCCCTTGTCTAAGACAACTTGGAGAAGGGGCATTAGCTTGAATTATTGAGCTCTGGGAGCGCTGGCGAGGAGCACTGGCGAGGAGTGCGGGCGCGGAGCGCTGGCGAGGAGCGCGGGCGCTGAGGTCTGCTGCGGGCGAGGAGTTCTGTCGCGGGTGCGGGGCGCTGGGCGAGGAGCGCGGGCGCTGAGGTCTGCTGCGGGCGAAGAGTTCTGTCACGGGTGCGGGGCGCCCAGCCTGCTGGTGATGCTGGTGGGCGCCCAGCCATGGGCGAGCAGTTCCTTTTTTTTTTTTTTACAATTGTATGGCCGCTGTGCCTATGCCAACTTTAAGAAGCACACTTCCTTTCATCATTCACTGTTCATCTGATGTATGATGAGGTAGCTACCACATCAAAAGTAATTATGCCAGGGCACCTAATTAAAATATCATATTATGGGACTCACATGTATGATGGGGTGGATACCACATCAAAAGTAACTATGACAAGCCATCATATCATCTCCACCCAATATGGACTTCTTTTACTTTTGTCCCTTTGATTAGAATAACATATGACAGATGGAGTTTTTCTTTTGACTTTTGTTCCCTGATCATACTTTCTTCTTGGTTTTTGTTGGTGAGGCGAGCACGTGGATGAACTAGGGAAGGGGCGCCCATGTCTTTTTTTTTTTTTTTTTATAGTAGGGCAGGGACGCCCAGCACTTGGGCGCCCAGCACTTGGAAGGGGCGCCCAAGTGCTTGGAAGGGGCGCCCATTATGTGGTACTTTTTTTTTTTTTTTGTTGGGCGAGCACGCCCATTGTTGGTGGGTGAGCACGCCCAGCGAGGCGCCCTTAACCATGGGCATGGGCGAGGCGATGACCGAGTGACGGGGAGCGGGCGCTGCCCTGGGCGCTCTGTTTCAGCTGGTTTGGGTGAGCGGACCAGGCCAGCCGAGAAGTTTTTTTTTTTTTTTTGAAAAACTTCTGGAGGCCAAAACAGCTGTTTCTGAACCTTTTTTGGACTTTTGACACCATCAATCACCGTCATAGGCGGTGAGTTCTGCAGGGCTCGTCGAGAGCTTCGATTTGATTTATACGCTCCGTTTTGGAGCAGCTTGGGCGAGCCTGGGCTGCTCGGGAGAGCCAGGACTGCCTCGGGGGAGCCGGGGCTGCCTTGCGAGCTTTGGGCGCTATGGAGGAAGCTGGCCTTGGCACGCAGGCTTCACGAGGCACCACTTTGGGCGAGCTAAGTGGGTCAGGCGCCGCTAAGCTGGAGATAGGCTGCCTGTTTGAGAACAGTACAGAGGTAGGTCAAGCTTTTTGGTCAAACAGTGCAGAGGCCAAGCTTTTTGGAGACCCGTGAGAGAGCCGCTAAGCTGGAGATAGGCTGCCTGTTTGAGAACAGTGCAGAGGTAGGCCAAGCTTTTTTGGCGACCCGCGAGAGAGCCGCTAAGCTGGAGATAGGCTGCCTGTTTGAGAACAGTGCAGAGGTAGGCCAAGCTTTTTGGCGACCCACGAGAGAGCCGCTAAGCTGGAGATAGGCTGCCTGTTTGAGAACAGTGCAGAGGCAGGTCACGCTTTTTTGGGCGACCCACGAGATGATTCACCTCGCCTAGACATGTTGATTTCCTCAGCGTTCATATATTTTTGAGCTTTTGCCAATAGTTCTGGCATGCTCTTTGGTGGTCGCTTCATTACTGAAAAGAGAAAACTGGATGAACGGAGGCCTCCCAGAAAGGCGGTCATGGTGACTTTGTCATTGGGCTCCTCGATTTGGAGGACCTCCTCGTTAAAACGAGTGAGGTAACTCCTCAGACTCTCATCCCGATCCTGCTTTATGCTGAGTAGGTGTGCGGCAGGCTTCTGGTGGCGGCGCCTACCGATAAAGTGTGAGATGAAAGATCTGCTCAACTCTCCAAAGGTGGCTATGGATGCCTAGGGGAGATTGGCAAACCACTGCCGAGCAGAACCCTTCAATGTAGTTGGGAATGCCCTGCACATTATCTCGTCAGGGATATTATGCAGCTGCATTTTTGTTCTGTACGTCTCCAGATGGTCTAGTGGATCCTTTGTTCCATCGAAGGTCTCCACGGATGGCATCTTGAACTTTCGAGGGAGTGGGTAGTTCACCACGTCAGGTTTGAACGACGAATCCGTTCGCCCAACCAGATAATCTACCGTCTCCGGTGCCTTCGCCTTTATGGCGTTGAAGACATTGCCAATCTGATTTTGCATCTCTTTGATCTTCTCGTCCCAAAGGTTGGGAGCTTCTCTGGATTGACCTTGGAATTGGCTCTCGTCTTCCAGGCTGTAATTTCCACTTCCCTCCTCCTGGAAATCAGGATCCTCATGATTGGAAGCAGAGGGAGGAGGTGGAAGTCCACCGCGATTCGACCCGCCCGTGACTCCTCCCGGGGGAGGAGGTACGTCGAGATGAGCGCGGCCTTCAGGATCGACCAGTAGTCTTCCGTGCGGGACGACAAGCGGAGCTCCATCAGATATCCCCTGGGCGTGGGCGCCATAATGACGGGCGCCCAGGGCACCATGAGGATGGGCGCCCAGGGTCTGGGCGCCCAGGGTAGTCCTCGACCCTCGGCGCCCAGGGGTTGGGCGCCCAGGTGAGGGTGGCGTCGGTTGGCGCCTCGGCCTCGGGCACCATGTGGACGGGCGCCCGGGTGAGGTGCCCCTCTGCGTGGAGCAACCAGTTGCTCTGAGCGTTCCTGCGGTCCTGCACCTAGTGCTCCTCCTTGGCCCGCCAGCATGAGCTGCAATATTTGTTGGTTCTGAGTCACCAACTGCTGCATGGTTTCCAGCATCTGCTGGGGAGAGGGAGCGGGAGCATTCGGTGCAGGATTGGTCGGTAGAGGATTACCCTCGCCCTCGCGCGAGGGGTTACCGTCTTGTCGCCTTGTTGACCTGGTGATCGGCATGGCTTTTTGAAAAAAGGAAATTCTTTTCGTTCCCATAGACGGCGCCAAACTGATGATGCCAAAAAGTGTTTTGGGCACCACCGGTCAAGTGATTAGTAAATAATGTGAAAATTAATGGAGAGAGAGAGAGAGAATTTATAGTGGTTCGGTCAGTTCGACCTACGTCCACTTCAAACTAGTGATTTTACTGCTCTGGGGAGGAGATTACAAAGTTGAAGATTACAATGATGATGTGAAAATTGGAGAAAATCAATTGGCCTTCCTCCGTTAGTAGGAGTCTCCTTTTATAGTCTTTCCCCAACGGGTGGGGAGAATCTCCAGCGATCTCCAACGATGTGCGCTCCAATCTGGTAGAGTCTCCCGCACTGTCTTCAACAGATGAGCAGGTAAGATCTCCTCCGCGGGACTTGGTGAAAGCTGGTAGATGGAACGACGCGTGGTCTGACTCTGTCATTCGATGATCTGGACCCGGTCCCCGAAGGGTGGACATAGACATGGACCTTGGGTCAGTCAGACCTGACCCGCTATCGTGGACCGAGCCGCTTGGCCTTAACCCGTCAGCGCAGATTGAGCCATTTGGGCCTGACCCATCACAATCTACTCAAATATATATGCTCAAGAAACTAGAAAGCACCGTCTCAAGGATTCTTCATGTAAAGGATATAGAAAGGAGTTGGGGATTCCCTCATCTCCTTGAAAAGCCTACCTTAAGCTTTCCACATAACACACCACCCAATATCAAGAAGATGGCATGCAGGAAAACTGTAAAAGAACTAGATGAAAATATTAAGGAGTTTTGAGGAAATTCGGATTTTGAAGCTCCAATTGGGCAAGAACCTTTCTCTAATATTCTGAGTCATATTGTTTTCTTTTCTTGCACTTAGGTACTAATGTTTTCTATTAAAAAAAATCAACTTTGCATTTAAATCATTTAGCTTTGCGTTATAATCATGTAACCTGGCAATCCCATTCCTACAATTGATATTTCAAGTTGCATCTTGGCGATAAAGCTAATCATGTTTTTCATGTCTAAATTGCATACTCTCGCATGCTATTTAACCTAATCCATTATTGTCCTCCATAATAACTTAATCATATAGCACAATGTAAACGTTAGATTTGTCATACTTAATTCAGATTTGCATGAAGATAGACATATCATTATTGTAGTTCCATATTCCTGAAACATGATCGATTTAATTAATTTTAGTCAGTTCTTTATAAAAAATAATAACCTTTGATTTTAGTGTCATTGTCCATATGAAGACCAAAGAATCGATCCTCGGGCATATGGGTGATACGGAGGTGCCAGCACCACTCTACCATGAGTGAGTTAGCAATTATAATATTTTAAGCGGAAGGGTTTTGGATCTAATTTTGACCGGAAGTTATTTTCGGTTTCTACATATGCTAACACACTCTCCCTCTACTTTCCACTTATATACTTCCCACACTTATGGACTCCCATCTTCCTCATTTCTAACCTATATAGAATCCTACCTTTCATGCATACTCGTGATTAGCACGAATTTTTGTGCTAGTCTCTTATTACTTCTAATTAATATAAAGTCGTATTAGATTTCGCACTTAATACATAGTACAGGCATCAACACCTTCATAAAGGTGCTTTTAAAAAAGATAAAAGAGTCCATTATATAGTCAACAGAAAACAAAGTAAAGTAAAAAAAAAGAGGCATCGAGACATTTCGTATGCCAATGCTGTTATTGAAATAAGCTGGATTAGAACCTATCATGCTGATATTTCAAAATTAACAACATATCGCATCACATTTAATATTTTATTTTTTATGTGTAAAATTCACGTTCCCACGATATTCATGGACGGTCTTTGCCTTATTCATATAAACTCTAGACATCATAGATCATAATATTACATTTCCTAAAAGAGAGAAGGTGACACCCAGAGTCCCACACACAATTATAGTGTTGCCCTTGAATCCTATGACAACATTACCAAAAATGCTCATGTCTGCCGCTAATCCTTGTCTGAAATTCTGTGCATTTATTTCGCTTCTGAAATTATCATTCAAGCATCATTCCATCTTAGATTATTAAGAGTCATAGATTATTACTAGTCATTACATATAAGGGTTTGGCGGCCACCACCCGGGGGCCCTGATTGGTCAAAGACCTTAGGAATACTCACATAGGGTTGTAAACGGGTCGGTTCCGGTCCGGGTCCATGGTGGACGCAGAACCGGAACTGTTAATGAGAAGGTAGAACCGGATCCGGACCTGAAACCACTTCGGAACCGGTTTCTTGGCTCCAGAACTAGAACCATATATGGGACGAGTCTGAATCCAGGTCCGAGTTTAGGTAGAGAATGATATTATAAAAAAATAGTTTTTAGGAGATATTTTCTAAAATTGAGGTAATATGTCGGGTCTTAGGTCCACGGTCTGAACCAAGGTGGAACCGGACCCGGACCCATTTACTCATTGGGGTCTAAATAAGGACCCAGACCCATTTTTTAACTGGTCGGAACCTCCGAGTAATCGGAGAATCGGGTACTCATTTACATCCCTATACCCACGTCATAAAAAATAAAAAAACACTAGTCATCGCATATATAGATTAGAAAGTTAATCCTAACCAAGAATTAATCAGAAGAATAGATCAAAACCCACTGTGGACTGTACCTAGCACTTCAAATAAAACATGCAAAATTTAGTTTTGAGGTTAAGAATCATTACCATAAGAGTTGTTAAAGTTATTGCATTACAATTGTTCTGGAAACTATTATTACATTACAATCATACATACATCATCATAGCATTAAAGTAATTGATTATAGTCATTTTACATCAAGGCTTCCATAGCAGTGTAATTACGATAGTTTAATAATTCAGAATTATTGAAATAAGGTTGTAATAATTATTTATAAGAGTATTTGGAAGAAAAACTTTGCACTGCACATCATGACCATCCAAGATGCGGGATCCACATTTGAAATTCACACTGTACAAGTTTGGATGCACTGCGTGCATGTGAATATTTTCTGTATTTGGATTCTGATACTTATTTAGAATAATTTATTGTATAAAGGCACACCATTGCTTTGTATTGTTTTTTAATACAGTTTCATATTTTCTCTGATTTGATTTCAGTTTTTTTTTTACTATCGGAGGGTTCCCAACTCTTTGGACTGGACTAATCCCTTTGAGCCCAGAGGGAAGTAGGGTAAACACCCCTGTGGCCCCAAGGTGGTAGCACTAGTAGACTCAACATTCGATTCCTGAATTGGGGGTTGATACCAAGACCTCTAACTCCGGAAGAGGGAGGAACCGTGGTCCTGACCTCTCGGCCAACCCCTTGGGGTTTATTTGATTTCGTTTAATTAGTACTGCACATTGCCTAAGTTTGCATCAGAAAGCCCGAGAATCGATCAGATTAATCAAGACATCTACAAAAGTTATAATAATCCTGCAATATATGAATGTCAACATCTAAATGCCTTAATTATAAGTTTTCATAAATTTGATTTTTCATTTTCATTTTTTTATTTACCAACCTAGGAGTTTGTGGATTGACATAATGGTTTGCTCCCCGCGTCTTGTGTTCGGAACCACCTTAGAATTGCCCCGTTTTTAGTAGGCTCCCCACATCATAAAAAAGAATTTAGTTTATTATTTGTTTAGATTTTTTATTTTAATTCTTATAAGCCCATGATTATCTCCATATTAGCAGTAGAACATTGCATTTGGGATAGAAATTGGTCAGGGTATTCAGTTAAATAAAAAGACAGGAAGTAAAACTGGCCACCATAATCAATAGAGTTATTTTACACTAATAATACAATAAAATCTTAGCATTTAGTGGCTTAGCATTTTCTTTCCAAGTGAATTAACAAAAATATACAAAAAGAATAATTTCATTTCATTATATTAACATTCCATCACACAAATCAAATCATCCCACTCAAATAGGAAAGAAGCCCGCACACTCGAGAAATGTGGCATACCAGGGTTCGAACCCTGGTCAGCTGCCACTCCCTACCAGTCAGGTAAGGAGCCGTTCTCATGACAATATATAGAACAAAATTTTAGTTTGAATGCTGAAATATAGCATCATGCATATTTTAATCCCAAGCAGTCATCTTTATCGTCTACTCGTATAATAAGAGTGACAGATGGTCTGAATGCCCAGTGAGCAGGTTGGCCGTGCACAATGTGCATGTGAATATTTTCTCATCATCATCATCGTCATCAATATAACATCATCATTATCAACATCATTAACTAATTGTATTTTGGTTCAATTACTTCGCATTAAGATTAGATAAATTATAAAACAAGAAATGAAATCCAGATTTAATCCACAAAAGATCAAGTAAGACATTGAAAATAAATTAGGGCATTTTATTATACAACCTCTAGGTTGGCAGACCTACATGTAAAATTTTCTTAGTTCTCCAAATTTATTTAATGTCTTGAATAAATAAACTATTAGCATCTCATTGTATCTACATCATTTAGATCCCTCTCATAAGCACGAGGGAAGGTAAAGGAAAGTAAATGTCAAGTCATGAATAAAGGATAAAGAAGGGGTTATAGTAAAAATCACTTGAAGACAAAATCCAGCTTCTCCATGTGATTACAGGGGACAGTAAAAAAGTGAAAACAAAAGGTGGGATAATTAAGAGGCTAGCTTATGTTATATGGAAGTTTACTTCTCCCTCTCCTTTTCCCATCCAAGCAATAATAAAATAAAATAATCACGCCACCTTTTTTTAACTCTCCTCTTATTTCCTGATTTAAAAAAAAAAAAAGTAATGATAATAATTAGGTTGCATATGTGATCTCAAGATCCATAGTCTCAACTTAATTAAACCAACAAATTGATTAAAGTAGACCCAATTGGCCTCTTTCTCATATTACTTCACAAATCAATCCCAAGCAACTCATTTGTAAAGAACCCACATCTCTCTCTCTTCGGTGACGGTCAAAAGGACAGTGTCATGGATTAGCATGACTGGCGATCGTGATCCATTGATTTTGAGAATAGTCAAAATCCTCAATTTTGATGTATAAACTGACCATTATGCTAAGCTAAATGGAGATATCTCCCTCTAAATTGAAAGTTAGTGTCCGATAACACAATGGTGTGGACATTGTATTGTACCCATGGGAGTAAGAATTGTGCAGGTCCACATGAATGTCAGATCATCACAAGTGAAGGCAAATATCAGATGTGTTCATGAACCGGATCAAGCTAGGACTAGGATACATATCATGTCGGACATTTAGGTACGGACACAGTCCAGTGGGCTTAAATCAGGACCAGGCCTGGCCCGTTCACAAAATATACATAAGAATCTCAACTATGGAGTAAAAAAGACAGTCGCGTTGCAAGTCAATGGATCACAAAAAAATAGCTGAAACCCAGCACTGGGCTCAGATGGGCTCCATATGGCTAGAGATGTAAATGGGTACCCGATTCTCCCATTACCCGGAGGTTCCAACCGTTAAAAATAGGGTTTGGGTCCTTATTTAGGTCCCGATAAGTAAATGGGTCATGTTTGAGTTCCACCTTGATTCGGACCCATGGACCCGAGACCGTACATATTACCTCATTTTTCAAAAATCTCTCCTAAAAACCATGTTTTTTTTAATATCATTATCTACCTAAATCCGGACCAAATCGAGACCCGTCCTATACATGGTTCTGGTTCCCGTTCCGGAGCCAAGAAACCAATTCCAAAACGATTCTCGATCCAGATCCGGTTCCACCTTCTCTTTAACAGTTCGGGTCCCAGGCCCATGGTGGACCCGGACCGGAACTGGACCCGTTTACAACCCTACATATGGCCTTGCCCCTGATTCCATTTTTTTTTGTGATTTTTCTTTCCAAGTGATGCTGATTTTTTTTTTTCTTGTATTCTAATGCACAATAGTCCAATTACAGTGAGTTCAAACATGCCACGTGTCCTTTTTTGGACAGATCTGGAGTTAGGCCCACTCTCAAATTAATTCCTTGTAAAACAAGTTCCATCAACCATGTCCATCCAAGTCAATGAAAGGGAACCACTTTCTTTAATCCAAACCGCTCAAAGACAACTTTTTCCCTCTAAAATGTGATCCAGATGACCGATTGATCAGATGGTGGACCCAGTACCAATTGGTGCCAAATTTGGCCCAAAGCTTGGACTTAAGGTGAGCCCCACTCATTGGTTAATTAAGATGGCTACAAAAGAAGAGAATCCAAACTCCAGATTAAGGATAATGCAGGTAATTAAGCTACACAATCATCCATGTCATATAATTAAAATCACTAACCTAATCAAATCCTAACCAAAGGTACAAAAACATCACTCTGATCACAGTGACCAAACCCAAAAACCTTTCAAGCAGTAAGTGTTCTACAAAACTACCATTAGAACTTGAAACTTTCTTTCTTTTATCAGTATTTAGAACTTGAAACTTAAAGCAAGAAAAGATCAAACACCTGTGTTTTGACGGTGAAGATTGTCCTGACCACCAAGCTCCAACGATCTTGATCTCTTTCTCAATGCAAGAAGAGGTAGAAGAAGGATTAAAAGCTTGTAGTCTGCAAGTGGAGAGCATGAACGAGTGAGGGTCTCTTTATAAAGACTTGAAGACCAGGAAAAGTAGATTCTCTCTGATGAGGAAAAGATGGAGTAAGTTCGTAGAAAGCCAGGGAGCAGCTTTCGAATCAATCATAGTAGTTTTCCCAAGACTGCCCCTACATAAAAGCTCATATGTCCATCTTCTCCTGTGGGCCTCTGGAGAAAAGATTTGTAGAATCACGAGGGCTAGTGCTCAGACGGAGAAGGGTATTTATGGAAAGTACTTATTTGGCGGGTCACTGTCTGTGTTCTCTTTTTGCCGAGTCAGGTACGAGATTAAACGAACCGGATTCCCTGTTTCGTTCAAACGGGGTATCGCTGTTTGACAAAACAGGGCCGTCCACGTGGGAGGGCAGAGGAAAGAAAAAGTCAATTTCTCTTTCCTCCGTCCCCTCATGTGGAGACCCCTGTTTGGACCAAACAAGGGATCATTATCCGAGATTAAATCGAGTGTTGTTCATCGCAACTGCAAAAAGGTTTTGAAGACTACATCGAGTGAGTTTCACTGAGTTGATTTTGTAATTCTCTCACCTCGTTGTGGTCTGAGTCATGTGAATGTAGGTAGGGTTAAGAGGAGATTGAAATGAATTCTTTCAGTTGTGTGATTTTTGTGTGAAGTTTTTTTATTTGTTGTGAAATTCTTAAGGTTTTGATTTTAAGGCTTAAACCCAAATTTCAGTCAGCTCGAGATTTTGATTTTAAGGGTCAAACCCAAGAATTGCTCGAGTCAAATTGGTTGGGCCGGGTGACTTCGATTTATATTTGGTCTAGTTGAAGTTACACACATGGATTAGGTGTTGATTGGGATTAAATAATTTGCCCCATCACAGATAGCTCTGATAAAGTGGAAATAATGCCATTTGTGGTGAGATTATTCTGGAGTTATATTTTCTTAATTATATCGCAAAATTGAAAATAAAACTAGGGGTACACAAAAAATCCGCTGATTCAAAAAAACCGATCCGCGGATTTTTAACCGAAACCAAAAGTAAACGGATTGGCGACGAATTGAAAATCTAGTAATTCGTTAGCGATGGATTTCACTCTCAATCTTCATATTCAATCTGATCCTATCCATTGACATTAAATATAAATTAAAAAAAAAAGACTTAAGGGGTTTAAATATAAGTTAAGAGGTCTAAACATAAAAAAAGAAAAAACTTCAAGGGTTAAAATGTAAGAGTTCAAGGTTTCAATAGATGGAGTGTGATTTTATGAATTTAACATCATGTTTGGCTTTATTTGTTGATTAGATCTCTTTTGGTTGTAATGTAAATAAAAACAGCTCTTTGTATTGATCAATTGGGTAGCTTTCAGGACAAAAAAACATATTTGTAATTTTTATTTTTTTTGTAGATTGTTAGCTTGTATGCTGAAACTCATTACAACATGTTTGATTTCTTTTTCTTTTTTTTTTTAATATTAGATTCAACGGATTGAACAGATTAAACGGATTCGATCCGGTCTTCCACAGATCGGATCGGATCGGTTTATAACGGCCATGGATTGATATCCGTAGATAACGGATCTACACAAATCCGATCCATGTACACCCCTAAATAGAACAACAAGAATAGAAAAAAATTATAAATATCACTAAAGTTATTTTTGCTTTTAAATATATATGTATTTATATCATTAAAGAAATTATGATATCTTCTATTATTATATCTCAAGGAAAATGAACCCAAGTTTAAAAATGTCCCAGTATTAACCCTTGATGATATCTTTCCAATAACAACATGTGTGACACTGGCTAGCCGCAATCAATCGGGATCCT
The DNA here is from genome assembly GCA_038049695.1 of Cinnamomum chago. Lineage (NCBI taxonomy): Eukaryota > Viridiplantae > Streptophyta > Magnoliopsida > Laurales > Lauraceae > Cinnamomum > Cinnamomum chago. The sequence goes on along the minus strand of CP142453.1, from coordinate 25,387,816 downwards.
CATAATGATTTGTTCCACGAAGACATGGCTGCCTCTGAGTAGTTCACTCATGGTCACCGGATAAAACCTCATGAGATCCGAACTCAGGCGCAACTAACCTATTATTAGTACTCTCCATTCCAAATACTTTCTACCTAGTGTAAAATCGCGAGCTCTCTCTCGGGTCGACTCAACTCACTATGTCAGTCAAGGAAACGAGTCGATCGAGTATTCAGCTAGAGTTGCCCGTGATAGTTGGCACAATGACATTGGAGTCAAGTCAATTTCCAAAAGTTTTACTATGTTTGATGTACCAATGTCTATGGATGAGAGGTGACTTCCCAACCAACACAGCCACCAGTGGATTAGCTCTGCCAACTATGTTTGATGGACCAAAGTCTATGCACAATTATTAGAGGGCCCAAAATGTGCCATACTATTTGGGTCAATGGCCACCTTCACAGTATCTTCCTCTTTGCATTTAGCAATGGAGTCATACTGTATGTAGGTGGAAGTAATTACTGGAAAGCACTAAATATTTATAATAAGGACAAAGTGGCTTAATTTCTTTTCCTATTGGAAAAGGACATGTGTATTATACCATTATTAACATAAACCCTAAGATCGAGAACATCATGATAATCACATATAAGATTCAATCTTAAATAAGTTAAAGAGTACCTCCAGACATCCTGATGCAAAGAGCTTTTCGATCCTGTTGTCTGGCGCTGTTGTTGAGATCCGTCGAAGAAGAGGCTGGGTGAATGGTTTCGATTTCTCTCTCCTTGCCTATAAACCTTAATGTGTTGAGGTTTTGTGTGTAGCCTTTGTGATGGACAAAAGGCTTTATTTATAGGTGGAGAGAGGACCGAATTCCCAATTAGGTTTACTTTAGATTTAATCTCAACCGTCCATCAAGGTAGATAATATTAAGGAAATTATCTCATTAGGAAATCGTTTTTGAGTAATTAGTAGCATATATCCTATGAAAACGGAATTCCTATTATGACCACACTTCTAGAAAGAAAATGACTTGTGGTCCAAGTAATGAGCCTAAAATTAATTTCCTTACAATGTGAGGAGATTGGAGTCATGTATATATCTTCCTCTCCAATGTCCAAAGATATATACTATATAAGGAGAGGATTGCAGGAGATAGAGAAAATTATTTTAATTGTTCTAATTTTCTTTGCAGTCTAGTATATATTATTTGACATCTTATATTTTCTTTTCCTAAAAGGAGAAATAAGTGATTTTCCTTAATACAAAGCATTTCAATTTTTCATGAGAAGAGCAAGATTACATAATTCTTCTTTTCTGTGCAAACAGATATCTACAACAAGATATCTCTAGTTACAGAACAAGTCCTGTCAGACCCAGCTGTAATAAATAATATAAAGCTAGTTGGTGGAAGGCCCATATAGTTATATTAAGACATGTTAAATTTATTACTAAAGCGATGTGGAATGTGGGACTTTTTAATACCAACATCAACAACTATTGTGCTAGTAATACTAGAGAACAGTTTTAAGGTCTTATTGTTGGGTGGTGTGATTGTTTGAAATGATTTTATACTTTCTATTGGTAGTTGGAATTAAAATTAAGTATACAATGTTTAAAGGCTTAAACATTTGTGATCAAAACCATGCAAATAGATGGGGGGTGGGGGGAGAACTGCAATATTGTTCATATTCAACAGAAGAATTGACCTTGCTGCTTTTTGTTGCCTTTTTTTCCTTTGAATAAACAGAAAACTTGCTCAAAGATAAAATGATTTGATCTTGTTACATGGGAGACTTTTCAAAACTTCCCCGCGACCCTCATATCGGCGGTCCCAAAAATGGAGCAATAGAAGATTAATGGATATGCAACTTGGATCTGAAAGCTCATATCGATCCATAGGAGAAGATGAACTCTACGAAACCGATCTAGGACGCTGGATCTCTTCTCTGGATTCTATTCCATTTCGCAGATAACATGAGCGTCTTCTTGGTAGATCTCGGAGATGAATCACTCTATGAAGAAAAAACCATCCTAGCAGTTACTTGACAGTCACAGGGGCGGACCCAAAACTAGGAATGGGCCTTGGCCCAAGCTCCACATATCTAAGAATGGCCGCCCCACGTGTTCCAAGCCCCCCAAATCTCATAGTGCCTTCTCTTCTTTCAACCTCAGGAAAGGAAAAAAAAAACCCTCATCTCCTCTTGCCCAATTTTAATTCTCACGGAGAAATCTTGCTTTGTGATTTAAGCTGGGACTTTGTAACCTCTCTATGATCATCGATTATACTTTCCATCACACTTGTGTGTGAGATCATAGCACTATTTTCCATAGATAGTCAAGATGCCATATATAAGAAATTACATCATCATTCAACGTCATTTATGGACTTTTTTGCCTGATTAATTCAAGACTTTTCTAGAATCTGCGCCTTTGAGTGACAAACCAAAGTTGGAGACTGAAATGGAAACTGGGCCTTTGAGAGTATCCCCTGTCCCATATGGAATGATTACCTACCCTTAGACCTGTGCAATTAAATTCAATGAATTTAATGTTCTTATTCTATAGATACCTAATATTCTTGATGACCCCATCGCTTCACCCCTTTGATCAAAACCCTTTTTCCTATGAATTTGTAGGCATTTGATAGGAATTTTCCAATAGTGGCCTTAAAAAAAAATGGACAATTGTTAGATATTTAGTCTATCATTGATATGCCCATGTCCCCAAACTATATGGTCATTAAAGGGCTTGAGTTTTTGGATCTGACCATATTCTTAGACCCCGACTGATCAAGAAAAAATATATATGGAATTCTCCTTGACCCCATCTCTTTACCCCTTTGATCAAAGCCCTTTTTCCCATGAATTTGCAGGCATTCAGTAGGAATTCTCCAAGGGTGGCCTTATAAAAGAAACGGACAATTCTTAGAGCTTCAGGTGATTTATATATATATATATATATAGAGAGAGAGAGAGAGAGAGAGTCTTATAGTATTGTATATATCTGGGTTAGCCTATGTTTGGTTGGAGAAGTTGGAAAATTAATGTAAAGAAATAGTAAAATGTGAAAAAAGCCTAATAAAATTGAACAAGAGTTTAGCCACACCCAAACAAAAAATCCTGGGTCCGCCACTGATGACAGAGATTAGAAGTATAGTTCATAGTTGACCACCGTCAATTTTACGCATGTAATGAAGTAACAGCGGATGCAGGAGAGAATAAAGCTTTAATGGTTATCACATGTAGAATGCATGCAACGCAATTACTCCGCAATCAAAATAAACACACTGATAAGTACAAATAAATCAATAGTGTACAAATCCCAAAACTAAAACAAATCAATCAGAAAGCAATACTATCAAAACAAAGAGCACCCATATATAAGCGAAAGTAAAAGGCAGACCTTGACCCTTCTCCCATAAAAATAAAGAAGAAAGAAAAATTACTGTACCAACAACACTCACTACTGTAAAAATGCTACACTGAAGTCAACATTGGATGCTCTAGCTTTGCAAACCATGAACAATAAACGTGACAGGGTGACTCATCCGACACTTCCAGCCTCATCCACACCTCCTTTGGGCTTACTTTGCTGGTCTTTTTTCTTTTTTCTTTTTCTTTTAGTGCGGGTCCTAAGTCGTAAAAGAGGTTTGCGATAGGTAGGTTGGAAAGTCACAAGCACCACTCCCTTTTCTACCTCGAAATTCTAAAAATAACTAATTGTGCTTAAATTCTCATAGAAAAAAGTTACGCATTGTGAGGTGGCAGCCAGTGTTTCAAGTAACTTCATCGGAAGGTACTGACTTACTTTTAGTGTTGCACCGCTGCCCAAAAGACATTGCCGATGTAGCAAAGTCTTGGATGTGCCGGCGCTTTGTTGGGTATGGGTGTATATATCTGATGAAGGGTTAGCATGTTTGCTTATTATAGTCTATTTGGAAGGAAATGAATGATATGATCTTTAGGGGATCTACTCTGTTCTTGTGAGAATTGGCTTCAAGGGTGGCTTTGAGGGTAGCAAAATGGGTTTTGGTTCGAAAGGAGTTCTCCAGTGATATTCTTTTATATTAGGAATTTTATATGGGAAGTGACCCATCTAAGGCGAGGAGATCCATTCCTTGGTCTCTCCCAATTTTAAAGTTTAACGTAGATGGAGCTTCGTGGGGCAAGCGGTGGTGTGGTTCTTAATAATAACGGCAAGGTTTTAATTATGTTCTCTAAGTATATTGAAGTTTGTGATTTTAATGAAGCGAATGTGTTAGCCAGCTATTTAGAAGCTCTTTGATTGTTTTCAAGAAATTTATTGTGGCCTTACTGTTGAAAGTAATTCTTCTAATATGATGTAAGGTCCCCGACCTTAAGAGGGTGTTAATTTCCTAATATTGGCGATTAGCCTAATTAATTGTGTATCTAGCTAATTAGGCGGGATTAGTGGCTAAAAGAATTTCTTTTATCATTAGAAAGTGATTTGCGGAGTTTCGTTTGATTCCGAGTGTGATTAGTTTTAAATAGGGGATTAGGTGTGATGAATAGGAAAATTAGTTATTTTTCCGAAAAATTCAGTTTTCACCAAATTTGGGTTCGTTGGAAAGATCTTGTCGCACTCGTCATTTTTCTTTCTTAACTCATCGTGATTCGACACCTCAAAGTCCCTCAAATAATCACATTTCTCTTAATTCACTTAAATAGGGCATTTGAGTCATTTCCCCCTCCATCCCTCATTTTTAACTTCATTCCAGCTCTTTCATTCGTTTCCTTCTTCCATTGCAACTGTTGGAACTTTTATTCCCTCCTTTCTCTTTCATTTCTTCCCTTGCATGTGCTATTTAGGAGTAGAGATTCAAACAACCAAGCCCACCATCTTCTTCCTCTACCTCTAGACAAAATTTGGTAAGTTCCCTCCTTCCCTTCCAATTTCATTTCTCATGGCTGTAAATGGATTGCATATTGATGGATTTCCTCTCTTTCTTTTCCTTTGTGGTCCTTGAGTGTAGGAGAGAGGCTTGGGAGAGTTGTTTTGGCCAGAGTGTCTGTGGGAGCTTTCTTCCTCCTCAAATTCTCTCTCTCAATTTCCATTTCTTCATTCTCTTTGGTGAAAGCAAGTATATTAGCTTTATCTATTGCTCATGCATATATATTATATTCACTCTTGACAATACAATTATTTAGCAACCCATAATGCCAAGCTTATCTATATTTATTTGAATTTCACATGCTAGATTAGGTAATTAATGGAATTGGACCCTAATTGAATGGTTGGGTTTGTTGATGGTAGGAAGGGAATGGCTGTGGAGAGAGCAGGTCTTTTTCTTGTAGCAATGATCTTGGAGGAGAGGGGAGTTGATACCCCACGGCTTGGACTAAGAAATGAGTCATTTTTTGCAATTCTGGGCACTTGGCTCGAGCCAACCTTCAATTCGCTCGAGCCAAGGAGCCTTTGGAAAGATTGGATCGAATGGACCTCAGTTCGCACGAGCCAAAGAGGTTTTGTGACCAGTTCGCTCGAGCCAACAAAAGTTCGCTCGAGCAAATTGCTCCGGTCTCAGGATGACCATTTTCCGGATGCCATAAACTTTGACCCGTTCGTCAGAATTTGGAGTTCTATATACCATTGGAAAGCTCTTTAAGACGTAGAATCCAATGGTATACTTATCTTAGTTATCAGAGATCAAAAAACGAAGTAGCCATTGGATCAATGAACCAAGCCCTTATCTCTTTTGGAAATGGATTCTAAACCTAGTTTAGACCCTAGGTTGGAACTCATTGACCCTACCCTTGCATGACCAATTGAGGAAAATGAAAACGGAGTATGGTTAGTTTGGTGTGCTATGTCGATTGTCCGGGATTTTCCGTATATTGACGTAACTTGGCCGAATGCATTTGGAATTGAATTAAATGATGCCCAACAACTTCCGTACACAATGAGCCCACCAAACTAGGACACCATTGACTCATTCTCCATATGTACTCCGTTGGAGATACGTTCAGTACACGGTGGACAACTCTTAACCTAGGTTTGACTTGCTCTTTACTCTTGACTCTTGAATCATATATCTGTAGCTTGTCGTATCTTGTACATTCCATCTTGTATACTTCTATAACTTGTAACTTAACTTGTAGAATTAGGATTTGACCGGATGTAGAGTGTATCCTTAGGTACCTTGTCTTGTATTGATAAACACGTGTGGATAGACTTGAAAGATGACTACTCATGGAACTTGGAACTTGACTTGTATCTTGGCTTGATTTGGAGTAGCCCTCAACTTGTTATCTTGTACTCGGGAACCTATCCACGTGTATTTGTCTTGGAACTTGTGTTGTATACAAACCATCATCATCATCTTGCATTCATGACCAGCTGCAGATTGATGATTACAGAGTGGGCCGGATACCGGACACTGGGGTGGGCAGTCGGCTTTGGACGGCGTCCATGGCGCAAATAGCTGAGAGTGGGCTAGGACCGTGCTACTATCATAGGATTGAGAGCTAGGATCCCCTTAGAGCTGGACTTTGGGTATTTGTAGGCTGCTGAGACGTCACTTATACCCCCGTGAGATGGCTAGGACATCGACGGAGTCTCCTCTTGTTTGACATTGCATTTCATCGATGGTTATTCTCGTTTATCTTGCTAAGATTTACATTGTTACTTGATTCTCGTATTACTCATGCTTTCATGCCTAGCTTGTACCTTGCTGTCTTATAATCATGTACCTGTCTTTTATTCTCGTTTGAAGCATGTTATAAATAATGTATATTGTTTATCCCCTTGCCAAGATATTGATGATCCTTTATTCCATGGTATGTAGAGGACACCTACTACTATTACACTGACCTGGATGCGGAGGCAATCGCAGATAATCCTCAATCAGGGGAGGAGGACGATGTACGAGAGTGGGGTGCCGATGACGTAGCTTAGCATTATCACTCTCGGCACTAATGCGCATTACACGGTGATATCTTTTATCGTGCCACCTCATTTCATTTTTTGGTTTCTTAGAACTCTTGGACTTACCTATCATATCACTGTATATCTTTTGTACCAGGACTTAAGTTTTTGGGATGGTCATGATGTTTATAAACTTTATATGGTTTATCTTTTGAAACTTGAACATATATAATATAATGAAATCCACACTTGCCTTTATATTCTTACAGGTTTAATGTTGTATTTATCAGACAAGTCTCGTTGATTATTTGTTAATGAGGCTTAACTACACAATCCTCACAGCAGACTTCAATCCTTGGGTATTAAGGGAAATGTTTTTTAATCAACCCTAAATTCCACACCCCAGATCTGGTTTAATCTGTAATTGGGTTTGGGGCCGTGACATATGATCACTTGGGTGTCTAATTGAAAGGAATTCATTTGTAACTTGTAGTTTCATTTTAATGATATTAGAGAGTTATTTCTTCTATTAATGTTGTTTTCAGTCGTAAGGCTAGATCTTTCAATTCTATAATAGATGTTTTAGCTAAGTAGGGGGTGAGAGATTGTCTTCTAGAGTGGCTCTTATTACTTTTGTAATTGATTGGGGGGGGGGGGGGGGGGGGCGCTATGCTCTTGTGCAATCTTGTACATTGTTTCCCCTTTGTTTTTCCCTACATTCTTTTCTCTTTTAATGAATGCTCTTCTTACTGATAAAAAAAAGTTCCGCACCAAGTATGAATTAGCATATATCTGCAAAATTTATCTTTCAATCATAATAGGGGCTTCCCTAATTTTGATTTCTTTTTCAAAGAATTAGTGTATCGATCCCGGGAAAGAAAAGAGGTCGGTATATGTTTTTTTGTATTTTTACCTTTAAGAGGCTGAGATCAAGAGAGCCCACGTAGGTGGGAAGAGGATGCCCACGAAGCGGAAAGGATAGTCCGCACAAGTGACTGTTTGTGATTTTTTTTTTTTTTTTTTTTTTTTGTATAACACACAAATGGCAGTTAGTCCTTGAAAAATCACCCAGTTTAAAAGCAAGCAATTTGCATTAGCTGCAAATCATGAATGGATTGGATAGTTTTAGGCAGGGGCCAGTACGTGAAACAAAATATAAAAGGTAAAGCAATCATTAAGTGAGATCCATCACTTAATGTTTCGATGGTAGAGGCTCCTCGTTGAACCTGAAGGTATTCGCTTTGAATCCTGGTAGAGGCTCCAGGTGACGACTTGGTGGTGTTGAGGTTTTCGTGTGGTAGAGGCTTTGGGTGCAAAGAAGTGATGTCCATTGTAAAATATTAAGTGGTGGATGAGGGTTTAATTTGGAAGCTACCAGAGCCCTACAAAGTGCGGTTGAGGTGGTGGATTTCTCTCATTAGCAATTAACCCCAGGGGAGACTTAACTTGCGAGAAAAAGAAAAAAAAAGAAGCAATCGTTAAGTGAGATCCACATTGTTTATTAGAGCGTTCATCAGGTGGGACCACCAGGAATAGGCAATAAACAAAAAGAAATAATGGTTCCTAAAGATGAACTCTTGAGGACCCCTAGATGAAACGTGATAGGCCCCATCTCTTCGAAATGGTTGCCTTTTAAAAAAAAAATTCAAATCCCATGTGGAGGCTCTAATAAACCATTTATGATTCTCATCTATTATTAATCTAATCCCTTTACACTTACTACTAAATGACCCTCACTCAGCCCAATTTCAATTCCTTAAATCACGAGTTGAGATGATTTATGGGGGTGCTAGTGCACAAATTACCAAGTAGAAATTAATGATCCATTCATCCTTTTTCATTAAGTTGATAAGATTTTTTATTTTTATCTTCATTTCCAATGTTTAATGGAAGAAAATGCCATGATGAGTTACTTAGCTAAACAAGGACTTGAGAGAGTTGATGGACATCTAACACTACTAGGGATGCAAAGGATCGAATCCAAAGTGGAACCATGGTGGATCCGATCTTATTTTTATAAGGTTTTGACACGGAACCGTTTTTTTCACCCTGTTCTACAAAGAAAGGATCTAGTTCCAGATTCAGATTCGAAAAAAATGTATATTACATTTTTTTTAACTAAATAAGAAAACTTTAAAACAAGGCTTTTAGATAGACAAGCAGGACTAACAAATGGTATTTAATTGAAGTTAGTGGACTCTCAAATATGAGTATAACACAATCTATGCAAGCCTTTAAAACCTATGTAAGTTTTTATATGTGAATGTAATCATCATGTGTCCGGATTCTTGGGTTAAAACATAATAGGATCCAGTTTTAGATCCAAATGCTCATATTGTTCCATTTCTTTTCTTCAATAAAATTGCATCGTCAATGAAGAAAAAGGACTACTCTCAGGCTCTCAGCTAATGATGCATACCATGTTAACTTGTTGGACCACTGCATAGAAGATGCATAAATGCATAGAAATGAATATTTTGAAGTGAAATTTAGAATGCCACATGGTGGGATAGGTCAACAATGATAAGGGGTTGTCAATGGAATCCTTGCCCTACTAAAGAAATGAGGCACACAGTTTGAGCAGCATAAATTTTTGGCAGTGAAGCTAATCATCTGAACTGAAAGTTTATGAATTTGTAACATGGGTACCAATGACCTTCCCAGTCTTACAGTCCACATGATGGGCCTCTTTGCTGCAATCAAATTGGTTACAGTCCATCCAAACGGAGTGCATCAGTGCATGGAGATTTGGAGGGTCTGAAATTATTTGGGTGTACCTATGACATGAATGCATTGGATGAATTGGCTTGTGAAGAAATAAGCAGCTTGCATAAAACAATAGGGGATTACAGGAGAAATGCGAATTCTATAAAGAGTTTCAGCCCATTTATATTTCCTTGCATCATTCATCCAAGCTACACACTGTTGGATTGAATCTCAGAATATTTATATAGTTATAACACTGTTAAAATCGAAGGCAATCAAATCGAAATCAATAGATGGAAATGTTGGATGAAGATTGTCCATCGAAATGCATTACCAACCCCCCTGTCCGAAATTATTGGAATTTTAGCTTATTTTTATAATAAAAAAAAAGTACGTGAAGATTTAAGATTTAAGATTTTCAAAAGAGTATAAAAGTTCTCCATATTTCTTTCAATCAAGTCCTCACCATAAAAAAAGAAAACAATAAAAAATGACAAAAATACCTTTATGTCATTTTTCAAAATTTTCCTATAATAAATCATTTAAGAGAAATGATCAAGACCAACCCAAACGACTTAGTGGAGTCCACTTCAACTACCTTTTATATGCATGAATAGTTAAAAAAGAAAGGTTTCATATGGATTCCAAATGACTGAAAATGAAAAAAAAATCATTTTCTATAAATGATTGTGGTCATCAAAATCAAGTTGAAACTTTGGCCATATGTGAATTTAGAGAAAAGAACCCCAAGACCAATTTCAGTATTCTCCTATGCAACTTACCTATCAAAAGAAGGTACCCCACCATCAACTAATGCCTGTAAAGTGATTTTTGGGTTAGTTTTAGAAACGAAAGAACGTTAAGAAAAGACAAAAACTAGTCAAAGGGTATTTCTGTCAATTTCCAAAATTATTTTATGGAGAAGAAAGAAGAGAGCTTCTAAATGCACCTCCCGGTTTTCCTTGCACACCCTCTTGCTCTCTACACCCACAATTGAATTTGAGAATCTCAAAATTTTCTTTGCACACCCCCTATAATACTTAAACTAACCTTATCTCAAACCCCACCACCGCCCCCTCCGACAACAGAGCCGTGGGGAAGAGAGGGAGAGGGGCGATGGAGATGGTGAAAAAGGTGGAGAATAAGGGGAGGCGACGAAGGGCACGACGGCAGAGGGTGGTGCTACTAGGCGATAGAGATGAGATGGATAAGGAAGTGGAAAAGGGTAGAAGAGTAGTTTGGGGATTTGCCTCAAGGGTATATTCATAATAAAGAACTTTTTAAATGGTGCCTGTGCAAAGAAAAATGGGGGTTGCATTTAGAAGCTCTCTCGAAAGAAATATAGAAAACTTTATAATACTTTCTTGAAATATTCAATCTTGATATACTTTTTTAAAAATAAATTAAAAGTCTTATTCTTTTTTTTTTTTAATCTTCATAAAAAAATAAATGAGACGGTGCCTTTGCTCCTTGGGTTATGCTGTTCAACTGAGCAATTCTATTTCCTTTAAAAAAGAAAAAGGAAAAAGGAAAAAGGCACGAACGTATTATTAAAGGTGGGGGTAGCTTTTAGCTTTTAGCTTTTGGTAATATCATAATCTTAAGCATCCATCTGGTGGGTCCGTAAAGTCGGTCTTTCCTAGTATCTTATCTTTTGGCTCTCCCTCTCTGTTTTTTATTATGTTTTTTTTGTTCAGAATGTTTGTTGCAATCTGAAAAGCAATATTATGAGGTGTCCAATTTGGCAAACCCCAAAAGATGACATTTGCAGATTCAGCATAATATATGTATTTTTTAAATAGCATTCATATGAGAAATTCACATTATTAAAAAAACTTCTCATAAATCTTTACTCTAGATCATTAACTATATAAGTATTTCAATGTTCTAGTAATATTTCCTTTCTTTTTAATGGACAAAAGATTTCATTCAAAGATCACACTCATTCAAAGAAGTAACCTATCAACTCCTTACCAAGCTAACACATCCGTCATAGAGTTAGCTAATCTAACCTAACCTCATCACGGAAGGAAACATTGATACCAATTGATAACTCCCTAATTCCATTAAGGTGAAAATCAAACTTCCAAGAATTAGTCTTCCACTTAGACACTTATGCAATCGCGTTAGACACCCATGTTCTAGTTATATTTCAATAGAAGAAATATGTGATAATAATTTATCACCTATAAAACAATGTTTAAGAATTATCAATAGAAGAATTCATGAGCAATCTGACAAGGGGTCGTGTCAAGTACCTCTTATGTCAAACACAGATAAAGAGATATGGAAACAAATACGGAGATTGGAAGTATGACAGCAATTTTGAAAATCTGGGACACCAATAGAAAAATGTCTATCTTATCCATAATATGAAATTTCATATTTATACTAAGATTTTTACACTTACATTTATAATATGAAATTTCAAATTTATACTAAGATTTTTACACAAATTATTGATTTTCTTCTTTTGAACATTTCTGATGTAATGAACTTTGTCTGTGTTCTTTCTTAGGATTTTCTTTTCCTGTTGATAAGAAATCTATCCGAACCATTCCAAATAATGAACTTGCTACAATAGTATATGCCAAACTTGTACCTTAGAAGCATCCTTACAAATATAGAGTACCAGCACAAATATCTTACTAGTCCAAAACAAGTAAGCTAGGCATGTACAAGAATTTAGGTATATGATACTGCAGAATGTGTCCAACATGGGAATGTTGCAAATTCCAAAGAATCCATGCAGCATGAATACATGGTGTTGCCGGGACAAGCAAATACTTCAGTACTATTTATTGCCATTTGATGTCTAATATAAACATGCATGCTAAAGACAGTAAAAAGACCCATTCACACATCATCTCTAGCTTTTCAAGATCATAATTCTCAATTGGAGAACTCAAACAACATGCTATGCTGGTACTTATCACCTGGTTCAACCACAATAGATGGAAAGTCTGCCTGATTAACAGCATTTGGAAATCCCTGAGTTTCCAAACATAGCCCTGCATGCTTCCCATAGACGGCCCCACCTTTACCAATGACACCATTTACATAGTTCCCTGTATAAAACTGCACACCAGGTGCATTGGACCATAAGTTCAAGATCCTCAGACCCAAAGGATCCTTCAATTTAGCCACATGTTTCAGACCGAGCTTCTCATCCCCGCAGTCAAGCACATAGTTGTGGTCATACCCGACTGGGACTTGATGAATTGAGCTACCAATCTTTTTCTCAGCTGTGAAATCAAAAGGAGTTCCTTTAACCGGCATGATTTCTCCGGTAGGAATCGAGTTTTCATCTACAGGTGTAATATGAGATGCCCATATTTGAATGCAATGCCCGAGAATGTCGCCAGAATCATGACCAGATAGGTTCCAATAGGTATGTTGAGCTAAACTGATAGGAGTGGCCTTGTTCTGAGGCACGGCTTCCATGTCGAGCCTCAAGGACATGGTCGAAGGCAGGGAGTAAGTTGCAGTAACAATAACATCTCCAGGATAACCTAGTTTTAAAAACTCATAGAATCAATACTTAGAAATGCAAGTATTAATTAGTGCATTCATATTTGATGGAGAAGGACTATTTATTCACCTTCCTCGCCATCTCGACTTTGATATTTGAAGGTAATTGAAGGGGTATCGCCATCTTTGCGCTCTGCTACCTCCCATAGCACTTTATCAAAACCCTTATGTCCACCTGAAGCCAAGAATTAAAAAAAAAAATAGAAAGAAAGAAAAGAGAGGAAAAAAAATGACATAATTTGAATTTGAGTGTTTAAGACTCAAAACTGGAGCTCCAGCAAGTACCAGAAGCATTGGAACTCAATGCTAACTTGGAGATCGAATTGTTACCTATTGACTGGTTATAATATCAATCCTTGACTATTCAATGATCGAATCACGCATGGGCAAGTTTAGTTTAAGTTGTATATTTCTTTTCTTTCTTTTTCTTTTTCCCTTCCTCTGTCTTTTTTTATCTTTTGCCCCGAGGCATTCCTATTAGTTAGGGTCCTGTCAAGAAATATATTGCTAACAGTTGAGGAGTCCATGTCAGCAAAAGAAAAAAAAAAACTATTTGTAAAGCTGTGATAACAAGTTAAGAGTCCTATACATTTTAAAGTACAAAAGGTTCTATTCTAGAGTGAGAAAGGTGAATTAATTAGGACAGAGAAAGAAGGTTGATGGGAAATTTGAAATACGGAATTATTCCCTCATTTGTATCAAGGTTCCTATAAATGTACCCATGACCAGGACATAAGAATGTTTTAGTATGAAATCAGTTTCTCCCTTCTCATCCTGGTGGCAGTGAAGTGGTCTCAACCCTCTTTTTTTAAAAAAAAAAAAAAAAAAAAAAAAAAAAAAAAACTATTTGTAAAGCTGTGATAACAAGTTAAGAGTCCTATACATTTTAAAGTACAAAAGGTTCTATTCTAGAGTGAGAAAGGTGATTTAATTAGGACAGAGAAAGAAGGTTGATGGGAAATTTGAAACACGGAATTATTCCCTCATTTGTATCAAGGTCCCTATAAATGTACCCATGACCAGGACATAAGAATGTTTTAGTATGAAATCAGTTTCTCCCTTCTCATCCTGGTGGCTGTGAAGTTGTCTCAACCCTCTTTTGTGTAGATTATATATAGTGAGAGAACAGTAATCCCAAAACTTTTGCATTAGGAGACACAAGAAAGTGCAAAGACCATAGTATGTTTGCCAATTCATGGACAGAAAATATCTTTTTAGCTTCACAGAAGGGTTGTCCACTGTTGCATATACAAAATGTGTCTAGTCATAGAAATAATTCCCTTCCCACAAAGATGAAAAAGTAATTAGGTTGTGTATGTTGGTTGCAGAAGCCAACCCAGTTGCATATCCAAAACTTACTATTTCAAACTTAGTTTTATACATATATACTAAATTTAACCATGTTAGCTCATTGGAAAAGTTAGTGTTCCGATAATTTTATTAAGGTTTCCGTTTCCTTCTCACTTGATGCCTTGATCAACCGTAACTTCATGAATAAATCAAGATCTACTAATTTCTATCATGAAAGGGGCCCCATTTGTATCTTTTTAAACCATATGCAGCTAACTCAATCGCATAAATGATGGTTCATACTGTAAGTAAATTGATTTACCTGCGAACATAGTTGTTTTGCTCTTTGCCATATCCAATTAAAGATAAATTAATTTATAAGTAAGCCAGTTGCAGACGACCAAATTCCCAGGATACAAACATTGGGACATTCCCAGGATACAAACATCGGGACAGAGAATTCCATCATCAAATATATTGATACTAATATGAATAATAACTACCGAAGAGTGAAGGCAAACTTCACACTTCCATTTAAATGGAATATGAAGCTTCACATTCCTCTTTAAAAGGATTTATATGAGTCCATCATTTGAAAAGTAAATGAGGACTCCTTCAACCATGCAGCAATGGATAGAGATGAGAACATTCTACAATTGCAAGATTTCTTACCATGGAGACTATTTGGTGGGTTGTTGATTGGCAAGGAATACTCTTCCCCTTTGAGAGTAAATTTCCCATCTTTGATTCTGTTTGCCACTCGGCCAACGATGCAGCCAAAATAAGGTGCAGCACCTTTCTGATAGAAGACAGTAAAACAAAAGATCCAAATGCTGAAGTACTTCAGAACATGAAATTATAATTACCACAAAACTTTAGAAGTCATCAAATAACCTTAGGTTTTTCTCCATCCACCCAGAGAGAAAATCATTAGCTTTCATTGCCTTCCTAACAGCCATCACCAACTATGATTCAAATGGATGACTCATAAGTCATAAGCAGTGTTTTTACCCTATGGCACCCTAATTCTGGGAAGAGACTCTTCTAATGCGGTGGCTTGAGTGTCTAATTGGAAGGTGAATCCTTGGAAATCACAATTCCTCTTCAATGAAATCTGAGTTCAATCCTCTTCCAACAATGTTGATTTCCATCATGTGCTTAGAGAGGCCAACCATATGGCTAATGTTCTTGCCAAATAGGGGGTTGAGAGGAGTTCCCCTTGGGAGGGTATTGTTATGTAAATAAGCGAGCTATGGGTTAGGGTACATCTCTCTTTGTATTTCCCTCTTCTTTTAATGAATTTTTTTGTTACTGATCATATATATATGGGGCTAACTTTTAGTGATTAGTCATCTTGTGACACCATCAAGATGAAAAGATGAACTTAATTCATGCTGAGCACTGCATAATACCTCCAGAATGAAATAACAACTTGGACTTTGTTTGGCTGCTTGGATTTCCATGGAAATGTACGTTCTTTATCATGCGGAAATAGCATATATTTCCACACAAAAAGTGTGCAGCTGAAGAAACGCATGTCCTCTCACCCTACTTCTTTGCTTTGAGAGAGAAGTAGAAATCTATGAAATTGGGAGGATGTTTTCATCTTTGCTTAGAGTAGGCTACATAAGTCGAAATCCTTATATAGGAAGGGAAGGATGAAATACACTTTACATGCAAATCAGTTGCAATCTTCATGTGGAATGTTATCAGTAGATGAATATTTCAAACCCTCCCCCCACCCACCCACCCCCCAAAAGTGGGTATTTCAGTTTCTATGCAGATCTACAGAACAACAGCCACCAATCTATGATTTTATTATTTCACAACATTTATTTGTTTTCTTCCAAGTAAAAATCACAGAACAGAGGAAAGATGCTTTGACTCAATTCAAAACCCTCATGGACTTTCCTTTACTGCTACAGCTTTTCAAGGAACTCGATAGCATTGGAGCATCCACCCCAGCCCTTCAGATTCAGATAAACTAATAAAAAGAAGATCTGTATATATAAAAAAATCAAAACCCAAACTTGGGTTCCTAAAGAACTCACAAGATATGGATCGAGAGAACCGAATCACTTGAAAACATTCATTTCATAACAATTGGGCTTTGTTTTTGTTTAACAAAATACAGGGAAGACACCATGAATCCTTGATCAAATTCAAAACCTTCATGGGTTTTCTCTTCCTACTGCAGCTTTTCAAGCCCCTGATAGAATCACCTCATTTGTGGTCAAACTTCAACAAATCTCAGGATTTTCCAAACTGGGTCCTTTCAGATTCAAACGAAACCGAAAAATTAAGCTATGTTGATCAAAACCCAGATTGGTTTCTCAGAGAACTCACCGTATATGGATCGACAGAGTCGAATCCGAGAACAACATCAGCATGATTTCCTGAAACCCCACAAAGTAAATATAGAAAGAAAAGAAAAATAAGAACAGGACGAAATCAAAGACCACACTTTTTAGCTACAGCAGAAGAAGAAGAAGAAGGAAATGGATACCATCGGAATCGGGTACGAGAAGGGAAGTAATGGTGGCACCAAAGTTGCTGATCTTCACGACTATGCTTCCATTGCTTAGTTCGAACAGCTCTGCCATTGCTCTCCTTCTCTCTCTGGTAAACTACAAGATTCCAATTAGAGAAATATATATCACTCTCTATAGTAAACTACAAGATTCCCAGTTACATGAATACAGAGAGATCCATCTCTATCTGATGGGTTTTAACTGCGGTTTTGTAGGGATTGGAATCGATTTCTTTTTCATCTTTAGAATCAAGAGAGAAGGCCAGTCAGGTTTCTTTCTCTTCCTGTTGTAGCGACGATAATCTATCCTGATTTCCTGAGTCCTGAGGCAGTGGCATTTGAATTAGATGGACCCACTGAGTCTTTTGACTCAGAGATAATCTGAGTTAAAAAGAGTGAAACTCGCACTCTCAAGTGGAGCCCACTATTGAAAATCCGAACCACCAAAATAAATACCTAAAATTCTATTCTAATCAAAGTTGATCACATTGTAAGATTCACCGTTAAATAAAATGCGTGGTTTTATCAGACCATTATCTCAGGGTGGGATCAATATTATTGTGGTAAAATTAGGAAACACCCCATGGACTAGGTGGGGCTTTATTTTGGGTGGCTGGATTTTTCATTGGTGGGCCTTATTGTTGAACCACTTCTTTTGCTCGGGGTTTCTCTTTAAAGTCGTCAACTACGGAGATCCAGACTCTTCAGTTAAGGTCCTTTTTTTTTAACAGAATTCCAAGAATTTATGTTTGAAAGAATTTTAAATTCTCCAAATGCTATCCCCTCGAAGTAAAATTCAAAATCCCTCATCTTGGTGGAGCATTTGAAACTCTAACAAAAATGCATACAAAATGTAATTCCAGTAATTACAAAAGGTCAAGAATTTAGAATTCTAGTGAAATTTGCAAAGCAATCAACGGGACAAAATGTCACATCATGTCCAGAAAGCCCCAACATAGTAAATTATTGTTAGGAATTCCAATAAAGAATTAGGCCCCCACTTTAACAAAGTTTTATTTTTATCAGATTGGAGAATCCAAACCCTCCTAGAGTTTTTTCCCCTCTAGATAAAAGCTTTGGACAAAATATGTATGTAGTCACAATTATCTTTAATATCTATATGATCTGATAATAGGAAGGGCCTACCCCAATTCTAAATTGCCTAAACAGGGAATTGCTGCAAATGCCAAGTTCATCGAAGGGGAAATGTTCACCAACAAGAAGACAACATATTATTCATATGTAGTCACTTAGATCCACATCCATCTATGGGACAATAGTAGATGGAAAGATCTCCTTATGGATAAAGGTCATCCTAGACATCATCCTCATTAGATTATCCTACCCCTTGATTTAAGGACCTCAAATTTTAATGGCATTTTCACCATAGGTTATATTTAGATTCAATTCAAATAGTGGGTGATGATTTGTTGAGTGTAAAATTATGCCCATCATAGAATGAAAAGAGAATGAGAGGGGCTGGACTAATTTGGTGGGAGGGACCAATTGTTAGGAAAATTGTGTGGCCTGACTGCCATTGGGCCCCACTCCAGATCAAGCTCTGTTGTGTGCCGCGGATGAACTCCCAACAAGTATTAATCTGGTTGAGTAAAATAAGAATCAAACTTTTGATTGTAGAGTTTTGATCAAGTTCAGATTCTCGGTTGGCAGAATTCCCATGCTAGTCAGGAGATGTGGGATTTTAGGAGGGGTACAGTCAGTAGTAGTCATGACTCTTAGGGATTACTCTATATAAGGGAGATGGGAACCCTTGGTTGATTATCCAATAAATTTGAGAGCATTCGCAGCTAGTTCACAAGTCTACCATATACCGGAACGCACAAGGTTCTAGCTAGTTCTTTCGCCAGTAGCCCCATAGAGCTGGACTGCATATGCAATATGCTAATAAGAGAACATTCTCAGTGTAATTGAGTACTCCACAACTCTTTCAATATGAAAACATGCAGCATAACATCCAACCTTCAAACATTGAGTACTCTCAAATGGCCCTCCCTGCCTCTGTCTCTGCCCACTGCGATGCCAATAGTGCAAAAACTATGTAACATGGTGACGGAATTCAAACATTAGAAGTTGGCAACATCATAAATGAGGTGTGAAATGTCAAAAACAGACTAATGGGAACCCAATAATCTCCTTTGTATTCACACTCATACTTTCTTCAAAATTTGGAAGCCCACATCAACCGTCAATACTTAACTGATTAGTGAAAATTTAAACCTTTGATCGTTGTAGATCATCGCGGAACCTTTGGATCTAACTGCATGAGTCGCTAAAATGCAAGAGACCGATGGAAGCGAAAGATAAAATCGTGTATTTATCAAAAGACCAAGAGAGATTTCCTAAAAAACACTCCCTATTGTCCATAGATGAAGTAGTAATGAGTTACCTCACGGGTGGATGGAATGGATCTCAAGAACAACTTCTTCCCCTCTTGTCTTTACTCAATCTCTTATTAAAACACTCTACCAAAAAGTATTCTCGAAGAAGAAATGGATAGACTTTTGATGTGTTATTGACTTATTTCTCTCTTCTGATCCTCACTCACTTATTAAAACACCCTACCAAAAAGTACCTTTGATGAAGACAAAGATAGAGGCTTTTGATGTGTTATTTTTCTCTTCTTCTCACTATCTCATTATATAGCACAAGGGATATATCCGTTTGACGAGAGCAATAAGAGGTCTCAAATGGCCTCTTCCATTTCCTCATTGAAGAAGAGGAATCGGGTGAATACTTAAAAGGGGATTTGACAATTCAATGCACCCGTAGACACTTAATTCCCAATTTCATGAATAAAAGTCACAAAATGTCACCAGAGTCATTTAACTCTAGTACACTTTTTTTAGATCCCATGATATCATGGGTTTTTAATTAAACTCCCATGATATCATGGGATCGAGGGCAAAAGAGTAAAAAAAAAAAAAAACATATCAGAGTAAAACGACTCCAGTGACATTTATAGAAATTTAGTTACAAAATTGGAAATTGAATGTCTAAGGGGCATTGAAATGTCAAATTCCCTACTTAAAATGCGGGGCGTTTTTATCATTAAAATGTTGGGACCACATTTGCTGACATGAAAGTGGCCCCCAACCCACTAATTCTATCACCTTTTGGGTTCATCATTCGTGGGTCCTTTTTGGCTGCATCAAGAGGATGAAAACATAAAATTTTTACAGTAGCACCAAAAGGTTGGAGAATGCCTGAAAATAACTGCAAACTTTTGAAGATCCCCACGAGAAGATGAAGTTCAGCCAGTCTTTGACCAGAAGGATATAACTAAGGCACAATGTTCTTCAAGACCTTATAACACATTGAGAAACATGATATTATCCGGCTTTTCAGTGATTTCTTTGAAAATAACACTCTCTCTTATCCCTACCATAAGAAAATAAGCGTAAAGGTTTGACACTTTCTTTTTTCCACTCATGAGGGTAGACATTTTTTTTATTTTTTTTAATTTGTGGGACCCTAAATGATGATCCAAACCATTTGAATTCTTTGGAAGTCTAGACATGGATATATGTCAAAATTTGATCCATTGACCTTTCCCAAGTCTCGAGATATTTGAAAAAAAAAAAACACAAAAACAAAGCCATAGATTTACAATTCTAGAATCCTATGGGCCTTACAATCATGATCCAAACCGTTGAACCTCTTAGGAATATTAGTTCTGGCTCTAGGCCCACATTCTAGTTAGTGACTCAATGTGAATCTTCAAAACTTAACAAAAAAAAAAATGGAGAGCCGTTGGATGTGCTCAGGTCAAAAGCATTGCATTCCATGTGATTTTGCAACAGTTCATTTTTCTTCCCTCTAAAAAAAAATTGGGACCCTAAATGATGTTCCGAACAAATGAAACTCTTCACATGCTCAAACACAGCTATGTGTATAAATTTGAGTCGTTGATGTTTCATGAATCTTGAGATATTTTCAAAAAATGCGAAAACATGGAACTGCAATTTTGGAATTCTATGGGGCCGATGTAATCATGATCCAAACCGTTGATCCTCTTTAGAATGCTGAAAAAGATCTAGGTCCGAATTTGGAACTGTGATTTACTGTAGATCTCAAGGATTTGACTAAAACAGAGGGGCATTGGTTATGTTAGGGTCAAAGGGAGTGCCTTTGACGTGACTGGTTTACCTTTTTTTTTTTTCTAAATTATGGGCCACTAAATAATTATCCAGACCCTTGGAACTGTTTAAAAGCCCAAACACGATCATGTGTCCAAATATGAGCATCGATCTTTCTCAAATCTCAAGATATTTGGGAAAAAGGGCAGAACTATTGATCAACTTTTCTAGACTTTTGTACTTACTAAAATCACAATCCTAACCGTTGATCCATTTTTCAAACTTTAGAAAGGAATATGCAGTAAAATATCCGCCTTTGATTCATTATAGATCTTAAGAAACTAATGAAAAACCGAGAAGTGTCGGATCTTAAAACATTTATTTCAATTAGGTTTTTCGTCATACCAACAGTCTAGTTGTAAAACATCTATTCTAAGACGGTTGTTTTGAAACTAATCTTTTTCCTATGGATAAAAGTTGCCTAAGATGTCTAAAGACATCTTCTTACATCACTTATATCTTAAATACAGATGGGAAAGCATGCATCGGACCACATCATTTTGCCAAAAGGAGTTACGCATGTCATGATCAAATCCCAAGAAGCTTATTATCAGGATTAACTGGACTTCGGAAAGGCATTAGATACACTCGAATGGGATTTCTTGATTAGGATTGCAATTGAGTATCCTATAATCTAAGCATCCAAAGAATATGGTTCCGAATAAAACGGGTCTGGAACATACCTTTTATATAGAAGAACCCCCATTGAATACAAATCCATGCATATGGGACCCGAAACATTCATATCTGGAGATGGATTCACTAGTATATTCATATATTAAAATCTATATTGGTTTTAAAGGTGTACATAGCTTGAGTCATATTCATACTTGAGACTCTACTTAACTTTCATCACATATCTTTAAGCTCGTTTACCCAATTATATTGAAGCAATATACATTTTATTTTGGATCTAAATTCGGATCCGTTTCTTTAAGTTAAAGCCAGAAGCAGATATAAAAAAGTAGGTTGGGACAGAGCAAAACTTGAATCCGGATTATTAAAAAGGGGTCTAGGTCCAGATCCACACTGGTTCCATCCTGGATCCAACCCATTTGCATCCATATTCTTGACCAAGGCTCTAAAAGCATTCATGTTAGATGAATTATTCACATTGCACATAAAGAATTGTGTCCAGCAAGCAAGACAGCAAGTCCGAATCAATGGGACACTTGCTGATGAATGTAAGGCACATGAAGGGATCAGACAGGAAGTCCCACTCTCACCCGATTTGTACAGTATTTGGGGTAAGGTTCTCTCCCAAGAAGTTTTTGAATTGCATAGTCAGAAACGCTTTGATCCTCCTAGAAATGCACCATGTGGAACTCAAGTACCTCTACTAGGCAGGCGTTCAATAGGAAAAAGAGCCAACTCCTACAAAACCACACGACATTCATGGCACTATAAAACATTCTAGGCATAACAACATGCAATTACTCAAATCAATATAATATTTGGAAGCCAACTTGACATATTTGCACACAATAACCTAGACACTAGACAACTATCACTTAAACCTAAATTTTGGTGTTCAACTCGCAAACATTGACAATACAGAAATCCAAATTACTGATCTCATTTAACAATTGTTTTCTTTGGATCAGATGCAACGCAACGACACTACCAGACACCTGACACTAATAAGTTGGAATCACTAGACCAAAATCTTGGGAATAAAAGATATTAAAGAACGAGCTTCGACTTCACTCGGGCACATGGTATGGAGATTCATTCGCCACCCTGACCAATTTTGGTCTACTCTGCCTTGCAAGAAGTATCTGCAAAGCGCTTTGTTTTGTACTTGTACTGTGAAACCAACAAATTCTCATATGTAAAAAGCGATTAACACCCACCTGGTTTTTTCCCCATGTCTGTGTTCAAAACCGCTCTAGATTTATCTGGTGTGCGTTTGTATGAGCTTAGCAGGTGCCACCCCGCTGAATTATTTCTGTTGGGTAAAAAACCTGAGGTATACATACCCATGCCATGTAAAAGAATTCCGTCACAGGGATCAGGTGTATGAACATATTTCTTGGGTAGTTGGGTGATGGGGATAGGATACATGTATTTAAGAACTGCTAGATCCTCAAGGTGCAGTCACTGCAGAAAAGGCTACTGCCTTCAAGATTTGTCCACACTTCAAGTCAAGGACCTCATACACAATTCAGGCCTAACCTTGCAATGGAACCAGGACCAAATCTATTTGGGGCCCAATTATCTCCACAAGGTCCTTTCCATCCCTCATGGGGACCAAGATAAACCTTGCTGGGAGGGGCAGCCAGCATTAACATGTTCAGTTCGGCCATTTACAATACCTACAATATAATTCACCTCCACTTGGTCTCCAAATTCCATTTTTGGGCACTGACCATCTCATCAAAGTTACAAATGTTTGCATGGCGTGCATTACATAGTCATCAACTGCAAGCTAATACATATATTCACCACGTACACCCCATATGCATCTGTTGTCGATCAGCAATGGAAACAGCTGACAATTTATTGTCCTAATGCACATTTACACCACACATGGGAATATTTGCCAAATAAAATTGTTAAACCCACCTCATTTGTATTATTTACACAATGGTTTTGTGTTGCAAACACCCATGACAAATTAAGCTGTGGGAGTTTCCATCTCCTGGTAAGTTTGGAAAGGTAGAAACAATATGTTTTTAATGACCACCTCCTCCATCCACATGACAAATGAGTTGTCCAATAAAGGTATAGCCAACTTTTCCAAAAATTGCTTGGACCCACCATCGCAATGCCTTCTGCAACATGGATTCCCCCCCTTAAACTATCTTAGACTTAATTTTGATGGGGCATACCAGCCAACAGATGGGATCTCAGCCATTTAGAGAGCACAAGGGCATCCTGTACTCGCATATTCGGGTCAGCTACTTAAGTTGGCAACTAGGTTCGCCTAGACCCACTCCTATTAGGGATGGATTTGGTAGTGGTTTCTTGGTATCGATGGTTTTGGGTTTTGCTGTTATACCAGTTCCACCCCATATATATATCTCTATTTGTTACTAAAAAGTACAAACAAAACTCATGTGGGGCAAGTGGTGTTGGGCATTAACTTAAGATATGGAAAAAGACAGTGTTGTGTTTGATCTCTATCACACAATCATTCCCATGCATTTATATATTTTAAAATTTTAAGCTTTGAGTCTGACTTGACCCAATCAACTGGTACCCCTTCTTCTCTTCCCTCCCTCGTCTTTTCACTACTCCTACACCCTTCACTCTGAAATTCTTCCCGATCTCTTTAGAAGTCTTAATTCCTTCTGTAGAGTTTTAATTTTGTCATCTTTCAGTAGTAGAAGAATGTAAGTGGTATCCGAAAAACGCACAGCCTCCTTTAAAACATACTAGCATAAAATCCCGTGCGATGCATAATAAGTGTATCGTGTTAATTGAATAATAAATTAAAATTAATATTTTGATTTAGTATTAATTAATTAAAATATAAATTGAGTGAATGGCAAGCCTATATATATTTATTTAAACACAAGTAATTAATAAGAAGCCTATTTATAGTGTCCCAATAATATGTGAGCAAATATTAGTAAATTAATTGTGATCACCGTGGGGAAAAGCCTTAGATGATCCCAATTCCGTGAATGGTGCTCACTGCCAAACTATGAGCCCCCGCTTGTGCACAATGATTGGTCAGAGTTCAACGATGTCTACATAGTGTAACAATTTAAGCATAGAAATAGCATTATATGATGTGCAAATTCAGTCCACAAAAATAATAACTAGAAATGCACATATACCCATACAACGGTAAAGACATGAATGCAGATTCCATAATACCAAAAGTGACTGAATTTGCAAACGAAAATGACTTTGTGAAAATGCAATTCATGCCCAACAATTTGGATTACTATTTTTTTTTTTTTTTTGTCTTTCTTGATGTCCCAAAGCACATATATTTTGATTTTCATCAACATAAATGGCCTAAGCTTAACAATGAAGGCACAGTAGCATTGTAAAAAAAGCGCACAGTAATTGAAGATAGTGAATAGGCGCAAGTATCAAATTCAAAAAGAGTGAATGAATGCCTGGAAATACAGTTTTATATTTTGAGAAATACACGACATTGATTCTGCTCATCTTTTTAAATATTTCTTTTCAATAAACAACTAAGACTTATTTATGATTTATTCTCCTTCTATAAACATAGAAATAATATAAGGGCATGCAAGACATATTAGATCCAGACCAAGACCAAGCTATGTAACTGTATTCATTCACGTCCAACCAGGCATGGCAAATAGTGGCTCGAAACAAACAAGTGCTGGACCAAAACTAACCCAGTGCATTGAAGTGCCCGATCAGTGTGTATAATGGAGATGACATTTAACACAAAGTGCAGATGGAGAGTAACATTTAGTCATTATTTTTGTAATCTATGGGATGCAAACATTGAGAAGATAGAGTTAGGGATTGCAAAAAGCGGCTCGAAACAAACAATGGCTGGATCAAAGCCAACCCAGTGCATTGCAGTGCCCGATCATTGTGTATAATGGAGATGACATTTAACAGAAAGTGCAGATGGACAGTAACATTTAGTCATCAAACAACTTTGTAATCGATGGGGATGCAAACAGTGAAATTTAGTATGGCACCATATATTTTCCAGGGCATCATCATGATATATTATTATATTATGTACTACACTATATCAATTCATCAACATTCCAAAATTTCTCATGTC
Organism: Cinnamomum chago; assembly: GCA_038049695.1. Taxonomy (NCBI): domain Eukaryota; kingdom Viridiplantae; phylum Streptophyta; class Magnoliopsida; order Laurales; family Lauraceae; genus Cinnamomum; species Cinnamomum chago. The sequence goes on along the minus strand of CP142453.1, from coordinate 25,362,006 downwards.
TGTACCAATAACCATTTCTCAACTTTGAAGAAAAATTTGAATCTCACATAACTATTTAGTTGCTTTTATACTTGCTGAGATGAGCGATGACAAGCAATACCAACTATTTGAAATTCAGAGAGGGTACTGACGATTAGAAAGGGAGAGAAGGAAAGAGTAGGGAGAGAGAGAGACAGATAGAGAGAGAGGAGGTTAAGAAAGGAGAGAGACGTAAAGAGGAGTTTAGATGGAGAGAGAGGGGGGACACATCAGTTCAATGAATCATTTTAAGATGAGGTTTTTTTTTTAAATTCAAAATTGAGATTTATTAATTGGGTCCCATTTCCATATGCTGATGTGGCTAACTGTGGATGGATTTAAACTCAAAAAAATCCAAAAGTGTGTCTCAACTGCACCAACTATTTTGTATCTTTCAAGAGAAAGAATGCTTTTCATCTCCCTCTCTCCCTTTGCATATGACAGGCAAGGAAATACCAATTTGCAGATTTCCCACCTCAGATTGTAAAGACTCAAATCTGTCACACTGTCATCTTTTCTTTGTCATCTCGGTTTAGTTTGGTTTTTTTTCTACATGGATTTTGAACCGTGCTGCTTTTTAAGAAACTGTAGCAATCCAAGGTGCATTGAATTAGAGGCTGATAGTCCAGGAGCTGCTTTAGTTGGTCATGGGTTCTTTATAGGGAGAAATTTAAGAATTTTCCCAACTGCGTTGTTTGGTGGGTATCCAAATAAACGTACGAAAATCAAAGTGGGTGGGTTTTTGAGAAACTCGCATGCAGTGAAAGCAAAGGAGGAAAATATGTAATGGAAAGACGTTATGGAACTGTGATATTGCATCAAAATGGGCACTTCAGAAATTTGCACAGCCTTTTTTTTCCGAACTGCTTTAACATAGTAGTTTAAAAATCGACCACTTCCCCGTAAATTATGGGTCTAAGGCACTCTAAGGTAAAAATGAGTTCTATTTTACGCCAAACTCCCACTTCTGGATAATCTTAGACTCAATTTCTTTGTACCTATTCCTTGCCTGTAGCCTCTTAGCCATCTATTTGCACACCATAACGCATATTTACATCAATACTTGTGTCAGCAGATTACCACTGTTTTGTCCTCCCTTAATTTAAAAATCAATGAACAAAGAACAAATTAAAAGTGACAATTGACTACTATCTAAAAAGAATTTGATAATACACACTCTGATAGGGACTTTTCTGCACCTATCAAAGAATCTGGCTCTCTCCAAACATCCTAATCTCAATTCATTCAAATCAGCGCAGCTATACAAACAATATAATAAAAACAAAAATAAAATAAAAAATAAAAACAGCAGAACCATATGATACAACCAAAGAATAAGCAAAATTTCAAGACTGCCAGAGCCTTACCCTTGTATGGGCCGCTTTCCATAAGAACGTTCCTTTGAACTTCTTGTTTGTGCAGAAGTGGTAGCTGTATGGGTGTTTGAGGTGGAGGCGGAGGCGGAGGCGGAGGCAAAGGTAGAAGCAGCATGAGATGGTGATCCAGAACGAGATGACCATACAGGTGTAGAGGATCTGTAAGAGGACCCATGATAGCCAGGCCTCGACGGCTCTTCCAGGTTTCCATGCTTCTTCGACAACAACACCGAAACCCGTTGCATGGAAGGGCGCAGCTTTGGGTCACCCTGCACACACAGGAGAGCGATCTGTATGCACATTCCGACTTGATTGGTAGCTCCAGTGGACGCCAAAATTGGGTCCATAATTTCTAAACTCCGGCCTTTGGAATAAAGCTTCCATGTCTACACCAATGACAACACAAGTAAATTTTGTTAGCCCTCCTAAAGGTTATCAAGCATAACATGACCAGGCCCTTTGATTAGTACTATATAAAACACTAAACAGGATGCCATATTTCTGACACAGGATAATGTATCTGCTGTGCCCCACCTTCCATGGGCCACCATGTTCAAGCTTGCACCACCTTCCATGGGCCACCACGTTCAAGCTTGCACCAACCATATTCATACTTAGCCATTTACAGGGATTTCCTATTGGATGTGAAGAGCTGCTAGATTATTTGTTCCAATACTCCATTGCCAAGCTACCAATGGATATCTATGATCATCTGATCAGTTCAACCTTTTTAGCAATGGCCCATCCCAAGTAGACTTGGTTAACCACTCAGGTCGTTGTAATGGATGCTGTGTAAGCTTTTGATGAGGCTGCATATCATATTCCACACTTGGTCAATATAACTGTAACAAGGTGTTTGTCGTCATTGTTTTGAAATGGAATGACCACGACTCTTGCAATGCAGATTGTGTTCTCAGTTCTCACCCATTCAAGAAGGCTGTGCACATCAGGTTCCATGTAGAAGCTTGAATTCTTCTTACCACTGATCAACTCCAGAACAAGAACGCCATAGCTGAAGACATCGGCTTTCACCGAAAGCTGCCCATGCATCAAATACTCAGGAGCCATATATCCACTGTTAGCAGCCCAAAACCAGGGCAGAAAAATTAGATATTTAGTTGCAAGCTGAAGAATAAATTGCAAACTCAAAATACTCAATTGCAGATCATTGCGTTTAAGTTTAAAGACGCATTCTAAGCATCTCCTAATTTACTTGAATATACGTATTAGAACTACAGCATACAGTTTAAGGGGAAGGGAAATCAGACTTTCAGTGCAACATCTTACAGGTGATCCCATGAGCACCAGGAGGAACAGATATTACACAGGTAGAATCGGCAGATGGATATGGACTTTGATTGGGAATATGATACAGTATGGATATGTTGCCTATTTTGAAGTATCCTAGTATCATGGGATGCTCACCATGAAAACACATGGAAGAATCCGCAGGTGATTTTGGATCAATGACCTGGTGAGAGACCATACAGAACCTAGTGGAAGACTGTACAGATAGACCATAGCCCAAAAACAGAACATGTCCAGCCATCTGATTGTTGAGAGGTTCACCCAGTGAAAGTGGCCAGTGAGCCTTTTTGTGCTAAACCAAGTTAACAGTCCATCTAATGCCCCTGCTGATAGGTTGAGAAGAATAATTCAGATCGACTTGATTTTTGGTCTACAGCCCAACTACATGATCAATGCCAGATTTGAACAATTGACCACTGTATCCAATTGCTGCACTCAATGAAGCATGTACCATGCCAGCATTCCTAGCAATTTATACCCATATGAAAACAGAGGTTAGCTTTCTGCTCTAACTTCACATCAGGGTATTTAACAGCAGATCAGGAAGGCTATTCTAATTTTTAGAGAGACCTATTGTTCTGCATGATCTACTTTTAATTATAAGTTAAGATAACATTTTAAGTGTATCAACTCTTGGTATGTAGCTTCTCTATGTAATGAAACAAGTAAGACAACATTTTAAGTATATCAACTCTTGGTGTTTAGTTTCCCTATGTAATGAAATCTATGAATAGTTTATGACTAAAAAAGGAACAAACAAAAGATCAATGAGAAGAGCGTACTTGGTGCCAGCCACTCGAGTTTGCACATGTGTTTGATCCTCAGGATAGAGCCTAGCCATCCCAAAGTCTGCTATTTTTGGGATCCACTTCTCATCAAGAAGGATGTTACTGGCCTTGATATCCCGGTGGATAATGCAGCTATGAGTGTCCTCATGCAAGTACAGAAGCCCACGCGCCACCCCAACAATCACATCATACCGCTTATTCCAATCGAATTGTCTCCGTCTATCTGCATCTGCACTTCCACAGCATCAATCTATTATTAATTGATTCAAGCTAGCATACCATGAATATAAAAGCAGCAGCGCAGAGGATGTCCACTTAGAAAGGTTGGTTTTCCAAGCCCTTTCAGTATGTTGTAGGGCACACTGTTCAGAAATCCAAAGCGCAACCTGGATGGATGTTCCCAACTAATCAATCGGCAGCCAGATACATCTAGGCCCCAAATAGATGAGATATGGTTTCAATGATGATGATGAGCAGAATACATTTAAGAGAACATCTAGTGAGAGCCTGTTCTCAGTAGAGGGATCTTCCAATGTGAGAGATTCTCTATGCATGGAACTTCCATTATAGAACCCATCATATCAATGCTTCTACCAAACTTGAAAATTGTAAAATGTCATACACTTCCTCCTCTCGAAGGGCCCACTTGGATGGTGGAATTTCTGACTGGAATTCCACCGTCAAATTTCAAATCACAGTCGAACATTGTCAGCATAAATCCTCATTTGGTGGTTGGAATTTTCTACAGTCACAAGAATTTCTACAATGATATGCCAGCTCAATCCCTTGAAGCCAATGCCACAGTAGCATTTGAGAGACTTAAGGAAGAATACAGTCTGGTAAATTTCCCAAATTCTCGACATGAATTCTCCCAATCAAAACAGCCCCCGCAAGAATATTGGGGAGCTTATGTTGGGAGAGTTCCAAAATCTCCCAAATTTCTATTAGAAATTCTATCATTGGAATTCATCAAGTACTAATCCTAAAAGATTACTCCAAGTTCCCAAAATTCTGAGAATTTCAAAGGCTATGTCAGCCATGTCAATGTAGCAAATTCTCGTAGTTTTACCTTTTGGAACTCTTCCCATCAAACATAAATATGGCTACCAATCTCTGACAGCCCAAATTCCTATAAGAAGTTCCACTTAGGTCCTGTTTCTTTTGTGTAACTGAATTCTTAGGAATTCTAAAATATTTTAGAAGTGATTAAAATTAAAGAAACGCTGAATATCCGGAAATCACCATCAAATAATCCCCCCTATAATGGAAAATGAATTAGAGAGAGATGGGAAATGAATTCTCAGCCATCATCCTAGTAATTAAAATCCTAAGAAAGTCAATGTCCCATCTGTCTCTTCACCTTATATTCTTCATCTCTCACCTCTTTAATCACCCTTTGTTGGAGCCTATGTGACCATGAATTCCCATATATTCAATTGCATGCAATCAAACAGGCCCATTTATCTAAGTAGGCCCATTTATCTAAGTACATGTATACGGCATATGATTACCTAGCATATATGAGGACGAAAGATGGGGATCCAGAGGACCAACAAATGGGCAAGGATGGGTAGCCCATCTTTTATCAATGTATAGATAATTCAATGGTCTTCAGATTTCCACCTTTCTCTATCCTTACTTTCCTCAGATGAAAGCAAAGCCACCGAGGGCCACAAAACCTTAAATACAAGAAGCTTCCACGAAATGGGAGAAGGAAATAGGTTTCATTAGATCAATTATATCCACAAGAGGAGTCAACCTTGTACGGTGCAGGAGCCCATGCACAGATGGAAGTTATAGATTGTCTTAACCACAAGGTTCCGGTTCGTGTCACCTAACCCATCAGAAAGTCAAGAGTCAAGACCTTACCATTGATTTTCCACTGAAATGACCAAAACCACCTCAACATCCGCTTACTTCATAAGATCAGGAGCAGAGTGGGCCATTTGAATTAACTGCCAAGTTTGCCTGACAGGGTGGGTCCCAAAGGCTCATCTGGGTTGTCCACCGTCTGGTAGACTACCATCAATATTCCCTCATCTCGTACACACACGTGGGGCAAGGGATGACACCAGAGAAAGAGAATGGGTGTTATCAAAAACCAGAGAGAGAGAGAGAGAGAGAGAGTGGGTGAGAGGTGTGCTCCTTCAATATAATTTTCTTCCCCTTTGAGTGGGTTTTATCACAACTAGTTCAAAATGAAATTCTCTCTTTATTCTATTACTTGGCCAAATTTCACGCCAATCATAGAAGATCTCACCCTTTGATCATGTAAAATACACCATTAAAATAATTCTTCCATTAAACCTTTCTTACATCAAAGAAAAATCTGGTTGAATACTAAAACAAGAAGTACGATTTTTCTCAATCTCAGTTTCGATACAAGATGTATCCAGCGGATGGAGTTTCATACCTGCCCTCAAACAATTCTCAGAGGGCTGTCCCCAAAGGATCCCCCATTGATATGATAGAATCTCAGATGATGACCCTCTAAATCAATAAGGGAATCCCAACTTCTTAAGCACAATCCACTCAAAATCTCCTTCTCCCCAACAATCATTCCAATTGGAATTGGAGCCTCCATCAGATGAACTAATAGTAAACACCCTGACTTGTAAGCTTCATTGCAGATCAAGTTCACAATGACAATCATCATCACCCAGATGATCACCCAGATGGTCCTTATAAGGCACATGAAATTTAATGATCAGATGGTTAGGACTTAGGACCATCCAATCTCATTCAATCCAATACCTGGATTGCTACTAACTACCCCATCAACAATAAGGACCACATCTGGGACATCAAGGAGGTACACATTACCCACGTGTACAGTTGATGATCAATCAAATTTTTTTTTTTTTGAATAATATTGATGATCAATCATCACAAGATAGATTCTACCCAAAAAAAAAATCAAGAGAGAGAGAGAAGCTTACTAAAGAGGATTTTGTCGAGGCTGTCGTTGACAACGTATTCATAGACAAGGAGCTTCTCTTCGCCGTGTGCGCAGTACCCCAGAAGGGTAACCACGTTCCTGTGCTGCACACGTGCGAGAAGCTTCGCCTCGTTGATGAACTCCTTCTTCCCCTGGTTCGACGTCTGCGATAGCCTCTTCACAGCTATCTCTCTCCCATCCTTCAATTTACCCTACAAAAAAAGACCCCAAATCTCTCAAAACCTTAAACCCATTTCAGTCAGTAATTTCATCAAACAGATGGTGTGCACTCCTTCGTTTTTCACCTACTTTAAAGACAGCGCCAAAACCGCCCTGACCCAGCTTGAATTTGAGGTCGAAATCTCCGGTTGCAGCGACCAGGGTCTTGTACGCGAATTGCTTCTGCTCATTCGTCCTCAAATCCTCCACCCCATCCCTCGAATCTGATCCACAAATCAATAACTACATAAATAACCAAAAAGATCGGATTTTTTTTCCTGTTTCCTTACCTATCTTAGAATTTCTGAATGCATTTACCCGTGCACGTACAGGATAAGAAGGTCTTGATGAAATTTTCGAAAAATTTTCCATGTTTCGACATGAAAACAGAGGTGGGGCTGTGATCTGCTTGGTACCCAGATGTTGAATTTCCTCGACTAGGCCATGAATTGCAGAAAGGGGTCTTTTGGGGCCGCCTCTAATTTTAGCTTTTCTTGATGGCTTTTGGTGCTGCGCGTTTGATTGTCGGTGTGTTGACGAGTAGAGAAAGAAGAGATTCTTGTGTGTTTGAGAGGGTGACTGGAGAGAGGAAAGAAGGACTCAGCAAGAGACGGCTACGTAACAGGAACGCGGGCGGGGGAGAGCGAGAGGACTCAGCAAAAGACAGCAACGTACAGGAACGCGGGAGGGAGGGATAGAGAGAGAGAGGTATTTTTTTGTCTTTGTGATATCGTTTTGGAAATCGATTTGGATTCATTTGCGTATGCAACGATGGATGGTGGGTTTGGTCATCAAGGTTCGGTGGCCTCTTCAGGTCAAGTGAATACATCAACTTTTTGACCTTTTATTAAGAGCCCAATAGTCCATCCAGGTAATCCTGATAAGTGATCCAACTTTGAAACTTTTTTTTTTTTTTTTTCTCAAATCAGCTTTTGCCTTTACTCTAGTCAAGTTGTTCCCACTATACATATTATTAAAATATAAAAAATTCACATTCTTTAGTTTTTCTTTTTCTTCATTTGGTCTTGCAGCCATTTTTTGACCCGTTTTGTAACTTTACTAATAAAGTAAAGTGAGATGAAATGTCAAATTAAGAGAGAAAAAAGAAAAAGAATCAAATAAAAAAGTGATGACATTTTATTATTTTTATCTAGTGCAGTGAGAAAGTATCTTTTCAAGCGTTTTTTGAAAAAAAAAAAAACTGACATTGGATCATTTAGTGACATGCAAAAATAATTTTTTACTTTGTTTTTATTTTTTAGAAATATGTTATTTTTTTTAATTTGACTGGTAAAGTGAATTTATAAAATAGGCCATAAAGTTTAGTAAGGTTTGGTGGGGCCGCAACAAAGAGAGTAGTTTGTGATATTGAGTGGTTTATAAGACTTTTACCAAAAGATTATTGAGTGGTTTAACGATATAAACATCTGCCAAAAAGAGAGAAAATCTTGTACTTTGAGAATTCATTTTTCCAGGAAAGTGCCCATAGGTCTCCTGTATAAACTTTCTCTGTTGAAGGGAATTTTGGATCAATGTGACCGCAGCGCAGATGCATTGAACATGGATTTTCTTCCTGCAAACGATTTGGTGGCCTTTGTGAATGGGGTTGAAGTTATTTTTGTTATGGATTATTTGATGATCCTGATCAAACGTCCTTCACACTATATATGGCCATCTTCTCCATTTATGGTGTCTAGATCTTGCTACGAAAGTGCGTGTTTCATTTTAGTTTGAAATACATGGTCATGTCACTAGTTTTTTAGTCATTTAACCTTATGTATGTCTCTATTAAATTTCAAATTATTGATTTTTCACTAAAAGTCTTCCATGACTATCCTATCAATTTTTTATTAATAAATTAATTCTTGTTGATTCTTCCACATTAATTTGAAGGAGTGTTTAACCGTTCCAAGGCCCAGAAAAAAAATCCAATCCGGTACATGACTTACATGATATATCACATGTGGATTGGGTTGGGTAAATATATCTGGACATATTGCATTAATTAGTTGGTTTCTTAACTTTTTGCTTTTCTGCGTGGGTGGTTGAAATTCTTATTTCCGGGACACAAAGTTGCTCCATTGGCACCTTTAAAACCTTGACCCATTCATACTGTCGTCTGAACTTAAAAAAACTTTCAAGCGATAGTGCCGTCACATCAAGACAGACAAGCATGATAGCTTACGGTACGTTCTTGAAACCTAGGATAAAAGGTGAATTGGTAATTTGGTATGCCCTCAATCCTCATCCTCACCCAGTAACCCTCATGTAAAGATAATAGTCATAACTAATATCAAATTTCAATGTTTTAGTCCAATTCTATTTGCACAATCATTGCCATTGAACCGAATGTTTTATTTACAAATGAAATACATAATTTTTTTTAAGAATTGCAATTTTTATTTATTTTTATTTAAAGTTTTTATTTTAATAAAGGGGGCCAAGATAAACTAATATATCCATCTTTGCCCTTTTTTTAAATTTTTTTATTTTGCTTATTATTTTGTTCGTAAATGTGTAAGTCTAAACTAAGAGCTAGAATCATCAATTTTGGTTGGCTCAATTTTAATTTTGACCTTTTCAGTTTCACTTTTGATCATCCTAATTGATTCGGGCTTTATGTGAAGCCCGTTAAATTTAATTTGACATTAGAGTCCACACTTAGGATAAGATGATGAAAATAGGGTTTAAAAGGGTGGACTTAGGCTTGGACAAGCTGAGCTGAGCCGAGTCGAGTAAGATTTCAAATTGATTCAGCTGAATTGCATGCGACTTTGTCTAATCCCTTTTGACTTTTTTGCATCAAAGAGAGAGATAGAAGAATAATGAGATCGAAGAGCCTATCAATCGAGCGTATCCAACGCAAAGAGTTTGATGAATTGCCTAGGTTAGAAAATAAGACTGGAGCTTGCTATAATTGTGATATAAATTTTTTTTAAATAGAAATAACACCCTTGACTCTCACCCCCACCATACACTAAGAGCACCAACATGTATTTTTTTTAATCTTATATCATAATTGTAGCAACTCCCAATTGTACTTATCAAGATAAGTGATCCATCAAATCTTCCTGGTGGAATGGGCCCTACATATATTATGCGATTTTTTCAAGCAACTCTTTTGAGGTCAACGTCTATCCTCATTCCTGAGCGGTCATAATTGTAGTCGAGCCCTCACCATCACCATAAAACTATTGTTGTGGCGTTTCCTATCACTAATTGGTTTTGGGATAAGTGGTAGCTCAATGGGGTGTAAGATCCTATAAATGGTATCAGAACGTGATATGTCGGGTGTTCGAGTCACGGAACACGTATTTTGCGAGTTCATAGCAAGAGTACCTCAATTTTGAGTCTCTTATATTCCCCATTAGAGTCATTCATGGTTAAATATTGTACTTTTAGGTTTATATAAATCAAGTGAAGAATGAACAAGTGGGAACCATGACTGGCTTGGGTCTAGGTGGGCCCAGTTGGTGATACTCTAAATATCTGTCAAGTGTCATACATTGACCTTAATTTGAACTGTTGAAGTCCCAATGTAAAAAGGGTTAATGAATGAAAAAGGATTATGAGCAAAGGACCACCATGACCAAGGTAACGTTGCCAGTCCAGATCCTTTGGCGGAGTTATTGCATGAAATCGTGCGACACTTTTTCCGGCGGACTTAACAATTGAGTTCATTCCTCTCCAACCATATATCATCAGGGCCCGTTTGATAATTTCACTAATATAGTCAAGTAAAGTCAAGTAAAGTTAAACATCCCATCAAAAACACTTTTTACAAAAATTTCCTCCATCTTTTCCAAAAAAAGTCAAAAAGCAACTACATTTACTCACTAAAAAACAAAAAATCTCCATTTCCCCATACAAAAAGTCAAAAATATTTCATTCCAAACAACTAAAAATAAAATACCATCATAACTCACTTATATTTTATTCATTCTTTTCATTTCACTTCACTCCACTTTATTTTAAAAGTAAATTACCAAACGGGCCCTCAAGTTTCTGCTCAAAGTGACTAAGACCCTCCGTACGATCAACTACCGTAAGGACAATAATGGTTCCCTTTTTACATATTACATGCCTAAATGCAATTTACATATGAAAATGTTTTATATGTAAATTATATATATATATATATAAGCTTTACACTTATGTTTCAGTTTGCAACATTTGTTCACCATTGTTAATTTTATATCATTTACGCATGTGAATCACTTTATCACGTTTATCTGAATTACATGTGAAAATGATAAATCTTTATTTTTGTAAATTATATTTAGGTGTTTTTATCTTGATAGTAGCAATAATTAGGAGCACTAAAAATGGTCACCACCTTTTGTTCCTGTAAATGTTTAGATGATTGTCAAACCATGAAAACATTGAAAAGAAAAAATGAAGTGTTGCTATAATTAAAAAAAATGAAAAAAACACATGTCCCTAGTTAAATCCCTCCATGATTAGTCGATAAAGTGGGACCACCTGCACAAGATATACAATTAAAATATTCTAATGCAACTCCACTCTATACCAAACATAGTAACTTTTCAATCATTTCTATACTTTTTAAATCCATACAAACAAAAAAGACCAAACCATAAAAAGTTTCATGGTGTTTCAATCTCATATAAATAAATTGTAACCCATCTTTTCCATCACTGAAGTCATGGTGTTTCAAAAAAGAATTTACTATGTGCTATTTACAAAATAAACAGACGCCACATTTTCAAAACGAATACCCCTCCATGTGCAAAAAAGGAGAGAATTCTTACATATTAGCTCATCGAGCTCTTCTATTAGCATAAGCATCCCACATCTCTAATGCCATTGCATCTCGTAAGTGATAAGCATATTGACTATTAGATTCTTCATTGTTCGCTTCATCCTGACGATCATCATTATCTTCATCATCTATGAATATTCTTTCATCACGATAACGTTCATATAATTCATCTATACTGAGACTTCTCTTCATGATAAAGTTGTGTAATACATCACATGCATTTACAAACTTTACTTGTGTCTTAATAGGATAATTACGAGGTATATGTGTCAAAATTGGAAAGCCTTCCTTCTACAGGCCAAATGTCCTTTCAATAACATTTCTCAGCTTTGCATATCGAAGATTAAAAAGCTCACTAGCTGTCCTGGGAGCCAATGCTTGAGCTCCAAATTCCTTTAGATGATATCGAGTCCCACAATATGGTCCAATAAAACCTTGTCTATTACCATATCTAGCATCAACAAGAAAATACTTTCCTATAAAGATTCAATATGACAATTATCAGAAGATTGCAACATGCTTAACTAGTTTTCAGAAATTATAATAACTTTCAGATTTACATCTTGAAATAAATATTTTCCTTCGAGAACTTGAAGATTGTAGAGTCCCCTATTTTGTAGAACATCGGATAAAATTTTTTGACCATTGGCTGATCCTTCAAAACCAGCACATACAAGATGGAACATCATGTCCAAACCAACTATTGTCATTACATTATGTGCAATAAAACCTTTTCTACATCGTTATCGTTGTTGATCTTTAATTGATACGTACCCATGCTGGAACATAAGTGCCATCAATGGCACCAATGCAGTCATATCCCAATATAGCAAAAACATTTGTCATCAATAACAATTTAAACATTCATCATAGTGAGTAAAAGATACAACGGTATAAATTATTTATGTACCTTGAAAAAAGGGTAAAATACTGGATTGAGTGCAATCTGAGCTGGAGTAGACATTTCTGGTCTAGGAAGCATTACATAATGAAGGCAGATATATAAAAGCGAGTTTAGAACAGCATTGAAATACTTGCTAATTGTTTGGCTTGAGTGTTGAAATTAAATTTGCATTACTCGATTTCTTTGACTATGACCTATAATAGCTAGAAAGATGGCCACCTGTTCTTCTACAGAAACTCTTTTAGTTGCACGCAGTAGCCTTTCTCTCTTTAGTAAATCACATAATTCTAAAAACACATCAGTACTCCTCATGCGTTGTAAATCATAGGAATTACGAGGATTACTCCTAATGAAGTACTGAGTAAACTCATGGCCAGACAGAGACGACTCATGTGTTCGCTTCCTCTTTTTTATCCTCTTTTATTTATAGTGATGGTCCCATAAAAGTAAAACTGTAACCACTGTCATTGCTACTGTGTGTAAAAATACGATATTCTTTTTTATATCCATTACTTTTGCGCTGCTAGAATATTGATTGGCAAATATTAGAATAGAAAAACTAACATAGCACAATAATCCACACTATATATCAACATGATTAATCTACATAATCCATGGATCACAATAAGAAAAATGGCAACATGAGTACATTATAACATTCATCATAAAGGAAACGACACTAATAACATAGAGTCATTTCAAATTATAACATGACAAAAAAGAAAACTACGTCCCATGACAAAAAAGAAAACTCAAAGCCACAAAAAGCAAGCTCAGCAAACCAAGAATCCTAAATAGAGCCACTTAGCTCCACCATGAGCCATGCACGGCGTCGATCCTTTGTTGAAAATGCCTGAGAGCCCTTACTTCTAAAGGTCTAAATCCAACTCTTAGATAGCAGCAACAATGTCAGCTTGGCTTGGCCCTGATTGAGCCATCTTGACAGCAAGGTAGATCAAAGTAGTGTTTATATCCTTAATTGCATGTGCAAGTTCATAATCGCTTTTAGTTTCATCCTGCACATTGCGTCGAGAACTACCAGTTGAACGTTTTTTGACGCGTGGTGCTTCAGAGACACCTTCATCCATCTTATTAAAGCTACTTGATTCTGCCGCCACATCATGGATGGATGCCTAGGGGGCTTCCATCGAATGTGGTGGATGTTGGTTAGTCAACATCACATCTCTTCCATCAGCGATTGAATCTCCATATATAATAGCAAACTTTTCATAGCTGACCGCGCTCCTTCCTTGATAGTAATCATTGCCAGGGTGTGCCTGAATTAGACAAATGTGATCAAAATAAAGTAACAATTATTGAGTTAAAAATGTTTAATATAATATTAAGATATATCTATAATTACTCACCGTGACATAATCATCCCACACTTGGTCACTTGCAGTAACCTTTTTTGTAACATCATCCCAACCAAAACCACTCCCATGAGAGTCTTGATAAGATTGTAATGATTTTTTAACGTTCTTAGGTGATTTCTGATTTTATGTTGAACACATTCCCTGCCATATTCTTTCTTTCATCTTTCATTCAATCTCCCTCCACCCTTCCGTAGTTCATCCCGTTCCATCCTTTCGCCCGAGATTGATTTGTTCTATCAATATATCAGCTAAGTATTCATCTGCAGACTCCGTCCATGTGGTATTCTTCTTTTCCCTCCTACCACGCTTTTTTCCAGAAGATGTACCGACATTAATGCATTCAATATCTTCACCGCATATTTCATTATCCATTTAGCATAAAGAGTTATTAAAAAAAGCTGATGAGATTCAAAATCCATGATATTAATAATATATAATTGACAATTTTAACTATAAAAATCATATGATATAATCTCGTACATTCCAATATTCTATGTACATCAATTCTATAGAAACAACTAAGCCCATTTCAAGCTATAGAACAAATTACATTGAAGGCTCCAAGCTATACAAACCATTGTTGTTGTATGAGTATAAGAAACATTGTTGTTGTATGATACTAAAAGTTTGGTTTCTTCATATACTCGTGGCAAAACCATTTTAGTGCAATGACTGGAACCAACAACAACAAAAATAATGAACGATGGAAACATATCATAGTATAAAAGTTTTTTTTTTATTTTTATCTGCTTCATTTCAAGCAACATTTTTATTTATATCCACAAGAGTGGTCCAAAGAGAATCAGGAAAACTCTACATTTTCCATCATTTCCTCATATTTCTAGGCTAAAACACCCCACCCACAACAAAGAAAAGGCAAAACCCCACCTGTTTTCTATCTCTCATTAACCAACTATTTGAAGTCTTACATTGGGCATAAAGAAAAAAAAAACCAGATAAAAAACCAACCACATTGAAACAGAGTAATACATGAAAGAATAAACCCAAAAATCCATATTCATATTTCCTCCTTTCCGACGCAATACATGAAAGAATAAACCCACTGATAATTATATCACACACACACACACACACACACACACACACACACACACTATCAATCCCTGCCTTTTTTTTTTTTTTTTGGTTGCTTGGAGGAGGAGAGAAAAGTATTTAGGAATAGGGGGAAGAAGAGAAGAAGGCGAACCCCAACCTCGATTTCTGTCATTCCATGTGCACCTGATCACAAGGTTCGTGCACTCTATTTTATCCCCAAATTGGACTCTGACTAGGGTCCAAACCATCCATTTTTCCCATGTTGTTTCTTCACTGCCGATGGCAGTTTAGTCATTTTGATTTATTTTAGAGCCCTAGGACACAACGACAGTTCATCCTTTCTTCTTCGCCTAAGAAGACTCGAGTGGAAGGGCTGCACCACCCTCGGACATGGAAAGGGTGTGGTTGTGCTAGCCGTAATTTAAAGCCGTAAATTAGTTTGAGAAAGAAAATATCAGAGAGATTGAGACAGAGAGATGCATTAGAGATTACATAGAGAGAGAGAGAGATTGGAGAATGGGGGAGTCACATGAGAGGGGAGAAAGAGATGGGGGTGAGTGAGATAGAGGCGACGCATAC
Source organism: Cinnamomum chago (assembly GCA_038049695.1). Taxonomy (NCBI): domain Eukaryota; kingdom Viridiplantae; phylum Streptophyta; class Magnoliopsida; order Laurales; family Lauraceae; genus Cinnamomum; species Cinnamomum chago. Next base: position 25,346,661 of record CP142453.1, on the reverse strand, counting down.
CTTGGCATGAGTAGGGTTTGGAGTACCAAAGAGATGAGACCTTCTGGAATGGAAAGGAATAGGAGACGTCCTTTTTTTTTATTTTGGAGAGGGAATGCTGATAGCTGGTGGGGTTTATGCGTTTCAAACCCAGGATAGCTATGACAGAACGAATGATCTTCGTACCGGGCGCCTTTTTAGTAGGGTTTCATTACACAACATTTCCATATGGGATTCCTTTTACCATCTATAAAGGTGTGAAAAATTAGGTGTGAAAATGAGTACATTTTTACACCATTTTTCACATGAAATTTACATACGTGATGCGTAAAATAGTGCAAACAAACGTGATGGTACGTAACATTCACGCATGTGCAACATTTACATATGTAAATGGTTGCAAACAAATGACCCCTTAAAGCAGTGATGCCACATGAGGGGCCTTATAATATTTTGTTGTGAGACCTACTTACTTTAAAGGGGATTTAATCGGAAAAAATAGATTAGACGAGATAGGGTATAAGATCCTACAAATGATAATAGAGTCTGGTAAGTCGGGTGTTCGAGTGACGAGACACGTATTTTGCGAGTTTCGCATTACGAGTCGCGGCGGGTGTGCCGTTGAAGGAGGGATTGTTGAAGTCAACGTCCACCCTTGCTCCTAAGCGGTTATAATTGTGGTCAACCCCTTGCTCTCACCATAAAACTATTGTTGTGCCGTTTCCTATCACCAATTAGTTTTGGGATAAGTGGTAGCTCAAGAGCGTAATTTTAAGTGTCATTGCATCAAATCAGTCATTTTGTCTGAAAACGTAATTTTGTTAACGTTTTGTACTAGGGACCCTCATTTGCAATGTTAAGGGTCGATTGAGAACCTGCAGTCCATCCTAACCTTCACAGAACTCCCATTTACTTTGTTTGTAGGGTCTCAATCGACCTTTATTTGTAATATCAAGGGTCTCTATTAATTGTGCGGTGTTTTCTTATAATTGCACGAAACTCATCCCTCCTTCTCTGTTTTTGAAAAAAAAAAAAAGATCATGCTCAACTTGCTTCCCCTCCGTAGGATATTCCCACATCTTAAAAACCATTAAAGCCACGTCCCTTTAATCCTAATAATGTAAACGTTACATCTACCAAAATGATTTCAAAGCTCCCAAAGTTTCCACTCTTTTCCTCCACAAATTTCTAAAGCATTTAAAATGATTTTAGCCCTTTTTCATCTCCACCATCCAGATTCATCAAAACCTTCCTTGGCCATGGGGCTTTCACACCAATGACCATGTTCAGTTAATATCAGTATTTTAGACCTTAAATAAATAAGCAGAAATCAAATGGAAACACTAGAGACAACTTTAGACACAAATGCAACAAATATTGAGTTCAGCATATTCAAGTCGATGCCCAAAGTCATGGTGGATGAAAGCTAAGGCATTTCTGTTTAAAAACCTTCTGAAAACTCCAAGCATGAAATCCACCTCTTTAGCTCTATGCCTGTCACGTCCCCCAAAAAAAGAATTGGGGAAAAACGTGAAAAATTAAAACCAAATTCAAATTCTTGTATTTAATACAACGCAAGCTTCCAAAAGTGGACCCACATAAAGTTTCAACCCGTGGTGAGTCGAAATAAATTTCATTAAATACAGCGGAAGCTTTATTCAATTGGTATCAAATGTTCATAAATGAGACCCAACACAAATTCAGATAAAACAATAATAGTTAAAGTTGCAGAATAAATTAAATAATTTCTAAAAGAGGTCTCAACACTAAAAGAAAGTTCATTTAAAATAATTCTAAGGTGACATTCTCTCTTGTGTAGGCTCAAAGGGCTCCAAAGCCATCTCCGGCATCCCACTTGGGTTCGTCAGTTGGCTCAAACGTTTGACCCTCCTCCGTCTCCTCGGTAAAGTAGGGCTCGGTACCGATGCACCAAATATTACAAAGTAAATAGCAAGTGCATAATCATAATTCAAAATTTAATACAATAACAAGAAGAATATAGACAAGTATGATCATATAGAAGTAATGATAATGACAATGACAAGAAAGAACATATAACATAATCCAACAAAGCAAAATAAGCAATATGATTCACACGAAGACAAGTGTCCCCGTTTTGGGTGGTCAACCTTAAATAAATCGGGAAAGCCCATCCATAACGTCGGTGGTAATAAACCAATCAAATAAAAAAAATCAGGATAACATGTTCACATCACATTCATAGCGGATTATAAGTGATCCGGTTACATCGGTGATCAACCGTCCATATTTCGATCTGCAGTCGTCCATAAATGACCCACATAAACATAAACATATAAGCATAATAGACCTGAATAATAATTCTCCGACACAAGAATCCTAAGTCAAAGTAAAGTGCTTTCCATTCTACATTCCATATCATAATCAAATCGTCATATAAAATTGTCAAGCCACTTTATAGTCCATAACATACAATAGAGTATGCATCTAAAGGAGTACATATTCTAAACCAACATACATATATGCATGCGAAGGTTAACACATCGATACGAATCGATCCTAAGGTCACACATAAGGTCTCGTACCCAACAACCACAAGAATCTCTAATAAATATAAGATTAACGCATCCATTCTCCATCAATAGTGCATAGACCCAGTTAAGGGTTTTCCAATAAATATGGGTTGAACTCGAATCCATTAGGATTTGCCCGAGGTCATACCAGGCACTAAACCTCACGTTTGTAAGATACTGTGTGCCCAGACGGTATTAGGGGTGTAACGGTTTGGTTAACAGGTCAATTTGGAAAAATCGTTAACCGAACCGTAACCGCGGTTTTCTGTCTTTTAAAACCGTAACCATAACTGTATCCATAAAAACCGTGGAAAATCGTAACCATGGTTTACCGTATCAAACGGTTCGGTTACGGTTAATAACCGTAGAATGCATTCTTCACATAAGGGGATAAATGTGAATGATTGAAGGTAAAATGACATATAAGGAACAATTGAATAAGGTAAGAATTATTTCATTCAGCCCCCTTATTTTTTTTCTTTTATTTGTAAATGGTATGGTTAACCGCATACGGTTAACCGAACCGTATTATAAGGTTTGGTTCGGTTAATAACCGTAAATTATTACGGAAAACTGTAACTGAACCGAATTGTGCGGTTTTTGGATTTCATTAATCGTAACCGTAACCGAATTGTGAAATACGGTTATTAACGGCGGTTCAGTTCGGTTAAACAGTTTTCCGAATTTTTTTTTTTACACCCCTAGACTATATTTACTCAGGTCCCATAAACCAAATATAAAGTACAAAAATATAATTTTAACACATTAAAAAAATCAAATATATCATTCAAAATTAATTTATAAATAATAAATATGAACAATAACCTTAGTTTATAATTTTAGAAAACCTGAGGATTCCGTCTATAACATTTTCCACCTTCAAAATAAGTCAAAGTGTCTAATTTGAGTTCATTAAAACTACAATGGGTTTTTTCTTAAATTTTAAAATCTAATGGGGCCATATGTTAAAACAAAAGTCATGAAATGTTCTGTCACCACCTAACCTCCATCATCCCATGTTAGCCCACGTCATCAACATCATTCCCACACATGTCATCATCTTATCTCTTCCATTCTCTAAGTTACAGATCTTAACTTATTCACAGGAACAAATTCTAACTGATGCTCTACGCCAACACTTGGGGCACTCGAATAGTGGGTCCTGCTGATCAATAGCCAAGATCAGTCTCCACTAACAAGATCGCCCAGCCATTCACAGCAATATGATTGGGCCAGATTTGTGATCGGATTCCCCCAATGGGTCCCGCTACTGCATGTTGCCCCAACAAAACGCTCAACCTGCAACTCCGCTCCAGGTTCTTAGAACTAATGGATGGTGGGCCAGATGGAGCCCACTCTTCACGGGTCCACCACCTCTAAGGTCGCCCGTGGGTCCACTACCGGATCCACGGATCGGATCTAACATCAGGTGGCCCACCTGGGTCCCATGATCAAAAGCACGGGTACAATCCCCAAACTATTCAATTCCGGGACCTGCTGGTCTGTTCATCCTATAGTTTCTCGATGGTTTTCCCATAATCTCAATTCCGGCCATCCAACCTACATTAAGAAACAATTTACAAAATCTTGAATGATTGAAAAGGGGTTTTGAAAATCAGAATGGGTGGGCTATGATCTACATAAAAAAAATAAATCAGAATATTGCTACAGTAGCCGAGTATTGAATCATCCCCAACTTCTAATCTCCCCACAAAAACAGATTAATATCGTCATCACAGGAAACAGCACAAAAGGGGTCACTATACGTATCAACACGAAAATCAATGAGGAACACAAGTATTAAATTTACAAATTGTGATTAGGTACTTGCCTTTTACCAGAGTTGAAGAAAAATCCACATATCCTCACCAATATCCAAACCGAGATTCCCACGCGCTCAAAAATAATCCTATCATTTATTAAAACTAGGGATTAGGTTAAAAGAGGATATTCTCTAGGAAACAAACAAGAGAGAAAATCAGGCTTCTAAGCCCTAAAATGTATGAACGGGTCAAACGCAGGGTCGCTAGGGACCCTTAACATTAAATAAAAAAGGTTGATAAGGACCCTAGTAGAGAATGTTAAAAAAAAAAAAAAGAGTGCTGCTACATACACATTGCAAATAGCTCTCCACACACTGCAGTTTTTTTTAAAATAAAATAAAATAAAAAAGTTCCTAAACTACCCATATCCCTCTCCTTCATTCTCTCTCCCTCTCCCTGCTCCGACCACCTCTGCCCGACCCTGCCGCCGACCCATCTTCCTCTCCTCTCCTCTCCCTGCTCCGGCCACCTCTGTAACACACCGACCCACCTTAATTCCGATTTAGAGTTAATTAACTTAGATTAGTAGCTTGATGGATGTTTTGAATGTATTTGGGCTTGAGTAGGTAGAATTAGTTGGGTTTGACCATGGACTAGGTAGACTATGACTTTTGGAGTGTTTTGGGCTTTTGTGTGTGTATTTAGAATTTTATGGATTTTTAGCGCATTGTATAAAACATAGCATGGGCTTTGATTTTCATATTTTGACCCAATGGATTCGGATCCATCTTGACCCGTTTCTAACCCATTTTTCTAACCCAAGCCCCATTTTGAAAATTCTGCAACTTAGTGGCACTTGCATGCAGCTGCAGGAAAAACTTTCATATAAAACACCCAACCCAGCCATTCTTCTCCTCTTCCTTCATTTCTAGCAACTGAAATTCCATCTCCCTCTTCACTTCTTCTCCAAATGTTCTCAAGATAAGACTCTAGGGACCTTGCATGTGAGAGTGGGAGTTCTACTTGCATCTTCCTTCTTGTCTACAACAAGGGTTTCAACTCCCAAGTCAAGAACAACTCTATTGTTTTCATTTCTCAACACTTTTGGTAAGATCCTTGATTCAAAATTCATGTCTCCTTGTTCAAATCCGAATTTGGAAGGCTATGTTGGTGTTGCATGTGGATTTCAAACCCATTCTTTTCATTTACCATTGTAGGACTTCATCTCCTTCATTTCATTTGGGGTTTTTCTTTTGGAGAGCTTGCTTGGGATATAGAGCTTGGATTTGTGATTTTTAGCTTCAAACACCTTAAGGCAAGTTAAATTTATATAAATGTATGCATGTATCCCTATTTGATTCTTTGAATATGATCAATCATGTTAGATACTCATTCCTTTGCTCAAAAATGGATTTTTGGTTTATGTTTTGGATATAAGAAATTGATTGTTTCTCTTGTTGATTCAATGTTGAATGTAAATTGGACAATTCTTGAGTTTTGTGAGCACTTTGGTGGATCATTTTCGTCCAAATTATGTCTTGAAAAGATGGTTTTTGGTTTAGAAGATAGAACACAGAAAACAGGGCATTTTTTGAGCTCAGAAGTGTTTACAGTGACCTTCTCGCTCGAACCAAGCCTTTGGTCGCTCGAACGGACAAGTTTCTGCCCAGAGAATGCGTCACAGAACCCTGTTTGCTCGAGCGGATAATTGGCTCGCTCGAGCGGATGGGCCCATTGGGCCCAACAGTGCAAACTTCGAATGGCCATAACTTTTTAACCGTACGTCCGTTTTTGGAGTTCCACATACCGTTGGAAAGCTCTTGAAGTGTAGAATCCAATGGTTCATACATATAATTGATTTGAAATTCGGAGAATAAGTGGATATTGGATTTTTGTTAAAACTATGGCTTTCGGATGGTACCGTGAGCCAAGCGTTGAACTGTAGTATGTTTAGATTAATTGGCCTGATAGTTGGACCTTAAGGATGTATACCTTGAACATTTTATCATGACCAATGGACTTTTATATTATGTGGATGCGGTTTGAGCAACCGTGCACCCACAAGGAACCTCGTGTTCTTCGAAATTGAGATCCGAACCAAATGTGTTATAGTAAGGGATTCAGTGCCCAAATTATGTAACACCAAGGGTTCTTTTGTACGCCACTAACGCCGAAATCCTTAGTACTATACTGAGTTGGACGGTGAAGACCCCGAGAGTTCCCAAGACCGTAGGATTGGCTTGTTTCGTATCTTGATTCTGTCTATGATTTATGTTCATGCATTGCATTCCGTTTCCAGTACTCTTGTATGACTTGATCATACTTCTGTCTAGTTATGTATATCTTTCTTATGTATCTGTTTATATTATATTTGTTTAAGCTTCTGATCCGTTACATCTTGATAAGTTCTGAATTATGATAAGTCCTGAATTATGTACCATGATATGATCTGTTCTGTATATGTTCTGTTGTTTTGTATATTTTATTCCGCGAGTCGGCACCACTTGGCTTCGACCCTATTTAAGTCGGACCCGGCTAAGTGTGGGTTTAGTATATATATTTCTGGCCCTCTGCAGATGGGATTATATTCTGAGGGTTGACCAGCACCCTAGGTCCACGATGGAGAATTTTGGGCCCTCTGTCTCCTAGTGGCACCACCCTATTCTGTTCTGTTCTGTATTCTGCTCTCACTTTACATACATGTTTACATGGTTAATTTGAGAGAATATAGCTAATGTGGATGTGCCATTTAGTTATGTTATTGTGTATAACTGTAAATTTTGATTCGTACATCTCATGCTTATTATTGCTCAGATTTGCCTAGTAATTATGCTTTGACCTCCTGTGATTTATATCTGTCTAACAATTTCATTTGTTATATGTTATATGATTTATATCTGTTTATCTTGCTTAGCTTAGTCTAATGGTGCTACACTTGGCGTTACAGGTGACTACCTCGATGCCACCAACCCGGAGATCCACGAGGAGGAGGAATCTCCCCGTCACGTAGCTGAATGGACTTCTGATGATGTCTTCTAGACATCTACTCGTTGAGATTGGACGCAAAAATGACCCATAGACCATGGTTTGGATTGCCACATCTTTTGTTATAGTTTATAAACTTGTTTAGACTATGGCTTGTAAACCTTAACTTAACGTACTTCTTTCTCTTTCTATCTCTTGAACTTAAACTTGAACCTTTAATCTATTCTCACGAACATTATGCTCTATATCTTGATGCATTTGATGTTGTTGGATTACAATTTGATATTTATTTGTTAGAAATTACACAGGTGGAAATACAGGTGAATAGAAATTTTGAAACCTCACATGTGAAATCCTGTGGGTGAATTCTGTTCATGGGGACAAGGATCAACGAGTTTTAACTCGAATCCCCATGCGGGCGTTTGTCGCGCCTCGAGATGGGTGCACTCTCGGGCTCGGGGCGTGACAACCTCCGCCCAACCGTTGTGGACCCATCTCCCTCTCCCTCTCCTTCCCTCTCTCTCAGTAGCCCTGCTCTCCCACTTTCCCATCCTTCATGGTGGAGGGAACGAAACATGGAGGTCTTGAAGTAGTACGTAAAAAAAGAACTTGGATTTTCATCCAGAGAGCAATAAAAACGAGTGTATAATTATCTCTTTGGAATTCGGATAAATGTCGCTTTCGAGATGGGTCCGAGATGGGTCTCGTTACATCAAAACAAAAATCAGAGCTCCGTTTTTCTTACAGGGATTGGAAATGGGAAAAAGCAAAAACCCCCTAACAAGACAAGGTGTCCAAAACCCTTGAACCCTAGCTATGCCCTTTTCTGCCCCCTCACGAAATGGCGATGTCTGCTAAAACCCCTCTAAATCCTCTTGTAACAGACATTCATCTCTCTCTCTCTCGGAAGCCCAAAAGACTTATCTCCCTCAACTTCTCTCCTAACCCCCCAAAACCCCATATTTCCCTAAAAAAAACCCCAAGAGACCTCTGCAACTCTCAACATCGATCCCATCCTCAACCCCACAAATCTTAACTCCCACATCTCCTAGCTATGCATCTAAGGAAACATAGAACAAGCTCTCTAGCTCTTGAATCACTCCATAGGCAGGAGAGACATAGAGAGGGAGGTGGATTAGCGGCGGCGGGGGTTGGGCGGAGGTGGTCGGAGTAGGGAGCAGGGAAAGAGAAGGAATGTAAGGACCCGTTCTTAGAAATACTTAGTGGGGCCCAATTTGACCAAGTCAACCATATGTTATCCTATTTAATAGGTGATTAACATGAATAGTTAGTCATTTCCTATTAATTAAGCATAGTTTATAGGATTGAGAGTCTTGTGAGATTAATAGTAGTTTTCTTAGAATTAATTAACCAATTAGAGGCTTTAGTTGTAATCCTAATTATAGATGAGTTTCCCTTAGAGAGTTGTGCAATTGACCTTAGAATGACCCAACTACCTATAACCTAACTCATTAGCCCATTTATCATATGGGGGTACTCTAGTCTTTCCTACCACACATTTTCCCTCCTTTTTGGAAATCTCAATACCATAAATGACCTTGGCTCCTTTATTCTCTACCAAGTAAACATGGGCACTTTTGTCATAATAAATAGCCTACCTTTATTGCCCTTAGGCTCCTTTATTCACAACCACTCATTTGAGGATACTTTAGTCATTATATGTGAATACTTAAATTACCTTAGTCCTTATCCTTTATTTCTATTGGCAACCAAGGACTCTTTGGTCATTCTATTTTAGTCTTCCCCAAATACCCTCATCCTTATCCTAAACTTACACTAGCAAGAGAGGGCACCTTGGACATTTTCCATTCCAAGTTAAGGTAATCTCCTTCTTTCTTTCCAATTTCCTTGTAGTATAGCTCATTCTCTTAAAGTTCCATTTCTTATGCATTTCTCTATTTGGGAATGGGTGTAGAGATTGTAGATTCAGTTATTGGGGTGATCTTAAAGCTATTGGAGTGGAGCCCAAGTTATTTGAGGAGATTTCTTCCTAATTAGGCAAGTAGACATGGTTTGATTCTTTAATTAAATTGATTAATATGCTTAGATTGTTAATTACTATCTTTTATAGTTAGTTGGCATGATTTCTATATTTAGATGGTTGATTAGATGGTATTATGCATGGATAGTTGTTCTAAGCTTTTTCTTATGTGTTATTAGCCATTGATGGATGAGAATCCCCCATTTGGAAGATCAATGGCCCATTTGTGATGAGATCATGGTGAGGGAGGTGTGTTTGATGTTTGGAAGTGTTTGGTGAAGATCTGGGATCCATTTGATGTAGTTTTGATGGAAAATGAGAGATGACAGAATCTTGATTTTTAGGGTTTCGTGTGTACTCGGTCGACCTGGTCACTCAGGTTGTCGACCGGGCACACAGCGGACTGACCCTCAGCTGGGAGCTGAAATCACCTGCAGGGTACAGAACTCAGTGTACCCGGTCGACCGGCCAAACTGCAGTACCCCTCACCTGCCAGATGTTTGTGGAAATTCCCGCAATTTACCCGGTCGACCGAGGTACCCTCCAGGTCGACCGGGAACACTGTGAAATGTGATTTCTGTCTCCCAGTTAGCTGTCCACTTCCACAGTGTAGCAGGTCGACTCGTGTACCCATGATGTCGACCCGATACACTGTAAATAGTGATTTTCCATATTTAGTTTTATTTTATGATCTGATCATGTGTGGGACCCGTTGACCTTCCATTTGGATTGTTTGGGATACGCGAGACACGAGTCAAGGGCCGGGCTTAACCTTGACCCGTGTAGCCACCTAAGTAGGGTCTTGGGTTGTAAACGGAACCTGATTCAATGGTTATAGATGTCTTATGATGCTAAATACCTACAGAAACACCAAGAATACTTAATAAGCATCTAGTGCTCCATGATCATAGTCTTAGGTAAAGTGGGACCCTGGACCCGAAAAGAGGGGGAGCGGCCACCGATGTATTTGTGATATGTGGTATTTGGTAACAGACACTAAGGCTGGCTGGTAGATTCGATCCTTGGATATAGGCCTCAAGAGATATTACAAATCAGGGCATTGCACTTAGGCTCTGATCTATGATCAAGTCCATACTGGATGATATGTCGGGACATGGCACTCGAAGTCCTGACCTGTAATATTGAGAACTTAACGGTAGATACTGATAGACGGACTGTATAATGAGATAATACTAATTAAGCGTATAGAGAAGCGGAGTTTATAAGGGTATGCATTATTAGTTGTTGAGAATCACAAGGATAGATTAACTATACTCGAACTCCGTGCATCGTACCATTGACTATTACCATCTCATATTAAGGATAACAAGGCTATTCAATTCGGAGTACCCCCACCTAGTGATCTGTAGGATTTATGGATATACGATTGGTCTGCCGATGATTATGATACCGGCATGGACATTGATATTGAGTGTTGAGTGATTGAGTACAATAGGTACCGATGGGTGATCGAGTACCGAGATCGCCGACATTCAGACCGGGTACATGTGGATGAGTGTTGATGTTAATCTAGCACGTAAGAACAATGACTGTGACTTGGCAGTGGCTATGGATGAGTGTTGAGGTAGATCTAGCACGTTAGACCAATGACTGGGACTTGACAATGGCTATGGATGAGTGTTGAGGTAGATATAGCACGTAAGACCAATGACTGGGACTTGGCTGTGGCTATGGATATTGATGAACTTTTGTATGCTCCTATTTGATGTGACATTAGCGATGGGTGGCTATGACCCCCATGATTGATGTCCATCGACAGTTGTTGGGACAACGACGATGAGCTGGCTCTGACCCCCAACGTCCCTTGTACTTCAACTGTGGACGTACCTTTATATGTATATTGGATGTATGATTATTATGTATTGTAGATGCCATTGTTTATTGTCTTTAACTGTCGACATTGTTACAATTGGATATGGATACGATGGTTACGTATATGATAAAGTTACTTCCTCAGGTTATTTATGCTACCTGTGACTCTGATGTGCTTATATGATTTATATAACGTCTTAACGATGTTGGCTTCTCTTATCTACCTGATATGCCGTATCATACATCTGTTATATAAATATCTTGATTTTCGTTTATGCACTACACTCCACACTGTTTTCCGCTGCACTCTGATATTCTATATTACTTTTGATATACTAATCACGCAGGTACAACTGAGATCAGGTATGGTCTTCTTCTTTGTTTATTAATATAATGTGTTGCCATCTAAACATGCCTATTTGCCTGGCTCATCGAGCCTGACCCAATCATTGGTGTTTTCAGGTATCTTCTCTTCCACTTTCTTTGATTGGTAGAATTGCTTGGTGGCTGATCCGTTGCCGCGGGGTTCAGAGAATGATGCAGTTGGTGCATCGAGAGGCGTCTGACACTTAGATCTCTATTCTCTCCTTTTCTTGTAGCAGGCCGTGTCGGCCTATGATTGAATAGTTAGTTTAATGAAGGAAAGTACTTTGTAATCCCTTAAAGTGAACTAAAATTGTAGGGCTTTTTGTCCATTTACTTGCTCATATGAGATTTACACTTGATTATATTATTGGATTTTCCGTATCTCTTGGGTACTTTCTCGTAGCGTCCCGAGATTCGAGGCGCCCGAATTTTTGGGGCGTTACAAGGAAGGAGAGGGATAGGGGTAGTTTAGGGAATTTTTTTTGTTTTCTTTTTAAATGCAATGTGTGAAGAGCTGCTTGCAGTTTGTAGGTGACCATCGTCTAAAAGAAATTATCTTTTCAGGCAAAATGACTAATTTGGTATAAGGTACTTAAAATTACATTTTCAACATGGTGATCACCTATAATCTATTTTTTTTGGGTAAAATCCACTTTTTTAAACGGTTAAAGTTTAAACATTTTTCGTAGTGTGATATTGCACGGCCCAAAGGGCCTGTTTGGCAATTAACTAGATTAATAAAAGTAATGTAAAACCTCTATTTTTCAGACAATGAGTTACATCAAAAGTATACATCTTTAAAATTTCCTTCTTTTAAAAAAAAAATAAAAATAAAAATAAATAAATAAAGCAACATCCTTTCTCCATTAAGTACCATCTTAAACCTTTTATATTTTATTCTCTTGATTTGATGCTTTTCATCACTTTTACTTTAAATCTTTAATAGTAAATTGACAAATGGCCCCTACAATATGACATAGTAGAATATATGTGATATCACACCGTCCTAGTATACTGCATGGACAACTCTACAGGGATTTGTTAAACTTCATCCTTTGATGGGCGAATTTTAGGTTTAAGGGCAGCTATACAAGCAAAATCACTCTATAAAAAATCAACCCCACCAAAGGATCATCATAAAGCCCTTCTTTTATCCCTCGAGTTTAATGGTTTTAGAGAAACTCATTTTCTTAGAATTTTATTCAGTAACAGTTGAACATGTGTCAAATTTGGGTTGATGCAAAATTCATGGGAGGTAGTGAGTGTGAAGGCGTTCAATTAATCATAATGAGGTCCCTTACGGTGGGAAAATTAAAAACTTGTCCCTCGAAAATCACCGAGAAATACCTCTAGTCTTAGCATAACATGGACATATAATATATCTACAAAATTTAATTATCTTCTTTATTAAAAAAAAATTATAATGAAACTCATTGTAATTGATGGTGCTCATATGGTAACAGACTATAGAGTATATCACCTTGCACAACCACACAACCCAAAAGCGAAGAAGATGATTGCCATGTTATTACTCATTAACCTTACCGATGTTTAATTCTTTTTTTGTTTTTATACACAATTAAGGTACCGTCCTTTTTTTTCCGAATCCGGTGGAAGGGGTTAATTTCAATTAAAAAGTCAACAAGCTATTGAATTGCATTGTTGGACAGATGAATATATACAACCCTAAGGGGTTGGCTGAGGGCCACAGGGGTTTTACCTACCTTCTCTTTGGGCTGAAGGGAATAGCCCAGCCCAAAGGGTTGGAAACCCTCCATCAGCTAAAAAAAAAAAGTTGAATATCTATAAATGATTGATCCATGTTGACATAAATTGAATATCTAGACCAAGCAAAGGTATGAGCGTCTCACTCACGGAAACCAAACTATTGAAATTACAAAGCTCAAAATGAAGCCATCATCTTGTAGGAATAAAATCTTGGTAATATATACGTTTTAAGGTTGGCAGATTCTACTCCAAGAGGAAAATTGGCAACATCCAAAATAGAAGTTGGTGTTTATTTTGAACGACTTAGATTTTATATTGGTGATCCTGATTAATTAGTATAGTATGTTTCGGCCTTCACTCGTAGATATGAACTCAAGCCAAAGTATTTACAAGTTTTGGAAGGCAGTCAACACCAAGATGAATTAATTCTAATATTGCAATTTGCAAGTGAGTCCGATTGGGGTCAAATCCATGTGTGTGCAGACCTGTGCTCAATTATCATTGAAGGATTATAAAACGAGTGTAATATATGTTGGCATATGTGATTGGGTCCACTTATGTTTACATGTGGTTGGACTCAATCTCACTTCACAAACGTACGCCCACATTCAATTTGGATTTAACTCCCTATCCCAATCATCTCTCTCACAAAATTAAAACTGATATCTTATCATCCAACCCAAAAGGCTATATAAAGATGGGACAGACCCAAAAAACAGAAGTGAAAAGCCTATATATTCTTTCAACTTTCCACTACATCTCAACTATGTCCATTCTAGCTGTTGGATCATAAAGAGTGAATAACACACCTTTGTTCTTTTGTAGATAGTCATATGCAAATCTAATCGCATTTGTAGTGCCCATTCCTTTTTCAGACCCACTTGATAGGTACCTAAAGATGGGTCTTCGTCTGTACTTGGATTATGCTCTCCTTTCCATATTAATTTTCAACATTTCCCCGACAATTTTTTTTAAAGAAAATGGCCTTTTCATAGACACAATTACAAGCACTGATATGTTTGCTAGGCAACCCTGCTTCCTACATTCATTGTCTTGCTATGCCATTCAGAAAAAAAAAACAACTTAATTTTCCTAATCTCATATGCATAGGACTCCATTGTTGTATACAGCTTTTCGCTTGACCTCATTTAAGATTAGAATATAGCACTTCCTCAACTTATATATCACTTCTCAGATTGCATGACATTAAGAATAATTCTCGAATTAAAATTCATATTAAAGTAAGACAACTTTTTTTAATACATATTTTCATAAGGTAGTGCCAATTTGTTGAAACTAGAGACGGTATATATATATAGCAAAGTACCCATACATGACAGAATTGAATATCTTAGTCTGTCATTAAAATTCTGCTTCTATTGGATTTACTCGGAAAATATCGGATTGAAATTGAAGTTTCTGTACCAACTGGAGACCAAAAGCCTAAAAAGAATTAATTGATCAAACTCTTTTTTTTTTTTGGTAAAAAAATGATCAGACTCTTTATGAGGAGAAAGTTAGAAAAAATGGGCAATGCGTATCTGATTCAACTTAGGTCATAGAAAACTCTCGAGTCTCAAGTGAAATTGATAAGAATAGTTTGAGTTTAATCCAACTCTCTATCCTTATCATATCTCCATTCAAATTCAAATTGAGAGAACTTGATCAACCTCTCTATTCTTATCATCTTTTCGTTTCGAATTTGAATAGAAATCTTATCACCCATCAGCCAAAAGGCAAAATGAAAAGTTTCGGCCAATTCGGGATTTCGGTGAAACTTTTTGGAATTACATTTCGGAGAAAATATAAAATAATATATATATATATATATATACATATAAACTAAAAAAAAATAGAAAAATTAATAAATATAGATTTAATCCATTATAGTAATTTTTTTGGAATTATATTTTGTGAACATATAATAAATACAAAATATAGATGTGTAAAAAAAGTAAAAAAAAAAAATTAATTTTGTAAAATTCCATTTTGGCCGAAAAGTCACATTTTGTCCGAAATCCCGAATTTCGGTTGAAATCTTGAATTTCGGTTGAGATTGACCGAAAGTCAAACCGAAAAGTTTTGGCCAAAATTTCGTTTCAGCCACTTGACCGAAACAAAATTAATAACTATGGTGTCCATCCTTGCCGTAGGATCTTGAACAGTAAATCCTACTTGACTAATCCAAGGATCTTGAAGAGTGAATCATACCCGACTGATCTCTCGTATAGAGTCACAGATCTCCACAACTAGTGCACTATTCAAGCTGACACAATTCTTATCTCGTTTGTAGCGGCTAGCTGACTTGGATCCGTGCTCTTTCGCAGCATCTACTGCTTTCAAGAACTTCATGGAGCACAATCGATCTTTGTGGATAAACTCCAGCAACATTTTACGTCAAACAAGTAGAAATGCGTGCGAAAAAGCCTATAAGATATGAGGGAAAAGAACAACATCCACAGTCCAGTTATCCATAATAATAATAATAAAAAAAATCCTAATGAACAAGTAAACACATAACTTCTCTGGGAACAACAAACTATAGAATGTGTTATGACTCTATGAATCGTTTTGCAACTTAAGATTCCAATTTTGCAGTTCCATTATTTGTTATGCTTAGGCATGGCTTTTTTTCTCTGATAAAAATGTTTTTCTTGTTAAGCTATACTTTTTCTATATCAAGAACAAATTTAGCATCATCATTATCATCATCATAGCTTTGTCCCGACTATGTTTGGGGTCGCTATATGAATTTTGTTTCTACATTCCTATCTAATCAAGAACAAATTGTGTGCTTAATTAAAGAGAGAACCTATATTTGAAAAAAGAGGGAAAAGTTGCACAGGAATTGAAATAGAGGATACAAGAAGGATCAATCTGGAATTCATTACAAAATTTTGAGAAGAGATGCATCATACCTTTCTCTTACTGTGCAAAAGACACTGTTAAACAATGACAACCTCACAGAATAAATATGGGTTTTAAGATGTCAATGATCAATAAGATATCACACAATAACATACATAAAACCATCCTTTTGAGACCTAGATTCTTCTTATTTGGTTAAGCAAGCAAGAGTACCAATCATATCATTCTTCTTACAGGCCTTGCACATAGCTACAACTGAAGGATCATGACCACATCCCCATTACTGTATACCAAACAGGAATAGAACTACAAAAAAAACCTATGTGTTTTTTTTCCAGTAAACTGAGTTAGATAATAGATTCAAATCTTTTAATGGCTTGTAAGGGGAGTTCTATCGATCATTAGGAAAATAAAGGGCCAGAATCTTTTTCAGGAATTTTTTCGTAGTTGGAAATTATTGAAGTCATTATCATTGCTAACGGAGGATCTGCTGCGATTTGAAAAGGTGGAGAAAACCATCTAGAGTTCAAGCTTTCTCCACTTGTTTTCTTCACCTATTGTCCTCGCATCTAAACAAATAAATCGATTGCCGGCTAAATAATTTCACAAGCCCTTGTGAATACATTCCTTGACCTTACATCTTCATGCTGGAATTCCACAAGCCCTTATAAATGGAGACCAATATATTTCTGGACTAAATAATTTGAATCAAATCAAACCACAGACTGCAAATTCGTAACTTAAAGACTGTTCAATTGTTGAAGTTTCACAACATTGATGTTGGCTTCTGGGTTGATGTGGGCTCATCATGTGTGTGCAAAACATAGCCTTAATAGCTCTAATGACATTAAAATAGAATCAGATCCAATGAGTTGTTGGGGAGCCACTTCACCAGCCATCTCAAACCGATTGTTACTGTTGCCATAGCCATGTAAACAACCTCAAACGTGGAGGCTGTAGACTGACAAACAATGCATAAATATAAGAAGAATCCAACATTCTGGAAATCATTAGTCTCATTGCATTTCTCCTTTACATTCATAACTGCGAGTGCTTTCAAGCTGCAGTACAAACAACCAAATTAATCATAAAGAGTATTCCACATGCATGGCATCCGCTAATGGGTCACAATTTGAGGAGATGAGAGGAATAGTGATCTTACCTGGTCCTCACCATTTGTGCTTACCCCCTTCATTTCCTGGCGCATGGCACGCTTGTTAACTTCTAAGTTCTAATCATTTTAATATGATTCAATTCATTTCAGAGATTAGTAAAATTAAAGAGTTTTGAGAATCACTTTCTTTCCATAAATTTCACCGTGAGAATATTCATTGACAGAAAAGATTACATTTATAAGAAAATACTAATCAACCATATCCAAAGGATAATGATAAGATAACCTACTAATATCCCTAAAATCATAATCTTAACAGACTGATAATCTTCAACAAAAATTAGATACTCAATCCCACCAACATGGTCTATAACTCAAAAAATCAAATGATCAGAAGATTTTCAACCATTCAGAATAGTGGTTTTCCGAAAAGAAAATCTGCTTTCTTAACCATTTCTTTGCTTGAAGGCACTGTAACGGTATAGTCAGGAGCCCATGGCATCTGCTTTAGCAAGAAGGATCATTCGTGAGTCCAGACTTCAAGGTCCATCCATGACCAATCAACAATGGATTTTAACGAATTGATCAGTATCAAACTCCCTATCTTCCCATCAATGGTGACTTTCATGAATACCACTTACACTGCATCATCCATGGTAGACCATCCTTTGACATAAATGCCTTATTTGGCCTGTACTACAGATCTTCTTCAACAGGGAAAGACCATACATATGGCTTGCATTAAACTGTTAACTAGACACACTAGATAGATGGGATATAGCTTTGATGATGTTAATGATGATGGAACTGTTACTAGAGGATAAAACAGCAAGTCATTGAATAATAACAACTTACCTAAAGAACAAGATATTAAATCCTAGTGCCAGTGTCCGTTTTGGTCATCTCCACTGCAGCCACAAATCAACCAAGTCAGCGTGTGACTCCACCTAATCTCATGCTTCTCAGTTGAAGCCCCCAAAAAACAAAGAAAATCCAGCAAGGGAAGGCTTACAAAAAAATGCCAGCCCAAACGACAAAAGGCTACAAAAAAGCCAACCCAAAAAACCAAAGGCAAACAAAAACACCACTATACAAGCACGGCACAGAACATAAGCAAAGAACTGCACTACACTGCATGACACAGCACATCACTACACTACACTACACTTGAAGGAAGCAAACGAAGCAAACACACTATACAGCAGAACCAGCACGAAGGAGGCTTCAAAACTCAGCACTGCACTGCACAAAGAAAACACCACAACAAAGCCAAGCACTGCACATCACAGGGGCACTGCCAGCACAGGCTAGCAAGCAAACCACTTCACTGCAAAACGAGGCATATCAAGGCACAGCCATTTTGATTCAGCCTAGTTGCATGTGACTACATCTGGAGGTTTTTTTTTTTCGGCTTGACTACATCAGGAGTTAACTAGCTATATCGTAACATACATATCAAATCCAAGATGGTAAATTCCAACTTTAGTAATTAAGACTGTCTTAAAAATTGTGAGATTTTTAAGACGTTGACTAGGCCATGACATTCTCAAATCCTCCCATGTAAAGGAAATGATATGTAGACTAACTGGGTTTGATGGCTAGAGGTTTTCAATCTACATCTATGAAAAAAAAAGAAGTGCCCCTATCAGTTTCCTTGGCATGCAACAGACAGAAAATAATATAATTGAAGATTCAAACAGCTAAAGGCATATATTTAAATCATGCAAGGTATCCACATTTGCTGTCAGCTGGCTTATGATGGAAATGGTTCAGCTTCCCTTTTCATTGGAAGGTTGGAGTTTGTGTGAAAGGTTAACATGACCATTTATTAGATAATAACAGTTTATGTAGTTGTTTGACATCATTAGAGGAGTTATCCATTGAAGGTGCGAATCCAGGAAGTTGATTTGGTACACCCTATACTATGGATTGTGTGTGATACCAAAACTGAGCCAACTGCACCATCCTGCACTCGCCTGGACTAACAAATAAGAAGAATCTTTTTGTGTTTTCATTACATTGTTCAGTATTTTAGGAGTTTAGATCAGCTGGTTAGATGTCTCTACCACTGCAAGATGGTGGAGACAGCCTTCATAGTATTAACCCGTGGAAGGTAAAACTCCAAGTTTCAGCATAATAGGAGTGATAGGATTTAAAAACTAGAAATTTTAATGTGGCCAACTATGGTTGATCCAAACCCTCACTGCTCTAGCCCACCATGTATTGGCACGCTCAAATTTGACTCTTTCCAAACATACACATCGCATGCATTTAAAATCATAAATGTTGAACCTTTTCTATAGGTTAAACATGTGACACCTCTAGATCAAGGAATAAGATGATTTGATTAGGACCAACTTTTGTCTACCCTTAATCCTAACGTAACCCTACCCAACCCCCTACCCCGCCAAGACGGACATGCATCGAAGTGACACCCACAAAATGTTCGCTCTTATAGAATAAGGAACTGGTTCCCTTTTGGATATCCATCATATATGTTGTTGCTGAAGTATGATTCTTTTAGGGAACCGATTCCACAATCGATTGAGTACCCAGTGCTCTATTATGAATTGGTCCTTGGTTGAGTTTTAAGAACCCATGCGATTGATTGAGCACCTAGAACTGCATGATTGCTAATATTTTCAGCTGTGGGCCATCGATGGAAGAGCCAACTAGATGGAATATTGGGACTCACCAACAAACCTCACAGCCACACGTTAAGGGAGTGATAAGGAATCTACACTGTAACACAGGTCAGACAATGTGCAAGGGTCGCCCTCCTATCATACATCAGATGGTTGTTTTCCTAATCAATCCAAACAGAAGAGCCCAGATTTAGTACAAGGGGGCCTGGTTTTTTTGTTAGCGCAACCTCATCCACACCCCCCCCCCCCCCCCAACAGTAATATCTCTTCTGCATCTTAGCAAGGGAAAAGAAGAAAAAACCCAAGATGTATTCTTGATATATAGATTTTCAGGATGTTGTATCTATTCCACTTTCATACCCATTTTCAGGATCGCTGCTCTAAACAATTTGTTAATGTCTAAAAATGAACATTAGAGTGCATTGTAGACGTCATTAGTCCAATAGATGTTTCATTGAGAAGTAGATTAGGACCCATTGCCATGTTCACCAATCAATGGTCCATAGGGTTAGCACTTGACTATCCTAAACCTCATACATCATTAATTTATCAAATGTGAGTTTTGTGACAACATGCATTCTTGATATATAGATTCCTCTAGTACAAACTCAAAAACTATTTTGCAATTGATCATTAAACATTTTATAGTACTCGATCCGGTCCTTCTCTTGGAAAGTTAATTACTTGATTATTTAAAGTTAAATGTGTAAATTGCTTCTATTGAAATTATTTTTTAGATATTATCTTTATTAGAAGTTACATATTTATTTAAAATTCATTTGATTATCATGTCAAATCCACAAACCCCTTGGTTCAAAATTTGCCAAATCAAACACCTCATATCAGTATGAGATTCCAACACATTTACATACAACATACACTGCATGTATGCATACAACAGAAGTGAGTCATATCAAAGTTGTGCATGATATGGGCTAAGGTGCAAAGATGAAATGGCCCAAAACAGCTGGTTGGCATGATATAAAGTAGTAGATGGGCGATCAAACAGTGCATGGTCAATGACCCAAAAGAACATGTAAGTAGACCAGATCATCAAAACTACATGGTGGGATCATAAAGTTGAGAGCTCTGCAGTACAAACTAGAGACCCATCAAGGAGAAGAAAATAAAAGATAAAACTTGAATAGTTTTTGAAGTGAGAGAGAGAGAGAGAGGGAGAGAGAGAGAGCTATAAATGAAAAGGAGACAGAGTAGAGGGAAATGGGGGTGTCTCACCAGATAGGGTTGTTTGTGGGGATGAGGTGTCTCGCCAGATGACATCAGTACGATGGTTCCACACCATGCGCAGGTGATGATGAGAAATAAACAGTAACAGTGAGCTTTTTTCCCTTGAAATGCTGAGATGCAAGTACCAGGGGGAAGTTCCCAACACTAGGCTCTCTTCCCTCCCACATATAGATGGTGCCAAGTGCCAACCAAACCTAGATAAGCATTCCTCCTTTAGATACGCTCAAAAGGCCAAAAAAGGCCAAAGAAGACCCCAGATAAACAGGAACCAACCAAAACCTAAAATCCCATAGTGAGAGAGACAGACATATGGAGCAGTGGGGGAAGAAGATAGTCCTTTGCAAGGACCGTAGCACATGCTGCTGTGGGTAAAATAATTGTACTTGTGCATGGAGAAGAGGACACGTGTAAGATCCAGGTTGTAGATTGAAGGGCTCAAAAAATAAAAAGGAGCGGGAGAGTGGTGGGTCTGGCCTACAAAACCCTAACCCTAGTATTGAATTTCCCAACCCTCTCTTTCTCATCTTTGTGTTAAGTTTTTTTCCCTTTTTCTATTTACTATCCAGTTATCTCCCTAATAAATAAAAAATCTTTACCCCAGCTCGTTCTCATGCTTTTCTTATTAGTATTAGTATTTCTTGCTTAATCAATACAGTTTCTAGCTGTATTTAAACCCTAACCCTAATATCTAAACTCCAACCCTCACTTTCTCAACTTTTTATTACTATTTGAGTATTTAAATGTCTCTTAGCCCTAACCCTAAAAATGCAAACTGCAAATCTCTCTTTCTCAAATTTGTATTCATCTATTATTTTTCATCAAAACAGTGTCTTAACCCCAGCCCTCATATCAAAACCCCAACCCTCTCCTTCTCAACTTATTATTATCATTATCAGCTATATTCTAAATCTAACCCTGATATCAATGAAAACTCCGACACAGTCCTCTCAACATCCTATATTATTTTTTAACCCTTTCTCCACTCTCCATGATTATTCCTCTGTTTCTTTTTCATGAAGCTACTCACAAACGTAGCTCTCCTTCTAATCAATGTCTAGCTGTCTTTCATCCCTTTTTTGTGATGGTTTTGACCCTACTACAAGCAATTAACTACCCCTATTTCACCTCAATCATCCACATTCATGTTCCCCCAAAGCAATCACATTCATGCCTTATTTATTCCTATCCTGACTTCTGCTGGTCCTGTTGCTTCTTCTTCTTCCTCTTTGTCGACGGGGGTGCAATCACCAAGGAAAGATGTTTCCTTTCAACCATGGAAAGAACTGCATCCCAAGCTCGTATGATGCCGATCAATGCCTGTATGGTGAGCAGACCTTCTCTAGAAACGAACCCACTTCTTCTTTCAATCAGCTCTCTCCCTTTCTCGACCACAACAGCCGCTTTCTTAACTATGAGCATGAACTGCTATCTAGGCACCTCACAAAACTCCCACAAATGGTGTCAACTTCTAATGCAATAACATCACTGGTAGATGTAGGTGCCAATAACACAGAAATGGCTGTTTTGGGCACCACCCAGAAGATGCATTTTAGAGAAAAGAGCTCTCCTGTGGCTGTCGGTAGAAAGAGAAGCTCAAACAAGGAACGCCACAGCAAGATCTTTACTGCTCAAGGCCTGAGAGACCGTCGGATGCGTTTGTCTGTCGATGTAGCTCACAAGTTCTTCGGTCTGCAAGACATGCTTGGCTTTGATAAAGCCAGCAAAACTATTGGTTGGTTGATGACGAAGTCAAAGACCGCCATCAATAAACTCAGTAAAGGCCTCTCCCAAAGTGATGGTTGTGGTGGTGACAGCGATGGAGGTGAGAATTGGACTTCAGAGTCTGAAGACATCTCTGGATTAGATGAGACTATAGCTGATGTGAATCAACAGGAGAAAGATTTGAAGCAAAAATCGTTGGTGGCCGCTCTAAATGTGAATAGGAATCAAGGGTCGAAGAAGGCTACGATTTGCCCAGCTGCTAAAGAGTCCAGGGCGATCGCAAGAGCAAAGGCAAGGGAGAGAACTAGGGAGAAGATGAGTAAAAAGCTTGACAAATCAAAGCAACTGCCCAAAGGGAGCACCCACGGCCCATACCAATTGAAGCCCCTCATCCCTCTTGGATTCCCCGGGGAGTCCAGTTCTCGCATCAGTCATGACAAGAAATCATTTGAATTGGGTGGTGAGATCAATGAGCCCAACAAGCTAGGACTATCAACATATGATTATTACCAACACATCTCGAATTCGCAAGGGGAGAACAGCAGCGGTCTTGTATCCTATAATACCAATGGCATGATGACCTTCTTCCCAGAGAATTGGGACATGAGTAGCACAAGGACACGTTTTAGCTGTTGTGATACACCCAACATGCATCTATTTACAGGTAAAACCCATGAACGAATTACTGGTTTACTACTCTTCAAATTGCCTTCTGCTAATCTGTTTCCAGACATTCCATGTTTGAGCTAACTTATGCTTGATTACTGTAATTTGCACTAGATAAGATGTATGAGCATAAGAAAAGTTCTAATTATGGTTTTCATGGCATTGAATTTATGACAATATCATCATTGTTTTACTTAGTAAGGTTGAGGGTGTGTTAATTTTAGTTTGGATGAGATAACTGCTGCTGATTTCTCCATGTTAGCTTGAATGTGTTTCAAGTAATTGAGTTGCCTACCATTTCAAGTGATGACTTCAGTGAGGGTGGGTTTCAATGGCTCCCAAATGTACGCTAAAACATTGGTGGTGGCTTTATAACTCTATCTGAAACCTACAAAAACAGCATGAAATGGTTCATTATTGGGCATATTCACTATTCCAACCAAACAACCAATAACTCTTGTTTCTTTTATGGAGGAAAGAAGGCACAAAAATCTCACCCATAAATAGAATCATACCATGTATACAGGAAAGGAACACATGCATATCCAGAAACAATTACACGATCCCAATTCCAGTAAATTTAAACGAGAAGTTACAAATTTAACTAATTCATTCACAACAGGTTTTGATCCACGTGGTACACGAGTATGAGTATCATTGGTCACAAGCCAACAATCCATATCAAGCGAAAAGAAAATTCAGAAGTGATAATATAATTTTCAGTGATTTCAAGTTCCAAATATTTCCAGCTTCTTACAGAATGTTTATAGCCTTGTTTTTTTTTTAATTGTTACTCTTTCTTAGACATGGTTAAGAAATTGCTGCCTTAATGTCAAACAAAGAAATCAAACAAAGTTTATAAAAGGAGTTGCAGCTAATGGAATAAAACGATTAAAATTCAAATATCTCTCTCTAATACTATAATTGAAAGGATTAAAGAATAGGAAAACTGAAGAAAAAGATGGAAATACTAAAACTATATGAGGAAGTTTAATTAAGATAACATTTCAAGGTTATGTTTTAAGCTGGTACTTTTGCCTTCATTTTGGTTTCCAAAATTCTCCAATGGTCATGGTGGTTGACATCATTTTTCCTACACCACTTTAAATTGTTATATAGTAATGACAATGATCTTAATGCTATATATCATCAGTATGGCATGGCCAGCGAAATAAGCCTGATTTAAGTTCTGTGGAGCTAGACATTTGGATGATTCAACTCATTCATATCACATACATCACTACATATATAGGCATTTGCACAAATCCTCTCCAGTTGGAGTGATATCCATTGTTGGGTTTCTCATATGTGAAATTTATAGTTATGTTTTCCAAACATGCTGAGTGCATAGAACACCGATAAATGAGGTGAGATTTGGGGCAGTGCGTAAATATAGAGAAGCTCATGTGAGGCATGTGGTATGAGGAAGGTCGGTAAGAAAAAGGTGGGCTACACAAATTTGAAGTCAGGTGGTTGCTGCCATCAGTGACAACAGCATTGGATCATTTAAGAGCAGCACATTGCATATGTTTTGATTAAAGTGGAAACTGGAAACTAATTATTTGCAGATTTGTTATTCGCCTTTTCAAAGCAAACTTTGTTGGGACTCGTAAATTATGGCATCTCATTCATGCTTATTCTTTTTGGCATTAAGGTCCCTATCTCTTTCTAAAGTTAAAGTATTTGGATGCAGAAAGATAATATTTTACCAGGAGCCCTTGTTTCTATTTTGAGGAAGGTGAAGACGTTAAGGTCCTAAGTTGTTATAAGATTTAATTTGACGCGTTCCATCAGTCTTGGAATTTTTGGCGTATTGGTGAAGTACATAACTTTTGGTATCAGAACCAACCTCCACGTCTCGGGTTCAAGTCACGGAAAGGGCTACCTGGAGTAGAGTGAGCCGTCTAAAAAAAATAGAGAAAATGACTACCTATTGCCAGAGTGAGAGCCACCCAGAGAGGGGTACCTGGAGCAAGGTAAGAACCATCCCAAGAGGGGAAAATAGCTACCTGCCGCTAGAGTGAGAGCCGCCGAGGACGTCGGCTATGAAAGCTTGTGGCTGTTACGGTCCTAAGTTGTTATAAGATTGAATTTGACATGTTCTATCAGTCTTTGGGCTTTTGGTGTATTGGTTAATTAAGTACATAACAAAAGATGTCCCATTGAGTATTTGAAGAGGCTGTTGAGGGGTGATATTGTTTAAGTTTATTATATTAATTTTGTTCAGCGACATAGGCTTTCATATGGTTCCTACTCGTAGTTAATGTAGTTCTCAACATTTCTACAATTTATCTTGGGCACCACATCACCATGAACTTAATTTTCAGTGTCTTTCTATTCTCCATGTTGTGTTTTCTAACAAATGGATAAGCAGGTTATTTCTTATATTCTATGAAATACAACTCTAATTGTGTTTTGGGTGGATAGGCTTTTGATCTAACACATGGTTTGGAGCATGGAAAACTCTCCACAATTGTTTTCTCGAGCCTAATGGAACTGAAGGTGGGTGGACATGGACACATGGCTTGAGAAGTTAGGTTGGCAATTTCTCAGGGTGAAGCTAGAAAACATTGCTAGACATGTCAAGCGAAACAAGAGAAACACTGAATATTGGAGCAGGTTCTACTAGTGGTGTGAAAATAGTGCATATAGAACAATGGTGAGTTTATTTTCCCTCTGTAATATGGATTGGAGCTTAGGTACTTCATGAAGACTTCTATTGGATTTGTAATTTTCAAATTAATATTTTCTATTTTGTGTCTTGACTAGTTTAAAATATGTGTTTTTTCAAGGTTTTTTATTTTGAGATTTTTTTAAAATTTTTTTGAAATATGTGTTGAATCCCAGAGAGTTCAGGATTCAAGACCTTACTTCAAAGTGGTTTTTGGTAGAGACCTATTTATGATTTTCTCTTTTTACCTTTGCTTTCTTTATAATTTATCCACTTTTTCAAACATTTCTTCACTTATCTCGGCGAGTAAACGAGTTTGCTTGGGGCTGGGCCAATGTTAGTCCTGATAGGGAAAGGAGGCCTGGTCCTTGAAAAGACTAAACACCAAATGCTTCCTTTCTTCCTCTCACAACAACAGGAGAGGTTGAGGAGGAATTACAATTTATAGTGTACTGTTATAAATGGCTTGCAATTGCATAACAAGAGGTAACACCAAACTAAATGTTATGAAATAACAATAACATAGGTTTAAAATTCCTGTAAAACCTGCTGGATTTAGATCGGGAAAATCTTACAGCTTTTATGAAACCATGTGCTATAGCTCGAATTCGTACTCAATTCTATTTCCGATAGGAGTAGTTGACAATTGAATCCAATTTTTTCATTCTTTTCGTATCCGTAATAGTGCGAAAAGAAGTCCCGGCTCCGAGTTCTTCTGGAATAGTGGCGTTGAGCTTCTCGACCCTTTGCCTTAGGATTAGTTAGTTCTTTTTTTCGATGGGGGTAGGGAAGGGATATAATTAACTCAGCAGTAGAGTGTCACCTTGATGTGGTGGAAGTCATCAGTTCGAACCGAATCATGAGAAAGAGATAGGAAAAATAAGAAACTGCAGGATAGAGGCTTGTTGTGTTGGTACATGGTTTACAGCCCTTTAACAGTCTAGAACATGCAGTTTTAAAAAGTTCTACTATTCTATTTTCATTTTACATGATTTTTCGATTTTGATGAATAATCATCTATCTTTATATTACAAGCCATTCTTAATGGTTCTAATAGTGTGGTTAGGAACGTTTACAATGAGCCTTATTTTCTATATAATGTAGTTTATGGGAGAAGGTTTTGATCATCAACATAATGATAATCATAACAATAATAATATTAACAGTAAGAATGATGATGAAGATTTGGACAGACCAAATTGTAGAATTGAGGAAAGTAATTATGCCCATGCATCATCCATTTGCATTCATGCATTATTTGGATAGACCAAATTGGAAAACCCTGAGGGAGGGCCTAGACATCATTTGTAACAGGTATAAGGTTGCAAAAACGGTCTAAACCTTAATGACAGTCCCATTGGCTTTAGACTTTCTGAATTAGTAGAACACCCTCTTAGACACCATGATATTTGACTGTAACTTAGTAAGTGACCCTATGAGTGCACCTGAGATCATTAGATTAGCCATTGCAATCAGGGGAGTATTGCAATAACCGACCTCGAGACCTTTAAACACCCATCTTTCGCATTGAGCATGAGAATCCACACTTTGCAACCCTGACAAAAAAGAAAAGAAAAGAAAGAGGGGGGGGTGGGGGGGTGGGGGGGAGGGGGGGGGGGATCATCATATTTACCAACTTTGATCATCCCAAGTGACTCTATCGTAGTGGTTTGCGGTTTTTTCTTGAGATCTATGCAAAGATGCTTACCTAGGAGTTCAATTCTATTCCGACTTCTGAAGACAACCAATGATTCAGAGTGGCATTTAGGGTCCAACAATTAAAAAAAGAAAAAGAAAAAAGACTCGGACGTCAAACTTATAGGCTACCTGCTTTAGACCAAAACATTTGTCCCTAAAAGCAGTTGTTCTAGTGCATGTTTGGCATATCTATTTCCAACCTCTCTACTTGTCTAAATATCTAAAGCAGGTAGAGGTTTAAAAATTAAGAGTGTTTGCCGTACGATTCTAGTCTCTATCTGCTCTAGAAAAGTATGGGCAAATCCCTTTAAAATGAAAAGCCATAATTCTATGATTCTGAAAATTAGAGCCGAAGGATCTCGAAAGGTAGAGGCAGATATTTTATATTGAGATGAAAAAAGGTTTCTAATTTTAGACTCCTTTTTATCACTTTTTTATGGCCCTAATTTGGATGGCTCTTTCAGAATAAGAACCAACATGACCCTAGGTAGAGATGTCAAATGGGCCGGGCCGAAACAACAGCCCACAGCACGCCCGCTGCGGGCTGACCCATTCATAACATCGGCCCGCTAGGCATGCCAAACCCGCAAGAACTTCCTCTTTTCTAATCTAAATTTTCACAATTCAGTTAAATAATGTACCAATAGACATCCAACAAAATTTTTATCTTTTTATCCCAATCATCCTAAATCCCAATTTATATAGAGGAAACTGAAGGAGAAACTTAAAACTCAAATTCCTCGCCTTATATCTGTCTGCTAGAGTCCATCAGTGTCACTTGATGAACATTGATGTAGATGATGAGATTGTGAAGTCCGTGTGATGCATGGACAATGTATATGCCCTTGATTTTTATACAGAACAACGGAGAAGAATTAATCAAAAAAAAAATATTTAAAAGACACGCCGAGCACGGCCGTTTGACGTCTCCTCAGGCCCTAGGTCCTTCTCAAATAGACAAAAAAATGTCTAATGGCTGGTTTAAAAAGACATTTCCCTTGCATCATCCAAACGGTCTTTTGGGTCTAAATTTCTTTTTGAAACCACTTTAAGAGAAATAGACAAAAAAAACTGGACACACCAAATGTCACCGTAATAAATTGAATTATTTAATTAGTGTATCTGACTCTGATTATTATGATGAGATTGATTATATAATTTCACTATAAGATTTTACCATGATTACCATTCGTGAATTGAGAGCCAAGGGTCTTAATGATCTTGAATGTTTAATTTTTATTAAAGAGGTACGGAGAGATCATTGCAAAAATGTAAGAACTAGGACTATGCCCAGCTTCATCGTAAGATCATCGGGCCATAACTCTGATATCATGCATGCTTGTAAAGAAAGGAATGCATTTGATAGAATCTCACCCGAAAAGCCTGTTTGGATAGGCAAAAAATAGAGTAAAGTGAAGTTAAATGGGCCCTAACAGTCTAAAATTTCAACTCCACCCCACTTGGATGAGTCTGGCCCGATAGATGTGTTGGGAATTTATACAAAAAACATACTTCATGTATTTGTCTTCGACTAATTCACTTATTAGTATATTTTGTCTTCTCATCTAATTGAGATTTTGTATGGGCAAATGGTTGTATTGTTAACTATTATGCATTTGTGTCTTTTATTTTATAAAGTAGACAAGTTGGTGTGTAGAGTTCTACTTATACACGGAAGACTTATTTGTCAGTACTTATAGAATATAAGTTGTTGTTCACAATTTAGATGGATTTGGACACACCATCGGCACGATTGTAGCATGATGCTTCAGCAGGCTTGTCTTGACTGCAGGAAACAGTATAGTTTCGATTTATTATGCTCGTACGCTTTGTGTGTATTGAACATTACCGTTTTTGGGGTTATTGTCTTTATACTGACTATATAAGATGATTAACATCCAAATGATTATTATGAGTGCTTGTACTCTTAATCCCGACAAAAATAATAGACACATACATTTAGTGTTTGACATTTTGATTTGCGAAGGAGTGAACTTTTATGGGTCAATAATCTCAATAAATTGGATGACTACACTACGTGAATGGTGCATATTAGTTTATTGACGGAATCCACGTCCCATAATAGGGATCGATGATATCCCCTTGATGAAGCATTTAAGTTTTGATTATGTCAAACCCTGCAGATGGACTTTGTGTCCGACATATCAAATAAGTTAAGTATAAGGTCTCAAGGAATTATAAAGATATCGATTAAATATAAATGTCAGTATTTATTTAATCGATGGATATTTGAAATCTTAATGTGGGGAGATTAATAAGCATTTAATAGCAAGAAGCTCGAAATATTATTTTGAGAATAAGGACATGAGTGCAATTATAATTCTTTAGTGGACTGAATTGTAATTTATGAAACTAGGTTTCTTGTTTCCATAAGAAGCCTATCATTATTTCATTCTTAATGTCCCTATATATTGTAGCATATAAATATGTGTTATTGCTCTCTAGGTTAAACAACAAGAGAAATCTCGTTTTGGAGAGCAAGGAGAATTCACAGAAGAGGCCCACACCCTGGTGCAAGTTCAAGTATAGAGGAATACAGTAGAAGATCTTGAGATTTTCGGGTTGCTGTAACACTGAGATTAAATCAGAGAGATCTCGTATATATGGTTTTTAATCATATTCGTCTATAGTTATTTCCGCAATGATCTGTACGCAATATCTAGGGTTCCTGGCTGCTTGTGGGGCCCACAAGAGGCATAAAAAATTATTAGAGAGGTGGGAATAGAAAGATCTAGGATTCGGCAAAATATCTATTCGATGAGATCATTCTAACCACTTGATCCATTATGATTTATAAGGGATACCAAAATGCAATACAAAACTCGGCTATCACATTTTGTTCAAAATCTATTTGGTGGTTCATGATCCTTACATCAGTTTCAGGTTTCCCATTCTTTTCTAAGTTTTGGAGCACTTAGACCTCACCCCAACGTGGCTTCAAGTTGACCAACCTGAGTTCATTTTATTCTAGAAAACATCAGGTTTATGGGCCTGGAATTGTCGGCGGAATATCTAGTTATGGCCCAATCATAATAGGAAGGCGACAAAAATGGCTCAAATCAACAATCTAGTTATAAGAGTCTGGCAATCATCCGAGGGCCCACGGTTGGTATGGATGCCAAAAATCACATACCCTCAGTTTCAGGCCATGAACAGTATTGAAAAGGAATTGGACAGAAAGACAGAGGAGAACTTGCCTGGAAATATAATATCTGACACTATTATACATCCAGTCCTAGCAATGAAAAAGATATTTATTGTGTCCGTACAAACTATGCCATTAGCCCACAATTTAGACCATGGGTAAGAACACAGCACTGATCCGGACTCAAGGGAATGGAAAGCCAAGTATTGAGTGGCTAGAAAGCCTACAATCGTCAGAATATTGGGCCATATCATAAAATAATCTATCTGGACTTGGGTCACCAAACCATGAGAGCCACATTTATAGACTCCTGGCCTAATTAGGTTATGATAGCATCCATATATCCTCAGGAACAAAGAGGCTTTGAATCCTCCAGTTCATACTCCTGCCTGAGATAATGATGTCCAAAGATCCCCAAGAGGGGAAGATCCCAGCCTTCCAATTCTTGAACTTTGTTCTTCTTCTTCTTTTTCTTTTTCTTTCAACAGAAAGAAAAAAAAAAATCACTGCCTCAGTCATCTGAACACCATTGATGCCACCTCTTAGATGATTCATCAATATTTGATTTCGAGTTATGGCTAGTTGATGTAGTGGGTCACCAGATCAATGGTTCCAACGACCCCAGGACTGACTTATTTATTCCTAGGTGTAAAATCATTCAAGATTTTCAATTTGAGTTCCCAACAAGGGAATGACTGAGCCAATGTAAGAACTAACATTTTCAACTTCTAGACAACATATATACTTAAATACAGAGTAATGCAATACATGCATCGTAACATAGTCATACACATACACATCTTTAAAGAAAAATAAATTGGCAGAGGATTATACAAGAAACAAGCACACCCACAAACATTTCCATCATAGTTTTATCCCCCACCCAAAAAAAAAAACATTTCCATCATAGAGAGAAACAGAGAACATCTAACCATGAAAAACATGTCAACTCTACCTCTTGAACATGGCTCGAAGTCTTCTATTCTCCCCACCAAGCAGTAATAGCAGCCATCTTCCTTACTTTCCTACAAAATGCAGAAAGAATGAAAAACATGATTTCATCATGCATGGGTGCTTAGTATGGTCTGGTCTTGGATCATGAAAATGATAGAAGTTGGGCCGCATTGCATTTAATTACTTACGAGTAGTTGGAGAGAAAAAGATGTTGAGAGAGACATCAGAAACTCAGACCCAAAGCTCCTAATATTTCTTCAGTAGTGACAATGTTCCAGATGAGGATGATTTTGTTGGGATATATCATATGTCTGATGTTTAGACTTGGAGTTGGAGAGAGAAGATTGTACCTGTAGGCTTCTGAAAGTAGCAGAGATAGTGTGGACCATATCATTGTGTTCAATATTTCTTGTATTTTTTTAATGGGATTAGATCTGAGTTGGGGAGCGTAGGAACTAGAACCTAATAAAGAAGACCTAGGTTGACTGCTGGCAGGGAGTGGAAGTTCTTTTCTTTATATTTTGTTTTGGGGCTGAGAAGGGTCAAGGAGGCAGTGGGGGCATGCTTGCTTGATTGTAAGATTCTATTGTTTATTGGACGGAATGGTCTGCCATAAGGTTGGTTATATATATGGTTTGATTGGATTGGATTTTCACTTTGTAAAAGTGGGATCGGTTATATATATGGTTTGATTGGATTTTCACTTTGTAAAAGTGGGACCCACAATTGGGTGATTCAGATTTTTAGTATGTGGGCTCCTCTTAGGATGACCCATTTATACAACACCAATTAGTCTACTTTCTTCTTGGCTTGGGTTGAGGGGTGTCAATGGACCTAGTTCCCGTTTGGATCCTCCTACGCACAACTTGGATAAAAACAATTTTTTAAGTGAAGGTCCAACGGGCCAGACACGGGATAGAATTATGGCCCTAAGAAACTCGCACGGGCCTGGTATGGTTGGGGCCGGCCTAGCACAGCCTCTAGTCATGCAGTGCTGGACCATGCTGGGCCGGGCGGGCAGGACCGGGCCGTACCCTAATTTTTCCATATTTTTAAGTTCTTTTCATGATTAAATGAACTGCAATAAAAAAAATGTTGAAGAGGTAAGGGATGATGGTTATAAGGTAGAAGCTAGACAGGACGTTAACTTTCCTTGGATTCAAATTAGCAGAATAGTGTCTGGGTATTCATTTTTCATTTTATCTTGTATTATTTTATTAAGAAGAGATTACTTATTGTTATTTTGGGGGATTTACCTTTGATTCTTTGTTTTTAATCACTGATCAAAATATGGTCTTAGAATCTTTAGAAATTAAGTTTCTTTAGCTAACAATTCCTACCAAAATTTCGAGGCGTTAGTAGAGGTAGCAGAAATACTTTTCAATCGTCTCTAAGCTTAAAATATCACTTCCATTCAGTAGCCCAACTTAGCCCAAGAAAATGAAAAATAAAAAAGAAGATAAGTAAGACTTAGGTAATTTTATAACTTTTTTAATGCAATTTTCAAAGCTTATAATAATAATAATAATAATAATAATACAACAGATATGTTAATCTGGAACTCTTATTAGGTTCTTGTAAGACTCGGACCCGAGTGACCTCGGCTAGCACTAATTAAGTCGCGTGATAGCTTTCAGTGAGATTAATATATTTTGTTAAGTTTGGGATTAGAATAGCTTTCATATAGCTTTGGGGATTTTTGGAGAGCCCTTTTGATTTAATAAGACTCATGGAGAGTCTTTTTAATGACTTCGTGTAAGCATGGGGGATTAATCATGATTTCAAAAAATTCTTGTTTTAGCTTCATTTAACTTATCTCGTTAACCTCTATAGCTTTCATTTTGACTCCGTCCCCGTTCGAGACCCCGAAACCTGACTTTTCTAACTTTGATGACAAAACTGTCTTTTTACACCAATTCTGGACACAAATTTTGATGTCTCCAAAACCCGCCAAATATATACTTTTTTGAAACTAGAATTTTCTTCTAATACTTTTCCCACAACAAGCAATAGTAACCAAGCTGACCCAAATGAGGATTACCCTCCTGATCACACCATACAAAATCAATTTCAACAGATGATGTAGGCTATGTTTGAACAACAACGTCAGGCAAATGAGAACCAAACCAGGCTACAAGCATAGGCCAATGAAAATCAGGCTAGACTGCAGCAAATGGCCAAGTAGGATGAAGACCATGCTAGGAAAATGGCACAAATGCAAAGACAGTTATTGTAAGTGTTAGAGAGGAGGCCTGAACCGGTTCCAGCTCAACCAACACCAAGCTCACAGATTGTTATCAATCAAAGTGAGAATGATACAAATGCCTTTTTCGAACGCTTTCGCAAGAGAGGCCCAAAGGAATTCACAGGAAAAGAGGACCCACTATCTACAGATGATTGGCTAGAGAATATAGAGAATATTTTTTAAGTCTTCTGATGCACGGGAAGACAACAAGTATCACTTGCAGCGTCCTTGTTCACAGGCCTAGCTGATATATGGTGGAAGACAGTCAGGGCAGAATATAGGGAAGTGATAAATGTTGAAGCATGGGGTAACTTCAAGAGACAGTTTGGAGACAAGTATGTGCCCACACATGTTAAGAGGCAGAAGGCAATCGAGTTCCAGCAACTTGTACAGGGAAATATGATCGTTCTTGAGTACCTCACCAAGTTTGGGAGGTTGTCCAGATATGCTCCGGAGTTGATAGACACCGTGGAGAAGAAGATAGCAAAGTTCCTTGAGGGATGTAACCCGATCATAGAGAGGGATGCCACTGGAGTTATGCCACCGACGACATTTGAGGAGGCTGTCAAGAGAGCATATAAATTTGAAATTTTGAACAACAAGATTCTCCGAATTCAGGGAAAGAGCCAAGCCCATCAACAAAGTCACCAGCAGAGAACCAGCAGGGCAAGATAGCAATGTTCATAATCCAGTGGTTTGCATGCATTGTGGCAAAGCAATGTTCAGAATCCAGTGGT
Organism: Cinnamomum chago; assembly: GCA_038049695.1. Lineage (NCBI taxonomy): Eukaryota > Viridiplantae > Streptophyta > Magnoliopsida > Laurales > Lauraceae > Cinnamomum > Cinnamomum chago. The sequence continues at coordinate 25,311,719 of CP142453.1, read as the reverse complement.
TTGCATGCATTGTGGCAAGAATCATGACAGTTCTCAATGCTATGCGGTAACTGGGGCATGCTTCAAGTGTGGTGCGATGAACCATCAGCTCAAAGATTGTCCAAGGCTCAATGGAGAAGGTAATAGGCAAAATCAGCAACAACAAGGAGCACAACGTCAAGCAGCACCTCAGAACGCACCAGTCGCTCAGAATCAAGCAAGGTCACCTCAACAATAAGCACTACAATAGCAACAACAAGCCCATCAGCAAGGACAACTAGAATCAGCGTCCTCCGCAGCAAAACATGAATACACACACAAGGCAGGCAACAACAAGCTCAAAACAGGCCACAGCAGCGAGGACAAGTGTATGCAGTCAATCGGGCTGATGTAAAGGCTGTAGGGAACGTGGTAGAAGGTACACTCCTTGTAAGTGGAATTAAAGTTAGGATTTTGTTTGACCCTGGTTCTACGCACTCATTTATGTCTCTTAAATTTTCTATATTGATTGATATGCTTTCTAGAGAACTTGAGTTTATTTTGAATGTGACTACTCCGGTAGGCAAATAAGTCGTGTGTTGGACTTTTTACCCTAATTGTGCAATTAAGATAGGAGAAGTGGTCTTACCGGCAAACCTCATTTTATTGGATATGCACGACTTCGATGTCATCCTAGGGATGAATTAGTTAGTAGGGTACTATATCACAATGGATTGCTTTCATAAGACCCTCACCTTTAAACTAGAGGAGACACCGGCAGGAATGTCATTTCAGGGAGAGATGAGGAACCATCGTGCAGGGTTTATTTCAGCATTGAAGGCTGATAGACTGCTGAAAAGTGGATGTGAGGCTTATTTAGTGTTTATTACGGAGGATAAACGGTCTCAAGGGGTGGAAGAGATTCTCATTGTTTGTGAATTCCCAGATGTTTTTCCGTAAGAGATCCTGAGATTACTACCTGTTAGAGAAATTGACTTCACCATTGAGTTTTCACCAGGGACCGCTCTGATTTCTATTGCACCATATCGAATGGCTTCGACAGAATTGAGAGAATTGAAGATACGATTGCAAGAATTATTGGACAAAGGTTTTTTTAGACCTAACATTTCGCCGTGGGGAGCTCCAGTTTTGTTCATTAAGAAGAAAGATGGGTCGATGAGGATGTGCATTGATAACTGGAGATTAAACCAAGTGACCATCAAGAACAAATATCAGTTACCAAGGATAGATGAACTATTTGATCAGTTGCAAGGCGTTGCTAATTTTTCGAGGATTGACTTGAGATCCAGTTATCATGAACTGAGAGTTTGAGAGTCAGATGTACCGAAGACAGCTTTCCAAACGAGATATGGACACTATGAATTCTTAGTCATGCCATTTGGACTGACTACTGCACCAGCGGTATTCATGGCCTTGATGAACAAGATATTTGCACAGTATTTGGGTCAATTCACAGTGAAATTTATTGACGATATTTTGGTATACTCCAAGTCCAGAGAAGAACAGGAAGAGCATTTGAGGATAGCACTGCGACTACTAAGAGATAACCAGTTGTATGCAAAGCTCAGTAAGTGTAGATTTTGGCTTAAATAAGTAGCATTTTTTAGGCACATCATCTTCAAAGAAGGGTTGTCAGTGGATCCATCTAAGATTGAGGCAGTTGTGAATTGGGAAAGATCTAGAAATGCGTCAGAAATCAGAAGTTTTCTTGGATTGGTAGGGTATTATCGGAGGTTTGTTCAAGGATTTTCATCTATTGCATCGTTATTGACGAAGTTGACCACGAAGAATGCACCATTTGTTTGGACAGACCAGTGTGAGGATAGTTTCCAAGAGCTAAAAACAAGATTGAATACTGCACCGATCCTTACTTTACCATCCGAAAGTGGTGATTTCACCGTTTTCACCGATGCTTCGAACGTAGGACTGGGTTGTGTGTTAATGCAAGATGGAAAAGTCGTTGCTTATAGATCCCGACAGTTGAAAGATCATGAGAAGAACTATGCAACGCATGATCATGAGTTGGCAGCGGTCGTTTTTGCACTAAAGATGTGGAGACAATACCTCTATGGAGAGAAGTTTGAGGTCTACTACCACTGCAACTTACAGTACTTGCTTTCTCAGAAGGAGATGAACATGAAGCAGAGAAGATGAATGAAATATCTCAAAGATTACAACATTCTGATCAATTATCACCCTGTGAAAGCAAACGTAGTCGCTGTTGTTTTGAGCAGAAAATCAGTAGATATGGAAAACCTTAGTTGTACTTATATCTTTCAGCAGTTTGAAGAGTTGTGAGTAGATCTACAGCCACTAAGGAAGGGCGTGATGTTAGCCAATATGTCAGTGTCAGAGCATTCCTTTATCCAGAAGATCAAGGACAATCAATTTCAAGACTCAGAGTTGGCAAGAATTTCAGTTTATATAGCAGAACGTCCAGACTTTCGAATTGAGGAAGGAGTCTTGTACTATCGTGATCGTCTATGCATGCCTAACATTGAAGACTTGAGAAATGACATCATGACAAAGGCTCACAGTACGAAGTACTCTATGCAGCCGGGCATTACAAAGATATACCAAAACTTGAATGAAAGATTTTGGTGGAACAACATGAAGAGCGAGATTGCAGCATTTGTCTCCCGATGTATGACTTATCAATTGGTAAAAGCAGAGCACCAGAAGCCTCCATGGTTGTTACAACCGTTAGAAATCCCGGAATGGAAGTGAGAGCACATCACCATGGATTTTGTTTTGAGACTACTGAGGACCAGCCGAGACAATAATGCAATATGGGTCATCGTGGATCGCCTTACCAAATCAGCACATTTCATTCCCATGAGGACAAGAAAGAAGATGCACATGTTACCTCTTGCAAAGTTGCTCGTTAATGAGATAATTAGTTGTCATGGACAGCCAATTTCCATTACTTCTGATAGAGACAGTAGATTCGTCTCGAGGTTCTGGAAGACATTACACGAATCCATGGGTACGAAACTACAGTTCAGTACGACTTATCACCAACAAACAAATGGCCAGTCAGAGAGAACGATTTAGACTCTTGAGGATATGCTCTGTGCTTGTGTTTTGGACTTTAAGATTCAATGAGATGAGACTTTGCCACTTTGTGAGTTCGCCTACAATAACAGTTGCCACTCGAGCATTGAGATGGCGCCTTTCGAGGAATTGTATGGTAGGAAGTGTAGAACTCCAGTTTGTTGGGAGGAAGTAGGTGTTCGCAGTTTCCATGGACCAACGATAGTGAGTGAGACTAGTGACAAAGTCAAGTTGATCCAAGATTCAAGAACGTTTGAAAGTCGCTCGGAGTAAACAGAAAAGTTATGTAAATTCTCACATAAGAGACTTACAGTTCAAGGAATGAGACAAGGTTTTCTTGAAGGTATCACCGACTAAGAGAACATTGAGATTTGGGCAGAAAGGCAAGTTATCTAGGAGATACATTAGGCTGTATGATATCGTGAGCAGGATTGGCGATGTGGCATATAGGTTAGCCTTACCGCTCGAACTCTCTGGCGTACACAATGTCTTCCATGTGTCAATGTTAAAGAAGTACGTCCCCGATCCATGGCATGTACTCCGTCATGAACCGTTGGAAATCTGGGAAGATGCCACGTATGTAGAGAAGCATGTTCGGATCATTGATACTAAGGAACAAGAGCTAAGGACACGAACAATTCACTAGGTGAAAGTGTTATGGGAAAATCATGGACCCGAGGAAGTGACATGGGAACTACAGGATCAAGTCTAGAAGAAGTATCATCATCTACTACCTGAGGTTAGTTGTTTTCCATTTGGAGGACCAAATGCCCTAAGGGGTGGAGGATGTAAGACCCCGACCAAAGTGACCTCAGAGATTAATAGATTTTGTTAAGTCTGGGATTAAAATAGCTTTCATATAGCTTTGGAGATTTTTGTAGAACCCTTTTGATTTAATAGGACTCATGGAGAGTCTTTTTAGTGACTTCGCGTAAGCATGGGGGATTAACCATGATTCCAAATGTGACGCTCCGGAGTTCCACATCGATCATAGAGAGGAAAGTGAATGGGGTTATATGTAGAGCTTACACCCTTACCTTGCATGAGGCCTTTTGATGGGTTGAGGCTCATTAGAAGTAAAACCGTGAGGCCCGTGGGTCAAAGCGGACAATATCATGCATAGTGTAAGGTGGGGCGTTACACCAAAAAATTCGTGTTTTAGCTCCGTTTAACTTATCTCGTTAACCTTTACAACTTTCATGTTGACTCCATTCCCGTTCGAGACCTCGAAGCCTGACTTTTCTAACTTTGAGGACAAAACTGTCTTTTTACACCAATTCTGAATACAAATTTTGATGCTTCCAAAACCCACGAAATATATACTTTTTGGAAACTAGAATTTTCTTCAAACACTTTTCCTTTCTTCGTCGAACTCATTCGAGGCTCGAAAACCCATGTTTTTAGCCCAACAAGTTTGTTAAGTTGTGGGACCTATCTCCACTTTGTATATAAAGTGAGCTCATTTCTCCTTATCCTATCTCCCCCCCAATCCAACGCCCCTTTTCCAAAACCCATTTCCCCCTTTGTCCCTCCATCTATTCCGGTCTCTCTTTTCCAAAACTCTTTTCCCCCTTTTCCAAAACCCTTTTCCAGAAGAGGAGAGAAGAACCCTTTTCCCCATTTTCCAACATCTCCCACCCATCGTCTCAGGCAGCAGCCCTATGGCCCATTAGCCCCCATCAATCATCATCACCCTCCGTCAACACACGCAGTGCAGACCCATCCCTCATCAATGATCTCTCTCATCTCTACTTTTCTCAGTCTCTCTCGCCTAGAACTCCCAGACGCAGCCACCATCATCAATCACCATCATCTGCGCCCATCATCCTCCATCTAGAAGTCCGCCACCGCCAGGTACACCTACCTCTCTCAGTCTCTGCTACTATAAGAACTTGGTCTGGACGGTACCCTTAACCACGGGCTTCAAATGGTGAGTCTCCGTTAACCCGCATCGGAAATATTCAAGTCCTGACCTTGGGCTTATAAGTCAAACCATGTATTAACTTAGCATGAGGCTTTTTAAAACCGTGCGGCCCCGTAAATCGTAAGAACTCCGAAGTTAAGCGTGCTAGGGCGGGAGCAGTACTAGGATGGGTGACCTCCTGGGAAGTCCTTGAGTTGGTGTGACATCACTTGTATTAAACGCGACAAAATTATTTCGTCTCTATTTCTTATATTTATAACAAAATATTTTGGTCTCTAATTTCTTCCTTTAATGACAAAATTTAATGACAAAATATTTTGTCACTAATTACTTACAAGTATGTTTCCAATAGAGCGTATTGGAGACAAAAAAAATCGTCACAAATTTATCATTTTCAATGACGAATTTTTTTTCCGTCTCCAATACCTTTTAGCGACAAGGCTTTGGCAACAAAACGGGTGACGAAAAACTTTTCATCTTTATTCGTTTCAGTGACGAAATATGTACATTTTGAGACAAATTTGTGTCGTCCTTAAACCTCAAATTTCTTGTAGTGATGAGTGTTATCACTTGTTAGTCTTGTATTATGGAATGGATTACCAAAATGATTTGCTACACGCTTCCGTATCTTAGGTGTGAATGATTTGAGTGAATGCGATATCCTCACCAGGGAAACCTGTGGGAAATCACATGCACGAATGATACTATGTCCATTCTAAATCCGTGTATGTAGCAACTATATGAATAAATACACTTGGCATCGTTACCATTTTGTATCTATCATCGTCCCGATCGTAGATTTGGGTGGTGAGCCGGTCCGGGGTCGCAACAGTTCTCAATCAATATCTCAATGTTAAGTCGTCATACATTTTAACTAAATTATTAAACAAGCATTATCATATTAAATTAAATATAAAATAGGAGGCCATAAACAGGCTGAGGTCTTGCCAAACTGACAAGCTTTTGCTTAAAATCTTGAGCCCAAATCTTCATCCCTCCATTGCATGGGCGCAGGGTGTGCTTGTCATTGCACTAATTGGAAGTTCGAGTGTTCCCACGGGATAAGACCGTATAAAATTTGTGTGGCAAACGTAATCAACCGCTCCAAATATTGATTTCCTTGAAATGATCCCTACAAAAGTTATCCCCTTGGAGTAAGAAATGAAAAACAAAAAGTTCATAAAATCTCTTTCAATTTATATAAATTTTTTAAAAAAACTAAAAAAAATTAAGAAGCGCACGTGGGTAGGCCCGTGAGCAGCACGACACTTACAACATTAGTCGTGCCATGGGTCCTCCTGGGCCGACCCCTATTGAGCTGGACACGACACTGCATGGCCTGAGCCCACCTGGGCCGGGGCACGACCTGTTTTACACGTGTACTCTGACTTGGCCAGGCACTTGTGCCACCCCTAAATGGTACTCCCTCCCTGCTAATGGTAAATGTTATGGGAATAAACTACAAGAAAAAGCACATTTAGCGGTGTAAAAAAACCACCAATACTAGTCCAAAATCAGCCGCTATATATATTTAAAGGAAGAAAAACGTCCGCACTTGTGCCACCCCTAAATGGTACTCCCTCCCTGCTAATGGTAAATGTTATGGGAATAAACTACAAGAAAAAACACATTTAGCGGTGTAAAAAAACCGCCAATACAAGTCCAAAATCGGCCGCTATATATATTTAAAGGTTGTGGAAGGGTAGTGTCACTATAGGTTTTAGCAGAGGAAACAAATTCCCACCTCTAAGTGAGATACCACCGCTAAAAAACGCTTAATAGCTGGAAAAGTGACTTTTGATGATTATAGGGGTGGTTTTTTGTGTATTAGGGGCGGAATGTAACCGTCGCTTATACATTTTCCACCCTTATAAGTATACTTACAGGCAGAATTTTTTTGTCGTTTATTATTTTTGCGGCGGTTTTCATGGTCCTGAATGGGTCCCACTTAGACCACATGTTGGTAGAGTTAAACTTCCATCACAAGCACGCATTGAGCTAAGATTTTTCTTGACCTTGATTTTGAAAGCAATCCGAAGAAGCTTTGAAGCTAAAACAACTCCTCAATAATACTCTTTAAATAATTATGTGGCAGTAGAGACTGGATCAAATCCATCTCAAAGGTCGATTACTCAACCGTCAGCTACTATTCACACAGTAACAATTCATTAACTTCAGGTCACAATCTCTGCACATCAAATGTTCAAATTAAATATGCCAAAACAAATGCCATGTATCTGCATCCTTCTCTGTAAATTAACATTTCCATATTGAGCATTCAACCTGAATTGGGTCGATTTCGTGAGATGAAAATTTTGTTGATCAACCTCCTAAGAAGTTTGATACTGTCAAAACATAGACTTCCTGTTAGAGGAAAAGCCTCAAGCTCTCAGCGTGAAATCCAACTAGCCAACCTTATTATCTACAACTAAGATTATTATTTGGGGTAAACAGGGTAGCTGGGTATTGAATTTAGATGAGACCTGGAGCCAGACCCAAACCCAATTATATCAATGAATCAAAACATGTACCCAGAATGGCAAACCAGGTCTCATGCTTCTTTTATTCAAGCTAGCAGGCCCAAGTGGCTCATTCCAGCATCACTTCCAAGTTCTATTCTCAGAGATCCAAATACCAAAAATTAAAAAGCACTCATGATCCACACGCCCAAAGCTGGGCCCACTTGTTTATTTGCAAAACTTAGTTTATGTATTAATTACATTCTTCATCAATGTCAAAGTTAGTTGTTACAGTATTGAAAAATCATATGTGCATCTTGACCAACTAATAAAAGGACTTAGTTATTTCAAATAGGTGACTAGCTGTTCCCTCACCCATTACAGTAGTCAGACGATCAACAATGAACCGAATGTAGTTCCCACCTGCACAAAGATTATTCATCTCAATGTAAGTGTTAATAGAACTCTCAGTGTTCAAAAAATGATGTAATATTTCAAACCACTTCTTTAGTGAAGCAAATCCTGGTGCAATTCAAACCGCTGCATGTTTTTCATGTTTATAGATCAATACTCAACAGTACCGATCAACTAAACATGACCAAGGCATACATTTTGTTTTAGCCACATTGCCCCCAACCACAACAGTGTCTTAGATGAAATCAGAAGAAAACCCTAACATGCAAGTAGTGTCTGAGATGCACAACGTATAAGTAAAAAAAATCAAAGCCATCTACATAGCAACATTAGATGATGCTAAAAACTAGAAGCAAAACTAGATCACAAGGCTCATGGAGAAGCACTTGCAATAGTAAGAATTCTAGTATCCAGAAGTGAGTCAAATGCATAGGATTCGACATGTATGAAACCAGGGCGGACCTACATATGCCCCAGGTCAATTATGAAACTGCGAGATATTTGAATGGACCTGGACATGTCCCACGTATATCTAATAAACAGTCGCCCTGATGGACTCGCTTTTTGGGCTCGCGGTACCATCGGGGTCAGCAGATGTGAGAGTCCATTGGGTCCAACCCTTTTGTGACCGGAGGCAAAGCGAGCATCAATATTTTTTTGTATGGGTATGCCAAAGTTTCTACTTTACTTGGAATTGCAAGTGGTGGTCCGTAGATCTACCTTCACAAGTAGAAATGGAAATCATTTTTTTTCTAGTTTTTCATTGCACATATATTTAAGAAAAGAGACATAAGATGTTTTGAATGCCGTGAAAGGCGATTTCATTTGGTTTTCCGTGAAAGACGATGTTTGCCGTAAAAGACGATTTATAATTTTTATCAATAATGAAATACATGAGTTGTGATTTTTTTTGTGTCTCTTTAAACAATATATAATTCAATGAAAAGCAAGAAAAGTGGATCTAGCTTCTCAGGAGATTGTGGAAATTCATTCAGATTGACGGTCGCAAGTCGTGTGTGGACTTCGCCATCATCCTTCATATGAGAATAGAGGGTGCTCTTGATTCGCTTAGCTCGGCTTAAACCTCATATTTTTAAAGGATAAAGACCAAGAGGAGGTCCTATATCCAATAAAAAGTGGAGTTGACGGATTGAAAAGCCACGTCTAAGCCATAAAGACAGAAGGAGAAGGCCTTGTGGGGATGGCCCCCCAGGGACTTCTGTCACCTTGTAGTGGTGGTCGGTGCAGGACTTCTTCAATGGAGGAGAGGTCGTTGTAGCAACTTTGGTAGAGTATTCTCTTGTTTGTGAATTTCTCCATCCATAGATTTTTTTGATTGGTTTTTCTGGTTGATTTTTCCTGTCATTTCTTCATGAAATGACCTCCTTTGATAGGCTTTTGGTGGCCATGAGGAGGGTTTATGGGGCTTAAATGCATTAAAGCCACATGATGTGATGAGTTACAAGTTTTTAATTCATTATTTTGTAACTTCTGTTTCTTGGCTTTTGATTGGCCGATGGAGAATTAAGGGCTTTTAATCGCCTTTAAGTTCCATGATGGGAGGAGTTATATGGTTTAATGCCATGATTATGGTTGACTTGTAACCCCCCGTTTCCATGCTTTTGATTGGGCCGTCCAAAATGATGAGTAAATGACCGCATTAACTTATCATAAAATGAGTCATTAACTGCATTAAGTGGTCTCCAAAGCGCTTGAAGAGTCATGGGCCGTGCTGTGTCTTTTGGAATTCTTCTTGCGATGATCCCTGTTGGATCTTCATGTTGCTTTATGTCTGATGATCATGCGACTTCATTCATTGTTTGCTACCAGTGGACCGGTGCCATCTGTCCTGTCGATTTCTCGATCAATTGGGTAGAAAGTGTGTTTTTTTTGTTGGCCGGTTGGCGATTTCGAAACATCCAATGACAATTCCTTGCTTTTTAAGGTAGATCTGTGATGTTAACGAAGATCGACAGATTCCGTGCCTCGAAAATCAGATTCTTGAAAAACCACAGGAGCCGAACATCTTGAAACGCAAAAAAGGACAAAAAAGGTCTTTTGGAGAAAATTCGTTTTCGGTTGTTTCTCAGTTTTTTCCAGTTCTTTTTTCTTCAGTATTTTTCATGACACTTTTGTACATGTTTTGGCCTGATTTCTATGTAGAAAACTTGACGAGAAACCTTACATATCAAAGCACAAAGTTTCCGATTTTCCGGGAAAGCAAAAGACTTTGTCGCGTAGAGTTGCCGATTTACCGCAGAAGCCAAAACTAGGTCAAACGATGTTGAAATGACCTGAAATTTGAGGTGAAGCCTCTTGAGTAATAAATAAGATCAACCATAGGCTTTGATTTGAGTTTTGAAGTCGTATGGGGTCCTGTCATCAGTATACTTGATTTTATCGTGAGAAAAATATCGCACTTTGATGTATGGTCAACCGATATCCGATTGACCTGAAATTTGACGGGAAGGCTTTTGAAGTCATTTTGAGACGATCCATTAACTTTGATTTGAAAATCATGGTCCCGGGGAGCTCCGCTGCTAGAAGGCCTGATTTGGGTTCCAGGAGTCAAAGTCTAGTCAAATGTTGTCGAAATGACCTGAAACTTGACATGTAGCATTTTGAAAGCATTTTGAAGTCACTCATGTGATCTGTTTGATGAGCGATGGCCTCGGTGGTTATCGCCACCAAAAGGTTTGATGAGCGATGGCCTCGAGGGTTGATGTCGGGTCAAACGTTGTCGGTTTGACCTGAAACTTGACATGAAGCCTTTTGGAGGTATTTTGAGATTGTATAGAGGCTCTGATCGAAAATCTGATGTCTTCGACGCTACCACCACCGGGAGCTCCTATTCAACTGGTCGAAGGGTGAAGTTAGGCCAAATAATGTTGAAATGACCAAAAACATCATGTGTACTATACATTTGGCTGTTTTGAAGGATCTTGCAGTTTTTGTTTGATTCTAATAGGATTTGATGCTTGAAGTAGCATTACCTGTTTGTAGTAAGATGTGGCTTCATGTAGTTTCTTGAGGTCGAAGAGGCAAAGTGACATTTTTTGTGTCAATACGCCTCACATCACAAAAGCTTGGTGAAAACACTCTTCTTTTTCGGATTGCTTCCCACCGAGAGTACCGGAACCTTTCACGCCGTTCTCTCTTGACGTCTTCTTTCTAAGAGTCTGAGATCCTCTTCACATCGATAGAGTTTTTGGTCGCCCAGCCTCTCATGGTTAGTCTCTTTATCTTGCCAAATAACCCTAAATAAAGCAATCTAGCTCCCTCCCTCCTTAGATGTTGCATAATCAAAATCAATATATACCTAAATCTGAACCCTTAATCTCCAAATCCTAACTTCAAATAAATCCTCAAATCCTAACTCAAACCCTAAGCCCTAAATCACCAAATCTGAGCATATCTACAGGTCCAAAGATGACCAAAACACCATTGGGCACACTTTAATCTTCAACTCATACATAAATCAGGCTTTAGGGTTCTATTGTTTAGATAACTTGAGTTACATTTAACTGACGATTTTTATTCTTTGCCATCAACATACAACCAACTATAGCGAATTATTTTTACAGCTAAGGTAAGTGCAGGCAGCCAAATTCCTTAGATCCAAATAGAACCCCTTTGGGAATCTAAATTGGGTAATTAGGTACTCACCCAAATCACCATTTCAGGGCAACCAAACTCCTAGCATTAAAGGAAATGTTTTCTTAGGTTGTTTTGATGATGATGAATTGATGATCACTTGGGAGAGGTAGTGGGAAGACCCTTCAATTGGGTAGGAGATCTGAGCTTGGAAAAAGTTTTGTGTCTATTTAAACGAAATATATTTTCTCTTTTGGTATTGTTAATGTGAGAGAAGTCCAAAAATTTAGCCTCATGACCCAAACAAATATCCTAAGTCTGCCAATGTATGAAACTACAACATCTAAATCACACCCTAAGCAGTTGATTCTCTGCACTGCACTACTAAAGCTAGAACATCCTATTTTCTCTGGCAAATGCAATAGGCTGGTTTCTTCTTAATTACTGCTAAATCTGCATCCTCCCCACTACAGGAGTTTTTGCTGAATCTACCAGTTTTTTACAATCTTTGGGGGGCGCCTACTAGTCCTTTTCTTCTTTTAATACATATTTGCCTTTTGGGATACAGCTGTGATCAAGGCAAAGAACTACTTTTAGTATATGAATTCATGTCAAGAGGGAGTTTGGAAAGGCACCTTTCCAGAAGTAATTTGTGAACAATCTTGTTATTATAATTAACTCTAATTAATTGTATTTAGGAAGTCCGGGCAGCTAATTTTTGTAGCTTTTGTTTTTCCTTCCAACAGAATTGCAACCATTGTTCATGTTTCAAGATTGATGCATTTTCTGTAGGGGGTCCAGCCTTTCAACCACTTTCATGGAGCATGCGGCTTAATATAGCAATTGGTGCAGCTCAGGCCCTTGAATTCTTACACTCAGTTGCAACCATATATCGTGATTTTAAAGCATGTAATATTTTGCTTGATTCGGTAAACTCTTCCATTCAGATTTCTTCTCCTACAAAGAAGGGAGAAAGAACCCCTTGCATGGTTGATTTCTTAATTCTTTCTTTTTCATTTTTTTTTTTTTCTGGAGAACTATAATGTGAAAACATGTGATTTTGGATTAAGAACAGATGGCCCACAAAATGGTGCTTCACATGTCTCCAAAGATCCTAAGGGCACATATGGTTATGCAGCTCCTGAATATGTGGCTACAGGTAATATTCATTGCTACAACTTTTTATGATTTTTGTGTTCTTTTTTAGTAGGTTGCATGCATGGTAGTGGGCTTTCTTTATTTTAGTTAATCTCAAATTGCTCTCTATCTTTATGAGTGGGTAGATAGTGTTGGATGTCACGCCTGTATGTATATGATTAGGTCGTATCCCAACCTGGTTCCAAGGGTGTGAGAATCAGGGCTAATTGAAAATTTTCCTTCTAATTACAATTGTGGCCTTAATTCCATATGGATCGAAATCTGCAATGAGATTATGAATGATGATCAATATACCATAAACAAATCACGGAAACTACAACTCATATAATCTATGTAGATGGTAAGGGAAACACAACATATAATAGTGGAGCAGTAGCAGTATCATAAGTTCAAATAAAGTTACAAAATATCTTGAAGTTAGGTTTATGGCCAACGGTAAACCCAAGGCCCAAAATACACATCCACAAAGTGAACCTGTAGTACATCATTTTACCTTTTTCCCCCTGAAAGATTTTTCCTCATATGAACCACGGGTTGCATTCTTTGATATTTCTTTTTCAAAGTCATCTTAATATTTGAATTAGGTTTTGCAACTGGTCTCTGGGAATGTAGCGTGAAACTCACTTCAAGTATAAAGAATGTCTGCATATAAAGCCTTGTAGAGGTCTTTTTGTTTACTTCCAATTATGAATGTTGCCATCACTTGCTTTAGTTCCAATTAGCTAGGTTTCAAACTGGTCAAAGAATTGTACAAATAAAAAGGTAGAGAGCTAAAAATCATCTTTACTTCTTTCTTTTTTGTCATAAAAATATGCAAATGGTTGAAAATTCCTGGATCTCTAACTATGGAATCGATATATAGATTCCTCTAGTACAAACTCAAAAACTTTTTTGCAATGGATCATTAAACATTTTACTGTACTCGATCAGGTCCTTCTCTTGGAAAGTTAAATACTTGATTATTTAAAGTTAAATGTGTAAATTACTTCTATTGAAATTATTTTTTAGATATGATCTTTATTAGAAGTTAAATATTTATTTAAAATTCATTTGATTATCATGTCAAATCCACAAACCCCTTGGTTCAAAATTTGACAAATCAAACACCTCATATCAGTATGAGATTCCAACACATTTACATATACCGAATGCAACATATACTGCATGTATGCATACAACAGAAGTGAGTCATATCAAATTTGTGCATGATATGGGCTCAGGTGCAAAGATGAAAGTGCCCAAAACAGCTGGTTGGCATGAAAAGTAGATGGAAGATCAAAAAGTGCATGATCAATGACCCAAAAGAACAAGTAAGTAGACCAGATCATCAAAACTACATGGTGGGTTCATATAGTTGAGAACTCTGCAGTAGTTTCGGAGTCTGTACAGTACAAACTACAGACCCATCAAGGAGAAGAAAATAAAAGAAAAAAACTTGAATAGTTTTTTAAGTGAGAGAGAGAGAGAGAGAGAGAGAGAGAGAGAGAGAGAGAGAGAGAGCTATAAATGAAAAGGAGCGCGAGTAGAGGGAAATGGGGGTGTCTCACCAGATAGGGTTGTTGGAGAGGGAAGGTGGGGATGAGGTGTCTCACCAGACAGGAGGTGTTTAAGAGATGACATTAGTACGATGGTTCCACACCATGTGAAAGTGAGATGAGAAATAACAGTAACAGTGGGCTTTTTACCCTGGAAATGCTGAGATGCAAGTACCAGGGGGAAGTTCCCAACATAGGCTCTCTTTCCTCCCACATATAGATGGTGCCAACCAAACCCAGATAAGCATTCCTCCTTTGGATACACTCAAAAAGCCAAAGAAGGCCAAAGAAGAACCCAGATAAACAGGAACCAACCAAAACCCAAAATCCCATATTGAGAGAGACAGACATATGGAGCAGTGGGGGAAGAAGATAGACCATTGCAAGGACCGTAGCACATGCTGCTGTGGGTAAAATAATTGTACTTGGGCATGGAGAAGAGGACACGTGTAAGATCCAGGTTTACAGATGAAGGGCTCAAAAAGAACAAAAAGGAGCGGGAGAGTGGTGGGTCTGGCCTACAAAACCCTAACCCTAGTATTGAATTTCCCAACCCTCTCTTTCTCATCTGTGTTAAAAAAATTTCCCTTTTTCTATTCACTATCCAGTTTTCTCCCTAATAAATAAAAACACTCCACCCCAGCTCGTTCTCATGCTTATTAGTATTAGTATTTCTTGCTTAAGTAATACAGTTGCTAGCTGTATTTAAACCCTAACCCTAATATCTAAACCCCAACCCTCACTTTCTCAACTTTTTATTATTATTTGTGTATTTAAATGTATCTTAACCCTAACCCTAAAAATGCAAGCTGCAAATCTCTCTTTCTCAAATTGGTATTCATCTATTATTTTTCATCAAAACAGTGTCTTAACCCCAGCCCTCATATCAAAACTCCAACCCTCTCCTTCTCAACTTATTATTATCATTATCAGCTATATTTATTCTAAATCTAACCCCTGATATCAATGAAAACTCCGATACTGTTCTACTCAACATCCTATATTATTGTTTATCCCTTTCTCCACTCTCCATGATTACTCCTCTATTTCTTTTTCATGAACCTACTCACAAACGTACCTTAGCTCTGTTTCTTATCAATGTCTAGCTGTCTTTCATCCCTTTTTTGTGATGGTTTTGACCCTACTGCAAGCAATTAACCACCCCTATTTCACCTCAATCATCCACATTCATGTTCCCCCAAAGCAATCACATTCATGCCTTATTTATTCCCATCCTGACTTCTGCTGGTGCTGCTTCTTCTTCTTCTTCCTCCTCCTCTTTGTCGACGGGGTGCAATCACCAAGGAAAGATGTTTCCTTTCAACCATGGAAAGAACTGCATCCCACACTCGTATGATGCCGATCAATGCCTGTATGGTGAGCAGACCTTCTCTGGAAACGAAACCACTTCTTCTTTCAATCAGCTCTCTCCCTTTCTCGACCACAACAGCCGCTTTCTTAACTATGAGCATGAACTGCTATCTAGGCACCTCACAAAAGCCCCTCAAATGGTTTCGACTTCTAATGCAATAACATCAGTGGCAGATGTAGGTACCAATAACACAGAAATGGCAGTTTTGGCCACCACCCAGAAGATGCTTTTTAGCAAAAAGAGCTCTCCTGTGGCTGTCAGTAGAAAGAGAAGCTCAAACAGGGAACGCCATAGCAAGGTCTATACTGCTCAAGGCCTGAGAGACCGTAGGATGCGGTTGTCGGTCGATGTAGCTCACAAGTTCTTCGGTCTGCAAGACATGCTTGGCTTTGATAAAGCCAGCAAAACTATTGGTTGGTTGATGACGAAGTCAAAGACCGCCATCAATGAACTCAGTAAAGGCCTCTCCGAAAGTGATGGTTGTGGTGGTGACAGCGATGGAGGTGAGAATTCGACTTCAGAGTCTGAAGACATCTCTGGATTAGATGAGACTACAGTTAATGTGAATCAGCAGGAGAATGATTTCAAGCAGAAATTGTTGGTGGCCGCTCTAAATGTGAATAGGAATCAAGGGTCGAAGAAGGCTACGATTTGCCCAGCTGCTAAAGAGTCCAGGGCGATCGCAAGAGCAAAGGCAAGGGAGAGAACTAGGGAGAAGATGAGTAAAAAGCTTGACAAATCAAAGCAACTGCCCAAAGGGAGCACCCACGGCCCATACGAATTGAAGCCCCTCATCCCTCTTGGATTCCCCAGGGAGTTCAGTTCTCGCATCAGTCATGACAGGAAATCATTTGAATTGGGTGGTGAGACCAATGACCCCAACAAGCTAGGACTATCAACATATGATTATTACCAACACATCTCGAATTCGCAAGGGGAGAACAGCAGCGGTCTTGTATCCTTTAATAACAATGGCATGATGACCTTCTTCCCAGAGAATTGGGACATGAGTAGCACAAGGACACGTTTTAGCTGCTGTGATACACCCAACATGCATCTATTTACAGGTAAAACCCATGAACGAATAACTGGTTTACTACTCTTCAAATTGCCTTCCGCTAATCTGTTTCCAGACATTCCATGTTTGAGCTAACTTATGGTTGATTACTGTAATTTGCACTTGATAAGATGCATGAGCATAAGAAAAGTTCTAATTATGGTTTTCATGGCATTGAATTTATGACAATATCATCAATGTTTTACTTAGTAAGGTTGAGGGTGTGTTAATTTTAGTTTGGATGAGATAACTGCTGCTGATTTCTCCATGTTAGCTTGAATTTGTTTCAAGTAATCGAGATGCCTACCATTACAAGTGATGACTTCAGCGAGGGTGGGTTTCAATGGCTCCCAAATGTACGCTAAAACATTGGTGGTGGCTTTATAACTCTATCTAAAACCTACAAAAATGGTTCATTATTGGGCATATTCACTATTCCAACCAAACAACCAATAACTTTTGTTTCTTTTATAGAGGAAAGAAGGCACAAAATTAAATCTCACCCATAAATAGGATGATACCATGTATACAGGAAAGGAACACATGCATGTCCAGAAACAATAACACGATCCCAATTCCAGCAAATTTAAACAAGAAGTTCCAAATTTAACTAATTCATCCACAACTGGTTTTGATCCATGTGGTACACGAGTATGAGTATCATTGGTCACAAGCAAACAATCCAAATCAAGCTAAAAGAAAATTCAATAATATAACTTTCAGGGATTCAAGTTCCAAATTTTTCCAGTTTCTTACAGAATGTTTATAGCCTCGTTTAGGGTTTTTTTTTTTCTAAAATTGTTACTCTTTCTTAGACATGGTTAAGAAATTGCTGCCTTAATGTCAAACAAAGAAAGCAACCAAAGTTTATAAAAGGAGTTGCGGCTAACTAAATAAAACGATTAAAATTCAAATATATCTCTCTAATACTATAATTGAAAGGAGAAAAGAATTGGAAAACTGAAGGAAAAGATGGAAATACTAAAACTATATGAGGAAGTTTAATTAAGATAACATTTCAAGGTTATGTTTTAAGCTGGTACTTTTGCCTTCAATTTGGTTTCCAAAATTCTCCAGTGGTCGTGGTGGTTGACATCATATTTCCTACACCACTTTAAATTTTTATATAGTAATGACAATGATCTTATCCTATATATCATCAGTATGGCGTGGTCAGCGAACTAAGCCTGATTTAAATTCTGTGGAGCTAGACATTTGGATAATTCAACTCATTCATATCACATACATCACTACATATATTGGCATTTGCGCATATCCTCTCCAGTTGGAGTGATATCCATTGTTGGGTTTCTCATATGTGAAATTTATAGTTATGTTTTCCAAACATGCTGAGTGCATAGAACACCGATAAATGAGGTGAAATTTAGGGCGGTGCCTAAATATAGAAAAGCTCATGTGAGGCATGTGGTATGAGGAAGGTCGGTAAGAAAAAGGCGGGCTACACAAATTTGAAGTAAGGTGCTTGCTGCCAACAGTGACAACAGCATTGGATCATTTAAGAGCAGCACATTACATATGTTTTGATTAAAGTGGAAACTGGAAACTAATTATTTGCAGATTTGTTATTCGCCTTTTCAAAGCGAACTTTGGTGGGACTAGTAAATTATGGTATATCACTCATGCTTATTCTTTTTGGCATTAAGGTCCCTATCTCTTTCTAAAGTTAAAGAATTTGGATGCAGAAAGATAATATTTTACCAGGAGCCCTTGTTTCTGTTTTGAGGAAGGTGAAGACGTTACGGTCCTAAGTTGTCATAAGATTTAATTTGTCGACGCATACCATCAGTCCTGGGGTTTTTGGCATATTGGTTAAGTACATAACAGAAGATGACCCATTGAGTATCCGAAGAGGCTGTTGAGGGGTGATATTGTTTAAGTTTATTATATTGATTTTGTTCAGCGACATAGGCTTTCATATGGTTCCTACTCATGGTTAATGTAGTTCACATCATTTCTACAATTTATCTTGGGCACCACATCACCATGAACTTAATTTTCAGTGTCTTTCTATTCTCCATGTCGTGTTTTCTGACAAATGGATAAGCAGGTTATTTCTTATATTCTATGAAATACAACTCTAACTGTGTTTTGGGTGGATAGGCTTTTGATCTAACACATGGTTGGGAGCATGGAAAACTCTCCACAATTGTTTTCTCGAGCCTAATGGAACTGAAGGTGGGTGGACATGGACACATGGTTTGAGAAGTTAGGTTGGCAATTTCTCAGGGTGAAGCTAGAAAACATTGCTAGACATGTCAAGCGAAACAAGAGAAACACCGAATATTGGAGCACGCTCTACTAGTGGTGTGAAAATAGTGATATAGAACAATGGTGAGATAGAACTATTATATTGATTTCCCCTCTGTAATATGGTTTGGAGCTTAGGTACTTCATGAAGACTTCTATTGGATTTGTAATTTTCAAATTAATATTTTCTATTTTGTGTCTCAACTAGTTTAAAATATGTGTTTTTTCAAGGTTTTTTATTTTGAGATTTTTTTTTATTTTTTGAAATATGTGTTGAATCCCAGAGAGTTCAGGATTCAAGACCTTACTTCAAAGTGGTTTTTGGTAGAGACCTATTTATGATTTTCTCTTTTTTCCTTTGCTTTCTTTATTTATCCACTTTTTCAAACATTTCTTCACTTATCTCGGCGAGCAAACGAGTTTGTTTTGGGGCCGGGCCAATGTTAGTCCTGATAGGGAAAGGAGGCCTGTTCCATAAAAAGATTAACACCAAATGCTTCCTTTCTTCCTCTCACAACAACAGGAGAGGTTGAGGAGAATTACAATTTATAGTGTACTGTTACAAATAAGGTAACACCAAACTAAATGTTATGAAATAACAATAACATAGGTTTACAATTCTTGTAAAACCTGCTCGATTTAGATCGGGAAAATCGTACGGATTTTATAAAACCATGTGCTAGCTATAGCTCAAATCCGTAGTCAATTCTATTTCTGATAGGAGCAGTTGACAATTGAATCCAATTTTTCCATTCTTTTCGTATTCATAATAGTGCGAAAAGAAGTCCCAGCTCCGAGTTGTTCAGAAATAGTGGCGTTGAGTTTCTCGACCCTTTGCCTTAGGATTAGTCGGTTCTATTTCTCGATAGGGGTAGGGAAGGGATATAACTCAGCGGTATAGTGTCACCTTGACATGGTGGAAGTCATCAGTTCGAACCGAATCATGAGAAAGAAATAGGAGAAACAAGAAACTGCAGGATAGAGGCTTGTTGTGTTGGTACATGGTTTACAGCCCTTTAACAGTCTAGAACATGCAGTTTTAAAAAGTTCTACTATTCTATTTTCATTTTACATGATTTTTCAATTTTGATGAATAATTATCTATCTTTATATTAAAAGTCATTCTTAATGGTTCTAATAGTGTGGTTAGGAACATTTACAATGAGCCTTATTTTCTATATAATGTAGTTTATGGAAGAAGATTTTGATCATCAACATAATGATAATCATAACAATAATAATATTAACAGCAAGAATGATGATGATGATTTGGACGGACCAAATTGGAGAATTGAGGAAAGTAATTATGCCCATGCATCATCCATTTGCATTCATGCATTATTTGGACAGACCAAATTGGAAAACCCTGAGGGAGGGCCTGGACATCATTTGTACGTAATAGGTATAAAGTTGCAATAATGGTCTAAACCTTAATGACAGTCCCATTGGCTTTAGACTTTCTGAATTAGCAGAACACCCTCTTAGACGCCATGATATTTGACTGTAACTTAGTAAGTGACCCTATGAGTGCACCTGAGATCATTAGATTAGCCATTGCAATGAGGGGAGGATTGCAATAACCGACCCCGAGACCTTTAAACACCCACCTTTCGCATTGAGCATGAGAATCCGCACTTTGCAACCCTAAACAAAAAATAAATAAATAGAGGGAGAGAGAACTAGAAGAAGTCTTCTAGTTGCTTGGGAGGAGATGTTTAAGGCTAGAGGACCATCATTCAGCTTTACCATCAGCATCATTTACCAACTTTGATCATCCCAAGTGACCCTATCATAGTAGTTTGCGGTTCTGTAGGATCTTACATCCTATTGAGGTACCACTTATCCCAAAATCAATTGGTGATAGGAAACGGCACAACAATAGTTTTATGGTGAGGGCGAGGGCTCGACCACAATTATGACCGCTCAGGAGCGAGGGTGGACGTTGACCTCAACAATCCCTCCCTCAACGGCACACCCGCCGCGACTCCTGCTGCGAACTCGCAAAACGCGTGTCCCGTGACTCGAACCCCCGACCTACCAGGCTCTGATACCACTTGTAGGATCTTACACCCTATTGAGGTACCACTTATCCCAAAACCAATTGGTGATAGGAAACGGCACAACAATAGTTTTATGGTGAGGGCGAGGGCTCGACCACAATTATGACCGCTCAGGAGCGAGGGTGGACGTTGACCTCAACAGGTTCTTTCTTGAGATCTATGCAAAGATGCTTACCTAGGAGTTCAATTCTATTCCGACTTCGGATGACCTAGTTATAACTTATACAAGCGACAAGAATAAATATATCCAGCTACAGGAGATAGAATTTCACTTTACTCTATGCAGTAATTAGACCAGTTTATTGGATGAATTTGACAATGATCTTTTTGAATAAGATATTAGACTTCTGTATCTTTCAATAGAAACTAGAATCACTATAACCGCACTAATATTGGATTTAGTGTATATTTTGCAAGTCCACCCTTATGCGTAGGAAAACCACAAAAATTGCCAATAACTTCATGTTTAATGGCTCACTTGGGATCCAATTGACCTGAAACATTGCTAGAACTTATCCCCGATGTTGTCTAATTGGTTTATAATGTTCTGGACCTTAATTAAGATAGGATTAGATCCTTGATCCTTAATCCTTAATGCTTATGTGTTGAGAACCCATGTGATATATTTTATCTTGTTGTAAGACTATGCATTGACCTCTAAGCATTGTCTAAAGTATGGGAAACTCGTGTGTTGTATTTAGCCTTTATTTTGTGGTAATGACATTAGGATTGGGAACCCCAATTGTGAAAATATTATTAGAATGCAGCTGACCCTCGTGTATTTGACTTACATAATTGAAATTATGGGTTAAACTATCATCGGTAATGTTGTCTTCCCGCTAATTTTATGTGGATGATGAAGAGGATAGTATTGTGTTTGACTAGGCTACACCTGGAGAATACACTTTACATGTATTATTTACTTGTGATATGTCTTTCTTAGAGCATTCTAGAACTATTCCTGATTATGTGCCTATATTCGTGCCTTGTTATGTGTCAATTGTCTAAGAGTTTTGACGTGTTTGATTGGTTATTGGGACAATTACTGTACGGATAGTCATAAAGCTGACAATAGCCCCATAACAGTCCAAAAATGTATATTTACCGCAAAACTGTTCGATCTGTAGGATATCGCAGGCTGCAATATCCTAGGAATGTAGGATATCCCACAATTAAAAGCGGGAATACTTGAATAGTCCGTTTTTTTCTTTTTTTCCTTGACTGTGGACCACCAAACCACCATCTAAACCGTTAGATAGTTGTATGGGTTTAAGAACTAATATCGCACCAAATTTGAACCGTTAATCTATCACGATTATCAAACAATTTGCTATTTATTTTGTTGGTTTATTTAGCTTATTGAACAATTTAGTTCATTGGTTTATAATGGATCTAATTTATTCGAATTTATGATTGATTTAGACATTTACTTAGACACTATTTGGAAAATCTTATCTATGGTGAATAAATATGTGCAAAATAAATATGTCGATAATAAATATGGGTAAAACATATGTTTTAAAAACAAACTACTTGGTAAAAACAAATACACTATTTGAAATAGATATTTTATGAATATGACATTTCATTTTTTTATATATATTTATCAATAAGCACGATGGATCAAGGTCTAAAATTTGACCCCTCTAAATTTTTTTAACCTTTCGTATAACTTTTCCAAGAGGAAAGGTTCAGATCGTGAATTTAGGCGCCCATAGAAGTCTAAAAATGCAAATTTTAGGATTTGCATTTTTTTTTTACAAATATCTCAAGATTCATGAAAAATAAACTACTCAAATTTGCTAGCTTGATAGTTTTTTGAGTTCTTGAAGATAGGCAACTCATTCTCATTAATTCTTTGGACGCCACAAATGAAGAAAAAAGAAAAAATGGATTAGCTGGAATCACTTGAATACCTAGCCATTTTATATCAAATACATCCTACGTTCATAGATTTTCTTCAATCTCTTGAGATCCATGAAGAATCAAAGGTTGAGATTCGGCCCTCACTATCGTTTTTAGCTTTCCTAAGAGGATCAACCGTTCCGATCTTGATATAGGGTCCCACAAAAGTCTAAAAATATAGATTTAAGGGTCTGTATTTTTTACCAATTTCTCAGGATCAATGAAGAACCAACGGCTTAAATTTAATGTCGTAATATTGTTTGAGACCTTGAAGACAGACAACAACTCTAATTGACTTTTTGGGGCCCGTAATGAAAGGAGAAAAGAAAGAAATGGACCGGCCGGAATCACTAGAAAATCCAGCCATTTTACGTCTTACTTTTTCTTCAATTTCTCAAGATCCACGAAGAATCAAAGGCAAGGATTCAACCCCATAGCTATTTTGACATTTTCAAAGAGTGTCAATTGTTCGGGTCTTGACTTAGGGACCCATAGAAGTCCAGAAATTCAAATATGTTGTTCACAGTTTTTCATAAGTTTCTCAAGATCTGTGAAGAATCAACTACTCAAATTTGATATGACAACCATGTTTGGACTTCTGAAGACAACCAATGATTCAGACTGGCATTTAGGGTCCAACAATTAAAAAAAGAAAAAGAAAAAAGATTCGGACGTCAAACTTATAGGCTACTTGCTTTAGACCAAAACATGTGTCCCTAAAAGCAGTTGTTTTAGTGCATGTTTGGCATATCTAATTCCAACCTCTCTACTTGTCTAAATATCTAAAAGCAGGTAGAGGTTTAAAAAATAAGAGTGTTTGGCCTACGATTCTAGTCTCTATCTGCTCTAGAAAAGTATGGGCAAATCCCTTTAAAATGAAAAGCCATAATTCTATGATTCTGAAAATTAGAGCCGAAGGATCTCAAAAAGTCGAGGCAGATATTTTATATTGAGATGAAAAAAGGTTTCTAATTTTAGACTCCTTTTTATCACTTTTTTATGGCTCTAATTTGGATGGCTCTTTAAGAATAAGAGCCAACATGGCCCTAGGTAATGGGCCGGGCCGAAACAACGGCCCGCTGTGGGCGCCTGACCCAATCATAACTGTCAGCCTGCCAGGCACACCTGGCCCACAGGAACTTCCTCTTTTCTAATCTAAATTTTCACAATTTAGTTGAATAATGTACCAATAGACATCCTACAAAAATTTTATCTATTTATCCCAATCATCCTAAATTCCAATTTATACAGAGGAAACTGAAGGAGAAACTTAAAACTCAAATTTCTCGCCTAATATCTATCTACTATAGTCCATCAGTGTCACTTGATGAACATTGATGTAGATGATGAGATCGTGAAGTCCATATGATGCATGGACAATGTATATGCCCTTGAATTTTATACAGAACAACGAAGAAGAATTAATAAAATAAAAAAAAATTTAAAAGACACGCCGAGCACGGGCCGTTTGACATCTCCTCAGGTCCTAGGTCTTTCTCAAATAGACAAAAAAATGTCTAATGGCTGGTTTAAAAAGACATTTCCCTTGCATCATCCAAACGGTCTTTTGGGTCTAAATTTCTTTTTGAAACCACTTTAAGAGAAATAGACAAAAAAAACTAGACACACCACATGTCACCTTAATAAATTGAATTATTTAATTAGTGTATCTGACTCTGATTATTATGATGAGATTGATTATATAATTTCACTATAAGATTTTACCATGATTACCATTCGTGAATTGAGATCCAAGGGTCCTAATGATCTTGAATGTTTAATTTTTATTAAAGAGGTACGGAGAGATCATTGCAAAAATGTAAGAACTAGGACTATGGCCAGCTTGATCGTTAGATCACTATCGGGCCATAACTCCGATACCATGTATACTTGTACATAGAGGAATACAGTAGAAGATCTTGAAATTTTCGGATTGCTATAAGACTAAGATTAAATGCTAGTATTTTTACACTAAAGTATATATACTATGAATATACAATTTTTAAAGTTTTAATACATTGAGACACCATATCAAACCCAAATATTGGGTGTGAACCTAACAGAGCCAATCCAATCCAAATTGCATTTGGTTAGAGAATTTACATTTCTGTTTAGTTCAGGTTGGGTATTCTCAGTTACCATTCAAGCTCAGTTCGTGTTTGGCCACTCACAATTTTGTATCAGGCTTTGGATGAGATGGTACCCCAACCGACCTGCCATAGCTGCACCCCTCTACACTCACCAGTGCCCGTCCTGATCCCCTGTTTTTGAAGGCCAAAAGATCAAGGGGTTGCACACCCCAAACCACCGCACGATTGGGATATAGTTTGAGGTCTTCGAATTTGTGGTCTATGAGCCAAGTGGATTAGGATGATCTAATCGAGTTGATATTTTGCGTATCCCAAGATTTTGTTGAGATCTTTCAATTCCTCACCTCCCCATGATTGGAATATAGTTTTATTTTTCTAGTGAGTACTCTATAAAAATAATATCATGGGAACTAGCTTTTGGGGCCCACAAGAGGCATAAAAAATTATTAGAGAGGTGGGAATAGAAAGATGTCAACGAGATCTAGGGTTCGGCAAAATATCTATTCGATGATATCATTCCAACCACTTGATCTATGATTTATAAGTGATACCAAAATGCAACACA
Organism: Cinnamomum chago; assembly: GCA_038049695.1. Taxonomy (NCBI): domain Eukaryota; kingdom Viridiplantae; phylum Streptophyta; class Magnoliopsida; order Laurales; family Lauraceae; genus Cinnamomum; species Cinnamomum chago. Next base: position 25,286,285 of record CP142453.1, on the reverse strand, counting down.
AAACTCGTCTATCACATTTTGTTCAAAATCTATTAGGAGGTCCATGATCCTTACATCAGTTTCGGGTTTCCCATTCTTTTATAAGTTTTGGAGCAGTTAGACCTCGCCCCAAAGTGGCTTCAAGGTGACCAGTTCTAGCCCAACAAACCTAACTGGTCACCATTCATGGGCTGTACCCAATGGGCCAACCTGGGTTCATTTTATTCTAGAAAACATCAGGTTTATGGGCCTGGAATTGTCGGCGCAATATCCAGTTATGGCCCAATCATAATGGCTCAAATCAACAATCACATACCCTCTCAGTTTTCAGGCCATGAACAATCTTGGAAAGGAATTGGACAGAAAGACAGGAGAACATGCCTGGAAAAATAATATCTGACACTATTATACATCTAGACCTAGCAATGAAAAAGATCTTTATTGTGTCCGTACAAACTATGCCATTAGCCCACAATTTAGACCATAGGCAAGAACACAGCACTGATCCGGATTTAAGGGAATGGAAAGCCAAGTTTTGAATGGCTAGAAAGCCTACAATCGTCAGAATATTGGACCATAGCATAAAATCATCTTTATGGACTTGGGTCGCCAAACCATGAGAGCCACATTTATAGACTCCTGGCCTAATTAGATTATGATAGCATGCATTTATGCTCAGGAACAAAGAGTCTTCGAATCCTCAAGTTCGTACTCCTGCCTGAGACAATGATGTCCAAAGATCCCCAAGAGGAAAAGATCCCAGCCTTCCAATTCTTGGACTTTGTTCTTCTTCTTCTTTTTCTTTTTCTTTTTCTTTCAACAGAAAAAAAAAAAAAAATCACTGCCTCAGTCATCTGATCAGCATTGATGCCACCTCTTAGATGATTCATCAATATTTGATTTCGAGTTATGGCTAGTGGATGTAGTGGGTCACCAGATCAATGGTTCCAACGACCCCAGGACTGACTTATTTATTCCTAGGTGTAAAATCATTCAAGATCTTCAATTTAAGTTCCCAACAAGGGAATGACTGAGCCAATGGAAGAACTAACATTTTCAACTTCTAGACAACATATATACTTAAATACAGAGTAATGCAATACATATGCATTGTAACATAGTCATACACATCTTTAAAGATGAATAAATTGCCAGATGATTACACAAGAAACAAGCACACCCACTAACATTTCCATCATAGTTTTACCCCCCACCCAAAAAAAAAAAAAGAAACATTTCCATCATAGAGAGAAACAGAGAACATCTAACCATGAAAAACATGTCTACTCTACCTCTTGAACATGGCTCGAAGTCTTCTATTCTCCCCACCAAGCAGTAATAGCAGCCATCTTCCTTACTTTCCTACAAAATGCAGAAAGAAAGAAAAACGTGATTTCATCTTGCATGGGTGCTTAGTATGGTCTGGTCTTGGATCATGAAAATGACAGAAGTTGGGCAGTATTGCATTTAATTACTTACCAGTAGTTGAAGAGAAAAAGATGTTGAGAGAGACATCAGAAACTCAGACCCAAAGCTCCTAATATTTCTTCAGTAGTGGCAATGTTCCAGATAAGGATGATTTTGTTGGGATATATCATATATCTGATGTTTAGACTTGGAGTTGGAAAGAGATGATTGCACTTGTACGCTTCTGAAAGTAGCAGAGTAGAGATAGTGTGGACAGTGGACCATATCATTGTGCTCAATATTTCTTGTATTTTTTTAATGGGATGAGATCTGAGTTGGGGAGCGTAGAAACTAGAATCTAAAGAAAACCTAGGTTGACTGGTTGATGAGAGCAGGAAGTGTTATTTTCTTTATATTTTGTTTTGGGGCTGAGAAGGGTCAAGGAGGTAGTGGGGCATGCTTGCTTGATTGCGATATTCTATTGTTTATTGGACAGGGAATGGTCTGCCATAAGGTTGGTTATATGGTTTGATTGGATTCTCACTTTGTAAAAGTGGGACCCACAATTGGGTGATTCAGATTTTTGGTGCGTGGGCTCCACTTAGGGTGACCCATTTATACAATTTTTTAGACTTGAGATTGTAGCACTCGTCTACTTAATTTCTTCTTGGCTTGGGTTGAGGGGTGTCAATGGACCTGGTTCCGTTTGGATCCTCCTACGCACAACTTAGATAAAATTATTTCACGCCGTTCAACATCTTTCCACCGAGGGTTCCAGATCATTTCACACCGTTCTCTCTAGATGTCTTTTTTCTAAGAGTCTGAGATCCTCTTAGCACCGATCGAGCTTCTAGTCGCCCATCCTCTCATGATTAGTCTCTTTCTCTTACCAAATAACTCTAGATAAAGCGATCTCCCTCCCTCAGATGTAGTATAATCAAAATCAATCTATACCTAAATCTGAACCCTTAATCTCCAAATCATAATTTCAAATAAATCCCCAAATCCTAACTCAAACCCTAAGAAGCCCTAATCACCAAATCTCCGAAGATGACCAAATCACCATTGTGCACACTTTAATCTTCAATTCATATATAAATCAGGCATTATGGTTCATATGTTTGGATAACTTGAGTTACATTTAAGTGACAATTTTTCTTAAGTGCAGGCAACTAAATTTTTTAGATCCAAATAGAACCCCTTTGGAAATTCAAATTGGGTAATTGGATGCTCACTCAAATCACCGTTTCAGGGCATCCAAACACCTAGGATTAAAGGAAATGTTTTCTTAGGCTGTTTTGATGATGATGAATTGATGATCACTTGGGAGAGGTAGTGGGAAGACCTTTCAATTGGGTAAGAGATCTTAGCATAAAAAAAAAATTATGTCTATTTAAATTAAATATATTTTCTCTTTTGGTATTGTTCATGTGAGAAAAGTCCAAAAATTTAGCCCCGATCAAACAGAAATCCTGGGTCCGCCACTTTATGAAACTACAACATTTAAGCCACACCCTAAGCAGTTGATTCTCTGCACTAGAGCTAGAACATCCTATTTTCTCTAAAATGCAAAAGGTAGGCGGTTTCTTCTTACTGCTAAATCTGCAACCTCCCCACTATAGGAATTTGCTGAATCTACCAGCTTTTTGGAGTCTTTGGGGGGCTAAAAACATGAGAAAGTCTAAAAAAAATGAGGAGAGAAGAGAAAGAGGAGTTACTAGCCAAAAAGCAATGATAAAGAGATTCACAAAAAGGAATTTCTGGCAAAAAGGAATTCAAAAAAAGGTCGAGCCTCCTCATGTTTAAAATGATTAACGACTTAATATCAGCAGAGTCTCTTCCGTCGAAAAAAAATAAATTTGTGAACAGTTTTATCATTATGGTGCTCATGTTTTAAAAAAAATCCTGCAATCACACCTTTTGTAAAGATTTGTTGTATTGCCATTCGAGTTGTTCTTATCATGGTTCTTAAGGCAATTTCAAGGGCCGTTAATTTGATGTTTGACAGAATTGGTTTAGAATATCAATTTCAGAAGTGCTCTTTCTAAAAGTTGGTCATATTCTATATAAAATATATTTTTTATGATTGCAAATTATTGAATGTAGTGTTTTTTTAATCAGTAGGAACCACAAGTTTATTAATAGAAAAGGAAGGCCATTATGGGACTGGACGCCAAAATAAGAAAGAGGAATAAGAGCATTATACCCCACAACAAAATTACAGTTGGGTGGAGCTTTCAAGGTGGTTGGTATTTCTGTAAACATGAGTCTTTTCTTCCAAAATCGACTAAAAAATAAGATTTACTTTCAATTCACTAATTCTGATAATGTCTTTATCTTCTTTTTCTCTCGAATCTAAAACCCTAGCATTACCCCAGTTTCCTCAGCTCTAAACAATTTGATATTGTCTTTTATTATTAGAAGCATTTCTTTATTCAGTGTATTCAATTGCTTTTTTAAATGCCAATCTACTATTGGTGGCATCGATTTTTTTAAGACATGGGAGAACTTTCATTTGGTGATTTAGATAAATATTCTAAATATCTGCAATAATTCTTGACTCCATTAGACTGCATCAACATGCTAAGATGGTGTAGAGTTACAAGAATAAAAATAGGAGAGAGTACATGTGGGTATCTTGCAACTAATAGAAAACGAAAAATATAGGAATGTTTTTTGAGATGGTTGGGTGGGCTTGCAGGCTTTGAAAGATTAGTCCAGTACTAAAAAAGAGGCAAAGAAAACAACTAACATAAAAGCACGTTTGTACAGAGCCCAATTCAACAAAAATGGGGTGCCGACAAGGCGCGGGAAAAGGTGCCGCAAAGAAATCACGGAAGTATTTTAGCTTATGTTGCTCACAAACTTCAAAATGGGCAACGTATCATGTCGTATCATATTCAATACTTCACTTTTTATATATAAACTCCATGTCTCTATCATGTCTACGACGTGTACCCTTGCCGTATCCATGCCGTATATGTGCATTATCATAGATCTCAGCTGTTCTGCTGATGAAGTGCCTGTTCTCTTCTACTGGGAGTTGCAGAGCTGCTTCCACAAACACACCCTAGAAGTCCAAGGAATTTGATGATTTGACTTTCAGTTGGTAGTAAACTGGATGACATCAAACTGAAGTGGAAAACAATGAGGAAGAACCTCAAAGCAAGAAGAATTTTTCCGTGGCTTCTGTATTTCACTTGAATTTGTAGGGTCACGTGAAAAGTCTCTAGAGAGTGACTCTGTTTTTAAGCACTGTGTTGTGTTCCTTGCTCTAGGAAAACCACCATCCTCCGGCCTCCCTTTCCTCCTCGGCCGGCCCTCCCACATCAAGATGGTGCCAAACAAACCCAGATAAGCATTCCTCCTTACATACACTCAAAAGGCCAAAAAAGGCTTAAGAAGAACTCAGATAAGCAGGAACCAACCAAGACCCAAAATCCCATTTAGAGAGAGATACCCAAAATCCCATATGGAGGAAGAAAGAGATATAGAGTATTGAGAAGTGGGCTCCACCCAAGGGGGAATATTGAAAAGTATTTCCGCTGCCTCTACTAACGCCTTGAGGTTTTGGTAGAAATGGCTAGCTAAAGAAATTCAAAATAGAGAACTGCGGGAAGAAGATTCTCCATTGCGAGGCCTGTAGCACATGCTGCTGTGGGTAAAATAATTGTACTTGTGCATGGAGAACAGAACACGTGTAAGATCCAGGTTGTAGATGAAGGGCTTGTTAAAATAATTCAAATGTAGATGCTCAAACGGTCATATTGACTGGTCTACAAGTTGATTTTGTCAACAACGTTCACTTACACGTTGTGAGCAAATTGGTTTTTAGTTTCCCTTCTTTACTCCTTCTTTTATGTAATCATGGGACACTTGTCCTAAGTTTGTTAAGTCTTTTTACAGTATATAAAGAGGTGCTGTCCTCAGTTGTATCATTATGTAATCAGCAGAAACATTGAGTTATCCAAGGAGAGTGCTTTGGTATTTATCCAAAATTCTTTGTGTGTCTCGTTGCATTGTGTGTCTCTTTACTATCATTGTGTTGTAGCCAACAAATTTGGTATCAGAGCCAGCAGTTCAGCTGCTACACTTGTCCCAGCTGCAAACCTGTCTGCTCCGTTGAGTCTTTTCCCAACTGCGAACCTGTCTGCACAGATTCTGGAGGTGCTGCAACAAAAAAAAAGGAGAGTAAGGAATGGCCAACAACAATTCTGTAAGTGTTTCTCAGCCATTGGTTCCCATTTTTAAAGGTGATAATTATCAGTTTTGGAGTATAAAAATGAAAACCTTGTTCATTTCATATGATTTATGGGATTTAGTTGAGAATGGCTTACCTGAATATGACAGACAAGAAGGAAGAGTTACTGCAGCCCAAAAAAATGAGATGAAAGAAAATAAAAAAAAGGATGCAAAGGCCTTATTTTACATCCAACAAGCTCTGGATGAGACCATCTTTCCTAGGATAATGGGAGCCACCACATCAAATGAAGCATGGGGATTGCTTCAAGATGAATATAAAGGTTCAAGTCAAGTTGTTACTTTAAAATTACAAACTCTTCGTCGTGAGTTTGAGACCTTGTTGATGAAAAATTCTGAGTCCATTCATGGATTTTTCACAAGAGTTACAACCAATGTGAACCAAATTAGGTCTCTTGGTGAGGACCTAAGTGATCAAAAAATTGTTGAAAAAGTGTTGAGAAGTCTCACTCCCAAATTTGACCATGTTGTTGTTGCCATTGAAGAATCCAAGGATTTAACTAAATTATCCTTGAATCAACTAATGGGTTCTTTACAAACACATGAAGAAAGATTAAACAGAAATGCAGATAAGCCAGTTGAACAGGTCTTCCAAACAACACTTGATTTAAAGAAGGGATCAAGTAGCAATGCAGGGGGTACCTCCAACCAAAGGCAAAATAGCCAAGGTCGCGGTCGAGGTCGCGGGAGGCAAAATTTTCGTGGAAGAGGCCGAGGAAGAAACATGCATGATGGAAATGAGAGAAACCGCAACAAAGGTAATTATGAACCTCCTCAATGTTACAATTGCAAAAAAAGAGGTCATATTGAAAAAGATTGTTGGTACAAAAACAAGTCCTCAACTGTGCCTCAATGTTCAATTTGTAATAAATTTGGACATGAAGAAAATGATTGTTGGCAGAAAAACAAAAATCAAGCAAATTTCCATGAAGAAAAGACAAATGATGAAGTTGAGGAAAATTTATTTCTCTCATGTTTATCTGCAAATGCTGAATTTGTTGGAGATATTTGGTTTTTGGATAGTGGGTGTAGTAACCATATGACAGGTGATAAAACATTGTTTGTTGAGATGGATGAGTCAGTCAGATCACAAGTCTTGATGGGAAATGATAGTCAAGTCCAGGTGCAAGGCAAAGGTATTGTCTCTGTGAACACCAGGTCAGGTACAAAGTTCATTCATGATGTTATGTATGTACCAGGTTTGGCTCAAAACTTGATTAGCTTGGGACAGTTAATGAAAAAAGGGTATTATGCGATTTTTGATGAGGATAAATGCATGCTATTTAAAAAGAAGAATATGGCATTGGTCATGACAGTGCAAATGACTCCAAACAAAATGTTTCCTCTCAAAATTTCAGATCTTACCCTCAATGCATTCAAGTCTGTGGAGTATGATAATTCATGGCTTTGGCATAAGCGATATGGGCATCTAAATTTTCATGGTTTGGATTCACTATATAAAAAAAAACATGGTTGTTGGCTTACCTGTTGTGCATCATGGTGACAAAATGTGTGAAGCATGCATTTTTGGAAAACATCACTGAACCCCTTTTCCAGCGGGTAAATCTTGGAGGGCTAATCAACATTTAATGTTGGTACATGCTGATATCTGTGGCCCTATGAGCACAAATTCACTTGGTGATAACAAATATTTTTTAATATTTGTTGATGACTGCACAAGGATGATTTGGGTGTATTTTCTTAAGAAAAAATCTGAAGCTCTTTCATGCTTTCTACAATTTCGAGCATATGTTGAAAAACAAAGTGGGTTCGTACTGAAGACATTAAGAACTGACCGAGGGGGTGAATTTACATCAAAAGATTTTCTTATGATCTGTAAAGATGCAGGAATATGAAGAGAACTTACTGCAAGTTACACTCCACAGCAAAATGGAGTCGCGGAGCGAAAAAATCGAAGCATTGTTGAAACCGCAAGATGCATGTTGAAAGAAAAAGGGCTTCCAAAAAGCTTATGGGCTGAAGCAGTATCTACAGCGATTTATTTGCTTAATTGCTCTCCTACAAAGGCAGTCAATGGAAAAACACCATATGAAGCTTGGTATGGGAGAAAGCCAAATGTAAGTCATTTAAAGATCTTTGGTTCTATAGCTTATGCACATGTTCCCTGTGAAAAAAGGCATAAGTTAGATGATAAAAGTCTTAAGTGCATTTTTGCGGGCTATAGTGAAGAAACTAAAGGCTATAGACTTTATGCTCCTCGAAACAAGGCTTTATTTATAAGTCGTGATGTGATCTTTAATGAAAATGATGCATGGAAGTGGGACATTGGTGTCGATCAATACCCTCTAATTATTGAAGAAGAAGAAACATTATCCTTTGATTCACCACCTGATGGTCAATTAAGTCCGACTGGATTGACATCGTCGGAATCACCTCCTAGAAAGGTAAGAAGTCTTGTTGATATTTATCAATCATGTGATTTTGTATGCTTTGCTTCAGAACCCACTAGCTTTGAAGATGTAGTGAATGAGAAAAATTGGCATGATGCAATGAAAGTTGAAATGAATGTCATTGAAAAAAACAAAACATGGAGGTTGGTAGACTTACCACCAGGAAAAGAGCCCATTGGGCTCAAATGGATTTTCAAATCCAAGTTTAATGCTGATGGGTCTTTGCAAAAACACAAGGCCCGTTTGGTGGCAAAAGGGTATGCACAAGTTCTAGGCGTAGATTTCTTTGAAACATTTTCTCCTGTTGCTAGAATTGATACCATTAGAACTATTCTAGCTTTGGCTGCTAAAAAAGACTGGAACATTTTTCAATTTGATGTCAAATCAGCATTTTTAAATGGTGAATTGCAAGAGGAAGTGTATGTTGAACAACCCCCTGGGTTTGAAATTACAGGGTCTGAAAAAAAGGTGTACAAATTAGAAAAGGCTTTGTATGGGCTCAAACAAGCTCCACGAGCTTGGTACAGCAGAATTGACAAATATTTTATGGGCCGAAATTTTCAGAAAAGTGAAAGTGAGCCAACCCTGTATGTGAAAGTGCAAGGTGTGAATGAGATTCTCATAGTATGTTTATATGTTGATGATATGATATTTACTGGTAACTCTTCAAAATTGATTGAAGAATTCAAGAAAAATATGATGTCTGAATTTGAAATGACAGATTTGGGTCCGTTACATTATTTTTTGGGGATGGAAGTTATTCAAGACTCAAATGGTATTTTTTTGCACCAAGGAAAATATGCAAGAGACTTGTTGAAAAGGTTTCATATGTCAAATTGCAATCCAGCTAAAACACCCATGAATACAGACGAGAAGCTTATGGTAGAGGATGGAATTGAAAAGGCAGATGCAAAAGAATTTCGAAGCATGGTTGGTGGCTTGATTTATCTCACACATTCAAGGCCAGATATAATGTTTTCAGTGAGTTTGATTTCAAGGTTTATGAACAGTCCAAGTAAAGCTCACATGGGTGCAGCCAAGAGAGTTCTACGATATATTCATGGAACATTGGATCTCGGACTCAGGTATAAAAAAATCAGATATTTGTAAACTTGTCTCTTATACTGACAGTGATTGGGCTGGTTGCGCAGATGACAGGAAAAGTACTACAGGCTATGGACTTAGTCTTGGGTCTGCATTGATATCATGGGCTTCAAAAAAACAACAAACTACTGCACTTTCTACAACTGAAGCTGAATATATGGCGGCAACAAGTGCAGCTTGTCAAACTGTGTGGGTGAGGAGGATTCTAAGTGACCTGAAGCAAAAGCAAGAAGAAGCTACAATCTTATTTTGTGACAATAAGTCAACAATTGAATTGACAAAAAATCCAGTCTTCCATGGAAGAACAAAGCACATTGAAGTCCGACATCATTTCATTCGCGAGCTTGTGGCCAAGAAGGAGATTAAGCTAGAATATTGTAGCACAGAGGAACAAGTTGCTGATATTTTCACAAAGGCTCTTTCGAGAGAAAATTTTTTCAAGTTACGAAGAATGCTTGGTGTTGAAGGCATTTGAATTAAGGCAAGGTGTTAAAATAATTCAAATGTAGATGCTCAAACGGTCATATTGACTGGTCTACAAGTTGATTTTGTCAACAACGTTCACTTACACGTTGTGAGCAAATTGGTTTTTAGTTTCCCTTCTTTACTCCTTCTTTTATGTAATCATGGGACACTTGTCCTAAGTTTGTTAAGTCTTTTTACAGTATATAAAGAGGTGTTGTCCTCAGTTGTATCATTATGTAATTAGCAGAAACATTGAGTTATCCAAGGAGAGTGCTTTGGTATTTATCCAAAATTCTTTGTGTGTCTCGTTGCATTGTGTGTCTCTTTACTATCATTGTGCTGTAGCCAACAGGGCTCAAAAAATAAAAAGGAGCCGGAGAGTGGTGGGTCTGGCCTACAAAACCCTAATCCTAGTATTGGATTTCTCAATCCTCTCCAAAGATGAAAATAGCGGTAGCGGCGGGCGTAACGGTTCTCCGTCAAAACGCTATGTAGCGGCATAACGGTGCGAATTAAAAAAATTATCAAAAAAATCTGAAAATTTTTGTAGAAAATCTAGAATATTGAAAAATGAGAGAAAATATATATATATATATTTTTTTTTTTTTTTGCAAAAGTAACTGAGGTAAGAGGGTGTGGAGGTCTCCTCATTGTATGAAGTCTTGTATATCTGTGAAACCTTAAGAAGAACTCTCCATATCCATTATAATTCGGCGAGATCGTGTGCTTTTTGGTGTTCTTTTAAATATAAAATGGTAGAAGAATTATATAAAAATGTTATTTGGAGAGAAAAAGAAAAGAAATAAGCATCATTATATATTTTAATTTTTTTTGAAAAGTATGAAAATTTCACACCCTGTATCAAGCGTAGCGCCCCATAGCAGACCGTAGCGGCTGCTACAGATGTGAGCATCGCTAAATCTCATTGACCGCTGCGCCCGATATAGCGGCCACTACGTTATTTTGATCCATGACCCTCTATTTCTCATCGTTGTGTTAAATTTGTTCCCTTTTTCTATTCACTATCTAGTTATCTCCCTAATAAATAAAAAAACTCCACCCCAGCTCGTTCTCATGCTTTTCTTATTAGTATTAGTATTTCTTTCTTAAGTAATACAGTTTCTAGCTGTATTTAAACCCTAACCCTAATATCTAAACCCCAACCCTCACTTTCTCAACTTTTTATTATTATTTGTGTATTTAAATGTATCTTAACCCTAACCCTAAAAATGCAAGCTGCAAATCTCTCTTTCACAAATTTGTATTCATCTATTATTTTTCCTCAAAACAGTGTCTTAACCCCAGCCCTCATATCAAAACTCCAACCCTCTCCTTCTCAACTTATTATTATCATTATCAGCTATATTCTAAATCTAACCCCTGATATCAATGAAAACTCCGACAGTACTGTCTTCTCAACAACCTTTATTACTGTTTATTCCTTTCTCCACTCTACATGATTACTCCTCTTCTTTCTTTCTTTTTTTTTCTTTCATGAACCTACTCTCAAACATACCACAGCTCTCTTTCTTATCAATGTATAGCTGTTCATCCCTTTTTGTGATGGTTTCGATCCTAATACAAGTAGTTTACAACGTCCCCTCAATCATCCACATGCAAGTCTTATATTCCCATCTTGACTTGTGCTTCTGCTTCTATTGCTGCTGCTTCTTTTTCTTCTTCTTTGTCGATGGCCGGGGTGCAATAACCAAGGAAAAATGTTTCCTTTCAACCATGGAAAGAACTACATCCCACACTAGTATTATGCCGATCAATGCCTCTTGGGCGAGCAGACCTTCTCTAGAAACGAACACACTACGTCTTTCATTCAGCTCTCTCCCTTTCTGGACCACAACAGCTGCTTTCTTAACTATGAGCATGAACTGCTATCTGGGCACCTCACAAAATCCCCACAAATGGTTTCAGCTTCTAATGTGATAACATCGGTCGCAGATGTAGGTGCCAATAACATAGAAATGGATGTTTTGGGCACCAGCCAGAAGACGTTCTGTAGCAAGAAGAGCTCTCCTGTGGCTGTCGGTAGAAACAGAAGCTCAAATAGGGAACGGCAGAGCAAGATCTTCACTGCTCAAGGGCTGAGGGACCGGAGGATGTGGTTGTCCATAGATGTAGCTCGCAAGTTATTTGGTCTGCAAGACATGCTTGGATTTGATAAAGCCAGCAAAACTATTAATTAGTTGGTTGATGATGAAGTCAAAGACAACCATCAATGAACTCGCTAAAGGCCTCTCCCAAAGGGATGGTTGTGATGGCGACGGCGATGGAGGTGAGAATTGGACATCTGAGTGTGGAGACATCTCTGGATTAGATGAGACTACAGTGAATGTGAAACCATAGGAGAAAGATTTGAAGCAGAAATCGTTGGTGGCCGCTCCAAAGGTGAACAGGAATGAAGGGTCGAAAAGCATTAGTCATGACAAGAAATCATTTGAAATGGGTGTTGAGATCAATGAGCCCAACTGTCACGACTGGTCCGCCTAGCAGATATTGTCCTCTTCGGCTCATGTGGCTTGGGCCGATTTGATTTCAAATCCCTTTGAGACCTAAAACGCGTCTTATTAGACTCACAGGTGTGAATATATATTACCCTAGGCTGTGAACAGCCTCTTGGCAATGTGGGACGGCTCTGATACCATATTTATATGTCACGACCCAATCCGTCCAACAAATATTGTCCTCTTTAACTCATGCGGCTCAGGCCCCGTAGTCTCTGGCCCAATCATGCCTCAAGGTTTTGTTTTCGGGTGCCTTTGAGACCCAAAACACCTCTTACTAGATTCACAGGCATGAACATATATTAGCCCATGCTCTGGACAGCCTCTTGGTGATATGGGACGTTACACCAACAAGCTAGGACTATCAACATATGATTATTACCAATACAACTCGAGTTCGCAAGGGGAGAACAGCAGCAGTCTTGTATCTTTTAATAACAATGGCATGATGACCTTCTTCCCATGGAATTGTTACATGAGTAGCACGAGGACACGTTTTAGCAGTTATGATACACCCAACATGCATCTATTTACAGGTAAAACCCATGAATGAATTACTGGTTTACTACTCTTCAAATTGCCTTTTGGTAGTCTGTTTCCAAACATTCGATGTTTGAGCTAACTTATGTTTGATTTCTGTAATTTGCACTTTTTTTTTTTTTTTGGTAGAAGAATTTGCACTTGATAAGATGTATGAGCATAAGAAAAGTTCTATTCATGGTTTTCATGGCATTGTGTTTAGGGCAATATCATCATTGTTTTACTTAGTATGGTTGAGGATGTGTTAGTTTGGATGAGATAAGTACTGCTGCTGATTTTTCCATGTTTGCATTCATATTTTGGTGTGTTGCTTAGTAGTCCCATTAATATTTTTCATTCATCTCCCTCATTGTTTTCCTCCTCCTCACCATCATCACTCATAAAAAGGAATTCATATTCAAACCATAAGAATCATGAATCATGATCTTATTATGGATGCCACTACCGTGACCACTATAATGGTTTTAGTACTCAGTTGAAATCGAGCTGTTTTTCTCTTTACTTAAACGTTTCAACAACTACAAGATTTTTTTTTTTAACAACTACAAGATCAACTGTTTACCAAAAAAAAAAAACCTACAAAATCAACTATATTTCAGATGAAATCTCACCTGGGTACTGCGCGCTATAATTCAAAGGGGCTCGCAAAACCGTTGCCATGAATAAAAGCAATATCACTAGGATGATGGCCATTGATGATAGGTAAGATATAATTACAATAATAGAAGAGTTTTTCTAATCAATTGTTACATTTGGGTTACTCTGAATAACACAATAATTAAATATGTAGACATCTCTCTTTAATCAAGGACTTACCTGAGTCCATCGCAATGAATGAATATCCAAAAGGACCGGAGGTTGGTCTTTGTTATGGTCCTAAATAGTTATAAGGTTTGAATTGATGCATTCCATCAGTCTTGGAGCTTTTGACGTATTTGTGAAGTCCGTACCATTTTGTAGCAAAGCCAACCTCCATATCTTGAGTTCAAGTCATGGAAAGAGCTATATGGAGTAAAGTGAGAACCGTCTCACAAAAAAAAAAAAAAAAAAAGAGGGGACGGGGGCTACCTACTGCCAAAGTGACAACCGCCAACAATGGAAGTGTGGTGGTTTATTATGGTCCTAAATAATTATTAGATTTGATTTGATACATTCCATAAATCCTGTGACTTTTTACAACTCCCTTGACTTCCTTTGTTGCCTATCTGAGCGATGGCAATTTCTCTTATTTACAATCGCATGAATGAAAGAATGAATGCATGCATGGTTTCTTATATGGTTCGACTTTCATTCGTTCCTCTATCATGAGATGATTCGCTTATCCATTGTCTAAACAATACGTAACTTCTTTGACTTTGCAAGCTCATAACAAAACTTGGAACAAAATCATAGCAATTAATTTCATACCGTTTCTGTCGAAATGGAATAAAATTTTCGTTTGAATAAAGTGGCCAAAACGAAATTTCATATAAAACTTTTCGTTTTAAATTTTGCCCATTTCAGCCGAAATGATGTTTTACATAATTATTTTTCTTAATTTTTAATTTTTTCTACATAGATATTCTTTGCATTTCTTATATTTGCCCAAAATGTAATTCTAGAAGGTTTTACTAGAGTGGGTTATATCCATATTTCTTATTTTATTATATTTATATATATATGGAATGTGCTCCTGCCAACAACTTAAATGTGAGGGCCTCCACTGCTATCTCTCATATAAGGTGTGAGATATATCTCATAGGAGCATATCTCATATATATATATATATATTTCGGAAATATAATTTCAAGAAATTGCACCGAAATTTCGAATTGGCCGAAACTTTTCATTTTAGAGGCCGGACAAAAATGGATCTGAATAGATATGAATACACGTACGATCGTCCAAGGCAGACCCATTTACGAGCATGTGGTCATGTATACCACACCATCCTAATTGTTCCAACACTCTTTTTTTTTTTGCTTTAAGGTAAATTGGAATTAAATAAAAGAAAGGCAAAATGCCCCCAGAACATACAGAAAGAGAACAGAGTGACATGAATACAGGACAAAAAACCAAAACAGGTCTTCAAAAAGAACAAAAGAGAGGACGATAAGAGCTAAACTCCAAGAACAACCAAAAAGACCAAGAGATCCATAACAGCACTAATCAATCAGCATAAAAATAGGATGCATTCGCTGGTTTGGAGATGAACTTGTAACTGAAATGGACATTCCCCTTAAGCGATCTAAGAAGAGATGCTTAGCTTTCACCAGGGAGGGCAGCTTGGAGCTGTGTTTAGAATCATTCCGGAGGGACTATAAGATAGAGATGGCAAGAAAGAAGATTGCTGCAGCACATTTTCTTCCAGAGACATCTCCTCCAATGGCAATAGTTTTCCAGATAATTGTAGTAGTGAGGAGAGAGGAAGGCACCGCACCACATGGGCTAAGCAACCAGCGCCAAAACTGTTGAGCCAACTTGCATAAGAAGAATAGGTGCAGGTCGGATTCCTCTCCATTGAGGCAATTATAACATAGAGGCCAGGGACCAACCTTTTGGGTCACTCGGAAATGGAGGTGTGGACCGATGGACGCATCTTATAATAAGGGTTTGTAGAGAACTATATGTTAGGCTCCGTCCCGAGTTAATCTAAATTAACTCTAATCAATTGAACTTAAGACTAACTAAGCCAGTTTAAATGCTTTAATGGTGATTTATCGCCAAATGAAGTTGAATTAGCCTAGTGTGGTTACTATAAGCTTAGTAACTAAGATTAAGAACTAAATGGAATGAAAATGAGACTCAAATGAGCAAATTGAGCAAATTAAAGGGTTTGTGTATAAATACGGATTTATACGTATTTTGTCCGATTCGGAAAGTATTGATACTCGCATGTGTATCTTTACGAGTACGACAAATTGTATAAAAGACTTGAAGTGATTCGACGAATATCGGATCAAATGGGTCTTTAGGTGACTTGAATTGGAATTAAGATGACTTAATGGGTTTAAATGCAAAAATGCAACTTATATAAACCAAAGGATTTCATTCATCTCAAACCCTAGGCAACTTTCATCCCTGTTTCATCTCTTTCATCCGTTTCTTCTTCTTCTTCAAGTTTTCTCTTCATCAAGTGTGGATTGAAGTGATTGAGGTGTAAATGATTCATCTTCCACCTCTTCTACTTCATCTTCTTCAAGTTCTTCTTGAAATCCAAGCTTCAAGTGAAGGAAATTCATCTCCAAGCTAAGTTAATCCAAGGAGAAACTTCATTTAAGGCAAGCCTATGCATGTGTTTATGTTTATGGATGTATTGTCATTGGTTTTGATGAAAAAGAATTGATGATTCACATGTTAATGGGTTTTAGGGGTTTAAACCCTAATTAAGCTAAGCACTTAATGGAATGGATTAAGATAAGTAGGGTTAGATTAGTTAGATTATTAGTCTTGAATTACTTTTGTTTAGTTTATAAATTAATTGTCAATCAGGTTCAGAAAGAAGGAAAAAGGAATGGATGGAAACATCCATCCCAGACCCTGCACTGCAGAAACAGAGTGTTGTTTCTGCAGTGTGGCCGGTCGACCGGCCAGCAGGGTCCGGTCGACCGGGTACACTGAAGTCAGGTCAACCGGCCTGACGAACTTACTATTCTGCATTTTTCTGCATACAACTACAAGTCGACCTGGGCCCTGCCGGGTCGACCTGGCCCACTGGAAAATGTGGAAAAACGTCCACTTTTGTCCGAATTTCCAGAATTAAGAGTTTAAGCTTCAATGAGTTTTGGATTCTACGAGAACTAAGATGAGTTTTGAGGGAAGTATGACTAGTATTAGTGATATACCTCCATAAGTGTTAACTTGGGTTATCTTAATGCATAATTATATACGTAATGTCATCTATAGTAATCTTTGCATTAATAACCAAAGTTACACTTAGTGGTTTATTAGAGAATTAGTTTAGGATTAAACTGAGATTAATGTGAATTGTTAACAAGTCTGGCACTACCTAGTGGTTTCCGTACTCATTATTGAATCGAACAGAATGAATTGATAAATGAACAGTTACGAAAAGTAACAGTGCAATGACTATTCCTACTGCAGTAGATGAGATTGGGGTGTTCCGGAGCCCGTGGTGACACCAGTGATCTCTGATCAAGACACTGGGAGATCCCACCTTATTTGGACCGAAAGGTCATTGACTGAAAGGTCATACACTGAAAAGCCATTAATAAATATTGAACAGAATGAATGAATATGAATATGAAATGCTTCCTTTTTAGGAAGAATTGGATGGAGTTGAAAACCATGCTAGTGTAGTTGCCAGTAGTAAAGTATTATTGTACTTATTAATGGTATTTATTATGGATTGCTTAGAATTGTTAAGCAATGAATTGTTAGGAATTATGAAATGCTATAAATATATGTATACCTTGTTGAACCGTCGTGTTCATGGTATTACTGATGATGTTACAGGCTCAGTTGCCCGTACCGGTCCATCCGAGACCGTCCCGCCAGCGGAGGAGGCCCATTCGCTACCTCCAGGAGGTTTAGCCGAATGGACGTGATCCGAGAGCGTGTATATGGAAATATTTTGGAAACATTTAGAAAGTGTTTTATATATTTGTTTTGGTATTGTAGGTATTGTAAATGAGATCCCCTGCATTGTATTTTAAATATGCAGTGGTTGATTATAGAAGAACCAAAACGATGTATAGTATATGATTCGTTTTGTTAAATGGTTGTCAATGTATATTATTTGTATATTCCGCACAACTGTACATTGACAGGTACGTATGCAAGATCCCTTGTAGATTCGTTTTAACTTCGGTTAATTCGGGTTTACGGGAGTAAGTATGATTAGCATCGCGACCCGGGGGTTAACCCTAATGACTCTGATCTCGGGTCCGGGTCGTGACACTATATCTCATCAAAAAATTCAGGGGCAGCAAAACTTAACCCGACCTGCTTATTTGATCTCTACTTAGCCTGCATAAAACTACTAGTTGATCAGGGTTAGGTTTTCCTTACCTACAAAAGGGGGTCGAGTTATGGTGATCCCATCTAGCACGTATGACCTACATATTTAGACCTTACTCCATTAATGATCACTTACTCTCCTTGATTTCATCTAAGAATGAATGTAGTTGCTTAACTCCATTAATATGTGATGGTGGTATCAGATATGATCCATGTAACATTTTTCCTCACAAGTCACAACCTACGTACCTTAATTTAGTAGTGCTTGGTTTATAACTTATATCGCATCTATGAAGTGCGGGTACACGCCTTGCCGAGTGGTTTGCCCCACTCATCACCATTAGAATAGAGTCAGAATCTAATGAATAACATTCAAACAATATTAGATGCACTACAGTAGTTCAGTGGTGAGACACCTCTTTGGAGAGAATATATAAGAAATAAAACAGTCAAGGTCAACTATAGCATTCCTTCTTCTTTTTTTTTTTTGCAAGTTAAGATTTGTGTATATTAAGGAGACAAAAATACACGACAGAGTAACAGAATTTAAATACCGTGAGCACAACCACCCACAACACCAAAAAACAACAAGCCCACATTGCCGAAGCCAACGAACCCACAAAGCATTAGGTGGGGCCATTGATGATGCAATTGTGGTTTCTAAGCCAAGCTGCAAACCAGGACCAAGAAGAAGCTTTTTTGTCAAAATGAGAGCACATGGTTGACTTAATACTAGTGAAAAGGAGAGTCATCCTACGAGTTTGGAACCTATGTTTTCAAGGAAAAAGGTTTGGATTGGTAAGAGCAAAATTGAAAAAGCCTATAGCATTGATGATGAGGGACTTGGATGAGTGTGTGTCTGTGTGTGAGAATCATATTATATGCAATGTTCTGTGTTGTTTCTGAAGTTGTCTTTGAGGCAAAATAGCATATGTGATGACCTTGTAAAATTGTAAGTATCTATCAGGAGAAGAAATAGCTTTATCTATCTATTTAATAAATATGTGCAGAAAGATATGTTTAGTCCAATTTGAAAGTAAAACCAAGTCCCCTGTGATCAAGTACCTATGTTAATAGTACTTGGCCCAACTTTTTACAACAAAAAGCGGGGTAATGGCCCTTATATACGTCTTGAACTGAAGTTGAGCCTGAGCCTAGGAAATCAGGTCGGGTTAACTGGTTGGCCCACACTTGAAGGTTACGTGGGTCAAAATGGGTCAGATCAGGTTAACCCTCTTGCACTGTGGGTCACTCGGATACGGGTTAAGAAAACTTGACCGGTATTAAAAGCGAGTCCATTACGTGTTGTGGTTGAAATAGTGGACCTTACCTGCTGGTCTAATGACCCACACATGTGCCACACCTAAATGGTACTCGCTACCTCTTAATGGTAAATGTTTCTTATTTTTTTGGTAATCCAACTAAGGGGATTGAGACCCAACAGAGAACCCACACACGTGAAAAAACAATCCATGCAAGCGAGAAAGAAGCCCGCGTAACTAAAAACGAAAGTCCACATAAGTGTCCAACAAACGGCTTTAAATTGTTGCTTTCGGTTGTAACAGCAATATATATATATCTTTCTAGGTAACAACTCCACATCACAGGCATTGTTCTATCATTGTTGTTATGGTTGTCTGTAAGTTTGGAACCTATTGGCCATGCAATGCTAACCTCATCATATATAAACCTATTGGCCATGCAATGCTAACCTCATCATATATAATATATTGACCTCGATCTCCACGAATAGGGCCACAATGATTTAGCATCTATGACAACTTATTTTAGAAGTATACCACGCATAGTAGTATGAATAATCAGTTATGGGCTGATCGACATGATAATGTTAAAAAGTAGTGCTGACATGTGGTGTCCTCCTCAAATACTTTGTAGGAATATTTTTGTCCAATCATGCCTAAAACTTGCTCTTTATGGCAAAAAAATAGTAGTCCCATTAATTTTCTTTGATTGCTAGCACTACTAGTAAGAAATATTCTTTAAAAAAAAGATTAGGGCATTAATTAGGGCATGTTGATTTACTAGAATTCCAGGAATTTATGTTATGGGGAATTTTTGAATTCCTAGACGAAGTGGAATTCCTAAATCCTCATAAGGGCACGAGCGTTTTGGAATTTCACCAAAATGAAAAGAATGTGGAATTCCAGGAATTCCTAAAGGCCAATTGGGATTTTATCATTTGTTGGAATTCATAAATTCTTATCAAGAAACAAGAAATTTTGAAATGCCATCATGTCTCAAAAACCTTAACTACTAGAATTTCAGTCAAGAAACAGACCATTCATTTACTAGAATTCCAAGAATTCTTGTCTGGGGAATTTTTGAATTCCTAAACAAGGTGGAATTCCAAAATTCTCCTAAGGTCAAGAGCATTTTGGAATTCTACCAAAATGCAAAGAATGTGGAATTCCAGGAATTATTAAAGGCTAATTGGGACTTATCATGTGCTGGAATTCATAAATTCTTGTAAATAAACAGGGGATTTGAAAATACAAGGGTACATAATATGACATCATGTCTCAAAAACTCTTACCACTAGAATTCCAGGAATTCTAGTAAAGAAACAGGTCCTAAGAATCTCATTGTCTACTAGAAGCCGGGCGATAGGAAGAGGAGGAAAAGAAAATCCATGCATCTCCTCTTCTACCGTTGCAAAATAGTAAAAAAAAAAAAAATTGCATTTTTAAGAATTTAATATGAAGTTACATAAAACAAGCCCTCAAAGAAGGCATTTTCACGCTTCGGGCTTGCTTGGTTGTAAGAATTTGGAGCTTTTTTATGAGGTGGAATTCCAAAATACTTAGGAGTTAGCATTGTGAATTTTCACCATTTAAATAGAAAAATTGAGATTTTCAAGAAATAAGACTTGCATTAATGTGAGGAATTTCTAAAAAAGGGAATTTAGTGGGAATTCCTTTAAAAGATACCTCTAAACAAACATGTCAAGTTTTCTCAATATTTCTCGATCGATAGCTCAATAGGCCACAATAGATTTAGGATTGAGAGTCGGGACTAAGTCTGCTTGGATTTTGGCCTAAATCTTCACAAATAAACTGATTAACAATTGTAGTAGATAGATTGCCAATGTAATCAAGGGTACTAAAATGATTTACACTCATAACTAGATCATGGGTTCGAAAACTTTACTCGATTTCAAATGTGCCCGGTTAGTGTGAACCCGCATCCTAAATCATTTTGAAACAATTTGGTGTTTTAATAATCTAGTACCTTCAATAGTCTATTTTATATGAAACGGACCTAGCTTGTGTTAACTTTTCTTGCCCTCCAATCTAGCTCAAATATAGCTTAAATATTTGAAATGAATAGGGTTTGGGCCAAAATCATACAAGTGGGGTCAGGCTGAATGGGTTAACCCCATTGAATGTAGGTTATATAGGTCAACTTGAGCTAACCGGCATCATATATGGGTGGGACTTTAACCGCTCGGTAACCCTTGTAAAAATTTCACCCACCACGACTCAACCCGACCCATTTGCCACCCCTAGAATTAAGTAAAGGAAAGAGATCAAGAGATAGAAAGGACCAATTCAAAGAATCTGAGGTGATTATGATCCCAAGTCCCAACCCTTCAAAACCAATGGCTCAAATATTAATGGATTAGAATCAAGGACAGTCCTAACAGTGTTCGAAACCCTGACCCACCCACAAGTTCAAAGGTGCAATGAATAGGTTGGAAAAGGGAATTAAGGGAGAAGGCGGGCCCCACTTTGATCCGAGTCACTCTCAAGAAATAGAAAGCTGATCTCCTGATCTGACCGTTGTGGGCCACCCTCCATCAGCGTCTGTTTTACGCAACCAAGTTCATAACTTTATCTATGGCTGAGGCTTATCCTTCTTCCTTGTTATCAATATCAATCTAACCACAAAACAGTCTACTAATTACGAAACGGAGAGGGGCAGAGAGTCGTAATTTTGTGGAGAAAGCTATGGGTATTTCTGTCCCTTTGATACTGTTTGAATTTTTGAACTCACGCAGGCATTGCAATGATCAAACCTCGCAATAACAAAAGAATAAAACGGAAGTGCCTAAACATGCAACATATGTACAACAACCAGTACAATACACCGCGGGACCACGGATTTGTAGTTTGGCCGATTCTATTGAGTCTTTTAACCTTTGCGGCAACCTAAACGTATTGGTTTTTTTAAAAGAACTTGAGTACTTTGAGGTTCAAGTTGTTTCGAGAACTTGAGCAGTGGAGGCTGTTCGTTTGGTTGTCTAGAAACCTCATATTTCATTTAGCGTTGCAAATGGAAGGGTTTCGCCTCGGAATCATGTTGGATTTGGATTCGGACTCCTTTTTTAACAACGGTTTCGATTTTGACTCAGAAATTTGTCTTTTTAGTTCTAGACCCGATACCAAAAGAAATACCTAGATCCTGTTTTGGAAGTGAGTCCACCCAAAAAATTGGACGTAGTTCAAAAATTGGTTTTAATTTCTTTTCAAGTTTTTCATTTTCTCTTAAAATAAGTATATGAATCAACTTATAATAGTACATCAAGTCTACTACCTTCAGCATTATACTGATACATAAAAATGCAAATAAAAAAAAAGAGATTTATTTTGACGTACAGTTTGTAATATCAAAGACTAATATGCCAAGTCTCCGGTCCACAGGTTGGAACCTATATAAACCCAAAACCGGACTTATTTATCAATTGGAACCTAAATTAGGTTTCAGACCCGTTTATAAATCAAAATCTAAAATAGGTTCCAAACTCAAATTTTTTTTAATCGAAATTTTCGGGTAAGCGGATAATCAAATACCCGTTTGCAACCCTAATTTCACTCAGCCATGCATGGATCAATTCCAATATGCTGCCCTCTTTTTGCATGTAGAGGCTCTCTTTCCACGTGTACAGGATCATTTCCCACATGTATGGGCTTTCTTCTACCATATGTAGGATCTCTCATGGGTGATAGTTGCCCTGGTTCGGGTACTAAAAAAACAAACCGAATTTTTTAGATGAGAGGGTTTTCACTTGCAGCCGTGCTATGTGGACATACTGGGGGACTGAATGCTGGCCCGGTCCCCCTTGTCCACCGTTGGATCTTCCCTTTGTTCGGAAGAAAGGGAGGATCCAAAAAAACTACATGAAAAAAAAAAGAGGCAATAAATTTTGAAGTTAGAAATACTTAAAGAGAAAGAAGATAAAGACCTCTTCTGGTTTGAAAAACCTCTTGTGAATCTTCTTTTCGACTATAAACGATGTAATCGTCCATTGAGATATATAAAAAAAAATTATTTCAAAATGCTATAAGAAATGAAATGTCACAATATTTTTTTCACGTATGTCCAGTTGATGGAAAACAAATAATATCTTTTACATATCCACCTAGTTTATCGATTTTTTTGGAAATGATGCAAAGAAAGATGTCTTTGTGTACGACCGAAAAACTATCCCCCGAAGATCTGTATAATATTGGGTTTATACCAATGAACAAAAAAGGTACAGCTTGAGCAATAAATTCATAAACCGAATAGAAGTTCTAAACAAGGGATCTCTTAAGTAATAGTAGACAATTCGTCTTTCCTCTCTTTTTCCCAAATAGCAAGTTACGGGTCAAATTCGGATACCAGAAGGATCACCAGATATAATACAAAATCTCTCCCTCAATTCTTTCATGTCGAACCACTACCTACATTCCACGAAATTGTGCACCACAAATAGGAACTAATGAACAGACCTGCGATCCCATAGAAAGACATCACGATTCCTTGGGGGAAAAAAATGATTTGCTGAGACGGGAATAAAGATGTCAGATTCCTACCAAGATAACTGGAAGTTCCAACCAATAAGAATCCTAGTGAACCTAAAAAAAAGGATACAGGCCCAGCAGAAATTACCGGTTTTTTGAGACCCCGTTATAAGTTCTATCCATATACATTTTGATCGATAGTTCATACTAGATCCAGTTGCATCCTATTGGAATAGAGAGAAGAGAATAAGCCAAATTCATCCAATCTCCGAAAAATTCCCAATTGTTTCGAACTTTCGATTTTTGGGATGGGATATTTACGGAATCCCCATGAACAGGATCCAGCGGTGGACGGGGGGACCGGGCCAGCATTCGGTCCCAGTATCTCAAAGTGGACTTTCACTTTCACTTATAAGCAGATTGCATATCACATATTGTTCATTTGTGGATATGGTCTTCATTGACTAGGTTTGGTCAGGCTGGGAAAAGGCATATTCTGCCCCTGCCCAACTTTTGAAATACATGCCCATGTCCAGCCCATGTCCGGCCCATTTACTAAATTGGGCTAGGCAGAATTTTTAGCAATTGTTTGGATAAGCTATGACTAAACTAAGACGTTTGCTATTTGGGTCGTTGGTGGGGCCACCGGTCTTTAAACTTTATATCATTTAATTATTACATGCTTAGCCCAAACATTGAATGGACCTAGATATGTATCCATGCGTGGCTCATGAGCACCCATAGACGTGGATCAGCTTGTAGAGCCTACCTAAATGGGTGTCCTGAGAAGATTGAAAGATCTCATCATGGATACAACTCCCATTTCCATTTGATTGACATATACGACATTGTGGTCTATTAGCCAAGTTTTGAAAACTCGTGATTTGGACTCGACAAGTTCAACTCTAGAATATTGACTCGGAGAGAGTTAACCCAACCACTTGGGAGAGTAATAATTTTTAAGAAAATATTTAAAAACAGATCAAATACTTATAAAGTTTAGATATACATGTATTTGAATGTGTGAATAATACTAAATTTAAATTAGTAAATTTATTACATTTCAATGAAGCATTTTCATATTACTAACTCCAATCCTCAAGCATCAATTAATTATATTTGACTTGGCTGAGTTTGCCCTATATTTAACTAAGTTAAGAGTCAACTTACCTATGTTAAGTACTCTGGACCACCACAAACTCCACATTGGTATGATATTGTCCACTTTGGGCCTAAGCCCTCATGGATTTGCTCTTGGACTCTACCCAAAAGGCCTCATACCAATGGAGTACTTAGTCCTACTTATATGCCCATGATCTTTCTCATTTTTAGCCGATGTGGGACTTTGGTTGCTCCCCAACAATCCTCCCCTCAAACAAAGGACCATATCTCTTTGGATATTTTTACTGGGCCTCCCCTCAAACGATCATTCATCCGTCCGCTCCATCGAGGAGAGCCAACTCGAGAGCCTCACCACGGATCCACCAATCGTGAGTACCGCGCTTTTCTCTGCGCCTCACCGAGGCCCACCACCTTTGTTTGGCAAGACGAGGATTCTCCTGGCTAAGTCTGGGCCTGGGCTCTAATACCACTTGTTAAGTACTCTGGACCACCACAAACTCCACATTGGTATGATATTGTCCACTTTGGGCCTAAGCCCTCATGGATTTGCTCTTGGACTCTACCCAAAAGGCCTCATACCAATGGAGTACTTAGTCCTACTTATATGCCCATGATCTTTCTCATTTTTAGCCGATGTGGGACTTTGGTTGCTCCCCAACAACCTAGCTTTCCAGTCTTGCTACTGACTACATACACGATTAGCTAGTCACCAGACTACTTCCACCCAATGTTATGTGTGTATAACAAACCATTCAATAACAATTTAAGTGGAGATCTAGATCACAATAACAAATCAACTCTTAAAAATTAAATCCTATTATGTGTACAGGCTCTAACCCTTGTGTAAGCACTCCATTGCTCCATATTGTGACCTATAAAAAAACACTCACCTTTACTATCTCCACTTAGATCCATGAATAAAAAATGGGTTTTGGATATGGATTAGGGACACTTGACATTTTCATATAGTTGAATGATTCTAGGTCTTTAAAATTATTGAACTTTTTTTTTCCAACTAAGCGGACTAAGACCTTGAAGATGCTTTTGGTGCTTGCCGTGGAAGAGGAAATTGAGCGTTTCATGTTCTACAGATCCGACTTACCTACTACCGAAAAAAGGATTTTCAAATTAACTTTCACATGAAAATAAAACAAAAAAGGGGGGATTCCGGATCTAATCTTCATTGCATCAAACACGTCTCGGCACAAACAAGGGGGTGAGAACCCACACATGGGAGAAGTAGGGGAGACTAGAAGTATGTATATATATATATATATATATATATGATGTGATAAATTTTAATTGTGACTTTAGTGTTTACATCACATAAATTTCATCTCCAATCCACATGTGATATCCACAAGCCATCCCAAAGGTGAAAGGGTACAAAATTTGAGTGCTCCCGTGGCCCAGGTCTTATATTTCCCCTTGCTTTTAAAACTCTCAAAACCCCAAAGGCAACGAGAAAGAAGAGAAGCAGCAGAGATTCCAAGCTTTCTTTCTACCTTGCTTTTAATTGCGCACTAGAATTTGCAGAGCCCTCTCTCCATTTCCTCTTTCTTCAGCTTCCACCAACGTCTCTCTCTCTCTCTCTCTCTCTCGCTCTCGCTCTCTTCGTCGTCGTCTTCTTCTTCTTTGGTACCTTTTATTTAAATATGGTTCGAGGGAGAGAGATGACGTGGACGCGGGTTGCAAAATCCGCGCAGGCAGTTGTAGCCCACGGCCTGCTCTTCTCCTTTACACTCCTTCTAGTGCTGCAGCTCGATCGAACCGTGTCCTAC
Organism: Cinnamomum chago; assembly: GCA_038049695.1. Lineage (NCBI taxonomy): Eukaryota > Viridiplantae > Streptophyta > Magnoliopsida > Laurales > Lauraceae > Cinnamomum > Cinnamomum chago. The sequence goes on along the minus strand of CP142453.1, from coordinate 25,259,997 downwards.
TCTTGGTGGTTAGTATAATCTATTGCTACCCTCTCTTTTCCTTCTCTTCTATTGCTTTTCAGTAAAAGTTACAGATTTCCTGCTTCAAATTCGCTATAGTTTTGGGTTTTTCTTTGATGTTGAGAATTTTGGGTCGGTTTTTATGAAACCCATCATTGGAATTGGTTTGGCACTTCCATCCCAAGCTACACGATTGAAGAAATCAGTTTTGAGGAGGACCTGTTTGTTGGTTTGTTCCTTCTTTGCCGACCCAGATAAAGATTCATTGAGTGGTGCAATTACCGTCATCTGGGTGCCCAAGAATCAAAACCCAGATTCCAAAAGAAATCGTTTTGGTTTTGGTTTGAGTAACTGCGTTTTATTGGCTTTAGATTTTAGGATTCAATTTGGACAGAACTAGGATGTTTTTCAAGACCATGATATAAGATTGGGGTGGGAGAATCCAACTGTTATTTTTCGCTCAGTCACTTTTTTTATGTTTGCTTAATGTAAATGTGTTGTGATAATGGATTGTTGTATTTTTTTTTTTTGGTCTTCTTTACAATGTGAGTGCTGCAGTATTGGAATTATGTGTGAGGCTTGTACTTTTGGTTTTTCAAAATGGCCATTCCAGTCATATGCCCTGTTTTTTTTAATTAAATCAAGTGTTGTTCACCAGACTGGAACAAGTAACATAGTAACATTGAGGTTTGTGAAGTGGGTTGTCTGCTTTCTCTGCTGTTTTTGAAGATAGATTGGGTGTTGGATTGATGATGATACTGAAAAATATCATAGATTAATAAAGATGTATTGTTTTCTTCAGTGTGTTTAATAGTGAATTTTGGGTGCTATGCAAGCTGAAATTTAGTTGAAGTAGGTAGTTATAAAGCTGCTCAGTGTTTATGTTGCAAATCTTGTTTATCTAGAAGCCATCATACCTGATCAGGCTGGGGATATCTAAATGTTCATTAGGTTGAGGTGGTCTATAAGCTGCTGGAAAAAAAAAAAAATTTTCCTTTTTTTTGGTCTGATCTTACCCGTTTAGGAGAAGTCATGCCTGATATGTTACTAAACCTGTTTTGCTTCCTATAATTAAGGTTGTGTTAAAAACCCATGGATCAGTTACAAAAGGACAATGCCCAAGATGACAGCACCACGGGGCTATTTTAAATTTCATCAACAAAATTGCAAAACCGATGAAGGGTGTTTATTTATGTGGAAAAATAATGGCCACTTGGACACATGGCATGATGGCGGGGTCTACTGCCCTACCAGATCCATTGGATGAACGTGGATTTGGGGTGTACCAAAAATTAGTTGCATTGGACATTCCTAGTCATCCAATCAAGGGGATAAAATTGTTGCTCAAAATTGAAAAAAAAAAAAAGAAAAAAGAATTCTGTTCTACAATCCATATGATTGGCTCCAATCATATGGCTAAAAATGGTGAGGCTAGCTTTTGGTAGACACCTAACCAACATCCCCGTTATGCATCTGATATGGCCAATGGATATGGATCACACAATCATGCCATGTGCGTTAGTTGACCATTCGTCTGTCAGACCAAAAAGAATCCTTTCTTTGGTTAGCATATCTTATCTATCAATTAATGCTGGTGGTGATATGTAAAAAATGTAATTGGACAAAATTTTGTGTTGCTGACAAAATTGACATCATACTTTTATACACTGTTAGGTCATTTTACTATGGAAATTGCTTTATTGGGATGTGAACCAAAATGATTAGCATTGTTGTTCCAGCCAGGCATCACATCAGCCTGGTTGTTCAGGAAAGTTTATCTACTGGTCACATAGTCAACCTTAAATAGTTATCATCTTACGACTATGTATATTGTGTATGCAAGTGGAAGATTTAGATGTTTGGCTGTTGGGTGTAGTACTATAGATGGGATGTGCCTGAAAGGTTACACCAGTTAGAGTTCTTGACCCAGAGTGGGGGGTTTTTCTGAACACAAAATTAGGCTGTTAGATTAGAGTCCAACCAGTTGGAAATTAAATGGGTGAAAGACTAATTGGTTATTAGTAGCTTGTCATCCTCTAATGAAACGCCCTTTTAGGGGTTAGCACAATCCACAGTAGGCCCAAGCCATGCAAGGAAATTAGACATAAAGACCCTCTAAATGTGTTGATCCACCTAAAAACACTCTTTCAAGAACATGCTTCTGTTAGCAGGTTTCTTTTACTATTATTATAAGGTAAACACAATTTTAGTTGTGTCAAGAGCTGACACATCTTATGAAACTAAGTTGTTATTATACATGCATTTGCTTCTTCACAGTCTGCAGGTAGGATCTGTTAAAGTGGCTCTTTTTTTTTTTTTTCCTCAATTCTGTGATTTATTTTAATTTTAATAGCTTGGCAGCATCTCTATGTTAAAGATTGATATGGTAACAACTTGGGTCTCAATATTTGCGTTCTTTAATATTTGAATGTTTATCGTCCTGGCTTTCACCTTGCAGGATAATTTTTGCTCCACTTTGGCTATTTCACACAGTTGTTGCACGATGCAGGTTCTCTTTACCTGCTCCATCATTACCATATGATCGCAGTGTAAGATTTGATGCCTTAGATTTTCATGGAAATAATTGCTATATCAACTTCTAGTGAGCATTTACTGAAACTGCGGAAATAAAATGCTTATTATATTATATCATCAGTTTTGCTGAATGTGGATTATATTTGGATCTCTTACTACAACAGTGGGCACCATGTCATGCCATTGTTGCGACGCCACTGCTTGTTGCATTTGAGCTGCTACTTTGTATATATCTTGACAGCATATATGGTATGTTGACGGCACCTTTAAGCTTTAACTTAATGAAGGGTTAAATTTTTAGTAATTTTCTTGGTCCTCCTACTATTAACCATGTCAAGCCTGTTTAACCATCATGATCTGTGAACTTTTGTAGCATGCTTCTCTCTAATTAATGCATTCATTTACATATTGAGATGTTTTCCTTGACTAGGGCATCAGTCCATTTAGTCTTCATATGAAAGAGTTATTTTTGTTGGCATCCTTTGTGTATCATTTGTTTGGAATGGCTTTTTTGTAGTTCATGGGTATCCGGTTGTAAACTTGAAGATTGTCTTTCTTCCCTTGTTGGCATTTGAAGTTATCATCTTGGTCGACAATTTCAGGTATATTTGCTACAATTTTTCTCCTACTTCTTTTCATAGCTTCCTGGCTTTAGAAATTTTACTTGGTCAAGGGTGTGAAATCACCATTATCTTCTCATGGTTACCATCATTGTTTTCATCATAAACTGCATCCATTGTCATAACTATCACTTGACTATTTATAACTATTTTCTCTCTTTCTGTCTCTCTATATATGTGAGTGTGTGCACAGGCACGTGGACATGTGCAACCCTGAAAGACGTCAACTTCCTCTAGTACATCATAATGCAGTAGGATCTGTGATCCAATGTGTTCATATCACTATCCCTTGCTCTAAAAAATGTTAGCAATGGTGATATAATCTAACTAAACCTTCAAAATATCAAATCGAAAGTATGATAGGTCCACTCTTAATCATGCAAGTTAAAGGTTAATATCAACCACTCACTAACACATCTAATGGTTCTTGATTCTTTTATTTAATAAAAAAATAATCTTTCTCCACATTTTGGTTGTGAAATGTGGGAAGACCTCCATTTAAATGTGTGGATAAGGTGATGGGATTGTTGATTGATTGGATCATTCTTCATGAGCCATTAGTCAAATGAATGAATGTCTTCCACCCGCTGAACATGCATGGTCATCCTGACCTATGATGATAAAGTCAATGTCAGTTCATCTAACCATCGAACAAACACCATACGGTCATCCTGACCTCTGATGAGAATGTCAATGTCAATTCATCTAACCATCGAAAAAACATCATTTGATTATTCCAATGAGCAGACATCTAATCGTGCAATATCTGTATCTCAGTATAAAGGAAAGTAAGAAAGACTAAATTCAACAATCGTGAATGGTGGAATTGAACCTTTTCAAGAGAAAGAAGGGTTGGTCGTTATATGCTATTACTATAATAGTATTTTTTTTTCTTTTCCATTTAATATATGTTTTTTCTTCTAAGATTCTCATTTGAGTGTTGGATGGGTCTTTTGTTGTTGTTGTTGTTGTTGTTGGAGTTCCAATTCATGCAAATCAATTGCTTGATCCTTGGATTAGGGTAAAATTCTAGACCATATTGTGTGGTTCAGTTTTTCTTTTTTTTGGTAAAAGTGGTTCAGTTTTCTGAAGGGGTAAGATATATTTATATTATTTTCAGCTGCAGAGACAATTGTGGGTGTATGATAGTGACCCAATTGCATTGAGTTGCCTATTTGGCTGCATCAATTGGAAATTGCTCTATATTGCTCCCTCTGTTGATGCACATTCTACATTATTAATAGTTCATCTTGCGGAATGTACTCAACTGTGGAGACTTTATTGATTGCTTTAGCTTGAGTATCTTGTACTTCTTAAAAGGATTTTCAAATCTATGAACTTGATTGGTTAAGCTCTAGTAACTAGTCTCTTTTCTAGTTTTGCAACTGAGAGATAATGTTGGCACTTTGTCGTTTTCCACCATTAATTTAGTCAACTGTTTTTTTTTCTACTCTTAACAACACAACTGGTTTCTTTTCCTATTCAGGATGTGTAGGGCTTTAATGCCTGGAGATGATGAGAGCATAAGCGATCAAGTCATATGGGAGACACTTCCAGTAAGTGATATTTAATTGGTTAGCTGATGCTGATATTTTGTAATAATTAGCTTAGAGCCTTTGTTATTTGTCCATTTGTTTATAATGTTCTCTTTGGTCCTTTAGTTGTATACCTTTCTTATTATTTTATTATTGCACCCAAAGGACACTGTTGTGGTTAGAAAATGAATAGGTTGATTTAGGACTCATCCTTGTTGACCTGACTTGGTTATATATTTCGGCCTCTGGTTCATGAAACACAGTTCTGTCTTTGATCCAGTTAAAGCTGGTTTAATTTTCCTTGTCAAATGTGGTTTATAGTGAAATTAGGAATTGCTTTCTTCATCAAATTTATTTTTTCCTGCTCAAACTCTGTTCACCCTGGACAATCCTAGTTAAAGAGGAAAATTCAGAACTTTTTTGTATATGTTCTCTAGTGATGATGATTTTGATGATTCACTGTTCTAAACATTGTTAATCTTTTAAAAGGTATCAGTAATATATTAATAACTAAAGTTAGTACAAGTGTACAATAGCTATGCTTGTAGCTAATGCAATTGGGTGCCTGTATAAGAGACTCCAAACAAAGACTACACTATAATAGCACTTAAATTACATAATTGATGTACCCCTTATTTGGCTAAAGTGTCCACCACCATCCCATTAGCACTCATTTTGACATGCTGAAAAGATATACAATACCCCGTAGGTTGGACCTTAATCTCATTAAAGTAGAATTGTGTCTTCCAAGGCCCTCTGAACGTTCTTGCCCAAGATACAGAATCGATAGAGTCGCTTTTGACTATGAGACTGAACTGGAATGTGCGTCAATAAATGCAAGGGGCTTCCATGCAATCATCAAAGACATTGAGGACAAAAGACCTTCCCAAGATGCTTCCTTACCATTGAAAATTCTCTCATTTCTATCCTTCCATTATAGACCACAAAATTGAAAAAGGAATAATCTTTCATAGAATTGAACCACATCCTACCAAATGATTTTTCCTGCATGCCTCGAACAATTGACCTACTGAACTTGGAAGACACCATGCAACACCACAAGTTTTGAGAAAATACCCTACATTGAAGGAATAAATGATCTACCAACTTCTCCTCCCTCCGCAAACAACATATGTCTGAAATGAGTTCTGACACTGATCGCCTCCTTAATTTATTTGATGCCGATATCTTTCCTGTTATAGCCAACCAGCAAAAGGCCTCCACTCTAGGAGGAGCAAGACATCTCCAAGCCAAAGCTCAAGGAAAAACCTTCATGTTAGACGGGTCCAACTCCTGTAGGACTTTGAAAAGAGATCTCTGGAAGTATTTGGTTTCCAAATCCGAGAGTCGGCTACATCCCTGCATAAGAAAGCATTAGAAATTAGACCCAACAAAGATTGAAACTCCCCTAACCCCGACTGACAAAAGGCCCTCTTGACACTCACCTCCCATGACACCCCATCCCCATTTCACACAAAACGGTTTTTAACTGAAGACTCTTTGTTAGGTGCAATCCTAAACAACACTTTAGGAATCAAAATATGTAAAAGGCCCACCCCCATCCAATCATCTAACAAAAAATGAACTCTATCTTCCTCCTCCACTTTAAAACCCACCCCCTTCTCAAAGATTTCCCCCCTCAACTTAGACGCATCTCCAAAACTAGAAATAACACCCCACAATCTAGACAACCTATACTAGGGACTCTTTTTGGAACCCACCCCCACCCATCTTTCTTGTACGTAGGCACTATAACCTTTCTCCATAAGGCCTATTTCTCCTCCCCATACCTCCACCATTTAGCTAGCAAAGCCCCAATTTTTTACATCCAAATTACCCAACCCCAAACCCCCTGCATGTTCTAAACATCGATACTTGATTCAAAATGCGTAAAATTATTCCCTTGTCACGTTCATTTTCTTACTGTTAACATCATCAATTCAACCAGATTGCTCTCATGGGTCCTAGATTTTCTGAATTTTTTTCAGTATACAAATGGTTGCCACGGCGCTTCGTTCATAATTCTTCTATTAATGAGTTTAAACTGGTGGTATGCACCTGAATTCAGTCCTTGTTAGAACTATCTTGGTCCTTTCAAAGGCCAAAGAACCACCCCTATTGCAAAATGGGTCAGGTATGCATCCCTCCCTACCAATCTCTGTCCAATACTGGATCTGATCTTTTAACTAGTAAAGTTTTAGGCCACTCAGAAATGGACCAAAACTGATGTGTTCTGTTTAACATCACTTTTGTAGGCGCCACCTCTTGTGTATCTAACCTTCCAATCAAACTCATTGCATGTGCATTGGGTGGCGATCAAGCAGAGCGATATTTATTGTTGGAATAAACACGTCAAAACACATGATAAGTCTCTAACAATTCAGAGGCGGTGGGTTGAATTGGTGAACATTTATAACCTGTAACCTCTCTCTCTCTCTCTATATATATATATATATGTCTAATTGGAAGCAAACAATAAAGTAAACTGATCCACATGGACTCGATCCTTGTACCTTTGAGCTTGTACTTTTGAGTATGCTTAACCACTGCACTACGTGCTGGTCAGGTGAGGTGTGCTTATCCTCTCTTTCACGTGCATCCTTATACCATCTTCTGTCCGTTACTTTGACTGTCTTCTACATTTCTCTTTTTCTGCACTCCATCCTCATCCAAATTTTGTGCATGTTTTTTATTTAGTTACGTTTCACTGCTTTCTTCTTCAAGTCTACAACTTCTCTCCCTTTCTTCGTGATCTTCATCTTTCAAAGCTTCAATATGAGAGCCATTTGTTTGCTTCTTCATAACCATGTGACAAGGGTTGTTCCACCTCATCTCTTCTTTCAGTCATCGCGTAAAATATTATAGTGTTGCCTATTTAATCACCTTCTCCAACTGATTAACATTATTCTTGGTTAATCTTGCCTTTTTTTTTACAATTACGTATAAATTTGTGTTCAATACTATTTCGCTGTAACCCATTGATAATTAGTAATCTTCAACATAAGTTTACTCGATGTTATTGGAAGGCCATGTACTGTTCTTTACTGTATCAACAAGGTTTAAATATGTTCTGGTATAAATTATTTTTGTCATAATCTATAAGGCCTTGTTGATTTTCTATAAATAATTTTTATCCAAATATGTCTTGATATTATTCTGATTATTCAGCTTATTTTAGAATCGCTTGTGCTTACCTATCTTCTGCAGCACTTTTGGGTTGCAATCTCAATGGTGTTTTTCATTGCAGCTACAACATTCATGCTTCTGAAGTTATGTGGTAAAATGCCTCTTCTTATAACAACTTTTAAAACTTGTAATTGTTTCAAATCACTTGGTTGAACGTGTTTTACATTATTGTATGTACCTATCCAACCTGAACCCAAAATGAGCTCTAGTATAGCAACTGGAACTTGACTTCAGAGTTCGTTTCCACTTGATCCAAGCTGAGTTCTAGAAGGGCCAACCGAACCAGACTTGACCCAAGTTGCACCCCTAGTTTATGTTTTTTTTAGTTACAATTTGAGTTTCAGCCAGCTAATTGAAACTGAACCTAACTTGTACTCAAAATGGGTTTATATATTTAGGCCATTGCCCAAACTTTAACTAGATGTGAAATTGCTGGGCCCCAGGTTGAGTTGAGTCGGTTTCGGTAGGCCCTTAAGTTGTATTTTATCCATCTCTATTGTATTGTTTTCAACTGTTATTTGTTTTACAGTTCTCCACACACAAACAATATCTTTTGATTTTGGTGTTATAACTTATAAGTGGTATGTTTAAAATCTTTTATTGGTTATAATTTATAACCTCAATGTATGTATTATGTTGATGCTACAGAAAAAATTACATATTCTATTACAAAAAAAAAAACGTTATATGGTTAATTAGGAAGAGCTTACTGGCAACACAATATTAGATGCACAAAACATGCATATCTTCAAAAGACACAGAATTGACACAACCAGAACAGATAACAGAAGGATTATAATTTAGTTAGAAGCTGTGCCTTTACCTTAAGGTGGTGGCGCCCCACCCACTGTCTAACATCAATGATAGGGGCTGGTATTTGCTTACAGCTAAAACAGAATTGTTAAGATTTGGTTACTGACAAACTCTGATGATCCTTTTAGTTGAACAGGACATTGTTGCATACATCCATGTTAGGTTTTAGATGGTTTGCAATACCATCTCAATATCTAATAGCTAAATGAACACCATGCATTCGTATTAGGTGATTTTTTTTTTTTGTTGCCATTTCCTTTTCCTGTTATTATCTTAGCTTGTCTATTTGGGGCATACAGCCTGTTTTGGTATCACTTATCCATTTAAAAAGAATGTCCTGCTGGAGGGTTTACTTAGTATATGGAGTTTGATTATTTGGAGACCTTTGCCCTTGTTGAAAAGCTGAACTCTATCATCATTATCAAAGCCTTATCCCATTAATCTATAGTCGACTTTGTGAGTTTTTCTTTCCAAGCGGCCTTATTTAAATCTAAAAAAGACAATTCTATGCCTTATTTAAATCCAAAAAAGACAATTCTATCTGATTGATTATTTTAATTGTAGTCGATGAAGGATGACCATTACATCATTTTTTCTTTTTTTGAATCGATGGGCATTTACATCAATTGGACGTCAAGAATGATTTTCCCCCGTGGATAATTATGTGAAGAGTTTTTTTTTTTTTTTTTTTTTTGACGTGGGTATCCCATACGGCCAGTATGGAAATTTAGTATTAAAGTAAAAGTGATATAAAGCATCAAATCAAGAGATAATAAAATATAAGGGGGTTATGATGGTATTTTGTCTTTAGTGGATTGCTAGGGAATCTTTTTTAGTTTGTGTAAAAAGTGGGTTTTTTTGTCATTTAGTGGAGAAAGGATTTTGCCTTTTGACTTCTTTTTTAAAAAGGAGGGAATTTCGAAGACGTGTACTTTTGATGTGACCCCTTGTCTGAAAAATGGAGGCTTTACATTACTTTTGCTAACCTAGTAAATTTCCAAACGGGCCCTTTAGGTCTTTGACTCAACCGGACTAATCTCCCGGATGGTGCCCACTAGACCCACACAAACGCATACAGGAAAAATTTGGGGCGGTTTCGGACACTAGACGTGGGGAGCAAACCCATGCCTTATGCCACTCCACCAACTCCTTGGTGGGTAATTATGTGGAGAGGTTAATGCCACCTTTGGTTTTTTCAGTTGAGGGAGATAAAAATTCAAAATGCTGATTGAAGCAAACCATTTATGGATTAAAGAAATTCCTAAGAACTTTATTTGAACTTCTCAATCGAGCAGTTTTGAAGTGGGGATACCAAGGTGCCATTGTGGCATCAAGTGATCTCCCTGTGCTAGTTCTCACCCTACGGTACTCAAATACAACATGGATGTTGTAGGGACACAGATTTTACACATAAAAGTGAAAAGTATCAAATCCAACACTAAATGGATACATTGCGAGTTATTGAAGTATTTGAGATTCTGAGTAGATAGTCATCACCACCGATATTCAATTTAAACATTTTTTTATGGAACCCCATCAGTTGTGTTTGCTTTCAAGCTGTTATATCCAAGATGGGGATGATCAACATCTATACACCAGCTTGAGGGCAAGTGTAGAAGAGACCATGTGAGAACTTACACACGTATGAAGGATTATGATTTTCAATGAGCATGGGTACCATGTGTAAATATCCTTAAAGATACAGTTTAGTTTTTTATTTGCTGTGATCTTCCACATACATCAATAATACTTTTTTTTTTTTTCTTTTTCCTCTATGTGCTACCCCAGTGGTAATGGGAACTTCATAAGGGCCAACGGGGCACAAGAACAATCTAACAGCTTGATCATCCAATTCATTCAGTTTCGCTGTCACCTTCTTTTGTAATCTTATCCTATCTTTCTCATTTGTCTGACTTTGACCTTGGTTTCTATGCTTTATGAAGTAGAAGATCCTTTCTGAAATACAAGTTTCTGCGTCTTATTATCTTTTTATCTACAAGATGGTCTGTTGATATTCTTATATATTAGGTACATTGCTTATTGAATTAATTATGATTTTGCGGTACTGAGTATTTTATGATGTTGCAGGTGATGTTGGTGCCTTAAGTTGGTGGGATTTATTAATTAACTTTTGGTATTTGCCTTTTTCCTTTTTTTTCCATATCATGTATCCTTGCTTATTTCATTGCCACCGCATGCGACTACTTAATTCTTTACTCTCTTTATACAGCATTGCAGAGTGCTTTGCTTTTCTTGTGTGCACAAAGTGGTTTAATCCAGTTATTCATAGACAATCTGCACTTAGAGAACCAGGGTCATCATCTACAACCATTAGATATCTTGATTGGAACAGTGGTCAAGTTGTTTCATCGGATGACGATCAGTACCAGGGTACGTTTTGCGGCCCTCAGGATATTGGTGGCCATATTATGAAAATTCCAGTGGTTGCATTCCAAATCTTTCTTTGTATGCACTTAGAGGTATTCTTTTGGTTGGTATTGAACTGTTAATGATGTTACTACCTATTGCCTCTGTAGGTTTATCTTGTATTTACAATTATCTTTATCAATATCAATATTTTGAAATCTCAGGGAACACCAGCTAATGCTCGACACATCGCACTTCCTGCCCTTTTCTCGCCACTTTTCCTTCTGCAAGGTGCTGGAGTCTTGTTTGCTGTTTCCAGGCTAGTAGAGAAGCTTGTTGTTATACTACGTACTGGAGCTGGTACAGGAGCATACTTTACAGTCTCTGCAAGAGCTCGTGAATGCTTTGATTTTTTGCATCATGGTTCGAGGTAATACATCATAAAACTTCTAGACTGATCATTGATTCAATGGCACTGTCTGCTCATCTAAATCCATGTGGGTATCTAATATGAAACAAGCTGCATATAGTCAGTTGTTTTTTGGGATTTTGACTGCTTGTTGCTCATAATAATGCCAAACGCTTTTGGTGACTTTGACTCTTTGGGACTTATAATATTGCCAGACTTCTTGGTTGGTGGTCAATTGATGAAGGAAGTAAAGAGGAACTGGCCCGCCTTTCCTATGCTAGGGCTTCTGGGTGAGTTGTTATACCTTTGCTCATGCTAAGCTGTAGTCAAGTAATTTTTAGGTCACTTATTTGCAGACAATCATTCAAAACTGCAACTAAAGTTGGGTTGCAATTGGCCACCTTTGTTTCTAATAAGTTGCAAGAATACTTTATAAGTAAATTCTTTTCATCTCTTTCTACTGATTTTGCTTATTTGGTCAAAATATTGTTTTGCAAGGTATAACACTTTCTGTGGTTATCCACCCGAGACGGTAAAGAAAATGCCCAAAAAGGACCTTGCAGAAGAGGTGCAGTAGAACATTCTTTAGGCTTTTCTCTAATTTGGTGTTCACAGATCTTAACGATCTGCGCCTTGAATTAGGAACAGATGACTGGATTCCACCTCAATCATGATGAAATTATTATCTAGTAAAGTACTATTTTCCTTGGTTTAAAATCTCGTCCAATACCGGTTCATATTAGCTGATATGAACCGGTATCGGCCGGTATCGGCCCATACCGCGATGATATTTTACTGTGATACCGAGTTAGGCAAAATATCCCCAAAATATCGGCCAATCTCGGCCGATATGATAAAATATCAGTTTAACCAATATCTCGGCCGAGATGGAGCAATGGTCAAAAACTCTAATTTTTCCCTTTTTTCCCATTTTCTTCTCCTCTCCCCTCATCTCCTTAGAGTGACCATGTCTCCATAGCTCATTTTCTTACATATTTCCAAATTCCAACACTATTTTTTGAAGAAATCATTTTATTTAGTAAGAGAAAATCAACTTAACTCCGTTATTTTTACTATTATGTGTTTTTTATTTTTTATTTTTAGATAAAGCATAGAAATGAAAGAAAAGATCATTGGCACGTCATTTTTGGATTTGTGTTGTGTTCTTCACTTAGATCTACACACTTTCATGCTAGATCTACTTATAAACATGATTTTGGGTGTAGAAAAATGGGTTTTTTTTTTTTTTTAAATCTTCTACTTTTAAAAAAAAAATGTTGGAGTATTTATGATACTAAATAGTAAATACTAATAGCTTATTAATAGTGTATAGATAATTGTTATGTTATCTTTATTTTCTTATATTTTACACTAATAAATTGACAATGAGCCAAAATAATAGTTGCATTATATGAAATACTGGAGAAGACAACGAACTGCGACACAGATAGTACTCATAACTTAAGGTGACCAATATTTTGATTTATTGTTGCTACTAATGGAATAAAACATTGTTTTCCAGCATTTTCTAATATTTTGGATTTTTTGGATATTTTTCCGAATTTTTTTGGGTTAAAAAAAAAATTCACACCGCGACGACCGTGACGGACCAATAACCACGACCAATACCGATATCATATCCGATTTTTTTCCCGGCCAATACCGTGACCAATACCGTGATTTTAAACCATGCTATTTTCATTTAATCTTCATTGAATAGATTCCTAGCTTTTCTGCAGGTTTGGAGGTTACAAGCAGCACTTGGAGAGCAAGCAGAAATCACAAAATATAGCCAACAAGAGTATGAAAAACTTCAGAATGTAATATTCTCGGCCTTAACTGACTGTCTCATGCACCTAGAAACATTAACATTCCTTTCTAACTTGTAGAAACTGATTTGATGTAAGCCTATAATCTGTGTACACGGTCACTTTCCTTTTTAACTTCTGTTGGTGTTATGTGTGGGAGATGTTTTCAAGCCACTCTCAACAAGTGGTGCTCAAAGGCCGAGCCAGCTTGGGCCAGAGCCAAGCAAAGCGCAGCCTACTTTGGGCCGAGTTCTGGCCTTGGATTTTAGTACTTAGGCCAGGACTAGATCTAAATTTTTGGCCCATTCAATGTATTGGCTAGGTTTGGATTAAATGACAGAAGGCATGAAGCTCGGCCCAACTCTAAGAAGTAATGCATGTAGTTTAGTGACTTATTTACCCCAACAAGAGGTCAAAAAGCCCAAACAAGTTATAGAAGGCTGGGCCTGATTGACTAAATGAGCAAGCTTGGGCCTGAGATCTGTAAGGTAGGCTGGGCTCGGACTACGCACTTAAGGCCCTTGTTGGGCTTGGGCCGGATAGGAGCCTATGTTTCTAAAGATGGCGGGGCTTGGCTATTCCTCAGCCCTGCCCATGAACACCTCTACACTATACAAACCATTATCTTTTTTTTCTTTTTTTTCCAAATTTCCTTTTGACACATAGTATTCTGATGGAAGCATGGGAACTTTCATGCTGTCACCTTCCACCACCCATGTGGGATCAACCTTTTCTTACTCCAAGCCATTCATGTCACAGGACTCCTCTTAATTCTTGGTTTATTTTGTAGGAAAAGGTCCTATGTCGAATTTGCTTTGAGGGAGAGATATCCGTGGTTTTGCTTCCGTGTAGGCATCGCATACTTTGCAGGTATGTTTAGGGTGATGCACTGATGCCCCTCAAGATTTGGATGTGAGAGCCTGCTGCCTGGTTTACTGATTTACCCATTTTTGTACCATCTGTGAATTGGAAACCAACTAGCTGATGAGACTGCTTGTTGGACCCCATGGTCCACATTTGGAATACAATCAGTCAGACCTTTAAAATTCATCTCAATTTTTTTTCCCTCAATTATCTAGTAGAGGCATCATTTTCTTTTACTGAGTCGGATCGTCTCCATCATGGGATGGTGGGGGTTAGTGGAACCAGCTTTGGTAATGGCAATGCCATCTTCAGCCTCTTATGCACATCATGTGAGGGAAGAGAAAAACTGTCATTCCCGTCATCCATTACCAACTGAATTAATTAAAAGCATAACCAAGTCCAAAAAAGTCTCTGAACGGAGAAAATGAGAAACCCTTTGGCTGGGGCTGGCATCAAGGCTAGATAGGGCCCTTGGTGGGTTGTGAAAGATTAAATCTAGGCTAAAGGGGCACCTATCAGATTCAGAGTTCGTAGAAAGGGCAGAAGCAGTTCGGATTGAAGTTTAACTGGTCTTGGTAGTCTGAGATTATCTGTCGCAACTAATGTAAAGAGCAGAAGGTAAGTAGCTACGCGTCAGCAAGAGATTATCAAAGATAGTACTGACTACTAAGGACTACCATACCAGAGGATCATGGTGTATTTTACAAGATATTTATTTTGATTGCTCTAGTTGTAAAATGGGGAAAAATAAAATACTTCCTTTTTCCTATCCATGATGATGTCACCACTGCTAGTTTTGATTTAATTCAACCCTAAGGTGATGTATTTTATAGCAATTATTTTCTTAACAAAATCTTATGACAGTAAACACTTAAGGTGTATTGTACACCATGATCCTCTGGTATGATAGTCCATAGCACTATATTTGACAGAGATATGGTATTGGTTCAGGTCGCATTAGGGTATAGCAGGTTGTTTGTGTTAGCACATTGGGTTTGACTATTACAGGCGGTGGGGAATTGGCAATCAAATTTCAGGTTGGCTGGTTTTGTTATTGCAGGTTGGGATAAGGTGTTCGGTGGACGGTGGAGTGTTATTGAAGTGTATTAAACTTCCTCCGCTAACCAATCCTACCGAAACCTCGAGGTGTTAGTAGAGGTAGTGGAAATACTTTTCAACACTCCCCCTCGAATGGAACCCGGTCGGCATACTTTGAGCTACACATTCAACGCCAAGTGGTTCCTCCGAGGATTCAAACCCGTGACCGGTTTTGGCTTTGATACCAAAGCCCTAAGTAACCTGCTCTGATACCAAGTTGAAATTAAGGACTATATCTTGACAGTATGATTTAATCTCAAATCTCTTAGGTGATTCACTAAGAATAGCCAATGTCTATATATGAGAGTACAACCTAAAATATCTGTCCAAACTAGGAAACTTAATCACCAAACCTAATCCTTATCCCATTACAACTCTATTCTAAAGTAACTCTAATAATTACAGATAAACCCAATGACCAGATTACAAATAAACCCAAATATTTCTCAATATTCCCAATAGTGTTGTATGGGTAACCATGTGGTTATGTTGTTTGAAAGGTGGGTAGAGGGAATGGCCAGGTTTGTTGAAAATAGATGTTGATGGTAGTCGTTGGATGGGCTGATGGATGCTGATGGGCCAAAGGAAAGATAAGTTTAGGTCATCTGGGTAAATGTATCGGGGATATGGAGCATATTTGGTGGGTTGACTGGACAAATGGATCAAGGACATGAACATCAACATGGGATGGTTAGTAGTTTGAGCAGATGTTGAGGCAGGACGAGTAATGATGAATTGATGATAGAATCTGGACAAACTAGGAGCGAAAGAGAACAGAGAAGAGGGAGAGGAGAAATGGCTGCTTTAAGAGTAGGGGTACCGCATATTTATAAAAATATTCTTGGTTTTTCCAAGAAGCATGAGAAGAAGATCTGGACTGATTCTAACTTGATTCTCATGGCCCTGTTCGGTCATGTGTTGCACCATGATTGGTGCTGGTTTCAATTGTTTCCATCCTGTACCGGGGACAATCCAGACTTCTTTCTACTTGTTTCTTTTTTCTCTACCACTGCAATTTACTCCCTTAATGTTTGCGAATTTACAGTGCATGCTCTGAGAAATGTAAGAAATGTCCCATATGTCGGGTCTTCATCGACGAACATTTGCCTGTATATGATGTATAGAGACATGGTTTCCTTACTCCGCGTAATGTACAGAATTCAACAATGTAAGGTGCCCTACACTCTTTTTACCTTTTTTATTTTTTATTTTAATTGGTAGTGATGATCGAATAAGGTGGCTTAACTGAATCTTTTGCTTTGGTTGCACTGTTACAGATACTACTATTTATAGAGTGTCATGGCGATGTGGTGTAAGCCAGCATCTTGCGTTGGTTGTCCAATTATTTGGTCTTGGATAGCTAACTCTATATAATATATTTTGCATGTCAGTGATTTGAGAAGTAAAAAAGAAAAAAAAAATTTATTTGAATTAGTGTCAGTGGGAATATGTTTGTGTATCTATTTGTCATAGCTTATTTGATTCAGGCAAAAGACCAACACAGATACAATTCTCACCTACTTGATTTAAGAACCTGCTTGCTCCCTTTTGCAAGGTGGCTTACAGTAGTGCTACTTGTGCACTTGGCGACACCCCCGGAAGTTTATATATTTCACACAAAAAAACTTCTATCTTCCAGTGTTTTATGCATTAGAAGGAGCCATTGAGACATAAGTTTATCTGCGTCTGTTTGAAAGATTCAAGCTTACTGGACGTGGATAAATGATGGCAGTTCTTGCATTTGAACTACTCAATCATGGAGATGGAAGACTGAGAAAGGCTAGTTTCATGTGTACCATGAGTCACCTCAATAGTTTTACTGTGTGCAAGTCTTAGAATAAATGTTGCAATGAAGATAGAGAAGATTTGGTCCAACCTGTTGATCTGTAATACTATTCCAATATTTGATGTGGGGGTTCATTTCAATCTCCTGCATCTGTGGTTGATGGATGAATAGGAAGGCCACTCCATGAATTTTTCAATTTTGGCTCGACTATCACAACTGTGTGGAATGAAACATTTGGACAGATTTTTCTGCTTGTGGAGGCCCTGAATTTGATTGTTATGTTGTGATCATCTGAAGGCCATATTCAATCATGTCCTCCAAGCTTCCCACCTTTGATCACAAAAATGTAACCAAACGGTGAGTTGTAGAAAATTCCTGCAACAAATGTTTTCCCCACCCATCATCCTCATTGCCAAACAGGCCCAGGAGTTTTGACCCTGAGCTGCAATAATTTGTGAGTGTTTTAAAAGCAAGATTGGACGGGCAGGTTGAACTGGTCCCTTCTGCCTTCATGGATCCGGTTAGATTATAACCATGGTATTGGTTTAGAACAGGTCAAATCTGGTAAAATTGGAGAAAACCATTAGTTGAACTGGTTGGACCCTCCATTTATTGTAATGAAGGTGCATTGAATATAAAGTTAAATATATATATATATATATATAGAGAGAGAGAGAGAGAGAGAGATGTAGGAGTGTATTTGTGTGCAAATGTCATTGATAAACATCTAAAAAAAAGAATCGATAATTATTACAACAATGATGGACACCTGAACTACTCGGTCAAGAGGTAACATTGGTCATAGTATAAGAAGGTGGTCCATCAATAATGTTGAAAGAGAAGTAACAATTGTACAAAACATATTATTAATGGAAAAAAAAAATTGACATCTACATAGAACTATAATTTATATGCCAAAAATTGCACCAGAACATATATCAAATTCTAACAACTCGTATTTAAATAGTTCAAGTACATATATCAACTGTAAAATATCTCAAACAATTCAAACATCCCTTTGAGGCTTTTCTTTAATGCAAAGGACTTACTATAAACAGAAAAGAGAGCAATTAACAAAATGTACTTCCAAATCATTCAATTGCAGCAATTCACATGAATATTGCCTTCAGCAAGGGCTTCCATGAACTCCTTGGTCCTAAATTTGGCAATTGTGCAAAAATTATTCACCATATCTGCAAAGAAACAAAAACCCACCTAAATTAAAAAAAAAAAAAAAAAAAAAACACACACACAATATATATAAGTAGAATGTAGGCATTTTATTTTTGGAGGTGACAGAGATGAGTGGTAACCAGTAACCTACCCAGTAAATCTCATGGCTTACATCTGTAGACATAACTGAGAATTACCTCCAAACTACCCGATCATGCAGCAAGCTAACATTGATGCATGTTCTTTTCAGATTTATCTTTAATTAGTAGCATGGATACAGAAAAATAAAGGAAGTAAGAAGATGATTACATTACCGGAATGGAATTTTTTTAGTGGAATGATTCAAATTTTGTAGTTCATTGTGCTTTATTTGTTTTGTTTTTAGAGAAAAAGTTTGGTACATGAAGAAAATCCTTTTTTAAAGTATAATTAAAGACCCTTTTCCTTAACATTGGAATCAACATTTTTTAGTGATAAAATAGTAAAGAAATGAATCAACCATGAGCAGTAACAGAATGCACTGAAAACCCTTTTTCCAATGAAAACCAAATAGGCTTAGCACGGGCCTTTGTTGCAAGAAACAACGCATCAAGAGGATGCCATGTTTCTCAATAGCTCAAAATAGCGTTATATATTAGCTTAGATCTGAAAATTTCACTTTGAATTCAATGTTATATTTTACTATTAACTATAACAGTATCTTTCTACATATCCCTTGACAAAATCCTTACATGAAAGTTTCAACTGATTGGTGGCCATGAGCAGGAGTTGGCGTAGTTCTTTGTAATTGTAAAGGGGAAATTTCGTATATGTTCTCTAAGAATGTGGGTATCAAAAACTCTACTGAGGCGGATGTTTTAGTGATCTTAAATTTATGCTTTGTCGTTTACGGAGTGGTTGGTTCTCGAAAGTGATTCCACAGACACTATTCATTGGGTTTTAAATCCTGAAGATTGTCTTTGGAAGTTCGATTTCCTTCTTCAAGATATCAAAGCTTTATCTTCCAATGGTGTGGTGTCTTTTTCTCGTGTGTTTCGGGAAGCCAACTTCATGGCTGATTCTATAGCTAAGCAAGGGGTGGACATGATTCTATTTGTAATGAAAGGTGCATTGAATATAAAGTTTTATATTTAAAAATCAATGGATTGGCTCACAAACAGCCTCCTCAAAAGTGTCTTGACATCTAGATCAGTTCTTTGAAGCTAACCATCATAAAATAAGAGTTGAATTATCAACAACCCCTCTGCACAAATGGTTCCTCTTTGTTTCGAATATTTAGGATTACATGATTGATGGTAATCTTCTGTTTTGTTACAGCATAACAAAAACAACTTTACAATAGCAATAGACTTGTCCTTGCAAGAAGCTACAAATAGCAATAGTCAGCAATCTTTCATTGACTTAAGAGGCAGGATTCGACAGATCTGCTGTAGGGGACGATCGTTGAGGATGCCATGGAGCTTCCAAATAGTGATTGCGGTTGTGAGGATGATATCGACGAAGCAATCAAATGAGAATAGCAGCAAACCATGGCTTGAGGATGAAGTGGGAGGGCAGCGTTGCAATAGAGCTGTGTACGGGATAGTGTCGTGTGGGGATTATGATGACAAAGCCGATGAAGAAGTTCGAGTCCAGCTAGAGAGAGAAAGATGCTGAGAAAAATGCAAGAAGATGTGTATCTTGCCCATGACGTCCAGCCGTTACAGAAATCAGAGGAAGTTGTAGGGTTTTGCACGTTAGAAAAACAAAGAGGAGATATACGTTACTGCGAGGGAAATAAAAAGCAGGGGACACCTTAGAAAATTTGTAGAGGGGAAGAGTCGGGCAGGGGCGGAGCCAGGATTTCATCTTGGGGGCGCAAAACTTTGGTTGGTGGGGCAAAACTTGAATAAAATTTTATTTCATTAATTACTTTGCACCCAAAATGGGTGCGCTAAGATCCCTTCTTTCCTCCTCCCTGTCTGCCACACTTGCACTAAGATCCCTTCTTTCCTCCCTCTTTCACAACCTACTTGCACTCTCCTGCACACACTAACTGCACCCACCTCCGCTCCCTGTCTTCCTCCACCCGGAGTGATGAGAGCCTAAAAGATACATTTTAGGCCCCTTAATGAGGACTTGGTTATACCGTCGATAGAGATTAATTAGCTTAATTTTGTTATTTTATTGTTTGTAGGTATTACAAAGGCAATAAGAGAAATTCAGAGCTAAAATGGAAGAAATATCACAAATCATGACAAAGAAGGAGTTGCAAGTAAGAAAGCTGCCAAATATGGGAAGAGACTCAAATAAGAAAGCAAAGTAAGAGTCCAAATATGCCGGGGACATCCAACATGGGTCCCACTCACCCCATAGCATGCCAACATGGAAGGTCTTCTAATTACACTAGTATTCTCGGAATTTTCAGAGGCAGCAACTTGAAATGGTCATAACTTTCAACTCGAGTGTCGGATTCATGAAATCTACGTACCGTTGGAAAGATTTTTTCGAGTAGATATCCGTGGAGTCCAAGATTGTATAAATCGGAGCTATATCGAGGGAGATATGACCTCATAAAGTTTGCTGTGATGACCAGTGGGCCCGGACCCGACGGGAATCCGACTCCTACACGAATTGAAGACCTTTTTCACCCCAAAACTTATAAATAAGAGCCCAAACTCGTTTTTGGGGATATTCACATCTGGGGAGAAGGTCTGAAGAAGGTTTTGGAGCTTTTGGGAGCGTAGCCATGGCGATTTCATCAGAGATTTTTCGTCAATCGTCTTCCATGCGTAACTAACTCCTTATCTTAGGGTTGTGATGAAGCCCTAGTTTTGTGTTTATGGTGATGTATAGGTTCTAGGGATTTACTTTCAATGCTTTGATTATATGACATTGATTTAATCCATTGATTGGATTCGTTTATTAATGCAATATCTCTTTTTGGTGTTTTATTCTTGTAGTTTAGAATACCAAGTCATATAACATGATGCTTGAATGAATGTGTTTGTTAGATCTAGGATAATCTATGCCATAGAGATAGGTTATGCCCTGATTTGCATCCACTACCCTTTTTTGGTGACTCTGTGAAGGTTTGTAACCAGAACGAGTCTGGAAAGCATTGACAGTGAAACTCTAGACCTATATTCGCCATTGCACAGGCTATGGTGGATTCATACCCTAAGACTTTTCTCTAATTGGATCAAAAACTTGTCTTTCTATTTGTTAATTTAGAATTTGCAAACCAATCAGCCCATTACTTCGTTTTCTAATAGGATTAGTTTAATAATCAGAACTTTATTTTCCAATAGAATTAGTTTAGGAATTTAGGAAACAGCGCAACTTAGCCTTTTTGTCCCAGTGGATACGATACTCGGTTAACATCTCTGCTTTTACAAGCGGAGATAATAGCGGAGAATAATTTATAATTGCAACCCTATTCTAGGATTGATCACGGAGCTTGAATAAAATCGGGGGGGGGGGGTGCATTTTGGTGTTTTAACAGGATTTTCCAAAGGCCTGGCCCCCCCGGGCCTCAATGTGGTTCCGCCCTTGGTCAGGGGCATGGAAAAACGGTTGAGAGGACTTCGACGATGATTTAAGACGGGTGGAGTCTGGAAATTGAATTAAAAATTAATTGGATTTTGGAATTGTGGGGATTGTATTGATGGTCAAAATTAAGAGCTGTTATTTCAATTTGAAATCAGCCAGCTTCATAGGAGTAATGACTGAGTAAGTATGGGGAATACAAAGTAATGACTGATATTAAGAGGAGACCAGAACCACAATGGATGCAATTAAGAAAAAGTCGAAATTAGAGGATGGTCAAAATCGTATTTGAAATTGCAAATTGGAATTCTGTTCGCTTCATACAATGGCTGATATTAAAAGGTTAAAAACTTCAATGGATGCTATTAAGAAGGTCAAACTCATAGATAGTCAAAATCAAATCTGAAATTGGTAATCGGAGATAGCCGCTTTCATATATATAAATTGAGTGTCATTTCATGGCAGGATCAATTTATGATCATTGAGCCTTGCTCACTGTTGAATTGGATATATATATATATATATATATATATATATATATATATAAATCTACGATGAAGACACTATTAATTGGGGTTTTTGTTTTTAACATTTTGGCCTTCTTCATATTGCTGCTGGAAAAAAAAAACTGTTTATTTTTTACCTGTGAAATATTTTTTACCTTTATAAATTTTGTTCTCTTATCTTCTCCTTGAAATTTACCTTTTTATATTTTCTTTATTGCAGGCCTTTGCATTTGATGGGTTTTCACTTGACTTTTTCTTTTCTCTTCTCTTATTTTGGTTTAGGAATCTTCGAAAGTTTCGATATTAAAATATTTAGAAAATTACCGAAAAAACCACCTTATATGTCTTATGTATGAAAAAGCCCTTCATAGTTTCTTTGTAACATTGAAAGCCCTCGACTATTTTTCAAAGTGAGAAATAGCTGAGGGCTTTCATTGCTATAGGAAAGCTATAAGGGCCTTTTTGGTACACCAGACATCTAAAGTGATTTTTATGGTAATTTCTTCTAAATTTATTTTTACATTTTTCAGTTTATCTCCTTTCAATAATATCCACGAGTACGTCAAAAGTGGAAAATGACGGTTATATTTTTTTTTGGCTAATATAGAAAGTAAACCTTTAATAGCAGCAATGGGTCGGGCCACCATGGCTCATGGCATGACAATTGTCATGTCGTGCCAGCCCATAGGCCCCTCCTAGTTTTTTTTTTTTTTTTGGATTTTTTATTATATAAATTGAAAGGGGATTTATGGACTTTTAGGATTTTCAACTTAAAATAAAGCTGAAATTACTAAAATAAATGCACAAACATTGATGATAATTTAAAAATAAAAAATAAGATTTAATTATTTATATTCCTTGAAATAAAGTTTACAACTTTGATTATAATTTTCAACTTCAAATAAAATTTACAAGTTTAATGATAATTCCAAGCTTTTGGTGTCTTAGAGAGAGCTATAGAAAGAAAAAGAGAGCTTAGAGAGAGTGTAGATGAGTGTTGAGAAATGAAGGAAAATGAGATATTTATAAATCTGATACAAAATACCCCTTAGCTGGAATTGTTGAGGAGTGGGCTTCACCGGAAGGGGAGTATTGAAAAGTATTTGCCTCTACTAACACCTCGAGGTTTTAGTAGGAAACGATTAGCAAAGGAAATTTAATACGGTGTTAGAGTTGTGTCGTTAAAAGTGTGTCAACTAGGTTCCACCTAAGGGGGGTATTGAGGAGTGGGCTCCACTCGAGGGGGAGTATTGAAAAGTATTTATGTTGTCTTTACTAATCCCTTGAGGTTTAGGTACGAATGGTTAGCTAAGGAAATTAGATATCCTATTAGAGCCAACCGGTCCTCTACTAACCCCTGGTATGAATGACCAACTAAGGAACTTTGATAGGAATACAAAATAATAATAATAATAATAATAATAATAATAATAATAATAATAAGAGGATTTTACTGGAAAAAAAATCCTCTTAGACTTGGTGGAAACAAAAAAGGACCCAAAATATATTTATCACCATAGTGGTCTTGGGGCCCTTTCCTTTTTTTTCTTTTTTTTTTTCCTTTGATAAATTCCTAAGTATGGATATCCCTGCTCACGTGTTCTTTAAAATCCACCCAAAACCTTTTTCCATCTTTTCTTCTTATCCTCCTTTCTTATCCTTCACAAGCTTCCCTCCTTTCTTCTTTTCCTCTGCGAGCTTCTCATCGTCGGCTCTGCTATGCACTCTCCACCAATATTTGACTTACCTTCCATGGCTCCCCTTCATTTTCCAATAAGAAACATGATGGAGATGTCTATCTTCATTTTTTTATTAGAGTTTTTTTTCTTGCATTTTTGAAGGAAAAAAAAAAAAGAGATCTTGCAAGAAAATGGGTTCTTATAAGTCTATTATATATTTGTGAAAATTGACTCATTTCTTAAGATGTAGGTTTCTTCATAGGATGCTACTTATTGGAGTTTGTAGATTTGTTGTCACTTGTAATTTTATTACTGAGTCTTAATGATTCTAGAAAATACCTAATTCCAAACCCTTAATCTCTAAACTCATCCTACATCCTCAAGTCCTAAGAAACTCAATCAAACGCTCTTTTATTGAATTAACAATATTACTCAAAGGGTCTTTCAATGGTTTGTTAGATCCTCTAGTCATATTGATAACTGTCAACTTAAGATGCCACTTCTTCCACCCCTAGAAAAATTTTCATTTGGTTGTAATAGTTTTGGTAGAAATTCAATCTATTTGGACACAATTTTGTGATTCAAAGTGAATATGAAATGTAAAAGTCAGATATGAAATGTTAATTTTAACTTAAAATATCAAATGTGAAAGTGGAAGGTGGAATGTGAAATGTGGATATGAAAGGTGAAATATGGAATATGAAAGTGGAAAATGGAATGTGAAAGTAAAATGTGGGTGTGAATGTGAATTATGTGTGTAAATATGAAATGTGAAATGTAAAATATAACATAAAATCTTAGTTGTGATTTTTTCCTCTTCTTTTTTTTAAACATGTGATAAGCGGAAATATCCTCACCCAACACAGTTAACACACTCAGATAGGCAGGGATATCCCACCTTGCTGGTTGTTTTAACTGTTATGAGCAGGGATATTTCCACCCACTCGTGCATAGGTGAGAGGGAATATTGTTGTTCAGCCAAAAAAAGAAGAAGAAAAAAGTGGTGGGAAGTCGTATATGGTCCATATTAAATTTGAGGGCCTTTTTGGTCTTTAACAAGTTTAATAATAATTAAGGTACACCTAAAAATAGCTTAAATCCAAGCTACAAACCGCCTCTTTTTTTTTTTAAAACCCTATCTCACCTTGGATTATGTGGTAAGATGCCATGATTTGAACAACAAAATCTTGCACCCACATCGGGCAAGGGAAATGGGGGATTATCCCAAATATTTATGTTCATGGAAGATTAATTTAGATATTGGCTCCTAGTCAAAAAAAAAAAAAAAAACCCTTGAGGAGCGATATCCTTGCTCAGAACCTTTTTGGTCGATATTGAAACTTAAGGGCCTTTTTTTATCCTCACTAGGTCTAAGGGGATTTTTTTTATAAAATCATCAAGGTTTTACTCTTAATAATTTTTAGAGGATTTTTTTGGAAAAACCCCTTTAGACTTTGTAAAGACCAAAAAGGTCATCAAACTTTAATATTGACCAAAAAAGCCATGAACGGGGATATTCCTCCTCATATATTTGGGTGAAGTAAAAGAAATGAGCATCGATATCCTTACTCGTATAGGTGAACTGCGATATCACCCCTCAACAAAATAACAAGCAAAAGAAGCGAGCGGGGATATCCCTATTCCGGGCTCTCTTTTTTTTTTTCTTTCTTGAAATTTGATGACTTTTTTCATCTTCACCAAGTCCAAGTAGTTTTTTTCCGATAAAATCCTCTAATTTTTAATGCATTTAAGAATTTAGATTTTTAATAAAACCTTAAAATATAACATAACGGCTGATCATTTCTCTGTTAGCCTTTCTTACAACAATGGCAATACTGAAGAGAAATGCTAAGGATCATTAATTTGGGGGGCGTCATTAAACGAATGGTTCGGATGCAGTTGATTTTGTTTTCTTTATCGTGGCCATGATGTGCGCAGGTTAACTTTATTGAGAACAAAGTGCAGGTTAGACAAATTATCTCACAGGTCAAATAATAGACTTTTTGCTCCTTGTTTGACGAATGTAAGATTCCAACGTTTGTTAGTCTTCCACAGAGTGGCACTTTCGATCTATATGGGTCAGTTTTAAGACCTCATTCTGTCACTCAATTTCATTAATCCAAATCATAGCAATGATTTGTTCAATCATTATCTTCAAAAGATTTTGCAAAATTTACAAAACCAAAAATTGAAAAATAATGGATTTGATCCAGAAATCTATGACTATGTTCCTGGAGAAATGTTTGAATAGGGATGGTTGTATGAATAGATAAAATTTTATTATTTATTAATTTTAAAGTTATTTCTGGCAATTTGGACAACATGGATAGGTATGGTGGTGAGTAACTAAGGATGTAAATGGGTCATCGATTCTCTGAATATCTAGAGGTTCCAACACGTAAATAACTAAGTTTGTGTCTTTATTCAAGCCCCGATAAGTAAATCCTTTTTTGGACTCGTCCGAGTCCAGTTCCACATTAGTCCCAACCTGTGAACCCGATATGTTACCTCAATTTTCGAAAATTACTCCTAAAAGTTAAGGGTTTTTTTCCCCAAATAATTCTCTATTCAAACCTAGACCCGGATTTGAACCCGTCCCATATACAAAATCGGTTTCAAATCTAGTTCCATCTTCTCATTAACGGCTCGAAACCAGGATATTGGTTTAGAAACGGTTCCAGTTTTCAAGTCCACCACGTGGACCCAGACCGGAACCAATCCTTTTATATCCCTATGAATAGGGATGTAAATGAGTCTCCGATTCTCCGAAGGTTCCGACCCATTAAAAATCGGGTCTGTGTCATTATTTAGGCCCCGATAAGTAAATGAGTGCGGGTTCGGTTCCACCTTGATTCGGACCCGTGGACCCAAGACCTGATATATTTTCTCAATTTTCGAAAATCTCTCCTAAAAACCATATATTTTTTTTAATATCATTCTCTACCTAAATCTAGACCTGGATCCAGACCCATCCCATATATGGTTTTGGTTCCAGTTCCAGAACCAAAAAAACTAGTTCCGAAGTTGTTTCGAATCCGGATCCGATTCCACATTCTCCTTAGCGGTTCCGGTTGGTGGATCCGGACTGGAATTGATCCGTGTACAACCCTACCTATGAATAAAGGAGGGGTCCCACTCTTCCTTCCTTGGAGAAAATGCATTTATGTGAAAGAGTGACGTGGCTAAATAGGAAAAATCTGAGCAGTTTTTCTATCTTCTACATCATATTCCTTTAATCGGACAAACAACATGTCCACCACCACGTAGGCACCGGCACCGGCACCAGCACCCCTCACTACAACAAAGTTGGAAGACGAGCATTAGTCTTCTCCAAAATCATATAAACAGACAGTCTCCTCTATTTTATCTATCAAGGTAAATCCTTTCTATTACGAAAAATCAGTTATTTTTTTTCTTTTTTGAGAGAGAAATATGTCGGACCATATAATAAAAAAGGAGCTATAGGACATGTTTGTGCAAACTCCCGTTTCCATGGAAACAAAACATCCATTCCTATTTTGGCCGCGTGCCCCTTTGCATCATCAAATTGCTAAAAGTAGGAGTTTCTTCGAGCTTACGCAGAGAAAAGATTTTTGGCCCTTTCTCCTAAATGACGCGTTTTCGCAAAATAGTAACGCGACTTTCCTCTTCCGTGGTATGCACACACATGCCACACTGGAAATGGAGAGCAATTTTTGTTCAGATTTCCACTAATGGCACAAACACACGTGCGCCATTTTCTTACATTGGCGCCACTCCCTACAACAATTTTTTTGTGTGGAAGACCAGCATTAGTATTCTGCAAAACCATATAAACAGACAAGTCTCCTCTATTTTATCTCTCTTCCTCTGCGGTCTCGTCTCTTTGAACTTTGAACAGTGAGGGAGATGGCTTCTCAAAATGTTACAGGTTTTGTTATAATTACTCTCCCACCTGAAGACAATCCCTCCAAGGGTAAAACCATCACTGCTTTTTCAATCTCTGATCCTCCTTCAAACACACCATCATCTGTACAAGAACAACAACAATATGAAGAAGACCAAATACATCAACAACTGCAACACACCCAATCGCCAACCTCAGAATCTTTACATCCCAATACCACCACCTCCTCTTCCAATTCAATCTTCAGTAGACCCATTAGATTATTGAGCTTATTGGGTGCCTCTCTTCTGGTCATTTTGCTCTGGCAGAGCCTCCTCTCTGAGACCCATTTTGAATTGACTCAGGATAATCCTGATGAGAGTAACCAGGAGGTTACTTCGTTCCTATTCGATCTGTATCCGAAATGGAGCACTGGGTATTTGTCAGATGTAGATGTCAAACTTGGGAAGTTTGTGAGGAGGTTCCATTCGGGAATTGATAGAATACAGCGCCGCCGGAAGAGCAGCGCTTCCATCAATTCGACTGCTGTTGCTCCTGTTGGAGGGAGTGTTTACCCAGATGGGTATGTGGGTAAATTAGTTTTTTTTCTTTGCTTGTTTGAACTTTTTGAGTATTGTAGATTGCAATTGATAGAATGATGGATTTTGGGGCTGACCCTATTGTGTTTTTTACAATACAGTATTGAGATATGAACATGAATGCTTGTGTAACTTAAAGGAAGTTTGGGTATGATGATTTGTGGCCTGAATTCCTGAAATCTATGTTAGATATCTCATGTTTGAATAGGTTTTTTTTTTTTTTTTTTTTTTTTTTTTTGTGGCCCCCTAAATCCATGTTTTTTGTGAACTAATCAGCTACTGTCATCAGTTTGGTAAGACAGAGAAAAAGGTATGCAGCTGTATAGATTTTAAGTTGTTGTGACAACTAAAGAGTTCCATGATGGCAGTGTAAAACAAATTCTTTGAGCTACATCATTATTGTAATTTATGTTGTCCTTAAAGATGGAAACTTTTTTGTGATAAAAAGAACACTTATTTCTAATATACATCAATGCTTGTATTCCATATGTTACTTTGTATCATCTACTAGTCTTTAAATAAACAACATAACTATTTAGAATCATAAATCATTATTATCTCTATCTGATCATTGATGACATATGAAGTCATTTGGTTTATTAACTTCTGATGCAACTGTCCTTTGTTATTCATCTTGGAAAATACTAATCTAGAGAAGAGGCTGTTATACACCTGAATTGGTTCAAGTCAGGGCTGGCTCGAGACAATTTGAGGCCTAAAGCAACAATACTAAATGAGCCCTTTTCTATTGTTTAATATTATTGTAAATATTTTATTTAAAATTTATTTTTCTCGCTTTTTGTGATGCAAAATTACTAATTAAGTTTTTATATTCAAATTTTAAAGGAATATGTTGCCTGAATGGTTCTTGCCCATCCATGTAACTCATCATGAGAGCATATGTTCTTTGCCTCCAAATAATCATGAATGCTTAGATTATATTTACTCTATAGAGAAAATGATGGATCTTGGAGTTAAAACTGTGGCAGAATGTATAGTTCATCAGAATATGTTGTTCGGTGATCAAATTGCTACTGGTGATCAAATTGCAACAGTGGGTGATCCACATGCCTACAAAAGTAAGAACCCATCCCATGCATCATCTAATTATGAATAAGCTCACTAGGAAAAGAATAATGTTAAAGTTAGATGTGCTCAGAGGTCCATGAAATTTCCAATACCAAAATGAATAATAGGCTTGCAGAGCCGATATATTTAATAGCATTTTTCAAGAATAAAAAAAGAAATGATATATGAAGAGGGCAGCTAACGCGTGTAAATGGAAGAATATATATATATATATATAATGCAGCCCCGGGGTTTTGTGATAGAGCCTTCAACAATAGCAGTTTCAGAAAAGAAAAGGGATTTCTTGGTTGTTGTAATTTTAGGGTTTTCTTTTTTCTTTTTAATGACAACACCTTTTCAATGGTAAAAAACTGACTTTAATAGTTTTTTGGAATGTGAAAAGGCTGCAGTTGTTACGTGGCCTTATTTTTTTTGGGAGAAATAAAAGAATGGCAACTGCTTTTTTTGAAACTTGAAAAGATTATGGGGCCTTATTTTTTGGGATTGAAAAACAGGATGGAAGTTGCTTTTTTGGGCCTAAAGCAAGGGCATTTTTGGATTTATGGTAAAGCCGGCCCTGGTCCAAGTGGTAGTTCAGACACCCTCATCTGAGGGTGATGCTATTCTTTCCTGAATCCTGAGTATCAATGCCTAAGTGATCAAAGGATGAGTGGCCCTTAATCTTTTACTCATGTAAACAAGATTGGGAGTTTTATGCATGAGCTTATGCATCTTCTGTTTTTGTCAAATATGTGCGGCTTGAATGTCATACTCAAGATGATTTTGTTCTTAAGCATTTAAGCTTTTAATTCTTTCTATCATTTGTGTAATTGTGTATTGAATTTAACTCAATCTCTGTTGTCTGGCAGACTGTATTATGTATCTGTGAATGTTGGGAATCCTCCAAGACCTTATTTTCTTGACATGGATACTGGGAGTGACTTAATGTGGATTCAATGTGATGCTCCATGCACTAGCTGTGCCAAGGTACCACTTTTTCTATTGTTGTGATGTCTGATTCATATCATATTCCAAGTTCTTCACTCAGTGAATTTTACAGAATTTCAAAATTACCAATACAATTTTGCTTCCATGTGGATAGACCACTAAAATATACGATTTATCTTTATAGGCCAAAGTCGACGGACAATATTATTTGCTTGAAATTTTTATTTTATTTTATTTTATTTATTTATTTATTTATTTATTTATTTATTTTAAGCATTGAGCTAATCCACACTACATAATATGACCTACATAGTGTAAAATTAATCACCCCAATTGCAGAACCATTGGTTGGGACAGTGGAGCATGGTCTGAAAATTCCTCTGATCTGGCAATTACATGTATTGCTTGGATCCAAATTTCAAACTGAAAAGTGAGTTTGCCCAATCAATCTTATCTGCATGCCAGTGCTTCGTCCACAATGGGCCCAATGCTCAACAATTTCTAGTATTAACTGATGATTATATATGCCTTGTGTAATGTAGATGAGTTGCCACCCTTCAATAAATGGTTCCAAACGCACTATAAGATGTTCGTCTTTGGCATGTCTGTGTATACCATTCCTTTTAATTATGTTCTCTTTGCAATTGCACAAGTCCTTGCACTATTTATTCTTTTATTTCTCTAGCATACAATTTATGAATTAAGGTACTGGTCAAATTATAGTGAAATATCTGCAAAGTTCACCAGTTGTGTGATAAATATGTTTTTGCAAACACCACCCATACTCTAATGGCAATATTTTTGCAGGGACCACATCCTTTTTACAAGCCAACTAAAGAAAAAATAGTAGCTATGGAGGATTCTCTGTGTAGTGAAGTGCAAAAAAATCAGAAGCGTGGATATTGTGAATCTTGTGAACAATGCGACTACGAGATAGAATATGCAGATCACAGCTCCTCCATGGGTGTTTTGGCAAGAGATAAAATAGCGCTCAAGTTTGCAAATGGAACCTGGGTACCATCAAGTTTCGTTTTCGGGTATGGTGTTGTGAAGGAATTATATGCTCCTTGGGCCTAAGAATATGTAAGTGGGGCCTGCGGCTAATGGCACTACCATTGATGGAGATTGACCCAAAATTTCTTCCAGATCCACAGATCCGGCCATCCTATAAATGACCTCTTTTCCATTGATTTTGTATTGTTGGTGTGTGCTATTTTACTTCCATTCACAGGCTATTGATTGGTGGGTTAGAGCACCTATGTGGGACAATTTTCAACCATCTCTTGTCTACTTAGGTCTAGCCCATGAGGTCAACATTATGGATCAGCAAGAAGTGGGCCCCAGTTCTATGGGCTCTGGTTTCAATATACTATACATATTCTTATGGCTGTGGATCATGCATTCCTCTGGAATATTCAACCTTTTTTTAATTTTGAGTTTCTGCTGTTGCGCTTCTCATTCACCAAAAACCTAATGCATTTCTTTTGAGTATTCATTTGTAGGTGTGCATATGATCAGCAAGGCCAGCTTTTAATCTCTCCTGCGAAGGTAGATGGAGTCCTTGGACTGAGCAATGCAAAAGTTAGCCTCCCTTCTCAATTGGCAAGTCAGGGTGTCATCAGTAATGTCGTAGGCCATTGTATTAGCAGCAGTGTAAATGGCGGTGGATATATGTTCTTAGGTGATGCATATATACCTCGTTGGGGCATGACCTGGGTTCCCATGCTTAATAGTCCTATGTAAGTAGTCTTTTCATAAAGTTGTCATACATTTCAGTCTAAGATAATTCAGCTGCAGTGCTAACATTGGTATCCAGACTTCCAGTACCACCTGTTTTATGTACAGAATTACTTTATGGTTTTCATGTATTATTTAAACGAGTCTTTTTTCTCTACATTAATAACCTCTTCTCATCATGAGTTCTGATTTATCACCAGCACTTCTTATTTATTGGCTTTAGGTTGTCAGCCAGACTTCTGATGGCTTAGTGGTAAGGCTGTCAAGCAACACTAAATCAATCAGAGCAACACATTCCAAAGGTCTTTGGAGGTGGCATAATGTTTCATGCTCATTTCTAAGGATAGACACTTACATATGCATACATGATCATATATTTAGTTTTTCTGGTATTCTCCTAATCGGGTAAAAGAAAAGGTCAAAAGAACTGACCCATAATTGGTATAGAGTTTTCTTTTCTGATGAGATCCAAAAGGCATTCAAAACTGAAGGGTGATAAAAATTGTAGAAAGGCATAGAAACATTATATTATGTTTGAATAGCACTCGCTGCCCCACATATTCTCTCTCTCTCTCTCTCTGCAAAAATTTATTTGAATTGATGATTTTTTTAATTATTTTGTGAAAAGTTTCCCACAGATTCTCTATATTTTCCTTATATTTCTTCCTCTTACTTCATTTTCAATTGCTTTTTATATGCTCTTTGTCATGCCTCTTGGCCTTTCTAGCTTGCTTGTGGGGATCCCCTTTACTAAACATTTCTACCTCTTTTACTAATCTTGATATTTGTCCGATGTTTTCAACTTTTACACTAACCACTTGATCAACATTTCTATCATTTTAATCTTTCAGGAATTTCTATCGCACAGAAGCTATAAAATTAAGTTATGGACGTCAACAACTCAGTTTGGGCAGGCCAAGCAACATGGGTCAAGTAGTTTTCGACAGTGGGAGCTCCTATACGTACTTTACTAAAGAAGCGTATGCTGGTCTAATTTCTTCTGTAAGTGTGTAGTAAGAGATTCGTGGAAAAATAAAAGTTCACCTATTTTATTGTGCCTTTATGGTTTGCTGTCACAAAAATTTTTCGCAGCTAGAACATGTTCCCCTTGAAAGACAAATTCAGGAAGCATTCGATCAAACGCTGCCGGTATGTTGGCGAGCTAACCTCCCAGTCAGGTAATGACACCAACAGAACTGTATAAGAAAAGATCCAAGTCATCCATAGCTGGGCCTCATCATGTATATAAATGTGGCCCAAAAGTCATGCCATTTTTTCAGAGATAAGAATGAGCTTTATTATAACATTAATATTGAACAACAATAGGTCTATTAAAAAGGTAGACCATGAAATGAAAAATAAGTTACAAAGTAAAAAGGTTTTCTATAATGATTTGCCCGATTTTGCCTAAGAGTCTGCTTCTCTGTTCCATTCTCTTGGTATATGCACAAGTTGCACATTCATTGATATAAGCAATTGCTTAATCTCCTTTATTGTTGGCTCTATTCTCCATCGCGCTTGATAATCGCATTTTGCCCAATAGATGGATTCTGCCTCAGCTGTATGCATTGTTATGTTTTTTATCTTTTTTTTTTTTTTTTGGAACAATTTTAATGCAACCATTTACTAGAATCAGAAATTCTATGACCCTGAGATATCTATGAGAAAATCCTCTTTATCATTTTTAGTATTCCACCAATTTCCACCGGGCCTATTTTGCCAAGGGAGCTTCCACCTGTTCTTGGTCTCCATTGCCCAGGTTGCAAATTGATGTGCAAATGATCTTTCTTGAAAAAAAAATGGAGCTTGGGATGATTCTGAGGATCTTTCTCTGAACTCACTGTCTTGTAGTTCTCATTTGAATGTCCAAGCTTTAATTTTTCAAACAACCACTCTAATTATGAACATTTGTCTTTAGAAAATTCTCTTGTTCCTTTCTTTCTAAATCTCCCATGCAAGTGCCAATGGTAAAATTCCCCTAGGATTTGGCCTCTAATTGAAACAAGCCCCTGACCAACCTTCAATGGGATTACAGAAAAAATTGGTGAAAAAGGGAACAGCACTCCAAACATGCAAAGGAAACATTGTGGAAGAGATCTACCCTCTAACTACCTGTTATCAAATCTTTAATGGCACGGGCTCACTTTTAATTCCCACACTATCTAATGAAATGGGATTATGATCTGAGTATACTTTTTGCATTATAATCACTTAACGCAGAAGGAAAAGTAACATCATTCCAAGCATCAGAGAAGAGAAAATGATATCTAATTTGCACATAATGCTGGCCTCTTTTGTATTTGACCATGTAGCTTCCATGGGACAGTGCATGTGCCAGTTCACTTCTAAGATGGTGCATATGTACGAAATAGAATTCTAGGTGTGCACATTCAACATATATGTACAGGCTACATCCTCTTAGGTTTAGACCTAGTAATTATACATAGTGTGGGTCCACCTGATGCATGGTTGGATGTAGTACACATGCATGGTCATGTGCAGAACCATATGAGGATGTTCAATTTATTATACATGTTCAGCATTTGAATGTCTCTGCAACATCTTAAAAATAATGCATTTCTGCAGGTCTGTTAAAGATGTGAAGAAGTTCTTTAAGCCCTTGACCTTTCACTTTGGAAGAAGATGGTGGATTAGATCCACAACACTCCTGATCCCTCCCGAAGGTTACCTGATTATAAGTGTAAGGGTTTCTAGCATCCTATACTTTCTGGAGAAGACTTGTATGATTTTGGCTGTAGGAAATTGGGGATATCATGAGGCCTTAAGCCCCTACAGTGAAGTCCATGGGTTAATTAGACTGTTGATCTGATGGGGCCTGGTGTAATGAACCTTGCCTCCTAAATTAGAAGTTTTCATCAGATCAAAGGGCTAGCCTCATCCCATCAGGCAGGTTTCTAGTGTATGGTCCATTCATGTTAGCACCCATTCAATCATAGTTCAAAATCACCCAACCTGGGTCCAAAATTGCTGCAAGGGCACTTTAATTCTATGTAACATCCCAAGCTTGGGATCATAGAATTTTATGCGTGCCAGTTATTTTCCCTTCATTATTACCATGTTTGGTTTCCTGAAAACTTTCAATGAGGACTTGCCATTCAGATTGTTCAATTTTCATTGTGGTGCAGAATGAAGGCAATGTGTGCTTGGGAATCCTTGATGGTAGTGAGGTACATGATGGATCAATTAATATAATTGGAGGTATGTTGAATTTCACTCAAAATCCTACGGAATCTACATGCTTCTACCTTTCCCAAAAGAAGAAAAAAGAAGAAAAAAAAAAACGTTTTTGAGAAAAAATATACAAGCTTTCTACTGATCCAAAGAAACAAGTTATAGTTCTATTTGGTTCTCATTTGTTTATTCTCTTCCAATATTCTTCTTTCTAAGATTCCAGTCTTTCTGTGTCAATTTGTGCTGCTTCTATGCAGATATCTCAATGCGTGGGCAATTGATTGTATATGACAATGTTAATCAGAAGATTGGATGGATAGAGTCAGATTGTATGAAGCCATGGAGTTCTAAGAGCTTTTCCTTCTTTTGAGATGCGGAACTGCATTCTTTGCAGAAAAAGAATGTATGTTGATTATCTCCTATAAATAACTATATCTTAGTTTTCTTGACAACTCCAGTATTGGTCTTTGACAGTTGTTCTTCACTGTGTTTAAATAATGAGAAATGATGATATGTAAATGGAATGGTTGATACATGGTAATGAAACATCGAATGTTCTA
Organism: Cinnamomum chago; assembly: GCA_038049695.1. Lineage (NCBI taxonomy): Eukaryota > Viridiplantae > Streptophyta > Magnoliopsida > Laurales > Lauraceae > Cinnamomum > Cinnamomum chago. The sequence goes on along the minus strand of CP142453.1, from coordinate 25,224,121 downwards.
GAAAAAAATGGATGCTTTTTTTTTTTTTTGGGTTACTTTTTTCTTCTGATGCTTTTACTTTAACATTCTGATCCATGGCTGTTGGATGGTTTAACTAGCACTTCATTTGGCATTTATGCAGAACAGTTCCTACTAATTGGAATCTGCTTGCAAGTTGTGAATTTCTAACAAGGGGTGTAATTTTATGTTTCTCATAGAAGGTGGGTTTGTCATTATGTAAAATAGAGGGTTCATTGTAAAATTTCTGATGGACAGGTTTTGCTACCATGAAAAAGGGGGGGTGTATGTGCATATTTCCTTGGAGGGTGTTCTTTGTAACTTTTAGGAGATAAGAGGGGTGTCTGTAAACTCTCATAAAAACAAAGGGAAAGGGTGGCTTTGAGAGAGAGAGAGAGAGAGGGAGAGAGAGATGAGCTACAGATTAATAATAATCATAATAATAATAATAATAATAATAATAATAATAATAATTTAGTGTAAAATAAAGTCCAGACAAGTGTCAAATTGGCCTTGGTGTCAGATCATGGGGCAAAACACAAGATCCAAACCGTGAGATCTCTTTAGAAGGCCGAGCCACATCTTTAGGATCAATTTCCATGGCCTAATACCTTGTGGATCTCAAGAAACATGTGAAAAACTCTCAACCAATGATATAAAAATGTCTATTTAGCAGTCCCTTGCATTACCAAACACCTTTTATTTTAGCCTCTTTTTTCTATGGCTCTTTTTCGTGTGGGTCTATTTTGAATGGTCTTTAAAAAATAGACTAGACCTCCCAAACCTCCCAACAAGCCCTTAGTCTAAAAGGGGAGGGTGATCATAAGTGGGCCCAAGGGGGGGGTTCATGGAGCTGGGCTGCAGTTTTCGTAGTCTGCTCATGGGAGAAAATTTCTCCACAAGATGAGAAAGCTGACAATAGATGTGTGTGTTTATGTGATGCCTAACTTCAATGCATGTCATTTGTCAGTGCGTGTATCTTTAGCTGATCATGCCGGATTATAGTCGTGGAAACCCAGCTTGTTTAGTTGCCCTATGGAGAATAGGGATGGAAATGGGGGTGGGGCGGGTTCTGGTTTAGCCCATGGAGAATAGGGGGCGGGGCGGGGCGGGGTCGGGTTTGTTATTTGCACTACTGCTTGCCTGCCAAGACCTGTGGCAGGTTTTATGGTTGTCATACCAAACCCAGCCCCATGACGGTCACGTGTTGGGTTGAGTTTTTTAGCTGTTGATTTAATATTTTTTTAATATGAAAAACTAAATATATTAGTGAAGATTTAAACCAATGGCATTTAGGAAAATGCCACTCCTTACTACCTGCAGAAATTTCATACACAAAACCTTAGTTATATATGAAGCCAAGACAAAATGGGGCATGCAGGTTAGAAACACCCAAAACCCAAATCCAACTCGGGTTGACTCGAACCCTACTAACACACTACCAAACCTGCCCCTAATAGTAGCAAGTCTGGGCAGCTCCCCATTTAAACCCAATACCATCGCCATCCCTAATGGTGAAGTCTTATTTTCAATCTCGGGGCTACAGTTGTGTGACGAGAGGATTCCACAAGGGAGAGAAAAATTGTTCTGAATTTTCATGCAATTCACACTTTTGTTGTAATTGATTTACCTCGGTAGAGAGGATTTGACTTCCTATAATAATTTCAGGAATGTAGGATGCCTCTCTAGTGCAGAAACAAAAACCCACGAAGATGGGAATCCTATGGTTTCACAAACACACCCTATATGCGCATGATCTTCTCATCCAAGCTTCTACTCTGTAAAAGATTGTTTCAAATTCCATGTCCGCGACAAACTTCAAATTCAATTCTTGAGCTTGAGTAGGAGATGGGTCTGAAGTTTTATGAACAAAACATGTTAGCACTTAATTAAAATTGTACAATCATGTTGGTAATGGCAATGAGCAGCTTTATCCTATTTTCATGTCTTATGGTTTCATTCAAAGTCTTTTATGGATCTCACTCTTCTCCTGGTTCCTTGACTCAGCAATATGGTCTGAATTTTCTGAATCAGTTGGCTGTTTATGTTAAATTCAGAGAGGAACTCGTCTTTCACTGATACCTCCTTGTCCTTTTTATTTAAGCTTTACAGAGGGGTTACACAGTTATAGTAAAAGCCTGCTTGTGTTACAGATGTCTATCCTCTAGCTAATGGGATAACATGTATTAGCATGCTACCATGACTTATTGCTACAACAGTGCATGGGTTAACCCAAGAACCCCATACGTCCAATTTCCTGGGCCAAGGCCAATTGAGTACTATTTCTCTTCTCTTCTCAGTTCATACAAATAAAACTCACAATCACCCATTTTATGCAATTTAACTTGTGAAATTCTCAAAAGAGCATAGTCTCCATGAAGCATAACAAATCATGCGCAAAAGAATTCAATATATAGAGGTTTTCACAATGTGGCTATGCTCCCAGGAATTAAAAATCACAGATTTAACTATAATTCCAATTTATACATTTCCATTAGGTTAAACTCCGTATGCCCGCAATTCCTGAGTGACAGAAACTACTAGGAAGATTTATCTCGAGTATTATCAGCATTACATTAGTGTACAAATGTAAGTGAAACGTAGTTTAATATTTGTCCATCTCAGGTACAATTCGATCTCCACTGATGTGAACAAAGAAGTCAGTTAGCTTAAGTAGATCCAAGCGTTAATCTTGACCATGAGACCTTGTCTCTCAATCTTCAAAATCTTCATCTCAAGCAGCTACTCAATCTGGTCCAAAGCCCAACAGTCTCCGCACCTGGTTCGATGATAGGCTCCTTAAAATTGGCCTTTATGCTTAGCTCTTTAAATGAATCAACAACATTTTCAAGCCTAGCAACAAATTCAATCAAAAGCGAAGCGAATGTCGCCAAAGACAAGGCACTTGCACTTTCATATGTTTTTAACTCGTCTACACTAGGCACTACATCCATAATGAACGACTTTCTTGAAGGCCATGAAGCTAGTTTCAGGAACTTTGTTTCAGGGGACCCTCCCAGTGGTAAATGCGAGTTAGAGCCCATATTAGCATTTCGAAAATCCAGGCTCTTCGACATTTCAACTGATCCAAGATTGATCGTGGCTTCACTAGGGGAGATCGTAGAAAGGTGTCCACTGCAATCTTGTATGGTGTTGAGAACAGGTTTAGCACTATCAGTTATTTCAGCTGGTTTCCCAACATCCCAGTATTCTGAATTGACGAGTAGGTATGACTGTCGATCTATCTTCTTTTGCAGCGCTTCTGCTGCCTCATGCACTTCAGAGAGGATGTCTTCAGGACTCAATTTGACCATCATCTTCACTTTGTTGCCAAGCTCACGCAGCACTTTGGCTCCTTCAGTGCCTACTCTCTGCAGTTCAGCTCTAAAAACCAGTCTCCTCTCTGGTGGAGCCTGAAAAACAGTTTCCAATAGATGGAAATTATAAGACTAAGGTACCTGCACTTGTAGGTTACTTGTAAAATATGTCTTAGCAGATCACATAATATTGTTATTATAAATACAAACTTCTGTAACTTCTACCATGTATTCTTAGAAGGAACACCCATAACTTTGTTTGAACTTAGCATGCTAGACATCCTAACAAATCTACCTCATCTGACAAAATTAGCAAAAAGAAAGATCTAAGAACTTCATACGAATAAAATGTGAATAGCATGTTACAAATAAGATGATGGTGCCTGTTTTCATGTCCTAAAACTATGCTGTTCGTTTGAAACCAAAAAAATATATATCAAAGATCCATCATAGACCTGAAGTCATTATTGGATACAATCCTTCAATTTGGAGATAAATGAATTCCCATGACTAAAAATCCAATGAGTCGATTGTCCAATCCCATTTGAGAAAAATGAACTCCAAAAAAACATATCAAAGATTTATCATAGACTCGAAGTCATTGTTGGATACAATCCTTCAATTTGGAGATAAAATGAATTCCCATGACTAAATCCATGAGTTGCTTGTCCAATCCCATTTGAGAAAAATAAACTCCAATCAAACATGATCTTTCTTTCCAAAAAAACTCAGCCAACTATCAGGATTCCGTATCTAAATTCAACTGACTTTTATCAACCTAAAATGCGTATGGAAGATGGAAAATCCAACATCCCTCCTAGCAAGCAAAGAGACTGTTCGGAAATTAGGGGAGACGTATTACTCCTCCACTTCTCCTGGCATGCATGCACATATTAGTATAGGTATTACCATCTTAGGTTCCAGCTCTTGTTAGTTGCAAATAATACTACGTACAACAAGAGGCCTCAGCCTCGTAATTGAAGAATATTATTACTTTAGTATCTTCACTTTCAATTTCCTTTAAGTATCTTCCTTATTTTAGTCTTTTTTATTTTCTTAGAATCCAAGTTCAATAAATGTATTTAAGGAAAGGAAATTCAATGTGTTTAAGAGATGAGGAAACGGTTAATCACTTGATAATACCTTGTCCATTTGCTCACAGAGTATGGATATTTTTTCTTAATATGTTTGAGATACAATGGGTTATGCCAGGGACAGTTGTTGATCTCTTTTACCAACGGCGTTTGGGGGGAAATTCTGTGGAAATTAGTTTTGTATGCTACTCTTTGGAAGAAGGAATAACAGAATTTTCAGAAACAAAAGTAAATCAGTAGAGGAAGTTGTTGATTCTACTGTTTGGTCGTTTCAGAATTGGTAAGTAGGAGCAAGGATCAAAATAACAGTTGTGGTAAGCATAGCGTCGCGTCTAGTGGCCAAAACACTGCGTAGCAGATGATACATAGCGGCTGCGGTGATATGTAGCGGCATAACGGTATGAATTTTTTAAATGGTCAAAAGAATTCAAATCGTGTGTAGCAGCCAATTTTTTAGTTGTTTTTTTTTTTTTTTAGTGATTTGGAACCATATAAGGGTATAGACAACTTTAGTAGAAGCTATTTAGGAGAAGAAATATGAAAAATAATATTTTAAGTAAAAACTATTTGTCTTGGTTTTAGACCGTAATGCCGCTATTTTCAAAATAGCGTAGTGGCCTCAATCGCTACGGCAGATAATGCAGCTGCTACGCTACATAGTGACCGTTATTTTGAACCATAATAGGAGAAAGGAGCTTGATGGAGTCCCTTTGGAAGATTTTAATAGATCTTGGTTGGCTTTTGCTATGGGAGGTTCGCGTGCTAAAACTTTGCCTAAAGTTTCTAGGTTGCCCTCTCCAGTGGGAATCCTTGAGCTTAACTTTGATGGAAATTTTATCAAGTCTTTGAGCTGAGGAGGTATTCGCGGCATAATTAGGGATTGTAATGGTTTTGCTGTGAGGAATTTTTCTAGGACTGTGGACTTTTTAGATGCCAATGAGGCGGAAGTTTTTGCTCTTTTAATTGGATGTTGTGAGTTGCGAAGGTTGGGAGGATACAATGTTGCTATTAAAGGTGATTCTTTCCCGACAATCCAATGGGGTTCTACAAAGGCTTCTTATCCTTGGAGATTGGCAAATTTGGTACAGGATATTTCGAGTAAAATAGGAGCTTTTTTTCATCATGTTGTAAGGGGGAGAAATGTTATGGTGGATAGTCTTGCAAAGGATGGAGTTTTTCGTTCTTCTATCTCCTTTGATATATATATATATATATATTTTTTATTTTTTTTTTATTTTTTTTTTAGTTCTTATTTCTTGATTAGTTGGGTTGCTTTTGGATTAGCTTTGTATTCTTTTTTGGTGCAATACATTTTACCTTTTTCAAAAAAAAAAAAAAAAAAAGAACGGAAACTTCCTCCTTTCAAAGTCAAAGATGCATATTTAAGGATCTCTCATGTGAATCCTTAACATAACTGTAAATAATATTCAGTTTTTCCCCTCTTTGAAATAGAAACCTAAGAATAATTGTTCCAAAGCTTGTCTTAGAGGTGCTTAAGATTGGGCAGATCCTCCTACACCGACTGGTTGTGCCACTCCTGCATCTGACAAAGGTGAGTTGTGTGTCTGTAATCTTATATTCCTTTGATGCTTTGAACTTCTGAAGGAGACAGATGAGGAACAGAGGTAGATGATGCGAGGCAGGCAAGGATAGAGATGGAGAAAGAGGGGAAAAAATTGGGGTTTCACCAAACTCCAATCCGGAGGCGTCAATAACTTGGGCTCTCACCAAACTCCAAACCAGGAGGCATTAGAGATCTCACGGAGAACTAGAAGAAAACTCAATTTCATTAATCATTAACCAAAACTAATTAGTCAAAGAGGCTTTACATCATTATATAGGAAAAGAAATAACCATAAGACTAATCTAGACCATCCAAATACATTGATGGCCAGGATTAAAACATCCTAATAAAACAAATCAAAACACAATTAAAAGCTCTAACTAATATAAATAACATAAAATGAATGGGCCGGGCCATTGGCAGGTTGACCCATGGGGGCCATGAGTCTATCCTGCATCAGAGACTAGTCTTTTAAGGTGCGTTTGTGCGAGGAGAAGATTCTGCGATAAGGAGAAGAAAATGTTCTGAATTTCAATGCAGCCCACTGTTCTCTTGTTTGGTGCAATGGACTTTCCTCACGGAAAGGAAAAAACTGTCTGATTTTCCTCCATAGAGAGGATTTTCATTTCCTATGGAAGTGGTAGATTCCTCTCCTGTGAAAACACAAATCCATAGCGAGGAATCCTCTTATTACACAAACAAGTCCTTTGTCTTTTTGCAGTAACAAACAGAGCAAGAGGAAAACAGTGTATCTGCACGGAAATTTGAGGAGGCAGAAAGTTGGATACTAATGATCCAAGTACGTGCAATACATATGTGAATCTATAGGAGAATTACATACCACCATAAAACTCAATGGCTTCTTAAGACACTACGTAACAGAGACTACACACAATTGTGTACATAGTGCCTACATGTCATTTAGAATTTAGCATGAATTTAACCACTGGTTCCAAATTCAACTAGTTAATGTTGTTGATAATAATTCACTCCAAAGTTGTACAATGTCAGATTGTATCATGTGTCCCAATAGTAAATCTTCTATATGCTGATAACTGACTTTCTTACCAGATTTCATCAAAACAGAACAGGTCTTGGATCCTGAACTAAATCTGCTGAAACTGAGTTTTCTTACATCACAAACGAACAAAAGGTTCTGGGAAAATGTATGTCACTTTTAAAAAGGACATAAAAAAGGAAAAATCTTTAGGTCTTCTCCAGTTAATCCATAAGCCAAATGGAACAATTTGAAAGACAGGGACTTCCTATGCTCAAAAGCATTTTGCTGGACAACTATAGCCAATAAAATCAATTCACTCAGATCATTTTTTTTTCTTTCTTTCCTTATTTATTTATTTTTTTCTCAAAGCATTTTGTTGGACAACCATAGGCAACAAATACACTCAGATCATCATTGTATTATCTTATTCATGCCAACTTAGGAGTCCATGTATCACTTTTTTATTCAGTGTAAGTTAGCCAGTTTATCTGGTTCGTTCTTTTTGTTTAACCTTTTAACTTCAGCACCCTTAAGTCTCCCTTCCTGGCCCTCATGGGTGAAAGATCCTTGGTCCTTCTAAGCAAAGAGGCAGAAATTATTTCACTTGCATTCTCTTGAGACATTTTGAAGCATCAATAAAAGACAATTTTTCAAACACAAAGGACTTTAAGTGATTTCTTGGCAACAAAAACCAATGTCTTAATGCATTGGGTAATTCGAGTAAAATAATTGCAAGGATATCTCATTTGCTGATTAAGGGGTGTTTGGAAATCAAATATTTCTAAAGATTTTGCTATATTATCTCCTATTTTAGAATGTAATAATCTACACACTTAAAAACTAGTTGTTTGAATAACTTAGAAAGTATCCTACAATATCTCACTTTCTTATAAAAACATGTGTTATAATATTCAAGTATATGCCATATAAAACAATCTTTCGTTAAGAAAACTAACAAAAACAAGGGTCAAGAGTATTTGCAAACAAGAGTGGAAATTTATGAGAAACTCCTACCATGGTGGCCCACTACTTTTTTTTAATATTGATGGTTTCTATAGGAATCCTACCATGCTTCTCAATCTTAGATGGGCTCTTAGTGTTTATAAATTTATGTGGGTCCCATAGCCCTATCATAATTACATAGTTTCTTTATTGATTACTAATATTAGGTAGGTCCTACAAATATCACATTAGGCAATTTCTATCATGATTACCAAAATTAACGGCCCCCTTAGTGATTACTATAATTAGCTTGGTTAATATGACTATTAACATCAAATGGGTCCTACATTGATTTTTCATAAATGGATTCTTCAATGATGTTAAACACTCAATAGGGCTCTCTGCTATAATCACCATTGGATGTATTACATTATGGTTATTAACATTTGGTGGACCCACATTGATTAAAATACATTATTCGTGGGTTTTAACATTCAGTCTAATGATTTTCTAATTAGATGGGCCCTACCATGGTTACCAATATTAAATCACTCTAGTATGACTACTAGTTAGTGGGTTCCCATTGGGTCAATCATCCGGGTTTCTCTATTCATTTCTTATTTCGGTGCATCATCTGGTGAAGAATTTATAAATTGGCAAACACTTCAAGGTATATTAAAATTTGTAGAAATTGCCAAACACCATAAGTGACACAATTTTATAATATGACACTATTTTATTCTGTGGTAATGAAATCTTACAATATTTAAATTTGGTGATATATGTTCTTTTATCCAAACACCCCCTAAGAGAGGAATTGCTAACTTGACCAATAGCAGCTTCCAACTCCCTTATAAAGCCAAGTCCTTCAAAGTTGGGGGCTGGCAGAAGCTCATTAGACAGATGCTCATTTGCTGATCCAGGACCATCCAGCCCAGGAAGGACCATAATGGTTATGAAAATCTGATCCTTGCATTTTCAGGTCCAGATGGGCGTTCCAGTAGAACAGAGAACATGCTCCTTAAGAACACTAAGTTTATTTAATTCACATTTCTTGAGCCAGGTGAGAATAAAAGAAGATACTAGACATGCCATTTCTTGGGATGCCAGAAAAAAAGCCTCACCATGGAGATCTGTCATCATCCCATTAAAATCAAGCCTTTAGCGTCAGATGTTGATGCCTAGCGATGTTTGTTCTTCAAGAGGTAAATTGAAAACTGTGAGAAATTAATCCCCAACAGTCCCCTTTTTTTCACTTAACCCATGTTCGGTTGGTCACAAGTGGTGAGAAAGTAAAATCCCAACGGCCAAAAACAAATTTACTTTCCCAGCCGCCAAAACATTTTACTTCATAAAACACAAGTACACCAGTTATTTTACCAGTTAGCTTCTCATCTCACTTCAAATTACTTTACCCCCCACGAAAACAAATACAAATATAGTTTACCCAATTCCCAAAAGCATACTTCTCCTTTACACAACCATTACCTTTACCACTGATTTGATATTTACTTTGCATTACTTCTCAGTAAATTATTTAAACATCACCCATAGAAAGATAAATGCAAGAGTAGGTTTTTGAAGTCTCAACAGAAAAGCAAAGTGTTCTATCATCAGCACCACCACTAGAAAACTAAATATAAAGAGGATTACCTGTATCTCTGAAAGTATGCAACCATGCAATGCCATGACCGTGAACGCACAATGCCTGAGCGCACCACTAACTTTAACATAGTTCTTCCAGGGATATCTCAGCATCTTGTAGGGGCCATGAGGTGGCTCCCAGATAGCAAAACCAACCTGAAAGTGAGGAAAACCTCAAGTAAGTGGTACATTCCTTTAGTTAATAAATTATAACAAACAGCACACTTGTGACAAAGAAGTCATACCAAATTATCTTCTTGGCTAGTTGATTCTACAGCAGACCTATAACCAGAGTAAAGAGGATCATCTGAAGCTTGGTATGTAAGAATCTTTGAAGGAACCCTCTCATATTCAATGCATTTAAGATACCCATCAACACAACCTGATATAAACTACAAGCATCAGTTGAGCATGACCAGGAAATAGATATGGCAGCAATATGAACCAGAGAAGATCATTTACTACCTTCCAGTGAGTTGGCAACTCCCACGAAATTTTTCACCACCAGATTATGTAGATCCTCACCTGCCCAGATGGGATAAATGCATATATTTACAGCCAAACCAACAGCAGCACCAAGTGCTATGAGCACAAAACGAGTCACTGCAGTATGGATAAACTCCCTTGTTCGATAACCAGAGACCATTATGAAGCAATATGTCAGCAAGAAAACCCTGAATCCATATTCATATGGTTTCATTGTGGGGTACATTTTCATGAAGGTTGCCCAAAACCCTAGAAAACCATTGAAAAAAAGAGTGGATTAGACTAAAGTTTACTGGATAAATTTCATTTTCTGCAAACTAACTCAAAATTTTTCAAGGTTTTTTAGGGGGCCAAATGCCATGGCTTTCAGGTTAAGAAAACATTTACCAACTGTTGTGCCCAAACTCAAAATTAATTAAACATAAGAGTTTACATCTAAAACTAACCTGTGATGAAGATGCTTGCAATAACAAAAAGTTCCTCATAATCTCCGGCCAGAGTCGATAATTCTGCCATACCAAGAGCAAGCCCACCAGCAAATAATGTCCCCAATCCACGATTAAATCCTTTACTAAGTGCCGCCCCTACATATAAAGAAGAAAAAAGTCAGAATCAATTTCTTGAATTATTACAGTGTTTGGATGCACCCAAACTTGTAGTCAGTCTAAAAAATAGTTGTTTATGAATTATGATTACCTATTTCATGTGTTTGTGAAAGCTTGTAAATTGATTCTCTCGTTGGGTAGGATTACTGTGTCTTTTTCTTGTTCAACCCAAGTCATTGTTATTGCAGTCACAAAATGGCAGAAAAGTTGGAAGGAAAAAAAAAAAAAAAGGTATCCACCTACTGTAGTTTCCAATATCTCAGACATAAACATTCTGCCAAAATATTCCAACCACTTAGAGTCTGTTACTGTTAGGATAAGGAGAAAAGGTGGAGGAAACACTTTGGCGTTTCAAATTTGTACTGTTTTAGTTTTCTTCAATTGTTTTCCCTGCATCTAAGTGAGGTCTCAGGGTCCTTGTGCCAAATGGTTTCCTTCAACATGGCTTTCTCTATTCAAATCCAAACACTGTTTAAAATCACTACAAGAGAAAATTGGTGCCATCTCTAGTTTCCCCTCATTCCTCCCCTAACTCTAACAAACTATCCTATTCCTATCAAGTTTCAATAGCCAACCATTCTTACCAAAACCTCGCCTCGAAGCATTAGCAGAGGCAGCCTAATACTTTGCAATAATAATTACATCTAAAAAACTAAATATTCCTATTATCTCTCAAACAAATGACCTCTTAGAATTCAGGTACAACCAAATGTGTCCTAAAAACAGAGAGAACATATTCACTGCAATTCACAAAATAAAACACCAGAAACTGCAAGTCTCATCTTACCGATGCTAAATTCGAAGATGACGACCACAGTGAGGATTGCCCAGACCGAGTATTGGCCAAGATCCTTGAAGGGTTCATTCAAGAACATGAGAAGGGAGATGAGGGTGAGAGCCAAACTCATCTTGGCGGCAAAAATGACCTTCCGAGGATCAGACCGCCCAAACTCCCATCCTTTTGAGAAGAGGTTGCGCAGGGACTTGCACAACTTAGAAAACCCATCTCCCACGCTTGTACAGCAATGGCAATTCGACCCATTCGCTTCTTCCAAGTCGTATCCATGGACCCACTCCTCCGGAAGTAGACTTTTCTTCATCGTCTCTTCGTAATGGCGCCAACTCCCACAAACCCCTCTTCTTAGAATCTGCAGGCTAGAAGAAAGGAATCAAAGAAAGAAAAAAAAAAAAAGGTACTTTCTTCTTCTTCTTCTCTTTCTTCTTCTTAGAATCTAAAGTTTAGAAGAAGGAAGTCAAAGAACAAAAGGGTCTTCTTCTTCAACAACTTCTGCTCCTCCTCATAGAATCTCAAGTCTAAAAGAAGCAGATCAAAGAAGAACAACTGGGTTTTGTCTTCTTCTTCTTCTTCCCCTCCTCCCCTTCTTCAATCCAAAAGAGAACAAAAAAAAAGGTACCTTCTTTTCCCAGTTAAAGAGTTCCAACTTTAGAAGGAAACAAAGAGAGAATATCAAAAAAAAAAAAAAATGTGGTTGCTTCAAAACAGTTTTGGGGTTGGAAGCCACCTGGGATTCAAACCCAAATCCTTAATTTAGATTTAGATAACAGCGCACAGATTGGAAGTTTTTGAAAGCAGTTTCTCTACCACTCGATAGGGTTCTAGAGAGGGAGAGAGATTTTTCCGGGAAAAGAACTAATCGTTGAAGGCGGTTGGGTTGCTAACGAAGTCTCGAGTGAAAAAAAATTGATCCGTTTGGATTACGCCATCTATACCTTTTAATCGATTTGTGAATGGGCCCCACTGCCTGGTTCAAACTTTCATAATTGATGGAGGCCTAAACCCTCCGTTTGAGTATACTTTCTTGTACCTACCAAAAAAAAACAAAAAAAAACAGAGCACACTTTCTTGACCCCTCGGGGTGGGTCCCCTCCATCTACTGTCTATATGTGATGATGGAAGTTCGAATCATCATCCTATCCATTTGATTAGAGTTGTAAACGAAACGGGTTTGGATCGAAACCATAATGAACCAGGAATCGGACTCATTTCTAAATAACAGTTCCAGTTCTTGATCCGGTTTTGACTCGGAACCTGTTTTGTTAAATCTATACCCGGTTTTCATAGGAAAACTCGGATTATGTTCCAGAACCGAGTCCACCTAAAAGTCTGGAATTTAGTTTTAAAATCAATTCTAATTTATCTTTAATCTTCATTTTTTCTTAAAATAAGCATATCATTCATCTTATAACAGTGCATCAAGTCTACTATCTCTAATATTATACATAAAAATGTCTAAAAAAAGTTGATTTTGATGTACAATTTGCAATATCAAAGGCTCATATGCTGGGTCCCAGGTCCACGAGTCGGAACCTATATAGATCGGGACCCGGACCTGGACCCGTTTATCAATCGGAACCTAAATTAGGTTTCGGATCCGGACCCATTAATGAATCGGAACCTAAAATATGTTCAAGACCCGATTTTTTACTGGTCGGAACTTCCTGATAATCGGATACCCGTTTGCAACCCTACACTTGATGATCAACTGTGGATTAATTGCCACCGTCAAAATATATATGCAATTGAACCAATAATCCAATCCATTTGAATGGATGTTAAATCCGGAATTGGTGATTATTATTTGCGGAGAGTCCCAATTTTATAGTCCTCTAGGATGAATTGTAAGATGGGCTCCACTAGATATTTGTACGTTGAGATGCTCGGCGGAGATTTTCCTTGATAATGACACTTATGGCATGAGATCCAAGTAGATTATTTTAAAGGGCTCTTGAGGATTAAAAGAAAGGGTCCTCTTTTCTATGGTACCATGATAAGGTAGGATTTTATGGTAAGTGAGATTATTGAGCTCTGACCTAGTTAAGACTTAAAAGATGAGTGGCCTGGATTACTTAGAGATTGTCAATGAACCTCCCAATGCCCACTTAACCCAAAACATAATGTAAGTATGGGCAACCATGGATTGACCTGAGAGCTTAAACAGTTAATATTCCCAGGCCTTGCCCTTTCATTGATTAATTGCTGCAACTTTTGGGTCATGTCCATCCTTTGGGCCCACTCTTGGAAATGGAGGGCGTGACCTTGAGATATTTGTACTTCCACGCTTTTAAAGTTGGTCCAATTAGTATTCAGTTTTGCTTTTGGCAGTGTGCAAAATGGAACATTTGTCCATCAAAGTTGCCATGAACAATTAGTGTGGTGCCCCACTCAAGTTTGTTTCCAAATTTGGAATGGGTGTGGACTTGGGACTTGGGAGCTTGCATGATTAGATATGGATTATCCAAATCAAGTGTACTGAAAATAGACAGTTTCCAATCCGACTGTCCATTTTGCTGGCTGAGATGGATGATTCCCAATGGGATCCTTCACATCCTCACCGTCAGTGGTTTTGGGACACACCCAAATGGGATCCATAGAGCAGCAGGCATCCAAGGGATTAGAGAGTTGCCCATCACCATGGATTGGAGTAATTGGGTCCCTTGTGGGAGTAACTAACAAAATTCTATGTGGGTCACCTATAATGTCAATGTGTAGGACTTAGCATCAAAAATCCAAACAATTAAAAATCACAGCCACATGATAATAGGATAATTTTACTTCTTCTAATTGAATCAGACATACCACACATACCTCATGATCTATTTGTAAAAGACTCTAACTGAAATTAGTTTCATTTCAAATGGATCTGATTGAATTAGACCTATTTCAAATACATTAGACTTTCCAAACATTATTGATTTTCTCAGTTTTTTTTCAAAAATTTCCTTCTATATATTAACCTCTATATCTACTATATGCATTTTGTGTTATAACTTAAAAATTCATCATCATCAAAGCCTTGTCCAGGCTATGTTGGGCTTGGCTATATGAATTTTATTTCTTTATTCCGATCAATTCTGCAATTCTGCCATGATGTGTTCGCTACGTCCAAATTATCTTTTTATTTTATACTTGCTCAAGGAAATATAAAAATCTAAAGTAGAAACCATGCGGAGTGAAAGATCTTATAACCTAAGAACTATGAGTTAGGTCAAACTGTGCAATTTGCTGTAGTTATCAAACCAGCTTAGTTTTAACTCATGGGTTTATTTGATTTCTATCATAATAAGCAAGCTTCAAAGTGACTTATTACAGTTTTATTAGGTCCCTGGTACAACCCTCATGTGCACCTGTCTGTGGTGGAGTGATGCTCAAATGCCTTTCTAACACAACCAACAGACCATAAAACCATTGTTGTGGTGTTTCCCATCATCAATTGGTTTTGGGGGTAGCTCAATGGGGTCTGAGATCCTACAAATGGCATCAAAGCCTGGTAAGGTTGGGATTCTAGTCGCCTCTCAGGTGGTACTATTGAGGGGGAGATTGTTAGGTTCCCTAGTACAACCCTCATGTGCACCCGTAGTGCTAACACAACCAAACAGACCATAAAATCATTGTTGTGCCGTTTCCATCATCAATTGATTTTTGGATAAGTGGCAGCTCAATGGTGTCATAGATCCTACAAGTTTTCTTGTATCAAGTGGGCTATGTGATTCATCCTTTAAAGCCTAATCTTTGAACTTACATTCCCATCTTCATTTCACAGCTGCAAGGAGAAAGAGAGGTTTATATCCATGATGTTCAAGGGCTTTGAAGCCCCCTTTCACATTTGGGAGATACAACCCAAAATAGTAACACATACATGCATCATATTCAAAGGTAGAGAAAACAAATTTCCACACACATTCAGAGACCTTATTTTATCTTTTGCAGTCAATAGGCAGGTTTTGTTATCTTAGCTTGGACATTAGTTTATCTTGTTAAGAGTAGAACTCTCTTAGATGACCCTAGAGTGATGGGATAAGACTCTGCTACTGCAGGTAACAAACACAATCACCTCAGATTGCCAGGTTCATACCAGTTTTAGGGAGTCATCACTCATGATCCAATTGAACGGTTTTGGTTCAGACCAGAGGGAAAGGGCATTGATTCAGTCACACCTGATCCAACCAGAAAGTTCCTTCTGTAATTGCAACACATCAGTCTGTTCTGTATTCTCAATTTTGACAAATATTTAGAATATAACCAAACCGAAAAGGGAGAGAATAATAGTAGCTCCAAAAGACTTTTTTTCTGTTTCTATAATGATTGATTATATGTACAAGTGCTAGGGATGGGCAGAAAAGACTTAATAGCCTCCCATGACAACACGAAATTACAATTTGAATATAAAGAAAAAGATGTAGATCAGAAACCAAAATGAATTTAAGCACTGATTACAATTAGAGTAACTTCAAAAGGTGAAGCAACTTACTTTAGTAGGTCTGGAACATTTTTTCTGGAACTAACCACCACAGCTGATACTAATAATTTTTCCTGTTCACCTGAAACCTGTATCTGTCTACTGTTCTCTTCATCTGTTCCATGTTTTTCTGGGGATGAACCCCATATCTGAACAGTTAAGCTCCCACCTGTTTAATAAGAGAAGGCTCAATTGCTTGACATATTTGCTAGGGAAAGACTAAAACAGGCATGCCTCTTTACACCTTAAAAGCCAAAAGATGGGCATTGATTCTGTTTTTCTCCGTTCCTCAAGAGGAAGTTTTGTAAGGGTTTGATTTGTTTTGGGTAGAACTGAAAAGCAGCAGCCAATTTTGACATACACAGATACTTCTCCTAAGTAGCTCTCGTTTCAAACATCAAAAGGGTCTAAAACAGGCATCACCTTACCTAGAACAAGGACTGCCCCAACCCAGCCCCCTGTGCTCCACCTTTCACCAAGGAGGAACCATGCAAAAGCAGCACCCCAGACAGGTTCCAACCCATAAATTATTGCAGTTTCTGTTGCTGATATATCACACATTGCAGCCATCTGCACACCCACCAAATCTCCATCAGAAGTCAACATGCATAATAATTTTGTAAAAATCAAGTGTATCAACACTTTAAAAACATGAATTCCACCTATTGAGAGTATACCATGCTTGGTCCTTGAGTTTTCATAATTTGGGACCACATCTAGTAATCCACACAGTTCACAGTTGATCAGAGGAGCCGATGGATAAACCATTGCACAAGAAGGCCCAAATAAGATATTATTAACCATGCAATATCCGGCCTTTTTTCCAATGGAAGTAGACTACTGCTGTATTTCTTTCTTATCAAACATCCCAATTGGGAGATTCTTGGCATGATATATTCAAAGTATGAGCCAACCAATCATTCAAATAAAAAAAAAAAGTGTGTTCTATCAAATAAACTTGTGTGACCACAAAACTCTCGTACTTAACCAACCTCTATCCACAAGCATAAGCCGGTTGAAAGTACACCTGTGTACAGAGCAGGTATCCATGGAAATGAAGCCATCCCATCCCACAACATGGCCCATTGCCACGATGCTGAGCTCAATCCATGTACATCATGAAACCCACCCATAAAGAAATACCAGAGTGTTGAAAAGAAAGCTACAACAGAGACCTGAAATCACAAAATATGTTCAAGCCAGGTTGTATTCAATAATCATACAAAGAAATATTTAATTACATGAGAAACAAGTGTAAAATGATATGGAAGAGCGTGTGGGACAGCACAACAGTTTATCAAGCCCAAGCTTCCATTATCAACTTGTTGAAGAGTAGGCTTCACAGAAAGAGGAATATTAAAAAGTATTTCCGCTGCTTCTACTAACGCCTTGAGGTTTTGATAGGAATGTTTAGCTAAAAAAATTTAAGATGGTAACAGAGTCAATCGGTCGCGGGTTCTAGTCCAAAGTGGAATGACTCAGCGCAAAAAAAGAAAGCGTGCCGCCTCTACTAACGCCTTGAGGTTTTGGTAAGAATGGTTAGCTAAAGAAATTTAAGACAACTTACGCGAACACTCACCCTGCATGCCAACTGGGCACATCAGTGGGAGAGACAATCCTTCAATCAGGTGGGACTCGTGCAGTTATGCAGATGACCTAAAAATCATGCTGGAGTACTCTACAGCTAGGCCAATGAATCAAAACAAAGGGAACATTGAACAGAAACGCCCATTTTTATCTCCTCCCAATACTTGTTTTTCACTACTTTTTTTCAATGGTTACGTTCATTAAAAGGGCTTAACAATTCAAGAGAGCTATATTGACAAGCCCAAAAAGTTTAAAAAGCAAAACTGGGGAAAACAAAAACCATGAAAAAACCAATGAAACTGAAAAGTTCAAAAAAAAGTATCAACAGTTATGTCCCTCCCTAGGCTGACCAAATGGCAATGCAACCTAATTTGTGTCAAAGCATTTAGCACATCCAATGGACAGCTTAGACCTCCCACATTTTGCACCAGGTGGGCAATGGACCACACTTGAGTGGATCAGTTTCTATGCACATAAGGAATAAGAATAGTTGAATGAGAAAGACTACCTCATATCCAAGGAGAGGTAAGAAATTTTCTTTCTTCGTAATTCTTGAAATATGCTCAGTTCTCAGCATATGGATACCAAAAAAGACCGCACTGAAAATGTTCAAAACATCACCAACCTGAAGCAGATTAATGTAGACCTGTAAATACATAAAGTGGCTGCCTGGAACCAACCTGTGATAATGATGCAAACCATTTGAAGACATGTTGCATGCTTTATTTGATTTCTATTGTACTAAAAATTATATGCAAATACTTTCTTTATTTTCTATAGTACTAAAAATGATATGAAACAAAAATCTATCAACAAGTCAAACAATGCTTACACTTGGGGGAGACCCACTTGATTCCAGCATAGCAACCCCTAAAAGAGACATGAAAGCTCCAAACCAGGTGAGGAAAGGCACTGTTGCTCCTAACATGACATCAATAAAAGGTACCACAATTACCTGCTCACATTACAGAATCTTAATAAGATTATTGTTTACAATATTAAAATTATCTAATGCTCAATTGATTTTTGTTTCTTTTTTTCACTAAACCAGGAAGCACAGGCAGCTCCAACCCTTTGGCCATTTGGTTCTTCTGGTTAGCAAGAACATCATGTTGACCATGTCTGGTATGACATCTCCCTTTTAAAATAGTAGAAGATGTTTGATGAGCAACTTGAAAATGGACAATGGACAGAAGAAGACAGGATAGATTTTCTAGGTCTCTCCCATCCACAATAGCGTCCAGCTTATTGTATGAACATTTTGTAACACCAAAAGATGCCCTACCCCCTACATGCAGTCTTTGGGAAGAAGAACATTTGATAGATCGAGCATTGTTAATTTAGCTATTCATGCAAGCATACTGGCAAACTTCACTAAAGAACTTACTGTGAATGCAGAAATGAATGATGCACGTCCAGCATCAGATGTAACTAGTCCAAGTGCCTGAGAAAGGTAGCCTAAACTGACCCAGAAGCCTAACTCTACTCCCGCTGCACGGGTCTGACCATCCCCGCGTGCTCGTAATATGAATGGTAAAAATGGGATGGCAGAAACAACAAATCGCACACAAGTGAAGAGTGCAGGATCTATAACCTCTTCAGCCTCTTTAATGACTGGAATGTCACTTGCTGAAATGTCAGTTCATCAGCAAATTAGCAAGCTATCAATAATTCTAATGCAAGGACTAGAAGATTAAATAATAAGGTGTTATGGTATAGGTAGTTCTTCAGCTATATGAAATCCTTGTTCAATTTGTAGTTAATGTTCATTGAAGGAAAAAAAGAATACAAGTTCTTCAAATAGTAGAAGTTACTTTTATTCCTAAGCTCTTTTTGCTCAGCCCGGAAGCTTAGAATCTACATATCTAAATCAATGTGAAGTTTCACGAAGTCTACAAACACTAACTAGCAAAACATTTAAGGGGTGAAAGGGACTGGCTGAGTGAATATTGCCCTATCACTATCAATAAAAACCAATCATCTGTCCAATGCAGGGTGGACCATGATGCGCAGTAGTCGGTAGGCTTCACAGACAATAATCTTTTAATCCCTCTGGACCATCAAAAGTAGCATGAGAAATTTAGCCCAAGTATGCCTTGATTGATACATCCAATATAAAGAACAGACCCCACACATCTTCAAGATGTTTCACGCTACAAAGCTTCCAAGGCTTCACAGAATGAAATAGAGAGTTTCACACCCACATTTATGACAACTCAAAAAATACTAAGCACATCTTGAGATTATTTGAGCACATGCTAGATTACAGACGGCCTATTTCAATTATTAACGGGTTACAAGCTCAGCCAACTACAGAAGGGGAGATTAATAATGACCTTGTATTAAGTAGTGAGGAAAGACACAATGAGTTACACAGAGTTACCGAGTTACCCCAAATCATAGTTACCTAATATGCTTACAAGGCCTTCATACCGCAAATAATTCACTTCAAACAATTTGCAATTCTATTCAGACTATTAGCGAACTAATCTCACATAGTTCTATAGGTTAAGTCCTATAAATCCATGGTGGTGTCTACCTAAAAACCAATGCCACTCAAAAGCCCCTATTTATTAGCGCTAATCTATATCAAACTTCAATAAGAATGATCCCACCTTAAAGATCGATCACGAGTAAAATATGGGATTCTGCTTTGGTTTTTATTTTAACCATGTGTTTTACACGTAATCAATCTCAGTGTTGGACCAACTGTGATTGAAGTAAAATTTTGCCTACATTAAACGTAAAAACACAGTTTATCTTGGGTGGTTGGACTTTAGACATGGTCCCTAGTGATGGACTAGCATGACAGCATATGAATTAGTTCATCGAAGTCGGACTTCGAATCAAGTGAATTGAGAAGAGAATCAAATGAACATACTCTATCTTTCCAATCAAGCTAACTCTCCAAGTACGAATTGTGAACTTGAGTGCAAATTAGGTAACCAGCTTTAAAATAACTCACAAAGAGACCCCAAAAGAGATGAATTAGAAAGAAAATTCAAAAAGAAATAAGAGAGACGAATGAAACAATTACCACAGATGACGGTGAGGACATTGAGTAAGATGATACTCTTGACCTTCTTGGATGCAAAAAAGACTCTCTTCCACAAAGGCCTCTTCCCAAACAGAAGCTTCCAACCCAACTTTCTCCAACGGACACCCTGTTCGTCCTCTTCGTTGCCCACAACAAAGAAGTTACCTTCAGCCAATTTACTTATTTGGGTCAACGAGCTTTTACCAATTGGATATTCTGAACTGGGTTTTCTAAGAAGATTGGTATTGATGCTATGATTACAGTTGTCTGTAGAGCAGGAAGAAGAAGAAGGAGGAGAAGGAAAAGAGATGTTGTTTATGGAGCAATGGGTGAACTGGGTTCTGTTTTTATGTGGTAAAGAAGAAGAAGGGAGGCTGCAGAAGGAGCAGATCCTGTAAGAGGAATCTGGGGTTGTCTTCCAGGAGCATGTCCATGTTGAAGGAGACGAAGCCATCAGAGGGAGAGGGAGAGGGAGAGCGAGAGGGAGAGAGGGAGGGAGTAGTAGATAGAGAACAGAGAGGTCCTAACGGCTTTGTTATAATAAACTGATTGGATGTAAAACTTTCTCCTACGAGCACACTGCATAGTGCTTAAATTTAGTGCAGCTAGTGGGGCCTACTTAGATCATGGCCACTACTGTGAATGATTGGTGGATGGAAAGGTCACCTCTGGATAAGGGTCGGACAAAAAAATCAGATCCATCTGATTATCTGAGATCATGATTTAGCATCTTTAAGTTTTAATTGTTTTTTAACCGTATAATTCTTTGGAGATTTAATTCAATCGTGAGTAAAGATTTGATGAGTGTAAAATTGGGCATGGTGTCGAATCATGAGATGACAAGAGTCTGAAAGAGGCTACAATGATGAGTGTGAGATGAAGTGGGCCCCAGAGATCATGTGTAGGGTTTAGGTTTAGCTGCTTGGTTTTGAATATGTGGAGGACAAAAAGGCCATGACCTGCATTTGTGGCCCACAAGAGTAACACTTCTTCCTATTGATGAAAGATCGCCGTTGAAGGTGTGAAACTATGAAAATTCATTGGTCGTGGATGAGCTCTCAGGCCTCAGCCTCACATTTCGCGACGGTTGGTTTGCATAAAATACATAGAAATTCATAGTGGAATCCACGGAAGGACTATCAAAGAGATGAGAATTAGTAGGGTGGTGGGTAAATATTTATTTATTTTATCTTCTCTTGATTCTATTTTGATATTTAAAAGGATGTTTTATCTGGTATTTTGTCAACCACTTTATAAAAATGCAATCTAAATATTTAATTACAACGGCCAAGGGATTGAGACCTTGAAATTGATAGGAAACCCTAGTCAAGGAAACAAGCTTACACCCGAGGAAAAGAAGCCCGATCAAGGAATATAGCAATCGAACCTGGACATTTGGGTGAAAAATGGGATATTCAATCAACCAGGCTACACCTTCCCTCCAAAAATACACATATTGTAGGGAAAAGTTTCTCTCCAAAGCGTTTATTTTAAAACTTAATTTTGATATCTGTTAGACTTGAGCATTCCGATAATTCAAAAACCATCTAGTTGTAGGCCCATATATTCCACAAAATCTATCATATCATGTCCTACTTTTTAAAAGTCACATGTCTACGGGAGAGACATAGAACTAACAAGTAATTAAAACTGGATCATCACTTACTATCTGGGAGGATTAATGTGGCCCATTTCATTCATTGGCACGTGCATGATTTCACCCTAAGAATTGGCAATCCAGATTTCACAAAGAATCAGATGATGTAAATGCTTTATTGTTGTAAAAGAGAGAGAGAGAGACAAGAGAAAGAAGATTATAGGAGCTTTGTTATTATCTCATTAACGGTATATGATATAAAGGTAAAGAGGCCTATTTATAGGCAAAGTAATCTTACAAAAGAGGAACTCTAATTCTAACCCTGACTCATCTCAAGCGGGCATCCACCTAAGATCAATATCTTATAACACTCCCCATTAAATGACCATCATTCAATGACAGTTGCCTCATTAAAAACCTCGCTAAGGAAAACCCAATGGGAAAAAACCAGAGCGAAGGCAAAAAAAAGTACAACATTCTTCAAGATCATTGAAATAGTGTTGGACGTACATAATGCTGCCTCGTTAAAATCTTAACTAGGAAAACCCAGTGGGATAAAATCTAGAAAAGGAAAAAGAGTACAGTGCACAAATGTCCTGGGTAACATACTTCAGGATGCCCCCTGATTATAACAACCATTTACATGGTTTGATTATGAACTCTACACATGCCAATCTCATATACAAGTTTCTGGAATACTGATTTTGACAAAGACTTGGTAAACATGTCAACCAAGTTGTTACTCGAATGAACTTGCTTGATTTCAATTTCATTGTTCTTCTGAAGTTCATGAGTGAAGAATAACTTCGGTGCTAGATGCTTAGTCTTGTCTCCTTTAATGAAACCTTCTTGAATTTGTCTTATGCATGCTTCATTATCTTCATAGATAATATTTGAGATACCTGCAATAGAAGGTAATTGACAAGAACTATGAACATGCTGAATCAAAGATTTTAGCCATACACATTCCCTACAGGCTTCATAAAGAGTCAAAATCTCAGCATGGTTGGAAGAAGTAGCTACCAAAGTCTATTTAGTAGAACGCCAAGAAATGGCAGCATTACAATTTAAAAACTCATAATCTGCCTGTGATCGACCCTTATGAGAATCAGAGAGATAACCTGAATCTGCATATCCTACAAAACCAGAATCTTTATGATCGTAAGAATAAAATATTTCCAAATCAGTTGTTCCACGCAGATATCGTAGGATGTGTTTAATACCAATCCAGTGCCTTTGAGTTGGTGCGGAGCTATACCTGGCAAGTAAATTCACAGAAAATGCAATATCTATTCTAGTGCATTGTGCCAAGTACATCAAGGCTCTAATAGCACTTAAGTATAACACTTTAGGACCCAATACCTTTTCATTTTCCTCGATGAGACGGTATGGATCTTTCTTTATATCAAGAGACCGGACGACTATGGGGGTGTTTAATGGATGTGCCTTGTCCATACCAAATCGTTTTAAAACCTTCTTGATATAATTAGATTGATGGACCAACATCCCATTGGAATTTTTCTCGATTTGCAACCCGAGACAAAATCTCGTTTTCCCAATGTTTTTCATTTCAAATTCTTTATTTAAATAATCAGCAGTTTCTTCTAGCTCTTCTGAAGTCCCTGTCGAATTTATATCATCCACATAAATTGTTAATATTGCAAATTCATTCAAGAATTTCTTTATAAATAGATACGGGCAAATGTGATCGTTTTCATACCCCTTTTTAGACAAGTATTCACTAAGACGATTGTACCACATTCTTCGGATTGCTTCAAGCCGTACTATAATCGCCTTTTAGATTGAATACGTACTCCTTGGATTTGCTTCAGGTAAAGGAAATCCTTCCGAGATTTTCATGTGAATTTCTGTGTCTAAGTCCCCATACAAGTAAGCAGTTACAACATCCATGAGTCTCATTTCTAGATTTTGAGAAACTGCTAAACTTATCAAATATCTGAATGTCGTTATATCCATAACAGGGGAGTATGTTTCCTCATAATCAATTCCAGGTTTCTACAGGAAACCTTATGCCACTAATTGTGCCTTATATCTGGTAATTTCATTCAGTTCATCATTTTTCTTACAAACACTCACTTGTAACCTACAGGGTTAACATATTTTGGGATTTGTACTACAGGTCTGAACACACCACGTTTATTGAGAGACTCTGACTCTGTTTTGATGGTACTTTCCTATTTTGGCCAATCCTTTCTTAGTCGACATTCATTTATAGAACGTGGCTCTATGTCCCAATCATCTTCATCATTTTCCTTTGATATTTGTGTAGTTACCACATATGCAAATGCGTCATCGATGATAATCTTATTTCTATTCCATCTCTCTCTTGAATAATTATAAAGTGTAGAGATCTCTTCATTTTCCGGTACCGGTACCTCTTCAGGGGCTTCCAAAGTCTCACCAGGGACTTCCATTATTCTAGAGAGAACGGACTTTGTCATAACCTCTTCAGGAGCATTGTATGCCTCTTTGGGAGGAAACTCTTCAGGAGCATTACATGCCTCTTCGAGAGGATATGATGATGATTGCTCATTTCTCATTTTTCCGCGGAGTTGAGTCCTTTGAGCCTATAGGTCTGTCACGCTTCTGTCGTATCGCAGATTCTTTTGCTGCCATATTTTTGACTTCGTCCTACAGGGACATTAATCCCAGCAGGTGCATTCATAGCTGGCACATGTGACTTTGTCACCTTTGCTGCATCGTTAAATGCTTAAGGTAATCTGTTTGCAATTTCTTGCAAGTGCGCAATTCTCCGAACTTCATTCTCACATTGTGAAGTTCGTGGATCCGGATGAGACAAGTGGAAGTATTCCATGTTAATTCATGATGTTCTTCAGGAACGAGTTGTTCTACAGGAACAATATGTTCTTCGGGAACTATCTTATCTCCCCCTAACGGCAGGAAGATTGTCTTATCGAATTAACAATCGGGAAAACAAGCAGTAAAGACATCTCTTGTCCTTAGTTCTAGATATCGAATAATCAAAGGAGAGTCATAACCTACATATATTCTCAATCTACGTTGTGGTCCCATCTTAGCACGCTTAGGATGTGGTATTGGGACTTGAACTACACAACCAAACTTGCGCAAGTGAGAAATATTGGGTTGATGTCCTGATATAAGTTGTGCAGGAGAATATTAATGATAGGCCGTGGGCCAAAGTCAAATTAACATTGCTGCATGCAACACAGCATATCCCCAAGCACTAACTGGTGATTTGGACTGCATCAGCAAAGTCCTAAAAATAAGTTGGATGCGCTTGATCATGGATTCAACTAAGTCATTTTGGGTGTGGACATGGGGGACAGGATGTTCGACTATAATTCCTAGAGATGAACAAAATCATCAAAAATTTGTGATGTAAATTCGCCTGCATTATCAAGTCTTATAGACTTAATGGGATAATCAGGGAAGTGAGCCCTCAGTTTAATTATATGAGTTAATAGGCAGGCAAATGCTACGTTCTTAGTTGAAAGTAGGCAAACATCCGACCAACGGTTGGAGGCATCGATCAAAACCATGAAATACTTAAAAGGTCCACTAGGCGGATTGATGGGTCCACAAATATCACCTTGTATCCTTTGTAGAAAGGATGATGATTCGAATGCAACTTTAGTAAGAGAGCGTCGGGTGATAAATTTCCCTTGTGAACATGGGGTACATAAGTACCCACTAGGTATGGTCAATTGATGGTTCTCTAAAGAATGATCAAAAGAGTTATCTATGATTTTTCTCAACATAGTAGCTCAAGGGTGACTTAACCTATTATGCCAAAGATGTAAAGTCTTAGGATCACTAAGCTTCGGACTCAATTTTGTTGTTTTGCTTATAATAGAATGTGAATCAACATTGGAGATTGTCGTGTAATATAACCCTGAGGAGAGTGCACTTAGTTTTTCTAGTATTTGCTTCTGACTTCCAATACTAGTAACGATGCATAAGTGTAAGACCCCGACCCGAGAGAACTCGATTAGTACTGATTAAGCCGTGTGTTAGTTCTAAGCTTGATTAGTGATTTTGGCTAAGTTGGGTTTAGAATAGCTTTTGAAATAGTTTTTGGGGAATTTTGATTGTCTTGTGATTAGTGGGACCCTTTGGGGGGTTCCCTTTTTATGACCATGCATGCGCTTGAGGATTTATCGGAGATTTTTGCATTTATTGTTTTAATCTCATCTTATTGGTATTGTTAATCCCTACAACTTTTATGTTGATCCCGTCCCCGTTCGAGATTCCGAAATCCGATTTCATAGCCTTGAGGGCAAAACAGTCATTGTGCACAAAATCTGTACCCAAAACTTGATATTCCTGAAACGTGCAAAACATATACTTTTTGGAAACTAGATATTTCGACGATCACTTTTCTCTTCTTCGTCGAATTCATTAGAAGCCCCGAAAGCCATGATTTCAGCCCAATTAGATTATTAGTAGTGGAGTCCACTCCCCACTTGTTTATAAGGATGTCCTTCCCCTTCCATTGCCCTTTTCCAGCACAAGCTTTAGCTAGGGTTTCCCTTTGTTCCCTTTCTTCTCCTTCTTGTTCTTGCTTCTCCATCCTCAATCCACTCCCAAACTTGCACCAATAGGAGATTTGAGGCCATCATCTTCTTCATCTTATTGAGAGCTTTCTCTTAATAGCTTTTGTGGAGCAAACCCTCCATTACAAAACTTCCTTTGAGCTCACCTTGTCCATTAGAGGACCTTACAAGTAAGTAATCATTCCCTCCTTCTAGATTTGTGTTCCTCTAGCCCTAGAGAAGCTTCACCTTCATTATTGAAAGGTTTCCTTTGCTATTTCAATGTTTTGACTCTTTAGGGTTTTATTTTGGGATTTTCCTTGTAGCTTGGACCATTGACTTGGAAGAATTGTTAGAGCTTGATTTGCTTGAATAGAGACCTAAGGCAAGTGGATGATATGATCTTTTAAGAGCTTTCAATGTTTTTTTTTTTAGAAATGTGGTTGGTTTTATAAATTTTCACTCATACCTATTTATTGTCTTGCTTTGAAATAAATGCTCATGAAGAGCCTTGTCAGTGCATTTATGGTCATAGAGAAGTGTTGGTTCATAGCATTTAATGTCTCCTTGTGTTGTTCCAAATGTATCTTATGTGAAATGGTTTCCTTATTTCTTCCCTTCTTTATATTGAATGTGATATTGATGGAGGAGAGAATGGGATGGATGTGATGAAGGATTTGATGTAGTTTGAATGAAGTATTAGACTCCTCATTTGATGTATAAAATGGGCTAAAAGGAGGTTGTAGAAGGAAGAGATAGAGAGGAGCTGAATTGGTCCGGAATTAGTTCCTGGACAGTTCGCTCTAGCAACCATGACACTTCGCTCGAGCGACCTGTCCGGAAAAGGGTTCGGAGCATTCCAGTAGTTTAGTCGCTCGAGCGTACCCTTGGTCACTCGATCGGACATCCCAGAACCTGTTCCAGAGAGCTGTTCGTTCGAACGCACTTAAAACTTCGCTCGACCCAATGAGTTCGCTCAAGCGACCTCAAATTCGCTCTAGCGATTCCACCCAGACAGCCATTCCAGAGAGCTACTCGCTCGAGCGAACTCTCCGATCCGCTCGAGCGATGAGCCCTGTTGGTCAAGGCTATGTTTGGGACAATGATTAACTATTTCAACATATTGAGACTATTCTTTGGGAACCCCTCTATGTCAAGGAGATTTACTAAGCCATGTGTGAGGCCATTGGAGGAAGAAACCATATCACGAAGATGGCAATTGAAGTTTTGAAAATTCAAAGTGTATAAGGAGCCCGGAATGTCCCTAAACTCAAAGAGTACCAAATTGTTATTAGATCGACATACGGGGTCCCTATTCACTTCAAATAAACCTTGAACCCAATACTTTACCCGATATGTTAATTGTTTATTGTACTTTATCGATCCCGAGATTTATACTACATGCCCTGTCTTCCCGTAAGCATGGAATTACACTTGAAATAGTTACTTGTCTTGAAGTGTATTGCACCACATGAAATGACAGTGTGCCCTTGAGCAACCCCGTCTTGCCCGTTTATTCATTGTACTTGATTTACTTGCATATGTCTCGATTTGGTATTTGACCTATTAGTCAGCACCACTAAGCTTGGATAACCCTGTTGGTCTGATCCACCGACTTGGAGATCCCCCTCTTGTCCCGCCAGCTGCAGTTTGGATCCCACTACCCGGTTCTTACCGTGGTCTTGCCCCGATACCGCAAATTGCTACTGTGGTCCTCGATGCCCGGCTCGCTACCGTGGTCATGTATATGTATATGTATTTAAAAGATCCATTGTTTCTCCTCACCTCGAGTGACTGAGATCAGTGCCTAGTTATTGCTCTATCACTTTAGTGATAGAGGACTTAGCTTCGTGTGGTTGCCATCTTGATTGTTACCCGTTTCCTTGGTTACCTTTACATGTTTTATGATGCATACTCGTATTTTGAATAAATGTTTTATCTTGTTTAGAGAAACTGTCATTTAAACAGGTTCAAATGTTTTTGGAGGTAAATGCATGTATATTTCATATTGTCATTGTGTTTTATCCATTTGCCAAACCGTCGTGTTTGATCTACTCTTTGGTACTCAGGTCCCGTTGTTGGTTATCCCGAGGAGGAGCACGAAGAGGCAGTCGGAGAACCGCAACAGTTAGTTGAGTGGCGTGCTGATGACGTCATTTAGACGTTTGTTTGCTAGAGAGAGAGATAACATTTTGGGAAACTTTTAACCATTCTTTGGATTGGTATTTTGGTTATATTGACCTTGTAGGCCTCTATTTTTGCGAAATGTAATTAAATGATCTTATATAAACTTTAACTTACTTTTGGGTAACATGCTAATGATCATTGCTCATTCTGATACTTGATTATACATGTGATTTAACTTGTGATTAGAAGTGAACTACCATTTGATTTGCTACACGCTTCCGCACTTAATAGAAATATTCATATATGGTTGTGATATCCTCACCGCGGACACCTGTGGAAAATTAAATAAATGTATCGCATAAGTCCGATGTGCTGTCATTATCATCATCAATCACCATTAGTCCCGATCCCGGATTCCCGGTCCGGGGTCGCGACAATAAGCATTCCTCGTTACCTTCACTTACAGTCTCAATGTGGTACCCATTCATTCTGATGTCTTTGAAAATAATCAAGTTTATTCGGAAACTTTTTGAGAACAAAGCATCTTTAATGAATAGATGGGTACCATTAGATAACATCATATGGGCTCTTCCGGAGCTTTCAATTATCTGCATAGGTCCAGCTATGGTGAATATCTTTCGTGGAATGAACATCAATTCTGAGAAAATTTTATGATTCTTCAGAATGGTGTGTGTTGCGGCACTATCTAGCAAACAGAGATTGTCCTCAGTTCCATGATCCATACCTTAAACAAAAATAATAAAACATCATAACTATGCAATCACATGATTAAAATTGAAATAATTCAAAACATTTACAATAAATTAGGACATTAATGAAGTTTTCTATCAAAACAGAAAAGTCTAAGAAACATGCATCTCAAATGAATTAAAAAAAAATTTAAGTGATGTTCAAAGAATCATGGGTCTTCTAGACTATGCCAGGGGGTGCCCCGAAAAGATAATTAATTGCCTCATTTTCTAGATGTTGGTTATCTTCATCTTGAAAGAAATCATGAGTCTCCAAGTTTGTAATGTCAATTGGAGGCCTCTCTGATGTCATTATATATCAATTCCAGCTCTCTAGATCATTTGTCTCTACTGAATGAACAAAGGCCTTGCATACTTTGTATTGTTCCATCACTTCCTTTGGTGCACGACAAGTACGTGACCAATGCCCACTTCTTCCACATCTATGGCACGTGTCATAAGGCAGTATGAAGGATTTGCCGATAGATTCTGGTTGTTCTTATGATGAGGGTCAGACCACTTCTGGGGATCTTTGAATTTTGGTGGATGACCTTTAAAACCACCTCGCCTAAAGGAGTTATGTCGTCCACCTCTACTAGAGGATTTATGTTTGCCATTCCCCCTACCTCTGCCTTTGTTTAAGCTAAGACTGGCATTTGCTTCAAGAACTGCCAAAGATCCAGTTGGTCTGGAGTTATGATTTTTCATCAATACTATGGAATTCTGTTCAGCAACAAGGAGACATAAGATAAGCTCTAAATGTTTGAAGAAACGTCGCTCTTGATATTGCTGCTGCAGGAGCACATTTGAGGCATGAAAAGTGGATAACGTTTTCTCCAACATCTGCTCATCCGAAACCTTTTCACTACATAATCTTAATCTGGAAACAATATTGAATATGATAGAGTTGTATTCAGATACTGTTTTATAATCCTGTAACCTAATGTTTAACCATTCATTCTGGGCAGCTGGTAGTATGACCATCCTATGGTGATCAGGTTTATCCTTCAAGGATTTTCATAGGCCTGCTGGGTCTTCCTCAGTAAGGTATTCATTTTTTAGGTCGTCATGTATGTGATGGCGCATGAAGATGAGGGCTAACGTCTTTTCCTCTAGGGACATCTTGTTACCTTTCTTTATAGTCTCTCCCAATTTCTTGGATTGCAATTGAATTTTAGCAACCAGTTGCCAACATAAGTAATTGTCTCTATTTATGTTAAGTACTTTAAAGTCAAGTTTAGCCAGATTTGACATTACGCATGAATTGTAATAAGAAATATATATTAAGTTAACTGTGTGCAGATAATCAGTAAAAGGAAAAGAAAAAAAATGAAATATTAACATCAGAAGTAATTAATGAAGGAATTTAAAAAAAAATGGCCAAAGAAAAGTTAGAACATCAGGTTCACAACTTTGAGAATCAGAACTACTAGTTCTGTCAAGACTTCAGGCTTGATTTAGAATATCATGTTCATAACTTTGAAAATCAGAACTGCTGATTCTATCAAGACTTCATGTTTAATTTAGAACTTCAGGTTCATAACACATGATATTAGAATTTCAGGTTCTGACAAATTATCAGAACTTTTGGTTCTATCAAAATTTTCATATTTAATTTTATGACCGTATATTTTATTTGGATTTCAATCAAAAACTCCATGTTTTGATTTATGGATATGAATCTACAAGTTCATATCACTATTCCAACTTCTAGAACTGTTGGTCCATGGATAGGTGAACTTCAGGTTCACATTTAGAATTTCTGGTTCAATTCATAGTATTAATAAATTTAAATTAAAAGAAAAAAATTATACAAGATAATAAATAGTAATCAAACACTATAATTACAATAAATAAGTATTATAAAATAATTTTATGCATTCTAATAAATTGGATTTAAACTATGATTGAGATACCACTTACCTTAATTGCAATCTAGAAAAATTTCTGACCATCAAAATTTCTAGCACTTGTCCCGGGCAAGGGAGCGAAAGAAAAATTTTTGATGTTGCACGCCTCCCAAAGCAGAATGACTCGCTGCCAGCTTGAAAACGGAATTTGTAAAAAAAAAAAAGGATGTTGCACGCTTCCAAGGCAGAATAACGGCTTGAAACAAAAGTTTGGAAAAAACAAAAGAGTTTGATGTTTGAAACAGAAAACCTGGTAGAATTAGGGCATGTTTGTGTAACACTTTTCCGCGGAAAAGTTTACGGTTTTCCGCGGAAAACCCATTTTTCCGGCGTTTGGTGCGGAACAATTCAGCGGAAATGTTTTCCTGCCTCGTCAGCATTTTCCTTGATAATTGTGGAAATGGGTTTCCTATGGGGGGGTATGGGAAATGGTTTTCCTCGGAAAACTTCTCCATCTTTTCCTCATTTTTGTCCATTTCAACCCAAAAGCCCTATAACTCTTTCATTTTTTATTTCTTTATATAAATTATTATTTAATGTTAAATAAATAATATACATGTTGTGTTATTTTCTTCAAAAAATTATATCACCAAATAAGAAATTTTGATTTTCTATAAGGAATCCACAGCCGCACCAAACAACATCTGCACCAATTCAATGAGGAAACTCTTTTTGCACCAAACATGGATTTCTAAATTCTACGGAAATCCTTTTCCGAGGTTTTCATTTCTATGGAAAATGCTGACGTGGCAATTTCCTCTTTCCGCGGAAAGGGTGTGTACACAAACGTGCCCTTATAGAACAAGGCTCCTGGTTGAATATTTTCCAGCCTATGCCAACAAGATTTGACACTATAAGTGGGGGCCAGGTTGGGTAATGTAAAAGAGAATTCATATCTCTCCTCGAAAACCTCCAGACCCATAGTAGTCCTTTCTCGAACCAGCAATCGCCATGCATTTCTATTAGAAAATGGCGGCTTGGAAAACCAAAATATGAGGAATGGTTTTGTTTCTTTTTAATGCACACAAAACGAGGCAAATGGGTTTTTATTTCTTTTCAACCCATGCAACACACGGATGGATTTTGTTTCTCCTTTTAACGCATGTAGAGAAAGAGGATGCAAATCGTGTTGGTAATGTGTTGTAAAAGTGAAAGATTAGAGAAAGAAGATTATAGAGAGAAGGGAGAGTTTTGTTATTATCTTATTAACTGTATATAATATAAAAGTATAAATGCCTATTTATATGCAAAGTAACCCTACAAGAGAGGAATCCTAATTCAAATCCTAACTAATCTCAAGTGGGCATCTACTCAAGCCCAATATCTTATAACATTTATTTACTTGTTTCTCTATTTTGCTATAGTGTAAATGCTTTAATTATCGAAGGGTTTTCAACTTTTTAGACTAGACTAATCCCTCAAGACTTAGAAGAAAGTCAGATAAACTCTCTTGTATCCCAATATAGTAGTGCAGTTTCGAACCTACAACCTCAAAATTGAAACCATGCCCCTAGTCCAAATGACCTACCCATAGGGTTATTTATACTTCTGTTAATGTCATGCTTTTCACATGTTTGGTTTTGTTGATTTACAGGGCTCTGTCCTTGTGCATGCGATCCACACCAATATACAAGTGTAACATGACATGAACACCGATCATTTCCCCTCTTTTTTTGGTTCTCAACTAAGTAAAGGAAAGAAAAACAAATCTTAGCCAAATTAAGGTCAATGATGCACAACTTCACGTTGGCCCCACCAAGGATGTTGTGGCCAGATCTCACATTGATCAAATGATGACCAATGGACAAGTGATCTATTAGGCTAAAAGGTTTAGATTGCATAATGGGAAGATAGTAGGTGTGTACCAATCTACAACCGTATTCGATAGTTTGAACCTTTGATTGAAATCACCCACCTAGGAGTCCGTAGAATGGCGTAAGGTGTGAGTTTGCTTTGCATGTCTTGTTTTCGAAATCACCCTATATTTGTTTGATGTGTGCTTATAAATGCATTTGGCGGGCGAGGAATTAGCTCCGTTGGGTAAAAAAACCTAAGGATACCCCTATAGATAGGGATGTAGATGAGTTCCGATTCTCCAATCACCCGGAGGTTCTGACTCTTTAAAAAACAGATTTGGGTTTATATCTAGGCCCCAATAGGTAGACAGTCCAGGTTCAGTCCTTTTCTGGACTCATGCTTTGAATGGATTAGAATCCGGTTTTTCAAAGGATTCCTCCTAAAAATTAGGGTTTTTTATATCATTCTTAATCCTGACCTATCTTATATATGAAACTGATTCCGATTCAGGTTCCAATATATTAGGCCTTTTTGTCGATGGGATATGATCACTTGCTGTATTTCTTTTATACCAAGGCTTTGGTTGAAAATCATCAGGTGATGGGTTGGAAAAATGGCTCCAACAAGGAGACACTGAATGTATGTATTATTAGTGTATCTGAGTAGGACCCCATGTACTCCGACAGTCTATAGATGTATGGATTCTAGTAGAATGATTGATGACTCCCACCTCAATAAAGATCTTTCCCATGAACTGGCAGTATTTCATAATTGATGAGCAGGACTCTGGTGTTGGTCTTCCATAATATCTCAATAAATACAGAAAATTTGTTAAAATTATATTTATCCCTCTCTCAAAAAAAAAAAAAAAAAATTATCCCTCTCCCAAAAAAAATTATATTTATAATTACTTTAATATTTTTTTGAAAAAGAAAGCATAAGCAGATGGTCTTATTTTTATTTTTAAAGTAATTATAAATTACTTTTCTTCTTTATTCTATTTTCCTGATATTAATCACAAAAAAGTCAAATTTTGAATTTTTTTTAATTTTTTGATAAAGGTAGAATCTGAAATTACTTTTGGACCATTATAATATATTAAGCCAAGAGGTTTTTTGCTTTAATTTTAACCGGTAGTTATAATTTTGACGGTTAGTTTTTTTTTTTTTTTTTTTCAGTTTTCTCCCCACATATCTAATGCAAACTAATTCTATTTTTTTACCAAAAACTACCTCTACTATCCACTTCTCAAACTTTCACTTTTTCATTTCTGCAACTCTCTTTCTGCCCAAACTCTATTATTTCCTTTCTTCTCCACTTTTCCTCTTTTATTTTTATGTGATTAGATCTTAGATTATATAAACCGGTACTCTTATAATATTTTCTTTTTTTTCTTTTTTTTTTTAAATTTATGGATTTTTTTTCATGCATGAATATTTAAGTTACAGTATTGGCCATACCTATGCTAAGCACGGGTCACAGTGCTAGTTGATTATTATTTATCACCTATTGATGATGATGGTGGATGGTGTTTATAATCTAGACTGCCCACAATAAAGGCCACATTTAGTCAATGGACCCAATTGAGGCACACTTGTAGTGCCTTTGGATGAACCACCACAAATTTTTCTCATGGGAGCCAGACTCACACACACACCCACAGTCTTGGATAAGGCAACTCTTATCCGACCCACAGTCTTGGATACATGTGAGTAAAGATTAGTCTTATCCGACCACACGATCTGTGGGGCCCGCTCTAAGAAAATAGAAATCGAGAAAAGCGTAGCATTTGCTGCGATGTCTTGTCAATTTAGAGATGTCAAACGGGCCGTGCCGGCCCCAGCTCCGGCCCACCCGTGCCATGGGCCGGGCTGGCACGGCCCGCCCCAGCTAGCGGGCCGGGCCGGCACGGCATGGCCCACTGGCACGGCCCGCCATGGGGCGGGCTAGAGCGGGCCGGCCCAGGCGGGCTGGCGAGCCTGCTGGGCTGGTCTTTTTTTTTTTTTTTTTTCTTTCTTTCTTTCTTTCATTCTTTCATTCTTTCTTTCTTTCTTTCTTTGTTTTTTTTTTTCTTTCTTTCTTTCTTTTTTTTCTTTCATTCTTTCTTTCTTTGTTTTTTTTTTTTCTTTCTTTCATTCTTTTTTTTTTCTTTCTTTCATTCTTTCTTTGTTTGTTTTTTTTCTTTTTTTCTTTCTTTCTTTGTTTTTTTTTTCTTTCTTTCTTTCATTCTTTCTTTGTTTTTTTTCTTTCTTTCTTTGTTTTTTTTCTTTCTTTCTTTCATTCTTTCTTTCTTTGTTTTTTTTTCTTTGTTTCTTTCATTCTTTCTTTGTTTTTTTTCTTTCTTTTTTTCTTTTTTTTTTCTTTCTTCCTTTCTTTCTTTCTTTCTTTCTTTTTTTTTTCTTTCTTCTGTTGGGCGGGCTGGCGGGCTGCGGGCCTGGCATGCCCAGCGGGCCGGTTCCAGCGTGCCCAGCGGGCTGGAACCCCCAGCCCATGGGCCTGGCGGGCCAACAGGCCCAGCAACTTCGGCCCAGCACGGCCCGTGTCTCGGGCCGTGCCGGGCCACGGCCCGTTGACTAGCGTGCGTTCCGCCCGGCCTGGCCCATTTGACATCTCTACTTGTCATCCGTACAGATATTTCTTTGTTGCCCGAGTTCAGCAGAAACTTACTCGACCTGACAATGGCATATCATTGGGACCCTCAATTTTTAGTGGACCCTCAATTTTAAGTGATAGTGATGGAGCCCTCTCGCACGAGATTGGGAAACGGATTCCCTGCGTTCTCTGTTTGGACCAAACTAGGGCGGATGTAGGGGCGGAGGAATACATCCGCACCGTTATGTGTCCTTTTCTGTATGGTCTAAACATGGGTTCCCAATTTGGCCCATGTTTGGACCAAACAGAGAATCCGGTTCCACGAGATTGAGACTCCAATGGTAAACGCAAGAAATCAACCCTTGAGATGAACCCCTAGTGGTATGTATATGTTATTGAGCTTGTAATGCATTGACATAATTTACCTTGCAAACTGTTTTTATCCTCGTGATTGTTTTGCTTTCAGTTGATCTCCGTGGAAAAAGGTTGATGAGTTTTTAAAAGTACTTTGGTGTATTTAAATTTTCAGGCATAAAATGGTTCTCGGCAATGAATTTTAGATAGAAATAATTTTAATAATAACTTAAATTATTTTTCCTAAATAAAAATTAGTTTACTTTCACAATGTTAGTTGATGAGGAAAAGTCTAATTTTCTAGGTAGGTTGATGCCCCTTTAGGAAAAGGTGTAGGTTGCGAAGAAGAAATGGATGAAAGTAGTAATGATACATTTGAAGATGTAAACCTATTCAAAGATTTGGCCCATGATAGATTTGAATGGTGAAACATAGTTGGAACCAGGCTTCGATGATGATGACGACGACAATAAAAAATTAAGGTCAAAGATGACCTGACGGCAAAATCACTATTTCATGTCTCTTGCTTGCTTTAACTTTTTAAACATAAAAAGATTATAATCATGGGACTAGGGGTCTGTTTGTTTGCATTAGAATACATATTAATAGTATACATAGAGTAGTTAAAAATAAATATTAAAGGTGAATTTTCAAAAATAACAGCAAATAATATTTTCTTTTGGAAAGTAAAATCAAAAGAAGATGTCATTTGATGCTCATTTTTTAAAAATCGTCTTTGATCATTATTTTTAACCACCTTATGTACTCTATTACTATGTATTTAAATGTAAACAAACATACTCTATATGAGCTAGACAGACTATGATGAATGAAAATTTTCCGAGTGATTTTGGGTTTTCCAAATTCTCTTTTTCCTCATCTGAAATAGGGAGTTTGGTGTGAGGCTAAGGTATTCAGGACTTTCCCGACCTACACCTTATATCTTGACCCGCTATTCACGTCAATTGGGTAAATTGATGCAGGACAGATCCCTCCCCACAATGGGTCGACTAACCAATGGGCTAGCCCATTATCCATCTCGACCCAACTCATACTAGGTTGTTCTATCCTATTAAACTTCTGGGAGCTTGAATACAAAGAATTTATAATGATAGATAATATGTCTTATAATGGCAATGCAACATGTCGGGTTGTTTAATGACCTTTACTCTTAGTTGGTTTACCCTTTGTAGGATGAAAAATATTTTAATTGATTGTTTGAATATGTTATTACGATAGTTAATGTAATTGGCGTTTCATATCTTTCAATTTTATTTTTCATTATCAATATAATTTATTCAAAAGTATTATTATTTTAAGCTTCTATAATTTTTTAAATTATGAATTATATTGCCGGTTCTAACCATGTATATTTTACTAGCATCTTTGATTGTACTCTATATATAGTCATTGGCTATACTTAATAAACCCAGCTCAGGATTTGGCAAACGGTATATAGTCGATAAATTTTCACAGGGCATATGTTGCTTAGTACTTGAATGTTGTTCTTGGATCCAAAATCTATCAGGTGTTTTTTGTATCATGACTAAAGAAGAAGCCTGCAATACTGTTGTTGCCCCAAGCCATCCACCAAATGCCACTGCTGATTGAGAAGTTAAATTCAACCATATACTATACTGGATCCCCAAGTTGTCAAATGACCTAATCAGGTTAATTAGGGCTAAGATACTAATACAAGACTTGGTTTTAGATTATATTATTCTGAACATTCAGGATTTGTTAGGTCTTTCGAGCAGTTTTGGCTTTGTCGTATTTTTACAAACTTAAAATAGAAACAAAGGCCGGAATAATTAGTCTGGTCCAAAGGGTTAGGAACTCTCCATTGGTGAAAATAAATAACAACAAAGGCCTGGGAATGAAAACACCAAAAGAAATTTAGGTTTTTTTGAAATATCTTTAAGAAAAATGTTATATGTAAAAGAAAAATATATTAGTTATCATCATTAAAATTTATTCATCAAAATAAAACAAGAATGAGTAAACTAGCATAATGCGTGGGATAAAAATCCTCTGAGAACCCATACCATACAACACACACACACACACAAAGAAAAAAAAAAAGACTTAACTTTACGTCTTCCTTTTTAAAAGGCCAATATAATTAAGAAATAAAAGGAATTCTGCTAATTCACAAATATATGAAATGAAAATTTGTGATAAAGTAAAAAAAAAGATATAAAATGTATTTCAATGTTTTGTAATTAATAAATTAAATAGTATAAATCTCAATAAGAAAATAATAATATTGAATGGAGAAAGCAAATCTTCTGAAAATGGTGCAAACTGTTTTGGAAAACCCCCTTATTATTATAGGAAATTTATGTTCTCTTTTACATTAATTGCCCTCAATATTTTTTTCATATAGTGCCTACCTGGGAAACCCCTTTTTTTTTTTTTGGTACCTCGGCAAAGGGGCTGGGGACCCATTGAACCCACGCCAGTGGAAAAGCCCTCGAGGCGAGGGAAAGGGGCATGTCCAGGCACAGGTGAGAACTTCTTAGGAAAACTTACTTGTGCCTCAACTGGATTAAATCACTAATTTCATGAGATGGGCTCTATAGAAACATCCCATTTGGAAAACATAGAAATTGGAAGTCTATAATAATTTAAGTAAAAATCTTACCATAGAGGAAATCTTTATAAGAATTTAAACTTGAAGGGCAAGCTACTAACATTGATATTTTCTTTAATAATTCCCTTCTAGGCTGATTTAGTACTTCCATGTCCACTTTTCAATAACATCCATGCCCTCTTATCCTAACAAATATTGCAACTTGCAGAAACATACATTTAAGAATAGCATCAGTATCTTCAACATTATTGTAAACATTCTTAAGCTTTCCATCCTCCTATAGGATGATGATATGTCAAGTTTCAGGTTGATGCTTCAAGAAGAAATGGGGTATAAATCATCCCCAGTCACCAGTAGGAGCTGGCCCGAGAAATCTGGGTATAAATCTTTCACTTTTTTCTGACCCAATTGAATTTGGGTCCACATCTAGATCCAGGTCCAATTGAACCGAGACATGGATACCTGTGTATATAATGTATTTGATCCACTGTAGGTAAATATAAATAGCATATCAGATTAATATCATTATTATACAATAAAATTATAAAATATACTTTGATATGTCCTTTCCAGGTCGAATCAGGTCCATTAGAGTCAAGCCTGAGTCCCAGCCTGGGTCTGG
Organism: Cinnamomum chago; assembly: GCA_038049695.1. NCBI lineage: Eukaryota > Viridiplantae > Streptophyta > Magnoliopsida > Laurales > Lauraceae > Cinnamomum > Cinnamomum chago. The sequence goes on along the minus strand of CP142453.1, from coordinate 25,184,714 downwards.
GTTTGGGCCCAACATGGACGCTACCCGTTTAAAAAAATCTCAAATTTCGCCTTTAGTTGGCACACTGCATTGCTCTACCACTGCGATTATGTGAAGAAGTATTCAGCGCTGGAATTCTGGTTGCAATGGCTGGGATGCACAGATGACATCCCCCAAATCACCTCATAACCAACCAACACAATTTTGCCAATTTGACTCAGTATTTGGCTAAACTGCTCTTAATATAGATACAGTTACAATATATCACTATCATCAGCGTCTTATCGTCTTTTTTTTTTTTTTGTGTGTGTGAAGGCCTTATCTCGACTTAGTTGAGATCTATGACTAATTTAATTGAATTGTAAACAAAGCAATTGACAAATCAAAATCATCTAAGCATTATCCCATCTGGGGTCAGCACCATCCACAAATTATCTAATGCATACTTTAATTGTATGGTGCAGCAAAGCCATCCATCAGTAGAGTTGATGGTAACTTGATTGAATGTAGACAATACCATCTTTGTGACCTTGTTATTTGTATGGTAAAACTAAGCCATCAAAAGAAGAAATGATGGCAACTTAACTGAAATGCAGACATATTAGCATCTTTGGTACTTTCTTTGTGGTAGATAAACATCCTCTTCTTCACTGGAGCATGCCTTATCTACAACAAAGAAAGGCCCAAAACGGCCCATCTCACATGAGATTGCTTAACATTAATTGCAAAAAAAAAAAAAAAAAGAGCCCAAATTGAGAGAGAGATCCACTGCATGCGTATACTTAGGGTCAGTTTGTTTGCAAAGAATTGAATATATCAGAATTCATGGTCAAATAAGCTCCAATAAAAAATTATTAAAGAGGTAACGGATAAGGGATATAAGGTGGAGTTGTAGATGTGACATTTTTCTAAGATTTGAATTACTAGAGTAGTGGCTTGGTAGTCATTTTCCATTTTTCTTTATTCATTTTCTATTAAAGGGGAGATTATGTGACTGTGAGTTTGGATTTCACTTTTGTTTCTTCAACTTAAACGCTTTAAGAAATATAAGTCTTCGAATTCCAAGGAATTCAATTATATGAAATGGAAGAGGCCCTTACTGTGTGAAATGAAAGGTGCAGAATCATTTTTGAATGAGTGAATGATAGAGAGAAGCACGGAATCCTCTTTTCCAATTTCCAATCGCTACTTTGGAAACAAGGGTACATTTTTATGAACATTGAACGTGATGATTCCTCTTGGGAACATGGGTAGCCCATTTGGTTGGAAACCCTATTTCTCACCTAACCGTCCACGCTCAATTTTAGGCTCCCCTTTCAGTTGGAACAGGCTTCTTTCTCCATGACTAGGGTCATGGCCCCAACCCCAGCCCCATGGTCAGGCACTAAACAGACAAAACACAATACATAAATAGCATTACTCTTTGGAAATATTAGCTGTTGTTATTATAGTATTGAGAAATCTCATCATTATTACTCCAATTAGCATAAGATATACACTTGCATTATTCATCTATAGTCCATGTCAGAAATATGTTTATTGAAATAATGGTCAAAGACTCAAATGATAGATATGTTTGGTTAACTATATGACTCTCACCCTCCAATCAAGATAAATCTTGTACTTAAGGATAGTAAATCTTTCCAAAGAACGATTCTCCACTTTAAAGTGAAAATTGCATAGGAAAGACTTTTAGAACCAAACCAACATGATCATTGATTGAACAATCAAAATCATTTGTATTTTTGGTCCATGTCTAGGATCTCATCTGTGAGCAACATCAGGGCCGGCCCTGGGGAAGGGCTGTAAGTGCCCTTTTTTTGAGGGGGCCCAAAATCCCCAAAATCCCTTCTACTTTCTTTTTTTCAATCATTTGGTGAGGACAGGGCTCATCCAATGGATTCCATCGTCCTGGGCATCAATAGACTCATCATCAAATCATCTGAGAGTGCTTATTACATCACTTATTTGAGCATCCATCAGAGGGGCCCACCAATGATATTTTATATTTGATGGCTGAAATTCTGGGAGAATCTGGTCTAGTGTTGGGATGATTTAGGGCTTTTTTTTTTTTTACAAATAGATCATCAAGCCTTCAGTCTTACACCCATTCTTCTCATTTGTTAGTGGGGCCCACCAATGATTTTTAATTCCCCATATATGATGCTTAAATTCTGGTCTGAGTTTTCTTTCTTCTCTTTTTTTTCAAATAATTATACTTTGGCATCATCAACCCATTGCCAATTTTTCACATCAGTGGGACCCACCGATGATATTATCATATATGATGGCTGAAGAGGCATAACTTTTACTCTTGCCCTGGGCCCTGAAAAATTCAGGACCGGCCCTGAGCAACATAAGGGGGTGGCAAGTTGGGTTCACAGGTCGGATGTAGAAATCCTCCCTAGCAACATAAAGCAAAACTCTACCACTGATGTCCAACACAATGTCCCCCCTGCAAAAGCCTTCACAAATCACAATACAAAGCTTTGTATAAACTACTTTAAAGCTTTCCCACTATTTACTCTTTGAGTGTTTTGAATTTTGTGACATGTGAACTCTTCTGTTCTCCCATGTGCGGTATCTTGAGAATTAAAGCACATGACCTTGTAATCCCACATGTGGCCACTCAACCCCCACTTAGCAAACATCAATCCCTCCCCATCAAAAAGCCCTTGATTCTTCCAAGGGTGGTGGTTAAGCAACATTAAGTGGTGCTCATAAGAGAAGTAATAACAGACACCAATGTCCATCACCATCGAGGACAGAAGATGTCATTCAAGGGCTTCTTTGGTGGAAGAAATCCACTTCGGAATAATATGTTTGAGGAAATATGATTTTGGATTCTTTCAGGCATGTTTGTGTATACACACACCCTTTATGCGGAAAGGGAAAATTGTCGCATCAATAAATTCTATAGAAATGTAAACCTCAGAAAATGATTTCAGCAGAATTTAAAATTTTATGTTTGGTACGATTTTTTTTTCTCGCTAAATTGGTGCTAACGTTGTTTGGTGCGGGTGTGGATTCCTTACTGAAAATTAAATTTTCCTGTTTGGTGCAACAATTTTCTGTGGAAAAGCAACATACCTTGTTTGTAATTAAATTATCCATTCAAATTGACACCCTTGATTAGCCACTAAACAGTTGCAAGAATTTTATGATTTTAAAACAATTTATATAAGTAAAAAATATAAAGTTTCAAGCTAAAATCATGAGACGTCTCTATTCTATCGCCAACCATGTTCATGCAAACCATGCATAGGGTTGGCGATAAAGGCGATTTCCACCCATAAACATGCATCAGAACCATAGTCATTAATTTCGTATCGTTTTAGTTGAAATGGCCAAAAAAATTTATTTCAGTCAAGTGGACGAAATGAAATTTCTGCCAAAACTTTTCGGTTTGAATTTTTGTCAATTCCGGTTGAAATTCAAGATTTCATTCTATTTCGGCCAAAATTCGGGATTCGGCCGAAATGGTATCTCACATAATATTTTTTTTTTTACTTTTTAACACATATATATTTTGTATTGCTTATATTTTCCCAAAATGTAATTCAAAAAAACTTACTATAATGGATTTAATTTATATTTATTACTTTTTTTATTTTTTTTACACGTATATATATATATGTATATATATATTATGTTATGTTTTTCCCGAAATTTAATTTCAAAAAGTTTCACCAAAATTTCAAATCGGCCAAAACTTTTCATTTTGCAGGCCAGAGTAAAATGAAGTCCGAAACGATATTGACAACTATGATCGGTCTATTTGCTACCATGAGAACCATGCGCATGAGAATATTTTCCATATGTATGACCCTGATTATCTTAATGCTGCTTTATGAAAGTGTAGTATGGACCATTGCAAAACCCATCCATTGAGCCGTTATTAAAAGATCAGCCCTGCTAGCTGTCCTGGCTGGGAGACCGGGCCATGGGTCGGTCTCCCAGTCAGGACACTTAGACTTTCTGTTCTTATAAGATTTTAGCCTCTCATAGTCGGATAGTACTACCATGAATGTATATAGGCACGTTTAAGAAACACACTTTAAGGAAGTGAGAACCATCATTGTAAATATATAAGTCTATGTTTGACATGTCTATTTTCAAGCTCTATTTATCTAAATATCTAAAATGAGTAGAAATTTGAAAAATAAAAGTATTTGGCACATGATTGCTTCAAAAAAGTAGAGGCAAATCCTCTTAAAATAAAAGGCCCCACTTCTAAGCTTGTGAAAATAAGACCTCTAACATCAATTTTAGGGCTCTAATTGAATAAGAGCAGAGATACCAAAAAAGGCCCAACTCTAATTAAAAAAAAGGCTCTAATAAAATAAATCGCAATTATACATCCAAGCATTTTGGAATGCAATTTCGTGAATTCGCCACTAATAGGATTACTGCACAAAGAACGGTTTCTTACCCGAGTAGTATAGAGCGTTAGTTCTTACCTGGGTGTACGGGGTTCGAACCTCGGGTATGTCACCTCTTTCCACTTGTGCGGGCTCTTTTTCCACTTATGTGGGCTTTATTCCCATATATGCACGCTTCCTTCCCACTTGAGTGAGATACGGGCTCTCTTTTGGATCCTAGTCCCTCGACTGCAACATAGTTTAAGGGCACATTTGTGCGGCAACATATCTCCTAGGCTAGGAAAAGGAGTGGATAATCTGACCGTTTTTCCCTGGCAATTTTTTTTTTTTTTCACATTACAGCTACTTTTTCTACATGGAAAAGTATAAAAGTAAACCAAATTTTCTATGATCCTATGAAAACAGTATTTCCTCTGAATTGGATCAGAAAAAATAATTCATGGAGGAGGAAAAAGTACACAAACGTACGAAATGTGATAAGTATAAAATCAATTGGCAATGTGAAGAATCAATCATAAGACACCCCTTCTCATAATTAGGTCGGGGTAGGGTACACTATGGACAAATAATAATACATACTTAGTTGTGGTGCCATCAAGAAATATGCATATAAAATCCATATGCGTGTGGACATTTGTCATGTTTGGTGTCCTTTATATGGCTCTATATTTAATTCCAATAGCTATCTCAATTAGCCTAAACCTACGGTTTTTATTCGAAGGTTGTAGGTTTAAAACTACACTATTACACTAAGCCTAAAGGAGAGTTTTCCTGACTTCCTTTGGACCAGGAGGGACTAGTTCAGCCCAAAGGATCAAAAACCCTCAGATAGCAAAAATATATATATATACATATATGGCTCCATATCTTTCAATAAAGAGTTGTTCTTATCAGTTGGGGATCAGTATTGACCCTACTAGATAAAAGATGTTAGCTGATTTGGTGTCAATCAAAACTCAGACTATTTATAAGTTGATACTTGAAATTGAAGAATCTCGTTCATCATCTTAGATCAGACTACTAGCAGCATCCAAATGCAATAATCACTTCTTTACAACTTAAAAGGAAAATCTATATATACCCTCTTGTATGTATTTGTTGGGAACTTGGGTCCAGGGGGCCCATAGACATGCAAGTGTATTCTATTTGAAAAAAAAAAAGAAGGAAAAAGCTGGCATTTAGAACAACATTAGAGGATCCGGACTCTTTTAAGTACACACACAAAATTCACAAAAGCAAAAAAACAAAAAGATAGTAAAAAAAAGTACAAACACAAAATTCAAGCAATAAGACCAAGGCTCTCAATAGGGGGCCCATCCACTTATTGACAATAGTTCCCACCTTCCTCTTGCATGTGCGTGGGCCCCCACTGTACGCAACTATCACATGTTATTAGGCTCAAAAGATTCCCCCACACCACCCCCACCCCACCCCACCCCACCCAAAACCGCCACCAGCATTCCAAAATGTTGCAAATAATTGGATGAATCTGCCAATCAACGTCTCCCTTTACCGCTCGGACCACCTCCAGGGCATCCGAACAAAAAATGATCCTTGAGTATTTGCCTGTCTTAATAGCCGACGCACACCCGCCCTTTTTTTTTTTTTTTGCTAACGGAAGGTTCCCAACCCTTTGGACTAGACTATTTCCTTCGGGCCCAGAGAGAAGCGGGGTAAAACCCATGTGGCCCCTAGGTAGTAGCACAAGTAAACTCAACCTTCGGCTCCTGAAGAGGGGGGAACGGGGGGTCGATACCAAGACCTCTAGCTCCGAAAGAGGGAGGAACCGTGGTCCTGACCACTCGGCCAACCCCTTCAACATCTTTAGTAGAACTAAATCTAAGTTCTTTGGAGAAGCTTGTGGCCACAAAAGAATCCATAAAATATAGGGCAAAACCAAAGGCCGTATCACCCAATGACCTCAAAGTCAAAAGGCATCAACAAAGAGGACGGGAGAATGCTTTAGTGGAATTTCTACTAGGAATTCACCATATCCAGAAATTCCTACACATGATGTGAGAAGTTGTCTCCTGAAATTTTTAAATTTCATTTTTCTTTACTAGTATTCCTGGATTCCATCCAATTGAAAGGTCTCTTTTGACCTTTGGGGATCCAGGAATTCCAATCCCTATGTATTTTAGTGGAATTCTTGGATGCTCAAGCCCAAAAGGTTATCCAAGAATTCCACTTTGTATAGAAATTCAAGAATTTCCCCGACATGAATTCCTTGATTTCCAGCAAAGAAACAGGAATTCCTGAATGTTCAAGCCCAAAAGGGCATTTAGAAATTCCACTTTGTCTGAAAATTTAGAAATTCCTAAAACAGAAATTCCTAAAATTAGAGCAAAGTAGCAGGCCCACTCCAACTCTCATTCCACACAATCTATGTCGCAGGTAACATGTATGTGCCCAACCTCTTCCCAACCCAATTATTATTGAGGTCGGAATTATTATCTCCAAGTAATCGGTCAACATGTCATTTGTCAATCCAAACCTAATAAATCTGGACTTCAGGTTGAACCACTACTTGGAGATAAGATTTTCGACCTCATTAATAATTGGGTTGGGAAGAGATTGGGCCCATACATGTTACCTATAAAAATCAACCGAACCCAATGGACCAGACCCAATCCAATGCCACCCCTATGTGGGTCCGGGCTGGACACAAATTGGTCTGTAGAATTGGGCCATGTGACTCGGATTGAGACACTCATGTAGCAATTTTTGTCATTTTGACTTTCGTGTCCTTTTGAGAAGATCTGCTAGTAAAGTTGTCTGTTCGTTTTCAGTTTGTAAAAACTCGAGATGGGACAATCCTGACCGTTGGAATGGACTATTCATGAGGTGGGCCATCATGTCAACAGCAACCGTCCTCCACACCTGTACAACTGCAGGGGCAGGTCACATGGCAACCTTTATATGTCTTGCTTTTCATTTGTTTACCTAATACCTACCCTTTTTTTTACTTTTCCCTGTTGAAGGTTGAATGTATCTCTCTCACATTTACTTTACTTTGATTTTAAAGTGTGTGGCGCTACACATGAGATTGTTGAGAATTTTAGATAAAAGAATTCGAGTTTATAAAAAAAAAAAAAAAGTTTTGTTCAACTTACTGAAAAATAGGATATATCAAGATGAGTAGATTAGCTTAAAAAAGAGAAAAATAAATTTTTCGTTGACTATATGGGTAATAATAATTTTTTTATTTGAATACATTAGACTTATTTGTGCAATGAGAGGATTATGCATTTCTACACAAAAGAAAATTTTACTATTTTATCTCATTTTTTTTTTCTTCTATCAAAGGTTTTCCAACCCTTTGAGCTGGACCGATCCCTCCGAGCCTAGAAGAAAGCCGGGTAAATTCTAACTCTAATGTTGTAGTGTATTTTAGAACCTACAACCTCCGAATGCTAACCCTGATCCTAAGCCAACAGAACTATTCGAAAATCAAAACTCTCTCCGTCAAAGAAAATTAGTTTACGTCTCTATTATATTATTGAAAAAAAAAAAAGAAGCATTGCACCATATTCATGCAAGAAAATGAGAAAATATTATCACTTATTGTCTTTGTAGAACTTTATTTATTATTATCGATCAATGATAGGCAAAGAGAATATGACTATCTTATATGGTGTATAAAATACAATGCCTCAGCCAATGACAGTTTGATGTGATGCAGCTCATGCTTTCATCAACCCACCTACTTAAAGTAATGATAAAAATGAAGAGTAATTAGCAAGTTATCATAAAAGCTTAGTCCTTTCATTGACCACAAGATGGTCATTATAAGATATCTGTTGCCTCTCTCAAATTTAAAAAAAAATAAAATCAGAAGACTCCAGACTTAAAAAAAAAAAAAAACCAAACACCATGTGTGGTCCATTCTCTCACATTGCCAAAACCAAACAAATAAAGAATGTGATGGTGCATTTGTCAGGTGGGGGCCTAACTTGCCCAATGTTTCCAAGACCCCCATTTGAAGAAAGAAAACATGACATATCACATGTGCTCCCACGAGCCTAGCGAGGGATTTAAAAATCACCCATTGATGGGGACAGGATCATTGTATCATCCACCCCTCCTTCTCTCTCTCTCTTGCTTGTTTTTTAAAAATTTCTCCAAATGCTCTCATATGTTTCCAATCATAGACATATATTTGTCTTGGCCCTTGGCTTGTTATTAATGAAGTGGGTATGATACAAGAAGGGGACTAGGTATATTTGAACTATATATATATATATATGAATTCAATATTTTATTTACCATAATATAATATAATATTTATTTATTTATTTATTTATAATGGGTGCATACATATTATAAGAGAATTAAAGAACTCATACCATCTCTACCTCTTGTCAAAGAATTAATTAAAAATGATTGGTTATTTAAGGTGTTTGCCACTAATTTATTATTCATGCTGTCGCAATGGATGTTCTTATTAGATAAGTGATTATACATTGAACTTGGCAAATAGTTTAGGTGTAGATGAGTAATTTTGACAGCAGATCTGTCCTTTTTTTTTCTTTTTCCTTCATCCAAATCATTTGTATTATAATTGCACTAACCTAAATTTTGTGTTAGTTAGAGTGATGTATTCCATTGATTTAGTTAAAATACGAAAAACGGGACTTAGCTAAATACTAGTGTTTAGACATTAACCAATCAATCAGTGAATATTGCTCTAATTGAAAAACAAAGCAAAAGCAGGAAATTCCCCAGTAGCCACCCACATCATGTCACAAGGCCTTCTTTATTCCATTACCAGTCAGTTGAGCTGACTTTTAGGGTGGCTCAACTTGATGGGTGCCAATTCCAAGTCAGACTCATAAGTCAGAGCCATGTAGTTCATCAGCTGCTTGGATTTGATCAGTTATCTAATTTAATTTAATTAGTATAACTTTTTTTTTTTTATAATGTAGGTTCTTAGTCCTTTGGGTCAGAATAATTCCTACGGGCCAAGAGAGAAAGTCGGATTAAATTTTCTTGTAGCCCCAGTGTAATAGTGCAGTTTCAAACCAACAGCCTCCGGCTGCAAACCATGATCCTATGCCAAATGAACTAACCCATTAAATTAATTTAATTAGCAAAACTTGAAACACTACTTTGAAGGGTGATCTGTGAGCAACAAAAAGGGGGTGATAAATCTTGTAAATTTGTCTGATAGAGTGGGGCCAACTTGACATAAATGGGTTGTTTATTCACAGGTGAATATATGTGGGGTATGGCACATGGGCACATGGCTTTTGTGGAGAAAGTGAAACCAAACTCTCCTATTTATTGTATGAAAAAAAGAGGCCCTTGTATAAAGTGGCAATGCAGCTGGTCCCTTGTTCTTAAAGTATCACTGTTCTTACCTGCATAGTTTTGCAGAAAATTGCAAAAGAATGAGGTTGGAAGACTTCTCAGCAATGCCATGTGCCTAAACATCACAATCATGTGATTATTGGCACCTGAAAGCATGGTCACAAATATGGTCCTCATGAAATTATTGTCTGGAGAAAATGTGGTAGACCCATTACTCAATGCTAAATGCCATGACCATATAAATCAACATGTGGCTATTTTTCTCAATTGAATGTGGACCATTGATTTTCTCCGCCGGAGAATTATGAGCTTATTTATCCTCTTGCAACAGCCGAGGCAAGAACTTGTAAGAAGAATTTTGCACATGAGGTCCATCACATTATGACTTAACATTTCCAAAGATGTATTAAGTTTTCACTTATTGTCTTAGACCAAGATTATGACATGACTATTATTAATGGTTTTGGCCATTTGCGAACTATAGTTTAAACTATGGTTATGAATGAGTAAATTAAGATTAAGTGGAAAACTCTGATAGAAGAGGAAATAATATATATATATATATATATATATATATGTATATCATGTTAATTAAAATAGTGTAAGCATGTAGATAGAGTATGGATCGTCTACCTTTAAAAAAGAACATGTGCCATATAGGTCATTGACAACAACAAATACAAGAGGTTCGGCTAGAGTCTATGACACCTACGTAGTATTTGTGTGCTCGGTTGCATAAAATATGTAGCAACAAAATTGGAGGATGTTATTGCTGGAAAAATGGATAGAGCCACCGTGTTTTTGTTTAAGTTTGAGCCAAAATAAAAGTGAGCCACATTTATTTTTAAGGTGGGACTATATGGAAATGTGATCTATTCCATGAGTAGATTAAGAACATATATTGAGTTGATCTAATCCATTGAGGAGTGAATGAGAAATTGCCTCCTAACACCACTATTTGAACATGGTAAATATGGAAATACAAGGAAGTGATAAACTTGCATCTCACATTGCTTTGGAGCTAAAGATTCTTTGGATATAAGTATGTTTGCCTTGGTAGTAAATGTCCGAGCCCTAAGGGGCATCCCACTTTTGTGGAGGAGGGAGGACCTAAACCAATGTGAGCTCACCACCACACACGTGCACCTCGGACTTGGGCTTCATGCACGAGTCGGGCCTAGCTCGGCCCACTATCCATTAATATTTTTGGAGAAATTTTATTTAATTAAATTTCTTTTGCCAAATGGGGTGTGTCCGAAGTCCAGAAGGGCTTGTCCTTCCACAACTAAAAGGGTGTGCCCAAAGAAGTCTGTCTGTTCACCTAAACAGTCACTGTACCGAACAGATGCAAGAAGCAAGTTATTTAAACCCATCTCGTCCATGCCTATTTCTTCATTCATTCTCTGCAATTGCATTGCATTTGAGTTATCAATCGGAGTCTAGAGAGAGTCTGTCATAGTTCTGGTTCACCGGTCACACAATCTGTAGTGCGGCTACTATGTAAATTTGATCATTTTATTCTGGGATACAAACGACACAGAAGCTAGTCACTGCGGTGGCGAAATTTGTTTGAAGGACATATCGTTAAACACTAACCTTGATCGACCTCTGTTCTACTTTCAGATTGCCGGATTACTCAATTGTTCTTTGTTTTTGTCTGCATATTGTAGGTGAATTTACTTTCCAATTTATATTCTGTATTACTGTTATTCTGTTTTCTGTAGTGCATACATATTTTCCTGAATACTGAACTAAGTATGTATATACTCGGAATAACAGTTATAACACCTAGAAAGAGTTATTCTGTCTCTCCATTCCACTTAAAAAACAATAATAAATGACCTATGAACCCCTTTTTTCAATTGTGCAATATCATTGTCTACATGCCACTTGACCTTTTTGGATTTTCATACAAAGTCTTTTAAAATCGTCACAATGGAGGGTCCCTAGTGTTGATGAGTGACATCTACTCAAGGAAGAGTCTTGAAAAGTATTTAAACCGTCTCCAAGTTTTGATATGAATGGTTATCAAAAGAAGTTTTAGATCGATGGGTATCAAGGCAAGCCGGTCGCGCGCTAAATCCCAAAGTTTCCACAGTATAATAGAAAATGCATTGAATTTTCCAAAACACGTATATTTGAACTAGAGAAGTAATATTTGTGCCGAAAAAGAAATTGAACTATTCTTTTTAATTTTACGAAAAATCATTTCCTATAAGGGTATTCGCAATGATGGAGGAGCGGATAAGATTTGTGCCGTGCAAAAACAAATCTCTGCACCGTGTAAAGTTACAATACTACATAATTATACAGAAAGCGACTGAAAGCAACACTATAAAATATACATGGTCAAGGAGAAAATGTCCGACTTTGTATTAAAGGCAGCTTTCTCCACTAATTTTCCCCATATGGAAATGACCCTTGGAAGATAATAAAATCTGTACAAATCTGAGTGATCCCCACGCTGCTGTGTAAAGATAATACAAAGTTACTTTTAGAATATTTGAATTAGGTAATCAAAGAAACTTGTTAAGCTATATAAAGTCACTGAAGAGTATATAGTAATGGAAAAAGTAGAACTTGAAGGTGAATTGGTGATTATGGTGAGATTAATTATTGAATAAATTTACATTGAAAACGATGTGAGGTCTATCCAAAATCAATGTAAAAAGAAATGGAAGGGTTTGCTTTTCCATGATGTAGAAAATGATATAACAAATGAAGGTTGGTGATTTGGAGATAATTAAGGTCTTCTTTCCAAATTCCAACAGTAAGATAAGGGTCGTTAGACAACGATGGAACAGTCATGGTTCATCTTCCCACCACCCAATGACATCTATTCCTTGGCATGGCTTGTCCTTTTTTTTTTTTTTTTCCTTGCAACTTGAAAACCAGATCAAGGAAAAAAGTTAATGGTGCTGACTCTTGTTAGCCAAGAATATCAACCTAATGAGAGTGATGTGTTCGCTAGAATTATCCAACGTTGAAAAATTGGCCTAGTTGATTTGTGACTCTTGAGTCTTTGAGACATCTTATTTTTTATAAAGGGCAAGTCAAATTCAGGGGCCATTAATACTGTATATGAAAAATATTGTAAGGAGTTTTTTTTTTTTTTCCTTGTTTTTTGTTTTCTTCTTATTTTTGTGTTTTATGAGTATGCCTACAGGAGAATTAATGTTTTATTTTATGGTGTATACAACTTTCCGTCATTTTTATGGTTCATATTTATGATGAATGTGGATTGGCAACGAAACATGGGATCCAGACTCCAACAATTAAGTTGACGTCTCTCTAAAATTCCAAATTGCTTATTTAATTGAGGGAAATTCTTTAAATTAGCATTCCAAATGACACTTTTTCCATATATGATTCTTATAAATCTAAGATTTGAAAAGCTTATCAATCTTGGGTATTTTAGAATTCCACATGGGGCACATTGTTTGAAATTCTTTAGATATATTCGAATAAAAAAAATGTAAAATACTTGCAACCAGACAAACCGTTAACGTGCGGCTCTCAAGTTACGGGGCCATTAATAACCTCATTAAATAGTCACATGCTCCTTCCTCTTTACAGTTCTTAAAAACAAAGAGGCCCTCTTCATAAATATCTTTACAAAACAAGATCAAGATATAAATGCCATGTCCCCATCAAAACACGTGCGAGGTGGAGTGAGCTCATTAGGTAGATCACATGGCTACCAAGCCAAACCGTGCACAGTTGGTAATCTTAAGCCTCCATTGGATTGCATTAAAAGCCCAGTGGGTCCCACCTCATGAATGTTCCACATCAACAAACCAGATGGGCCAACCCACCTACTAAAAGCCCAACATGAATTCCACGATGGGTCTTTTTCACATAGGTTTATAGGGCCCACCTACACGCAATGCCAATAAGTAATAATAAGAGGATGAAAACATGGCCATCACCATGGGATAGCTCTAGCTTATACTGTGGGACCCATCTTTGATCTATCCAAATCCTCTCTATTGCACCTACTCTTGTGATTTTTTTTATGGTTATCCCAATTTGATGTTCAAACCATTATCATCCTCCATCCTGTTGAAGTATAGGAAAATCACTTTTTTTTTAAATAAAAAAAACCCAATAAGCATTAATCCCAAAAGAAATAAATCAATGACTAAGATGATCTGATTAGAATATTTATTTTACAACATATTTTTCACTGATCAGAAACTCAATCCCATCCAAACACAGAGGCTCCGAAAAGAGGGGTAAAAAAGTTGAGCCGCACAAAAAATAAAGGATTTCTTTTATCCCAATGATCATATTCATCTCCTTACACAAATACAATCCTCCTCTCTTAAATATCACTTTAATTTAAATTGAGCGCAACATCAAATTGATCACGACTAACTATAAATTCAGACATTTAATTTTATTTTAATCCAATGATGGCCCACCCCACCCCTGATATGGGTCAGGAAGGCAAGGTTGGATTTGAGATTTGGGACCCACTTTTGTAATCACAAAGATGATTGGCTCACCTGAAAGAATTGGAAGAAGAGGATGAGGGTCCCCAATGAGGAGCAGTGCAGTGCACATGCACCAACCAATTTGGTCCCATGTCCCATCAGCCCACGTTCGAGGCTCAAATTGGAAGCAGCTGCTACTGTGTCTTGGACTCTGGATAAAGATCAAAGAGGGAGAGGAGAGGAAAGATACACGTGACCTGAAGAAGTCATTTTCTTCTGGCTCACGTGTCTTTTGAAGCTCACCAAAAGACCTGCAGAACCAAGGAAACACTATAGTCTATAGGAGCACGTTTCCCTCTCCTTCGCTGTTTCATATTACGACACGTGTGGAAGCTTGTCGGCCGCTGCAGCTCCACCATTAAAAGAGTTCCCATCTTATTTTTCATTCAGTGCTCCACCTCATCTTCCAATACCAGCTGTCGCCCACCTCCAAGAATCCAATGGAAATGAATGGTACACGGCCGGTGCATGATTTTTCACTCTGGTCCCGCATACGACAGCATGTGAATGATAATCATTTGGCTAATAAGCTTGAGTTCAAAACTAAAAATGTATGTTTGATTCAAAATTATGTTTGAGATTTTATTTTGAAGAGAATAGGTTTAAAATGAATAAATATACTATTAATCTTAATATAAGGATTCCAAAAAGTCAAGTCATTTCCATGGTTAGGGACGGCCCGGCGATTTGCGAAAAATAAAGCTTCTTGTGATTGTTTACTAAGTTTGATTAAGATCAGTTGAACTCATAAGCCAGATAAATAAGGCAGTTTCTTTGACATGCTAATGAGAATAGTTTAGTTTCCTTCATGTATTAACAAGTTAACATCAATACATGATACATTACTCTTAGGGAAAATGATAAATTACTTGGTCAATTCAATGTTTAGGTGGATTTTTAATGGTTGTTTACATTCTCACCCTGTAAACAAAATAGCATATTATGAATTTTTGTTATTGCGTTAGAGAGAGGTCATGCTTTCCTACCATTTGTTTCCGTCTCTCAAATAGGAAATTAACATCCAATCTATTATAAAAAATATTTTTAAAAAAAGTGTCGCACTATGGGCCTGTTGGTTCAAAGTATTTCTAACAAAGAATTGGACATGTTGGAAATTTCTAGCATGATGTTACTTCTTATCCCCTGAGCATTCCAAATACTTTATTTGATGTAAGAATTTAAAATTACAAACCGTGTGGAGAATTATGAGAATTCCAAATGCTGCCCTCCAAAAATCGAATTCTAAATGCTCAACCCCCCATATAGCACTTGCAATGCTGTGATTTACAAGGCTAAAGTGCTTTTTCATGTGGTTTGAAATTCTGAATTATTTTAATCAAACAAGAGTATTTGGAATGCTCGGGGGATAAGATATTAAATCATGTCATAAATTTCCAAAAGGCTCAATCCCTTGTCAGAAATACCTTGAACTAAACATGTCGTTTGCCTTGTAAGTTCACATAATTATAACATTCCAAATGCTAGAGCGGAGTTGAGTATTTGGAATTCTACCTTTGGGGTGCGTGCAACATTTTGAATTTTTAAAATTATCCCAAACAAAAATTCTCACAATTCTCACAAACAAACGGGCCTTATATGATGGAAAAGGAAATTGCATGAATATCGCTTTTCTTGCTATTCTTGCCCCAAATAAGAAATTGTCATCCTAACTATCATGAAAATTAGTTATTGCTTTTTTTTTAATCTAAAAAAGGTGCCACACCATATTATAAAAAAGTGAAATGCATGTAATGCAAAGTAATGAAGAATACAACAATTGTTCCCTCAATTTATTTCGTTAATGAAGAATACAAAAACTGTTCCCTTAATTTCATTCGTTAAGCAAAAGGAGCAACACTTTTCTTCAACAAAATCTACTACGTCCGTTCATCTTTCACGATGTCCCAATTTAGCAAAATAAAAATAAAAATCTATCTTCTTTATTTTCATAAAAAGATATTTTACCGAAGAGCTAGATGAGTGGCATAATGTCTATGTGGGCTTACATTCCAGGTCGTATGTTCAAATCTTGTTACAAACCTTTTTGGAGCACGGTGTATAAATTTCATTGGGTGCGCTTGGAGAATAGTCATGTTAAATTGGATGCTCCAACAGATATGCCATATTGGAGATGTCAAATCTCATTTGATGGCTTATATAGTAATTTGGTATTTTGAAACTTGATGTCTCCAAAAGTAATAACTCTACCTCATAAGCCAAATTTAATATTATATTATTTTTTTGAATTTTACCTCTTTTAAAATAAAACTTACATTAAACACAACTCTTCTCCGGTGGTCAATTTTAAAATAAAATTAATAAGCTAAAATAAAATTTGACATCTCCCTTTCTCATATACCAAATATGACATTTCACTCTAAAATATCAAATGTCATGTCATTTTTTGCATGGTAAATGAAGTGTTAATCCATTGCCAAAAATTTAAATTGACCACCTTGACTTTGAAGGAGCTTTTAGAGATGCTCTCGTGTTATATACCAACAAAACTGAGAACACTCACCAATGAAGGAAGGAAAAAACTTACCACATAACGTACATGTGTGCTGCATGTGGCATGCATACCATATTTGGTAGTGGTGGTTGTGGTGAATTGCGATAAACTACCGTACCTCCTGCCCATAGCATTCCAACCTGCCCATGGCCATGGCCATGGCATTCCAATTTCCAATTGTGGGCGGCCTAATATTGGTACCCTGCTTTTTGATCCTCAAATGGTCGCCATCATGTTCCTGTCAAAGGATATAAGAAACGCCCTACTATAAATTAGGATTTTTCCATGGTCAATATGAAGTGACCCACAATTTGGTTTTATATATATATATTATATGTGATTAACTTTATTTGTTATTTTATATTTTTACTGATGCAGTGTTTAGAAAATACAAGATAATTATTTTATCATTTTAATAATGGGATCCAAGGAAATTGTCAGACTAAGTTGCCAGTACAGGGGTTATCCAAATTTCACCAACTCATACTGAGCCTTTGGGAAAAAGTGAAAAAAAGGCCCACACACATGGAACAGGATCTCGCAGAAGTGGGAAAAAAGCCCACAAGTGAGAAGTGGTGGTGTACTTAGCGTTACCATCACTTATTAATGAGGTAAGTGGTCATTCTCATAATGATATTTGGTTGATAAAAACATGTGAGAAAATAATCCTCCAGTGTCCAGCCACCATTTACTTTACCTTGTGAATTACCAGCCACAGGAAAGTTTCGAGATTGAAAATACTTATTTTATCGATCTCCCTCTACTTTTCCTCTTACAAAATAAAAACAAATGTTAATTTACCAAAACTTTTACTTTTATTTTACTTACCATTATTTTTACATTGATATGACATTTCCATTACCTTTACTAATAAACAAAACTAGCATGTCATTAAAAGTAGAAGGGGCAAGATAGATTGGTAGTTCTGGTAGTTGAATTAGTTCAACTAGTGAAAATGCTCGTGCAAAACACAATTTGCTTCTATAAGGAAAATAACAATAACAATAACAATAATAATAATATCATCTTCGGCTCACCTATGATCAATCAAATTAACCTCAAGAGTTGTAGTTTGACATTGAACCAACCATCATCTATCATTGCATTGAGTCATTAAACTCATGAGTTCACACTCATATCAAGTTGAATAAAATGCAAGTGTAAATTATCAGACTTCGAGGTCCAGAAGTCAAGAGTTGGGATGGTCTGATTAAGCTTATACTTTGCCAACCTAATGCACACAAATAACTACCTATTCTCCCTATGTTATTACTTGTATTAAAGTGAGCTGCATACAAAAACGAGCGTCTTTTTAAGTGCAATCTTGTGATTTTATTTAGCATTCCCTTCTAAAATTTGTAAAGAAGATGTATATTTTGTGGATCCAAACTCTATAGAAAGGAAACTGTTCTTTTCCAAATAAAGAAAAGAAAACGACATGCGATGGAATTTGTAGAGGCCATTAGATTACCGACTACAAGACAGCTTTGGGTCTAATCATATTGAGAGAAAAAAAAATTCAACCCATCAGAATTTGTAAATTATCTGATCTAGAGGCTAAAATATAAAATTTGTCCTTTATCTATTGATTGTCTTGAGTGAAATACATATATACAACCAGGACATGGGTGAAACTTTTGGCCTTATGTCATGTTTTTTTTTGGGTTTTCACAAGCATAGGTGATGAGCAAAGTTAATATCTAAATAAATTATCCTCTTTTTTTTTTTTTGCCATCAGAGGCTTCCCGATCCTTTGAACTGGACTAATCCCTTTGAACCCAGAGGAAAGCCGGATAAACAACCCTATGGCCCGAAGGTATTAGCACTAGTAGACTCAACTTACAATTCCTGAAAAAGGGGGAACCGGGGGTCGATACCAAAACCTCGAACTCCGAAAGAGGGATGAACCGTGGTCCTCACTACTCGGCCAACCCCTTGGGGTTAAATTATCCTCATCCAGTACTATATGTTGCAACAATATTTTAGTACAAAGTTTGAAAATCATCGTCATGACTCGTGATATTGTGAATAGAAATGATCCTATGATGTTGGTCATATGAGATTTTGTTTACTCATTACTTCCGATGATCAATGTAGGGCTTTCCTTTGTTTGATTAAAGACATTCAAATCACACATTGCACTGACCCTGCACTCTCCCAAGTTTCAATCCAATTTAACTGACATGCACCGGTGGATTGATCAATGGTTAAAAGAAAAAGGAAAAAGGAATGATTGAGATTCGTGATGAGAATCATCCAATTGATGTATAGGGTCATGATCATCAATCTTTTATTAAATGGGGTTTTATTGGATTTTATCATAAAACTGTTCATGGCCTTGACGACATGAGATTTTCTTGGATTTTTTGGACTTGACCCACATGGGTTTTTATTTGGCTTTTGGTTCAGTGGGAGGAAGAAGCGAGCAATTACTCAAGCACATACAACTCGTGAAACCTGTTAAAATAGCAAAAGTCCATTCCCTGCTCTTCCCGTGATGTGAGTAAATATGAAATATCTCCCCCTTGTACTTTGTAATCTTTCGCATGAATTCTCATTTACTTTTCAACAGGCACTGCCATGAGAGTCTCGTTCTGACACATGTTGCATGCTTTGCTTAAATGCTAGACGTTGTAATTCAGATTCAACTTTGGATAGAAATGACAATAGTTCAAGTTAAACGTGTGATCACAGTACCAAGGCTAAACACCCGATTGGTACTGTGAATCTGTGATCAATTTTATGTTCTATTCTTTTCATTTATTTTGTTTGCTAGATTGAATTAGTGACTTAAAAGTTGGTGCTTTCGGTGTGGGCCCCAAAGTGAGGACCAAGGCCGAACACCTAATAGTACTGTGAGACAAAGTGCTTTGCCAATCAGCTATCAACATATGCTTTAGCCATTTGGATGTGCATGAGGGAAGGGGGAATATGAGGGAGTTTAGACTTAGTCAGGTTTTGGACTGATTTAAGTTTTGATACTCCAACTAATTCTAACCTATTTATGACCGTTTAATATGTTTATTAAGAAAATAGTATATATTCAAGAAATATCTGAAATAAAAACTTATGAGATAACTTATATCACAAGTTATATTCTGCTAAGAGGCATCTTTTATGGGTTTATACAAAAGGTAACTTTTTTACCATCATGTAGGAAACTCCATGATAATTCCAACTTCTTCACACTCACTGGCGTCCATTTAATAAATTAGTACTCACCCTAATTTCATAGAAATGTAAATAATATTCACCATTAGATTAAATTTCATAAAAGATATAACTTAAGAAACCATTGAAATTCAATTCGACGGTGTTATGGTGATTGCTAATTCATATGAGGTAAGTGAGTGTGATGTGGTTGGATTTATCATGGGGTATTCCACGCGGTGGTAATAAAGTTACCTTTCATGCAAATCCATGAGAGAAAAATTTTAGTAGAACACGGAATATAAAAAACTCTTTTCCAATTCTTTTCATTACAAAATCTTTTTGTACACATCAAAGACAACATATTTAGCCTGGATTTGTGCTTAGTTGGTCAGAAACATAGATGTGTGAGAGAATGTGTAAGTTCAAGTGATCCATGTAGAAGAATAAAAAAGAAGAAGACGTGAATCTAAAGTAGATACGATAAAAACCTTTACAAGTGGGGTAAAATCTTTCCTATAGTACCTCAAAGCTCCTTTGTGGATGAGAATAAGGGGTTGTCCAGTTGGTTGGATACCTTACTTCTCACCTAACTACCTTGGCGTGGATTCTTGGGTTTCTCTTCTCATGTGAGTAGGCATTTTTCTCTATGGTCTTGGGCTTCTCTTTTTATGGGAGTATGTATTTTCCCTTAGGTGGGGCCTCTATTGGATCCAAATGCCCTTGGGTAGTTAAAAAAGAGAGTTTTCTTTAAGGAAGACTGTTTAATTTGGCTGGGGTACTAGGAAAGAAACTAAATGGTTTTAATATTTTTGTCCTTTTGTAAATGGTTGTGATTTAAATCCGGATTTTTACTAAGCAAACCTATTAAAAAAAAAAAAACCCTTTACTCCTATTTATATGAAGTTAGCATAGGACGTGATCACAAAAGTTAAAATTGTAATTACTTTTTACAATTAGTTTCTTACCTTTTTTTTTTCAACTTCATACAATGCACATGGTCAAGTAGTAATGGAGATTCATGTGAAGAAACTCGTATTTACAGCTCAGCGATGCTTTACCCATTAATTCTAATATTAAAGGATATTTATATGCATCCATTCCTTACTGTATTACAGTGAGGGACAACTTGATGAGGACCGCCTAGGGCCCTAATGATCACGAGATTGAGAGATTAAAATATAACTTTTGAATGGACCGAAATATTAAATTTGGAGTCAATAACATGCCTTTAACATCTTCATCCGTGACCCATAAGTACAACGACTTTGTATTAAAGAAAAGATCCGACTCTCGATCCAATGGTCTAGTCCTTTTGAATTGGTGGCAATTCAATAAATCCAATGCAACCCCACGAGTCTATGTGCGTGAATGGTTCAGATAGATCATAAAATTGGCCCTATTTCCTTTGTCCTATGATGAGAAATAGATCCCTAAGAATATTTCCCTCCCATGTTTATCACATATTTAAGTCCTCCATTTATTTTTTTAATAATACTTCTTAAAAATATCAATAGAGAGCAGCCATTTAAAAAACCATTTCCGTATATGTTTCTTTTTCACTTTTGACTTCATTCTGCTACTACAAATAGTAATAAAAGATTATGCGAATGTGGAATTTCTAAACCTGGCGCACGTGGACCGTGACCGGAACAGCCGGTTCTCTCACCAGACAAGCCGGTAATCACCTGACGCAAGAATCTGCAGTTGGACGGATTAGATCGAGCGTTTGGTGGGAGCATCAGCCACCCATATAATAGGAGACCACAATGGCCTCACTCCCTGCCCTCTTCCATTGCGAGCCAAATTGCAATTCTCTCATCTTCCAGGGCTCGATCTCTGCTGCAGAAGAAGAAGGAAACAGATTGAATTCTGCTCAAGAGGAGTTCTTCTGCAAATTAGATCTGAAACAGAGGGTCGTTTTGCACTGATTCTTCTTTTCTTGGGTTGCCATGGAAAGGGATTTTTTGGGATTGAATTTAAAGGAATCTGTGTCTCTTGTGAAGGAAGAGACTGTGGATGGAAGCAAAGACCAAGGTATTGATCTGATTTGTTTAAATTCTGGGGTTTCTCCCCCTCTTTTCCCTTATTTTTGTGGGGGTGAATTTGGTATGGTGTTAGTGATGTATGGAAGTTTTTTTCTATTCCAATTTTGGTATTGTTGGAATTTATCTTCATGTTGATGTGTTTAGAATCAGATCCTTTTTTGTTTTTCTGGGCTTTCTCTTCTTTGTTTGTTTGTTTGTTTTGTTTTTTTTATCCATGTCTCAAACTAATGGAATGTTTTCTTTCTGTTCATTCTTTTGTGGTAAGGCAAAAATGTGATTTTTATTTCTAGTTTCATTTTTAGTGTGGAAATATCTGCTAAGATGCGCATGTGGTGTACAAAATCTTTTTATTTTTGAGAATTATTAAACAATTGGAGTTTAAAAAAATATAATTTTGATGGTACCGCCGCTCTAATACCTGATATTTTCCAGTTAATTATTGAAGTTTAACAAATTCTTGTAGAGCTGTTTGTACGAAGAAGAGTAGCTAAAAAAATTTGCGAATGAAGAGAAAATTATGTGATATTATATGGTTGTAGGAAGTCGCATGTAGCAATATCTTACGGTCCTAAAATATCGCATGAAGTGCTCGAAAACGCACTGGCGTGCGAGTTTTAAAGTTCTATAATTGGCCTACAAATGTTAGAGCAACTCCAACAGATACTTCAAATGGCCATGTCATCCTCCAACAGCTCTAAATGACATATGAGATTGTCTCCAACAGATACTTCATATCCTACATGGCATTTGAAGTATGTGATGGTATGCCAAATTTGGCATACCATAAAGCATACTTCAAAATTTTTTTTTGAATAAAATAATGGTGAGAGCCCACTTGCATTTGAGTTTTTGGGTGCAAATCTTTCTTTTGCATAAAATAATGATCATAGGCCCACTTACATTTGCATTTGGCATCTCTTTTGGAGTTGCCAAGTTACATTTGCCAAAATACATATGCCACATCAGTCTTCATTTTTTAAAAAGCATATCCAAATTTAAAGTATCTCTTGGAGATGCTCTTAGGTCTTAGCGTAGAAAGAAATTCAAAATCCTAAAGAAAAAAAATATAATCAAACATCTCTATTGGATCATGGGCAGTAATCTTAAATGAAGTTGTTTCTATAGTTTTTGTTTTTTTTTTTTTTTCCATGTGTTGAACTTGAACTTGAAGTGGTTTCTTAGTGGTAGAGTAGAGGTTGCTAAGCTGCGCCGGGGTTATAATGCGCCAGCAAAAAGTAGATGGGAGTACTTGGGTTGGGCGGTTCCGGCACATTTGTCCAGATTGAAAAACTCAAACCCGTGTGGGTCCCACACGGGAGGGTCGGTGCAGTCAGGCTCGTGGGCCACATCAGGCACTGTATCACTGTCAAAAAGGCTAAGCCAGCCAGCCGTACACTGGCTGTTGGTGGCTCGACCTTTTTTTCTTCTCGTGAGGGCTCAAAGCGCGGCGGGGGGGCCATGTTGGTGGGGCCCACTTATATTAGCCACAACACTACAACAGTGTTAATCTTCTGCACTATGTAATGATGAATGGGATATTCATGGCCTCCAAAGCTGAGAGCACATGAAAGTGTGTTGGGGGGAGGGGGAAGTCAGGGCTGTTCCTGATGTTGATGGGTCCCACAGTTGTCATGTCCATATCTCTCATTATGCCATGGATTTCTATCTTTTGAGCCTATAAATGGGGCTGTGGGGCCCATCAGGCGACTGCTATGTTGGTATCAAGTTCATGTGCCAGTCCACATACTGATATTTCATTTGTATTGTGAGAGAGATGCATGTGGTAATTTCTTTATTTCTTGTTTTTTGAAATTTAGATATAAAAACACCTGTATTTTCTAGTATTTACAAAACAACCAGATGATTTTCACCTAAAGAGATCAAGTGAGCCCTTTTAATTTAGAGGGGTTCCCGCTTTTGTGGATGGCTGTGATTGAAAATGTTGCACCATCCACTTGTAAGATGGAAGGCACGTGAATGTTATTATATATATATATATATATATATAGGGAAAGTTTCAAGTGCATCCATTCCTCACCATAGGGTGAGGGACTCTTCCATAATTGGGAATTTTCAAGTACAAAAGTTATTTTTCAAGTACATAGGTGAGGTACACTTCCTTGTCTTCATGTGCAAAAAGGGGAAGTGTCCCTCACCCTATGGTGGGGGATAGATGCACTTGAAACCTCCCCATATATATATATGAGGAGGTTTACATTGCGCCCGGGTGTTTTCAAAAGTGTAAACACCGCTTTTTGCAGCGAATAAGAGGAGTCTACGTAATCATATCACTTAAAAGAAGCTTAAATGCCCATTCATAACTTCTATTATCTCTTCCTTGAAACTAGCTACAACTCTGCATTTAAATCCCAACTTAGAAAGCAACTAATCCTTTCCTTGTTTTCCCCGGGCGTTTTTAAAGTGGGAGTTTCTGCCTCTTTTTAATAGCGCTGATGATTTGTTAGTATTTTAAGAGAATCTATAAGAGATACACATTTGTAGGAGAATGTATAGGATAGAGAATAGGATATGTGTATAATTGATGACATGTGTTACACTTTCATTGGCTAAAAAAGGTTTTTTTTTTTTTTTTTTGGAAAAACACCCGGGAAGTTTATATATATATATATATATATATTACATACAATCATTTATGCTTTCTTCGTAATATCAATCAACCACATTAATCGGTGGTCGAATCCTTTTCCGGTCTTGTTGAAAGACAAAAATGTTGGAACTACTTTATTTTCTTCTGGGCAACTTTAACAAGAGCTCTCAGTAACGCCTTTTAGGGCACTTGTAGAGTTCTTGTGAATTCCAGAGGGTTTAAGGATCTCATCAACTTAAAACAAAGTCCAGTTGATAACATGTTATAACCATTTGATCCACAAAATGAACGAGTGGAGAGGGCACAGTTTCTATCTCGTTTTCCTATTTTGTGTCCTTAAGTAAAATGGTTATAGCATCCAATGAAGTAGATTTTCTTTCTTTTTTTTTTTTTGAGTTGGCTAGATCCCAAAGTTGTCAATGAATTTTGTAGCGCTAAGTGGCACCACAAGCTTTACTTCCTCTACTATTTTGATTAGTGGCAAAAGCGGTCGTGCACTAAAGCAATGAGGAGAATGAAGAATAGGACATGTAGCATTAAGGTGTGGCCCAGCGGTCCCACTATACAAAAGGAGAGCTTCTATTGGCACTGCGGATTTGTCTCTTCATACCGGGAAAAAAAAATCATAAACTACCCCCCCCCCGTCGGGGAGGGAGAACGGCCGGCAGCCAGTGGCGGAAGCCCTGGCTGGCCTCCCTCCCCCCTCTACCTCTCCCTCTTTCTTCCTTCCTCCCCCTCTATTTTCTCTCCCTCTCCCTTCCTCTTATTCTCTCTCCTTCCCTCCCCACCTCTTCCTCTCTTCCTCCCCCTCCTAGTCGCCAACGGGGAGGGAGATCGGGCTGCAACAAGGAGAAGGAGAGGGAGGGAAAATAGAGGGGGGAGGGAGGCCAGCCGGGGCTGCCGCTGCTGGCTGCAGGCCGTTCTCCCTCCCCGTTGGAGACTGGGCTGGGTGGGGGGGAGGATGAGGGAAGAGGGGGGAGGGAGACAGGAAGAAGGGGGAGAGGTAGTTTAGGAATTTTTTTTTTTTTTTTTTTTTTTGTGTGCGCGGTGTGGATAGACAAAACCGTGGTGCCAATAGAAGCTCTCATACAAAAGACGTTTTATTGGAATGGTCATCCATAGAAGTTGGGCCCCATTTGATGCTTTTGGCCTTTTAATCAAAGATGGAGAATTTGAGTGTGAACCCCTCTTGCTTCCATATCTATCATCCACTTTCATTCCTTTGATTGGACAATTGAGTGTCATTTGACAAGACTGATATTATGTAGGTAGCTAATCTAACGTCCTTCATATTTATAGGAGGGCAATTGGGCTACACCTCCATGTCACATGTCCTTTAGAAGTATTGTCATGGCATTAACAAGACAATATCCTACATCTAGAATTTGTGAGAGAGAAGCAACTTCATTAATTGTATTTGGTGGAGCAAGTTCTCTTTGTCAAATATCTCAAATATCATGATTATATCGCAATTTAAAAAAATAAATAAATCTGATCACTATATTGTCTTGATAAATGTAGTTTACCGCGAGAAATGAATTTATCTCGTTGATTACTACAAAAGTCAGTAAAACCAAAGTTTTTTTTAGGAAAAAAAAAGAAGAAGGAAGGGTAGCCTTTTTAGTTTCTTGGTCTTATTTCTATCATTATTTGTTTAAACTTATTTTTATCTTTGATAATATTTTTTCTAATCTTATCCAGATTAAAGTCGTAGAGTTAAATTGTTTCAATATTGGGTTTGGAAGCGACTTTAATAGGGATCCAGATTTGGACACTTTCTTCTTTCAAAATAGGACACATGGCAGAGTTTGTAGAGCCCACTAACACTACCAGATTCAAGAGTGCTTTGAGATCTAGCCAACTGAAGAAAGGCCTATAGGGTGCTTAGCTATTGATCTAAGGCCATGAAATGGACAATATAAAAGAAACTTTGCCCTATTCGCTCACCCATTTCGTGGCCTTGGATCAAATAGTTCCAACATCGTATGGACACAAATCTTTGTAGTTAGATCTCTAAATCCTCTTGATTATAGTAGCACCAACAAACCTTACAAACTCTACCACGTGTCCTATTTTGAAAGTCGCATATTGAGGGTCTTGTACTAAAGCTCACGAGGATGTGGATCCCTTTATTTGACAAGCAAGAAGTTCATCTCTCTTGAGGATCCAGACTTCATAGACAATAAAGTAAGCTTACACAAGTGTGGGCATTTTGTCTTTTAAAGTATTTAATGTTTATCAGCAAGCCTAGAAAAAGGATCTAACTGCTGGTCGTAGTGGTTGACTGATAATGGGAAGAGTGTATAGGTGGTTGTATATAAAAAGCCTAAAACTAAGCATTGGTTTTTCTAAATGTTAAAGAAATTATGTGGTTATATGTAAACTCTGTGTTATTATTATTATTATTGAATGGTTGTTTATCAAGGCCTGGGAATTTTAATTTCGAATGACCTGGCCTTGAAATGCTGTTCTTTCAAAATCCGTGCCTACTTGGCCTGTTTTAACAGCCCTGAGAGTAACACAAATGAAGTATCATAAAAATTAGAGGATGATGATGATAATGGTGATCATGATGATCACATATGAGTTCTACCTTGAGGAGTGGAAAGGCAGAAGTCACGAAGCCGACCTTCGATAGTTTGTGTAAGGCTTGGGTGGTGATGATGATGATTGAATGCTTAAGGTAGTTCAATAGCTGCAACATTTGAGTGATGTCCCTTCATTTGATCACCTATGATATTGCAGTATTCATTTACCAGTTTTTGGATTATTTGGGTTGTGTGATTTCCACCTGAATTTCCTGTTTTGAAAGCAGTAAAAGCGTCTCTCATAAAAATAAGAAAAAACAGATTGGATGGTTTAGGATGCCCAATTGTCACAACATCTAGGTATATTGCCCTATCTCTGGTTTGGAGTGTACTGTATGCTTCATAGACTCATTGTATTCATAAAACTAGTAAATTGTATGACATTTAGCATGTTTACCTGTACCTTTTCTTTCTTTGTTTCTTTCTTTCCTTTAAAAAGGAAATTGTTTCTTAGGTCATTCTCGTGATTTCCCACCTAGTTTCCATGGTTACGGTGGACGGTCAATTTTATGCAAAAGTTAGATACCCACCTTGTAAAAAATGAATTAGACTTAGAGATGTAGGTCTCCACTATTCCCTTTGGCACCTCACCCTCTTTATGAAAGCCTTCACCCTCTAGTCTATTGGTAGACACCGGTTGGATCCCACTGCTTCTTTGCCCTCGGATACATTTTTCTGTTTCCTTTTCTTTTCAGAAGCTACAATAAAGTAATTAGTTTAGAATGAGCAGCACTCTATTAAGGAAAATGAGAACATTGTAAACTTGGGATGTGACTCTACTAGCACCTTAGATTAGGCTGTACCCAATATGGAAAAATGCATTTTCCTTGGATGGATCTTAACAATCCAACAAATTCCTTGTACAAAAATGTTCCGTAAGTCGAGCCTGACTTGGACTTGATTCACCTTTTAATTAAACAGGGTTGTTTTAGTAACTGTAATCTGGGTCTCTGAAGTATTTACTTGACTACTTTGCCATGTTACCAAAAATCAAACTCTCAGGTGTTGTATAAATGAGACATTGAGAATCCTGCACATCTTAAGTTTATATTTTCAAGTGACTGCAGTTGCTAACTATATTTTAATATTTTTATACATTGTAACTCATGTGCATGCATCTCAGTTTTTCTGTTTTGATACTGTACTTCAATTGTTTTGGGGATTGAATTCATCCTATGCATGAGCTTTCCTTATTTAGTTTATAATATTTGATGATATTTAGGTAAATCTCGTCTTCCATCTTTTCTTGATAAAAATAGACCTTATATGATATGAACCCTAGGCATGTATTATGACTTCCAATTAAAGTGAAGATGGTAAAACAATTAAAATCTTTTGATACCTTGACTTTATTGTGTTTCGCATGGATTTTATATTAGGTGGATCTCATTCTATTGTTTTAAAGCGATGCCATATAGTTGTTGGCATGTAAATAAGAAAACCATGACTCAAGATCCTCTCTCACCAAATGATGGTAGTTGGATCTTGTTTAGAGTTGGACATGGAAATTGTTTTATAGAAGGCAGAAGCGTGTTGGTTTTTTAATTGTCTAAGAATACTATAAAAATGGTAAGTAAAATTTGAATCTGTGCCTTGATTTTCATGGCCAAATATGAATATGGCCTTGGCCTCGTGTCTTTTAGGTTTTAGGAAGTATCTGGTGTCATGATTGGTGGTGTAATCTACTGATCCTTGAATATTGTGATAGATCTCATTTCTTTTTGGACTATTTTTTTTTTCTTTTGTTATTATTTCTTTTGATCAGATGGATTATAAACAATTTTATTATGATAAGTGTTTTTCCTAGTACAGTTATTATAAAGTTCTGTTGCCATGCATTTCTTTAGTTCCATATTCTCTGGAACATAATGTGTACGTTGGCTTGCAGTGTTCATGGGAGGTCCTGGGATTCAATGGGCTTTCGCAAACAAGGTCTCAGCTCTGCCTCATTTCCTATCTTTCAAGGCAGCACAAGAAGAGAGGCCTAAAAAGATGATATTTGATCCAATTACCTCATCTGCTTTTCAGCCTGTTTCTCCCTCAAATGTATTTGATTCTGGTCACAAAGCCCCTGGAATATCCCAGGTTTGCATGAGATCTACTTCTTACATTGATGAACTATATAGATGTATAATTTAGGATGATTGGTCTGGTGTTTGATGTATCTATCCTCATTGAGTAATTATCATTGGGCATATGCTCCTTTTTTTTTTATATATATTCTTTTTGACTGGTCCTCACATACACTGTTGATCTCAGGACCCAGTAGTGGTTCCCCTAAAAGGGGCTAAGGCTTTACAACTGCTCTGTGTGCTCTTTTTAGGCTTTTAACTGTGTAGGGAACGAACTGAAAAAACTCATTCTGGTTGAGTGACCCTCACACTATGGACTTTGATGCCCAGATACGGCATGGATACGGCTAGGATACGCCATAGACACGGCAGAGACACGGATTTAACACATAAAAATTGAAGTATCGGATACAATACGACACGATACGGTGCCCATTTCGAAGTATCCGTGCATCATAGACTATGGATCTGAGCCATTTTATTTAACTTGATCAAACGATCAGGTGAAAATTCAAAAGGCAGTGCGAAAGCGGCATCCAATTTGTTGCTACAAAAGTCCAACAATTGTGATTTTTGTGTTCCAGCCCAGCCCAAGCAGCATCCAATTTGTTGCTACAAAAGTCCAACAATTGTGATTTTTGTGTTCCAGCCCATCCTAGGATTGGATGGTCCTAGCCATGGATTGGAAAACTTTGATACTTAAATATGAACTTTTTAGAAACAAAGTCTATCATTGATGACTAAGTCTGACTGATGTTATTTCAGCCACAATTACGACCAAAGCGACAAACTGCCTGAAATATGTGCATCCGTTCCATCTTTACTGATATTGAGTGCTTGATAAGTAAATCAAAAGCTGCGATTTTGATTTTCATTAACATCAAATGATACACTTTCTTTATGGTTTTGGTTTCTAGAAAACCATCAATCTCGACAGACAGGGTGCCCACTTTGCGATGCAAGCTTATCCATTTCATTCGGTCGATGGCTCTCATTGCTCTCAAGAAATCCGAACCTTCCCTGTTTCCAACCATTCGTTCTCAGTTCCCATGACCAATCATTTCTTCAAGATCCATGGTGCTTTGGGCGGCCCCAGTGCGACAACCAATCCTGTAAAGCAACAGCCTCTTGGAGGGATTCCTGTGGCAAACCCACATCATATAATTCCTGTCATGGGGTCTATGGCTGGGACTTATGCTTCAAGGTAACAAAATTACCAGAATTTTATTGATTTAGATATGTTCTGTTGACCTTTTTTTTTTCCTAATGCCATAAAAATTGATCTTGCTGTAGGAACCCCTCCAAGCTTGTGGCTGCACCTGCACAAATGACGATATTTTATGCTGGCACGGTGAACGTCTACAATGACATCTCACCAGAGAAGGTATTAGGATTGTCCATTATGTTTCATGTGGCATTGTTGAAACTATGCAGATTATTATTATTTTTTTTAAAGAAATTTGAGCTGCCATTCTTCTCATGGTATTTATTACATGTAATGGGGCCCATTCTAGGTTAATTCAACCAACCACCTCTCACTCAGTAGTCATCACACACCTTTAATTGAACCCCATTTAACCTATGCAACTGTTGAAATGCACATGGACTGTTAGTGTGCATAATTGTTTCATGTTCCAAGTCACAAATGGGTTTGTACCAGTGGGTTCCACTGTTTAGTCATCCTAACTGTTGATAATGGGCCAGAGGGCAGCCTGAAAAGGAGCGGCAGCCTAGTCCTTCAGTTGGTATGTAGGAAAAAGAAGGGTTAAGAAAATGCAAAAATCATCCATATTCAGAAAAGAAGGCTAGAAGTTAGATGGATGAGATCTTACTATCTACCTGTCTTTTCATTAGACACAGTTAATCTGTTTTAGCCAAGAAGAAAAGACAGATAAGATGGCTAGACTTTTTTTTTTTAATTTTCCAGAATGGTAGATAATATGGCTAGATGTAAAAGGAGTAAGTTAAAAATGCTAAAAACTCTATGGACCAAACATATGATGCAAGAAAATCAAGATCTATGAACCAAGTGACAAAAAAAAAAAAAAAAGGAATTATGTAATCCTACTCAGCAAACCAGGATCTTTTTACATCAAGAATACCGTGATCTAAGAACTGTGAATCATGAATTGTGATCCAATGATCAGGGCAACCTTGGTTTAAACCTTGATGCATTAAGTCATGGGTTAGGACAATCTGATGGGATTGATCTTTTGCCCTCCCCTGCTTATTTTACGTGTTCAATGACTTGCATGTGCAAGGATAGTTTTCACATAGTGCCAGATTGTCAATAGTTTGCTCTTTTTGTGGTCTGTTTGGATGTGGAAAATAAATGAAGGAATCTGTCCACAGTTAAAGATTTGTACTGTGGACAGCACTTTTTGATTTTGCATGTGTTTAATGACTTTTCTTGTGCATGGATAGCTTTTCATGACCAGATTGTTAGTAGTCTTGTCTCAAGGTTTTTGTGTTTTTTTTTTGGGTGTTATTCCTGTTCAGGCTCAGGCGATTATGCAACTGGCTGGTAATGGGTCTTCTGTGACTGCAAATGCTGCAATTCCAAGAGCCCAAGTCCCAGCATCCGTTCCGAAACATGCTGTGCAGGATGGAACTAATGGGAACCAGTCTCAGGCATCATCGCCTTGCTCGGGACTTTCAAGCCCAATCTCTGTGACTTCGCATGCAGGTGCTCATTCAGGTGGTACATCTAGCAACACAGATGACTTGATGGCAATGAAAGCTGTCTTGCCTCCTAGAAGCCAGGCAGATCCTCCACAAGCAATCACATCTATTGGAGCTGCAGCTGGAACTCTGATGCCAGCAGGTGATGCTTATTTTCTTCTTGAGACTACTAAAGACCTAATGTTCTGTTCAGCCATGATTGTATGAAATTTGCTACGCTTGAATAATTCTTTTAATAAAAATAGTCATCATAACATTGGCAATTGGGTCTGCAGCGGTACCTCAAGCTCGCAAAGCATCATTGGCAAGGTTTCTAGAGAAGCGCAAGGAGAGGTAATTTGTTGGACTAATTACAGTTGACTTATGGTTTTTTAATAAACATTGTAGGGGCGTGTGATTGATGTATTTCAAATGGTTAATTGGACAGCCTGGTCACTTGTCAAGTTAATATGGATGAGTAGAACTAATTTCTGGGCTTGATTTAGTTGAAGGAACGGTAGAATTGACGATTCTAGCCTACATTTTTTTTGGGCCACTAATAACCTAAATTCTGCTAGTCATGGACAGGATGATGAACTGGTCCATGAATGCAGATTAGTTCCTCCAACTGTAAATACAATCATGGATAGAACGTCCTCAGGGGTTGATAGGTCTTCTAACTTCTTAGCTTTCACTATGTAACTTGTTTTGTGGTATAATGCTTTTATACCATAGTGCCCTTTGGTCGGGCCTCTTTGTAATTCTCTTTCCTTAATATATTTTCTTCATTGCCTATCCAAAAAAAAAAAACCATCCTCAGGCCTTGTTCTCACATGTGTGGCCAAGGGTTTCATCATCTACTCGTTTGATCTGAAGGGCTTATCATGGATTGAAGGGCGCCCAAAATATCCTAGTTAGAAATATTCTAGACTTACCCTTATCATATTAATTTTCTCATGTAGGGTGACAAATGCTGCTCCTTATCCCTGCAAGAAATCCATAGAGGATGCTCCTGGATCTGATGCCGCTGGACTTGCTTTCGAATCCCAGACAGCTTCGATGGCTCTTTCAAGCAGCAAAGATCAGTCACGGTGATGTCTGGGACATATAATAAGGACAATTGAAGATGACTGATGCCAATTTGCAAGCTAAATTAGAGTATGTAACTCCCTAAGGAGATCTTTTTTAATGTTATTTTTGAATTTTAATTTTGATTCTTTTCAGTAGTAAATCTCAATCAATGAAGATGTTTAAGTATATATAGGTTTAGTAGGATTGGCTCTGTCAATGTGATAAGAGCCTTTCTATCCAAAGCACAATGTGTAACATATATATGAAGTGATTTTGTAGAAAATAATATAAGGTAAGTATATATATATTTCTGTCTTCTCTCATCTTCCTTTACCGATTCATTATGTTGTATGCTTTATCAAAACCTGCTAGGCCTGTGATTCATTATGTTGTATGCTTTATCAAAACCTACTTGGCCTGTTATTTTTATGTGCTATTTACCAGAACTTGGCTTATGAACCATCTCAACTGCACTATCATCCTAATTTGATCTCTCTGACTTATTTGCTGCTTCTGACATGATCATAGCTTTTAGTTGCTCACTCCTTAGATGATCCTGAACCATTCTTTCATCCTTGACTATGTTTTTATAAAAATGGATTTTGACGACCCATTTTGATGTCGATGGCAGGTTGCTCCAACAAATAGGCCAACCTTAATAGCGTGCACACACACAATTATATATTACTCGATTGCTAGTTGCCACCAAACCCAATTTGACACTTGTCCAGACTGGTGATCATTGGATTTGAAATCCAGCTTTTTTGAACTGTTGATTTTGTATTTTTTTTTTTTTTTCACTGCACCAACCCACGCTCCAAGGTGGGCTCCATTGGCCTTGTTCCCATTATCTCCATGGCAACCATTGCCCATCTGTGTGTTTGTATTTGTACTCATAGACACATGTAGTGATAGCAACATACTTGTTCTCAAGGGCAACTGGGGTTTAGATAATTTATATCCTGATGGGCATCCAGTCTTGTCCTGATTCAAAGCGTGGACATTTTGTTCCATGGATTTTGTTCACATTAGCCCAGAAGCAGGCTATTTGTTTAGAAACAAATTGAAGTATATGCTATTGCCATCTATAAAGTACACATTTAAAGCTTATTGGAATATTGTGGAATCCTGATGTCCATGCATTTCTTCTGTCTATGTAATTCTTTTGTATCCAGGGAGTTATAGGGGATTTTTACCCCCTTTTTGTTTTTGGTTTTTTGTTGTTGTTGTTGTTGTTCCTACCACTGATGCTGCTGTTGCTACTAGTATTATTATGGGTACAGGAAATTTTTTAGAAAGGGTCCAATCAAACCTAGCAAAACTTGTATTCCTTAAATGGATTTCATAACAGGATTTCATGCATCCAGACAGCTCATCAACATCATAAATGATGGGCATTGATTGAAAGGTTGAGATAGTTCACACTCTGAGCCTTGGTATATTGTGTTTAGATTATATAAAATGACAAACAAAATATGGATTTGGTCGATGAGCCATGATACCCAGGCAAAGACACAATATGGGCACGGATGGGATAAGTGAGAAATACACGAAAATGAAATATCAGATACAATATGATATGGATACATGGCCTAGCTTGAAGCATTCCGATGTCAAACAAGATATGTTCGCTTGTATATGAAAATACAGCTGATTGGAGTTATAGTTGAGTGAGTAGTTTGTCCCCAGGGCAACTGTAGTTATAGGGTAGTGTGCTGATACTGTTTCAGTCATATTGTTATAGACCTCTAGAAGAATTTTAGCCTGAATGTTACACTGATCAGACTACTATCAGACCGCCATTGATTCAAGTTTGACGAAAACTCAGATGATTAAGATACTCAAATATGAAGCATGGATGGATTCTACTTCTCTTTGGTCAAAGAAGTGAATGAACATAGAGAAGGTCAGATCAGAGATGGTGCTAATGAATTGCTTACAGTAAATAAATGATGACAAATGCACACTAGAGTGATGTGCTTTTGTCCAGAATGAAAGGTAGGTGATGCTCTGGGAAGAGTTGGGTGGTGTGAGATTTCAGAGAAGAGCTGCATGTATAAATCCATGTTTAACTATTTCTTTTCCTTTGACACATTTTTAAGAAATACCTTGACTCACCCAAGTTGGCTCGGTAAATCACTGGTGGGAGAGCTCAATGAGTTTGCCAGAGTCTAAGTACTCTGTCAGATTTGCCTGAGTTATTCAGCCTGGTGCTAATGCCCGACCCAAACTGAACCAGGTAATTTCATGTCTAGGTATACATATATGGCCCAATTGTTGAACAAGTCACTGGAGTAATTGCAGTTCAATTCCACCAACTCAACCTGTGATTTTAGTGTTTGGGTTGACATTTCTAACCTGATCACTCAACGGGTCGGGTGCGGGTCGAGCGCAGACTTATTACCCTTACAGGTCAACTCGACCAGTGTTGCCCAACCCTTCTATTGCCACCCTCATTTAAGGGTGTTTTATGAGAAACTCACGCAGACCCACCATCTTTTGGGCTTGAAAGTACTGGGAGACCAACCCATGGTCCTGGAAAGATAGAGCTAGGATTGGCGAGGAAAGCCATATATTTTATACAAACCTTGACTTGGGTTTGGAAATGCCTGTAACATGTCGAGCCTAAGGGTCTGTTTGGATAGGCAAAAAATGGAATAGAGTGAAGTTAAATGGGCCCAACAGTCTAAAATTTCAACTTTACCCCATTTGGATGAGTCTGGCTCCATAGATGAAGTAATATTGTAAGTCATATGTACGACATTTCACTTCAATTCTAAATACTTTCATTTCCTTGAGTAAAAGTAGATTGTACTCCAAACCTTAACTTCAAAATAAGTATCCAAATGGAGTGAAGTGAAATAATACTCTACTTTAACTTCAACCTACTTTTCTCCACTCCACTCCACATGTGGAATCTACTTCATTTTACTCAACTCCTCATTTATCCAAACAGGCCTTAAGGCTTTTTATGGGTAATGACAATTATGTTAAAAGAAAAACAATAGAAAACATACAACCCCACCAAATGCATGGCCTCAATGATATAAACGTATTATACCAAGAACAAACAAAAAGCAAAAAATTACATAGTGAAAGCCACCAAATTACATGACTTATTCACCCTTTGCTTAGCTAACGAGTTTTCCAAACCATTTACCGACCTCCCAACATGATGAAAAACCATTTGAATTGAAGATGATAAGGCTCTAAGCTCATTCAAATAAAACTAAAACCTCTTAAGATACACAGCTGAAGACGAAACTCGTGAAATAGAATTAATAGAATCACTTTCCACAACTAATTAACTTGGAATGGAAAGAAGAAGAGACATAAATACGTATGGATATTTGCAACTTAACGAGCCTTAAATCAAAGCATGCAATTTATGAGCAATCAGTCCTTTGAATAGATATATGCCCAGGTCCAATTCATTAAGAGCTCTCTCTCTCTCTCTCTCTCTCTCTCTCTCTCTCTCTCTCAAATGAGTTTTTAACTAATTCTGTAGTTCCACATAAAAAGGTGGTGTTGCAATGCATCAAGGAATTCTATTATTGTGTTCTCAAGGCAAAACCATTTTATTGTGTGATAATCTGAAAAGCTTCCCTTTCTTCAAACTGAGAGTTCTACTTTTAAGATTTTCGGTGTATTTAGTGTTTACTCTAAGTTCTCCATGTATACGGGATTTTTTTCTTCAGTGTAAGATCCCAATCCAATTAAATAATATTTAATTATAGAAATCTAATTTTCTGAATTCTGTGATAAAATAAATCAATTTGGGGAAAATCGACTCACATTTGAACAATTAGGGCACAAAATTTATCTGCCTAAGATTTGAGAACTAAAAGGACCTATTTGTAATTTTGAGAAAACTTGGAGTGTTATTTGCAATTTTGAAAATACGTCAATATGGGGTTCATCAGATAGAGAATAATTAGTTATGCAACTTTCATAAAAGACGCGAAACCAATTGAGTTGGGTTGGTGCCGTGTTGAGAAACTTGTAAATGTTATACCTTTTACATGGAATGATGCCTCTGTGGTAGGGGACCATTGGAAACCAGTGGGTAGGACCCTATAAATTAGGAATAAGGTTTTGGTTCTAATCGAGACTTCCAAACTGAGAGTTTGAATTCAGTTAGAATAAGAAATAACTAATACAACAACCCGTGCTCAACACGGTATGTCCATGAATTACAAATTAAGTATTTACATATTAAAGAATTTATATAGAGTAACTCTTTCCATTGAACGAGTTGCATAATTGGAGGTAGAAAAATTGAGCAACAAGGGAGTACAAGAGATGGGGGGTGGAATAAGAGATTTAAAAAAAAAGTGAAGTAGAAAGTGGAGAGTAGTTGGTGGTTTGATGAGATAAAAATATGAGTAGGTGGTTGTTGGGAGAGATGTGAAATATTTTAACAAATAAGGATAACTGTCAATCAAAATTACAATTGACAATTAAAATTAAAGCCAAAGCCCTTGGCTTTAATATATTATAATGGCCGGATCAAAGAAGTCTCATAGAGATCAAATTGGACCCACATCCAACTAGTGCACAGCTCCAAGGATTTCATGGCAGCCCCCTTGTTCTCTCTCTCTCTCAAATTGACACATACTTTCTCTCTCCTTCCAGTTCATACAAGGCAAGCCTTTTGACCTAGTTTCCTCCTTCCTTCCCCAAGGTTTCTCTAGTTCTTTCCTAGCATATAAACCCTAACCTCCCTTCTCTTTAGGATTTTCAAATTGGAATCCTAGTTAGGGTTAGGATTTTAGGAAAAAGCGAGGAAACACAAGGAATCGATCTAGAGTTCTCACTACATGCCAGATTTGCGACAAGTTTGACAATCAAGGCAAGCAGACAAACCTGAATCTCTTATCATGCCTATTTTTATTATCTAATTCAGATCATTTAACCATTAGAAACCCTAATTAACCCATGGATGGGTCAAATCTAGTATTTTCATGAAAGAGACCTGGAGAAAAAACTCTAAAAGATCCAACAGAAACAAATTTCAGTTCCTATTGCTACATGTTTGATGGCTTGGTTTCAATCTTTTTTATTTTTTGATAACCAGGATATCTCCCGTCCAGCTCATCACAAGAGCCTCTCTTTCGCCCGAAGGACTCTCGATTCTGTACAGCTAAGAATTAATCCCTAGGGGCACATGTAAACCTTCCTATCCACATACACCGGATAAAATTATGAGATTATGGTTTGATTTCAATCTTTCACTTATTAAAAACTCAAGTTTCTAATGCTAAACAACGAATTTGTGATTTGATTGATGTACGAAAATGACTCAAAACCCTAGCATCCTAAGGTACATGGCCGACAATTATTATATATGAAAGCGGCTGAATCCAGTTGAGAAATCAGCTTGATTTTGACATTCACTAATTTATTTTGACTCATAAGCCTCATCAACACATTGAGTTCTTTAGTCTTTATTTCACCTCCACTAACTCCAACCAATTATTTTGAGTGGGAAGATTGATTTATATTTTCTAACTTCTAATTTGATATTAGAGATTCAAAGGTATAAGATGATTTATTGTAGTTTCTAACTTCTAAAAACTAATTAATATTTTTGTCCTCACATTTATGTAACATTATTTACACCCAAAAAAAAATTTTGTTCAATTTTAATATTATATATGATGCAAATGTTATCAACTAATTGACCATACAAATGTCATCGATATCTTTCCCGTGTATACCCATGCTTAGCCCGGGCATATTTTGCTAGTTATTCAAGAAAGGCAATATGGGGGATTCTCACCTTGGTCGTGGACTCAAGTGGACCCCACATGCTGGCCAAACATGGTCCAGCCATGTATCATGGTTGTTGGGTCAAAATCCACAAGGGTTTTGGGGTTCTTTAGTATATATGCGTTTAGTGCTTAGCCTTCCTATCATGTTTTAGTATTATTCTAAGGCTTCTGTAAGGTGATAATTCGGAT
This sequence comes from Cinnamomum chago, assembly GCA_038049695.1. NCBI lineage: Eukaryota > Viridiplantae > Streptophyta > Magnoliopsida > Laurales > Lauraceae > Cinnamomum > Cinnamomum chago. Next base: position 25,145,874 of record CP142453.1, on the reverse strand, counting down.
TTCAAATTATCTATAATAGTAGATAATTTATTGTGTGGAGTACATGATTTTATATGTACGTTATATTTGGAATACGTTTAGAAATTCACAAACTATGACGTGGTAGACCCCAAGTACTACAAGTATGCGGTATTTGGAGTATTAGGGCTTGGCCGTCACCACCATGTGTGTAGGGGTGCACAAAAAATCCGTCGATCCGTAAATCTGATTCGATCCGCGGATTTCCATCCGATCCAAAGGTAAACGGATTGGTGACGGATTGAAATTTTTGTAATCCGTTAGCAACAGATCGGTGGCGGATTTCAACCTCAATCCGCAGATTCAATCCGATCCAATCCGTTGACATTAAATATAAATAAAAAAATATAAGGGGTCTAAATATAAATTAAGATGTCTAAATTAAAAATAAAAAAAATTCAAGAGGTCAAAATGTAATTTTTTTACAACATGTTTGATATTTTTCTTTTAACATTGGATTGAACAGATTAATCCGATCCGGTCTGATCCTCCACGGATCAGATTGGATCGAATTTTAACAGCCACGGATTGGTGACGGATTCCAAATCCGTCATTTTGTAGGTAACGGATTGATGACGAATTTGGCCCAATCCGCACCGATCCGATCCATGTACACCCCTAATGTGTGGACCCTTGCTAGCCAACCCTTATGGAGACTCAATTATGGCCTTGAAAAACCCTACACACATCACAGGTTGTGAGTTTTTGAGAGTTTCCGCATACCGTATTGCTAGGACTTGATGATTTTGGGGATTTTGTCTTGAATCTAAGGTTTCCATATTTGATTTAATGAGTATTAAACAATGACACAAAAAACAAAAAAAAACAAAAAAAGGTAATATTTGTAAGGCTTGACATCCACCTACAGATTACCATGAAGCATGCCTAGGAATATGGTGAGCTAAGGGTATGACGTCATGGACTCTCTAAACATCAACTACCTTTGGAAGCGCCATTAATTAGCCTAAACCTAGTTGGAGGTTCTTACAATCGTTAGAATCAGGTTTAGGGCAAATATGCAGTTTTTGGGATTCCATGATATCATAGGGTTGTGTTTGGCATAGAGCGGCCGGCATATGGAAAGTTATCCTAGACCCAGGTTTGGAATGGCTTGTGAATTAATGATAATGTTTAAAGAAGTTTGTTGAACTAATCTCATGTCCTAACACATCTCTTGTTATGTTAATATCTCTCCCCTATGTCATGATTTGTGTAGTTCAAGTATATGATATTTTAAACATGAAGTCTGTAATTTTGCTTGATTAATATGCATATAGAATAATTTTTTGGTGATTTTTATTGGCCAGTCTTTATGTTTAACTTTTTGAAATTCAAGGCAACACTACTAGGTTGTTTAAACCTAGCATACTAGGGCACTACTATGTAGGGGTTATATTTTCTAAAAACTATCTGCAAAGTAGTTATTTATTTTGAAAGTGATTGTCACTTTGGTACCACTTTTTTATTTGTTTTGTATCTGGGTACTAAACTCTGTTCCCGCCATGACTAAATTGGGGTTGTATAATACCATGTCGGTTGGGAAGGGGGGGAAATGGGGGGAGGAAAAAAATGGGGGGAAAGTGGAGGGAAAATGATTTTGGAGGGTGTTTGGGAAGGGGGGAGGGAAAATGTTCATGACTGTTCAGACATGTGGAGCGCCAAGTTTTTTTTTAAATGTTCTTGTTTATCTGTTAAATTGACATTTAATGATTTTTCATCATGTATCTGTATCTTGTATGATTTTTCCTTGTTAATGTATTTTTCAAACCCCATAATCTTACATGTCCTTTGTTCTATTAAAAATTATATGGAACTTGAAATTTTGATATGTTTACTTGCTAAGGTTATTTGTAACCTGACTCATTATAGTTGACGCTTGTAGGTGACAACCCTCCTCTTCATGAACCGAAGGGAACAACGGTCTAAGAGGAACAACATAGAAAATACACGTGGAGTGCAGATGATATAGCTTAAAGATATCTTGCTTGTATTCGACAAATGTAGTTGTTTAGTTAATTAGTATGACATTGGTTTAAGACTGTTGTTAAGGCCTTTTGTTTGGCAAATTATGTTAGGAAGTTATTTAGTTGGATATATATCTTACATATGAGATTTTAAATCGGCACCTTGATATTATTGGATTTAAATTAAAATAGGAATTTTCTACTTTGCCTTGTGATGACCTATGATATCCGGAAACTTTTACAGGTCCAACGTATCTGTATTGGACCAATACGACACTTGTATTAGTACTTGATACTACATCAATGCTTCTAGGGAACAAGTTTGAAATACCATACTTATAAAGCCTTTTAAATCATATAGTTCTTTTAATATTTTTACATCTTAGTATAAAAAATGTTAGAAAGGGACGAAAACAATGAGATTTCATTGATTTGAAAGTGATTTAAAGAAAAAAAATTAGGATACCTTTATTTGTATCCATGTCTTAGATGTTCAAAAGTGAGGAGTCGTATCTCCTATCCTCGTATCAGTATCCGTATCTATATCTATATCCAGGCACATGATGTGAGCATGTTTGCGCTGTAAATATTTTCGAGGTAATTAATCTCATATTGCATATTCCGACTTCTCCAGAAAATAATCGTGACATTCAGCAACTATTGTTAGAGCCGTTTGTACCTTTAGAACCTTTTCATTAAATCAGGAAACAACCTGTAACACTTCTTGGAAAGCAACAAAACATAAAAATACAATGAAAGCACAAGTGGCTTCTAGAGAAGAGAAAACCAAGAATTATAATCCAAGATGGTTTTGGGATGTATATAGAAATAGAAAACAGCCTATTTACAAACTACTGGAATGGTAGTTGAAAGTAGAAGTCATGGACTGGTAAAGAGGTTGAATGTACTAGTTAGAAGTAATACACGGAAAGTCAACCCTAGATAAATGTAATAAGGCTTTTGCAGTGATGTGGTACAGAGCATTTGTAGGTAACTCTGATTTAGTTGACAACTTTGTACAAAATAATCAAAACAAACAGGGTCCGTTTACGCGGAAATATTCATTTATATCCTTAATAGTTTTTTGTGAGCTAACAGAGTGTTTAAGAACACCTTTTATACTTTTTTTTTTTTTTGTTACACAGAAGTAGAATTTTCAAGTTCCTTTCCCTTGAAGAATTTACATCTTCATGGTGAAGATAGCTAAAAGAAAGAACATGAGAAGATGAAAGAAGACATATGAAAGCTCATTTTCTCTCATTCTTAGAATAGAATCTTAGGACCAAGTAGAAGAAGAGCCGATAAAGAACACCCCATGCTAGTAAGATAGCGATGTCAAGCCAAATACTCTCTATCTGTATATCCATCGTCGAAATGATGTCTTCTCCAATCAATTGGCACGTTGATAGAGACTCTGAGTTTTTATGGAGATTACTGATCTTCAAATCCCCCAGGGGCCCTGGGGAGAGTTCACTATAGTCACCATAATAGCATTTAGTACTTTTGAACTCATTGAGTAGCATGGCCTCAAATGGGTATTTGATCGCAGAAATGTAGTGCAGCCAACGCCAGTAAATGGGTATACGCAATCTCTTCAAGAAGAATCCACAGGTAAGGAAGAAGAGCGCAGTCGTGGCAATTACAACTGCATATCCTGTAATGTAACTAGGCACAAGTGCACTCACAAGCATTACATAAGCATTGGTAGTAATAAGCGCTGCGAATAGAATCAACCAGAAGCGCAGAAGACTACAGTTCAAGTGGAGCATGAATTTGGTGATGACTGCGAACGTGAGACCTTGAATTGCAAAGAATGGGAGGTAAACAATGAGTGAAGAGATGACATATGAAGAGGCACGATAAGCATTGTGGGATGTTTCTCGAATGAAGATGAATCGCTCTTGGATGAATGTGGGGACTGCATCATTGGAGGAGAAGAAGACGAGGCAGACGGCGAAGATGTAGAAGTTCAAGAGCCTATTGATGGTTGTGAAATCATGGCCTGACAGGTTCTTGAAGAGGGTGGACAGAATTATAGCCATTACAAATAAGACGATCTCTCGTGAGAGGAAGAGCTCGGGGGTCCGCACCACATTGAGTGCAGTCCTCCATGACAGGACCCCGACCTCACGGAGCCATGGGTTGGCAAACTTGTGCCCATGGTGATGTTCTTCGAGCTCCTCCATGTCGAAGTCTTCATAGGACAACGGGTAAGGTTCAGATGAGTAGTCAACAAATGAAGGTGTCTTTGATTGGTGGTGAATTGGTGTTGGAGTGGAGATTCTGCTGTGGCTGGAAAGTGGAGTTTTGGCAGGTGTTCGTCCTGGAGTTCTTGCTGGAGTCCAAGAGGGCTGACTCCGAGGCGTGCCTTTTACTTCATTGTAAAGCCAGACTGAGAATTCCTTGTAGAAGTGGGAAGCGAGACGTGGATTATTGACAGAATTATTCATTGGCGTATGCACCTTCCTTTCAAGGGAGTTATCAAAATCATCTTCGTCGTCGTCATCATCATCTTCACCTTCATTATTTCGGTAGTTAAACTTGGCAAAATCACATCCAGGGGTCAGGTTACTAGAGGAGAATGCCTGGCTTTGGAGATGGATCTGTTTTGATGGAGTCTTTTGATACAGCGTCCTTGGGGTCTTGGGGGGTTTCCGGACCGGTGTCCTTGCCGCTTGATTGGGCTTGACGCCATCCCGTTGGTAGAGAACCAGGGGTTCGAGGCCTAGTGTGGATTCATCGTACTCTTTGATCACATCCAAGAGATATTCAATGCTGTTCTCGCCTTCTGGGACTTCTCTTCCAAACCCTGCAAGATGAGCAGGAAGAGCAGATGGGCTTCCCAAGAAGATCAATTTGCCCCTGAAAAAGGACCCCAATTAGACCATGACCACAGCTCAATCTCACCTTCATCTATCAGTAGCACCATTTTCCTCAATTCTAACATATCATGCTTCCTAAAACATTTTATAAGGAAGAGACTTTCATAAACTTTAAAACACATGATGTATATGTTTCTGGTCCTAAATATTGTCTACACAGTGTGAAATCATACTTGATACAGTATTTAATACAGATTAGCTATATTGTATTTGTGAAGCAATGGTTTCTTGCTGCATACCTTGCGAGGACTGTAATACGGTCTAGGAGCATTTGGATCCTGTAAGAAGGCTGGTGTATGGTCATGAGGACAATGCTACCTTCCTTTGCAATGTCTTTCACCTTCTCCACCACACTATAAGCACTTGTTGAGTCAAGACCAGAAGTTGGTTCGTCAAGAAACAACAATGATGGCTTGTGGATAATGTCGATCCCAATTGAAACCCTCCGCCGCTCACCCCCTGACACACCTCTCCTCCCTTCATCACCTATATATGTATGTATGGCAGTCTGTAAAACACAATACAGCTTAGTGCACTGAGGCTCTGTTTCATTTTGTCATGATGTTAATACTGTTGTTGCTCAACTTATCCTATAATTCACAATATTCTGTCTTGTTATTCGTAAAATAAGTTTTCAAATGAAATATCGACTATTGCAATAGAAAGACTACTAAAATGAAATGTAGATTAAACAAACAAAATGAAAACGAAAATGAAAATTATAGCTGTGATTAGACACATTTACCTCCAATCCCAATTGATCAATGAGCTCGTATACTCTCTTCTTCTTCTCGGACTTGGAGAGTGAAGGCGAAAGCCTCACCTCAGCAGAAAACATGAAGGTTTCGAATACTGTCAACATGGGAAAGAGTTGGTCGTCTTGCATCACATACGATGATACCATCTTCATGTAGCTCGTGCTCACCTAAGCATTGCCCAGATCATTCTCATCAAATTACTATGTATGGTTTTCATGTTAAAAGTGTATTAGTGTCATCATTATCATCTTAGCCTTGTTCCATCCATTGGAGTAGGCTTGAAGAGTTTTACTTAAAAAGTAACTCGAGAAAACTATGTCAATTATATTCTAACTTCCTAGATAAAGAGTATGGTAGTGCAATAGATACAAACCGGTCTCCCGTCCATTCTAACTGATCCCTCAAGGCTCCCTTGTGCGATTCGACCTGCCAAAGCATCCAGAAACGTGGATTTTCCGGCTCCACTGGGTCCCAAGATGGCGGTGACTTCGCCTCTAAGAGCCTGGCCAGAGATTTTGTTGAGTAGATAAGCTTCCTTTGTGATCCAAACTCCATCTTTCTTAGTCTTCTTCATCACACTGTAGGAGACGTTCTCAAATTCCAGGCCTTGGCCTCGGAACACCTTGACAACGGGCACCGGCACATCGACCACCGACTTGTCTGTGACTAGGTAGCTCTCTAGGCTTCTGTTTGTGCGGGCCCTGCCATGCGCCATGTCCTGAATTCTGCTAGCTTCTGTAGACAATGGCTTGCTCGCTCGCTCTGGCCAACAAAAGGGGATTCTGATCAATGGAGGGTAGCATGGTATGTGTATATTTAAAGGAATTGAGAGGTAGTTGATGCAAAATGGAGGGTTGGGATTGTTGGGTGATGGAAGAAGGGGACAACCAAAGAGAACAGAGAAGCTGACGGTGAGACTGAGGGGCATATAGTGTTCTCTTCTTTGTAACCATCACCTTGCTTTGATTTTTCAGGAGCACTTATATTTTTTGTCTTTTGTGTGCATTGGTGAAGACGTTGAAAGCTTAGGAAAACTCAGACTCAACTGGAAAGGTCCCAAACCCAATTCAGGGCGAGTATGGCCGAGTCTCGGTCAGACTTGGACAGAATTGTTCAACTCAACTGACTCGGTTACTAACCAAGTCAAGTCAACTCGGGTGAGTTAGAGCAAGGTTTTGAAGAATGGTAGGAAAGAGACCAAACAGTGCGAACAGACTACCTGATATGAAACCAAATCTTACAATTTTCTTTCTTTGTCCATCACATTTGGCATCACAGTCGGACCGCCAAGATTGTATCAAACCATTGTAGGCTCTTGAACCTACAGTTAGAAAGTCTTGCATCAATGATAATTTTGTTTGGCCAGATCATTATCGCAGTCGATATGCTATAATCATCACCTAATCAGATGTACAAAATTGGTAGGGGTCCAGCCCAAGATGGATATGGCAAAGTTTACCTTGGAATTGGACAGGTAGTGGAGCTTCTGTTTGAGCGACCAGAGAGCTCAGCTAAGTCATATAGAGGATCTTTAAACACAGTTCATCAATGTGCATTATCCATAGTTTTTTCCTCTCTTTTTATTGCGAAGCAACACACATTGCTTGGACCTTGGGTGGTTGGCCCGCCTACTGGAAGATGATCTACGCAGTAGTGGACACGAGTTGGGAGATTTCATGATTAGCAAATTTATTAGTAACCAGAAAGGCAAGAGGATCCCACTTCACAAAATGTCTCAAAAACAAAGTGAGGATTGTCTAGTTCATTAGTAGAGTTGATTTGGGTCCTTCAAATTCAGTAGCCCTGCAACTCCAGGTAGCTGTGACTGATCAAAGCAAAGAACAAAACAACAAAGGCTTGAGTTATAAATCATGTTATCCAAATGCATGAACCACCAACAAAAAACGAGTTGTGTCCGTGTTCCGACTACAAATAAGGGCCATAAAGAGTAAATTTGCGGCCCCAAGTTCTATCTGGCGGAAGCATATCATTGTTGCTGCTGTTGAAAATAACTCTGCCTTTGCCAACACATTCACAGTTGAATGGTGTTAGCACCCCTGTATCACACACATGCCCAAGGGTCTTCAGGTTGACAGTGATAGTGTCACTCTTGAAAAAAAAAAAAACTGTGCCTTTTATCAATTAATTATTGAAAACAATTCTTTTCTCAATGAAATGTGATCACCTATCATGGAAGCAATCTCTCTGAAAAAAATCAAGAATTTAAGAATTTATGGTAAACAAGGCTCCACAGTCCACAGTAGCCGATAGAAAATGGCAAACAGAGGGCCATTCATTACACTGTTAAACGAACAGAATCACATCGATTCTTCTGGACTGTACAAAGCACATAGACAAATAGTACAAAATCCTGAAAACTGGAATGGAAAAAAATGCAGTAGGCTGGAAAGTTCATAGATAGGCATGAGATTCTCAAACTCCAGGCCTTCATCAACAATGCAGACGGTTGCACTTGAATTGACCAGAATTTTTGAAAGCTGACCAGCGTATCCGTCTACATTAGCAAGCTTTGAGTGATTACTTTGCTGTTTTTGAGTGCTTGATAAGCCAATCGATCACGATGTCTATGTTGATGGAATCTTTGCATGAGATCATGTAGCAGCCCACCTCCCTCTCTCTGATAGTTTCAAGGCCTCTGGATCCCACAACCATAAAGAAGAAGAATGACAAACATGAGGAACTAGAATCATTTTGGGAATTCAAGGATATTAAAAAAAAAAAAGCAAGCCCATTATCATTGACCGAAGATATGCCTCATATCCCCCAGCATCAAATATGTACAAGTAATGGATGCCATGTTTTGGTGGCAGATTACATTGAAGCGCCCCATTTTATGTATCAACAGAGGAAGCCAAATATTTGATTGTGTGAATATTTTTGAAAGGATGGCCTCTGCTTGGTGAACTCATCAAACTAATGATCTGGATCACCAAAACATGAGCTCCACTGTTATTAAATTTGATGCCTGAGGATAGCACACAGATCTTTGGTTCGAGGTTCGCAAACTTCCCACAATAGTGGTTGTAATTCAGACTCACAGTTGATCGACAAGTGATTGCTTGGAAAGAGCTTCAGATTTGTCGATCTTGTTCCCAAGAACGAGCAGAGGGATCCCATTTAAGGATGACTTCAAAAGCAGGTCATGCAGCTCACTTCTGGATATGGGGACACTGTCTCTATCAGCAGCATCAACTACATAGCTGCCAAGGAAGAACATGTGATTCATTAACCAACAATTGCATAGTTACATGATAAACATCATCCATCCAGATCCTCCGCCATCGATGGGTCAATGACACTGATTTGCCAACCTGGCTACTCTACGAGAGGTTTTGGAAAGAGAAAATATCGGTATATGGAATGTGGGTTAGCCCTTTATCCTTTTTCTTTAACCATCTATGACATTTCATTGATAGTTCTAATTTATCAATAATGTTATCAGTGTGACTTCTGGCCTATGGCACATAAATGGCAGGTGGTAGATTGAGCCAGATGAATGGTTTGGATTTAGTAAAACATATGCCTGGTGCACAAGAATAAAGTCGCTGATAGAAAAGTGAAACACTATAGTATAGCACTAAAAAATGGGGGATCACTGATAGAAAAGTGAAACACTATAGTATAACACTAAAAATGGGGAAACTTCAGTAAACACTGTTATGAGAATGATAATAGACCAACAATTGATCCAATGTCACTAATCGCCACAAAATCCCAAATCCTTTCATCTACTGATGGAGACTAATGCCTGGAGGACTTAAAAAGAATAATTAATAAGTAATTATGATTATACAAAATACAGCCTATGGAGGAAACATTTGCATAAAAATCCAGTTTGGAAATAGGAGTTTTTCTGTCAAGTTATCAAGGGAGTAATATTTGAGTTTTAGCATTTATCTGACTCTAATAAAACTCAAGTACCAGAAGATAAGATGCTATAATAATTCATTATTAACAGTTCTTATAAAATTTGGCCTCATAGTTTACACACAGGACATAAATACAATCATATTTTGGAACCCCAACAATTCATTCTTTATTTCTTACAGTAGAGTAGAAATGAGCTGCATAGTCTTTTTACATATTTGAATGGTACTGCCTACACTCATATTTTGATAGTCTGAATACTGGAATTTGTGTGGATTTTGTTCTATCATTTATACAATGACATCTGTCAAGCTGTTGTATAGTTTATTTATCAAAAGTTCACATGCAATTTGTATATTTCCAAAGGGCTAAGTAAGCCACTCATCCACATTCCACAGTACAGTTGTCAATAAGCATACCATCCAGATTGTCCAAATAGTAGCGAGCCCCTGTGAAAGCTTAAAACGGAGACTTATAGGATGACCCCAACACACAGACCACTGCCTGAACAACCAGATTGATTTTGGGCTATAATCCGTAAAAGGTGAAAGCTATGAATTTAATGGCATAAAGTCATGAATATAAGTGCGACGCATATGAAGTGCAGGATGGCTGGGAGAAAGGGAGCACTTACACAATTGCTGAGACACCACGACAGTAACGTTCCCACATGGACCGAAACCTTCGCTGCCCTCCAAGATCCCAAAGTTTTATGGTCACATTTCCCTTTGTAACTTTCCGCATGTTGAACCCCACCTGGTTTACAAAGGTCAAAAGAGCTTTAAATGGATTTTCCCAAGACACAGAGCTCATATTTTTGGTATATAATATAAGTTAAACGATACCTACAGTTGGAATCATGTCCTCACTGTAGCCTCCTGTCTGGTTGGGAGAAAAAAATAACGGCCAGTCAATAGTCATACATAACAACTTCTGAATCATTGATGAGAGAAGTGACTCAAGATTTACTCACAGCAATGACATTGACTAGAGATGTCTTTCCTGCATTTTGAAGGCCTATGAGTGAAAGCTCCATCTCCTGCTTGAAAAACAAACTGAAATTTACGTGCAGTTAGGATAGAGATTAGAGACAGTAATTTGAAGGGGAATAATACAGTTTGGCTGTTTCTCAAAGTAAACAGCACACCACCAACCAAGCATGTGAATGGAATTCTTTGCAAGTGAAGGATTAGCTTTATGAGTAGCAATCTTATACAAAGAACCCGTTTTCATGATTCTGTAAATAGCTGCTCCCACTTGAAGCAATTATTTATTAATTTATTACAATTAAGCACTCTTGTTACATCACTTTATCTAACAAAGAAACAAGATAGTAATGACACACAAAAAAAAAAGGGACACTATGGGTTAAGGGGTGGATTAATTGTTAAATGGGCTAGTGCTAAATGGGTCAGCCCATGACAAATACAGCCCAAACTTGGGAGATAAGTTACTTCACATGTACAGATATGTAATTTGTATCATTGCCATATTAGGAGATGTAATTTAGATTCTGATTAGATTAGATTGGCTATAATCTAGTGATTGCTACAATTATGTAATAGATATAGCAACTATATTCTATAAAGGATGATCGTGAGCCCTGAATGGGATGATCGAATTCACAAACATATTGGTTCTACTGTTTCTATCTTCCTTTCTCCCTACTGGCTTTGACATGGTATCAGAGACCTGAGTAAACACAACTCTATACAGAGTTTCTGAGTGATCTTCTTCATCTTCCAACCATTGGAAGTCATCGTGTGTCTTCTATACTCAAGGAATCTTCATCCACTGGTCTGATCAAGGTGTGATCAGACGTGGCCCACCCCAGATCCACACTACTGCATCTGGATATTGCAACAGATCTGGTCGACTACTCCTTCTGGTATTTGTGGGCATTTTTTGAGGATTTTTAGCATCTCAGAGGTAGGTTTTCTACCCTTTCTAGAGAAATTCCAATTTCTGCTGTATCTTTTCATCACAGCCGTCCAAGTTTTTGGATTTTGATCCTTTTTGTGAGCAATCTGCTTTGTTTGGTGCGAATTTGTGGTCCTCATCATCGTATGATCTCTGATTGATCATATATTGCACTGGTTGGCTGCTGCATCCTTTTCTCTCAGCAAAATCTTGGACGCCTGGGCCTATTTTGTTGAGTTTTTTTTCTGAAAAGGTGCTGTTTTTTGAATCTGTCTTCTCTGATTTCTCTGTTGCAAACTTGGACTTCTCTGTTGCACACTTGGAACTATTTCTCTCATCCGGTTAGCCATTCTTTAAGAAACAATTGGATTTTCTTGCTCATACATCTACTGCCATGGAAAAGCATGACATTGCATTGATTAAATTTAATGGAAAGAATTATACTTCCTGGTCCTATCAATTTCAAGTCTATCTTGAGGGAAAGGAACTGTGGGGACTTGTTTCCGGATTAGATCCACGTCCTCAGGAAGATGAGAAAAAAATACTCTCTTGGCATACAAAGGATGCCAAAATAAAAACCTGGATTCTTGGTTCTGTTGAACCTCAATATATCCTGAATCTCAAACCTTACAAGACCTCTAAGGAGATGTGGGAATATCTGAAGCAAGTATATCACCAAGGGAACTCAGCCCGCCAATACCAGCTTGAACTGGAGATCGCTCAGTATACCCAAGGGACTTCTTCCATCCAGGATTATTATACAGGTTTTCTTAATTTATGGGCTGAATATGATGAAATCAAATACCTCAATGTCTCTGAGGCCGCTCTGTCTGAGATTCAAAAATTACAGGCAACTTCTCACAGAGACCAGTTCCTCATGAAATTAAGATCTGAGTATGAGATCATTCGTTCCAATCTGATGAGCAGGGTTCCATCTCCATCCCTGAATGAGTGTCTAAATGAACTCTTGCGAGAGGAACAGAGTCAGATAACTCAGCATGCTCTAAAGCAACAGTCCTCCGGAAACTCTTCTGATGTCGCATTTGCTGCCACTACCAAATACAATCCGGGAGGGATCACTCATCATACTATTTCTGCCTCGAAAGGACAACCTCCAGCAAGAGATCTCAGCAAAATCCAATGTTTTGGCTGCAAAAATTATGGACATTATGCCTCACAGTGTAAGACCAAGTTCTGTAATTATTGTAAATCGAATGGTCATGTTATTACAGAATGCAAAAGGCGGCCACAAAATCGCACTCCTCGAGCTTATCATGTCAACACTGCAGATGCTACTTCTAGTGCTAGTCCTTCGGCACCGGTCACGCCTTCACCACCTCCTGCCACCAATAGTGTTCCTCAAATCACCCCTGAGCTTATTCAACAGATGATCATAAATGCCTTCTCTACACTTGGCATTTCAGGTAACCACCACTCCTCTTCCTCCCTATGGTTTATTGATTCTGGAGCTTCCAATCATATGACCTCCTCCACCGCTCATCTATCTAACCTGCAACCATACAATGGAAATTTACAAGTCCATACTGCTGATGGTCAAAAGCTTCCTATTACAGCTACTGGTGATATCATTCATTCCTTACCTCTCACAAACGTCTTTCTTTCTCCTCATCTCACTACAAATCTTCTGTCTGTTGGCCAATTGATTGATGATAATTGTAATGTTTCCTTCTCTCGCTCTGGTTGTGTTGTGCAGGATCAAGTGTCGGGGACGGTGATCGCGAAGGGGCCTAAGTGTGGACGCCTGTTTCCTCTCGTTCTGCCTCCTTCTCCAATTAATCAGCTTTCTGCCTTTTCTTGTTTTTCTCCTCAGGATGTTTGGAGGCTCTGGCATAATAGATTAGGCCATCCTCATTCAAAATTGTTATCTTTAATGTTAAACACTGGTAGTATTAATGAAAATAAAACATCTTTTCGTCACATTTCTGATGAGTGCTCTGTTTGCAAACTTGGAAAAAGCAAAGTTCTTCCCTTTCCTTCCAAATCTACTATGGCTTCCAATTGCTTTGACATTATTCATAGTGACGTCTGGGGGATTACTCCGGTAATCTCTCATACAAATTACAAATATTTTGTCACTTTCATTGATGATCATAGTAGATTCACTTGGGTTTATTTCTTACACTCTAAATCTGAAGTCTTTGATGCTTTCCAAAAATTTATAGCATATGTTGAAAATCAGTTTTCTACTCACATAAAAGTTCTTCGATCTGATTCCGGAGGGGAATATATGTCCCATCCATTTCAAACTTATTTGCAAAAATACGGGATTTTATCACAGCGATCGTGCCCTTACACTCCTCAACAGAATGGAGTTGCTGAACGAAAGAACAGACATCTACTCGATACTGTTCGTTCTCTTCTCTTAGAATCATCAGTTCCCGCACGATTTTGGCCCGAAGCTTTAGCCACTACAGTTCATTTAATCAATCGCCTACCATCCCATCGCCTCACCAATCAAACACCACACTTTCGTCTCTTTCATACCGAGCCTACTTACACCCACCTACGCATTTTTGGATGTGTGTGTTTTGTTCATCTACCCTCAACCGAACGTACCAAATTAACTGCTCAATCGGCCAAATGTGCGTTCCTTGGCTACGCGTCTCATCAAAAGGGGTATCTTTGTTATGATCCTGTGCTCAACCGTCTGCGCATTTCTCGAAATGTCACATTTTTCGAATCTCAAAATTTTTTTTCCACCCATTCTTCTCCTTTACCTTCTTTTTCTCATCTACCAGCTTTTTCTGACTCAACCTCTGCTCCACTCATTGTTTATGAACGGCGTCGTCATAAGGATGTTCCACTACTGCCTCCCCCTCCAGATCCCTCGCCGGCACCTGATCTTGTCCCCGCTTCATCACAAGCTCATTCCTCTCCAGTTCAGCTTCGACGCTCTACGCGTATCTCCAAGCCTCCTGACAAATATGGGTTCACTCACACATCTTTGCTTGCTGCCCTCTCCTCCATTGTTATTCCGACTTCTTACTTGCAGGCGGTGAAGCATGACTGTTGGCGAAAGGCTATGCACGACGAATTAACGGCACTGCAGGAGAATCATACCTGGGATGTCGTTCCCTGTCCCTCATCTGCAAAACCTATTGGCTGCAAATGGGTTTTCTCTGTCAAACTTAAGGCTGATGGCTCTTTGGATCGTTATAAAGCACGGTTAGTCGCTCTCGGCAACCGACAGGAATATGGCATCGACTATGAGGAAACCTTTGCTCCAGTTGCGAAAATGACTACAATCCGTACTGTTCTTGCCATTGCTGCTTCTCACTCCTGGCCTCTTTTCCAATTTGATGTCAAGAATGCCTTCCTTCATGGTGATCTCAAAGAAGAAGTCTATATGCGACTTCCCCAAGGCATTACGGGTGCATCAACAGGCGATTGCGCGCGCTTACGCCGCTCTCTATATGGTCTTAAGCAAGCTCCGCGCGCCTGGTTTGAGAAATTTAGGGATGCTCTCATTCATCTACAGTTCACTCAGAGTGCTTCTGATCCTTCTATGTTCCCTCACCGCTCTTCAAAAGGGCTTACTGTCCTATTGGTTTACGTAGATGATATCATCATCTCTGGGACAGACTCTGGCATGATCACACATCTACAAGCATCCTTACATGAATCTTTCCATATGAAAGATTTAGGGCCACTCACATACTTTCTAGGCCTTGAGGTTCATCAGTCAGCGAAAGGTCTCATCCTTGATCAACACAAGTATGCTATGGATCTCATTGAGACAGCTGGTCTTCAAAACTCCACTCCTGTAGATACTCCTGTTGAGGCCAATCTTCAGCTCACGCACGATACGGGTGATCTTCTTCCTGATGCCACAATGTATCGTCGTTTAGTCGGAAGTTTGATCTACTTGACTATCACTCGGCCTGATATCTCCTATGCAGTCAATCTGGTTAGTCAGTTCATGACACAGCCACGCCATCTCCATCTAGTTGCTGTTCGGCGCATTCTTCGATATGTTCTACATACACCATCTCGTGGTCTTTTCTTTCCTGTGGGCAATTCGACGTCTCTCATTGCTTATTCAGATGCTGACTGGGCTGGTTGCCCTGATAGTCGCCGATCTACCACTGGTTGGTGCATGTTCCTGGGGGACTCCTTAATTTCCTGGAAATGTAAAAAACAAGATAAAGTCTCCAAATCTTCTACAGAAGCAGAATATCGTGCTATGTCGGCTGCCACATCTGAAATTGTCTGGCTTCGGGGTCTTCTTTCTGAGCTTGGATTTTCCCAATCTGGTCCTACTCCTCTTTATGCTGACAACACCAGTGTCATACGGATTACTGAAAATCCTGTCTTCCATGAACGTACAAAACATATTGAGGTGGCTTGTCATTACATACGTGATGAATTTGTGCGTGGAGCGATTACTCTTCCTCATGTTTCTACCAGCCTTCAAATTGCAGATATCTTTACCAAGGGTCTTCCCCGGCCAAGACACCAATTCTTAGTTGGCAAATTGATGCTCGTGGATTCACCCGCATCAATTTGAGGGGGGGTGTTAAATGGGCTAGTGCTAAATGGGTCAGTGGGTCAGCCCATGACAAATACAGCCCAAACTTGGGAGATAAGTTACTTCACATGTACAGATATGTAATTTGTATCATTGCCATATTAGGAGATGTAATTTAGATTCTGATTAGATTAGATTGGCTATAATCTAGTGATTGCTACAATTATGTAATAGATATAGCAACTATATTCTATAAAGGATGATCGTGAGCCCTGAATGGGATGATCGAATTCACAAACATATTGGTTCTACTGTTTCTATCTTCCTTTCTCCCTACTGGCTTTGACATTAATGAGTAAAGACAACAAACGAATCTGATGGGTTGGTCAAAGCCAGGTTTCTTGCTTCATCTGAATATACTAACATATCAATCTGATGGGTTGGTCAACGCCAAATTGATTCCTTTATCTCAATATACTGGTATATCAGTGTTTGGAGAAGTAAAAGTCTCAAACAGAATCTACAGTTGCGTGAGGCGCACGTGCAGCTCAATAGAAGTTTCATAAGCCTCCCATGAGGTTCACATATAGATAAAAGTTCATTAGATTTTCATGTGATGAGTGATGAGCTGGATGCATTGAAGGAGTAGTTCTTCAGAAGTGAAGTCACCCCACCCACCAGAAACAGTATAAGGGTCCGTTTGCCTTTTACGAACGGGACATGAACTGGGATTTACACGATGTCTCAACGTATTTCATCTTGACAAATTGGAAAGATATTGCCTTTTCTTATATTGCCTTGGCTCGTAAGATCTCAGCTGGGTCTCCTCCACCTCTGGGATCCTTCAAGTTAAATTTTAATGGTAGCACAATGGGGCAATCCGGGTCAAGCGGGGATAGGCGGTGTTATCAGGGACTGCTCCTCCCATTTGATTTCTTTCCCTGGCCCATTTGGTTTTTGCTCCATCAATGAGGATGAGTTGCTCACCCATAGGATGGGATTGCGGGAAGCTTCTCGCCTTAACCTCTTAAGGTTGTTAGTTGAAGGCAATTCAAAGTGTGACACATTGGGCTACTAACTCCTGTAAGCCACCCTGGAAGTTGCTAGACACAGTCGAAGAAGTTGCTCACCTTTCGAGATCTCTAGGAGCTACCTTTTCCCACATGCCCCGCTCGGCTAATGGGGTGGCAGATGCTTTGACCATGAAGGGAGTCAAGTGCCAAAGTCAACACATTTCCAATCAGAGATGTGTTCTAACTTCTAACTTAACCTGTATTTTGCTTTTCGTTTTGCTTTTCAATCTTATCCTGGATTTTTTTTTTCTTTTCACCATGCTTCCTCCTTTTTTTTTTGGAAGGATAGAGGTGTTAGCATATCCCTCTTGTACTATATGCCCTTAAATAATAAAAATCACCATTCAGAAAATAAAAATAAAAAAAGATTTGAAATGGTATTTACACATGTAAGATTTGCATATGTGATTTTTACATATGTACACTCTACATGTGAAACACATACTATGTTTGTTTGGAAGCACCATTTTCATGAGTAAACATTAAGCGGTTCAGATTACAGATGTAAAACCTTCAAATGTCTAAAAAAATCTATTAATGTTAAAGATATGAATATAAATGTCTTGGAGTTTTAATGGGTCAACAAGAAATTTGAATGGTTCAGATTACAATTTTGGGGCCTACAAGAGTCGCGAAAAATAAAAGGTGGTGAAGGGATTTGAAACAGCGACCTATCCCTAGTGGATTTTGTACCTTCTTACCTAGGGATGTGTGTAAATGTTACACACCTTTTCGGGTGTGAAAGTTTTCAAGCGCAAAAATACATGTGTATGCGTAGATGTTACACATGAATGATGTTTACTTATGTAAATGGGTGCAGCTAAATGACCCCTAAAAGAAAAGAGTATTAAACTCATCATCATCGTCATCATCAAAGCCTTGTCCCAACTATGGTGGGGTCGGCTAAAAGAGTATTAAGCTACTAATCCCATTTATAAATGAATCTTAGGATTTAGGTGTGAATCCTACGATTCGATACTCATTTCATCAAATCTTACGATTCAAGCTATTCGGCTAAGCAAGAATAACTAGAACTAAACCCCGAGGGGTAGCTCAATTGACCTAGGACCACAGTTTGCTCCTGGAGGTTGAGGATTCAAAACTGTGCTGCCACACTGGGGCCACATCGAATTTACCCAGCTCCTCCAGGGCTCATGTGGATTAGTCCGCCCAATGGACTGGGACACCCTCCGTTATTAAAAAACAAAAAAGAAAGAAAGGATAGCTACAACTAATAAGTTAATATTAATAACCTTTTACCCTTTTTTCTTTCTTTATCATTTCTTTCTTTTAGCGCTTTTATTTTTAAAAGGTTGATTAGTAGTTAACGAAACCTCGTAAGATTTTTTTTCGGCTTCGATAAGGTTTTAAAGATAACTCAATAACGTGCATTTAACTAAAGCATTCGATTGTACGTATGGTGCTTGTCTATATCTTCTTCTTCTTTTTTTAATCTATTTTAGTTTTTTTCTTCATGAACACTCTCTTAACTTCAAGAGATATCCTATTGTGTAAGATTGATGGTTTGGATTTTCTTTTTTCTTTTTGAATGGTACCTTGTGAGTTCTACTTTTCCATTCAATCTTGTTCAAAGCCATTTTCTCAATAACGGCAACGACTTATTGTGTCTTTCCTAACTACTTCATTAAATATCATTGCCCCTCTCCTAGTTCCTTGAGCTTATTGACTCTTCAATGCATTATACAAGAACTTGTTTCTTGATCTTTTGTACACAGGCACAAACCATCTCAAATGGCAGTCCTTGCTTTTATTTTCTATTGGAACTACTTGTAAGTTTCCTCTTATGTGCTCTTCTTGAATTCTATCACATGAAAAATCTTTTTTTTTCTTTTTTTTCTTTTCATTCGTTATGCATCCATAAAGGTATCAAGCATGTAATCCCCGAACAATTCGATCTCAAGAACGATCAGCCGATTCCAAGCACATCACATGATTGACTCCATGGTCACATGTAGCCACCCAGATTTCTATTAATCACTTACAATTGAGCTAATTGGGGAAGATAGAAGCCCTCAACATCCTAACCCGCACAGCGCAAGGCAATTCCTATCAATCACCAACTAAATGTAATTTTTCCCAATAACATCACTCCAAAACAGATCCCTCCAGAACAATTTTCCCTCTGCATAAAATCTCTCAATTTCCTCATATAAACATAACATAAGATTCTAACCAACAACCAAATTCCCAGGAAAAAGAAGTCACAGCTACAAGCTTTACATGGTGCATTTGGATATACTCCAAATCAAAACTGAATTGAATCTTTCAAAGAAAAAAAGAACAGATTTTTATCCATTTCAGCACGTACCGAGCAGAAAGCAAGCAGATACCAGAAACTACTTTCATTGAAAACACCATTTCCCCAACTTTCCCACCCATATCAGGACCAGTACGTAATCAGCACAAACAGTGATAAAAGAAGAACAAAAAAAAAACCCCATCTTGAAAGGAAAATCCATCCAACCTTGATAGTCATTCCAAGTTCAAGAAAAAATAGCAATCAGAGAGCATCCAAACACATCCATAGGAGCATCAATGATGAACTGTAAAAGAAAAGTAGCTCGAATCGAGAGGAAAAATCCTACCTTCGAAGCCAATTGAGAATGCTGTCCCAGAGTCCCATTTGAGTATTCGATAAACCCTAATCCTAGGTTCGAGTGGAGGAGAAATACAAGAGAACTTGCAGAAACCCTAGTTTTTTCCGTACGGAACGAGACAGAGTGAAGAAGAAGAAGAGTAGTAGGAAAAAATACGGAACAGCGTAAGCGGTTTGGTCGTTTTCTGGTAGTATAATACTCTGGCGGAGTACGCAATGAGAGGCATGCGTCCAGACCGTGCCGACGGTGAGGATTTGTCCACGTCAGATGTTGCTTGAGCGGCTTTTGTTCAGCCGTTGGTATTGGGAAGCAACGGATCGACGGCTGGTGTTTGTAATAAGAATTTTGAATCCAATATGAGGCATGTCAGTTTGACGGTCCAGATTGAGTTTTGTGTGTGCTGAAGTGTTAGATAGTTTGGACTCAGTGGATGGGTGAATGCGTATGATTTGGCAAAGTCCGTTGGAGCATCGTAGTAGAAATGCATGGTGGGCCCGGACAGGAGAGTAGGAAGCTTGAGTTTGGTATGACAGTTGGGGGAGAGATGCTTTCCTTTTCGTGGGTTGCTTGTTCGGAATTCAATAAAAAAAAAAATCTCTCTCTCTCCTAAAGATTTTACCGAAGAAATTCTGAATATAGGCATTTATTTCGAAAGGTATCGTAAATTGTGTAATACTAATCAGATCATCTCATCAATTTTTTATATATATTTTTTTAGCTACGATAGCGCCACCATGGACAAAGCTAGCATTGCTCGTCCGAACATCTCCTAATGTCTTCTTCTTCATCTCCTCCTCCTATTTCTCCACTCGCGAAGGAGACAATCAGACTTCCTCCACAGTGTAAACTCAGGATTCATGCTAATAGTTTCGTCATTCTTAACAGATTGTTCTGACATGGGAAAAACACCATCAAGAAAACCAAACATATCTTGAGACTCGATGGGGCCCATCATCTAAGTCTTCCGGGGAGAAAAGTTTGTTTGTGTCAATTTAATTGACACAAAATTTCCCACATTTAATGACGAGGGATATGGGTATTTTTGTGTTGACGATGTTGTAGTGGTGGCCATGGATGTAGAGCAGAATTTGGAGTTGAGAAAGAGCAAGAGAATTTGGATTAAAAAAACCCTTTCGAACAAACCCACCTAGGTGTCTCTAATACCATAAAACCTTTCAGAAACAATACTAATTTGAAATATTCACCTTCTCAAGGTAAGTTGTTCGTTTGGGTTTCTCTATTAATAGGATGGATCTACAGTTGTATGTATGAGATGATTTCCTTCTATACAATGCTATATTTATTACAATAGATCATTGATTGATTTGAAAGATGCAGATTTCCTTATATCAATAAGCTGGTGAGCTGTGATATGGGATTCTTGAATGGCATTCAATAATCATCATTGAATGCCATTCTAATCTTGGATGCCATTTGACTAGGTGCGGGTGGGAGTCTTCCATATGGACAAGATGGAGAAATAGGAGGAGGAGAGGAAGAAGAAGATATTAGGAGATGTTCGGACGAGTGACGCTATCGTCGCTCAGAAAAAAGTATAAAAATATATATAAATTTGGGGAGAGGACCTTATTAGTGCAACACAATTTGCGATGACATTTCGGGATAAATGGTTATATTTTCGAGATTTTTCCAATAAAATCCTCTTTTTTTCTTTCTTTCTTTTTTTTATACTTCCATGAAACCGCTCAAGTAAGAGAATGAGACCGAGGGTGAGGTAAGAGAGCCTCGCATGAGAAAAGGTTATTTTAGGTAAGGTGAGAGAGTCCTTAGATGAGAAAATGTGGCAAGCCCATGGGTCGAACCCTGAGCAAGCCGTTGTTCTCCAGTCATGATTGATATAAGGGAAGTCTTGAGTTGGAGGAGTGAAATTTTATAGTGGAACTCACTTATTGAATATCTGATTGGCTCAAAATAAGTGCCTTGTGTTTTTGTACATTTTTCTTTCATCGTCATGGAGTGCAAGGTAACTCGATAGGATCACTTGCGACCCCACTGGTCATAGGACTGAGGGGATGGAAAGAGTTATATGATATGAGCACAAATATGAAGCTTGGTATTAAAGAAAATTAATAATCGATCCAATGGTCTATTCTATTCAGATTGGTGTAAATCCAATGGATCTGGCGCAATTCAAGAGTTCCGTATGCGGGGATGGTTCAGATGAGTGATAGGTGGATCTTAGGATGCTACCTCTTGTTGTGAGATGGTGAGAGGTAAATGCAAAGGAGCAAATTCCAACCATTAATTAACCCTTTCATATTGGAGAACGGTTACTTACATCACTGGTAAGTGACGATAATTCTCACCTGACTATCTAAAATTCAAATCCTGGATACGCCATCTTTTTTCTGCTTGTGCGGTTATCTTTCCGTATGTATGTGGGCTCTTTTTTGGGTCTCATTCCCCTTGGCTGGGTTAAAAAAAAAAAAAAAGAGCAAAAAAAAAAAAAGAATTTGGCCCTTTGATGAGAAAAATTAATAAAAAAGAGTGAGAATAAGACTTCATGCATGATGGTGATGAATCAAACGTGACAAACGGCTGGGTCAAAGCCTCGGACTACTTTGACTCGCGTGGGTTCATGCCGATGTGATACGCTCGGTGTGTTTTACACGCAATGGTTGCTCCACGCAGCCGAGTATAAGTAGCATCCCACGTGGCATTTGCTTGGGTGGGCCATGAGGCATGCAGCATGTGGGGCGGCCAAAACGTGTTATGTGAGTGACCTGCAAGTACTCGTGGTGCGGTGTTGGATACCATTTATTCAGATCCGACCCAAGAAATTAGGGTTTAGGTATCTAAATTGGGAGCACCGAATAGAGAGATGCTGTTTCATGAAACTATGTAAAAACTCTTTCTTAATTTTCTCATTCTAATAAATCAATTAAGAGGGTATATTAGTGGGAATAAGATTTTACTTAGTTGATGATTTAGAATTGGATCAATCAAGGATTCGGACGCTTAAATTTATATTCATATTTAATTATGGGAGGTGCTCATATGAAAGATATCTCTCACCCTAATGATCTCTCACCCTGAGGATGTGTGAAACTACTATTTATGAGCCCCGCCTATAGATAATTCGGACCATTTAAAATGAAAGCCATCGCTTCTGACGAAATGTACTCAAGTTTTTGCTCCAATATGGGTTGGTTGGCACCATTTAAGATAAGCACATGATCAATGACATGATTAATGAGTAAGATTGTGTTAATCATATCATCAATCATGTGCTCAATCTCATGGTGGGACAAGATCCTATTGAACTGAGATTTGGAGATATGTCACTAAAGAATGGAAGAAATTCATTTTGAACGATTAGCTAGCCCCTATTGAACAGTTACTCTAATAGGAGCATTTCTCATATACATGTACATGTACATGTGTGTGTGTATATGCTTCAACTATTCTCTAATTTGTTTTATTTACCCGTAAAATAAGATAAATTAATTGTATGAAAACGGCTAAGAAGCACGGACGCGGACACGGGACACGACACGGCATTTCTCAAAAAGGTAGGACACGAACAAGTCGGGGACACATTAACATTTAATAATAATAATAATAAATCTAATCATATTCTAAAAGATAATATCATTTTAATTTTGTAATTAATTTAGCAATCAAATAAATAAAACTCCAAGTACCAGTGGTACACTGTAATATTTCCCCCTCTGTTAAGTTTCTCAAACTTGGTTACATATTTCCACATAGGCTTATTTGTATTTTTTTCATTGAAGGGGTGTGAGCTAGATCTAGAAATGGAACTCATATTCCTAATTCCAGAAGTGAAGAAGCAGCTGATAAATAAAAAAAAGAATTATTTGATATAAAGAACAACATAAAAAAATAAAGAACATCAGCAACAAGGACATTTGCAGATTTTCATATTCGCGGTGAAAATTCGCGGTGAAAAAAAACAGCATCAAGGAGGTTTGCAACAACAATACAGCAAAAGCAAAACAACTAATGATTAGAAAAACGACAGCAGATTACAAGAAAAATAGTACAGAAACAACAAACATATTTGATAAGCAAAAAAAAAAAAAAGCAAATTACAAAAAAAGTATAGAAACAACAACAACAGATTTGATGAGCCAAAAAAAAAAAAAAATAGTAGCATGAGCAAAAACTATAAAAAAACCAACAAAATGGTTTTCGCAGCAAAAAATGGAAAAAAAAAAAGAAGCAATAGTAGGGAAAGAAAAAAAGAGTAGCTGAAAAAAAAAAAAAAAACAGCATACCTAATAAGTAGAAGTAGTATCACGAGTGAAAAAAAGGAAGTAAAAGCAATACCATAGCAGATCTACTTCTTCTTTTCTTTTCTTATTCTTCCTTCTTCTTTTTCTTTCTTCTCATTCTTCTTCTTTCGTTAGGGTTGGACAGACGAATGAGGTTTTTTCTCTTTCGTGGCTGGACGGATGAATGAGATTTCTTTTCTCATTCGTTTAGGGCTAGAGCTGGATGGATGAATTAAAAGAGCCTCATTTTCCTCTTAAGTTATAACTCTTTACAAACAACCCCCTTTTCTTCTTCTTTTTTTACTCTTATTTTAATTTTTTTTCCCAATTAAAAGAGGCCAGTGTGTTCCCCAGCGTGTCCCTAACATGTCCTCGCATGCCCCCAGCTTGTCCGGAATATAAAATATAAAAAAATAATTATGATACTCTTTTTGGGGTGTTCGACACATATCCGAGCGTCCGGAGTGTGTCGGACATGGACGCGATAGCCCCGGAGAGGTGTCCGTGCTTCCCAGGAAACAGATAATGACTAGGTAAAGGTGAAGAATTCTTTGTGGCGGAGTATGGATGCATTTATTTTTATGAGGTAAAATAAGACAAGAAGTCAAAGAGTAATAAAGTAACCACTTTTCTTGATTTTTCCAAAGGTAACTCTTTTCTAGGCCAAGTCAAAAAAAAAAAAAACAAAACTCCTTTTGTAACTAAATTTTACTTTCTCACTTCTTTTGACCAATCAAACACAATAAAATTAAGTTTTTTGCAGTTGAGATTACTTTGCCACAAAATTTTACTCTACTTCTTGCAAAGAAACAGTATTAACCGTTGGATTTCAAGCACTAATTGAAAATAATTTATTATTTACACACAATGGTTGTATCCTCATTTGATAACCCAAACTATCTATTACCCACCAGGGAGTTGGTGGAGTGGCACAAGGCATGGATTTGCTCCCACGTCTTTATCTAGGAGTAGGCTCCACCCGAGGGAGAGTATTGAAAGGTATTTATGCAGTCTCTATTAAGGCCTCAAAGTTTTTATAGGAATGATCCTTAAAATAATTTAAAATGGTAGCAAAGTCAAATCGGTCATGAGTTTGAATTCCATGAGGAATGACTGACCGCAAATAAAAAATGCGTGCCTAACAAAATGTGAGTCTTCTGTTTGAAACAGCCCCAAATTTATCCCATGTGCATATGTATGAGTTTAGATGGGGCCAGGCCAGGCCGATCACGTTGTCTCAAAGATCTCAAGGATATCCAAATCATTAAAAAAATTGCACACCGGGACATGGTTGAAACATCCTGTTCATGAGCATCCTGTTGTAGCTGTCCATTAACTTCCTATGTGGTGGTCCATGCAACTATTACTGGAGCAAGTATTGTCTGCTGAAACTTGATGTCCTGACAGTGATCATCAGTGTAATAATATTCAACAAGTCTTAATAAAACATATCTGAACCTAATATGGCTGGAGTCAGATCTGCATTCATATCCGTAGCCTGAACTCTGACCAAGACCCAGATCCAAATAGAAAAATACTTTCAGACCCCATAATCATGATCGAAATACACATACAAATTTCAAGTCCCTACTTGCTGCTGATGATATGATGTCTTTACCAGTCCAGACCATTGATGTGGTCGATCCAATGATAGTTCGGTCCATACAGAAATCCTCTAGTCCTCCATGACCACACACACACCCCCACCAAACTCTGGTGACAGAGAGAGCTATCATCTGCCCCCGACAACTTTCCAATGGTGGGGTCTTGTTTCTGCCATTGGAGGGCAATAGGGCCATACTCCAGAGTATTACAACTCCCATGTGTGAGCTCTACCGACCTCTTTCTAGTTCTCATCATATCTCTAATCAATGCTACTTATTCATGCAAGGAAACAAAAGAGAAAGCAGCCTTAACCAAATACCAAGTGTGGGATTGCATTATTGCTCATCTAGTTATGTTAATTTTCTCTGGCTTGTAAACTACTCAAGGGCTTGTGGGTTATTCGTCCAGTAGTGCTCCTTTCTTTCAATGATGATGAAGATGAGCACTTGGCTCAAAGACCCATTTTTTAAATGGCACTCTTTCCTTTCACATTTAAATGCTGAAGCCACAACCTGTTACAGCAGGCATCAGGGAGAGAGGATAAGGTGCTAGGCTCCTTTCTTTTTTGGCTACTTTTGCCCACGTGTGTCTTCAGAGTTAGATATAGTAAAAATGAAAAATTAAGTTCAAAGTTATCTCCTCTTTTCAAAGTAACAAGATCCAGGTTGAAGTATAAACGTACTTATCCCATTTTTAAAAGGGGAACAAGCACCTGTAAAGCCTGCATTAAACCTGTTTAATCATACTCAACTTGTAGAGGAAGAGACAAACTCGATCCATTTCAAATATTAAGGTCATATTTGAGTTAAATTACAAGCCGATTTTTTTTTTATTACAGAAGCTCAGCTCATTCACTGTAAAATAAATTAAAGCACCAAATTGTTTGTAATAAACTATGTACCAATCATAAGCTTAAGCTGATAGGTAGAAGGCGTATACAGATATACTAAGACATGTCAAGCCTATTAATTAGAAGATGTGGGATATGGAACTTCCCAACATTATTTACCTAAACTAACCCATTTAAAAGGGTCATGCATGTTATGCGAATTGAGCTTGTTGACCTTATGGTCTGTGTCATGTTGGAAATCGTGTAAGGGCTCCCAACTCTCTTATATGGATGGGTCACGCTATGTAGAGATTTGTCCGCCCAGAAACTCGCATCCCCTAATTTTGATGGGATTCTATTGTGTTGGGATAAGATCTGATTTGGCTGATCTATCCCATTACTGTAAGATTTTTATTTTATCTACAGCAGATCAAGTCTTCTGATTATAGTAGAACTGTCTTCTGCTTGATTTGATGTGAGACTCGTGTCATGCAGGCCACAGATTTTCAACAACCTCCCACTTGCAATAAATGTCACGTACTCAAATATATCTTAGCCCCATGCGTATCACGTGTCTTGAAAATGACTAACAGCCAAAATGCATGGGTGTTGAGAGGGAGAATTGTGAAAGCAACACCGATTTCCATCTAAGCTAATTCTAGTTCACCAGAAAATCTGCTATGTAGTCTGAACTAAGACGTTCTTGTAGCTGAAAATCAGTTACATAACAACCACTTGTAATGCCTATTTATAGGCATGTAAATGAGCAATCAAAGCATCAAGAGCCTTCTCCCATTGCTTTTGGGACTGGTCAGACTTTACAATTGTTGGTGTTTGCTTAAAGGATTTGAATCGTTGATTTGTGTTAAACCTTAAAATTTCAAATATCTGTGCACCTCCTCACCATCTGAGGATTTAGATGACATCCTCTCTAAGCGGAAGGAAGTCAAATCTAAAATAGTTAGCGAATAATTCACCAGTTATTCTATGATGTCTAAAGAAAATGAACACAGACAGAGGAGAATATGAAATCAGGACATCAAATGATGCCACAAAGAAAATGGACAGTTGAATTGACCAGAGGTCCAAAATCAACTTGAAAGCTCATCAGAGAATCTATTTTTTTATACCCCTCATATTCCTTCATCTTCTCTACAACTACAATCTGCAAATTGCAGCAATAAATCACAGAAAGACTACATGTTTTGCAAACAAAGGGGAAAATACACAGCACCCCAGGAAGAACTCTATTGATCTGAACAGAAAATTGGAAATGATGAAGATGGATTTCTCAGTTTCCTGATTATTTTCTTTATAGAGCACCTGATTTAAGACCCATATGAGCAATTCAATAACCAAAAAAAAGCTCCAATTTCCATTGATACCGATTGAAAGTATCAATTGCTGATTCCCCGTTTACCCTCATCACAAATTGAATCCCAACGAATGAAATCATCCAACTCCCCCAAAGACAAGATTTCAGGCCACTCCATGCTAGAAAATCTGAGTTCCTCTGGGTTTAAGGAGGAATTTGAGGAAGAGGGTGAGGGTGAGGGTGAGGAAGAAGCACAAGGAGCTAGAATTTCATGGGTTTGGATTAAAGGCACTTCATCAGTGCAGAAAGCAGGGGATTTGCTCAAGAGAGCATCAGCTTCTATGGCATTCAATTCACTTGTTATGCTCTTCTCTTCTTCTAACCCATCAGAAATGGGTGACTCTGTGGAAGTCCTGTTCTCTTTGTTCTCATCTGCATCAGAAAATTCTACTGTAGATGAGGAAAGTTGCTGTTGCAGCTCTAGTTGCAGATCAGTTGAAGGAGAGAGTGGCTTATGAGTAACAGGATCAATGCCCATCTTCTTTAGCTTCTTCTTGATGTGGGTGTTCCAATGGTTCTTAATCTCGTTGTCAGTCCTACCAGGCAAATGAGAAGCTATCTTAGACCATCTGCAAATAAAAAAAGTATTTCATTTCAGTAAATTTAGCTGAAAACCCACGTGCAACATGGTCTAGTTTAGCAGAGAATCTGACCAAATTGAGACAATATCCCGAAAAATCTATCAACTGAATCTGAAAAGTGGAATAAAAAGGGGAGAGCAATCCAATGGAAAATCTGAAGAACCTGTTGCCAAGATGGGCATGGAGATCAATCACCATCTTCTCCTCAGATTCTGATAGCAAACCCCTCTTTAGATCAGGCCTTAGGTAGTTGGTCCATCTTAACCTGCAGCTTTTTCCACACCTCAGAAGTCCTGAAAGAAAACCAACCACAGCAACAAAATATTGAAACAAACAGAAAAGGAACTACAACACAAAGGCAAAAAGCTGCTCTTCTTCTTTTTGCCTTCTTTGTTCCACTAAAATGCATGTTCTTCATCTTAACAAAAAAAAATTCATAGTTAGCAAGTCAAGAATAAAACAAAAAAAAGGGGGGGGGGGGGGGGGGGGGGGGGGGGGGGGGGGGGGGGGAAATCTATATGTAAAGTACTACTGAAACAAGCACTAAAAATCACTTGTTTCCTTCTGAGCATAATCCCATATCACTATCTTCAACAAAATGCAAATTTTCTTGAAACAAAGGAACATCCCCATAGGGAAAGGGAGAAATCAAAGAACACCCAGAAAAGCTCTCTCCATATGTTTCATTTCTTTAACCAAGAAGAAGCTTTTGTCCTTAAGAAAAGTTCATACTTCCATGATCTCCACAATTTATCTATATGCTAAAACAAAACCCATATAAAAGACTATAAGTAAGATTAACCAAAACAACTGAACCCAACAAAAGATTATCTCTCCCTCTACTTAAAGCAATTCATTTTTATGCGAGAAATTGAAGTATTTCAAGACCTGCAAGCTTAGGAACAGCCCTCCAGCAGCATTGGCCATGGGAGAGGATGAAGTTGATTAGCTTCTTGTCTTCCTCGGGTGTCCAAGGTCCTTTCTTCAGGCCTACTTTGTCACAACAAGGTTGTCTTCCCATGATCAGGACAAACCAAAACAAAAGAAACACCAATAGAAGAAAGAGGGAAAAAAGAAGTGTTTATTGGAGAAACAGGAAAGAAAGTAGTAGGCTTTGGCAAAATAAAGAGGTACCACCTTCCTTTATAAACCATTAACCCAGATGAAGAAAAAGAAGCCGAAGGGAGCAATCCAAGCCAAGTCAGCATGCACACATGTCAGAAAAGACACGTTGCATGTACCACGTTGCTGCTGACCTTGAAAAGACACATTGAAAAGGATACACTTAACTTAATTTCAAAAAAAAGAAAAAAAAATTTGATGCTGAGATGACCTTAATGACATTTGTGGAACCATTCCTAATGAATCTAAATTTGAGGATATATGAGGATGACATCCATCTTCAACTGTCTGAATTATCATTATATAGGTCTATGATGGAGTTTTGAAGCTTGTTAGAGATAATGCCTTCATAGTTGTTGTGATAGAGGAGGATTCAGACGGCAACGGTCAGCCAATTGCTTATTTTAGGAGAATCTAGACTCATGATCTTCTTCAAGTTTTCCTACGATCCTTTGCGTAAGATGTATTTGTAAAAGATTTTTATAAATTATAACGCATACTATATATGAAATGTTCAATTTTGAATTACCTGTTTATGAGTAAAACTCAATGAAAACGGATATAGATCCAATTATGACCATTAAACGGATGGTTATCGAGTTACATATTATTTCAGAGCCTTACCTTAGATGGATAAAACGTCTAATTCATTTGAAAATTTATAAAGAGTTTGGGCATTCTGATGTTCTTTTCCACTGTGACAGTGAGTGGACCAATTACGGTCCGTCACATCACTATTGGATGCTAGGAAATTAGGGGGAGGAGGGATGTGATTTTAGGTTGTAGGACCGAATGTGATTTTCTTTTTTAAAGAAAGTTACGAGAAAATTCGTGAAGATTCATTTTTTTACAACCCTCCTAAATATAATAGGCCCTTCTTAGTAACTTGGTTTGGACCTGAGTAGAATATAAACCTAACCTAAAGCCCACCCACTTTCATCCTTGTGAAAACCTGCCTCATTTAAAAAACTGTTATAAACCGAAACACCTAAAATGACTACCAACCTCTCACCTTAAAAAAGAAAGAACCCCAAAGATAAAAACCTCTCCTCTTCAAAAAGAGAGAGAAAGAAAGGAGCCAAAGAAAAAGACAAAAACCACAAAAAACAAAAAAAATCTTGTTCAATAGTTTGGTCATGGATTATTCTAAGGTCTTCGTCTCTGCAATCCTCTTTGCTTCATGTTTTTATGTGGGGTTTTCTCAACAAGAGCCTTCAGGGATAGCAGAGCTTGAATTTGATTGCATGGAGAGCTTCATGCCTTGCCAATCTTACCTGCAACCGTCTTCTTCTCCACCCCCTTCTTCATGTTGCACTCCTATGAAGAAGATGGTTGAAAGCAATAAGAAATGCTTTTGTGCAGTCTTCGATAACGCTCCTCTCTTAAAAACCTTGAATGTAACCCAAGAGGATGCTCTCAAGTTGCCAAAGGCTTGTGAAGCTGAAGCCGATTTAACTGTGTGCAAATCTCTAAAAGAAGAAGGTAAACAATTTCTTCATCTTTCTTCAAGGGTGTGTTAGAGGATTTCACATTCCGTGGATTTTTGTTTCTGTGGTAGGGTGGAATCCCATATTCCTGCCTCACCTGTGTGAAGGAAATCAATTCATTTTTTTTTCCATGTGGGAAAAGCGTATAGCACCAATGAGTCCAGATCCTTTGTTTGGTAGAAATGGGGAGATATTGTTCCATCCAATCCACAATCGCCTCTTCTTTAATTTTCTCATTCCAACAAAGTAATTGAGATGGTGTATTAACTACAGGGGTGGACCCATGTGTTATGGGCCGGGGGCTTCACCCAATTTGAAAAATGCCCATAAGGGCTTAAGGCCCGTATGGCCAACCCCCACTCAAATGAGACCAAAGTCCCCCTTCTCGTTCCCCAATTCCAAAAGTCCTACTCGACTCTCCCTCTTTCTCAGTCAATAAATAATCTCGTTTCTATTTAGTAAGGTTTTGCATCTCTATAACCCATTTAACGTGACTAAAATATCCCTTCCAACTCTTCATTGAAATCGATAGTATAAATTTCAAAACCATGGACTGCCGTGGCATTTTCTAATCGTAAAAGAAATATTCTTTTTGCGTAAGACAACTATACTGCTTGTAATTCTCAGTTTTATCTCTCTCAATTTATGAAATCTTTATTTAAAAAAAAAAAAACACGACAATAGAGAAATTATTGATGTGTATGTTTTTTTTAACCAAGGGTGCCTTAGATCATTTCCCTCATTTTTTTTATTGATGACATGAGGAAAACCCTCATTTTTCTTACTAAAGGTGTCTTAAAATTTTATTGATGTGTGTATTTTTATGGTTATATCCATGCATAATGATTCAAATGGAGTGGTCTACTTGTTTGTTTTCTTTGTTCTTGAAATTTTATTTTATTCAGTGGAAATTGATTATTTGAGAATTAAATGGTTTTGACTAAATGAATATATCTGTTTAAACCAAAATTTTCTAAGCTAAAATTCTGCTCTAACTATTCTTGTTTAGACCATTGAGTGTATATTGGAGTGTGCATTTTTATGCT
This sequence comes from Cinnamomum chago, assembly GCA_038049695.1. Lineage (NCBI taxonomy): Eukaryota > Viridiplantae > Streptophyta > Magnoliopsida > Laurales > Lauraceae > Cinnamomum > Cinnamomum chago. The sequence goes on along the minus strand of CP142453.1, from coordinate 25,113,960 downwards.
CTAACTATTCTTGTTTAGACCATTGAGTGTATGTTGGAGTGTGCATTATTATGATTATTATGCCTTTTATATTCTTCTCAAATATTCTCAAGTATAGGAGTTCATATTCTTTTCCAATATTTTTCGAATACATTTTTTCTTGTGTCATTATTAATGTGAAGAAAATACAATAAAATAATAATTGAGTTTTTCAATTGACCATCGTAAGCCCCCCTCAAATGAAAATCGTAGGTCCACCACTAATTAGCTAGCATAAGATTTTACATAGTTGGCGATTGTAGATTAGATGAAACAGTATCTCTCTGTTTCATAGAAACATAAGATCCGGGCTCGGCACCAACTGAAGAAGTAGTGGGGCTATATGGAAAGTCGGGACTGTTTTCTTATTTATTGTGGAATTCCTTCTTTTTCCCTTTTTTTTTTGTACAAATGAAAATTTAAAGTAGGTTTGTGTAGCACCCGCAAAAACGGATCTAACTTTCCTACCCTCCAATCAAAGATATTTTTACTATGGATTCATGAAAATTTGCACCGCTTTTGTTGAAAAGCATCTGTACCAAATAATGAAAAAGGTTTTCAACAAAAATACACCCCACATCCTGCCTTTCATTTACATTTTTACAGAAAAGAAGTTACCAAAGTGTGCTTGGGAAGAAAAAACAATGAGAAAAAGAATTCTCATTTTTGGTAAATTAATGGTGTCTGCAATGTTAATTATGTTGTTTGTGTTGTATGAAAACTGGTGATAAAATTGTGGTTGGGCTTTAAATTCGTTTTATCAAAACCAACACTTAGGGCACGTTTGTCTACACACCCTTTTTGCGGAAAGAGGAAATTGTCACGTCGGCAAATTCCATAGAAATGAAAACCTCAAAAAAGGATTTCCGTAGAATTTAGAAATTCATGTTTGGCGCAAAAAGAGTTTCCTCATTGAATTGGTGAAAATGTTATTTGGTGCGGCTGTGTATTCCTTATAGAAAATCAAAGTTTCTTATTTGGTGATATAATTTTTTGAAGAAAAATAACATAACATGCATATTATTTATTTAACATTAAATAATAATTTATATAAATAAATAAATCATGAAAGAGTTATAAGGTTTTTTGGTTGAAATGGACAAGAGTGAGGAAAAGAGGGAGAAGTTTTCAGAGGAAACCCATTTTCCATACCCCCCATGGGAAACTCATTTCCACAATTATCAAGGAAAATGTTGACGATGCAGGAAAGCATTTCCGCGGAATTATTTCGCACCAAACACCGGAAAAATGGATTTTCCGCGGAAAAGTGTTACACAAACATGCCCTTGGTGAATTGGTGAACACCCAGCTAACACATATTATAATCATAAGCTGTTATGATTCTCTTAGATAAAAACCAATCTTCTTCTTCTTTTTTCTGTTTTTTTTTTTTTTTAGATAACCGTTCATCTCATAGAACTCAACATTGATGCACCATGGCCCAACATTATAGAGATATGTCCATGCTAGCCTTTGATCTGGAGATCTTTTAAAAAATAACAAATAGACAATGGATCTGTTTGGCATTTTGTTCAACCATCTATTTAATTCTCCTTCAAAGAAAATGGTTAGGATTGTAGAATTGATATCTAATGAATGCTCATATCAGTAAATATAAGGTTACTATAGATACGCCATGGAAGAAACAACAATGAGTGATGATGAAATCTTCACAGTGTACGATAACAAGTTAAAAACCATGGAATCTTTGAAAAAATATTTTTGGAAGTGCCATCTTATTCAGCTGGTTTGGAAATCATGGCATCTTCACTTAGATCTGCAGGTATTCACACAAAATAATGCTATATAAGCTTAGAAGTGAAATATTAGGCAGACAGACAAGCCCTTATGTAGGCTAGTTTGGCACTTTACTAGAATAGTAAAAGTAAGTAAAGCCTTCATTTTTCAGACGAGATGTCATATAAAAAATACTTTAATTTAAAACTCCCTCTATCTTTTTTTTAAAAAGTCAAAAAGCAACATCTTTATCAACTAAAATACAAAAAAAAAAAAAAAAAAAAAAAAAAAACACTCCACTTTCCCAAACAAAAAGTAAAAAAGATCCTATAACAAACAATTAAAAACAAAATAGTATCATAACCCACTTATATTTTTCTTCTTTTTTTAAAATCAACTTTACTTCACTTGACTCTATTAGTAGAGTTGCCAAACTGACCCAGGAAATATTAAATCTATCAAGTTTTACCTATTGCCTACCTACTTTGACACTGCATGTAGCTTGACATAAATTACAATTCAACAATCAAATAACATTTTTAAAATATGTAGTTACCTCTTAAAAAAACGTTTGCCTCCTCTGGTAGGCTAGTGAGCCCCCAAAACTCCATCTGTTATGATATTTTGATTGGTGGTCTCGCTCAAAATGGGTGATTTTGACCCAACAAAATTATTCAAATAAAAAGGTGAAAAGCAAGAGAACAAACTGGTTGCAGTTTTTTTTTTTTTTTTGAAATGGTAACGAAAGAGTTCATTAAAAATAAGTATCTAATAAGAAGTACATAAAGAATGCCAAAAGAGGAATGAAAAAGGCGCAAGAGAGATGATTAGATTAGAACCAATTTCTAAATGTACATAAAAGATCTCCAAACTAAAAGGCCAAAAGATAATGTACAATCATTTTATTTATCTTGTCAGTGATTGTTAGATCAATCAACACAAATGATAGGAGAAGTTCTAATATTGCCGTTCAAAATTCCAATTGGGAAACAGGGGATCCGAACTCAATGATAAAAGGAAATTTATATGGAAACCGTCTTAGAGGCCAATTCATTGGAGAAAAAAAAGGATGAATTGCACTTATTGTGACTTGTGAAAGGTTATTTAGGAGAGGTGATTATGCTACAAAGATTATAGTCGGAAAATCCCATGCGACGTCAGCCATGATGTCGCATGGCGTCCATGAAAGCTTTGATGTGTTGTGCCTTCAAGAGCACATCTCCTATATTGCTTTAATATATAGATAATTTGTACAATAACTCATGTTAAGCACGAGAGTGACTCATGCAACTAGGGCCCCTTCTCCATTTAACTATTTTTTACATTGTTCTAATAAGAAATTTTGTGTAAACATTGTGTGGTGTGGTAGTTAAGTTGATTTTTTTAAAAGGAATGAGATCAAATCTCTTACCTATATGAATTTTTAGTTTTTTTTTTCTTTTTTTACCATAGCAACTTAATAAAAAAAAGTCAAAATTGAAAGTAATTTGGTCAATTTTGAATTCAAAACCCTTTACTTTAATATATTATAATGGGTTTGAAGCCCAGATCAGCTCATTTTAGGTTGGAATTGGGGCTCTGTTTTTAGGCCCATCGGCTATACATGGGCTTGTTTTTTACCCAATTATTAATTGGTCCAGTCCTACATATTCAACCAAATGATAAAATGTCCAAAACATGTAGATATTTATATCATATCTACTTGTATTTCATGTTTTTTTTTTCTTTTCCTTTAATTTCTTTCCCTTTGTTATCTCAACAGCTGCCAAAACCATTTCGAGTGCCACTGCTGGCGCCACCGGCGGCACCTCAGAATCTGATTCTCAAGGTACTTATGCAAACATTAATCAAACATTATATTTCTTTTAAGTTGTTTAATGTCATTTCTTTCTTTTCTTTTTTTTTTTTTATATTGAAAATTAAGTTTGTCTGCAGGCTGATAGAGCCCATAAAATTAAGTTTGTTTGGACCCTATACACCTTGTGGTTTGAACCATAGTAATTCATTATGTGACAAAGGCACCGATCCATTTTTTTTCCGCACTCCGTTGGTCATAGGAGAACATCTTCCATATATGATAGCATAAATTTTACAAAAGAGTCATTTAATTGATAAACATCTAAAAAAAATTAGTGCTTCTTAATATTATTAGTTTTCTTAGACATCATGTAATTGAATAGACTCAAATGAAATTACATTGATATAAACAACACCTTCATGCAATACATACATATATATATATATATATATATATTATCTCCCCACAGCTAAAGGGTCTAATGTTGATATTTAAACCCATGATCGGATGATGACAAAACTTCACCCATTCCCTATCCATGATGTATTAGCCCAATATGCAATGATCCACCAAAACTTATAATTACTAATATTTCTTCTACTACCTTTAAAAAAAAGAAAGTGTTTCTACTCAATTTTTTTTCTTTTTTTTTTTAACAGAGGGTTCAGATGGTTCTGTTTCTAGTACAGAAGCTCCAAGCACAGGAACAAGCTCAAGCTCAAGCTCAAGCTCAAGCTCGGCGCATGGGTTGTCATCTTTAAGCAAAAATGGAGTTATTATTGCTTCAATGATGGCTTGGATGTTGAAATTTGTCTGAGCTTTGAAGTTTTAGCTTCTTAAATCCTTCTCAAATCTTAAACTATATATCATTCTCAAGATTGAGAAGAAATTTTTTGATGTATGCAAGTTCAAATGGAAGTTGAATTCCAAGTTGTATTAATAAATCAGAGTAGGGATTGTATTGGGCTGGTACTTGTATGTTTGAATTTTAAATTTTGGGTTTGTTTGTAATGAAGGGTAATAAGCAGTAAAGAGAATTTGATGGTTACTTTAAAATGTTTGCATTATGTTGAGATTGAGAGAATAAAAGAAATGTGGTATGGTATGCTTGTGGGCAGGGCAGTTGGTTGCAAATGTGAAAGTCCAGAGTTGTACCAGTTTTGACCTTGTGTGAACAAATTATTAGTGACAAGGTGATTATGCTTCAGTTACTCATAGCTGCGTGGTAATTTAGGATGTTGTAGATAATAAACTGATATCACAATTTCTTTTGGGTCTTCTCGTAAAACAAAATTTTGAAAGATGTTTGCAAAACACGAAATCAGAAATCTTAATTTTTAGATTTCCTTTTAGAGTGATTTAGGTGAAGATAAAATAACAATATAAATATAAAGGTAGTGAGAATGGACTTTCTCAAAAAAAAAAAAAAAAAAAAAAAATGGAGTTCCAATATATTTTCACTAGAGAGAGAGCGAAGAACGGCCTCTTATCCGAGTGGTAAGAGGCGCCAGTTCTTACTCGGCAGCCCAGGGTTCAAACCTAGGCAGATATATTTCCTCACCCAAGACTGTACTACCTCACCAGAGGATGCCTGATTAAAGTTTTAGGCCACACAAACCATGCCTATGTGCGGGCAGCAAATGATGCCAAAAAAAAAACATTTATACTAACTTCTTATACTTGCACACTTAAATTAAATACGCTTATACATTTATATTGCATGGCTGTGGTATCCAGTGTATGGGTCTTCGGACATGAAATCCATGGACTTGGAACAAATATAAACGCACGTTTGTGTATAAGAAATTTCCATGAAATGATGAAATCGTCGCATCAGCAAAGTCTATGATTTTTAAATATTTAAAAAAAGTTTTTACGATGTAACATCCTGTCTCATGAAGTAGCATATCAAAATTTCAGTCCCTCAAAAAGTCTCAAATGACTTTTATAAATTCAAAATTTTCAACCCCTTTGCATTTTTATGGAATTTTTGAATGCACATACACAAATGAGCATCCAAAAATTCCGCCTTTTATTTGACCATTCAAAAATTCCGTGAACATGAATTAATTGAATTCTAGTAAGTGATCCCTCACTTCACTTTACCATACAAGTTAATTATATATCCAAACATTTACCACCTGGGCCCAACCAATGGTTGGATGACTTAGGGTTTGTTTTTTTACTAGAATTTTAGTGGTTGGGGTTTTTGAGACACGATGTCTCCTTGGCATTTCCAAATCTCTTGTTTTTTTATAAGAATTTATGAATTCTAGCACATAATAAGTTTCAATTGGCCTTTAGAAATTCAGAAATTTCATATTTTTTGCATTTTGGTGGAATTCCAAAATGTTCATGCCTTTAGAAGGATTTAGGAATTCCACTTTGTTTAGAAATTAAAGAATTCCTGAAATTTTAAGTATATTTAGATAATGTTATCCAAGAAAAATCCTATCTGTTTTTTCTTGATTTCAAAAAAACCCATGTTTGGATGAAAAGTAGAAAAGTGAAGATTTGAAAATCCATAAAAAAAAAAAAAATCTTTTTTTCCAATGATTCGTTGGTCTCCCTCCATCGGATTTTTGCAAATCCACATAGATAAAGAAATGCAAGTTACCTTGGGTGTTTCCCAAACCCGAAATGCAAGAGCATGCCATGATTTCAGGTGAAGGAAGGAATCCTCTCACGAACGTTTTCAAATCCGGGCCCCTGCGTGAGAAAGCAGTTCGAGCTTTGCATAGCATCCATCACCACGCCCGATCAACGGTCAGGATGACATCCCTACAACATGGTACTTATTTGATTTTTGACTTGTTTGACCAAATCATTTCCGCACTAAAGCGAAATGCACGTACTCTCGTCCTTTCGGTGCCCCTCGGGAGCACATGAGAGGCACTTTTTTTCTTCTTTTCACCACTACACAAGAAGAAACCAGGCGTCGGAATATGACCGTTGGCTACAGCTGGTGCGCCACGTCAACACAACATTTCACAATGCCGACGGTTGTGATTACATTTACACCACACTTGTTTAATCTTCACCGTCCAATATCTGACATGCCCCACGTGATTGGTGCAGGCAGCTCCCAGTGCTCCTTTTACAAACACCCCCCTACTTTTTGTTTTTTATAACTTCACCTTTCCCTCTTCCCTCCCTTTGTTGATCAGTATTCTCAGTCTTCAGTTCTTCCCTTTCTACCTCTCTGCATCTCTCTCGGTCTCTGGATTTTTCTACTTGTCGTGGCATTCTATATCTTGGGTTTCTCTCATCTGATTGCATGCTTTTGAAAGATTGAAGCTTTTGTCTGAAGAATCCATGGCTTTGCTGTTTCTTTGCCTTTTATCACTCTCAGTAGCTGTTGTAGCTGAAGGTGAGTCTTCCCTTGTCGTTTTTGAGATTTCTCTTTTATATCCCTGAGTCTCTGGTTCTAGTCTTGAGATCCCATTTGAGATTTCCTTAGTTTGCTTTTCATATATCTGACTTAGATTCTTGGGCTTTTTTTGCATGTTTTTATGATTATTTTTTTGTGTCTTTCATTTGCTTTGTCTATGTTGTTTGTGTTGATGGGTCTTCTTGAAGTTTGATATGAATATTCAGCTTCTCTTGTGTTTGGGTTTTGCTCGAAAGGGGTCTCAGATTACGACTACCATCTGTTTCGAGACTTTGGTTTTTGGGGGATTCTCCTTTTTGTCATGTGAATGTAATTGGTGGGCCGTGGGTGGTTTTGAAACTTATGAGAAAATATGGATTTTGATTTCCTCTTCTTTTATGATATGAGGACAGTGACTTTGACACTTGTTACAGTGGGGGAACCAGGATTTTCTCTCTGAGGGGCAAAAGATTTCTCTTTCAGTGGGGAATTTGAGAAAGAATTAAAAAAAAAAAATAGCATGTTAACAGAATATTGAGAATTATGTGTTCAGTCTGATTTAACTCATAAAATAGCTATTAGATTATACCCCAAAAATTATAAAAATTATACATTTCCATTTCTCTCCACATGGAGCAACATTCAATAATGGGTGCAGAAGACTAGAGAAGAATTTTGAATTGCACGATTTAGTATATTTACTTGGGAGTACATGATTATAGTAGAAAAAAAATAAATAAATAACTTTTTTGAACCTCATAATTTAAGGTTCACAAAAAGTCTTGATGATAACTTTAACAATAACACTAAGGTTGATGGAACTTTTAAGCACCTCTAATTTGGGCATGTAATTAGTTCAATGAAAAAGTCATTTCCTCTGGCTCATTTCACTTCTCTTTTGATGAGAGATTTAGAGACCATGAAATAAGGAGAGAAAAGAGGAGGATGGGTTGTACTTTAGAGGGAAATAAGCTTTCAAACAACACTTACGCATCAATAATTTCCGTTCTTAGGAGAATGTATCTAATTTTCAAGTAAAGTAAAATGAAGTGGAGAAATCCAACCAAAAAAAAAATGAAGTGGAGAAAATGTACTTTTTCAATTGTACTTTTTTGTATGGAAGACTTCCTTTGGCTATTTCTGTTTTCATGAAAATGTACTATGTCTCAAGTAATGAAGAAAAGATTGGGCTAAATTAGGTACCCATTTTCTGTGTGTAATACATTTCATGTCCCCGTGTTGTAGTCCCCTTGTCCTCTAGGTAATTCCTAGTTTTTATTTCTTTCCTCCACATCCAGTGGCGGACCCATCTATTGGGCTGCCCCAGGTTGAATCGGGGAAAAGGCTAAAATCTTGAGTCCATGACTCCATTCTGCCCATTCACATTTCACCCCTACATTTTAAAAACCTGCTGCCCCCACCTCTTGCAACGAAAACTTAACTCCCTTATGCTATCTTTCTTCCCATCAGGCATCGGCCTCTCTCTCCAACATAGGCGCAGCAGCTGGGTATTTCTCCCTCCATCCCCCCTCTCACACACATACATACAAAAACTAAATCTAGTCCTATACTCCTAACTCCGAAAACCCCAACCACATTCCTCTTTTCCCAAATCTTAATACCTAAATCCCATGGCAAACCTGAAAAAAATGTAAAACATGGAAGCCAATAACATAGTGAAAAAGGCCATGCACTCATTAGAAGTAAGCCCGCCCCTGCTCTCTCAAATGATAAAATAATGACGAATTTAATATTATAGTCATCGTTCGCCCCATCCATCCAAATGAAAATCCTAGGTCTGCCATTGTCCACATCAAAGCAAAGTCATTTGGATGCTTGGATTTCTTTGGAAAGATAACCATTTATTACCTATAAGATGTGAAGGAATGTGAAATTTAGTCTTTGTGTGACGACCGGGGCCCACTATCCACATGATATTATCCGCTTTGGCTCATCAGATTCCAACTCAATCTTGCCGCATGGTTTTAAAAGGCCTCGTGTGGAGTTAAGGCTAGGCCCCAGTTATATGCCCAGGGTTAGGACGAGGGTATTTCCGATGTGTAGTCCAAGCCCCTGGAGACAAGCAAGCTAACAAACAAGACATGCAAGTCCCCGGAGACAAGCAAGCTAACAAACAAGACATGCAAGCCCAGGCAGGTGTGATCTCACACTCTCCCCTATCAGAAATAGAGCCGTCCTCGGCTCTGATATCATTATGTGAGGATCCGGGCCGACTATCCACATAATATTGTCCGCTTTGGCCCCTGGGATTCCAACCCAATCTTGCTGCACTGTTTTAGAAGGCCTTATGTGGAGTTAAGGTTAGGCCACACTTTTATGCCCAGGGTCAAGGCATGGGTATCTCACCCTCTCCTCTATTGGAAATAGAGCCGTCCTCAGCTCTGATACCATTCTGTGAGGATCCGGACCCACTATCCACATAATATTGTCCATTTTGTCTCATGGGATTCCAACCCAATTTTGATGCACGATTTTAAAAGGCCTCATGTGGAGTTAAGGCTAGGCCGCACTTATATGCCCAGGGTTAGGACATGGGTATTTCCAATGTGTAGTCCAAGACCCCCGGGAGACAAGCAAGCCCATGCAGGTGGGATCTCACACTCAGGGCATGTAAATTCATGCTTATGTGAAGGAACATAGAATTTAGTCTCTCAAACCATGTAAATATCAGCTTGTACACATGTTTAAATGTAAATTTGAAATGAGCACATCCTTAAGGGATTGCTTTCTAGGAAGATTATCTCCACTGATTGTAGTATCCCTAATGAAGGGATTGTAATGATGTAATTGCCTAAGTCTTATGGCATACCTATGTAAAGGGTGCTCGATCGTCTTAGAAGGGCATCCTATCATTCAATTACTTCATATTTTCTAGTCTCTCATGCTGCCATGGTATTAGAGCAAGTAAGTTGAACGCTTGTAAGAAGATTTTTGCAAAAGAGGAAATCTAACGCCTCTTCTCTTCTTCAGAGATTATCAGTTAAGCAATCCAAAATCCATTTGATTGAATGAAATCCTTGGGCGTTCAGTTTTCATGACAAATGATTAAATGTAAATTACAAATGAGCATATCCTAAGGGATCACTATTTAGGAAGATTATTCCATTGATTGTATTATCCCTAATCAAGAGATTGTACTGATGTTATTGCCTACAATTGTCTTAGAAGGGCTACCTAATTCATTTAATTTCTTCCTTTTTTTCCTCATCTCTCTTACCGTCCTAAGGTAATTTCTATACCAAAATAAAAAAAACCATAATTGAAAGAGTTGTTTCCTCCATATCTTCTTTTTTGAGGAGAGATGTGGAAACCATGAAATAAGGTGCGACAAGGGGGCATGAGTAGAGCAAGAATGTGCTTCAGGATTAAGCATCCAATCAACACTAAGGCTCCATTTGACTATTACAATTTATGTGGAAATGTACTCCTTTCAAGTAATGCGATAAGTTAGCATTTTGCATTTTGCATTAGTAGTATCTCCGGTTTCCATGTTGTTTCCTTGTTATCTCCTCATATATTTTGGATTTTATATCCCTCCTCCAAAGCAAATTAGTAAAGAGAGAAATAACATAGAGGAATTGTACCTTTTCAGTTTTAACTTCCTAGAAAGGCTTCATCCAGTCGTTTCCATCTCTATGGAAATAAATGTACATTATTTTTAGGTAATGGAAGTTTCCATGTGGTTTCCATCTCTTGATCCCCATTTTCCATGTACATTTCCTGTCCTCATTTGTCCACACCATCATCATTATCAAAGCCTTGTCCCAACTATGTTCGGGTTGGCTACACAAATACTGTTTCTGTATTCCGATCTTTCTTGAGCCAAATTCTCACATAAGTTACACCTTTTCACATATATATATATATATATATATTTCTACTACCTCCATCCAAGTCCTCTTTGGCCTACCATTTTCCCTTGGTGGGTCATCAACCTTCATAGCCAAACTCCTTATCGGCCTATGTTGGACATGCATAAACCCCATCCTAAACCATCTCAAACAGGTTTTTCTAATTTTGTCCCCTATTATTGCTACCCATAAATGCTCTCAAAAGCGCTCATTTTTAATTTTATCCGTCCTAGTTTTACCACACATCCACCTCAACATTCTCATTTTTGTTACATCCATTTTGTGCATATGTTGCTTCTTAATTGGCCAACATTCTTCCCCATTGGTCATAGCTGGTCTAATCGTTGTCTTTTAAAATTTTACCTTCAATCTTGTTGTTATTCGATAGTAACACAAAGCACTCGAGAAGCAAGTCTCCACTCCAACCATCTCGCTTTTATCTTATGTTTGACATCTTCATCAATCTCCCCATCATTACTAATTATAGAGCCAAGGTAACGGAAAGAATCACTTTGTGGTATTTCATGGTCTTCAATTCTCACAGTAGTTTTAGCTCTTTGTACATGCCCATTGAAGTTACAATTCATATAATCCGTCTTTATACAACTTATTTTAAAGACTTTTGATTCTAAAGCCTTCCGCCATCTCTCGAGTTTTGCATTCACAGCATCTCTTGATTCATCTACCAACACTATAGGCTTGTTTATTTGGGAGAATTGAGAGAATTCTTGTTTGGGAGAATTCTGATAATTCCAAATGCTGCCCCCCAAAGTAGAATTCCAAATGCTCAACCCCCTTCTAGCATTTCAAATGCTGGACCACCGAGAACTCATAAAGCTAAGAGTGCCTTTTCATGTGATTTGGAATTTTGAATTCTTGCATCAAATAGAGCATTTGAAATGCCCAGGGGACAATATGTCACATCATGTCATTAATCCCCAACAAGCCCAATTCCTTGTAAAAAATGCCTCTAACCAAACGGGCCATATATCATCTGCAAAGAACATACACCAAGGTGCCTCATCTTGAATATGACCAGTCAGTGCAAAGAGACAAGGGCTTAAGGTTGACCCCTAATGCAAACCTATGATCGCTGCAAATAACACACCAAAGTACCTCTCACACTTGTTCCTGCTCTTTCATACATGCCGTTAATTATTTCAATATAACCTCTTGGAATATTCGTTTTATTTAAAACCCACCAAATTAAATCTCTGCAAATAACATATACCAAGGTGCCTCTTCTTGAGTATGACCAGTCATTGCAAAGAGATAAGGGCTTAAGGTTGACCACCTATGATCGTTGCAAATAACACACACCAAGGTACCTCTCACACTCGTTACTGCACTTTTATGCATGCCGTTAATTATATCAATATAACCTCTTGGAATATTCGTTTTATTTAAAATCCACCAAATTAAATCTCTAGGTATCCTATTGTAGGCTTTTTCCAGATCGAAGAAGACCATATGTAGATTTTTCCTCGCTCGATATTTTTCCATTAATTGCCTAAGTGAGAAGATAGCTTCCATCGCTGACCTCCCTTGCATAAAACCAAATTGATTTTCAAATATCTTGGTCTTTTTTATAAGTCTTTGCTCTATTACTCTCTCATAGCTTCATAGTACGACTCATAAGTGTAATCCCACGATAGTTGGTAGAGTTTTGTATATCTATATTGTTTTTATCTAGGTACTACAACACTTCTTCTCCATTCGTCCGGTATTTTCTTTGTCATTAATATCTTATTGAAGAGTCTACTTAACAAAATCTCCCCAACTTTCTCCTAAGCATTTTCAAGCCGTAATTGGGATGTCCTTTGGACCTATAGCCCTTCCTGTCTTCATTTGTTTTAATACTTTCCTCACTTCCACCACCCTAATTCTACAAAAAAAATATGTTTTGTTAATGAAATATCATCTTTTGTTCTTTTGTCTCTTATATATTCTTCATTTAAAGTGTGCTAAAATATTCTCTCCACCTTTTTTTGATATCGTTGTCCTTCACTAGAACCTTTTGGTCATTACTTTTAATACATTTGACATAATCTAAGTCCTTACTTTTCCTTTCTCTTATTTTTGTAAGCTTAAAAATATCCTTTTCTCATTCTCTTTTTCCCAACCTATTATATAGGTCATCGTATGTTTTGCGCTTTGCATCACTTACTACTTTCTTAGCTTCTTTCTTTGCCTTCTTATACATTTTATAGTTTTCCATATTCCCAAGACCATGCCAAACTTTGTAATAACGTCTCCTCTCAAACAGCTTCCTGAGCCTTGCCCCTCTTTATTTCCTTTTCTTTCCCCCTCTAGAGTAAAAAGTGATTTGGATGCTTGTATTTCCATGGAAAGGTACTTTTATTTTACCTTAAAATTAGTTACATTTTCATGCAAAAAAAGGTAAATTGAAATGGTCGTTTCCTCCGGTTCATTTCACAGCGCTTGGCTTGTTTGGGTAATTTACTTGTAGAGTGAAGTGAAGAGAATGGTCAAATCAAAAGAGAATAAACGAAGATGGGGTTAGATAAAAAAATGCTAAATGACAAAAGGTAATGGCATCGGAAGGTGTCTTTTTTACTTTTTTAGTAAAAACAGAGGGCTTTATGACATTTAGTGGCTAAATGTTTGGTTAATTTACTTGTAGAGTGAAGTGAAGATAATGGTTAAATCAAAAGAGAATAAACGAAGAGGGGGTTAAAATAAAAAAGTGCTAAATGACAAAAGGTAATGGCATCAGAAGGTATCTTTTTTACTTTTTTTTAGTAAAAATAGAGGGCTTTATGACATTTAGTGGCATGAGAAGGTATCTTTTTTACTTTTTCTTTTTTAGAAAAAAGAGGTGATTTTTGAAATTTGGTACTTTTTTATTTGACCCCTCTTCTTTTCTCTTCTCTTAAAGTGACCCTTCACTTTACTAGTTATGTGAGGTGAAGGGTGGTTAGTTCAAGAGATAAAAGAAAAATGGTCAAATAAAAGAGTATCAAATTTCAAAAAACACCCCTTCTTTCCAAAAAAAAAAAAAAAAAAGAGTCAAAAAGTTACTTTCTCATGTCACTAAATGACAAAAGGCCGCCTTATTTTTAAAAATAAAAAATAAAATAGCTACATTCTCATGTCATTAAAAAGACAAAAAGTCATGACATGGCCTTTTGTTCATTTTACACTTCATGATTTGACCCTTCTTTTCTGATCTCTTAAATTGACCTGACTTTACTAGTTAAGTGAAGTTACCTAACAGGGGCCAAAAAAAATAAAAAAATCAATAAGCTACATTCTCATGCCACTAAAAAGACAAAAGCCATGACATGGCTTTTGTTCGTTTTCCTCTATATGATTTGACCTTTCTTTTCTTGTCTCTTAAATTGACCATTCACTTCTTTATACTTGTTAAATGAAGTTACCAAACTGAGGCAAAAAATATGAGGGATAAAGAGGAGTAAGGCGTCACATCAGGATAAAGAGAAAACAAAGTGAAAAAAAAGTAAAAGTAGATGAGTTACTCTCCAGTGTAAAAAAAAAACAAAAAACTTCTTGCCCCACAACTCCTTTTCAAAATTCCCCATGTATACTGCTGTAATCCCAATTCCCAACTGAATAATATCCAAGTGTGCCCCATGAAAATAGAGCTTACTTTAAAAACCAAAATAGTTGTATTTCCAGCTTGATTGATACACCACTCTCAGAATGAAACCAATGGGTACCTCAACCATCCCCACTGCAGCCAACACCCTACATCCCACCCCACCAACCAAGCTCACAAACGACAAAGTGGCCATCTCAGCCACCTAGAACCCACTATTTTATTTTTCTTCATTTTTGCACTCTCGTCCTTACACCCATCTACATATATAATCCCTCGGTTCTCCTCTCTAGTGCCTCATTTTCTGATCTGGCTCTTGTAAGGTCCAGCCCTCTACTCTGTAAGCTTTCAGTTGCAGCAGCCGTTTCTTAAAAAAAAAAAGAAAAAAGAACCCACTATTTTATTTTTCTTCGTTTTTGCACTCTCGTCCTTACTCCCATCTACATATATAATCCCTTGGTTCTCCTCTCTAGTGCCTCATTTTCCGATCTGGCTCTTGTAAGGTCCATCCCTCTACTTTGTAAGATTTCAGTTGCAGCAACTGTTTCTTAAAAAAAAAAAAAAAGATAGATGCATACCAATCGATAAGGTTTAGATCGAGTCCTGATGCGATGTAGTCAAAGATGCCCTATTCATAGACGAGGGGAAATCGATTTCATAGCTCTGCTAGGGCTTGAAGAAGGGAGTGATCGGAAAGTGAAAAGAACGATATTTGCTGCACTTATTATGGTTGGTGGGAGTAAACAAGGGAGAGGTTGAGAGAAGTAAAAGAACGATTTAGCTCAGCGATATGTCTACTCGACCTATCACTGCATGCTTATCCAAACACCATATAAAATAAACCTATTGGCAGTTGGAACAATCTACCCTCCTCATTCACTTCACCTTGCATTAAACAAACATGCCCTTGAAGACCTATTTGTTTACAACAAAGTGAAGGGAAAGAGGAGTTTAAATGTCTGTTTGCATTATATCTAAGCAGTCTATTTTCTCTAAATGTCTGTTTGAAACTGCTTTTAGAGAAATAGAGGCGAGAATTAGACTTTCCCAACCCACCCTACTCCATATATATAAGAATTGTCAAACATGGCCTTAGACTCCTTTGGCTATTTCCATTTTGATGAAAATGTACCTTCCTTACAATATAGGAATAAGTTGGGGGTGTTTGGATGCATTTCCATGTGTTCTACATTTCCTATCTTTGTGTGTCTTCTTCCTCTTGTTCCCCTTATTCCTTGGTATTTATTTCTCTCCTCTAAAACGAAGAAGTAGAGTGAAATGACATGGATAAAATGTACTTTTAGTATAGAAGGCTTCTTTTGATTATTTCCATTTCGTAGAAAATATGCCTAAGTAATGGAAAAGGTATGGGTGTTTGAATGCCCCTTTTCCATATGCAGTGCATTTTATGCAATTATGTTTTCTTCCCACCCCCTATTTTTTTGGTTTTTGGTTCTCTTTCAAAGCAAAGACTATGTTTGAATGCTTTTTTTTTTGTTTCATGAAAGTACCTTTTTATTACCTGAAAAAATAAGGTACATTTTCATAAAAAATATACTATTAAAAAATCATTTCCTCCTACTCATTTCACTCTTCTTGTCCTTGAGGAGAGAAGTAGAATCCATAAAATAACGAAGGACAAGTGGGAGACATGAAGGGGACAAGAAATGTACTTATGTATTTAAAAGAGAAATGAGCATCCATACAACACATAGGACAGGTTTGTGTAACACCACGTGGAAGAGGAATAGAAAAGCGCTCCACTTTTCCACACTTGCCCATCTTGCATCATGTGATGCAACTGAGTTTCCTCAAGGAAAAACGGAAAAAATGCTTGATTTTGCAGTTTCACAAAATATATATATATTTCTTATGGGAGGCAGGGAGGGTGTAGGAAAGGCAGAGCGTTTTGCGGAGAAACGGAAGGCGGAAGTCTGCAGACGTTAAACAAACGTGCCCTTAGTCTTCCTTTGGTTATTTCCATGGAAATACAAGTTACTTTGGGGCACGTTTGTGTAGCGTCCGCGGACTTCCACTTTTTTGCAGAACACTCTGCCTTTCTTGTGCCCCTCACTCCTTCAAAAATGGTTTTTCGAAGAATCTGCGAAAAATCTAGTTGCTTTTGATTTGTTTCTTAAAGGAAAACTGTCCACGCCAAATGAAGGAAGAGGGATCCATGAAAAAGTAGCAACATAAAAGGTAAGGGGTGTAGAGAAGATAGATTTATTCCATGAAAAGCGGAAGTTTGCGGACGTCACACAAATGTGCTCTAGTCTTCCATGGAAATGTGCATTCCTTTGGCTATTTCTATTTACATGGAGATGTTTGTTACTTCTGGCTAACAGGAAAAAGCTAAGGGCATTGGTCATTCCATGTAGACATGTAGTATATTTCCTACGTGGTGTTGTCTCCTCTTTTCCCTTGTTTCTTGCTTTCTATTTTCTCCTCCAAACCAAAGAAGTCACATGACATAAGGAGGAAATGTACTTTTTTGGGTAGTACTATTTGTATGGAAGGCTTTTCTTTTTTGGCCATTTCAATTTCCAAGAAAATGTACCTTATTTTTAGGTAATGGAAAAAGGTCTGGGTGATGCCTCTTTTCCCTGTGTAGTACATTTCCTGTCCCCTTGTCATCTCCCATTTCCTAGCTGTTCTCCAAGGCAAAGGATGCATTCGGATGCTTAGATTTTCATGAAAATGTGCCTTTTTATTGCCAAGAAAGTAAGTTAAATTTCCTTATAGAAAGTGAAGCTGAAAATGTACATTTCCTCCATCTCATTTCACTGCTTTAGAGAGAAGCTATGGTAAACCCCTATTGTTTCCCCATTACCTAAAAATAATGTACATTCCCATGGTAAGGAAATAGCCAAACAGTGCCAAAGTTGTTGAAATCCAAGTGGTGGGATGTAACACCCCACACCGTCTGCTTTGGCCCACGGACCTCACAGTTTTGTTTCTGGTGGGTCTCGTCCCACCAAAAAGCCTCATGCAAGGTAAGGGTGTAACAACTACATATAATCCCATTCACTTTCCTCTCTATAGTCGATGTGGGACTCCGGGGCGTCACATGGACCTCATTGATGCATTCATTTATAGGGAGGGTTGGGCTTAGAGAATTCTCTAAGGTCTGCCCTTAGAGGATCCAGCTTATATTAAAATACCTGAGTCATAGTGGGACCTGGTTTTCAACTTTGGCATTCACCTACCAATGTATCAATTTTGTTGTTGACGTCAATAGGAGGGCCAAAGCCAAGCCCAACATGTCTGAGACAAAGTTTGCACTGATCTTAAATGCAAGCAAAAACTCCTTGTATCAAAGCCAGCGAAGATTGAAAGAGAGAACATCGAATAAAGATGTTGGGGTTTTGGTCAAAATCCCCATGATTCCCACCAACCCCCCAAACACCCTCTCAATTTTTTTTTGTTGGGGGAGTCCCCCAGCACAAATTTGCCAGAATTGATGCCAAATCCTTGTGGTAAAGAATTAGTGAATATATCCACAATTTGAAGATCCATAGAGACATGAGGAAGAGTGCTTCACGTTGTAGTGAAAAAAATAAAAATAAATAAACAAACCCCCGCCCAGCATGTGGGTCCCATAGAAATATGGGTCACTTGGATCTGTTTCTGATCTGTGAATCAGCTTTCGAATATGGGGAATCCTTCCGAAGCAAAGATTCAGGAAAAGCAATTAAGTCTTTAGTGTTTTAATTAAAATCAGTTGCAGAAGAATAGTGTTTTGAAGATTCCATAATAGGCATCTTTTTGCTGTGAAAACAATTTTAAATACTTGAAAAAACTCTGATGCCTATTGGGCAAACAAACTCTTTGAAGTTTCAACTGGATCAAATCACCACAGGTGAGTTTTCCAATTACCAAGCACATAGCAAGTTATATTTCACATTTGCAAATTGCAAGATAATATTTGAATAGAGAAACACGATAAAAATGAAAAGAAGTGAAAGATGGAGGAGAAGAGAGTGAGAGAAGATATTTGGACTCATTTGGCAACCCAATCCTTAGGGAAAAAGATTTTGTCTTTCCACAAGTTGTGGAAGATCCACACTCGGCAATTGTGAATCCCCGAGGATTTGGACTCATGGAAGTCCTCATTTTGAGGATTTTCAGTTCCAACCTCCCCCCATGGGATTTGAAAGTCCTCATCGTTGACGATTTGCAAGCCAAAGCCAATTTTTCTCAACTATAAGCATCGTTGTGCACTGATATTGATGTGATAAGAATCCAAACATAAAACATGCTCTAATAGTTTTCCAACCAGTGGGTCAATAAATGCCTGACCCCTATCAAGTTGACTAGGCGGGTCATCTTTTTTTTTTATAATAAATAAATAAATATATTTATAATCACTAAAATAAAGAAAACATGTAAAAATCTATAAACATGTATATATGTTATTTTAGAAAATTCTAGATAAAGGAGAATTAAATTCTACAAGTGGACCGCATGTGCATTCTCAGCTCTGGTGCCCACTCAGGCCCTTTGACTAATGTAACTCATTTCAGTCTTATCTTCCCATGACCTTAAATCATGCGGAATTTCATGTTCATCAAATCTTTTCTCAGCATTGGATTGAATATTAAAAAAATCTATTGTTAAAAGACCATTAAACTTTTAGGCCCCTTAAATCAAGGGCTAGGATAATTTGATGGGGCCGATATTTTTTTAATGACCCTTCTCCATAATGTAACCCTTATATCCATATTAGTGAAAATCTTCCCTAGATAAATTCCATATATTCTAGTGTATGTCTGAGTTTTCCTAATATGGTTAAAGACCATTAAACTTTTCGCCCTTAAATCAAGGGCTAGGATAATTTGATGGGGCTGATATTTTTTTAATGACCCTTATCTATGAAACCATTATATCCATACCACCCCCAATAAAATGAATGCATCCAAGTGGGCCCCATGAGCTGGACCACATAAACACTGTTTGCAGTATCTGCTCATAGCTGGAAATCTTCCCTAGATAAATTCCATATATTATAGTGTATGTTTGCATTTCCCAAATATTGTGAGTAATAAGAGAAAAAGGTTCAAATTCATTGGATATATAAAAGGTCATCACCCAATGCGGTCCCGCCAAAGTAGGGGGGGAGGGTTCAGACTGGAGACAGACCTAACCTTTGGCAATTTTGCACGAAGTGGCTGCTCGTGGTGCCTGAGACTTTTTCCATTGCACCAAAGCAATGACCTAGAGAGAGTTTTGGTTCCATTCTGCTTAAAAAGGTAGTAAAGGACTGAGGAGTTTTTTTGGGGAAAAAGTAGCAAACAGGTAGAGTTTCAACAGGCAGGGTTCTTGATTACGGGGCAAAGCTCGCCCCACCCGAGTATAACCCGACCATTCACCCACTTACGGACCAGATCTAGTTGACTTGCTGGGTCCAAAAACTATACTTTTATTTCTTATTGGATACGTCATTCCTCAAAACCAGATACAACTATTCCACGGAATCAGTAGTGTTAATTTATGCTTCACAACACAATATTAAATATTGTATAGAAGCATTATTACTGTAAAGAGAGTACTAATTACAGTACATTTACGGAGCATGATACCTCTACAACATTGATTCAAAAAGAGAAAACCTTGTTTGCAATATTGTAAAGGTATCATGCCTCTCACTTGTATCATAATCAGTACTTTCTTCACACTCCCCCTTCCAAGATCACAATTATCTACAAGATTACATATAAGGTTTCCTATTTTTGAATCAATCTTGTAGAGGTATCAGGTTCTGGAGTTGTACCGGAATCGGTATTATCTTCACAATTACAACTGTATGCTGTGATAAAATTGTGTAAAATATGCATTGAACGGCCCAATATTGAATCAGATTGAGACAGCACACCTTGGCTTGAAATGTCACGCATATTAGATTATTGCCATTGGATTGTAGTGGTCTTCTTTACCTCAGACAAAATGTGGATCCCCATGTGAAGAAGACAATCCAAAGGTAAATATCACTGTGATCCAAGTGCTATTTAGATCAATCCAATTCATGCAAGGATTGTTTTGATATATCTTCCTTGACAAGATGTGAGCCTTGAAATGCTGATTTTGCTCACCTGCAGCATGAGCGATAGTTTTGTTGACTATAAAATTCCTTTTTCATGTACATTTACTAATTTTATTCACGGTTCTCTAGTGGGATGCCCATCAAGTTTGTGCTTTTCCCTACCATCATCTTGGATTTGTTTGTTTTCATTAAGATAAAAAGTGTTCACTTCAATAATGTGGTATTGCACATCTGTGTTTTTTTTTAATGTTTTTTTTTTTTAAATGGTATTTTTTTTAATGTATATTGCACATATATTTCTTGTTTTATTAATAACACACATGTTTGGCATTACGTGAACTTGGCCTTAGTGTCTCTTACCTAATTTCTAACATGGTGCATACTGTTAGATATTAGATTCTGATAAAACTTGTCATTAACACATTCCATATTTCCATCGGGCCCTGCAGATGCATTTATTGGTGTTAATATTGGAACAGATCTCTCCAATATGCCATCTCCATCCCAGGTGGTGGCTCTCCTAAAGTCCCAGCAAATCAGGCATGTGCGCCTCTATGATGCAGACCGTGCCATGCTGCTTGCACTGGCCAACACTGGCATCCGAGTAACTGTTTCGGTCCCCAATAATGAGCTCCTTGGTGTTGGTCAGTCAAACGCCACTGCTGCAAACTGGGTAGCCCGCAATGTTGTTGCTCATGTTCCTGCCACAAATATAACTTCCATTTCTGTTGGATCTGAGGTCCTTACCTCCCTCCCAAATGCTGCACCTGTCCTTGTTTCTGCACTCCAATTCATCCATTCAGCACTAGTTGCAGCCAACCTCGACACCCAGATCAAAGTCTCCACCCCTCACTCCTCATCTATCATCATTGATTCATTCCCTCCATCACAAGCCTTCTTTAACCACTCATGGAACTCCGTCATGGTCCCCATGCTCAAATTCCTGCATTCTACTAACTCCTATCTCATGCTCAATGTTTACCCATACTATGATTACATTCAATCGAACGGTGTAATTCCATTGGATTATGCCCTTTTCCGCCCACTCCCACCTAACAAAGAAGCTGTTGATTCCAACACCCTCCTGCATTATACCAACGTTTTTGATGCAGTTCTCGATGCAGCCCACTATGCCATGGCTGACTTAAACTTCACCAACATTCCCATTGTCGTCATGGAATCAGGGTGGCCCTCCAAGGGTGACTCATCAGAGCGAGATGCTACTGTTGACAATGCCAATACCTATGTCAGCAATCTAATAAGGCATGTGTTAAATAATACTGGTACTCCAAAATACCCTGGTGTACCAGTGAGTACTTTTATATATGAGCTGTATAATGAAGATCTAAGACCTGGTTCAGTGTCTGAAAGAAATTGGGGCCTGTTTGAACCGAGTGGGGTGCCAGTTTACACCCTACACCTGACAGGGTCTGGGCAGGTGCTTGCAAATGACACGACAAACCAGACGTACTGTGTGGCAAAGGAGGGTGCAGACAGGAAGCTCCTGCAGGCAGCATTGGATTGGGCATGTGGGCAGGGGAAGGTGGATTGCTCTCCTCTTTTGCAGGGACAACCATGCTACAATCCAAATACAGTTGAGGCGCACTCGACATATGCTTTTGACTCATATTATCACCAGATGGGCATGGCTTCTGGTACATGTTATTTCAATGGGGTGGCTGCTGTCACTACTACAGACCCAAGTAAGTGACCAGTACCTTTTCTTATCATCCCAATCTAATTTAAAATCTAGGCAGTTGACAGGCTCTTTTTCTTTTCTTTTTTTTTTAATGAGTTTTGAATGGTGGGTTGGCATTCCTGTTTCTGTGGAATCCAAACTAGATTAACCACAGGCTTTTGCCATAAATCATTAATTGTGTGTGCAGAGATGCTAATTTTCATTTGCAGATGCTATGGCCTTCCCAAGCCATATTACCTAGGGTGTACAAACTGGTTTGTCAAACTTGCAAACTAACCATTAAAAAAAACAAGAGAAGAAGCTGAAAATTAGTTCTTTTGCATGATTCACATTTGGATTCACTTCAGACTTCCGCATTGATTTGGTCTACTTGGTGAATTGGAACAAAATAGTTTGATTTCATTTGGTACCCTCAGAATTCTATTTATTATCAATATTAAATGTATGAATTTGTATTTTAATTTTGTCTATTTTACAATGCCTTTATTTAAGAAGGGATTAAAAAAAAAACTAAAACTAAAACTAGAAGTGGTCATATCAGTAACTTAATGTATAAGGTTCAACAAGGTCATTTAAAGTTTTAATATATATTACAAGAAGACATACCGATGAATCTGCAACCATGCAAAAATAAGTCATATGACCTAGAAATCAATTCGTTTGTCAAAGTTTGAATTCCAAGTTAGGCAAACTTAAAAACAAACTGAATGAAGAACCCACCCCAAAAAATTAGCAAACTATTGCAATTATTGAATTGTGAATTACGGACTCAAATACATGGTTGAACTATGAACTAGGAAATTGTAGGTCAAACAACCAAATGTGACTAAGAAAATCAGGTGTGCCTTTTACAGATGCTACTATTTCCATAAAGCATATTCCTAGGAATAATCTGTGCAATATTTTGTATTTTCTATAAATGAGAAATGCCTCCCTGGAACCATTGTAGGCCAGGAGGGTCCACACCATCTAAAGTAAAAAGACTCGGAGAAGTGATGTGCGGTCAATTGGTCATGGACATTCTCTGAGTGACATTTGGGGGGCCTATCCAAGAGGTAGCACAACAAGCAATAGGACACTTCCAATCATTCTTTGTGGCAGCAGCATCGTTTCAAGGTTTCAGTACCAAAAATATGCTGGCTGCAGATGCTATTTAGTTGTACTTAGGTGATATTTCTGAAGAGTTTTGGTCTGGTTTTGCTTTGGCTAAGAAAAGCAATATGTGGCTGAGCATTATTAGTGATACTAAGGGAACATCTAGTTCTTTCCTCGATGTGGGAGGAAAATATCCCTCAATGGGACAATACTGTTTATTTACTGATTTTGTATACTTTCACTGATGCAGGTCATGGTTCCTGTTTGTTTCCAGGAAGGTATGTTTGGGAAAATTACATTACCTTAACTTCTACATTCATGCAATGGGTTTTGTTCTGCAGAAAGTTGGTAGTTACCATTCAAAAAGAAAATCTTTGATAATTAATTTTGATGCAAATGACATCCAAGAATCTGACAGCCTAATACCAATAGCTATGTGATAGGTTCCCTAACCTTGCATCTGCATTTGATTTGACAGCTGCTGCATCAAGCTCATGTCACCATTTTATACCAAAAAATGGTACATATAAATGGATATATTGGTCCAATTCATCCATTTCCCTTGAGCTTTTCCTTGATGCAAAACTCTCACCTGTGGTATGTCACACACTTGGATGGTCTCTAATTTTTCAATTCCTCAGCTGTCCACAAAAGGGAGACCCCCTAATTAAAGGCGTTCAGTGAAAATCCCGCGTGGCAGCTGTGGGATTCTCGTAGCATGTTATGAACTGTTATGCCTGAAACTTGGCTATAAGAACCATGACATATGACTATGGCAAAGCTGTTATGAACTGTAAAAGATACAGATATTGATTGGTCAATGTCGATTTTGTGCAGTGGGGGCAAGAATGGGACCTTTGTGAACGGCACGTTGCTAGCGCCTTCTTCTAATGTAACATCTTCTGCTGTGCCTCGACATTTCTTTGATGCTGTAACAAGTCCTCTACTCATTGGAATTTTTCTCTGGACTGCGGTTCTCTCATAGGGAAGGAGGGAGCTCTGGGTGCTTGCCTGTATTTGAATTCAAACACCCTTGTCTGTGTTTGATTTTTTGACATGTTTCAAGTCACACTACAAGTTATTCGCCCAATTTTGTTCTTCCAGAGGGAAGAAACTCAGGCTAGGGTGTTTGAATTTTGAAAGGTAGGTAGATCTTTTTTTTGTTTTTTTTTTTAATTTTTGGGTTCATTTTTATTCTTTTCTGGAGGAACTGGACTTGCAAAAGATTGTTGGTTTTGTACAGACAGACCAAGGGATTGGGGCAAATACCCATGCTGCTGCAAATATTCTTTTAATTAGATTTATAATTTTACATCTAACTGATTGTTGACCATCTCTATGACCGATGATTTATGTGAATGATGTGTGAGAGAATATTAGCTTCAATATAGCATTGATGATTGTTTGAATGGCAGAGTCTCTTACCATGTAGAGTACCATTGTTGAGACTTTTGAAAGTGAGGTTTTATGATGTTAATCAGGTGGAATGAGATATTAACAGTTTGTAATGGATATTGGGAATTTGGAAAGGTCCCATGAAAATTGTCAGGGAAATTTAATTAGGCACTGTTCAAACTACATGGCAAAGTTTGTATTGTTCCAACGGACCCCATGGGAGCCCGGCCTCCCAATCGGGGTGTGTAGACTTTTTTCATCTTAAATTATCACAACACTATTGAAATTTTAATATTTTAATAAATGTTGCAATATAGAAAGAAATTTAAATGGATTTTTTTTTTTGAGTATGGAAATCATAATTATCTAAAATTTAGGTTTTAAATTATCAAAACATTATGGATTTTTGTAATCCTTTTCCTTTCATCTTCCTTTCTATAGTTTCATATGCTAAAAAAAAAAGAAAGGGAAATCATATTTGAAATTATCTCAACCATTCCATTGGTATAATTCCCAAAGATTGGTTCACCTAGTAATCCTTGTGATTAAAAAAAGGGTGAAATTTGCAATTTGATCTTAAATAGTTTTCATTCCTTCTTGAAATTAGCCACTTGAAGGGGCTTTCATGGCGTGAGCTTAGCACAGTAATCTTATAGGGGCTAATTGTGTGCACGTTCTTGGTATGCAATTAGATATTTCCATCAATCCTACCCCAGTGAATGATAGGACTGCATCCAAATGGACGGCATAAGCATTGGATGCGGTATCCCAACCCCTAATGCCAAATATGCAATGAAGAAGACTTTTATAAACCAAGATATATTTAGGGTAAATTAGCTAGAGATTCCTGATTAACTTGTTATAAAGTCTCTAGCACACAACATCAATGCTTAAGAAGGCCTAAAGTCCTTTGCGCATTGGAATAATTCAGGTGGTAGTCCCTAAGCATACCACATCATATTATTTTTTATAATTGATTTGTCTTTCTAACCGTTTGAACGGGTGTCATGCAATTTAATTTGGTTTTTAGCTCCAACTCATCGTCTTTCCCAGATTATTTTCCAATTTAAATGTAGTAAGATGAGTTTTCGATCAAATTTTAAATTTTAAATGAGAGGGAATAATGATTGATGGAATTTTGCCTAGTGTGGATTGCTTGGTGCTGCTTTTTGTGTCCTCTTCCCTCGGGTGCTTTTAGCTGTCTACATACATATATACAACTCACATAAATTGATATCAAACTCATCACAATCCAAAGCAAAGTCAAATAAAATTATAACAAAGTAAGATAAAATCATAACAAATTCATTTAAATTCACTTTAAACACATATAATGTCATATTAGTTTTAGATAAGTTTTAATCAAAGCTAGATAAATTCAAACCAAATCTAGTCAGATAATATAATACCAAATACAGATAAATTCATATTAAATGATATAAACTAACATCAAATTAGAGAAGTTTACAACAAATTCAAATAAATTCACAGCAAACTCAGATAAATTCACTTCAATCCAGTTTAATTAATATCACACTCAGATTAATTTGAAGTAAATACAGATAAATTCATACCAAATATAGATAAATTTATGTCAAAGTCGGATAACTTCATGCCAAATTCAGATAACTCATACAGAACTTAGATAAATATTTCACAGCAAACTCAAAAAACCTCATTTAATACCAAGTTGAATACATTTTAAAGTTAAAAAAAATCACGAGAAATCTAGTTAATTTCATACCAAACTCATATTATTTCATAAGAAACTCAGATATATTCAGTAAAAACTCAGATAAAATCGTGTCAAAGTCACATAAATTCATTTGAAACCATTATAATATATGAAAGCGGTTGTTTCCAATTGAGATCAATTGAGAAATCAGCCTCTTAATTTTGACTGCCAAGTGATTTTGACGATTTCTTAATTGAGCTCCAAAACTGATGGCCCGCTTTACGATCATTTTTACTGCTGGCCCATTGATGGTTGCCGGCCCATTTAATTTTAAGCTTATAAGATATAAGTTCATGTCGCCTTCCACTTGTGATGTTTTTTTTTTTTTTCTTCTTCACATTAATTGTATCTTAAACTTGATACTAAATGTAACTTAAAGCCAGATTTCCATTGGGAAATAGAGAGGGCAACGTCTTTACTCTTCAAGCCATATCAGCAAAGAGGATTTATCTCCTCTCTTTCCTTATCAATGACTATTACTGTTTATCTCTTAATCTCCTCTCCATTTAACTTGTTTATTTTAAAACTACTCCACTCTCTCTCTCTCTCACCATTATGAATGGTAAATGACTCTCTCCTTCCTTGTAAATGTCTTTTCAAAAGCCGAAGAATCTGCTAAAAGGGTCTTAGAGGACTTTCTTCTCTACTTACTTGTCCTCATGGAGAGAGAGAAGTAGAAGAAGAAGAATGTGGAGGCACACGAAATTTCACCCAAGAGCTAAAAAGAAGAATGAGATGGAAGGAGCAAAGAGGCCTCCTGGCCATCACCCTGTTGAACTACTACACCAGCAGTGCACCCCATTTCCACCATCCAAATGACTTGCCTAATTGGTGTTTCTAAACAGATTCATTTTGTACTTCTACCAACTTCTTTTTTCATTATCATGTTTATCAATTTTGATTGTACATTACTTTCATGTAGATAGTTTTCTCCAGAGCTATGTTCATTAGCTATGTATTTTGTGAGTCCCAATTCCTACTTCTATGATTTTTTCTATCTTTATTTAGTATTTTGTGGTTTCTTTTTTAGTTGGTGTTCACCATTTTTAGGTTTTGCAGATGACTTACGTTTCTTCATTATTATTTTTATGTAGTCATTTGATATTGAAAAGTTCTTTACATTGGCTTTGCAGGAATCGCCATCATTTGTGGTTTCAGACAGAGTTGTGGATTATTGGACCTTTGTGCATTCTATCAAATTTTTGTACATGGCAGGTGACACTAATCCATGCGCTGCAAGTTTGAGAACAACCATAAAAAAAGGCTTAACTCAGCTTTTTTGTTATTCTGTATTAGTCTAAGAGCAATTCAAGTAGTATAAGGCAATTATTTCACTTTCATAAATTTGATGCCGGTTGCTTATAGGGAAAGTTTTGTTGTATATTGCCTTCAATTTGCTTCTTTAGATGGTGATTGTGAAGGAAAATTTATCTAATCTGATGTCAAACTCCATGTAGTAGATATGTTAGATAAAATCAAGCTGATGAGGATCTATAGCGACAAGAATTGCATCTTCACATGAAGCTACATATTTAAGGTAAGTTATAATCACTTCTTGCACTTGAATTTAAATATTTCTTTTAGTGTTTCCACTTTTGATTTGCACATTAATTTATAAATGATAAAAGTTGATCTAGAAAGACCAAATACATATTTTTGCCCAATTCATTTACCATTATATTATCTTCAGCTTCCTCTAATTGAAGTAGGGGTGTTCATCAGCCGGGCTCATCTAAGGCATATCCAGGCCCGACTTAACTATGGAAACACTGGTTCAGGCCCGGACCAAGCCCAACATGAGCCATTAAAGTCATGCCCGAGCCCGCCCATTTAATCAATCGGACTGGGCCGAACCAATCTGTTTATAAATTTCGTGGGCATTCAAGCAATTGTTCGAACTAATTCAATTAAATTTCATGCATTTCTTATACAAGCCGGGCCGAGCAGGGCTTTATATCACTTAATTTAAGCCCAACCTAATTATTAAACGGGGCCTAATTACATATCCCAGACCGGCCCAAAGCGGACTCGAGCTGGCCGGCCCATGAACACCCATATCTTGAAGTGGATTGATATGGGAGTTATTTTCTCTTTTTTCATTTTATTATTATTATTTTAAATTTTAGACTTTGAATAGATCTATTTTTATAGAAGAATAATGTATTTGAGAATTTTTATAATTTCTGAAAATATAAAAATTGTATGTATTTAAAAATTGGAATTAATCAACTTTGCTTCACAGTAACATTTTAATCAAGAGATAAGACATTAACTAGTTTTAATCATGTGGAACCCGATCGGCGCACTTTTGGCGGCACCCATTTTTTCTCTCATATCCAGTCGTTTTCTCTTGGGATTCTAACTCGTGACCGGTTGACTCTATCACTTTTTACCATAAATTTCACCATAACATTCAATTGAGAATTGATCTCAATTTAAACAATAAAAAGCAACTCTAATAAACAAAATTATTTAAAATTCAAACTATCTAAAATCTCTAACAACCAAACTAATCCTTATCTAAGATACTAATCTCTAACACACTTTAGATCTAGAAATCTACCACTCAATCGACGTAGAATGTGTTTTTTATTCTCCTTTTTTTTTTTTAAGAGTGTAGAATGTGGTTTTAGATTGCATGTATCTTTTTCAGCATTATATTTTATTTGGGAGAAACTGGTGGCATATGCTCTTTTGCTATATATTATGTTGGGGCTCTAAAGTGCAATTTTTTTTTTAATGTGTTGCTCATTTACTTAATTTCTATGTTCTTTCTCTTTTTTGTTACCTAAGTTAAGGTGGCATGTGCTTTTGCTATATATATAATTATTATTATTGGGCCTAAAGTGCAGTTTTCTTTTAATGTGTTGCTCATTTAACTGGGCCTACCAGGAACGCCAACTTTTTTGATTGAGCAAACACATGGAGAAGTCACTAGTTTCTTCTAACAAGAAATTCGGATAGTATATTGATTGTAAAACGAAAAAGTGTAACTAATCAAAGCCTTGGTAAGATATCTTGTATACTCAAAAACATGAAGAATGAGAAATTCAGACATCAATGCCTCCTCCCCCAGGAGATTCGCTCCACCCTACACCCATACATGATATTATCCGATTTGGACCACGGGCTTCACGATTTTATTTCTGGTAGGCCTCAACCCAGCTCTACATATAATCCCATTCACTTTCCTCTCTATAGATGTGGGATTCCAGGGTGTCACAAAGGTGAAGAAAATGTCCACAAAGTCCATAAGGAGAGGGAGAGAGAGAGAGAGAGAGAGAGAGAGAGAGAGAGAGAGAGAGAGAGAGAGAGTTGGGTGGAGTTGGAATCAGAATGGAGTTTGCAATGTAACGGAGTTTGTAATGAAATAGAATTGCTGATAGTTGTTGTTTGCGTTGTTTGCAATGGAAATTAAGGAGTTTGTAATGAAATAGGAATGCTTATTATTTGATGGTTGTTAGGTTTAAAAAAGCTACTTTCGATTCCTAGTTTACACATTAAACTACTTGTATCAGCCTCGCCAATACTCGACTAGTGCATCTTACTTGTTCCATCCTTAGAAGGTTCAATAGTTTTAAACAGATGGCACGTTATATAGAGTCACATAATCAAGGGTCCATATCATTTAGTATAGCGTATGGATCATCAACAACAGATAAGGGTGGCAATTCCTGACCTGACCTGGTACTTGAGGGTTCCAGTTGACATTTCTGACCCATTTAAAAAATGGGTTGGCTTCGGGTTGAGTCCGTTCCTG
The DNA here is from genome assembly GCA_038049695.1 of Cinnamomum chago. Taxonomy (NCBI): domain Eukaryota; kingdom Viridiplantae; phylum Streptophyta; class Magnoliopsida; order Laurales; family Lauraceae; genus Cinnamomum; species Cinnamomum chago. The sequence goes on along the minus strand of CP142453.1, from coordinate 25,083,861 downwards.
CTATTTGACCCATCAACCAGATGTGAACTCGACACAACTAACCAAGTGCACGATGACCTCCCAACCCAAACCTAAACCCCACATTTTTAACTTTGGGTCCGGGTTGACATTTTAAACCCAATTAATAAATGGCTAGGGTTCGGTTTGAGCTTATACATGTTATCAACAGTGCTAAACCCAACCCGTTGCGAGCCCTACCCAGTTTTGAATAGGGGGCTGGCTTTTTAATGGTTAACAAAGTATATGATCTTTCTCTCATAAAAATTCAACTGGAGGATATTCACTAGAAAAAGTCGTCAAGAAAATGAAGATGGTGACGGTGATACATTGGTGCAACCAAGATTAAAGTGGTCAGTGGTCAGCTAACACTATTTTGATGGGAAGGGTTGCTGCTCTGTGGTCAATATTTCAGAAAAGCAACTGAATGTTTCAAAGAAGACTTGGGTAAAGATGCATTTGAAACAGTTTTCAAAGGAGCATGATCAAACATTGAGCCAAAAGAGAGTTTCAGAATGAGATGAGGGCATTAGGGATTTTCCCTGCAGGCCCACGGCAACCCAACCCGCCTAAGCTGCACTCCTATTATCTGTACAGTGAGCCAATGAGGTCATCCATTTAGTGGAACCAATAATCACATTAATGAAGTGTAATGGCCACTTGGTGTTTTTGACTTCGAGTGTGCGTGTGCGTGTGAGTTCTCTATGAACTTAAGGACCAGGAAACAGAGAACAATGAATAAAGCCTTCTTTTCCTATGCTGGAATCAGCTAATAAAGGCCTAATTACCAAGTAGCATATAGATTGGTTGATCCTACAGAACAGTAGATTCTTTTCGTGAACCCTGCTCATCATGTTATATAGGGATTAGGGTAGTGGGGGGCATTTAAAATATCAACATCTATGATTGTTGAGTATCATACATTTTACCATTTCAGTACCTTTATCAGCAGATATGCAAATAATAGTACATGCATGGAAAGCCCCCAATACAAAATTTATCAACACTGTTTCATACTTAATTAGCAAATGCATATACCAAAAACATTACAATGTACATTCGCGGACAGGGAGCATTTGCATGTAGTGCTACAATTGAGTTTCGCTGTTTAGCTTTCTATCTATAAAAGCACTTAATCTAGGTTTTGGTATAAAGAAACACATTAATAAGAGATTACAGAAGATGGGCCACATGAAGATGAGACCCCACCATTGTTGAACAAGTCTGAAGCTGAAAATAATTTAAGACAGTCAAAAGCACAGTAGCTAGTCTCCTGTACGGTTGCGATTCTCATGTATTGTTACGATTATCTTGGGATACTCCTCTTTGTAATTGTATTCGAAACACACTTATATAAGCATTACAGTAATAGAATGAACAATTCACTGAAGAAGACAGTGAGATATTCGAACCATATTCTTTATACTCTTTTATGGTATCAGAGCCCATACTGGGTCTCCACCTATGAAGCCTGAGTTGTCTTCCATCTCCAAACTTTCTTCCAGTAGCAACGGCAACTTCTTCAGCTAACTTGATTTATCCCCATCCATTTTCTCTCAACGTGGGGAATTTTGTCTCTAGCAAACTCTATCAGTTTAACTTTCTTCTCTGGAAAACCCAGATAATGGGGCTCATCGAAAGTCAAGATATGATGGGGTTTGTCACTGGGAATGTGCTGTCCCAAACAAGTGCATCACCGTCCCAGTCGCTGAAGGTGCTGCTAGGACGAAGGTTATTGATAATCCACAGAACCTGGCTTGGAGGCGCTCAGATCGTCTTCTCTGAGGTTGGATTACTGGCACATTATCTGAAGAGGTTCTTGGCCTGGCTGTGGGTCTTGACACCTCACATGATGTCTGGACAGTGTTACTCAATCACTTTGTCCGTGGGTCACAAGACAGGGAGTTCTTCCTTCAGCAACTTCAACTCCTTCGTAAAGGTACCTCTTCATTGTCTGATTACTTTCGGAATTTCAAAAATATCTATGATAATCTTGCTGCTATTGGAAGGCCTATTGATGATCAGCGAAAAGTCTTTGACCTTCTTAAAGGTCTTGGGCAAGGTTATGAGTCCTTCGTCACTACAATGCTTAAGCCACCAATACCATCATACTCAGATTTGGTTCCTCTTCTTCAAAGCCATGAGACAATGAAAGAATTAAACAATGCTCAAGATCTTAATCATAACATTGCCTTCGTTGGCCAGCGATCGAAAGAAAATAGATTTCCACATAAGAAAGGGAACCAAAGTAGTGACAGGTCATTCAATCAAGGGAACCACGGCTTTTCTTCTAGGGGCCATGGGTTTACTCAGACCCTATCTTGGAAACAACTGTATTTCATGGAGTGCAAAGAAACATCCTACTGTTGCACGGTCCAGTACAGAGGCAGAATATCGAGCAATGGTTTCTGCCACAGCAGAAATTACCTGGCTTATGTTTCTACTTCGTGACATTGGTCTCTACTTGGATCAACCGCCTACGTTATTTTGTGACAATATGTCTGCCTTACATCTCTCTGTAAACCCAGTCTTTCATGCACGGACAAAACATATCGAGATCGATTATCATTTTGTTCGTGAAAAGGTGGCCTTAGGATTGCTCATTACTCAGTTTGTTTCATCGGATCATCAGGTAGCAAATATTTTTACAAAGGCGCTCTCACGTTAGCATTTTACTAAGCTTCATTACAAACTTGGCCTCTTAGTTCCACCTCGGCTCAGTTTGAGGGGCCCTATAGAAGATGGGCCACATGAAGATGAGACCCCACCATTGTTGAACAAGTCTGAAGCTGAAACTAATTTAAGACAAGAGTCCAAAGCATAGTTGCTAGTCTCCTGCACGGTTGCTATTCTCATGTATTGTTACGATTATCTTGGGATACTCCTCTTTGTAATTGTATTCAAAACACACTTATAAAAGCATTACAGTAATAGAATGAACAACTCACTGAAGAAGACATTGAGATATTCAAACCATATTTCTTTAAACTCTTTTAGAGATTATACACTCATCACTTAAATGATCTACAACATTTCATATTTCAAACAATAAGGTCACTTGAGCCTGTTATGCAAATGCATGTCACTTGCGTGAATTGCGCATAGCAATTAATATGCATCGTAAATTTTCACACATCATTGCAGCTCACTTGCATGCATTGTGCATGGTAATTAATACATATTGTAAATTTTCACAAACAGAAATCCATGTGTTGAATTCAAGCCCATGGTCATCAATGATCTAAAGGCTCGACAGCAGTCTTAAAGAGAAGAATGTAAACATTGTCAATAGAAAAGTACAAGAAACCTCCAAGGGAATGCGTAACATATGAACCAAAGCTTGTTCCAACGATGCAATGCCATGCTGGACCATACAATGAATCAAATTCCTGCAGCAAAACAAATATCTAACCATCAGATTTGCTTGCAGACCAGAAGTTAGGTAAAGCTCAAACAAAAAATAAAACATATAGGTTTCGAGGTTATGTACATATTCACTATATTTCAACATTCAATGTAAAGTAGTTTTCCCTTCAACAGTTCAATCCAACATGAGAAGTGGAGTAAAATGTAATAGAGGTTTGCAAAAATCTTCCTCGTTTCCATTCCTTCTCAAAACTATAAAGTAAAAGCACTAGCTGTCAGTGCAAACCACCGTGAACGCACCCACATTCAAGAATTTGGACACTTTGCTTGTGTGTCACTGCAAAAACATGATGAGCCAGTTCTTATTTCAACCTAGTTAGTCTGAATGGATTGATTCAATTCTTATACCAAGTCCAGCTAAATCTCACAAAGTCACCATAACCATTATCGGTATGGATTTGGTCCGCTGAACAATGACTGTAGATGGAAAATACAGATTACTGTGTCCATTTGCATTTCAATATTACCAGAAAACCCTTGTTCATTTGAAGAGTCATAAATATGGCCCCAGTCAAATAGCAATCGCTCAAGCAAATTGAAGAATCACCATTGCACCCAACCAAAATGCCCAGGACAGACTCCCCATTAGATTAGCTATTCCCTCTCCCCCCATTTCATGTCTGAATTTTCATAATTGTTCTCTATATTTTCCATACATCCGAGTTACTAATTTTCATGCAAAATATAGGAGAACTAGTTTATATTCGAGGTGACCATTTCTTCCTATGTTTATATTCTGGGTGACTATTTCTTCCTATGTTTGGGGTTAATCTTCAACGTTACAAGTCCAGCAACAACTTCAGCTGGTCATGTCTATAATGGAAGTAGATTTCCAGGAAACTACTGCGATCTCGAGGACCAACCAGATTGGGGAAATATTATCATCACAAGAAGTCCAGCAACAACTTCAGCTGGTCATGTCTATAATGGAAGTAGATTTCAGGGAAACCCATTGCGATCTTGAATGCCCAACCAGATTGGGGAAAGTACTATCATCACAACAAGTCCAGCAACAACTTCAGCTGGTCATGTCTATGATGGAAGTAGATTTCCAGGAAACCTATTGCGATCTCAAGTGCCGATCAGAGTGGGGAAAGTAAATCAAGGCAGCATGTTCCGCAACTCAAACAGATATCTGAACCTATTCCATTTAATCCATGAATTCCTTCTGCAGTATCAAAACCATTTGTTTATGAAGTTGGCTGGTCAAACACTTGTAGGTTTGAGAGGTCCCTCCTGAAATTCAGCCATAACTTTCTAGCCGTATCCTATATACCTTACCCAGCCAGCCCCAGATTGATGGGTTAAGGCTATGATGACGATGATGATGATGAGACTACTTACAAGGAAAATTGTGAGACACAGAAGGCAAAGCATCAGTCTTTCCCTAGGAGACTCCTACTAACGTGATAATGAATATTGAAGAAGAAGATTATAATCTACGTTGCATGAGTATCAGAAAACGACAACAGAGCTAGCGGTCTGTATTGCAATTTGCAAATCTTAAAACATAAGATTCCTGGGTTTAGCATAATGTTTAAATAAATACTTATATTTAACTAAACTTATATGTAAAAATAACACCAAAAAAATAATATACAAATCTCACTCTAATTGATCAAATGATAATGGCATCGAGATCTTAGTAGTTTTTTATTTATTTTTATTCAGTAACATCTTAATTAGATTCCAAAAGAAGAGAGGCATAACAAATGTTTTACCATTTGCAAGCAATGCTAGAATTAGTGCCAAATGAAACCTTGAGGAATCCAACAAGACATCATGTATGAGACATGTGCAACATGGTTATGTTGCTCATTTTAAAGAATCTGTGCAACAGACATTATAATAGAAGTTTTCTTATGAAACATTTTGTGAAGGAACAAGATTCATTTGTTTATTATAGTATACTGACTACATAACCCCAATTCAGTGCAGAAAACAATCTCCAGATTCGTCCTCTTTAAAGAGAGCATCCTCAATTTCCCAAAATAAGAATTGTTTCCTTTTACAGACAAGTAAACCCACTCAATATTGTATCATTACTCGTATTAAAGATACAGGGAGTAATTATTACATGATATTTCCAACATGCAATAATCTTTTAGAAGCATCATCTTTCCTTTGCTGCGCAACCAACTATAAGGCCGCTTTCTTCCCAACACAAAGTTGAGGTATTTATTTCCCTAAATACATCAGAGATGACTGCCAATCAATATTGACATGAAAAATAAAAATGCAGTACATAACTTTCCGCTGCTGCACCTTGGATAACCTTGAAAATCCACCACTGCAATAAGCTTGAAATTAATTTTTAATACAAAAAGTAGATATATACATGACAAAGTTATAAGTTGAATGCAATAATGCAATCTGAGTGACTATAGTAGAATAGTGTGGATTGCCATACTAAGTCAGCCCAAATTGTTTTCCACAAACTCAGAACAAATCACAATCTGCAGCACAATATTTGATCATGTGCAGAAATCTATAAGTAGCCAAGGAACTCAACAAATGAACTAAATGTTGAAAATGTTTCAAAACATAAACCATAGATCAAGAAGCTGAAGGTTTAGAGACCCAAGTCAATTCTTGATAATATGTATCTGAATGGAAAAGCTCCTGGTGAATCTTGGGTTTCTTGAAATATGTCAAAAGAATTATGTATCAATTCCATTATTCCCAAAGTATTGAGCTATCACAAAAATTACATAAAACATCAAATGATGTTTGAATTGTGAAAGAATAGGATGCTACCATATCTAAAATCTAGACATCCCATTCATTCAATAACTAAAATCTAGATCTCCCATTCAAACTTTACAACCAAAGGCCATATATTTGAAGTTTACACATCCAACAACAAGAAAATTTATGAAAGCAAAACTACATCTGACAACTAGTAAGAGGGAAGCTTCATGCCTAAATTCCTCTAATCTTCATATCTTTTATCAAATCAATAGCAATATGTCTGAGATTTTAGCATCACAAGTGTATTTGATTATTTATGAGGTCATATTAAAAGTAAAGGCATCAAACACCATCTAAGCTAATCATTTCTCATAATTAGTAACAAACTGAAACTTTCAACTTAATGAAAGTGTAAACTCAGCTATGAACTGGCAGCAACTTTCACAGTTGCAAGCCTGGTTATGGGCCCCACCTTGACCCTTATCAATCACTAATCAATGTGGGTAGGGTGAGATTGGAAAGTCCCTCCCTATTTTAGTCACAATCTAATATTTAATGATCATAATCTATTCAAGGGCCCCAAGCCCAAAGCTGATTGATGGGTTTTATATACTAGGCTACACCTGTTCAAGGGACACCCCAAAATCAGTTCCACCAACTCGCATTATCTTTGGGCCAAATTCACCTGCACCCATAGTTATTCCCACCATCAGATTACTCAAATGTCTTGTTTTATACATGATCAACCCAATAAGAGGCACAATTACAAGTAAAAATTAGCCAGCCCCAGTGCCAATCAAAGGCCTGGCTGCAATTTAACCGATAGATTGATTGATAGCTCGGGAATCTGACAACTCTCATAAATCTTAATCCACCCAAATGAGTCTCGTTGCCATCGATTTCAAGTTTCCTAAAAAAAAAAAAATCATCATTCTAAGTGAAGAAACGGTTTGATCAGATTGATTTCAATCACACGAATATTACTTCAATTTGTTAAATACGTGTGTTTGATGAACGGTCCACGTTTCTTTGGACGAAAGAAAAATCTGGGGTGGGGGTGGGTGGCCATCAAATCCATGATAAGAGTTCTTATTAAGCAATAACCAGAAGAAGAAGAAGAAAAAGCTTGCCTTTTTTAGGGCAAGGGCGAGTCGCTTGCTATCGAGCTTGGGCATGGCGTCGAGGGAGTCCCTGGCGCAGCTAAAGGCTCGAGTCTGGAGCGCGTGGGGCATGTCAGAGGCTCGGACGCGGACGTTGAGGCGCTGCAATTGCTCTTCCTGCTCGCACGCCTTCTTCTTCTGTATGAGCCCGCTCAGGAATCTGCTCCTTCTCTCTAACTCTTCTTCTGCTCCCTCCATCTCCCTCTCTATCTGTATTTCTATCTATCTAGATTCTACTCAGACTCCATTTCCGTCTCTTTTATAGTGTTTTGATTTCTGCCTCCATTTCAAACAACACAGAGAGAGAGAGAGAGATGAAACAAGAGATGGGGCTTATGGGTAATGGAGGAGGGAGGAGGGAGGAGGAGGGAGGAGACAAAGCAGCAGCAAAACTCTCGAGTGTACAAGTAAAAGTTCCTTCTTTTTGGAAGGAGATTGATTGCTGTGAAATGACGGTCATACCCCTCTCTCTTTTTATTCGTAGACTACTAATGAGGTTGATGTTGCTTGTCAAGGCATCCCCCAACTTAGAAGTTAGAGCCATTGAAAAAATAATAATAATAATAAATAAATAAATAAGAGGTTAGAGCTATCAAAATTTATGCATTGGGTTTCTACTTGAAAGGATTTACTAATTATTATAAAATTTATCCTCCTCCCTTTGAGGGTTTGTTTATTTTTCAAAAATTATGATAGAATTTGGGATTTTTTGGACGTGACTTTGGCTTTTGAAATGTCATATTTTCACCAGAATTTCAAATTCTAACTATATTCAACTTAGAGGTGATAGCCTAAATAAATAATAATAATAATAATAAATAATAAAATTAGAGGTTAGAGCTACGAAATTTTATGCAATGGGTTTCTACTCGAAAGGATTTATAAATTATTGTAAAATTTATCCTCCACCTGTTGTGGGCGTGTTTATTTATCAAAATCTATGATGAGAATTTGGGGTATTTGAGATTTTTTGGACATGACTTTGGCATTTGAAATGTCATGTTTGTTTCACTGAAATTTCATATTCTAACTACCTAGAAAATATCTCAGTTTAACTTTCAGAATTTCTAGTATTTCACTTTTTATGCATTTTGTATGGTCCACTAAGTAGAGGGATTTAAAGCTACACGTCAAGGGATAGCTTTTTGATAATTTGGGATTTTTCCGTATATGAATTCTTAGAAAGAAAGATGCACTAACCCTCCGTTTAGGAAGGGGAGAGGGGAGGGGAGGGGAGGGAAAATTTGAGGGGGATGGAAAATGAAGGGAAGGGGAGGGGAGGGGTGGGGAGGGAAGTTTAATTTTACCTCCTCTTATTTGGGAAGTCCAAAAGTAGGTGGAAGAAAAGTCAAAAAGTATGATTTTGTTTGTTTGTGAGATAGAGAGAAAATTACCGTTTTGTCTTTACTTTTGTAAAAACTTTAAAATTATCTTTCACATATAAAGAGTAATTTAGTCATTTTGTCCATTTTCCCCTCCTTTCCCCCATTTTTCCCCCACTCCATCCCCCCATTTTCCCTCCCCCCTTTCCTAATCACCATAAAAAAAAAATTTCTCCCCCACTTTTTTCCCTTCTTTTCCCTTCCCCCCGTTTTCCCCCTTCCCAAACGGAGGGTAAAAGAAGAATCCAAGAATTCCACTCTGGAAAATTACAAATTCTGCATGCTGTATTTCTCATGTAAATGGGGTCAAGTGGGTTAGTTAGACCTGCTTAGGTATGAATCCACCTTGAGCCTGACTCAAGTTTTGTCCCAAATGGGTCCAGGTCAAACACTTAACACGGCCACTGCTTTGCCTAGTAGTTGTGTCGGTAGGTGAATAGGGGTAATTTAGGGATTTTTGGTGGGATCAACTTTTGAGAATTGAGACAACAGTAGCGAGATTTGTGGGAGAAAGTGCGGTAAGAACACCATGCATACTTTGAAACTCTGTCTGTCGGCTCTTCTGCTTTCCTTTTTCTTTACGTTACAAATAAATATGAAAAAAAAAAAGTACAAAGGGAAATCTGAAAATACATTAGTTTTTTTTTTTTTTGGATGAGTGGCGCCTTTTGGTGAATTTAATTAACAAAAAAGTGTCTATCATCACCTCTGAGGCATTGGTAATGGCATGAATTCTCACTAATATCCTTCTTAGGGAAATTATCATGTGGGGTATTTATTAAATTTAGGTTCTCATTATGATATTATTGAACAGATGTTTTTTTTAATAATAAAATATAAGAAAATAGTGAAAATAAATGTATATATAGAAAGTATAGATTTATAGATTTTTTTCCTTTTTTTATCAGTTTTGTTCTAATTTTATTGTTATCTCCGCACAATGATTTCATATTGTGTGATATTTTGGAAAAAAAAATCATGATATTATAATAATGCATTTCGAGTGTATCGCAATAGTAGATATTTATGTAAGAAATAAGAATGCATGTCATATAACTAGTTTGTTGTAAACAAGGGCGGACCTGGGAATTCTTCTTGAGGGGGAAACTATGTAGCAAAAAGTTTATGGGAGGCCACATATGAAAATGCATGTGGTTTTCAAAATATATAGTAGTTTTTTTCTTTCTGAAGACTTTAGGGGTCCATATGTGAAAAATTATATAATCTTCTAAATAAAAAAGGATTTTCAGAAATTTTAGAGGGGCCATATGTAAAATTCCATAAAGTTCTCTAAAAAGGGGTTTTCAAAAACTTTGGAGGGCCACATGTATAAAATCATAAGATTTTATAAGAAGGTAGGGGGGGCTCCACTAGTGGCAGTAAAAGATTGTTTGCCCACTTGAGGAAAATTTGCTTTTCTCAAAACTCCAGAATTTATTAGAAGAAGAACTGTTTCAGAAATTAGGGGTGGGGGGCGGGGGGGGGCGGGCTTCCACTAGAGGCAGTAAAAGATTGTTTGCCCACCTGAGGATAATTTGCTTTTCTCAAAACTCCAGAATTTATTAGAAGAAAAATAAAATAAATGTTAATACCAAAAGTGTATGCCAAAATGCTCTTGAGTGTACAAATTTCATGTTATCAATTTATGGGTACAAAACGCTTGTCAATGGAACATTCAATGAGCAATAACCATTTTCACAACAAGGTTTCTTATGTCAGAAGCTAAAAGCTTTTTATGCAGTTGTTGATGTATCAGTGTTGTGCTAATATCTCAATTTATTTTAATTATTTTCGCCTGAAAAAGTTAAACAGAACAAGAAATAAAAAATTGTGAAACTTTATCTCTAGCTGGTTTTAGGGTGTTTTAAATATAAATAAAATAAACAAAATGGGATATAAATGTGGTAAGAATGAAGTTGCAGTCTATTCCAGGCATCCTATTAAAGGTATTAAAAAAATGTTGTTGATCTCTAACAAAGTATTCATGTATGGGGTAGATATAGGGGACTTAAGTTTACTTATGTTTGGCCTTTTTAACAATTACTATACAAGTTACATCTTGCTTTCTTTTTAATGCAATTAGTGATATCTATTAATCTGAAAATCTCAATAAACCCACTGTGAAACCCCAATTCGCCTAAGTAATCCCTTGAGGTAGGATCAGGCCAAATGATCCTATGAGCCAAGAAAGGGAAATCCGCATGGATAAGGATTGGGTGCTTTACATAGCAACGTGACATTTTGTTAAAGTCCCACACTGGAAATTATCCAAGTCCTAACCATGGGGTTAACCCCTTCTTAACTTAACATAATGCATTTTAAGTCGTGTGGCCCTAGATCCCATAAAAATTTTGAAGTTTGCATGCACGTGGGCCAAAGCGGATAATATCATGATTACGCTTTTGCGTCCAAATTCCTACATCTTGCATATAATTAATCTATATTATAATGTATTGGGATAAATACAAAAGATTGGTTAAAAGCTTCCCTCTTATGTACGTTTCATGAGCTCTTGAAAGATTGTTTGATAATTGTCTTACGAAAGAAGATGCTTTAGTAATTAGTACCCTTATCCATCTCTTACTGCCAGACAAGGAAAGGAATCACAAGCATTTTATGGTAGTAGCTATGGCGATTACTCCTAGAACAAGAGACCCACATCCCCATATCTGTCTTCATACCTCCAACATCATGTATAAATATTCTTGCAAGGGTCACATATTTTCCAATTCACATCACCTTCATTTGCAGTATCATTTGATTTGAATAGCATAGAATCATTCCCTTGAGGAAACACGTCAACAACAACAATGGTTGCTGGTTCAGTGAGCAATGAGGTCTTGTCTCAAGTTGCCCCGGAGAGGCTTTGGAAGGCAATTGTTAAGGACTCCCCTAGCCTCATGCCCAAGCTTCTTCCTGAGCTTGTATCAAGCATTGTCATCCTTGAAGGAGATGGTGGGGTTGGGACCATCAGACAGTCCAACTTCACTTCAGGTAATACTCTATATATTGGAAGGAGATAAATGAGCCGGGGTTTGAGTTGATATCCATGATTCATCTGGATATGGATAGCTTTTTGAGGGGCCGGATCCATATCTAGATTTGGATTCAACTTAGGCCCAACATCAAGAGTAAGTGATCATTTGTGCCCACATTAAAAAAAAAAAATGGCATATTATATTGCATCCGAATTTGTAGGCCTGAAATTGAACTTGCCCAAGAGAATTTTATCAAGCCCCAATACAACCTAACCCAACAGGGGCAATGAGCACCAACCTGAGGGTGGGTCACTTAAGAAATTGATTGGGCTGCCTTTTGATAAATTTACCACAGCTACTTCGTTGGGCCTTACTTTGTTGATAAATAATTTGTTTCTTCAAAACTGCAGTCGCCAAGGACTTCACCTATTGGAAGGATCGTGTGGATGCAATTGATGATCAAAAGCGCGTTTTCAAGTACTCAGTGATTGAAGGCGGTCTCATTGGGAAGAAAGTGAAATCCACTTCGTTCGAGCTCAAGTTCGAACCTGCTACTGATGGTGGGAGTGTGTGTAAGTTTAATGCAGAATTTGAGTCCATGGAAGATGGCCTACCTACTGAAGAAGTAACCAAGGAGATCATGGGTGGCATGACAGGAATGTTCAAGGCAATAGAAGGCTATCTCCTTGCAAATCCAGAAGCATATGCCTAAGCTCTGGTTCTCATTGAGGTCTAAGGTTGTCTACCTTTTGTGTCTAAGCTACAAATAAATTTCTCATGGACTTATGTTGTATGTGTTTTATGACATCTTTGTCTTTGTTATGTGTCCGGCTATCCTGAACTCGGAATAAGAAGATTTGCATCTCAGTGATTTCTAGTCTTCTTATATACACACTACAACAAAATACAGTTTTGTCAACGCCGTCACCGTACGCAGCTAGAAAAGTAAGTTTTGCGTAGGCAAAGGATTACCCAACGCATTTCAGTGCGTTGGCCACGCATCGGCAACTATATGTAGCCAAATCCATACCCGATGCTATTTTAACCGTGTCAACGAATCCCTGTATACAATTACTAACGCACTGCAGCGTTGGCCAATACGTAGGGATGTGCGTCGGCATAAAGTCTAATTTTCCTTATTCGAAAATCATATTTGCCAATACAGTACTAGCGTCAGCAAAATAAACATCGACGCTGGTAGTGCATTGGGAGTTCATAGCAATGGTTAACGCTGGCAGTGCGTTGGGAATTTATAGTAATGACCGACGCTTGTAGTGAGTTGGAAATTCTTGGTAAATGGCTGACGATGATTAAGCGTTGGGAATTCATGAAATAACCAACGCTACTAATGCGTGAGAATGCATGAAATAACCGACGCTACTAATGCATTGGGAATTCATGAAATAGCCAAGCGTTGGAAATGCACTATATCTTTGGGTTTGGGAAATACAACTTCGCCAACGCACAAATCACATCGGGAAATGTTGTAATACATTTTATTTTTTTTTGCAACGCGCGCTGGTGCATAGGGAAAGATTATTTTTTTAAGTAAATTTTCATTTCTCCCTATATACCACAAATAAAAATTTGAATGCCTGTTCAAAGCAACAAACTCGATGCACAATTCAATTTAAAATAGGTTCATCAACACAACGAAAATAATATCCACAACCAAATATCCTATATCCATAAACCAAAATAAACTCACAAATCTATAAAATACACAAATATTACTACTTGATCATTTCCAAAACTCTCTAACATCCACAAATGTTTGTGATCAAAATAAAAAAGGTAATCCCTAAGAGCCCGCAGCAAGTATAATAAAATCCAAAATCAATCTGCAAAACCAAAAAAGAACACCATCATAATACAAGTACCAATAAATTCTTGCAAGGCAAAGCATTCACTCCAAAAAGGATCTTGGAATAATGAGACAATATTAAATTAGCATAATAATTTATATAATCACTTTGCAATACCCATATGACAATAGCAAAAAATCACCAAGCGAGTATCCTATCTAAAAGCTCCCCACCTTCACATAACTTGAAATATGTGATAATGAGACATCAAGTTCTAAATCATTAAGCATGTGTTTACCTAATAGCAATAGTAAAGGAAAATGAGAAAGGAGAGAAACATCAATATCAGTTGGTGGTAGGGGTGTATAGAGGTGGTTGGGTAGCGATGGAGAGATTTAAGCTTTCTAGTTTTAGGAGGCTTAGAAAATCGAGCTTCCAAGTTTTAGAAAGCAACTACTTTACAAATTCTAATAAAAAAAACGTGTTTGGATGTGTGGTGAATTAAAGTATGGTGAGGTGAAGCATCAAATTAAGAGAGAATAAAATTTAAGGGATTATAATGGTATTTTGTTTTTAGTTGTTTTGGTATGTAATTTTTTTGACTTTTTATATAAAAAAATGGAGTTTTTTGGTCTTTTGGTGGAGAAAAGAGGTTTTTTTTTTTTTTTTTTTTTACTTTTTTTTAAATATTTGGAGGAAATCTTAAAATTATGTACTTTTGATATGACCCATTGTCATTTCTTATTTGGATTCACTTTACTTCCATTTAATTAGTTAATTGCCAAACACGCCCGTAGAATTAATAATTTGATGCTTCTTATCCAGCTCTTCAAAAGTAAAGCACCTAGCTAGCAAAGGTACTGAAGTACCGTGGGTACTATCCTAGAAATAATCTGCTCTCTCCTACTATCCAAATAATTGTTGCACGAGCTGCAGGCACCTTGATTGCATCCAATATATATATATATGAGGTAGTTGAGCAATCACTTTTGAAAATAGAGTAAGAATGGAAAATCAGTTAATAAAAGATAAACAAACTACCACAGAATAAAAAATAAAGCAATTCTCATAAAAGTATAGGTGAAACAACTGCAACATAAATATTTTTGTTCTTACAGTAAGAAAAGAGAAAAAGCAGTTGACTTAAATTAAATAAACACCACTAAACTAATGAAACAGGTTTCAATCAAATTCTGGATGCATGTCTGGAAAGTGGAGACTATAGATATGAAACTCATGAATGTTAGAAAGTGAAAAGTGATATAAAGAAAGAGCACCTTAAAAGATGGATTGTAGAAGAAAGTGGTTATCACCTTTTCACAACTGCCTGGGTTTTGGTATAAAACTTGCTTAAAGTTTTGAACATCTCTACCTACATACAAAACAAACCTAAAACATTTAGCAAGAAAATAAAAAATTATGATAAAAGAACAGGGAAAGGAAATCCACCCGATTTTGAAAATTAATCTATAGCAATAACAATATCCAAGCCCAACCTAAAGCAAAAAAATATATCTAAGCTCCAACACAAACGTGAAAGTTTCAAAATCTCCACCTATATATACAAAAAAATATATTTAAGAAATAATGTTTGGTTCATCTCTCTTCTAAAGTGGGCCATGTTGGCATAAAAAATTGTGAAACTTCTATTTGGCACAAGACCCTTGTTGCGGGTCACGATTATATGGGTGTAAACCCAAGAATTCACTGTGCCTAGGGTTGTAAATGGGTCCCCGATTATCCGATTACCCGAAGGTTCCGACCCGTTAGGTTCCGGGTCTGGGTCCTTATTTTGGTCCCGATAAGCAAATGGTTCCGGTTCCGGATCCTTTTTTTGGAACCGATACCTAAACGGGTCCGGTTCCGGATCCACAGTGGCTCAGACCCGTGGACCCGAGACCCGACCTAATATACACTAACATAAGGTAACTTTCGTATATGAAAACAGAACCCTTTTTACTTTTCTACTTTCTGAGTTTTTTCGTTAAAAGTGCATGTTATTGATAGACAAAAATCACATTAGTGTTTGCAGGTTATCCAAATCCAATTGAAATATGGAAAAAACATAATTGTTTTAAAAAGAAAAACACATGTATTAGTCCAAACTCAAAACCATATCCGGAACCGGAACCAGACCCGCCTCACAAATGGTTCCGGTTCCGGTTCTGGTTTCCATTAATATTTATCGGTTCCGGTTCCGGAACCAGTTTTCTGGTTCCGAACCGGGTCCGGTTTCGGTTCTGGGTCCTCCTCTTAGAAAACGGTTCCGGTTCCGGTTCCACCCTGGACCCGAACCGGAACCGTTCCGTTTACAACCCCTCTGCTGTGCCCACTTATCCATAGATGGACTTAAATCCATTTAGCTACCAGACCCACTATCAAGCCCATGATCAGCAACCGCTATATAGCATGGAGTCATTCCATGTACCATACCTAATGAATTTCGTGGGTCTCGTCAAACTGTCTTAGATTGACGAGTCCAATTAATATGATTAATATGGGTTCAAGCCGATTCTTTGCAACCAGGCCATATCATGGGTCCAATGCTACATACAGGCCTAAGCCAATTTTTGGCCTAAGCCATATGACCAATTTTGGTTGATGCCGGTCCAAGCCAATTATTTCTGGCCTAAGCCATAAGATCAATTTTGGTCGATGCCAGTCCAAGCCATATGACCAATCTATGTTGATTTAGGTCCAAGACAATTTCTAGCCTAGGCCATGTGGCCAATCTTAGTTCAGACCAATTTTTGGCCTAAGCCATATGACCAATTTTGGTCGGTGTTAGTCCAATTCAATTTCTGGCCTAAGTCATGTTGACATGAGGAGAAACAATATGGCTCTATCTAGGACTTATAAGGAGTCAAAGCTTTGTTAATATAATCTTTTGATAAATTTTACATAAGCTATTAAGTAATGGCTAAGTGGTTAAGATGGTTGCATTTTAACCAATTTCAATTATGGGTCCCACAGAATGATTTGATGTAAAGGGCCATAAGACATGTTCAAAAACATGGTCGCCGTGGAAGCTTTAGAAACTACCCACTACTCGAAAGTTGCTTTGTTTGAAGGGGAAGTTGCATTGCCATAACCTATTGGTTTGCACGGGTAGTTGGTTTGCATGGGTAACCTCTCAAAAGAAGGAAATAAAAGGAGAGGTGGTAGGAGGACTTTGTTTGGAACCCTCTCAAAAGAAGGAAATAAAAGGAGAGGTGGTAGACCCTCTCAAAAGAAAGGAAATAAAAGGAGAGGTGGTAGGAGGACTTTGTTTGGAGGAGCAGTAGTTCGGCTGGGAAGAGAGAGGAAAAGAGAAAAAAAAGAGAAACGACGAAAAAGTAAGAAGAGTGTTCTTTTTCTTCTCCACTCCATCTCTCCCATCTCAACTTCTCTACATCGTATTTCCTACCAAAGCAGTTTCTCCTTGTGCTGGAGATGGGTGAAAATACCAAAAGATAAGAGCCTTTTATTTACAAGCTTTATGAAATAGGGAGAAGATAGCAAGATTGTTCCTAAAGAGAAGATTCGAAGCAGGTTAAAGACTATGATCATGCCTTTATCAAGAGTTTAAGCATGATTTCCTAGCTTTGAGCCATGTCCCCATTTTTTCTGTATGTATTTTTATTTCATGTAAAATGAGGGAATGAATGTTATTTTTGTAACTCCTTTTGTATAAATGAAACAAATGAGTTTATATATTATTGCATCCCCATTCTTAATTTCTGTGTTTACAAGCCATGGTATCAACCTTTTGAATGGTGATTTGTCACGACCCGGCCCCGAGATTAGAGTCATTAGGGTTAACCCCCGGGTCGCGATGCAATCATACTTACTCCCGTAAACCCCGTTTAACCGAAGTTACAACGAAGTCTACAAGGGATCTTGCATACGTACCTGTCAATGTACAGTTGCGGAATATACAGTAATATACATTGACAACCATTTAATCAAAATGAATCATATATTTGCTTTGAGCTGCACAATTCCCTATACATCATTTCATTGTTCCTATCATCAACCACTGCATATTTACAATACAATGCAGGGAACATCATATACAGTACCTACAATACCAAAATGAATATATAAAACATTTCTAAAAAGTTTCCAAAAGACTCCAATGAACCCGCTCTCTGATCACGTCCATTCAGTTAAACCTCCTGGAGGTAGCGAATGAGCCTCCTCCGCTGGCGGAACGGTCTTGGAGGGACCGGCACGGGCAACTGGGCCTGTAATATCATCAGTAATACCATGAACACGACGGTTCAACAAAATATATACATCTGTCTAACAATTCCTAACAATTCATCGATTTAAACAGTTCTAAACAATCAATATCAAATACAAATAACAATGACAATAATACTGGCAACTACACTAGCATTGGTTTCAACTCATTCAGTTCTTCCCAAAAAGGGAGCATTTCATATTCATTTATTCATTAGGTTCAACCTTTATTAATGGCTTTTCAATGTATGACTTTTCAGTCAATGACCTTTCGGTCCAATAAGGTGGGATCTCCCAGTGTCTTGATCAGAGATCACTGGTGTCGCCACGGGCTCCGGAACACCCCAATCTCATTTACTGCAGTAGGAATAGTCATTTCATTTATCAATTCATTCAGTTCAATTCAATTCAATAATGAGTTCGGAAACCACTAGGTAGTGCCAGACCCTTTAACAATTCGTATTCATCTCAGTCTAGTGTTCAATCCATACTCTAACCAACCATTGCGTGTAACTTTGGTTATCAATGCAAGTATTACTATAGATGATATTACTTTAAGTAGAGTGTGCATTAGATAACCTCCGCTAACACTTAGAAAGGTATTGATGACCACATAAGCGATCATCGTTTTCGCAAAAATCCAAAACTCACTGGTCCGAGCGATCGGCCAAAATTTTCCTTATTATGAGTAATCTGGTTAATTTCGGCTACCTCGGCGGCTACCTGGCGGTTAGCCGCAACTGTGCAGGCGGCTAGCCGAACTGTACTGGCGGCTAGCCGAACCAAGTTCAGTTAGCTTACGGTCAGCTTTCCAGAAGCTGATTTTTCTGACAGGGATTTCTGACCAATTTCGGTCAGCTCGGCGGTCACCTCGCGGCTAGCCGAAATTCCAATTTCGGCTAATCGAAATTTGGCGGTTAGCTTTCCAGAAGCTCGTCAAATTCGGTTTTTATGGCGGTTAGCCTCGCGGCTAGCCGAAATTCGCCCAGAAGCTCATTTTCGAGCTTCATAAATCCTGAACCAAATCCACATGTTTGAACTCCCTGAGTTCATACAAGTTATATAAAAGCTTAAATTGCTATAAATGCATATACTTGCCTTAGGTGAAGCTTAATCCTTGGTTAGCTTGGATTTGAGATAAAATCCACTCTTTTCAAGCTCGAATGCCAAGAAAACTCAAAGAAGGTGATGGAGAAGATGAAGGAGATGACTTCCTTTCACTCTAATCAACTCAACTTCACTCTAGATGAAGAAACAATCAAAGAAAGAAGAAGAAAAGAGAAGAAATTGTTGCTGCTAGGTTGCTGGAGGTGAATGAACTCAATTGAGTTCATCATCTTATCTTATAAGTCCATTTTTGCATTTAATCCCCCTTTCATTCATTCATTTACATTTCGAGTCAATTAACGGTCCATTTGATCCAATATTCATCGAATCAATTCAAGTCTTTTACGAAAATCATCGTACTCGTCGAGATACACATGCTGGTATCAAGAGTTTCCGTATTCGACAAAATACGTATAATCCCATATTTCCGAAAAAGTCCTTGGTTTGCTTATTTGAGCTTCATTTTCCATTCCATTCAATTCATTTCATAATCTCATTTACTATTAAGCCTACATTAGGCAAATTCCAATCCATTTGGCGATAAATCACCATTAGTTCATTTAAACCGGCTTAATTAGTCATAAGCTCAATTAATTAGAGTTAATCGTGATTAACTCGAGACGGAGCCTAACATGATTAAAACAAGGGCATGAAATTGTTGGGGCCACAAGTTGCAACTGGTGACTTGATTTGTGGTACTTTTTGGCTGGACCCCTAGAGACCTAACTGGCACAGGAGTGAACCGCAACACTTGGGGGAAAAAAACAAATAAGGGAGAGGACTCATGAATCAAACTCTAGGTTGGAGGATGTGAAAGAACTTGCGGGGTCCCAGATGGGTGTTGGAACCAAACTCGCCAAGAACCTTGTGTGTTCCTATTTGAAGTAGACCTACGAACTTGCTGCGATTGCTCTTAGATTTACTGGATGATCAGAAGCAATGGTTCCCATCTCCCTTAAATAGAGCAATCTTAGGAGTTATAACTTTATCTGGACTCTACCTCTCCTGGAATCCCAAACCTCTACTACCTTTATGAAAATAGTGGTCTGATACGGTTCCTTGGTATCTTCTTCTTTGTTTTACGAAAATTACGTCAATGGAGCAAAAGACAATGGAAAAGGAACAAGAATTTCACATGAGTAGAGCTGTCAAAATGCCATACGACCCGTTAACACGACACGAACCCATACGATATTAACGGGTTCGGGTGGGCTCTTAATAGGTTCGGGTCGTTAACAGGTCAAACCCATTAATACATTAAGTTAACGGGTCGTGTACGAATTAAATCGGTAACACATTAACAACCCGCTTAACCCATTAAATTTTTTTACTCTCTAAGTGTAGCTAGAATTAATTTATTTTCATAAAGAAGAAATTGAAATTTATTGTTTTATAGTGAGGTTTTAGGTGGAATCCACTCGAGATCCTCACTTACAGTTTTGTGTGGTTTATATATTTTTCTCCTTATATATATATATATTTTGTATGGATTTTCTTTTAATTTTTAAAATGACTTAATTACCTAACGGGTTAACAGATTGGGTCATGTAACCCATTAAATTAACGGGTCATGTTTGAGTTGGATTTTTTTACCCGTTAAGTTAACAGGTCGTGTATGGGTTAAGGTGATTTTAACACGAATTCGTTAACACGTAACACAAATTCGTTAACACGACACGATTGACATCCCTACACATGAGGGATCGGAATGAATAGATATTAGTATTAAAACGGGTAGGGATTAAAGATTGAACAGTAGGATCGGAAACTTTACTTATATGATCTCTCTGATTTGTGGCGTAAAAATAAGGGTGAAATCTTTGCAAGAAAGCCTGAAAAAGGAGTGAGAGTCTCATATGGATATGAATGAATGGATACATCATACATATATTATCTAAATAGGTATTAAAATGGTAAGGGATTAACATGTATTGTTTTCTACGTTTAAGGGAAGATAACGTGATATTAAGGTTGTTAAGATTATAAGATTTCCATTTGGTGGTTTTATTCCTTTCTATGATAGGGAATAAAGGCAGTGTCACCATAAATATGGAATTATTGGTAGCATAGCATTAATCTCGCCAACTAAATATACAAAGATGAAGAGCAAGAGGTGTTTCTTTGACAGGATGTAGTGAGGAAAAATCCCACGGTGATCTTGAGTGGACCATTCACGGTCCATCATGTCACTGCGGGCAGTTCTTCATGCACGCGGGCAGCCTGTCATGTCATGCATTGCGCAAGGGTTGCCTGCGGTGATGTGACAAACCTGTCCACTCACAGTCATCGTGCGCAAGGCCATTCAAAGGATCCCAATTCATGTTTCTTACAGTGGTGTTTCATTTTTTTTTCTTTACACTAATGAAAAATCTGAGAAGATTTTAATGACAAAATCAAGGCTCATATGGCATGGCCCCACAAAAGGGTTTTTTCACCTAGGCTTTTAGAGAATCTAATGTAGCAGCAAAACAAACCTGCTGATGCTGGCCTGGTGCCCTCAAGAGCACACCTCTCTATTGCTTATATATATATATATATATATATGGGAAATGTTCATATGCATCCATCCCTCACCATAGGGTGAGGGATGCTTCCATAAATGGGGGGGTTTCAAGTACACCCTATGTACTTGAAATCCTCCTTTTGTACTTGAAACCCCCCATTTATGCAAGCATCCTTCACCCTATGGTGAGGGATGTATGCATATATATATAGGGGAGTGTTCATATGCATCCATCCCTCACCATAGGGTGAGGGACACTTCCATAATTGAGCATTTTCAAGTACAAAAGTTACTTTTCAAGTACATAGGGTGAGGTACACATCCTTGTCTTCATGTGCAAAAATGGAAAGTGTCTCTCACCTTATTGTGAGGGATAGATGCACTTGAAACTTTCTATATATATATATGGTAATATTTAGGTGAGGGACAAACTTAATGAGGCCCATGTAGGGCCCCACTAATCATGGGACTTTGGGGGATGGAAACAGACACTTAGATGGACCCATATATCAAGTTTGGGGTCAATCCCATGCCTCTAACCCATTCATTCGTGGCCCACAAATTTAACGACTTTATATTAAAGAAAAAAAATTTAACCTTCGGTCCAATGGTCCAATCAATTTGGATAGGTGAAAACTTGATGGATCTAGTGTACTAAAGGAGGTTTTATGTATGTAGATGGTTCGGATATATCATAAAGTCCGCCCAACTATGTTGTCCTTCACCACAATATAGTAATGGAATCCCTCACATGAATATTATATATATATATATAAAATATAAGGGCATCCTGTCTAACTTTTTTTTTCCCCCCACTTTTTTACCTATATATTCCATCATATCATGGAAAATCAAGTTATCCCATGAAATCGTAGAATGCTAATTAAGACTGAGCTTTGGGAGGAGTCTAAGAAAGAAAATCAGACTCACAAGGGAATGTGGGATCAGCTGTAAGAGTGAAGAATGTTCGTGGACCACATTAAAAAACCTGGTCTTAATATCAAGCCCAAATGGTTGATACCCAAATACCAGATGTTCTAAAAAGACAAAAAAAGAAAATCTAGTAAATTTGTATATGAGATTGCTATTGGCATGCGGGTTGATCCATTTCTAGATGGAAAAATGTAAAAAAAAAAGAAAAAAAGAATATTGGGTTTTGACATATTAGTCCTCTTTAAATCCGATTTTTCTAATTTAGTGACCCGAATTCATATAATGTCACTAAAGTCATCTTACTATAGTCAACAATAATTTTTTTTAAACTTTTTTACACCACATCCCATAATATCTTGGGATTTATCAATTATCATACATTTTTTTGTAACTAGCTAGCAAACAATTTTTTTTTTATAGAACATGAAAAATGACATTTTGTGAAAAATAAATACGCATCCAACCACAATTTCTCGAGTTCTATCATTTGGGAAAGAAAAGTTCTCCTAAGATGTGCATAAAAGCTACGACATCTTGAGACAATCCCATTATGTCCTGTGATTTATTAGTTTTTATGACATACACTACTCCCATGATATCAAAGAATTCAAGGAAAAAGAAAAGAAGAAGTTTAGAAAAGTTACTGACGAGAGTCAAGCAACTCTGGTGACATTATCTAAATTTTGGTCATCAAGTTGGAAAAAATGAGTTGGAGGACCACCATCTCACAATCCCAAAAAAGAATGACATATATTGGGTATTCCATGCAGCCCCAAATGATTTACAAGAATCATACATCTAAACCTTCAAACCAAAGCATCCCTTTTGCAATTTAGGGGAAAATTGAAACACTTATTGCACTGACTAAACAATAGGGTATTTGGGCTTTCCAACATCAGTTGAGATAGAGAAAATACAAGGGAGAGGGAGAGATATGCATGGAAAGATATTTTACTGTATCATAAATAGTAAAAAAAACAACAAAAGATTGAGAGTTTAGTGCCTTTTTGTGACGAGTGATACTGGAACTAATAGATGGATGCAATTTCTTTCATCTTTATATTTTTTGGCTGAAGATTAAAGAGAATAAAAGATTTTTTTTCCTCGATAATAATCTTGGTTCTCAATAATCTTGTTCGAGCAGAAGAGGTTGAGTTCGAGAAATATGGTATTATTCTTTGGGCCTTACATTTTTCCTTTCTCTCTCCTATATAAAAAAAAAGGGAACAATCCCCAAATAACTTATATAATAACATAAGATATCAAAAGTCTACATTTAATATCATGAAATATTTGCTTTTAAAAAATGGCTCCTCTTCAATATCACTTTAGGGTATGTTTCTTTATTATAATAATTTCTCACAATAATTCAGGCTGCCTGTGGATTCAAGAATTCTCATTATAAATTTAACATTTTTTTGGTGGAATTCCCATTATTCAAGGTAGTCGGGATTTGGTGAAATTCCAAAATGCTAGCATCTTCAAGAGCATTTCAGAATCTTAAAACTCTAAGAAATTTGATTGGAATTTTGGAACCCAACGGAAGTCGCCAATCTCATTATTAGGGCAAGACATTGATCATTGCTATTCATTCCGATAGCATGTATGGATAAAGAATTTATACTGCAATGAAACAAAAAATTTATGGAATTTAAGAATTTAGAAATTCTCAGGTTATATTTCATATAGGATTATAGCATTTGGAATTCCCAAACAGTCTCCGGACATGAATTCTAGGAATTTTAAAGTCGGGGTTTTCGATTGTATTGCTTGATTTCGAGGATTTCTCTTTCCATGAAAATCCCAAAACTAATAGAAAGTTAATTACCCGTTATTATAAATTCATCGAAGATCTCTGTCTCTTTTGCCTCTCGTTTCCTTCGATGAAAAAAACCCTAGGAAACACTGCTACATACTCCCTCTCCTAAACCCTAGAAGCCCTCCACAGCTCCATCTATTCAAATCTTACATTCGAAAACCCTAAAAGACCTCTTTCACTACCACCCCGTTTTCTCCACTCGCAAAAACCCTAGCACTCCTTCTGCTTTCGCTGCTCTCCGTCACAGTCGGAGGTTGTTGTCATCTTTTTTTTCATTACGTGAAGAAAGCCTCGATTTCATCAGGTACCTTCTTGTTTTCTTCTTCTTTTTTCTCTAGCTCGACTGGAGAGTGTGATTTCGTCGTAATCAATGTGTGTGTGTGTGTTTTTAAATTTTATGCGCGTAGATTTGGACTTTTTTAGAAAGATTATCAGATGCTATTTGATTGAGTGTTAAGAAGATTTGGGGTTTTGTGATGGATGTGGACTATCGTCTTCTGGACAGTAGGATGATTTGGGGTGTGCTTGGTTCAGCTTCTTGAAGGACAAAAGTTTTTTTTTTTTTTTTTTTATAGAAGTTGATACTAATAAGCTACTACTTCAAAGCAGATTCTCAGTAGTAGAGATTGTTTGGTTATTGCAACTTTTTAAAAAAAAATATGCTTTCAAACCTGAAAAGCAGATGAGTTTTTTTTTTTTTTTTTGGTTGGGACATTAAAAAAAAAGCTTTTGCATATGATGATCAAATAATATATTAATATGTAGAATAAGATAGCCCTACACAAAATACTAAATGTGTCATTATCTGTTCATGGTCGCCAAAACAATTCAATGCTACAGGTCTATGCCAAAAATAACTTCTAAAAACTAGAGTTTGCATATAATGGCGTATTGAAGAAAATTAAAGGCGTTTAACTACCAGTGCTTGATTGCATCGCATGGTGATTGAGAAGACTAGCCCTTGCACTAGAAACTTCTGAATTCTACATATGTGCTTGTAGTGATGCAAAACAATTGGAAGAGCTTGAATGACCTCAATAATGAAAAAGCCCACCCATAAGAGAGAATTAAAATGAAATTATGTGTCCAACTAAGTGCAGTTCTGATCTCCACAAAATCCATATACTGATAACCAAATCAAAAGTAAAAAAGGAGCATCATGTGAAGAAAGGACACAAACACAAGCCCAAAAGCAATAATTCCAGCTATTAAAGTTTCCGTAAAATATTGGAAGTAAATATGATGTTTTTCTTCATGTGTGGATGCGTATGAAAAGTAATAATAATAATGATCATATTAGTTTTTTTTTATTTATAATAAATAATGATCATAATAATAAACAAATTCCCATTGCATAAGATATATAATATTTTTCATAATTTATGCACTTCAGGATGACTTCTTTAAATCAATCAACAAATACAAAAGATTTAATAATTTTGAGTTTAAGTAGAAAACCCAAACTCAACCCTGAAACTATCTGAAAAACCATTTGGGTTCCCTAGAATACTGATTCAATAAAGCAAAATGCACGAGATAGCTGAAATTAACTTTAATTTTCAGTTAAGTTGATCTCCTCTGGCACTTCAAATTTCATACCATATCAGATTTTAAAAGAGAAAAGGGCAAAGAAACTCAAAAGAAGAAATAGAAGCCCAATCTTCATCGCCTTTTCTCCTCCAACAAAACAATTTCAAGATTTTAAACCAAACACACACAGAAAAAAAAAAAGGAGACTTAATGGAAATCAATTACTCTTCAATAAGACGAATTTCATGTAAGTGGTGACATGTCTTGGAACTCTGAAGGATTGATGCAATAAGACCCATCATTCATGGAGGATTCTAGAAAAAAACAACCCAGATTGGAATCTCACAACCATTTGAGATTCTATAGCCGAGCTACTCATGCAGTAGACACAATTTCCTGAACTTATTCAGAGTGTTTCCTCCCATCTACGTCTTGTTACAGAAAATCCTTAAAACTTTCATGTTTTACTTCTTGGAACTGAAACAAACTGGGAGTCGGGGAGGAGGGAAGAAAGGGCTGGGATGGATTAGGATTTTCTCTAAAACTGGATGATTTAGATGAAAACAGGAATTATAGTGGATTGTGGTGTTTGAAGAAAGATTGTCAGATGCTAGTGGATATAGGATTTGCGAGATATGTTTTTTATTTTTATTTTATGTCTATGGTTTGGCACAGGCGTCCTGTTTGATGCTTTTTAGCCACAGCAAAGAAAAAGATAAACTCGTCGAGTTATTTTATTTTATTTTAATCCATTCAGGTTTTGTTTCATTGTCTTCTCACTACTGGATACATTTGATCTCTCTTTTCTTGTTCTTTCCCCCTCTTTTTTATGGCAGTCGTTTTCACATTCTTTCATTAATGTGTGGGGTCCCTTGTTAAATGTTTTTACAGACCTGCTTTTTGTTGAATCAGTACTAATTTTTAGAAAATTCCACTTGTTTTTGAATTGTCACAGGCAAGGGCGTTATAGTCAGTCAGGTCAATGGCGAGTAATCTGGACATGTCGCTAGATGATATGATAAGAGGCAGAAGCAACAGTGAGAGGGGCAGAGGCCGTGGCTGGGGCTGGGGCCAAGGTCGTGGGCGAGGTGACACATTTGCTCGCAGAAGGGGAGGTGGAATACCCCGCCGTGGGCCTCTTGGGGTGAATGCTCGGCCGTCGCCTTACACAATTGCCAAGGCAAGCTCAAAACTGTTGCTGTTTTTGTGCATATGTTAAGGAATCTGAATTGCTTTAGGAACCCGAACGAGAGAGAGGAATTCTAAGATGATTTTGTGCATGGAGAAGCTTGAATCTATATATACAATTAAGGAGTCTTGGTTTCTGGTGCATTTCTAGCATGGATTTCACAGATAATCTATTTCTCAACAGGGTGCTTAGAAGTGGGGATTATGAGGGATTGTCTTGGTAAATGTCGAATACAGTGCACTTCAACCATTATCATAGTTCATGGAGTTCTATGTGGAGCTTCCTATTTGAATTTTAGAACCAGAGCTCTCACCACTAGCATATCCCCAAAATGTGTTACGGGTGGAGTTCTACTTCCATTTAATATCAATATGCTTAGTTGAGAAGTTTTAGCGTATGGGTTCTCAATCCTGTGAGAATTTCAATATTAGTGGCTACTACTCTGTTAGAAGTTTCTCTTTCGTTTTATGGAATTTTGCTGACCTATGATTGACTCTTGAAGAAAGGGGGTTGTGTTTCGTGGTTGTGCTGACATTCTTCTTCCAATCTGGATTTTGTTCGCACAATTTGATCAGTCTTTCAGCAGAGCTAAGGATCTGATATGGCAGAATGATTTGTTTGCCGATAGCATGATAGCCGCTGGGCTTACAGGAAATGGAACCGGCACTAAATTGTATGTTTCCAACCTGGACTCTGGGGTGTCAAACGAAGATATAAAGGTACAGGGGTTACCGAATATTTATATGTTCCCTTTAATATTGTGTTTTGTGTATTTGGAACTAATTATTTCTCATAATTGTTTGGATTTGAAATTTTTAGGAATTATTTTCTGAGGTTGGAGAGCTTAAGCGGTGTGCGGTTCATTATGACAGGAATGGGCGCTCAAGTGTAAGCTTACCTTATTTGTATGAAATTTCGGAACTACTTTCTTTGTAGTGTGCAACTGTTTCCCCTCCTTTTCCTTTCTTAATTATTGAAGGTGCATTTCCAAACCGCCTCAACACTTCATCTGAATTTGAAATTGCTGTTGTTTAGTGAATGTAGTAGGTACTTTGGCGAATGTAGTTGGTACTGGTGCATTTTTTCTTATCTTGAGAAAGCCATTCGAGAGCTATAGAGTATTGTAGAATTGAGGATCTACATCTAACTTTTTGAATGGTTTATATATATTAAAAAAAATTATTGAATTGGTAGAAAATGATAGTGGTGGGGCAATCTTTTGATGAGGGATGATCTCCTTGCGAGTATGTTCTAGACTTTAGCTTTTTGTGAGCTTTTGCTATTTGTTGAACCATTGCTAGTCCTTGTGAATATTTTAGTGGGTTCATACAATCGTTACTAGCATAATGGCCTGTGCTAAATATGGACATTCCCACCCATAATAAATGCAGTAAGGATGCATGTTTTTAATAGTTCAACTGAAATAAAAAATAAAATTCATAATAACTTGTGTAATTTGGAAGTACTTGGAAGAAGTTGAAGATTATATTTTGACTGGCTCCAAACACGGCCTCCATGATCAAAAACTTCAAATGCCTAAATTTGGTGGAACCAACCCATATAAGGCCACCATCTAGCCTTGTTACGACAAAGAATTCAAATGACAATGAAGCCAACGCTCTGCATCCTTCTCTGAAGCATTCAATGACAGAACTTCTCCATTACAAGTGCTAATTTCAGCCTTGATTGAAGTCCTCCACCAAATTCTCACTTACTTTCACCAACCTTATGGCTGTCAGGTTAAGCTCGACCCATACATTGTAGTTACCCTTTACTCTGACACGTTCTTTCATTTATCTGCACTTGGATCTCATAGAGTCCCCCTACCGAATAGTTTTTTGTTAGCTTCCCG
Organism: Cinnamomum chago; assembly: GCA_038049695.1. Taxonomy (NCBI): domain Eukaryota; kingdom Viridiplantae; phylum Streptophyta; class Magnoliopsida; order Laurales; family Lauraceae; genus Cinnamomum; species Cinnamomum chago. The sequence continues at coordinate 25,055,265 of CP142453.1, read as the reverse complement.
TTATCCTTTGTGTTTACTTCTAAGCATCTAGCCCATATTGAGCAAACTGAACTCAAATATACGTCTTTCCTAATCTCCATCCACTTAATCTCTCTGTTGTCTCTAACGTTCCCATTCAAATTTGAATTTAACAATCCAAATCCTTAGTTGCTTTCCCGGATTCCCTATTTTTTAGTATGATTGCATCATAAGTTGGACCAATTTCTCCAACAACTGCAGTCAAATCTTCCACCAACACTCAATTTGGCAGATTACTAATGATTAAAGACTGCAATTTGATGGTCCATTATAACACATTTGTCATTGGTTAATCTCCTGTCTCCTTCATTCTTCAATACTTACTTGAGTCTCATATAAGGTTTCAAAAGAGATTTCCCTTCTGCAGCAGGTTGTTTTGCACAAATAGAGAAGAATCCATGCGCATAGACTGAGGAGTTTCTACTTAATTCATTCGGACATTTCTGACTTTGCATCCTCCAACTGATCAAGGTGCATATAAAGCACTTTCTCCACATAACCTGGGTGTGCAGGTTCTCTCTGAGGTGTTAGTAGAACATGGGCGTCTCCTTTCATGCTATCCTCTGTAGGTGAGAGACCTATTCCTTTCTCATTCCTATAATTTGAAACCCCTTCGCTTGACCTCCCCTTCTGTCTAAATCTAGCTCTGTAATTTAAGGATCCTCTGTTTAATGCCTACTGTCATTCAACCCTATAATGGCTTTCAAGGCCATCATCATCTCCCTGAACCTCATGAATACATAGTGACTATTCCTTCCTCCTGGACGTCAACACATCCATAACTTTACCTTTCTACATGTTGGCCGAACTCATCATTTTCAATGATTTATCTGCTGGTAAATTAGCTGGAAACACATTTGAGATCCTCTCATTTTACCCAACCTCTATTACCCCTTTGATTCCAACTCAGTTGAAAGCTACCCTTGTCTTGAATGCATGAAACCTCTCCTCTTATACATGTTTGCGAAACATGATATTTTAATGGAAATAATTTCAGACATCTTCTATTTCATCGTCTGCCAATCTTGAATCTACTCTTTGCCTTGATGAAGACGGTCGACCTGTATATTTTCCCACCATGCTAGAGCTAGCCCTTATATCTTCACTGTAATGGTATATACTTTCTTGTTGCTGAGCAACTTGAAGACTCACTCAATCTTGCCAATCCAATTAAAATGGTTATCTGGGTGAAACTTTCTTTGGATTTTTGGTTTATTAGCCTTGATTTCAGTATCCTTCTATTGGCTTCCTTCTAGAAGGCAGTGGCTTCTCTATAATCTGCTCGGGCCTCCCATTCTTGGTTTTGAGAATTGGGAGTATGGTTTTGAATATCGCCTTGCATGTAAGATTGATTCTACTTTTGTCTTTTAGTTTACCAGTCCTGACTGGAATACGATAACTGATAAGAGAACACCTCATTTCTCAGTCATCTACGGCCCACCATTCCTGACTTCAGGCATGAATGGGATAAGGCCCGATTGCTTCAATGAGCTATGATGGCCTGCCATTCATGTTAGAAATTGGGAGAAGGCCGAACTCTCCCCTTCTTCCTTCCATAAGGACCATAACTGATCATAGTATGAAAGGTACTTCTGAACAAGTTAAACTTGGAAAATACTAATTACCAAACTCACTTATCCTTGCTTCTCTCTTATTTTGATTTAAGACGTAGGATAGAAGTTTATGGACTCTAGTTCCCCTTAAGGTCCTTAGGTCACGTTTGGTAACCAAATCTTCGAGGAAAAGATCTCCAATTTTCCATGACTTCCTCAAGGAACAAGATCTCCGCTTTCCACAAGTCATGGAAAACCTGCATTTGGCAACTATAAATCCTTGAGGATTTGGACCTTTGTAAATCCTCATTTTGAGGATTTTCAGGTCTGACCTCCCACCATAGGATTTGGAAATACCCACTTTTGTGGATTTGCGCACTTAAACCTATTTTCTCAGCTAAATGCATCAATACGGATCAATATCGATGTGAAATACTGAGCTGTACAATTCCTCAGCAAGGAATCTCCCTTTCCAAGGGCAATGATGACTCCTCAGCTCTGCAGATTCTTCGCCTCTATCTCACACGCGCGCGAACAGAGAAAGGAGCACACACTTGTTGTTCACCCTCCTTTTGAAAAATGGATTTTCCTTCTCTTTTCGTTGCCTGATGATGCTAAAGTTAAATAGCTAAAGAAACCTAGAGGAGTGACTGTCCATCTGCATATGCACTTAATCAACACCATCTAATTAAGCTATTTGGAATTTAGAGACTGAAGCCACACTGATACCAATCTATAAATGCCAGTAAAAGTGTCCGTATTTCTACCGGCTTCTGTGAAGGGCGGATGGGATACAGACATAGCAGACCTATCTTCCAACATTTTGCATGAAGTGGCTGTTCTCCAGACTCGAACCCTTATTTTTACGCTTGGCAGCCCAAGCCTCTACTATTGCACCAATTTACAATGAAGGAAAATCCCAAATATTGCACCAATCATCAGTTTGTGATTGTCTGTCTAAGTGATTAGAGGATTTGGAGATCTAGATCAGGGACAGAAATCAAATCCGTCTCTTCTTGGATGGTGTTTTCTTGATCAAGTATATTTAGTGAAATGCTTCTTAGATTTGAGTTTCTTTTCAAGAGTGGGTGGGGCCTTGTTGTGTAGCTCAGTTGGGCCTTAGCATTGCAATTTGCAACTATAAAGTAGTTTTTCTTTGGTGGTGTTGAATTCTCTAAGCAATCACTTAGGGCTTGTTTGTGTACCGAGGTGATTCCGTGCTTCACGGAAATCTGTTGCTGCTTTGGCGTGGAAAGGCAGTTATAATCCTCCAAAGAAAAGTGAATCAAGGAATTTATTTGAAGATTTTCCCCTTTCTGTGCAGATAAGCACTACACAAATGGTAAAAAGTTGTGCAAGTAGAAGATTTGGAGCATTTTCTGTGGAGCATTGCAGAATGGGCTTTGTTACACAAAAATGGTCTTTAGTGAACAAGGAAATGGTTGAACAATGACAACCAGACAGTGGACTTGGAAGCAGCCATATTTTGAAGAAAGCACAGCTCATTGGTCGAGATCCATGGCACTGAAAATGTATCAGAGATGATCAGACCTTGAAAGCTGCCTTCTCAAGAATCAGTAGTGGGACATTCTGTCATTTGGGGAAGGTTTTGGTGATGACTCTTAGATATTAAAAGTGAATGGTGGTATGAGTAAAGAGAGATCCTATGAAAAATACAATCATGGAAGTCTTTTTTGCGTTCAGTCAATCTGCCCAGAGTGAATCAGTGTGAGTTATCCCATATAGGGCTTAACCTTGGATGGTTTTACGTGAAAGTGATGAAGTTGCATTGACTAAGAATCATGAAAGAATTTGTGGTTGACTTGATATCATCCTGTTCCCCAGTATCAGTTGTGTGGACCTGGGATTTTCCTTTGAGGTGGTTGGACCCAAACAGGTAGTTGGGTTTTAGGGCAAAACCTCGGATTTTCATGTTTGGAAGAGGACGCAATATTTTCATATGGGTTTTGGAAATGGACCCACATCTGGAGGGGCCGACCGCTCCCATGGCCGTATATGTAGGTCCGCCCATGCTACAATCGCCTGAAGACATTGGATGATAGGAATTGAATTCTTAGGGTACACCTTAGATTTTTATCCTTGTAGCAATTGCATTCTGTTCTAGTGTGCATTTTTATTGCTAATATTTTTTTTTGTTTACTTCAAATCCTAAATGCAAAAATTAAGCTCTTTTACTTTGTACTTGTTTGACAGGGTTCAGCAGAAGTAGTGTTCACAAAGAGAGGTGACGCTTTAGCGGCTATGAAGCGATATAACAATGTCCAACTGGATGGCAAGCCTATGAAAATTGAAGTCATTGGGAGCAATTTAGGCATGCCTGTTTCTGCTCGTGTCAATGTAGTTGGAAGAGGAACTGAAAGAGGCAGGAGGACAGTGGTGATGACGTATGTGAAAATAGTTCTTTCCACACATTCTTACTATTATTTAAGCTGTATTTCTTTTCTTATATTTTTCTTGATTTCACTTCCATGTTCTGACAAGTTGTGTTGAAGTGAAAAAGTGGTGCATTTGCATAGCTCCTTCAACTAATTCATTTCCATATGGTGTGGGATAATATATCTGTCTTCTTAAGTCAATGCCCTTTTAGCCTGGCAAATTTGTAACCTTTATGTACTTTCATATGGTGTTTCAATTGGCTCACATGATACATTTTTCTGGATATATATGTGATACAGATTGGCCCACTGATCTTCTGATTGGTTCACTCAGGGTGCTGTTCCAGCCATGGACAACACATGGGCCTTTCCCAAGCACTTAGAAATTCCCAGGAGGAAAACAACAACTAGGGAATTAAGTATTAGTAGTGGAAAATTTCGGTACTGCTGAAAACAGTTGCAACTAACAAAGCAATGGTAAACAGTGGCTAAAGTCTAAACAAAGTATCAGTAAACAGTGGCTAAAGTCTAAACAATAATCTAATGTAATAAAGGAAAAAAACTTTTAACACTTTGATAGTTCCCACTCCCCTATGCTGTGTTACAGCTTTATTTTGTAGCCAACTTAGCCTATGTCCTAGGAAGTTGCAGGAACCAACAAACATTCAATTTTAAATTTGAATCCCTTTAACCAACAAACATTTAAATTTAAATTTGAATCCCTATAACCAACTGCTGTCTGGAATCTTGGATGTGGACCCATTGGAGGAGCTGAGTGGCACAGTTTAGATCTGGACCTGGCATAAGCTACTTGGCGCATCCCAGGATCCTCAATTGGAAAATAGACCAATCTCCCAAGGGATTGATCGAATTCAAACATGGATTCAACCACTAGGGCACACTCATGAGAGTGAGCAAAAAGAAGAAACAAAAGTCATAATAGCACCAAAAGAACTACATGTTAAGGGAGAAATCAAAAGTGACATTGAGGAGCAAGATCAATGAAAGAAAGATGTCACTGGAAATACATATGAAATAAGCATGTAGCACTCCTTAGATGAATGGAACTTTTTCAAAATTAGAAGAAAAGGGTGTTGGGAAAGTCCCACATCCCACACTGCCCAAGTAATGGGTTTGACAAGCTCTCATATACTTGTTTGGCCCTTCCACCTATCAGCTTAAGCTTTTGGGTTGGTACATGGTATCTTACATGGTATCGGAGCCAGTTCCTATCGTTCTTGTGCAGCCCATGTGGCAGAGGCCCGTCTATGAAATTTGTTGGGCCTGCACGTGAGGGGGAGTATTGGGAAAAGTCCCACATCCCACATTGCCCAAGTAATGGGTTTGACAGGCTTTCATATACCTGTTTGGGCCTTCCACCTATCAGCTTAAGCTTTTGGGCAGGTACATGGTATCACAGCTAGTTCCAGTCGTTCTTGGGTAGCCCACGTGGCAGAGGCCCGTCCATGAAATTTGTTGGGCCTGCATGTAAGGGGGAGTATTGAGAAAGTCCCACATCCCACATTGCCCAAGTAATGGGTTTGACACGCTTTCATATACCTGTTTTGGCCTTCCACCTACCAGCCAACGTACATGGTATGTTATCAAGGGGCTCGAATTTTTTGTTATGGGTAATGATGATCAAAAGATTTAAGCAGCAAGGAAAAATAAGAACCAATTGTTGAAGTCGCCCACATTGACCTTATCTTTGGGGTTCAACTTTGGAAACTTGGAGATTGTGATTTGATAGTGCATATTTTACAATTGATGTATCCAAAGGTTCAATTGCGCGTCCAAGTAAAATCTGGCAATCAAAAGAAAAAATGCGTAAAACCTACCTCAAGTTGGTTATAAAGAGATCAAATAAAGTTTGCAAGTCATACATAAAGTTGAAGTCAAAAGTTTGTCGTATGGATCTTTGATCTGAGAGGACATCTACAGAACTCGAGGTCGAGTTCTCTCTAAGCTGCGGAGATTGATGCAGGATGGACCCATGACCTCATGTGCAAGAATATTATGTTTCTTAATTTAGTTGATCGAGCTTTCTATTGTCATTAATGCGATTAGATTTCTTATTTTATTTCCTAAGTAGGTTATTAATGTGCTTTTCTAGTTTGTTTTGGATTCTTGCCCATTAAGTTTATTTTCTTATTTATATGCATAATGTAGAGATTCAATCTCAGAGTCAATGATTAATAGGTCTGTGGGTTTTATCCCTTTTGAGGTGCATCCTCGTGTGAAGTCTATGCAGAGACCTCGTATTGTGCTTCAACACTTTTCCCACGCAAGCCCTAACCCTATGGCCTACATCAAAATCTAATGTTCATGTCACTGTTGTTACTATCCTTAATATTTGAAAAAATTTATCTATTATTAATTCAGAAAACATAAGACCCCAGGGCCCAGACAGCAACATGAGAGCATTTCCGAACACAAACAACCCTCAGCTAATAAATAGTCATATTTCTATTATCCAATAATGATTGTAGCCATTTGCGGTAACATCCAAGGAAGGATGGAGACCTATAGTAACCATCAAAATTTTCCTGACAAGATTGTATCATTTCCATAGGGTGAATGTGGGGAAATCATTTGCATAAAGGGTAGTGCACTTAATGCAAAATTGTGTGGCAATAGAAGAGCATTTCTTACTGAATTTATTTATTTTTTTGTTTTTTTGTGTCCAAAAGAAATTTTGAATTTGTTTCTATGTTCAAACTTGGATTCTGGATGTTGAATTTTTCATGCCTTTAGATTTGATCCAATCACTTGTCTCACAATTGATGGTATTCAGGCCGGGAATGGGCCGGGTGGCAGCGGGCTCAACTTCCTTCAGCCAGCATCTTGGGTAAGTTATTTCTAGCATATAAAGAAAGCCTCGCCATTTTGGTACATGTACAACTTTTACATAGCAATTATATTTGTTTCTTCTTTGCAAAATACCTAAATCCATTTGGATGAAATTAAGAAAACTATCTTGAATTTCAACATTGCCATCCCAATGAAAAATTTTAAAATCGACTTGGAGATCTATTATATAACTCTTCTGAAAAAAATTCTATTATGCCACTGAACCTTGTAATGACATCGATCCTGCTACTGAAAATTCTGGAGATGAAATTATCTAATAGAAGAAGACTCCAAACCATAGCCCTAAGAGAAGGTTATAACTATCCTGCTGCTTTCCATGCTTTTCTTTTTCTTTTTCTTTTTCCTTTTTTTTTCACTTTTTTTTTATAGTCAGCCTCACTATGGAATTGAGAAGTTACACTGCCTAGAATTGAGATTTTACAAAATTACAAGAAATTAGAAAGGTGGAAAGTAAGAGAGACTTTCGAGATTATTTCATTTTTAGAAGCTCCACTGCCTGTTAAGAAATGATAACAACTTGCCAGTCTCTAGGGGAGTTGTTAATAATTAACACAGCTGCTTAAGGGTATCTGTGAAAGTGGCAGAGGGAATGGAAATGACTTAACATTTTATGTTATTTGATAAATGAAAATTTATTCAGTAGTGTTGCAATGCAAACAATATTTTAAACAGATGTCAAGTGGTCCCTTTTCTTTTCTGCTGTTGACCAAGGTATTCCTGGTGCCAAAGGGCAAGAATGGATCCTCCTTTTGAATCGGGAGAACAACTGGATAGGAAGAGAGGATTCCTTAGGCTCTTGGTAACCCATTATAATATATTAAGCTAGAAGGTTTTGGATTCAATTTTGACTATAATTTCTATTATTTTGATTGGAAGTTACTTTCAGTTTTTACAACTGTTAACATACTCTCCCTCCACTTTCCACTAATAAACTTCCCCTACTTATGGACTCCCATTTTTCCCGTTTCTAACATACATAGAATCCTACCTCTTCATGCATACCCGTGATTAACACGGGTTTTTTTTGCTAGTATCAAATGATCCTAATCATCCCTTTATATATATATATATATATATATATATTTATAACAGAGGGTGTTTCAGCCCTTTGGGCCGGATTAATCCCTACAAGCCCCGCTCCCCTGTGTGGTAGCGCAATTTCGAACTCTTAACCTCCAGGAGCAAACTATGGTCTGAGGCCAACTGAGCTACCCCTCGGGGTTATCCTAATCATCCCTTGGAACTTGCAAGATGAACTGTTTGCTAAATGTGGTCCCGTCATTTAGCATGCTATTGCAGGACATTTAGGATTGTTAAAATCTTCTATCCTGAAATAAAATCTTAGTACAATGATTTGAATCTTTTGCTTGGATCTTTTTTCCCTAGAATCTTACAAATTCTTGTGACGGATCTTACAATCGATGATTTCAATGATACAAATATTGAACCTTGCAAGATGAGCCTGTGGCACAGTGGAAGGTGCCCCCACTATTGCAATCTTAAGGTTGTCGGTTCAAGTATGTTACGAAGGAAAAATAGAAAAGAGAATAAAAAAAAAAAAAAAAAAAAAAAACCTTGCAATTTCAATGAAAAGTCAATCTTGTACAAAACTGCAATCAATGGAAATGTCCCTTTTATATTTTTTTCCCATTTCTGTTCGCATGAACCATTTTAAGACCGAAGGCTGACAGTAACTTGTTAGATGATGGTGGAAATCAGTGTATTAGACTGTATGAAGCTTCAATAATGATGATAAATACGTACATGTTTAATTTAAAAATCTCTGTTTTTTAATTGGTAGCAAAAATACCATTCATATAGCAAGCATTACGAAGAAAACTCAGACACTATAATAGGAGCATATTATCAAGAAGAAACAAACTGTACACAAGTAAATCTTCAAAATATGACCTGCCCTTGTAACAGAAATCCACCCAAAGCAAAGAACCACTTGCTGACAAGTTTTGCATTTCTACCCCCAATATACAATACCCGGATAATTGTCCAGGCCTAGTGGAGATACAACACTTGTATCGGTACTCGACATTGAACCGATACTTCTAGGGTATATGCTTAGCATATCCTACTGACTAAGTCCATTATTTTATACAATTTCTTTTATTACTTCTGTACATAATTTTTTTTAAAAAAGGAATGTAAGCAGTTATAGTTACTTTATTTAAGAAGTGTTCTAAGGAAAAAGATCTGACAGTTATATCCATATCCATGTCCTAGTTGTCAAAAGCGGGGAGTCGTATCCCCCATCTGTGTCCATATCATATCCGCAACTGGGCATCATAGCCCTCGATTTGGCTGAGGAGTCTGGTACTCCTTTAGCTGACCTCTTGATGTGCGGAAAAGTCACCTGAACACCCAAATATTTAATTTTTCTAGGTGAAAATACCAAGTGCCATACTCAATCTCCATTTGTTAGTCCAGCCCACCACATTTGCAAGCCATCTTCAATGACGAGTACAAAAGATCTGTAGTGCTTCATGGATCACTATTAGCTAATTAGCTTGACTTTATCAGAGTCTGATGATACCAACAGAAACTGACAATACCTTAAGAACATGATCCATGTGATCTTGCAAAACCCCTCTAATTACATCTTGGCCGTTGCTGCTCCATCTACAATGAGTAAAGATGAAGTTAAAGTTGGTTGAGGTGTGGCTTTTTTTTTTTTTTACATTTATAATGTTTGGGTGAGAAAAGTAGTGGGGAGAGGTAAACTTATGACGTGACATTTCGAACCTTTACTCCTCCACAAGCCCTTTTTTGACCATTGAAAACTGTGATGAAGTTCGGTTTAGTTAAGATGAACTTTCTAATCACTCTCTCTCTCCCCTCTTGCCAGAATGTGACTTTTCTTATTTTATGTCATACTCTCCAAACAAACATTTTACTACACCTCTTCTTTTACTTCAGGATGCCTTAACTTTACCTTTCCATGATGTGATGTCCACCTCACCTTTATTCCTCCACACTTGTAAACAGAGGGCATGCTTTTTATTTATTTACTGGTAAAGTAAGGTATATTAAATGTCATATTAGTGGAAAAGGAAATGGTTAGATAAGGTGAAGTATAATTTATGGTTAAGTAAAGATGCATTTGTTTTCATGAGGTGAGGTAAGGTAAAGTGAGGTAAGTCAACAAGTGGTAAAGTAATTACTGTACATGTCTTTCATGAGGTAAAATTTATGGAGTCTGGTAAAGTAAAAGAAACTTTTTTGGTAGCTGAAACTTTACTTTTCCAACTTGTTGCGAGCAACCAAATGTGGTAAAGTTAAATTTTTGGCAGCTGAGATTACTTTACCACAGATTATACTATTACCACTTGCAAAATAAATATTTCCAATGCACTGACAGCTTAGAGGCATCAGCATCTTAGTTTCACATGACCCATCCAGGGATCAATCCCTAGGCAGGTAGGTAATTACACTAAGTGTTGTACCAATGTCCTTCTCTAGCCAAACAATCACGGTTCCTTGGAAAAAAAAAAATTATTTGCTGAGATGGAAATGAGGATATCAGATTCCTAGTTCCTTCCAAGATTTCTGGGAGTTCCAACCAATAAGAGTCCTAGTGAACCTAACAAAATAATACGAGCCCAGCAGAAATTACTTGTTTTTCGAGACCCCAATATAAGTTCTATACATATACATTCTGATCGATGGTTCATACTAGATCCAAAGCTAATATTGAACTTCATAGACAAGGGGAGGTGACGTTGCGTCTCTGTTGCCCCTCTTAATCAACCTGAACCTCCTCTCCAGTTGCTTAATAAGATGTATGATGTATGTAAACCTCCTACCCCCACCTCTCTCACATATTATGGTAGATGTATGTAATTTTGTATCATGTAAATTCAAAGGTGTCAATCCGTCTTGCTAGCCTTTCAGTAAATTGAAAACTTCAACATTCATCGAATCTTAACTACTGTCACTCTTTGACCAAAGAATAATGACCACACCTGTTTTTCCAGATGAGCTCCTCTATTCCTTACTAGACGAAAGAAAATGGCAAACCTCTTTTTTATGGTCTGGGGGGACACAAATGCGTGTACTCTTGGCCCACCCTGAATCAGCTGAACTTCAGCTGTGGACGACCAACCATCTGTTCCTCCCCACTTCTTGCAGTGCCAAAGCTCCCAAAGTGCTGGCCTTCCAACTCCCCTCGCTGGAAGTTGGAAGGCGGGTCGCTCACACAACCACGAGGTTGCATGTTTGGCTCATGTTACCTATAAAAAATATGTTCATTGAAAAAATAATTAAAGCCTTATTTTTTGGTGAATATTAGAATTCTCCAAAAGCAAGTTTTGTTACTCATGACTTCGTACAAAGCTGTAAGCAGTGTAATTGACTTTGTTTAAAAAAAAAAAAAAATCTTATTCCTTTATTGTTACTGTTAAAATATTCTTAGAAGCCTTCTAGTACCAAATTTTATCTTTTCTAATTTGTATGAAGTAATAATACAAAGGGTTATGTTGGCTTGGTTGTAAACTAAGCTATGAGTTAGAAGGTAACCCAACTACTCGTGTCTCTGGTTTTCGCATTTCTGCTCCATATGAGATTGAGTAATGTTCTATTTAAGCATCTCGGCCTAGGGGGCTATAGGCTCATATTTGCACTTAGAATTCCTGAACTGATGCGACTCAAAAAGTTTGATTTAAACCAATGAAGACTATATTACTGGATGGGATGAGATTTTGATATTGATACATTACATAGAATTTTGAAGAATCTGAAGATTCTACTTTTACTCTTTACGAGTAACAATTTAATTGTCTCACAATTTTACAATCTGATGACTTTCAAACATTTTACTTTATCCCCCTGATGGGGAATTTGAGACTAAGCAATGCTTATCTTGCCTCTTTAACCCTTTAATTAATCTCTTGATAGTGTCAGAGTTGAAAAAATATTCTGGATGATCTGGTAATTTGTGTATTTAATATGTTTCTAAATTGCAATGCTAACAATCCACGACTAATTCTATGACAGTAGACGGGGACGTGGAGGTTTTCTTCACGGTGGCCGTGGCCGTGGCCGTGGCCGAGGCCGAGGTCGAGACCGAGGGCGTGGACGTGGGAGGAAGCAGCCCACTGAGAAGTCAGCGGAGGAACTGGACAAGGAGCTGGAGAGCTACCATTCAGAGGCCATGCAAACATAGTAATGTTTTACAGCTATTACTTGGATGGAGGCTGATTAAATGTTTTATCATATCATAGTAGATAGCCATGGAGTGTTGCGGTGTTTCCTTTTCTTTTTTTTAGGTTATGTATGAAAAACCTATTCAGTAGATGCTGTTAGGAGTGAGTTTGTCTGCGTCCCCGTCCCCCCCCCCCCCCCCCCACCCCCACTCCCCCCCACTACCCCTATTCCCTCCAAGTTTGTTTTCAGATGATACATAAGTGTACTTGAGGGGGAAAAAAAGAAGAAAAGAAATTGACTCTCTCTCTCATTTATTTTTATCTTGTCCCCATTTGATCAAAATTTACAAATTCTGGATCCTGAATCCTGATGGTCGCTTAGTGCTTTTGTAAAATATGAAAGTTTTCTCTGGCTTCGAATCGTTATGTTCATTGCAGAGAGGTGTACTCAGTTACATATAATTTTCTTGAAACCATTTTCTATCCAGCTGAGCTCTAACGGGCTACATTCCAAACTAAGAATTTGGCTTGGAGCCCTTCAAAAGTTAGTGAATGAATCATGAAAACATGGAATCTGGGTTCATTTGATATTGCAAGTACTTCTGTTTTAAAGGTCCTGATCCCAATTTTTTGTGGATCTAAACAATTGTTAATTTGGATATTTCACGCAGTGGATGATGAGCGGCTGACAATAATGTTAGTTTTACAACTTGGATGCGCACACTAATCTTGTGGTTGAGAACTGTCCAATTTTAGAGGCTGTGAATAAAGGTTTGAGATGATTAGATGCCCTCTAATTTTACAGTCCCTACGCAATATGTTGGCGTGACAGGCTTGGCTAGTAAAAGTCCACAATCACAAGGGAGACATCAGACAATGGAAATACAACTTTCCATGGAAAATTTGCGTATTGGATTTCGCTAAATTGGTCTGCCACAACAGCAATCTTTTATTTCTTCTCCTTTCTTTTCCCCTCTGCCCAATTGGGCTCATGATCTTGTGATAGATCCAGGAATAATGGACACTAATATAATACTTGTGCACTACGGGTGCTCATGGGATGGGTTAGCCGGGTCTGGTATTTGGATCAGTCCTGTATATGACATGAGCCCATTTAACTTTTGGGGCCAGGATTAAATTAAGTAATAGGAAACCCAAAGCTCAGCCTGGCATGAAGGAACAACTAGTACTTGTATTTTACTTGTATGGTAGGAGAAAGTTAAATATCATCACATCATTGCGGTGGATTGAAAGTAAAGTGACTTTTTTGCTAAATAAAAAAGGCGTTTGAATGGCAGTGGGAAAAGATTTATAGCATATAGATAGCTCAACGGCGGCAAAATAAAAATAAAAAGTGGAGAAATGTAATTTTTCATAAATACCCATAGAATGACTTTTTGGGCATTGGACTTGCACTAAACTTGACACTTCGATTCAAGTAACTAAGGCCCAAAATTCTTTTTTTTTTTTTTTCCTACTCAAAACTGCAATTTTTAATGATATCCTCGAGACTCATTATCAAGTTTTTAACGTACAATTTCTTACACCGCTGGAGATGGACAAGCTCAACCACTTTCTACAATGTGTATAAAAAAGCCCATTCTCTCAATTAATTATGCAAGATGGAATTTCGGGCGGCATCAGTGCAAAATCACATTTCCAATCATGCACTCAATCAGACAATGGGCCCCACTCTTATTGATCTAAACTTTTAAGCATATACCCTTAACAGGGTATGGAACTCATTTTCTACTGTCCGGATTATCTTTACATGGGCAGTGGGCCCACATGGAGATACTTTGTTGCCCCTGGGACCTGCTGCTGGTGGCAAATGCTCATACTATACGTTTAAAAGTGAGATGGACATTTAACTCCACCACTAAAAATGCCCACCAAACAGGAAGCAGTAAAAATTTCTAACCCTGGTCGTGCAGCCTATTTTTCCTTTACCACCCAGTTAACTTACAAAACAGCCCCTTTGTGCCTGAACAATGATAGGAAGGTAACTAGGCAAGTCCCGGCAGACCAGATAGACTCGGTGTGCAGGCTCAAACTATGCACTACCTAGCTTCGTTTGGGCGCATTTCTAAAGCCAGATCAGCCTAGATATACAACATCATAACAGCTTTAAGCATTTGGGATGTATTGGCTAGTCAGTCTTGACATGATATTAAAGTAGCTCTAGATGTAGTCCTTTTATTTTAGATCATCACATACTCCCATTACATGGTATAGATTTTCTTTTTTAAATGCAACTTACCATACATGGACACGAATTTCTAATCTACTTCAGAATAATATCACAGATAAAAAAAAACAGAAAAGAAAAGAAGAGAAAAATACAATAAATTAATCTATTTACACCCCTAGGCTGATACGTACATTCGGCTGGGGTCCAGAAAAAAATCGTTCAAGCAAAACTATGCAACCACCAACCGATATAAGGAAAAAAAAGAAGAAAGGGTATGACCTGATTCTAGTACAATGACATTTCTGAGAGACTTGTTACCCATTCCACCGAAATTTTGGATTAAAGAAGGCAACACATGGTTTCACATGCATGACCGATGATGTTTCCTATAGGCAGCTGTAACCATATAAATCACCTGCGGCGTCCATGGCCATGGCCTTTTTTATCATTGCTTATCCTGTCTGCATACATAGGTAGAGAGACAATCTCCTTTATCTCTGTAAGCACAACTTCCTCTGTGATGTTATCCTTAATGCTTCGCTTGACCTGTGTCGAAGATGGGACTTCTATTACCACGCATTAAGACTAATAAAACCACCTGCTTGCTAGTATATATATGACTTGATATGCATTTCTCTACCAATTGAAATAGAGAAAATTGGGGAAGAGAAATTACCTTATTGTAAGTACGTAAATCATTTGGGGTTGCCTTGTCTGTTCTGATTCGCATGAAGGCCCAGCACTGTTTCTCCCAATCCCAATTGCATTCAATTATCTTTCCCGAATATACTGAGATATCTAATTCACCTGTAATTTTAAGTCCAATTGGTTTATAAGGAATGCAAAAGAACTGCAGGAGATCAGGTGAAAGAAAATATGAAAACTAGATGCCTTGTACAGCACCCAGTCTCATTAGGTGCCTGGAACAATGGACAGTTCATAAGATGGCAAAAATAGTAACGGTCATCAGAGCCACGCCAAAAAATAAGTGTTTGATCATTTTCTTTTACGATTCTCAGTATACTAATTGTATACATGTTAAAGTAATGCCAAGTTTGACAATACCATCAGCAACACTGGGACTATTTCCCAAGGAAAAAGAGAAGAAAAAATCCCCCTACCAACCCCCAGTTTCCAAGCAGCATATCAGACTATTTGCATCCGTACTGAAAAAGGAAAATGACACAACATGCACTGCTCAACTCCTTGATTCATCATTCTATAAATGCCTCCATCCATGGTTCACCTCACTTAGCTGTCACCCAAGTTATTGCATTAGCCAAGTTGCTTTCACAACAAGATTTGGAATGGAGCAGCCTTGGATAATGGATACAATTCCATGATACAAATCGATTCAGGTCCTGATCCGCAAGGCTAATATGCACACACCTGAAGATCATCTATTGGAATTTTATGTAATTCATGATGAGTTAAAAGAAACAGACATACGAGAAGGGAACCCTCGCCCTCTCTTTCCTTCTTTCCCTACATTTGTCTCTCTGGACCCTTCTCTCCTTTCGCAACCATATACATCCGTCTCTCTCTCTAAATCCCTTTCTCCGCCCTTTCCTAATTCAACTCTTATTCCTCTTTCCCTCCATAGGACTGATGTGGCTTGAAGACAATCTCTGTCAGCAGTTCCAGGACAGGGTTTCTGAAATAGGAAAAATGCAAATCCAAGCTATGAAATTATCATAGATTTGGGTTCCTGAAAAGGCATGTTTCAGAATGGGAAGTATTTTGCACATAAGTATTTCACAAGTATTTGGGCTTTTTTGAAAGGTTTGTTCTGAATCTTGTGATTTTATCTATCTAGCTTGCAATCTCTCAAATTACTACTACTACTACTACTACTATTTAATGATTCAATCACTCCAATTATAAGGTTGAAAATTTAAATTGGTGTTTCAATTAGGAATCTCAGGTTTGTTATCTTTCTCCTCTGTCATAGGTGGTGATTATTATTATTGAACGATTCAATCGCTCCAACTATAACGTTAAAAATTTAAATTAGTGTTTCAATAAGGATTCTCATGTTTGTGATCTTTCTCCTGTGTCATAAGTATTCATTTTGGCTCATTTGAGCTTGTACACTGTGGCTACGGTCACCTTTCTGGCGGCTTTTGCCCATGTAATTTTTACTTGCTTCTTCAATGACATTTTAAGTGTGTGTGTGTGTGTGTGTGTGGGTGGGTCGGGTGTTGTGATCTCATGATCGTCCTTATGTCTTGCAAATCTTCAATTTAAAGATCCTAAATGAAAACCCAGGCCGTAATTTTTTGTTTCTTAAATCTTTGTGATGGTGAGGGTTGTTCAGTGTAAATTACTAGAAAGCTGAAATAGAGTAATTCTATATGCTTTGTACAGATATGGGTATGAAGAAAAAAAAAATCAATTCAGGCGTGGGTCTGGGTATGGTACCCTAGACCCATACAGGTACAGGTACAAAGACGGGAATGGTTGCCTAGACATTGATTTAGGTATGAGTCTACCGTAGACCCACCCCAGACCCTAACATGTGTGTTCATCCCTAAAGTAACTAGACTTCTCTAGTATTAGTTTAAACGTTGTCCAGTAATTGGAAAACATTATTACGTGTTTATCTTAAAACTAAATAGCATATCAACAATTTCAAGTTGATTATTAACGTAAACCATATCCATTGTTTTTAAAATCAAAATAGTATCGTGAATCGTATCGCAAATCATAGGATTTTCTATGTTTTCTAATAAAAATATAATACATTTAAAAAAATTAAAAGGAAAAAAAAATAAAAAAAGTAGTTATTCACAATCAATCCATTTTCCATCCATATCAGCATTGATACAATGACAAAAAAGACTTTGATACATTCTTATGAAGAAGTTACAAAGTTTGACAGGATACTAGGAATATGGAAAATTAAGAGATGCACAAGAAGGCAAAGAAAGAAGCTAAGAAAATAGTTAGTGATGCAAAGTGCAAATCAAATGATTACTCATATAATAGGTTAGGAACAAGAGAAGGAGAGAAGGATATTTTTAAGCTTGCAAAAATAAGAGAAAGGAAAAGTAGGGACTTAGATCATGTCAAATGTATTAAGAACAATGACCGAATGGTTCTAGTGAAGTACAACAATATCAAAAAAGGGTGGAGGGAATATTTTAGCATACTTTTAAATGAAGACTATGTAGGAGACATAAGAACAAAAGAGGATTCTTTAATAGCAAAGCATACTTATTTTTTTCGTATAATTAGGGTGGTAGAAGTGAGGAAAGCATTAAAACAAATGAAGGCGGGAAAGACTATAGGTCCAGATGACATCCTGATTGAGGCTTGGGACTGCTTAGGAGAAGCTGGGGAGATTTGGTTAACTAGACTCTTCAATAAGATATTAATGACAAAGAAAATGCTGGATGAATGGAGAAGTGTTGTAGTACCTATTTATAAGAACAAGGTCTATATACAGAAGTGTACCAACTATTATGGGATTAAACTTATGAGTCATACTATGAAACTATTGGAGAGAGTAATGGAGCAAAGACTTAGACAGATAACCAAGATAGCTGAAAATCAATTTGATTTTATGCCAGGGAAGTCAACGATGGAAACTATCTTCTCACTTAGGCAATTAATGAAAAAGTATCAAGCAAAAAGGAAAAATCTACATATGATCTTCATCGATCTAGAAAAGGCCTATGACAAGGCACCTAGAAATTTGATTTGGTGGGTTTTAAATAAAAGGAATGTTCCAAGATGTTGCATTGAAATTATTAAAGACATGTATGAAGGAAACGAGCGTGAAAACTACATGTGGAGAGACAATTGAGTTCCCAATGACCATAGGTTTACATTAGAGGTCAACCCTAAGCCCTTATCTCTTTGCACTGATTATGGGTGTTAACTTCTCATATTCAACAAAAGGTACCTTGGTGCAAGTTATTTGCAGATGATGTTGTATTGGTGGACAAATCAAGAGATGGTATGAATGCAAAACTCAAGAGATGGCGGGAGGCTTTAGAATCCAAAGGCTTTAAAATAAGTCGTACAAAGACGAAATATGGTTTGTAACTTCAGTGGGCATATAGAAAGGGCTAAAACTATTGTGAGAATTGAAGACCATGAGATACCACAAAGTGATTCTTTCCGCTACCTTGGCGTTATAATTAGTAAGGATAGGGAGATTGATGAAGACGTCGAACATAGGATTAAAGCGGAATGGTTGAAATGGAAACTTTCTTCGGGAGTGCTTTGTGACCAACGAATGCCAACAAGATTGAAGGGAAAATTCTACAGAACAACGATTAGACTAGCTATAATCTATGGAGCAGAATGTTAGCCAATCAAGAAGCAGCATATGCACAAAATGAATGTAGAAGAGATGAGAATGTCGAGGTGGATGAGTGGTAAAACTAGGAAGGATAGAATTAGAAATGAGCGCTTTTGAGAGCATTTAGGGGTAGCAACAATAGGGATAAAATTAGAGAAACTTGTTTGAAATGGTTTGGGCATGTCCAACGTAGGCCGGAAAGAGCGCCGGTAAGGAAAATTTTGGCCATGAAGGTTGATGGCCCACCAAGGGAAATGGGTAGGCCATATAGGATGTGGATGGAGGTAGTAAAATAGATATGAAGTGTAACTTATCTGAGGATGTCACTCAATATAGATCGAAATGGAGAAATAAAATTCATGTAGCCGACCCCAACATAGTTGGGACGAGGCTTTGATGATGATGATACATTCATATAAAGAATATCATTGATGTGTATATATATATATATATATATATATATATATATATATATATGGAAGATGCTCCTATGAGAGCCTCTCTCACCTTACTATGAGAGATAAGGTGAGGGCCCTCACATCCATAACCAATGCTAACAACTTAAATGTGAGCCGCCAAGAACTTCAATGTGAGCCCCCCCTCCCCCCCAATATAAGGTGAGAGATATATCTCACAGACCCCCCCAATATAAGGTGGAAGATATATCTCACAGAAGCATCTCTCTCTCTCTATATATATATATCATAAATGATAATGTAAATATGTTACTAGGAAAAATAAACAAGTTGTAATGGTTTTTAAATCCAAAATAAAAAACTAAATTTAATTCATCAATCTCACATGTTAGGATGTCTCTTGAAACTAAAAAAGTATTAATGAAGACAAACTGAAAATAGTTTTTTAAAACAAGGATACAAGAAAAAACCCCATATGTACAATTGAAAGCTTGTTTTTCATGCATCTCTAAAACCTGCCCAAAACAGAAAAAATTCTTACGAGATTTCTTAACCATTAAATCTTTTAAAAATAGAAATGCTAAAGAAAGTAGGGAAACTGAAAATAGTTTTTTTTTAAAAAAGGATACAAGACAAAACCCCATACGTACAATTGAAAGCTTGTTTCTCATTCATCTCTAAAACCTTCCCAAAACCGCAAAAATTCTTATGAGATTTCTTAACCATTAAATCTTTTAAAAATAGAAATGCTAAAGAAAGTAAGGAAAAGGGTAAAAAATTATTACTACTAACATCTTGCCTGTGGCTATTCTTGCTCAGATGAATCACTAGAATCATAAGATTTGATGAAATTGATAGAATTCACACTTGAATCCTAAGATACATTTGTAAATAAGATTTCTCGCATAGATACGAATCGTTTTTTTAAGATTTGATACAATTCATAGGACTTTGACAACAATGATTATATCCATTGTTTTTTTTATTGGTGCCTTTTTTTAATTGGAATTTCCATTATTTTTATTGCTGTCATTGTTGTAAGTTGCTAATCTATAAACATATAAATAAATTTAAATATTATGGCAGAAAAAAATGAGTCCAATATTTTGGGATTGGTCAAATTGCATGCCTCATACTAATGTTGGAAACTGATACACATGCATGATGCATAGTCCTGCAACATAGGAGTGATGAAGAAGATTCAAAATAAAATAAAATATTTGATTGTTACCTCATAAGTTGTTAAAAGAGCTTTGAAGAAAATACCTTTGACTCAATGTGATTTTGTGTGTATTTTTTGAGGTACTGCATGTGATTATGTTCTGGGCATTTTTCTCACCTGTAGTGAGGCATAAGATTATTACCCCATACAAGGCATTCACCTTCTTTCTTTTTTTTTTTCCCTTACTTCAGAGGACTTATGAAGTAGAGAATGGTTTCTTTTCTGCTCACCTAAGTTGGAGAAGATCAAACAATGGGTCTTCCAACTTTTTAATTGAAAATATTCACTTTTGTATTTTCATTAACATGTCAATATATCTAATTTTTAGGTATATGTCAGAGCAATTTTCTCCACATTTAACATAAAAAATAATGTTTGATAGTAACCTGCTTGGTAAACCAGGAACCTAGAGAGAACCAATCTCTCCACTTTCGTTCTTCCAATATACAATCTATTACGACTAAAATAGGAGTACGATGAAATCATAACGTCATGTATCAACCGCGGCGTCTCTTAGTCATTTGATAATAACAGTACATTGTTTTGCCCATGAAATCCACACCTGAAGTGTAGGTAAATGAGGGCAAATTCGAAGTAGGCATTTAAATCTCCAGAGTCTATTCACATACTTTACCAAGAGAATGTAGGTTCTTTTTTTTTTTTTTGAAAAATATAAACTTTATTTCAGAAACCCAAAACAACAAAGAAAGACTAAGCAGCAAACCACCGCTTCGCCAAACCCGAAACAATACAACTACCTCCAGCAAGAGAATGCAGGTTCCAAACAATTTCATGCAATATCAAGCCGATTCCAAGATGGTTTAAACGGAAACCGGCCCATCTGAATTCCGAAGTACCAGATAATTTCTGAAGTAGCATTTTTTTTCCACAACAGCCCCATCTGAATCCGATCAAACTTGCATTTATGAAAAACAAAGTAAGCAGTGTAAACTCAGGCATACAATACATGCAAAAAGAAATTCAGATAAAAAAGAGAACTCCACACCAAAGCAACGCAAGGGAAAGATGAAGCATGAAGTGAGGAAGCATGAATACACAATATATACCTTTAAAAACAACATGTTCCCCTTCCAATAACTTCTTCTTTCCTCTATCAAAAACATGAAGTTGCTCATGGTTATCATCTCCCACCTGTCAGCAAATAAAATTTTTATTTATTTATTTTTAATATAAGAGAGTGTCCCAACCCTTTGGGCCGGACTAATCCGCTAGGGCCTAGGGGAAGCTGGGCAAATCCCCTGTGGCCCTAGTGTGGTAGCACAGTTTCGAACCCTCAACCTTCGGGAGCAAACTGTGGTCCTAGGGCAACTGAGCTACCCCTCGGGGTCATAAACAATTTGATTTATATTGCATGGACTCGTGAAATCTCATTCGGAAAAGGAAAAATAAAAGAAAGAACCACCTGTTCATGGCAGTGTAATGCTAATCAAGAAACCAGACCATGTTTGTTTATCACTAAGGTTGATCTGGGCCAGAACACAAGCAATCTGGCTCAGCCATTTATTTGAACGGGCTGGAATCCGTTATCTCAGTTTAATTGGCAAATGAATGCGAAATTCAGGCCCATGCCTGCTTGTAACAGCCATGTAAAGGTTTGAACTCAGGGCCAACATGAGTAAAAATTAAAAATAGTCAAACCTGCAGCCAGTTCTCAGCTGCCTTAACCTAAAACAAATCCTAAGCAAGGCAGATGTAGGCCCGGAAGACTGATGGAATGGCCGTTAAACATTGAGAGACCTACCAAGTAAGACCTATAACAACATTAAAGGTATTACCTCAAACAGAAAATCAATTGAGTTCATTTCAGGGTATTTCCACTTCAAAAGGCCTTTATGGGTACGAGGCACATATGGGTCATCCCAGCCCTGAAATCCAAAGGAAAAAAATCAGTAACATGGTATGGTGTAACAGTGATGTCATGTTGTCATCCGCACCCAGAAGGATATAATACTCATCCCAATTGCAGAAAGGAAATTCACCATAGCAATTGGAAAACAATTCCATGATAAAGAAAATTTTCCATAAATAACTCACACAGCACAAAGAAAATAAACACTCTCGAGCCAATTCATTACCTGTGAGTGGGTACACTTTATATCAATATCAATCAAATATGACAATAACAATTACTAGATAAAAATCAAATAAAAATCCTTATGTAGCACCTATGGTGGTACATAAAAGTATATGTTCCCCCCTTCATTTTTTGCCTCCCATCTGTTCCATAAGCAGGGGAAAGCAAAACCTTGTTTCTTAACACTAACTTTATCTATTGAAATAAAATTATCACTGATCCTCCCTGCTTTACAGAACATGGCCTACAGCTCAGGCCAGGAAATCTCTTCCTGAAGGTTCACTACAAAGTACAAACTGAGAGATAGACATGTCCCTCAATGCTTGCAACTTTCCAGCAAGGCCATACTTCCAGCTCTCGACTCCATTCTGGTAAATAGACTTTATATGAATTTTATCAAACATGGATGCACAAGATCTTGGAATCAATCAAATCATGGAACTGTTTGTAATCTAAACATGCCCTAACACAATTATATCTTCACTAATGAAATTTTCAGACAACAGCTCTAGGAACAACTACGGGCAAGCATAATAATTCATTGGCTTGAAGTCATCATTATTAAACAAATACCTGAAAAATAAGGCCATCTGCAGCATGAGAAAGCTTCGGAATGAATTCTGTAAGAAGCTTGGTAACTGTGCAAAGCAAATAGAAATCCTTCCTTCTAACCTGAAAAATTAAGCTAGCTAGTAAGAAATACAATTCTTAAAATAGGAATCAACCAAAAATGCAGCATAATAAAATAAAACATAATACGACAGAAACATCATAGTTTGAGGTCTATATACCCGAAAAGGCTCCATTTCGTATATGTAATTTGGATTTCTACTTTGATGAATATTTTGGCGCTCACTATTTCGAGGCTCGACCACTTCTCTCTCAATAAGTTTCCACCTCTCAGAGAAGGGCAGCTGTACCAGAATTGCATCAGCAACTTAGAAATTAGGAAATGCAATAGTCATTACATCACCAATGTTGAGCAAAGAAAGACAAGAAATGCAAAACATAAATGGACAGAACCTAGCAAGCCTCCAGGGAAAACAATCCGCTTCAAAACCACTACAGTTACAAAGAACATAGAAAATAGCTATAAATGCTTCTTTACATAATAATAAATATAATTGTCAGAAATAAACTTCACCACAAAAAATAATAATAAAGTTCAGAACATAGAACAGAAATACAGGAGAAATATTTTCCAGTCTAACCTCTATGACAGGCTTCCCATTTAACACCATTAGATCATAAATCAGATATCTTCTTGCTAACTTTTTTGTAGGCAGGGTGTCAATTACCATCTCACCATCAAGTAATGTAAAGTTATGAGTCCTATCATTTGGAACCTTTTTAAACAAGAAAACAGAAAAACAATAAAGTGCAGATTAAAAACAGTGTTCTAGGAGAAGGGAAAATATTTCAGAGGTTAAAGAAGATACCTCACTAGATTGTTTCAAAGGAAACCGCATCTGAACCCGCCGAAAGGAAAAGGTTCTATCAATCAAGTAGCACCCATCACACATAATAAGCATCATGTAGCGTGTTCCATCAGCTTTCCATGTCGCATAGTAATATCGTTGTCTCAGAAGTTGTAAATTATCTCTACAAGATTATGACAGAACATTAGAATCCATAGCTATGAGAATGGAATTTCAAGAAGAAATTATAAAGATAATTCAGCCTATAGTGACAATACCTCAATTGATAGAAACTACAACAACATAATGATTATTAAACTTAAGAATGAAGAAAGTATAGATATTGCCAAAAGTCAGCCGACAACCATCAATATAACAGGTTATTCCTTCCCATATGATCATATAACACCCATAAAACACACACAATTGATGTGAATTATATCTTCATCTAACACTAGTTTAATTGCTTTAAGTCCATCACACCCACTCTCTTTACCCTGACATACTTTTCCTTCAAATCATTAAATACTACTATTCCTACTCCATTTCTGGCACTGTTCTTTCTTGTGTAATAGAGTTCGTAGCCATCAGTGAGCTCCTTCACTTTATCCCCTTTCCAATTTGTTTCTTGCAGACATGCTATCTTAACTCTTCTTCTTTTCACTGTATCAGCCAACTTCATGCTCTTGCCTATCAATGTTCCTGTCAATCTAGGAACTTGTATTAGAAAGCTCTACTTGTCTTATAACTTAGGAACTCTACTTATATTAGAAGGTTAGCTATAACTTAGAAAGTTGTTTTGTATAAGGATACTAATAATAGGGTAATCAATCCTTATATAATGAGAAGGCTACAACCCTAAGGGGTACACGTTTTCTTCCTAATCCACATACCTACAGGCGCCTGGTGGGCAACCTTGTCTATCTCACCATCACTCGACTGGATATCTCCTATTCTGTCAATCTTGTAAGCCAATTAATGACATTGCCTTGACACCTTCATCTGACTGCGGTCAAGCGCATAATCCAGTATTTGTTGGGCACTGTCACTCGTGATATATATTATCCCAAGTATAATCTTCTTAAGTTGACCGCGTATGTAGATGCTGACTGGGCAGGCTGTCAAGATACTCGTCAATCTACTACTGGTTGGTGCATGTATCATGGCAATTCTTTAATTTCTTGGAAATGCAAGAAACAAGAACGTGTTTCTCGATCTTCTACAGAGGTGAAATATTGAGCAATGTCTTCTGTTCGGAACTCAGCTCTACATAACCATCGGAACTCGGCTCTACATAACCATCTCCTACATCCTTGCATGTGGATAATACTAGCACTATCAAGATTACTGAAAATTTTGTCTTTCATGAACGCACCAAATATATTGAGGTGGACTGTTACTTTATTCGAGATGACTTGAAGCGTAATGTCATTTCTTTACCTCATATCCCTACTGACCTTCAGTTTGCTGACATCTTCACAAGAGGACTTCCTCAGTCTCGACATTAGTTTCTGGTTTCCAAATTGCTGTTTTATGACTCCCCCACATCAATTTGAGGGGGGGCGTCAATCTAGGAACTTGTATTAGAAAGCTCTACTTGTCTTATTACTTAGGAACTCTACTTATATTAGAAGGTTAGCTATAACTTAGAAAGTTGTTTTGTATAAGGATACTAATAATAGGGCAATCAATCCCTATATAATGAGAAGGCTACAACCCTAAGGGGTACACATTTTCCTCCTCCAATACTTTTGTTTCCTCCATGCGTATGCAACTGACAGTTCCTACATTCCAATTGGCAACTTTGGTGCAGTCCTGGATCCGTGAATGAAATAGACCAACTCAACAAGGAGGTTGGATGAATCCTCGAGGGGCTCCAAGAGAGATGGGCAATGCTCCAAATAGTGCCTAGCTGATTCCTCAAGGAATTCCACACAAGCATTCTCAACTAAACAGAAGCATTCACATCCAAACTGAGAAATGAAGTAATGAAAGATTATCCTCTCAATGGAGGGATAACAAATATATAGTTGGTCTTTGGTAAGAACGTACCCCTCTCTTCCCTTTACTAATTCAACTCAAACTCCTAAACCTTCTTTAATAAGAAAGAAACTAACCTCCTAAAAATTAGAAACTTGCTAAAAGTAAAACAATTCAAATTAAGCTAAACTCTAATGAATGTCTTCTAATTAAGCTCAAATTCCTAATTAAGACTCCTAATTGACTTAAACTCCCATAGTAAATTGGTTGTCCCCGTAAAGATAGTGTGTCGGTTCAGCCCATTGGCCAATGGGCTGAACCGCTGAACTGACCCACTATCTTTACAGTCCCATTGAGCCTCTGTAGGCTAGACCCAATGGGGAATGGTTGACCCATCGGTCATGGGATTGGCCTGCGTTAGATCTCCCCAACTTGGAGAGAGCCTGGCCTCAAGTTCCATAGATGTCCTCCTACGTCAAAGATCCATCCTACAATTTTTGTTTCTTGTTGATCTTCATTCTCTTTGCATGGCTTGGAAGCTTGACTTGATCTTTTCCTCCACCGCGAAGTAGATTGGAGGCGTTGCTTCTCTTAATGTTTGAATCTAGCTTGGATGTGCGATCTAACCATTACATGCTTCAATTGTTGACTTCATACTAACAGATCACAATCTTCAAATACCCATCGTTGATGCCCAAAGATACAGTCACTGTGGGGGACTAAAACAAATAAATCTTGTGAAACCACTAGAGCAATAAATTTGTTCTCTGTTGATCCATATGGCTCTTCTTGAATTGTCATTACGATAAGATCCGTTGGATGATTTAGGCTTGTTGCTCATTAGATCCACGTCTTTAGTGTCTGTATTTTCTTCGTCCTCCTTAAGCCTCTTCTATTTGTTGATCAATGCTATCTATAGAAACAAATTTGGTCCATTTTTCTTCTAGTCTTTCCAAATCTTCCATTCCTTGATTTTATTTCTGAATGTCACCCTTGACATCTCTTATAGCATGGTTCGCAACTCTCTTGGTGCAATTATGACATTTTGTTTCTTCCTGTTGCTCCTTTTATGGTTCTTTGGTTAAAAGTGCTGTCCGCTGCAATGCAAGGAATTCGGCCCGTTGTCCTTTCCATAGAAAGAAATGTGTCTTCTTGCTGTCCGTGTGCACTTCTCGATCAAAAGCCATGGTCATCCAAAAAGAATGAGTGACATTCATAGGGATCACATCACATCACAACAAATATCGTACTCATAAATGTCAATATTAAATGATATCAAACATCGACGAGTTACATGAACAACAAAATTATTAACCCATACAAATTTTGTAGGGCTTTGGGTGTTTTTTGATTGCCAATAACCTCTCGTGCAATGATATTTATCACATTGTCACCTTCAATAATCAGATTACAAAAACTTGCCTTTAAACCTTACTCATGTTCAAAATATCGTAGTCTTTCTCCAATCTCCTGCCTCATTTTCATTCGTGATGAGTC
This sequence comes from Cinnamomum chago, assembly GCA_038049695.1. Lineage (NCBI taxonomy): Eukaryota > Viridiplantae > Streptophyta > Magnoliopsida > Laurales > Lauraceae > Cinnamomum > Cinnamomum chago. The sequence goes on along the minus strand of CP142453.1, from coordinate 25,028,146 downwards.
GACATATGATGTGTAAGATTACCCTCATCGGCAATTAGTTGGGCTGTATGAGACGATGCATGTCAATCAACAAATATTATTTCTTTGCCGGAACTTTCGGTCTTGACTCTTGAGACTTAACTTGTCTCTTGTGAGATTGTCTAAGTTTGTTCTCAGCACGGATTACTTCAATTTATGCTTCTTGAATGGTTTGGCAAAAATTCATATTCCCCCGTACGTTCGATCTTAGACCTTTAATATAACAAGCTCTCTTAAATCATAGTTCTTGATGCCGGCGAATATATTCATAAACTGTCAAATTTTCTTGCATTAAACTAAAGAATTGCTCAAAATAGAACTCTTTCTTATAATACCAATTTTCAAATTTGCGTTGATAAAGTTCCACTTGCATTGGAATCTTCATTGTTTCTCATATTGATTAAGAAATGCTTTTCAAGAATAGACTGACCTACTGTGTAGATCTAGTTGTGGGAGTACACAGGTGAGAATGGGTCGCAACTCCAAGTCTGGATGACACCAATGTTGTGAGCCAAAGATCAACAGATGAATTCTAGTCTCTGCTGCGTTAGCGTCTACAAGAGATTATGTCAGTGCTCAGTGGCGCTTAGTCAGCATACGTGTCAGTGCTTTCCTTGAAGAAGAGGCAAAAAATTTCCCACCTACCATTTGATGTGCTGCCCTTGCACGACGCTGAGGAGAATAAGAGGGGGCAGTGTCCCAGTTCCATTGTTGCTACTGCAACCCCTCTTTGCAGGTTGTCGACTGTCTTTGAAAAGGCATCCTCCTCGTCTTCCTTTTTTTAGCTCGGCTTTGGCTCCAGCTCACCCTTTTTCTTGAGCTTTGTGTCTTAGAAAAGAGGCTAAAACATCCTCTCTTTTATTTTCTTTTTTCACAGAAACAAATCGTCTGCCTTCCTTTTGCCTGCCGACGTCGGAGAGGCTTTTCTTTTTCTCATTGCTTGCCAAGGATGGAAAGGAAAAGAAACCCTTTCGTTCTCTTGTTGCTTGTTGAATCTAAAGAAACAAAATGGGGCTCAGGGCTGAGAGAATAGTAGGGTGGTAGGATGCAAATCGGCTTACCTGAGATAATGGTTATTGTGAAGGGATTCTTTGTGAAACCGAGTGACTGTTGCTAGCTTTAGACAGGTAGGTTCCTCTTCCTTACTCCTTTCCTTCTCTCTCTACTGCTCCTGTCTTCTTCTTTTTCTGTCAGGATAGGGATTACGGGGGTTTTTGATTGGTTGGAGTTGTGACAGTTAGGGGTGTGGATTGCAGATGGGTAGGGTTGCTGGGGTTGGGATCGAAGGTGGGGTTGCAAAAGGATAGGGTTCTAATGGGTTCAGTAGGGTCTAGGGTTTTTGGGGAAGTTGGGTTGGGTCTGATGCATTTAGTAGGATTTGGAGTTTGGGGGTTGGGGTTTGGATGGTTGGGTTTGAGAGTGGCAGGGCGGTGGGATGGGTTTGGGTTCAAAGGGGGTTGGTGTTGGGGGGTTGAGGAGAGGCGATGGGGATAGTAAGGAGGCAGAAGATGACTGGTTTAAGGTTTCAATTAGGGCTATGGATTGAAGAAGGATATGGCATGGTGAGGCTGATTTGGGTTATGGGAATAGGGTTTGGGATCTGTAGGGGTTGATGATGATTGGGGGATTTGAGCAATAGACATAGTTAAGGTCTAAGTTGGGGCCTTCGTTGGGTTCGATTGTGTTTGGTAACGGAGTAGGGTTTTGGGTTCAACATGGAGTTTTGGGGATGAGGTTTTGGTTAGGACTGGGAATGAAGGATGTTTTTTTTTTTTTGAAAGATTAGGCTTAGCTCCATAGTTATCAGAATCCTACGATTCGTATCCTGAATCCTGATTCGTATCTCGAATTTTAAGAAAAACGATTCGTATCTATGTAATGAATCTCATTTACAAATGAATCTTAGGATTCAGGTGTGAATCCTATGATTCAATACTCATTTAATTGAATCTTACGATTCAAGCGATTCAACTAAGCGAGAATGGTTATAGCCAATAAGCTAATATTAATAATCTTTTACCTTTTTTCTTTCTTTATTCTCTTTTTCTTTTATCGCTTGTACTTTTAAAAAGTTATTTAGTAGTTAACGAAACCTCGTAAGAATTTTTTCCGGCTTTGATAACGTTTTAAAGATGAATAAAGAAGATGCATTTAACTAACGCATTCGACTGTAATGTATGATGCTTGTATATATCTTCTTCTTTTTTTAATCTATTTTGGTTTTCTTTTCTTTATAAACACTTTCTTAACTTTAAGAGATATCCTACCGTGTAAGATTGATGGTTTGGATTTTATTTTATTTATACATTTTAATTTAAAGATAATAAAAAATATATATTGATACTTTAAACTTATTTAACTATTTACACATCATTTATTTCATATATATATATAAAAATAATAATATACGTCATGATGTTCTTGTTATGATTGTATGAAAGGCTTGTTATTATATTTATACTTCTATAAATGGAAAAATGGATGGTTATGAACAATTACTTTTTTCTTTTTCTTTTTCTTTTAATTTTTAATTATTTTTCATTTTGATTAGAAAAATAAAAAATCCTACGATTCACGATACAATTCGTGATTCGATTCGATTCATGGGTATGAATGATTTGCGATACGATTCCAATTTTGAAAACTATGCTTGGCGGCTTGGCGCTGACAATTGTGATGGAGTCAGGTTAATAGGTTAGAGTTCATGATGGATTAGGGTTTGGGATGGTACGGGATTTGAGAGGGGTTTAGAACCGATTACTTGATCAAATTGGATCTTCACTCTAATACCAATTGATGCAACCCCAAACCGTTAACAAAATAGACCAACTCCACCAGGGGTTGGCTGAACCCTCTAAGGATTCCAATGAGAAGGTCAAGTTCCAACCAGGGCCTAGCCAGATCCTCAAGGGATTCCACACAGGCATTTTAAACCAAAAAGAAGCACGCACAACCAAACTGAAATACTTTATTTAATTAATGAAAGATTATCCTCTCAATGGAGAGATTACAAAATACAAATATAGAGTAGGGATGTCCCCCTCTCTTCCCTTTCCTAATTTGAGTTAAACTCCTAAATCTTCTCTAACAAAAATGAAACTAACCACCTAAAAATTAGAAACTTGCTTAAACAATTCAAATTAAATTAAACTTTAATTAAAGACTCCTAATTTAACTCAAATTCCTAATTAAGACTCCTAATTGACTCAAACTCCCATAGTAAATTGGCTGCTCCTATTGGTCCTATGGACTAAACCCAATAGGCTTGGTCTACACATGGGTCATGGATCTAGCCTGGATCAAAATCGAGTCCTCTTCTTCGGACTAACTTCTTTACAATACTCGTCCATATGTGTGTAGGAATCCTTGCCTATTACTCACTACAACTGGGTGTCATCGCAATGCATTGCTTATAGAAGAAAACACTTTAGCATGATCATGGAATGTTGGTGTCACAGAATTCAGGTTGTAGTTGTGATAAAGTTTTTACGCTGACTGTCAACCTTCCTAATGCAACCCTCCCTTTTATCTGGGCTTGGGAATTGGGAATTACAACTCTCTTGCCTATGCTTAGAACAGGTAGTATTTGCCAGTACAAAATTATATATCTAACAATAATGTACCAAGGATAATATTCTCCTGTGAACTTCTTGCATGAGAACTGCATATCCCATTGGCACCAACGACATGTGCAGTTCTCATGTGAGAAGTTCACAGGAGGAAGTTTTCCAATGTACCAATATTCTCTAAATAAAATTCTTTCACGTGTCATAGGGATGTCATTAAAATTTCTCATTGATTTTATGGAATCACTTGGTCCAAAATATTGATTAGTTTTTATATAAAACCTCAAAGGTATGGTTGGAGGTTGTCATACAGTGGATAAAACTCAAACACCTAGAGTCAAAAGACCACATACACAAGACATGTAGGGAATTAGTTCACTTCTTGTCTGCCCCGTTGCAAAGTTAAACTTCGTAATGTTTGGTCCCTCAGAGTGAACAGCATAATCATGAACTCAGATGAAGTGTTTGTTCTTCATCCATCCTATCAAAACCACAATATGGCACATAGTTTAAAGCACACAGGGCAGCATGCTTTCATGTACTGTCCAATGGTAAATCTTAAAAAATTATAGTTGTAGTATCATATTTCATAACTTCTCATTGGAAACCCTTGATACTCATAATTGGATAAGTCACATCAAATGAAGATTAGATGGTTAAACATTTTGAAAAGTAAAACTAATAAGCACAAAGAAAACTCTTTCCTCATGCTTATAAGGACAGAAGTGAGTAAACCAGACCTGTCAAGAGAAACTGGATGTGATCCTGGAAATTGCAGGTTCCCTTTTGACTGAAAACCATGTAGGGCAAAATCAGAAGTGACAATGGATAAGTAATCAAGAGTAAAAAGTTCACAAAGATGAGATGATGATGGGCTAAAGCTATCATGGAAGCCTTATAAATTTGGGGAAGGTCGAGCAAGAATCTGTTTCCATAAAGAATCAGAGAACTGCTGTGAAAAGAATATGCTATTTAGTATAAATTGGTATACAATATTATTTCTAATTAACACGAACCTATGTATAAGAAAGAATACAGTTTCTACTTTATGAAGGGATAAGGGATGAGTTCTCGGAGTGCCTACTGCTGGCATTTTGAGAGAACGCAAGCAAAATTGCTTCATAGCATCTTGTTGATCATAAGGTATTGCATCTCCCAAAACATCATCAATTGTCATCACTTCATTTTCCGTAACCTTCTCCTGCCAATATGAAAGCACTTTCTGTCATTAAAGCACAGATGCCACAAAACCAGAAATCATTATGTAGCCTACTCATATTATCATATTTTGATAATAATATATATATATAGCAACAAGTTAGAACTTCTAACCAGATGAAAAATGTGTTCCAATCAGTAAATTTCCCACTATAATCTTCGAATAGACTATGGAGTTCATTGAATGACTTTCTTAAGTTATTATTTAAAGAATATAACCAGTGTGATTTCTCATAATGCATGCCAAGTACCTAGAAAACCAGATCTAAGAAAAACGAGAAACAAAATCCCACATCAATTCCAACTAGCTTCACGCTTTACAAATGATACCTACATGGAAGGGGTCCTCGATACCACCAAAATCATCTTCATCCTGTATGGCTTCGCCATTAAGATCAAAACCAGAAGACCTCTTCCACTCAGGAGTCGATGGACAAGTGATCGTATCAGGCCTTTCTTCATGATAAAACTTGTATAATGAATCAATATAATCCTCCTTATAGATTCCAGGAGGCCTAGCATCGGCAAACACATGCAATGCCTGCCCAATAGACAACCAGAAGTAGTGAAATAATCAACTAAGCATAGACAACCAGACAGTTACAATATATATAAGTAGTGAATTTAATCAATTAAGTATGCGATAATTTTAGCATTAGAGGGGAAGGAAAGTACTGCATACCTCCCCAACAGAAATGGGCTCTGTTCGCATGAGAAAATGAATTATCATGAAACCCGTACGATTATGTCCATGTGTGCAATGGACGAGAATATGCTTCCTTGAGTGCCTTGGGCGGCGGGACAAGAATTGCTTGACCTGAGATAGAAGGGTAAAAGAATTTCCTTGGCCTGAGATCAAAAGCGTAAAAGTACCATATCTGACAAAATAGAAATCGGCAAGACTTCCCAGATGGAAGAAACAAATGGCCATGTTGCGCATGAAGTTTTGAACCAAATATTCTTTAATAAAACAAATAAGATATGCAGAAAATAGGTTTCTCAAGTCAAACAGAAACTGAATGTCCAGGCAAGAATAGCACTTATCAAGCATATTTTAAACCAGGAATAAAACATGAGAACCTAGAGCATTTACACTTGTTCATTTAAACAACGGCGACATGGTTTAAAAAAACAGACTCAGGACGCGACTCAGCCATGGCCGAGTCCGAGTTGACTCTGCCAAGTTGGGTTCAATCCTATGTATTGCCCAGAAAAAATTATAAATAAAATATAGACGAAACAGAAAAAAAAAATATTGGAGAGCCCCAACCAACTGGTGAAGTATAAAAAAAGGGAAACCCCAGCCAACTGATAAAGCAGAAAAGGGGGAAAACATAAAGATCTAAAGATGATGGGCTGAGTGCAGGTGGGGTGAGTCCTAGTGGTGTGGGTAGAAAAAGAGAGGTAGAGAGTGATGTGTGCAGGCCAGCTCAGCTAGGACAGAGAGCAGAGAAAGAAAAAGGAAAGAGAAAAAGAAAGAAAGAAGAAAAAGAAGAACGTATTGAGAAGCTGACCACCAGCAAGCAACAGTGAGACGAGAACCAGCAAAAGCAACGGCATCGACTGTCTCTAGCTGCAGAGACTCTTGGCTACATCGACTGGTACCTTTTTTCTAATTTTTTTTCCAAGGATTCTCTCTCTCTCTCTCTCTCTCTCTCTCTCTCTCTCTCTCTCTCTCTCTCTCTCTCTCACACACACACACACACATCCAGCTGTCCTTTTTCCCTGTGGTTTTTTAAACCATGAACAGTGATTCTATCTTGGTAAGTGTGGCCATTAGGAGTTCTATCATGGTACACATGGCCATGTAAGACAATATTACTCATTATCTGTGGCTCACTACAGATAGACTACAGCCCAAACTCTAAACTCCATTCAGACAATCTAACCCTTTATTTAGAGAACTTTTCAAGAGGCAAAATGGACAGTCAACTGAACTTCATCTAACTTCTCCATAATCAGTTGAGATTTGGGGCAATTGTGCTTGTCATATCTACTCAATCCAGTTTAGGTGCCCTGATTTAATTTTTTTTTTTCGGGGGGAGGGGTCACCATAATTATCTTCATCCTGCTTGTTTGGTTCCACGTGTATCAAAAAAAAAAAATTTGGCTTTAGTGGTATTGGTATGGAATCTTTTTATTTATTTTTGGTCGGTAACAAACGATTTCATTAGAAAAAAGGAGATAAACAATACAACCTTTCAAGGAAGGCAAACAAGCTATAAAAGCATTATAACCTAACCATAACCACAACTAAAGATTAGAAACAACAAAAGGAGAAGATTTCTCCACCCCTTCCTTTGCCAAAGAGTCTGCAAATGCATTAGCTAACCTCCCGACATGTTGGAACTCCACCTGAATGAGCGAAGATAAAGACTTAATCTTATTTATATAGAATTGGAACCTCAAAGGGGCAACCACCAAAGAAGAAACCCAAGAGACTGCATTCAGCGAATCACTCTACACAATCACCTTGCCATTGTAATGTGACACGAAAATGTGGAGAGCCTCCAAAATGGCTAAGACTTCCACCTCATTGTATGGAATCTGCTACTGGCAATGTTTGACAAAAGAGTTTGTTTGACCAGAAATTTGATAATTAGGTCACATCGTGGAAGTGGATCAAAATAGTGGTTGTGGTGGGCAACCAATGGCCAAAACACTATGTAGCAGGCGATACGTAGCAGTGTCATGGAGTGAATTTTTTAAGTGGTAAAAAAATTTCGAATCGTGTGAGCAACCAATCTTGCATTTTTTTTCTTTAGCGATTTGGAACCAAACTAGGGAAAGGCAACTTTAGGAAAGGCTATTGAGGAGAATAAATAGGAAAAATAGTGTTTTAAATTAAAAATCCTTGGCTCTACTAGGTTTTAGACAATAGCGCAGCACCATTATTTTCAAGATAGCGTAGTGACCTCAACCGCAATGGACGATTCATATTTGATTAAATCCATGAAAGTTCTGCATTGTTGCCTTCAAGGCCTATTAACTATCCAAACTTCCAGAGACCCAATTTAGAGTTGATTTAGGTTGGATAAGAAAAATATTAATCAGTTTGGATCAAAGTCTTGGGGATCGGATCCATGTATAGTTCAGGTCTGAATTTGGATCTAGGCAAATGTTGGGCAAGACCCATTTACAGCATATATGTCTATGGCTACATTCTTGAAAACGTTGGTCCTCCCATAGATCTCTATAATTTAGTCCCTAACAAACTCCAATTTCTCTACTTACCTGAAACCTTTTTACTTGTGACTAGTTTGCATCTATTTGGATTCATATAGCTCCGATTATGGTCCAAACCACAAGAAAAATGCCGATGAAAGAAGAGTACAGAGGTTCCGCTCTATTGATGCAGTGCCAGGTCCAAGAAGACAATTGGGCCAGCCCATTGACCAAATTGGTCAACCCAATCCATTGGGTTCAGCCCACATGCCCAACTGGACTATGAGCTACTATGGACTAATTATATCTCTATTTCTATTTATTATTTGATTAGGATTAATATTAGTAAGTTTTCTATATTAATTAGACTTGTTCAAATATTATAAAATTTTGTTGCTTAGGGATCAAGTCTACTAAACTATATAAGGATGATCAATGCTTCATTGTAAGAGATGCTTATTACAATTAATCAAGAATTTCTGAGTTTCTCTTCAAAATGGTGTTTCCCATTATTGTGAGTGTGCTTTAGTTTTCCAAATTCTTGGATTTAATCAATCCCATTGGAGATTGATCTAGTTCGATTGAGGATCCGGGGCTGCACCATCTATGAGAATAAAGGAAATATTGAGAACTGTGCCAAATATAGAGCTACTAAGCTTATATGAGTCATACGATGAAGCTCTGAGTAAACAGAGAAGGGCAAAGGTGTGCTTGGACACACACTGGCCCCTTTACGCCTTGCCTAGGTGTGAGGTGACAACCGTATTTAGGTGCACACCTAGTGCACCTTGCCTCCCAGTCAATCTCCTTTTATTTTCTTGTCTTTGCTTTCTATCATTTTTTGACAAGGTAGTGAGGGAGGGGAGGTCTGACCACTACACAGATCCTTCTTCTTTCTGTGCACTAATCTGTACAATCAACCAATATATTATTAACTTTTCTCCTGTTCTTCTTTGCAGTGTAGGCCACTTCATCTTATTATTATCCCTACTCCTTCAGTAAAAATCAACTGTTACGGACGGTTGGTTGACTGCTACAATTGATTGTGATAGTCTTTTTTTCCTTCTCTCTTCTTCTTCTTCTCCTTTCTCTTTTTACCATCTTCTTCTCTTACTTAACCCCCTTCCCTCCATCCCCCTACTCTTTTTTTTTTTTTTGAATAATCAATTGTATAATATTCTAAAGGATAAATAAGCTCATTTTGAGCTAGTACATGATAAAGAAACCAATGAAGAGGAATAATATGTTGAGGAAGCTAACAACTCAAAAGATGAATGCATTAGAAGGAGAGGAGTGCAGAATTTATTAATTGAAATAAGTAGATGTAGTCAATGAACTATGAAATTTTATTTCGGGAAGTAGTTAGACCTTTTACTAAGTCTTGGGTGCCATGTGTGATAATGCAGGTTTGAGACTTACGAGCAGCCACTGAGTGGAGAATTTCTCATTGTTATATACTCTCATTATGTGTGACAGTGCATATGAGAGAGAGAGAGAGAGTGTAGGTATTTGGTTTTAGCTTCTAAGAAAAAAAAATTTCAAGTGGAGTATTAAAGTTGAAGTCTATTAGTCAGGCATAGATTGATGGGATACAGCTATGATGACAATGATCACATATGGTAATAGCACCAAGGTTGACGATCACAAAGTCATGGCCCAACCCAACGGTCTAAATCATATGCTCATGAGTTAAATGCAATGCGATACAATTTTATTCTTTTCTTTCCTCTCCATCATCCATAGACACACAAGCCCAACCAACATCAGTGTCTGATAGTCTGTAAATGGCACTGCAGGGACTTCCAATCGCCACGGAGATAATTGTTGCTAGGAGGTCACACCATTCAGTTTCCACGTGTCTTGGGTAATCCAAAGCATAGTTATCAATCTCGTTTCGTTTCGGCCGAAATGGCCGAAAAATATCATTTCGGTCGGTCAGCCGAAACGAAATGCTTCATAGAACTTTTCGTTGAGGATATCGTTGTATCTCGGCCGAAATGAAAGATCTTGGCCGAAACATATGGATTTCAAACTGAAATCGCCGAAATCCGAAATTTCATTATTTTTTCCCATTTTTTTCTGGAAAAGGAAATCCTAACCTGAGCCACTTCTCAGTTATCATTTTGGTAGGGCTTGCATGAAAAAAAAAAAGGAGGAACTATTGTAGAGAGAGAGAGAGTGTGTGGCACGACCCAAACGCTTGCACCATTGCCGTTGCCTCTACTGCAAGTGGTCATTGCTGCCTCCACTACCGCAGGCCGCTATTGCTCCTCCTCCCCTTTTCTTCTTCTTCTTCTACTTCTTTTTTACTGTTTTGCTTTTCGTTGATAGACACGAGACAAGCAGCAGGCCTACTTACCAGGCCCCTACCCCTCTTACTATCACTAGGCACGTGATTTCACCGCTCTCCTCTCCACTCCTTACTCTGGCCCCACTCCCCACTCTGTCATGTTAGATTGACACCTAAGACTAACACAATCCCCTTTAGCCTTATATAAATAAATAAACAATGTGAATGTGGGTCATGCGGCCCACATCCTTTTCCTCTTTTTATTTTTTTAAAGTTTCCTATTTTGGCAGCTAGTATACTAGCCTTCCCACCAACAATGTCTCACGGATGCATGGTAATATAGTCCAAACTATTTAAATTTTAATTTTTTTTTAGTTTTTAATATATATATATTTCGAAATATAACTCCAAAATACTTCGCCAAAATTCCGAATTGACCAAAATATTTCAGTTTGAGGACCCGACCGAAATAGGGTCCAAAATGAAATTCACAACTATGATCCAAAGGCCTGAACCACGAGCTTCATGTCAACTGAATTACAAGAACTATGTTCAAAGGCATAATAAACATGCCATTTGATATTAAAAAGTGGAGTACCACAATAAAATAATCCGTGCATCAATTGACGTTCTTATAGCAAACAGAAAATCAATTGCCCTTAAATTTGGTATTTGAATTGTCCCAAGAGGTAAGAGGTACAACACATCTGACGTGTAATGCATCAGATTAACACTCTCTCTCTCTCTCTATATATATATATATATATAACTCAAAAAAATGTAGGTGTCATAAAGGACAAAGAATGAATGGAATAAATATAATCAATACTTTGAACAAAAAGTTTCATAACAACAGAAAAGTACCTGGTAGACAAAAAAAAAAATTCAACTCATTATCAAGTACTGAGTTTGTAGGTGAAAATAAAAAAAAAGGAGAGCGAGAGAGGTACCTCAGAGACAAAAATGTTTACAGACTCATTATCAGGCACAGCATCTCGTCCCTTGCATGGGATCTAGTAAAAAAGGAAGAAAACCAGATTTTGTAGGTGAAAGAGAACAATGATGATGTATCATCAAAAGCAAAGGGTTAAAAGGAATTCTAGATCCATCCACGTCTCACCTTAACATGTTTAATACCTTGTTTCTTCCACTCAGACGGTGGATAATAACGTGTAGTATTGGTTAGATCAATCACCATACCAAGCTGGAAATGAGACCAAAATGAAGTTAGAAAAACTGAAGATGTCAAAAGAAGAACAATATTGCATATAGATTATGTTTTGACAACCTACATCCATATATCTGTTGAATGCAATTTCAGTGCAAGCAGACCCCGAAAGACCGCAACATCCCCTCACAACAGTAAAATAGGAAAAAGTATAAAGTACTTTTGGCCCGTTTCCCCATTGGACTTGCCAAAGGGTGACTCAAGACTGTGACTCAAATCAGTAAGTTCCAAGTCCAAGTTGACTTAGACTTGGCCAATTTTGAAAACCATCCCCATGGTTATTGCATTTCATAAATTGATATAGAAAAAGATACTTGTCATCCAAAATGAAAAATGCACTTAACATTCTAAAACTGACTTGCTCACAAGGCAGAACATCCAACATCCTTAGGCATACTTACCTCCCTTCCCAATGCTCTTTGTTGATGAAACACTTGTTTCAAAGAATATCTTTTACCAGGCACGATAACATCACTGAAGTCTTCACCCAAGGGAACTTTCGAAGGGATTATGCAACCAATTGCTTTACCATGTCTAGGGCAATCCAACCAACCTGTACGAATCATCAATATAGGAATCTGAAAATTGCGAACCAAATTACAATTAAATGAAATGGTAATAGTGCAACCACATCATGCTAATCAAACCAAAAAATAAAAGAGAAGGTCCCTTTAATAGTAACTAATAAATGCCCATGTGTCTAACATGCTAGTTTAGGCATTGTCTCATTATGGGTGATTATCATTTAGGGTGGCAATGGGCCCAGATTAGGCCCAAGTCCAGCCCAATTATAGCAGGCCTCATATTGATGAACCTGATGGGTTGTACCCATATCTTAAGGAGAATTTTATGCCATTTTTACTTATGGCCTCCACAAGAAATTTTTTTTTTTTCCATAGTTGATGTAGTCACACAGGTATTAACAGAACCCGCACACAGTGAACAACTTGCTGATGGGACTCCTGTTAGCAGTATAAGGGACTGCTCTTTCTTATGGAGGCAAATGCAAGGATGAAAATGCTCACGATATCAACTTTTATGCAAAACACCACATATATCGGAGGAAAGAGAAGAAAACATACAGAAGAATCAGACAATTAGGCCTTAAAGCCTTTATTCCACTAGAAGAAATTGTCGACTGTGTGTTGCCTTGCACCTGTTGACTGATACATATAAATGAAACCCTTTGATTTCCCTAGAAGAATCTACAACTAATCATCCCATGCAGGTTACAATATTTTCCTTCTCTAAGATACTTGATTGATCTGATTAGGCAGGTAAAAAGAACGAAAAATCAAGTCAACAATCAACCCAACTGGTTGAGAATGTCCAAGAAACCTCTGGATATTTCTGGTTGTGGGCCCCACATGGTCTGCCTTTTGAAAAAATGGGCCCAACCATGTTGCAGTCCACCCTTGTGCGACCCATTGGGTACTGGACCCAATTGGATTTGGGTTTAAATTGACCCATTTATTTATGCCCCAAAAACCAGCTCATCTGCTGAATTTCCTACAGAGACTTCCTGAAAATTACAAATTACACCCTGTAATGTCACATATATATATATATATATTATATATAAACAACCCCTATATATTTAGATCTTCAGCAATTGTGGGGAGTGTTGGGGCTCTTTAACTCAAATAATCTATTCACACATTGGTACAAACGTACGCGATCATACACATCCAAACATGCTAGAGCATGCCCAGTTATGTGCTCTTCGTCACAATCCATATCAACAGTGGCCCCTCCGAGGAAAATTTCTTGGTTCCACCCTTGCATATAAATATAGCCTGTTTTACATATAGAGTTCATATAGGTAGCTCACATTAAAATGGGAGGATGGTGACTCTTTCTGGTATTGACGTTATAATTTATAATTAACGCTTCTGTAGTTCATAATTAATTATCTTGTTAAATGAGCCACTATGCATTTCAAAAAATTAGCTCAATGAATAGGCCTTTCTTAGAAGAAAACAAATTTGATTCCATGCAGCAGCAACAACAACAACAATAATAATAACAAAGATGAAAACATTGGAAACCAGCAGACGGTATGGAACAAACATTACATCAATTATGATAAGAAGATCAAACAAGACTCTAGCAAACAGAACTCCTTCAGAATTTGCTGACTGTGCAACCAAGCTATGAACAATTCCAGACCAATGATCTGCCTAGAAATTCAGCTATGTCCATGAATCCCACCCCTCGTGTCACAGCCTGCTTACTCCCATAAATATCAAAGGACACACACAATGCCTATTGAACCAGGGTTGCCAATCAGAGAAGCATCTCCAGTAAGCATCCACTACCAACCTGAAGGGAAATCCAAACTTCTCATGTTCCTTTATGGTGTTGTCAGTGAGATCCCTTTTTTTTTTTTTTAAATGGTAGCTTGTATTGATCAAAAGCTTTACAGTATAAAAGATCTATACTGAGAAGCGGCAGGAAAAGATCCCCCAAAAAGACAGCCACCACCCAAAAAGAGAGAACTATACAGGGGGGCACAGAGAGACCCACGAGGGATAAGCCCCAAAAATATGGAATTAGAGAGACCCACGAGGCGACACAATTTCATTTTAAGGATTAAAAGTCTCCTTGGGGGGTAGAGATCCCTTCAAAGCGCATTTTGTTTCTTTCTTTCCAAATCGTCCATATGCAAGCCAAAAAAGATAGTTGCCACTCACCACATGTTCTTCCCTTTAAAGCTAGAAATCAGGCAAAACCATTGGAATAACTCTGGAAGGGTTTGAGGTAGAACCCAACTCCAGCTGAAATCTATGAAAATAGAAGACCAAAGTGAGATCTTAATGTTGTCAATGAGATCTTAATGTGTACGTGTGTGTGTATAGGGCCAGCTCTCCTAAGCTCAAGCTTAGGATAAGGTAAGATCAAGTGTATGGTGGGGCCCACCTGGGGACCCACATGGGGATGGGGATGGGGGGGATTTCAAGGACTCCCTGAGATCCTCCTCTTTACAAAAAAATCAGCTCCAGCCATGATTTCTATCATCTCCATGTGAACTCAAAAGTTTATATATATATATGAAGTGATCCTGTGAGGACGGTCCTCGTGGTCTTAAAGTGAGGACTACCTAGTGGGGCCCATCTTGGGACCCCACAGATCATGGGACAAAGGGGGACTGAAAGATCCAATTGGGGCCAATCTAGATACCAAATTTGAAGTCAATCTAATACCTCTAACCCCTTCATCAGTGGTCCACAAGTTTAACAACTTTAGATCAAATAACAAAAATTGACCCTTAATCCAAAAAGGTGAGCACCACATAACTAAATACCTAGTGGGGCCCCAACTTACAATCAAACCAAGTGGACCATGAAATAGGGACCCCCCCTGATAGTCACCGATCCCGGGTTTAACACCCATTCGAATGGACTAGACCTTCGGATCGTCTATGCAATCATCTTGGATCGTGAAAACTAGTTGGCCATTGATCAGGGAAGTAAATATCGGCCGATACGAAGCGTATCGGCCGATATATCGGCCGATACGCTACAATGAAATTATCGGCCGCCACGGGTGTATCGCACCCGTGGCGGCCCGTATCGGCCGATACTCAAGAGTATCGGCCGATACATGCGTGGCGACCGATATTTTGGACTTTTTAGGGTTTTTTACCCTTCTCTTTCATCTCTTCCCCTCTATGGTTGTTGTTTTCACCTCTTTGTGGTCCATCTTGCGTAAGTTCAAAAAAAAAATCGAATCGGGGCTGCCGCCCCGAACCCCGCCTTTATGGTCGACGGCCCGGAGGGCCAGCCCGCGTCGGACAGCCCTCCGGGGCTCGGCCTCTTTATCAGTACTTTCATATATTGAATGATCTATCATGAATGCATGCAACATATAATGTTTATGTTCATATTAAGCTATTTTTTATCACCAAAGTTTTATGCTTAGGGTTAGGTCTCACCACAGTGACCCTAACAATTAAACACTGATATTTGGCTCTAATAGTACCATCATGATGTTTACATTACATATTGTTCAAATGTATGAATATAAGTGTCTCCCAAATCCCTTTTGGTGGTGATCAAGGTATTCCTAATTTCCTATTTCTTTCACTAACCCTCTACTCCCTTTGTCATTTCTAAATTGGTGTTGAATGTTGATTGTTGATCACTTCATAGTTCATTCACTTGATTGAATCTGAACCTTGAATGCTGAAGTATTGATATTTGATTGTTCAATGTTCACTAATGACCTAACTCTTAAGTCTTCTTAATTCTTATGCCTTTATTTCATATTCTAATTTTTTTCTATTTAGCTTTCCATTACTTTTTAAGTTAACATGACTAAGAAACATGAATACATGTGAAAAAACTAATCATTACTATTATTTTCTATTTATACAGCGATACAGGACATCATATATTGAGGGCACCGCTACGCCCCCTTTTCTTACTTACTTTTGCAAAAGAACCACATTTTCTTTCATTTTACAATTTTCTGGATTTTCTGGAATTTTTTCAGATTTTTTTGGCGATTTTTTAAAATCGCACCGCTACGCCGATACGTATCCCCGATACGCTACGTATCGCCCGCTTCGTATCGGTTTGGCGGCGGGCCGCTACGCCCGCCGCTACCGATATTTTCATCCTTGCCATTGATCAAGCAGTTAAGATAGTCAGGTGGGCCCCAAATTTTGTACACAGGTACGGCCCACCTAGGTCTTTTAGTGCCCACCGGTCCCATTCCCAAGTGGGCCCCGCAAGGGAGTAAGGAGCTCATAAAGGTACTCTTATGAGAGATATCTCTCACCTTATATGAAAGATAGGGTGGGGGCCCTCACATCTATATTCAATATCAACAACTTAAATGTGAGGGCCCCCACCTTTTATCTCTCATAGTAAGGTGAGTCTCTCACAAGAGCACCTCCCTATATATATATATATATATATATATATAGGAGGCTCTTGTGAGAGTAAGGGGCAAGGCAGGGCCCCTCACATTTAGGCTGTTGGCAATGGATATGGATGTGAGGGCCCCCACCCTACTCTCACAGTAAGACTATGAGGACCGTCCTCATATAATTACTTCCCCATATATATATAGTGCATCCTTCCCTCACCATATAGAGAGGGACAAACTTAATGGGGCCCACCTAGGGACCCATTGATCATGGGACTGGTAGGGAATGGGAAGAGACATCTTGGATGAGATCATATATCAAATTTGGGGTCAATTTCATGCCTCTAACCCCTGCATCCGTGGCCCACAAATTTAATGACTTTATATTGAAATAAAAAATGTGACTGTTAATCCAACGGTCCAATCCATTTGGAAAGGTGGAAATGTAATGGGTCTAGTGTATTTAAGGGGGTTCCATGTGTGTGGATGGTTCGGATGTGTTATAAAGTTAACCCTACTATGTTGTCCCTCACCAGCACATGAATATTTCCCATATATATATATGTATATATATAGGGAGATGCTCCTATGAGGGCATCTCTCACCTTACTATGAGAGATAAGGTGGGGGGCCTCACATCCATATCAAATGCCAACAACTTAAATGTGAGGGCCCCCACCTTATCTCTCATAGTAAAGTGAGAGATGCTCCTATGAGAGATAAGGTGTATATGGGAGTGCTACACAGCGCCCAGGCATTCTTTAGAAAAAAACGCCCCTCCTAGTTTGGCCCTTTGGGATGCATGATGATCATGGAAGTCCATTGGATGGAAAGATCCTTATGAGGCCTACCTACATGCAAAATCTTGAGCCCGTAAGATCATCCTAACCTTTCGCCCTAAAATTTAATGATTCAGAGGCATCATTTTATTATGATTTCAACCCTACGGTGAGGAAAAGTTGGATGAATGTCAAACTTGGACTTGTGACTATTAATTGGGGGGTAATGTGTGTGAAAAGACTTAATCAACACAACATGGGCCCTATGACCAGGAAAAAAAGAGGGGCGCCATTTTTAAAGTGGGGTGTTTTTAGAATTTTCCATATATATATATATATATATATATATATATAGGGTAATATTCCTACACAACTGGTGTGCACGGTAAGGGCCCCACAAATCAAGGGACATGGGGAGAAGGAAAGATGCACTCACGATGGACCTAGAAATAAAAAAAATGGGTTCAATCTCATGCCTCTAACCCCTTGATCCATGACCCACAAATTCAACGGCTTTATCTTAAAGAAACAAAATTGACCCTCGATCCAACAGTGGGTGGAAACCTCAGAGTCTGATGACAATCAAGCCCTGTGTGTGTGAATGGTTTCAATGGATCGTAAGGTGTGCCTGCTAGAAGTTCTCACCATAAGGCTGCACCGCAAGGATTTACAGGAACATTTTCCATATATATAATCCTGACGATTTCCTAAAAAGTTCCGCCGAATACTTTAGACTATTTGACACATCATGTGAGCATCTTTTAACTCTAGAAATCACAGGCTTCAAAAGGTTTTCTAATTCCTTGCCTACCACAATTTTTTTTTAATGGTTTTTCCTTCCACAAGCCCAATACTATCAGATGAGAAAGCATCATTCACAATATGTGCCTTCCCAACTCAAAGGGATTGACTCGTTTAACATATTCTTCCACCTCCATGGATGGTAGAAGAAGACGCAAACATGTAATCAAGTGGATATTGTATTAAGAGTCTGAACTACAGAGTCTATGGTGCATAAGAAAAGCGATTTAGAAGTAAGTAAACACACCTTGTCATAACATTAATTTACTTATAAAAAAATAAGTGTTCTTCACAATAATTTTTAAAAAAATACAACTTGATACCTACCAGCGGGCAGCTTGGTTTTCTCGTAAGATCTAGGGTTCTTCACTTGAACCACCGAATCATTTTTAGGTGGTTCTACAGCCCCCCTCCACTCTTCATCTGGGCGTTCTCTTTTCAACCGCTGGCGCCTTTCTTCACGTTCCTACAGAAATATCACCAAAATCAGCAGCCCCATCACCAAAACTATATGCAGTATTGCATCTAATTAAAAAAAAAATAACAAAATGATTGCACCAGAACCAGTGAGTTTGCTACATTAATTAGAAAGGGGAATATCTTGATTCGCAAAAGTTGAGCTCCAATTCCTTCAGGTGAGACGTAATTGGGCTAGTAATTTCGAAAGGTTTGATGATTGCACGGACTCGGAGTATAAACTGCAGCAAATTAATAGTCCTATCTGACTGTATTAAGTTTTGTTAAGGGTGACACTTATAGAAGAATGGTAGCCATCCAAATGCCACATATATTAAAACCTCAGGTGGAAGTCTTAGGAACTGCTAGTTATAGCTTCCAGTAGAGTAATAAAGCCAAATCCGACGGAGTAGGGAAGTTCGTATAAGGAATTTATGTGATTTGCTACATCAGGGGTTTAGAGAGAGAAATCCAGACTGAAAGGAATATGGAATATTGAACCATGGTTATAAAAACTGATTGAATCCAAGCCAACTTAGACTCCAACCCTAGTGAATTGCCGGGACCCAATATGGATATTTGTATGAGAGTGGACTGAGTCCTATATCCATATCTGCAGAGTCGTTTGAGGCAGAAAAATGCCGGCTTGGACGGGGTTCATCACCAAAATTTGGACATTTTTAACTCTATTGGGAGTTTCTTTCCCCATTTCTTTGTTTGGAGAGGGCATGGGAGGTTGTTAGAGAAGTATTGGAGTCAGTTGTGAAGATCATCGCAAATTTGATGCTAGACTTAAGGATTTTTTTAAACAGGTAAATTTATTAATCAGAGGGGAGAACCGAAAAAAGAACAAAAAACAGAAAAAACCTCAAAACAAACTATGCATCAAAAGATAAAGAACGGAACAGCCCTTCCTTAGCGAGCTTATCCGCCAAAACATTAGCTTCACATAACACATGATGAAAAACAGCACCCAAGTGACTCGAGATATCCTGCACCACCTCCACCAAACCAGCCAACCTCCAAGGATGAAAACAATTACCTAAACTCCACTAAATGGCCAAAAAAGAATCTCCTTCAATGATAGTTTTAAAACCTTCCAACTTACGCAACTCGTGACAACCAACCAAAAGGGCATTAATTTCAGATTCATTAGCATCCAAGGAATCCACCAGCCCAGAGAAATTCCTTACAACAATGCCATTCTAGTCAGGAATGACACTTCCAATTCCACCTCTTCTAATCGCTTGAACATAACTTCCATCAAAGTTTAATTTTGGAGAACCCATAGGACATTCTCACAAAACACTATTCAAAGGTTTAGAGACCACTATTCAAAGGTTTAAGGATTGATAGATCAAGGTTGTCGTTCATCCAAAAACAGCTTTTGGAGATTTTATTCCTATTCACGGTATGTTTCTCCGTAATCCTTCCATTTCTTGCTTCAATCATTTCATGGTAGATCTTGTTATAAGATCTATGGGATCCATGGTCTATGTAAAGTATAGATCCATGGATCTACACCATGTTTTGAAGTTCCTACGGCATTTTTTTTATGGTCTTTTATGGTTAAATCATTCAATTTTACAATTGTAGGACATCATTTCCCATTTTTAAGATTTTTTTTTAAAAGATTTTTCCTTTTAGCATTTTTCAGATTTTGGCGAAACAAGTCTGAACCAACCATTTTACATAAAAATTGGCTGAAACAACTGGTTTCGACGTTGACTGAGTCCCACTTTCAGAACTTCATACTGAACAAAGCATCCATACTAAATCCCAAACTCCCATTAAAGCTCCTTAGTTTAAACATGAATGAGATCAATTTACAAGTTACCAAATAAACTTACTGATCGGGAGAAAAAAAAGGGTAAAGATGAGCAATATTCTCAAACTTTTTGAACAATCATTCATTTTCAAAAAGAAAAGGCATAGAAACAGCTGAAACAGAATTTATAGCTTTGAAGTGTACTAATACACACAAGCAATTTATATAATGCCTTTATTCTTTTTCATTTTGTGTAACTTGCCTCCTAATAGCAGGCAAATGTAATTTTCTTGTATTGCTCGGCTCCCTTTCTTTTATGAAGCTCTCATTTGGCTTTTTGGTGATTGGCCCTGGTTTTCTTGTGGGGCTGCACTCTTGTTTGGTTTTTTTCTTCCTTCCCAATGCAATTTTTCAAATTAGCAGAATTAGCAAAAAAAAAAAAAAAAAAGTAATTTATATAATAAGAGATTGCTGTTGATTTTATAACATGCTATCAGTATAGGATAAAAAGAAACAAGAAAAGATGACCTTGTAAGAAATTTTAAATTTTGAATATGCTTTTGCAACATAACAATGAAATATCATCCACAGTTTACTGCGGAAAATAATATACAACAAATCAAGCCATCACACTCCTCTTTCACCAGCACATATCTTGATAGAATTTCATTGTATGCGAACAACCAAGTTGAACAGACGTCCATCAATCTTGAGCCTCGAGGATGCTTATATATATGGGCTCCAAATGTGCCCAAGCTTCAATGTTATGAAGGCTGACATTTTGGGCCCCACCTGATAGTAGTTGGGTTCCAGACGAAGTTGGCAAAGTGGAATGCTAATCATCTACCACCTGACAAATGGATCACCTCTCAATTCACTCCTTACAAAAACCCCTACAGTTGCTGAGGAAATGCTTGCAACTTCGAATAAAATTTTTGAGGGAGCAAACAAACACATTGTAAATTTGACGCATGTCTCATGCTAAAACTGGAGGTGGACTATCAAAAGGCAGAGTTAAGAGACAAATAAGGCCCTCCTAAGCAAAAAAACCGGCAGTGGAGGTTATTAAATAAATTTAAGGCCTTACGATTTTTTATTTTTTTTTAATGTTACTTTCATTAAGAAAAGGCAAACAGTACAAGAGGAAAGTACTGAAAGCAAAAGACAGCTAAGCAAAAAACAGAAAAACAGAAAGAATCCTAAGAATAGGCCAGCTCTTTCCAATGATACACAATTTGATCTAAGGAGTATCCTCTAAAGGAAAAGGGAGAATAGACACCCAAAGAGCTACTTGAAATTTTGATTTCTCCACCAGCCTACACTCAGTGGAAGTAATTTCTTCAAAACATCTTGAGTTTCTTTCCTTCCAAATTGTCCAAATCACAGCCAAAAAAGACAACCGCCACATTATTTTGCCTCTAGGGTTCCCAAGGGGCCTTCCAGGCTTGGAAGAGCTCGGGAAGAGAGAGAGGAAGGACCCAGCAGAAGCCAAACTCGCGAATTATAGACATCCAAATTGCATGAGCAGATTTACAAATTAGCAAGAGATGGTCCACAGATTGTTCGTCCTACAAGCATATTGGGCAGCCATTCATAATCGTCATCCGTCTCCTTCTTAAAAGATCTATAGTAGGAATCCTCTTTCTAAGAGCCAGCCACCCGAAAACAAGCACCCTTGGAGGAGCTTTCAACTTCCAAATTCCATACAGCCCACTCTTCTCCCTGGGGTTGCTAAGGATACAAGAAAGAGGACAAAGAAAAGGATCCATTCTTAGAGGCTATCCACACCCTAGCATCTATCCTATTATTATGAATGAGAAGACCGTTTAGGGAGTTAAGGAGAGCAATGAATTGGGCTTCTTCATTATCCTTTAGGTTCCTCCTAAAAGTGGGACCTCAAACCACCTGCCCTCCAATTGTGCTCATATAAGAACTGATTGTTGCATCCTTGGCATGAGCACACTTAAACAAGTCGGGAATTGAGCACACAACGCTCTTTCACCTGCCCACCTATCTGTTCAAAAGAGGGTCTTCTCCCCCGAACCAATTTGGTACTTAATGTTCTCCTTAAAGAGTTTTTTTACGGACAGGATTCCTCTCTAAATAGGAGAGGAGTTCGAAGGGGGGTCTTGGACATCCCAACCACGCCTTGGAAGGCTGTATTTCCTTTCCAGCACCTGTCTCCAAAGGCCTTGAGAGCATTCTCGAATTCTCCACAACCATTTGCCTAGAAGAGCTTGGTTCATCTTCTTCAAGGGTCTAATTCCTAGCTCTCCTTCTTTCTTCGGCTTATAGATGGATTCCCAATCTACCAAGTGAAGCTTCTTCTGGGAGCTTGTGCAATGCCATAAGAAGTTTCTCTGCTGCCTTTCGATCCTCCTCATAATTGACAGCGAGCATCTAAAAATGGAGAAGTAATAGACTGGCAGGTTCAAGAGGACATATTTGATCAAGGTAACCCTTCCTTAGAAGGTAATTGTAGCAAAAAATAGGCCCTACATTTTAAAGTCAAGGTAAAAGCATGCCTTCTATTTTTGGTAAGGAATTCCCTTTGAGATCTAGGCTTCCATAGAACCGACAAGATAATTACTCCAAACCATCTACAGCATCATGAATCAAAGATTTCAACAATTGCCTAATGTGAGTGGAGGAACCAATGACCCATCACTTCATCAATTATTATGCGACAGAGGTCGCGCACAGTTTAAGCCCTTCTCACATTATGTCTGATGAAGCCAACAAGGCGGGAGATTCACAACAGGTCAACCTCTGACACTGAAGCTTCAAGGTAACAAAATTATGAACATGGATCCAGCAATCAACACCATGGAACAAAATATCGGCCACTATGATCAGATAGCGGCCATAATAGAAAATATTGCCGCTACAACTCTACGGGTATAAAACCCTATCGAGCAGAGCAGTTTTCATTTAGAACACTATTTTCCCTACCCAAGAGCATTTCCTAAAGTTGTCTATACCCTCATATGGTTCCAAATCAAAAAAAAAAAAGATTGGCCCCTACACAAGATTCGAATTGTTTTTACCATTCTAAAAACCCACACCCCTATGCCGCTACGTATTGCTACAACTGCTATGTATCACCTAATACATGGCATTTTAGGCGTTGACCACTACGCCCTCCACAACCGCTATTTTGGTCCTTAATCAGCACTACCAGCCTTGCATATTAAAACAAACTTTTTAATGGTGCAAAGCATTAAAACATCCCACCACAAAAACGGAAATCTCAAATTTAAAACAAATGGGTGAAAAATAAGACAAAGGAAAATAGGCATGCTTGCTAAGAATCCCAATGGAGATTTCTAGAAATTCTAATCAGCATAACTATAAACTTTCTATGAATCCTAATTAACATAATTATAAACTTGTAACTTGCTAAGAATCATACTTTCAAAATATAGGGGCTCATATTATTTGGAAATAAATAAAATTGTTAAACTAAAATTGTAAGAGGCCCGCATGTTTAATGAGACATGTAAGAAATTGCATCACTTAAAAGCAATGGGTCACATAGGTGCACCTCCGTAGCTCATACCAAGGAGTGTCATGGATCTGCCCCTTTGTTTCACCCAAAAAATAAGAAGGAAAAGAAAAAAAAAATCATACAAAAAAAGTTTTTCATACAGATCATTTCATTAGTTTCCTTACACTAAATTTATGTGTTCCATACATCAATCTCTTAGAAATATTTTATTATCTGTTTTTCTATTGAATATTGCCTATTCAGTTATCATTCATTGTTTTTAGAACAGTATTCAGTAATCATTCATTAGCAACTGAGTAGTAACTAGTAACTAATACATAACAAGTTTCGTATCAATTATTTGTTCAGTAGAATTTTATTAATTTTCTAAGTAACATATATTTGAACAAATACATCAGTCTTGTTCTTCTAAAATCATATAGCAAAACTATATGACATTGAAGGTTCGGATATATATATATGGGCCAGCTCTCCTAAGCTCAAGTGTGTGGTGGGGCCCACCTAGGGACCCACATGGGGATGGGGATTGGGGGAATTTCCAGGTCTACATACACATATACATATACCTCTGTAAGTACAGCCCAATATATATCGTTTTCAAAAGCCGGTATCCCCTTCGTAACCGCTTTTTTTTCTGTCATCGACCATTTATGTTAGTTCACTCGTCAATGAGTTTAAATACATTGACGTTAGTCACCTTCGTTCCCTAGATGATTTTTAGGGAATCCCCTCATCTATTATACAACTCATATTATAGGAAAATTCATCATCCAAGAACAATACATCATCTCCTTGAATTGGGACAGTGATAGCGTATCGTATCTTCTTCAGTTTAAGAAATTTAAACCAAATTACCAAAGTTGGAATGCTCCACAAGAATGGTTACCACAGTTTCTCAAAGCATAAAGAATAACCATGTTTTGAAACAAAGCATAAAAATAACAAGCGGAGGAGGATAGGTACTCTGCGGTATGTCTCCACTGCTGTCTCTGTGCGTTCTTCCTTTTCTTCTACATGTCCTACAAGGTTCTCTTCTTCATCTTCTTCAGGCAAAGGTGAGGCATTTAAGTCCATGGAGAAGATCATTCAACACCCCGACAGTCACATTCCTCAAGTTACCTTCAAAAAGAATTAAACCCATTCATTAAAACATAGAAGCCAACCTCAAGTTTCAGCAACAAGGAAAAGCAAACATTGCAAATATTTAGGAGAATGTTCTCTTATGAGAAGACTACATAAACCTTACATGCAGTCCAGCTCGTGGGGCCCACTTAGATGCAAGTTTATTAGTGAGAGGATGGGCAAATGGAAAGATCTTCTCAGTTCTCACTTCTCACATATAAGGGGGATCCAAAACATCAGCCCCACCAGATTATCCTAGCCTTTGTTTTAACATCATTAAACTTTACTGACAACTTAACCGTAGATTTTCTTGAGATTCAATCCAACGGTAAGTGAAGGTTCAGTGAGTGTAAAATTGGGCCTAAAGTGAGACATGGGATGAAAAAAGTATTGACAGGGCAGCATTGATGACAGCTGGGCCCAAAAGGGCCCCACAATGTTGGACTGCATTTGCAATTGCTCTTAGGAGAACATTACCCCACATATCCGTGGCTAAATAAGGCCCACCGAGATCTTCAAATCACCCCCGGTCCCACTTGCAAGTGCGCAACATGGATTAAAAAATCGGCCAAGTCGACTCAGACTTGGCCCTAAATGAGTTGGGTCCTATGGGACTCAAACTCGAATTATGGGACTCAGCCAACTATTTTTATTTTTTAAAGTTTTTCTATGTAGTAAATTGGGACTTAGCCCGACTCAACAGAGTTAACTCAAACTCAGCCCTGATCACGCACCTAATAATCCTATATATATATATAGAGAGAGAGAGAGAGAGACACTACAAAACTCCCCGGGCATTTTTCACAAAAAAAAAAAAAGGCCCCACTTTGAGCCAATGAAAGTGACACATGTCATCAATGATACACTTATCCATTCTCTCTCCCAAACATTCTCCTACAAAGGTGGATCTTTTATAGATTCTCTTAAAATACTAACAAATCATTGGCTATTAAATAGGGAGAGAAGCTCCCCTTTTGAGATAGGGAAGTTTTTGAGAATTTCTAATATATATATAGAGGAGGGCTCTCCTAAGGAATAGTGTTGTTCCCACAAATCAAAATTGATTATATCTGTTTTTTGCATGATGGAATTAGAAAATCCAATTCTAATTGGATTTATCTTGATTTTGGAGACGATCATCATGCAAAAAAAAAAAAATGATATACATATATACGCACTACAAAACGGCCCCTTTTCGGTGAATAAGAAACAGGGTCTTTAAAGATGGTTGCTGAAGTGTTGCTTTTGGTTAGAGGTTATAGAAGGGCAATGTGGAGAATCTATTAGTGGGATACACATGGAAAAATCCAAACCGTTCAAAATAAATTGTCTTATTTTCATTTGGCCCTCACAAAATTTCACCTCAATTAGGGTTGGGCCCACTGTCAAATTGAGCACCATGAAAAACATGAAATTTTCATAATCTGATGGTGGGCCCAACTTTTATCGACATAATAGACAGCCGTTTAAGTTGATCAGTATCGGTTTTTAATAAGTGGTCCCCATGGAGGAGTCCCAAAAGAAATTAGAAACCCCAGTTGCTTCTGCCTCTAGAACACGACTTTCAAGGAAGAAATCATTGCTCATGACATGTCTTACTTTCCTTGGATGTTACGAGGAGGGAAAAAACGACCCTTTTGAATGAGGGCAGTTTGTAGAATTCCTCATATATCTAGCTGTTGCGAACTTTTATGACACACAGCTTGGGGATACACTCAAACCCATGCCCAGTGAACTGGATGAAGCCAAGCATGCAAATTGACCCCATTGCCTTGAAAGTAATGAATGACTATAAAAGAAATCACCAAATTTGATTGTTTTGAACAAATCATCATAAAAATGTATCGTCGATACTTTTATGCATTTATATCTAGCATATCATAATGAGTTTGCTTGGTGATTCAATTGACTGCAATTTCTTTTGAGTTTTTTTAAAAGCTTTGTTGATTTCCTTTGCCTCAATTTTGTTTCTTGTTGTTGTTTGAAGAGAAATAGAGATTAAAACCTCATTTCATATTACATGAGGGTCATAGCTCAATCAATTAATTAGGTGAATCAATGTGAAGAATCAACACAAGTGAATATGTCATTTTTTTTCTCTTTTTTGCTTATTTCTTTTTTAATTTCAACAACTTGTACCTCTTTTCAGGTAGGCAACAACTCATATCAACTTCATCTCAGGTTACATATCAAATATCATATTTCATTCCAACAATATCTAAGTGGATTGTTTGGGCATAATGCAAAACACGTGGCAGAACAAATTCTAGAACATGAAGATTGCAAAAATTCATGCCAAAAGGCTTGATTGATTGATAGTGTCAACTTCAAACGGCGATAACTTTTGATCTGGGTATCGTCATGGAATGGTCAACTACTCATTTTGAAGCCATAACTACCAGATGTGTTGCTATTTTGATGCCTTCCTTCAGCTGGCTACTCATGTGGAGACATTAGAATAATAGTATATTTTTCCGCCTAACTATTCTATACTGGTCTGTATATTATTTCTTCAAGAAGACTTGAACTCTATGTAGTTAGTTTGGTCGTGTCCTCGCCACAGAACAGAAAAAAAAAAATCACTCACAAATTTCCATACATCTTAATTTCTACTCGAAACAAAGCGAAAGCTCCTCTTTTTAAAAAAAAATTACACAGCCTAATAACAAGAAGATACCTAAAAGAAAACGGCTCCACCTCAATTAACAGCATATTTCGTTCAAAGCCCTTGATTGATATAACACGCACACGCACCAAAAAAAGAAAAAAAAGAGGGGTGGTAGAGAGAGAGGGACCCCACAAAACCCAAAGAAGAAAATGGATGACAAGAGCCATAGCGAGTTAAAGGACGAGAAGATCACTGCCATTGAATGTTCTTGTGTTGATTTAAAAAAAAAAAAAAAACCGGAAAGTTCTAAAAGATTTCTGAAGAAAGAGAGAGGAGCATGAAGAATTCGTACTGTTTTGACATGACCGGATTCAAAGGGTTCTTGTTTTCTTTAATCCTGAAGCTCAGCAATTCTCGCTTACGGTCGCGCAGCTTCTGTTTCTAATCCAATTCTAATACAAAGATATATATATATATATATATATATATAGAGAGAGAGAGAGAGTGAGAGAGAAATGTACCTGGTTGTAAGGATGAGAGAGGAATAAAGCTAGGGTTTTAGCTCTTCCTTTGAGAGAAGCTAGGGTTTTAGATCGAGCGTTTTTGGTCGCTTGAAGATTGGGAAAACCAGAGGAGAGAGAGATAGGGTTTTTTCAGGGTAGAGAGAGAGAAAGAGAGAGCCAGAGAGAGGGAGAGGGAAAAGTTCAGGAAAAATTGAGTTATGGCACGTCTTTTATAACTTGGGGGGCTATTTCCAACAAAACCCCATCTTTTATTGTAATCTTAAAAAAGGGCCCTATTTTTCCCCGATATAAAGTATAAATATTATAATATATTAAGCTAAGAGGTTTTTGGATTGAATTTTGACCGTCAGTTATGATTTTGAATCTTTTCAGTTTTCACCACAGTTATCTCATACAAACTACCTTTAAAACCACCACTCTGTTCCCACTTTTCCACTTTTGAAACTTCTACATCTCCCTTTCTATCCAAAACTCCATCATTCCCTTTCTTCTTCTGTTCTTCTCATTCCTTCTTGTCCCATCATGATAACCTTTTATTTATTTATTTTCTTTCTATGATTTATGGCTGTTTTTTATAATGCATGAATGCTGGTCACACCTGTGCTGAGGAAGAGGAAGAAAAGTCCTAATTTTCATATAGGTGAAGATTTATTGGCTGATTATTTAAAAAGTATAATAAATTTAAATATTTCAAAAAAAAATCACAATTATTTCAATCAAGTCCTCTCCATAAAAATAAAAATAAAAATAAAAATCCTCTTCATAAAATGTATTATGAGAAATGACAAAAATACCCTTGTCTCATGACCCATTTTTATTTTTTATTAGCCTCCTTTTCTCCCTAAAACTATTAACCTCTTTTTCTCCCTAAAACTAGTTGTTTTGATTTTGATGATCATAACAACACAATGAAGCTAGTTTTTTAATCATTTGGAATCACCCTTTTCTAACCATCCATGCATAAAAGGGAGTTAAAGTGAGTCCCACTAGGTCATCTGAGTTGGACTTGATAATTTCTCTTAAATTCTTAAATTATTTACTAAAAGAAGGTTTTGAAAAATTATATAATGGTTTCTTTGTCATTTCTCATGATTTTTTTATGGAGAGGATTGGATTAAAAGAGCCGCGGAAAATTTTTATACTTTTTTAAAATATTCATATCTTCATACACTTTTTTGAAAATGAGCCAAAAGTTTCATTAACTATTTAAAAGTGTTTGTCCATTTAGAAAAAAAAAATCACTACCAAATGCACCCTTAACCTTTAGTTTGGCACTTTACTAATATAGTAAAAGTCATCTAAAGACTCCATTTTTCAGACAATGGTGTCACATTAAAAACACTTTAATTCAAAATTCCCTCTATTTTTTTTTTTTAAAAGTAAAAAAGCAACTACCTTTATCCACTAAAATACAAAAAAATTTAACTTTCCCATACAAAAAGTCTAAAAGATTCCATAACAAACGACTAAAAACAAAATATCATTATAATTCACTTATATTTTATTCTTTCTTCAAAATCAACTTTACTTCACTTGACTCTATTAATAGAGTTGCCAAACTGGCCCGGGCTAATCTGACACTTTACTAGCATAGTAAAAGTCAAGTAAAGCCCTCATTTTTACAGACAAGATGTCACCTCAAAGGCACTTTAATTCAAAACTCCCTTTATCTTTTTCAAAAAAAGTAAAAAAAACAACCACCTTTATCCACTAAAATACAAAAAAAAAAAAAAAAAAACTTCACTTTCCCATAAAAAAAAGTCAAAAATTCCATAACAAACAACTAAAAACAAATTTTTATCATAACTCACTTATATTTTTTTTTTTCAAAATTAACTTTACTTCACTTAACTATATCAATAGAGTTACCAAACTGACCCTAGAATCGGGGGGTGGCGGTCCCCATTTAGACTCGACCCTCGATATTGTCGGGTTGATGAGAGCAAGTTTGAGCTTTTGTTTTTGCATTGTGAATGAGCTTGATTCAGAGCTTAAAAGGCCTATTGGGCTTGGACTCAGTTTGGGCCTACATATACTGCGAGCTCGTGCCTAATTTCATGTGAGTCGAGCTTTCGATTTTAGCTCCTTGCCAGTCCTAATTTGTCATTTTCTTATTAAAAAAAAAACATTTTTGTCATTTGCCAAAAAACAAATGAAATGCAAAATTTACTGCTATGGGAATTTTAACACGCGAACATCCCACATTCCAAATTATTCTAGGTGATCTCCCCTTGATTTATCGGACTCCTTGTTTGTAGGGTAGAGTAAAATGAAATGAAATAAAGTGTCTATTTAAGGGGAAAAAAAAGGATAGTGGAGAGAATTGGTTGTAAAAGCACAAAATGACAAAAAAAAAAAGAAAATTTACTTTCATTTGCACAAAATGACACTAAATGTAACAAATAACAGCAGCAAATAGTGCTTCTACTTCCAACTCCTTCCACTTTTTATTTATTGATTTGACACTCGATTCTATTTTATTTTACATCACCATGCAAACATACTGGGTAGAGTTACTACTGGAACTCCAAGAGTAGGGTGAACTTTATGTATCCTTGTGCTACCCTAATAAACTCCAGGCATGTTGATTCATCTAACTCGGCATCCCATTCACCAGTTTGCCTATATATTGAGGGAAGTAGCCTGACCTTTTCTACTGTGAGTAGTTTATTTAATTTGGATGGTAATTTTCTAATTAAGTGGGGAAAGATGTAAAGACCTGAACTTAAATTTGCATATGTAGAATTAAAAATTATTACTTAAGTATTTTTATCATCTTATCACCATGTAGATCATTGTATTAATAATCGCTAATATTAATATTTCACGTGTTCCATTTTTTAGTAAATTATTGGTATTAATAAGATTAATTATGAAAACTAATTATGTACATGAATGATGTATGTGAAACTCAATTTAGCATAAAACATGTTTTAACACTGTTTTGAATAAAAAGAAGAACTTGCATTGTCGCCTTTGCTAAGCTTAGAAAAACAAGTATTTAAGCATATACTAACAGTTGTCTCCTTGTTATAAGTATTTAAAAGGAAGTTTAATTGTTCTAATGATTTCAATGTTGATTAAGTTTGACTATTTTAATGATTTCAATGCTGATTGGAAAGCTTTTAGGAAGCTCCCGATTCCCCGGAGAATCCTTCTTTCTAGTGGAAATGTCTCAAAGGAGATTATACCCAAGTAAAATCTTTTCATAAATCTCAAAACTTTGGTGTTAGCGAGCGTCGATTAAAAAGATGGTGATAGATATCTTTATGATTCTAAGTGATGCAGCTTTCAAGTCACCATATGTAATAATTCAGCTTATGGTTATTTTATGATTTGTAATGGATACTGTCTTAAGTGCATGAGCTTCCAAAAGCCCAAAATTGTTCTATACCAAAGAGGCAGAAGCGCAGGCGATCTTGCTTGCAACAAGTACAGCTAAGGATAAGGATTCTCCAAAATCTACATTTTATCATATGCGAAAGGGATGATGAATGCAATCAAAGGGGATATGGACTGGCCTATCTACTCTATTGTGTTGAACCTTTTTGGAAATTTTCTAGGAGTTTGTCAGTGTTACTGTGAAGTTTAGTCATATTCCAAGAAAGTATAATATTATGGGCAATCACTTAACTAAGCATGGTTTAGCCAGTGGGACTGATTTGGGATAGCCTGTTTGATTTTGTTGTGGTGGCTGGCTGATTTTGTTTGTTGTTGGTTCTTCTTTCTTTAATGATTTAAAGTTGTCTCCTCAGGTATACTACTAATTTGTCAGTTTTTAGTGTGCCCATGTCTTGGACAGCATCTACAACTGACATGATACAGATTTTGTTCTCCAATTTTGATGGACAAAAATAAAAGTGAATATTTTATCCAGTTAGTTTATTCCTTTGAGATGATGTCTTTAATAAGGGATCCCAATCTTTTTCCCTGGCATTTACTTTAGGCAGTTCTTTTGTTTGAGATGTGCAATCCCAGAGATGAGATGTATTAACTAGCAAATGACAAGCATGCAGTGCATTAAAGTATACCATATGCACATTCAGGAAAAAAGATTGATTTTCAGAAAGGTAGAAGGGACTGATTTTGACATTGTATTAGTTAGAGAATAAAGAACGCGCAATATGAAGACATTACACCTCTTCCCAAAGATTCCTGATCTGGTCATGGATGAAAAATAATATAAGATTTTGTAAGCGTTGAGTATGCAACCTGGTCTGAAGTGAAATTGGAGTTGGGCTTAAGGCCCCATGAAACTTGGGTTTGGATTCATACCCCATTAAACTATGAATGTGTTGTTGGAAAAATGGCTAAGAGCTACACTAGTTTTTGTCAACTTTGAGCCAAAAACTAAGTGAGACCCACTTATCCTTTTGGGTGGGAATACATGGGAATGTAATATACTCCATGAGTAGATTATGGACATGTATTGAGTTGCTCTAATCCATTTAGGAGTGAATGAGAAATTGCCTCATAAACACCACTACTTGAACATGTTAAACATGGAAACAAAAGGAAGTGGTGAACTTGCTTCCCACATTGCTTGGAAGCAAAACATTCATTGGGTATAAATATACTTACCTTGGTAGTATAAGATGAGCCCCAAGGGGCATCCCACTTTTGTGGAGGAGGGAGGACCTAAATCAAGGTAGGGTCACCACCACACACACGAGCGCAAGCCGCCCCGAACCAAGCCGGGCCTGGGCTTGGGCTTGGGCTTCACGGAAGAGTTTGGGCTTGGCTCGGCCCACTACCCACTTATAATTTTTTGGAGAAATTTTATTTAATAAAATTTTCCTTTTCCAAATGGGGTGTGTCCCAAGAGGTGTGTGTCCCTAATCCCAAGAGGTGTGTCCAAAGAAGGTGTGCATCTGTTCATCTGAACAATCACTGTTCTGAACAGATGCAACCCCACCATGAAGAGACATGTTACAAGCTATTTATATGCATCTTGTCCATGACTTTTGATCATTCAATCACGGTTGCTGCATTGCATTTTCGAGTCATCATACGTAGAGAGAGTCCTGCTGCTACACTTTTGGTTCGCCTGTCACATAATTTGTGGTGCTGCAACTGTTGTGAGCTTGATCATTGTATCCTGGGAGGTAATCGCTGTTGAAGCTCGTAAGCACCATTGCGGGGGCGAATTTGTCTTAAGGACATAGTGTTTTCACACTAGCCTTGATCAATCTTCTTCTGTGAATTTCTGTGATTAATTACTTCAACAACGGAGTACGGTTTTCTACCTTCAAACAGTAAGTAATATTTCCATTACATTCTGTAGTCTTGTTTCACTGCTGTAGGAACTGTATACTATATACCGAACTATTACGGTATGTACTCTCACTAACATTTGTGTATGTTTATGTGTACATGTTATGTGGTGAACACCTGATCGCCCATGTACATCAGTAGTATCTCATGTCCAGGGTCGTCCGATGACTATCGAAGGGTCCTGGTTTTGTGTGTTAGAGCCATGATCAGGTGCAATATATGGTCAAATCAAATTTGGATTGAGGCAGTACTCAACCCGTCACAACTCATTCAAATTGAACTTCATTAGAGTTAAGTAGATAAGAGCTAAAGCACTCTAGGGAGTGCTAAAATTAGATTGTGCTATGCATAAACTTTTTTTTGCCATCAAAGGGTTCCCAACCCTTTGGACTGAACTAATTCATCTGGGTCTAGAGGGAAGCCGGATAAACTCTCTTGTAGCCCCAGTGTCGTAATACAGTTTCGAACCTACATCCTCCGGGTGCTATGGAGATTTAGTTTGACAATAATATATAAGATTGTTATATTGAGAACAGACTAGTAGAACTTATTTGGTAACATTGTATTTTGTTCGGTTCAAAAGAACAAAATCAATAGAAGCATATTGGACAGTGTTGTTGAATTTGAATCTATTATCAAAATTCAACTTGCATCTAGGTTATAATAAATACAAAAACTAAATTACCAAGAATATTTTTATATGATATTTTCAACCAAGAAAATAAAAGCCATAAGCATGTTGAATGCAAATGAAAACATGAGAAAAGAGAAAGCTGCAAATATGAAGGTCTCGATGATCAACTCATCAAATCCCAATATCACCTCCAACCAAACAAGAAAATGAAATATAATATAATATAATATAATATAATACAACTTCTCGTTGAAAACCCATGCTTTTATTGAAATGAATGATTCAATGAAAGAAACAAAAAATGAACAAAATCGATTTTCAGTTAATCACACAACAATTAATACATCATAAATAAAACCCATTCTACGTTAACATCAAGAACTTGAATAAATATGAGAGACAGAGAGAGAAGAAGGAAGACCCAATTAGAATCATATCATAGACAAAGAATTGTTTGATTGAAATATTTCAATGGAGTAACTTACTTGGTCGCGTTGCCTATTATATAAAAATAAAGATGGGGAATAATATAAATGGTCAGTTTGAAGAATTTGTTATTTTAAACATGTTTGTCATTTTAAACAAGTAACTGGTAGCTCACTTAGTGAGGTACCTCCCTTTTCCTTCCACAGAAACAATTAGGAATCAATCCTCAGCTGTAGCGCTGATGACAAGGGACCTGTGTGGGTGTATGAGTATTTACCTAAAAAGAAAAAAAAAGAAAAGCTGGTGATTTTCTGTATAAGATTAAGAAGAAAAAGGGAAGCAACCCAAACAGAAACAATTATTGATCAATCCCCGGCTATAGTGCCAATGACAAGAAGAAAAAGGGAAGCAACCCAAACACAAACAATTATGGATCAATCCTCGGCTATAGTGCCGATGACAAGGGACCTATGTGGGTGTGTGAGTATTTACCTTAAAAGGAAAAAAAAAAGAAGTGGAGATTTTCTTTATAAGATTAAGAAGAAAATGGGAAGCAAACCAAACTTGTTGGGCTATTTGATGTTTCGAACAAAAAATCAAAACTTCTTACAGTTAAATTAATCAAGCTAAGGGCCTAAGTATCGCATGATTGGTATGTATTGCGATGCATTTACAATATCAATGTAATGGTAGCTCAGTTGGTGAGGCACCTCCTTTCCACAAATGGTGAGGGACTTGTGTAGGTGTGAGTGTGAGTATTTACCTTTTAAAAAGAAAAAGAAAAGAAAAGAAAACGGATGTTGCCCCATGGTTTTCTTTGTGACAAATGCACATAGGTATCAACATGTCTGGATTCTTTGAGTCTCCACTTTAGAGAAATTCTGAGTAGAAGTGGATTCATAGTAGGGACTATCTATTGGAAATCCAAGTCATTCAAAATGAACACTCTCATCGTATAGGAGATTTTCTAAAATTTTACTCCAATATATAACTTGGCCCCACTGTGACAGTAATCATATGATGAATCACTTGACTACAATATGACTTGTCCAATGACCAATCTTATGGTGAGGACAACTTCTTATCGAATAAGGCATCACTCACCTATTGTTATTTGCGCATGTAGAGC
Organism: Cinnamomum chago; assembly: GCA_038049695.1. NCBI lineage: Eukaryota > Viridiplantae > Streptophyta > Magnoliopsida > Laurales > Lauraceae > Cinnamomum > Cinnamomum chago. Next base: position 24,992,760 of record CP142453.1, on the reverse strand, counting down.
TCTCATCATTTTCGAAGAGAGAGAGAGAGAGGGAGAGAGAGAGAGAGGAGATTTTAACTCCAATGTGCAGTTATTCCCTGCGAAAAACAACTTTTGTTTGTTTCCAAAATCTCTTCCCACCAGCATCATTTCTTGGGTTGTGTGCAAGGATGAAAATGTTTGGAAGGATGAATCAAAACACAATCCCTCATTCCGTATCCCCTTGGAACAGGAGAATGTTCCAATGGAATTATGCCAAACAGGCCCTGAGAGATCATTTGTTCCATGTAATAGAATTACTGGAAATTCCAAGACACTGTCTAGGAGTGGTTATAATTAAGGAAACAAGAGTCAATATCCTCGGATCATATACAAATAAACAAACTTTAGAAACTAAAACTTCTCCTGTTAATAAAAGCACATGAGGAAACAACCAGAGACATCAAAATCACCTTAACATGGAGAGCAAATTAAGGGAGTTATTTGACGAAACAACTACTCTAATATTTGCTGAGATTTCAGCTTAATGACCCACACTTCTTGTGCTGGTTGACCCAACAAACTACGAAGTTGGTCGCTCAAATGACCACCCCGTAGAAGCTGAAGGCCTACAGCATTGGGTGCATTGCACTGGTGAACCCCCAAATATATTGATTTCTCAAGGGATTTGGAAAAGTGTCTCCGATATTGAAAAGCATGTTAGGTATAGAGGGGAACATTTCAGCCCATTCCATCCTAGAAACTTTGCGTTAGGGAATAAACTTGAACAAGTAAAAATGAAAATAAACCATGAAATAATCAACTCTTTCACGACAAAAGGGGTTGCAAAGTTGGCTGGCAACCCTGTGTGCCACCAGGCTACCCAGGGATCCAGCCCTGGGTTTGCCACCCTTCCCACCTCTTCCTCTTCCACGAAATAATCAACTATTCCTCTTTCCACTTGTGTGCACTCTCTCCTCGACCAGAGCAGACAGATGGTACAAAACTAGGCAAACAGGCCCCTTGAGAATCTGCCATTTGGTGCAACGTGGAACCATGGAACATTTGGACCAATTTAGGTACCCGGCACCTGAGTTCATGCTGACTGGCTGATACTCCGACCCTTTTAGATCCTTGGAACTTAGTCTGCATTGCAAATAACTAACCTACAACTGGTTTATGGGACATGTGTAACTTGCATGTAGAAAACATGCAACCTGTTTACAATGATGAAGTAGGTCCCCATATCCATCCACCTATGGGGGGTACTGGTTTGCAGAATTTGGACCATTCATATTCAATTTGAACGATCTTTTTCTGGCCACAAATTGGATTGCATCATCCATTCAAAGATCTTCAGATGCAATCCATCCATGGATGGTCCACAATTTCAATGGAATGGAATAAGGTACACGTACCACGTCAGTTCACTCTCCTCTTCAACGCCTTATTTTTTCTGCTTCAGCTCAACAACACCAAAAATTTGAAAAAAAAAAAAAAAGTGAGGATGTAAACTACTTTTTCATATTCTGGTATACTTCTCTTCAACAGAAGTATGGGAATAAACAACTTTTTCATCTTCCATTCTCAGCACGAGTATGTCCCTTTCTTTCTTTCTTTACATCTCTCTCTAGTTACCAAGTAAAAAAATGAATGATGGTTCTTAAACAGTTATGACCCATCCGCTAGCTCACCTTATGTGTATTACAGGTAGTACAAGACAGATATGTTTAGACAATTAGTTAATGATGTTTGTGTGATCTCAAGGGCGGGGAAGGTTTTCGCCTGTGTTTAAATGAATCAATCCTAACCATCAAGATACAAGTCAAGGCAAAAACTATAGACACCGACATCATGAGTATGAGATCTGCTCCACTGCAAGGGGCCCATGTTGACACTGGTACTCCCATGCTAACAGTTGCAAAACCAGCTCTTGACTGCTTTCGCCTGGTAATCAAACAGTTAATATCAGATAAATGCCTGTAAAATATTTATTGCCAAAAAATAAGAAAGAATACTCAATATATTTATAACCACCCACCTAATGTAATGAAATAGAATAATATCACTCTCAATCAGAACAAGAAAGAAAAATAAGAGACTTTCTATACAATTTGCACCATTGATCCACATAGGTAAATAGAAATATAAAAAATTGGGTATTTTGATTGAGATATAATTTAAGGTACATAGGGATGTACAAGAAGAATACATTCTTCTTGACTTTGTAATAATAACCTCACATTTGGGGCAACTTTCAGCATTTACAGATAACCTCTGATTTGTCAATTTAGCTACTATAAGCTCTAAGATGGGTCATGGGCTAGTTTCTAGGAAAGGCCTTCGCACTTTTTTAATCTAAAGTGGACCAAGATAAAGGCCTCCCCCTTTCTTCTTTCGATAAAGGTCAGGAAGACTCTAGGCTTTCAAACAGTCCCAGTTGCAGCGAAGGAGTGCCGTATTCAGTGGGGTCGACGAGGTCGCTGTCTGAGGGATTCCCTTCGGGTGATGATGATATCAACAAGCTATCTTTGACAGATGACGCCTCCAGTCTGGATAATCCAGTGGTGACCGGACCTCTTGGAGATCGGCAGGATATACGGAGCATCCAACGAGAGTTCTACACCCATCAAAGCCTCATATCCTTCCAACTCCTTTCGGTAGCAACCGAGGATAACTTCAGCTTCGTTGCATAGTGGTATTCCAAAGGTCACAGTGGCAGTGAGTCCTTCTACAGATGATAGATCTGACGGTGCCGAGAGGCTGTCAGCTACTTTGTCACGTCCGCTGCGACTAGGGAGTGATCCAGGGGTGGGTCGATACTTACCGTCTGTGAATCAGGGATGGGTTTCTGTCCTAAAGCCAGTAGAGAGGATTGAGGGAGTTACAAGGCACATCCCTGTTGATTCTGAGATAGGTTCTTATTCTCTGAATAATGACAGAATTTCATTGCCTACTCCAAAAGAAGGTACTGTCTTTAAAGATCTCAAGGGTAAAAGCAAAAACCGGCAGGGGAATGAATTATTCTTCTGGGATTCAAGTTAAGAGGTACACCCCACTTTCTGATGACAGTCTCAATCCTTGGTTGTTACAGAAAATCAGACAGTGTGGAGAAGTAGTGGGCATTACTGTGGACAATAACAAGGCAGGTTGGGAGAGTCTTTTGGCTTTTGCTCGTGACAGGGACAAGGAAAACAGGGAAGCAGTTTCTGAAGTGAGGTCAAGGAAGACGGGTTCTAGGAAGCTAAAAAGGTCTGGCCCGTTCCGTGAATTGTGAAAAAAATCAACACTCACGGTGCAAAAGCAGCTTAAATAAGAATTCCAACGAGTTGCAGGGAGCTGACAATGGTTATTTATGAAGATCATTTCGTGGAATGTTCATGGCATGGGAAATCGCATAAAGCGGGCGTCTATAAAAGAGGTAATCCGTAGTTCCTATACTGATATTCTTTTCATTCAAGAATCCAAACTTAGTTCTGTGCAGGATTCTATTGTTAAAGAGATTTGGGGTAACCGCGCGGCTGGGTGGTGTGGTTGTGATGCAATTGGTTCTGCAGCGGTTATTTTGATAATCTGGAACAAAAGGTCCTTCACTGTTAGAGTCGGTGGATTACAGTTTTTTCATTGTTGTTGGAAGAGATAAGTAGCGGTTCAGTATGGATGGTGACCTCGGTCTATGGACCTACTGACAGAAGGTTGAGGGAATCTTTCTGGGAGGAGCTGGATTCCATTCGGATGAACTGGACAGGGCCTTGGTGCATAAGTGAGGACTGGAATGTTGTTAGATTTCCGTCTGGGAAGTTGGGAGGTAATACATTTTCTGCTGATATGATTGGTTTTCCAGACTGGATAAATAAACACTCTCTTCAAGATCTTCAGTTGGGTGGTGCCAAGTTTACCTGGTCCAATCATCAGTGGCCCCCCACCATGTTGCGTTTGGACAGGTTCTGTATCTCCAGTGATTGGTTAGAACTTTTTCCAGAGTCTGCCAGATCGCTCTTCCTAATCCTATTTCTGACCACTGCCTGATCCTCCTTGACACTAAGTGCGAAAGATGGGGTCCCTCTCCTTTTCATTTCGAACTTCTGTGGTTTGAGGAAAGTCAATTCGCTGGTCTTATCAGAAATTGATGGAAAGATATAATGTAGAAGGTTGGGCTGGTTTTAAACTAGCTTCTAAACTCATTAAGCTGAAAAAGAAAATTAAAGAACGGTTCAAAAACCATTTCGGGGAGGTGAAGACTGCCAAAGCTAACATTTACGAAGAAATTCAAAGCCTAGATATCCGTGAAGAATCTCATCAATTATCAGAGGATGATTAGCTAGGAGAATATTTATAAAAGAGGCTTTTGTCAGGAAAGTTAAGGAGGAGGAAATTAAATGGAGGCAAAGGTCGAGGTGCTGATGGTTAAAGGAAGGGGATAAGAATTCCAGATTTTTCCATGGGTTAGCTTCAAATAGACTGTGAGAAGAAACAAGATTTCTTATTTGATGGATGGTAGGGTTAGAAAAGATGATCGAGAGGACATCATCAATCACATCACAGGTTTCTTCTCTGCGCTTTATACTAAAGATCATTGGGACAGGCCTTCTTTGAACAATTTAACTTTCGATAGTTTGAGTGAGGTAGACAGCTCTTGGGCTTGAAAGAGAATTCGAAGAGGAGGAAGTTAGATCAGCTATCTTTGATGTTGGAGGGGACAAAGTGCCGGGTCCAGATGGATTCTCAATTGCTTTTTTCCAGCGATTTTGGGATATTACTAAAGTGGATCTTTTGGACTTCTTACCGCAATTTCATGAGAGAGGAAAACTCTCCAAGAACATTGGTGCGTCCTTCATTGCCCTAATTCCTAAGAAGATTGGGGATTGAAGGACTTCAGACCTATATGCTTATTAGGAAGCATTTATAAAATGTTGGCGAAGATTTTGGCGGGAAGATTGAAAAAGGTAATGTCCTCTATCATCTCCCACTCGCAGGCTGCTTTTATTAACAGGAGGCAGATTTTGGATTGGGTTCTCATTGCTAACGAATGAATTCATTCTAGGCAGAGATAAGGAGCCAGGTATTTTGTGCAAGCTTGACTTGGAGAAGACTTATAATAGAGTAGACTGGGGATGGATGGGGCCGTATGGGCTTTGGAGCCAAATGGCAGGGATGGATGTTGTAATGCCTTTCTTCCGCTAGATTCTCCATCCCAATAATCGGTTCCCCAAAAGGTTTTTTTCAAACTCAAAGGGGCCTTCACCAGGGTGATCACCTTTCTCCGTTTTTATTCACCATTGTAAGTGAAGCTCTTAGTAGGATGATTTCGGCAGCGGGCGAGGCTAATCTCATTAGCGGCTTCAAGCTGGCTACCAATGGTTCGACAATCACTCATCTTCAGTTTGTGGACGACACACTTATTTTATGTGCAGCAAAAGAGGATCAAATCAAGAATGTGGTTGCCATCTTAAGACGTTTTGAAGCAGTCTCGACCTCGGGTCTCAAGGTGAAATTTTTAAGAGTGATTGTTGGCATTTCAGTGGCAAAGCCCTTCCTCAAGGGGCTTGCCAACATTATGTGGTGTAAGGTGGCCTCTTTTCCGATTTTATATCTTGGTTTACCTCTTTGCTTGGGTAGTGCTCCTAAATCAATATGGAATCCGGTTGTGGAAAGGATGGAACAAAGATTGGATTCTTAGAAAGCAAGATATTTGTCTTTTGGGGGTATAATTACTCTAATTCAGTCAGCTCTGGCCAACCTCCTGATATATTTTATGTCGATCTTCAAATGTCCGGCGTCGATTATAAAGCGTATTAAGAAACTGCAAAGGGATTTCTTGTGGCAGAGTAAAAGTGATAAGAAAAAGTTTCACCTAGTTGATTGGAATTACGTTGTAAGCCTAAGAAGGAGGGAGGCCTTGGCTTTAGGCCTCTAAGGCTAATGAATCAAGCTCTCTTAGGTAAATGGTTATGGCGTATGGGGGAAATCTCTGATAGTCTATGGAGGCAGATTCTATTAGCAAAATATAGTGTGAAAAGAAATGGTTGGGATATTTCTGGACCATCTTATAGATCCTCTGGAGTGTGGAGAGGCATTCTTTCTGTCAGAGATTTGTTTGCCATGCATATCAGATATAAAATTGGCTCTGGTGAAGAGGTCTTTTTCTGGATTGATGTTTGGATGGGGGATAGTCATAGGCCCCTTTTGGTTGAATTCCCGGATTTATTAGATGTACTTCTAATCAATTGACTAAGGTTAAAGACTACATGGTCACAAACAACAATCGAATTTCTTGGGGCCTGATATTTAGAAGAAATTTGCTGGAAGCTGAAGTGGAAAATCTATTTTGCCTTCTTCAAAGGTTAGAGCACATCTTCATTCGACAAGAAGGGAGTGACTGCAGAGTGTGGATCCCATCTCAAGATGGGGTTTTCTCGATTTCTTTGTTCTTCTCAACCCTGCCGACCAACTCCAATTCCAAGAACCACTTTGGTTAATAAAAAATAATAAAAAAAAAAATAATAATAATAATAAATAATAATAATCCAAGAACTAGTTTGAACACTCGTGGAAATATAAGGTTCCTCCTAGGGTGATTGCTTTGGGTGGTTAGTGCTTCGAGGCAGTATTCTCACTTTGGACATCCTCCGCAAGCGTAGAGTGTTGGTGATCAATGCTTGCCCACTTTGTATCTCTGCTGAGGAATTAGTGGCTCAACTCCTCCAATGTGCAATGGCCCAAGATATTTGGAATTTGCTCCTTGGTAGCTTTGACTATAGATGGGTTCTTCCTTTGTCCATTCATGATCTTTTTGAAGCTTGGATGTTTGGGTCAGGGTCTTCCAAAAGAAAGATTCTATGGTGGGCTTCCTTTTTTGCTACTATTTGGGCTATTTGGAAAGAAAGAAACCGGAGAAGCTTTGAAGACAAATCCTCCTCTATGTCGGCTGTCTTCATCAGATCAAAATTTCATGCTGCTTCGTAGGTTTCGGTCCTCCCAGAGTTTTGGGAAATGTCTATTGATGTAATCTTACGTAATTGGAGAGAGGTGACTTCTTAACTCTTTGGGGTCCCTTGGGTTTAGAGTTAAGGCCTTCAGGCTTTGGAGAGATTTTTGTTCCCTCCCCCTCTCCTTTGTGTTTTCTTGTTTTTGGTTGGTGTTTTCCGGTCTTTTTGGTATTTTTCATTGCTTTCCAGTATATTTCTTTTTGTATTGCCAAGCTTTTCCTTAATACAAGTTACTATTCAAAAAATACATGTGATGATATGCAGAAATACCAATATCCAGCATTCATACAGAAATAGGACACGTAGATCAAGATTTTAGGAGTATATTTACTAGCAACAAGATGGAAGACCTCCTAAAATTTACTTATGCAAGATGAATATGAACAAGGACCATGACCAATTCGGCTCTTTTATTTTATTTTATTTTTAACGCAACCCAGAGGTTGTAAGTTTGAGTCATGTTAATGATAAAAAAAAAAGGTGTCAATTTGCAGCTCATCACCATACATCACATTTGCCCACCAATCCAGACTGTTCAAATTATAGGCCTCCAATGACAACGATGATTATGGTGGATGGCCAACAAAGTTTGAGGAATACTAAGCTAGATTCTAAGACCAATTAGGGCTGAATGTGGGGTTGGACCTGAGGCCAGATTGGACCAACACAAAATATAGTGGGTCCAAAACCAGGGATCAAGACCAGATTGACCAGAATACTACAATGATGGGTCAAAGGAAGATCTGGATATGATCAAACGATCGTATCTGTAAGAGGACTGAAGACTCACTGAGACTTGCAACTGCTATATCTACATGAGCTCTTTCCCATGCTTACCCCATCTCTATAATTTATTTTGAAGTCGATTACAAATAAGTTAAATGATCTTTAGGTTATAAAGATGGATCTGGATCATATCCGATTTAATAGTTAATACAATCAGGCATGTGTCAAGCATTGATCCTGGGATTGGGACTCAGGCCTGGAGCGCAACCTCATTAATAAAATTGGGTTTGGGTCTAGCTGGACACAACACAAACCCACCTGGTTAAATCCTTAATCACAATATCCTACAACTACAGGTGGCGACATCCTGAATGGAACTTTCTTAGAGACATGACGATTAAAATAAACCAAATTTCTAAACTGCATCAACTTTCCACGGCTGATGAACTTTATCATCAACAGGGTTTTGGCTGTGCACTTCAGAACCAATGAACACTTCAATCTAAAAAATACCATGCTATTGTTTCTTTAAAATCACAATACTTGGTTTCCTTAAAATCCAGCATTTATGTTTGGCTGTTGGACCACTATAGTTTACCAATGAAAGACTGTCAAGTGTCAATGTTTCAATGCTAATGAAAGAAGATATTTAAGCATTGTGCATACTGTCTTTATAAAAGAAAAGTATAGCATACTTAAACTAATACTTGCGAGACGAGAGGGCTCTGGTGATGAGAGTGATTCAGTTCAGAACAACAAGGCTCCAACGAGAGAGCAGAGAAAAGAGAGGGAAGATACCAAAGGGGATTGAGGCGAGACCATGAAAGAGACAACGGCTCCAACGAGAGAGCAGAGACAAAAGAGGGTTCAGGCGAGACCATGAGAGACGGTTTTCTATTTTCTGATGAAAAAGATTTGGGGAGGGATGGGGATTTTCTTTTGTTATAGTTTTGTGAAGAAATTGCAATAAGGCCCTTACTCTTTTAGACTATCATAAATCATAGCTGGAACAGGAGCATGATCTAATACAGTAACATACCGCACGAAGTTCTTGATCGAGTTCCATAAAGAAGCACGGCTTTGCCTGCTGCTCATTTCATGTTTGTCTATGTTGTCATGAAGCGTCCCTGCAAAGAAATAACGAAGGAAAACCTGAAGAATCTCAAGTGAAACTGAACATCACATCTTTCAAGAAAATATAATCAGTTACCCTTTGGTGGAATGGAATGGTCCGTATAGGATGACTTAAGTGAAGCCAAATTTTCAACAAGTGAGCGCTCAGTATCACTGTCATAACCATGTGATAAGTTAATATAAGTATCAATAGTAAATACTCGCATGTGTAAGGAAATACAAATACAACCCAAGGAACACCTAAAGACAGTTGAGTTACAGTTGCATTATACTATATTAAATAAAATTACACCTATGGGCAAGTGTGATTTGGTGAAACTCTCTACACTCATGTAGACCAACTGACCACTCACAGAATGTCACAATTATGCATATCAATGATTAACACTAGTGCAAACTACCATGTATCTTATTGTGAAATATTGTAGATTATCCAATAATCATCATCATCAAAGCCTTGTCCCCTCTTAGATTACTCAATCATGTTAAAAAATACATTAATTAAGCGCGTGTATCTAGATCGGATGAACGCTAAATAATAGCACTAAATATAATGGCCTAATAGATAGAGAAGACTCATGCAGGGAGAAATCAATTGATCAATAATAATAAAAAATCGTGTCTCCCAATTCTCTCCTCTCTGGTATTGTCTTTGATTGCAATTGTTGTTGGCTAGTCCTAGAAGGAAAGCTAACTGCACCCATTCTTTAGAAGTGTAGACGGGATAAGTGCTCCCACATGAAATTCTTTCACGCGCAAGGGAGTATTCATGTGGACAAAGAGTAGCCCGTAATGGAGGCCCAAGCCCAAGCTTAAGACCCAATTCATCGAAGTCTACAATGCTCAAGTCTATTTGTAAATATCTATTAGATTTTTTTTCAATATCTTTTCACATCAGTTAGTATCTTTTAGATAATATTAAATATCTTTCTTAATACTCAGAATTCTCTTCTTTTTCTTTTTTTTTTTTGGTTTGATTATACTTTTGGCATTCACTATGTATAAATACCAACAGAGGAAAAGATAGCTTTTCATTATCAATAATTTGAGCTTTATCTCTCTTACTTGGGTGTTTCCACTCTCCTCAACCAAGAAACTGGATTGGCTCACTTGAGAATTCCCAAGTCATTGACACCAACGGCATCTCCACAGAGAGATTAATGGGCAACAATACACCAACCCACCTGATGCCCAATTTACAATCTGATGGCATCAGACCCCTTCCTTCAGCAGATCGGGCAACCAGTATGTACCCAAACAGCATCAAAGTATGGAATAAGGAATACATGTGGTTCATGTATGGGCGGTGTTATCTTTTATTATTTATTGCTGAAGCTGGTAAATTCTTGCAACATTTTTTTTTTTTGCTTGGGGATTATGCATTTATGCCATTCCAAAATCTCCTTGGCCATCTGTCTGTTACATAATCATCTACATGTTGTGGACTTGATAATGTTTAGAAGCCAATACATTACAAGAAAATTAATGGCTACCTACTCTAAATATTTCTTTTGATCTTGGATGGCTTGATAACACCACTGTTAATGAATTCCAACTACCCTTTCCTTCCAAAATTTTTTTAACAGACTCAGACCAATATAAGAAATTAGTCTTGTTTAACTTTACTGTTGTGATCTGGAGACTTGGATAATTGGATTCTACACTTGATTGAGATTTGTAAGCTATCCTCATCAGACTATTCAGGCTTATTAGTTCCATCCATTTACAGTGGAAAGAATAGTTCGAAAAAATAATAATCTCAATTATCGTACTGAACATAAAAAACGAAGCACATACATCCTAAAAGTCATACTTTCAGCAGAAAAAAAAAAAATTCTGTTAAATTCTTTATATAAATTAAAACAAGTGTTTTTAAATTCTTTAAATTCTTCACTTGAGTAACAAGTATTGCAGCACCAAATCACAACCTCGTTCCAACCTCTTTCACCACCCCCCAAAAAATCAGATATGAACTCAGTACAGGCCTGAGCAGCAAGCCAGTTCCGGATAACTACCGTCTCTTTCAAATTTAATTGTTTCGACTGATGGAAAAAGGACATTTAGGGGTTGTGTACAAGGACTTCTCGTGACACTGATTTTATTTTTTTTTTCCGTGGAATGTTGGAGGTAAAAGAGATCATACCTCAAACAACTCCAGAAAATTCAAATAAACACCACCAATATTTTCTAAAAATTGTCAGCTTCCAGAAGCCCATGTTTGCATATAAATATATATGTATGTATGTATGTATGTATGTATGTATGTATGTATATATATATAGAGAGAGAGAGAGGAATTCTACAGAATGCCCCTCTCAAAAAGGGGCCTTTTTGCCCCTCTCTAACTTCCAATAAGAAGAGAACTTCGGAATTAATATTGCTTGAAAAGAGGAGCCGTCTCACTTGGAGAGATAATAGGAAATATATAGGAACTTGAAAAGAGAGATTTGAATTAAGAGAGAGATGTTATCTCCTATTTGGCTCTTCTTTATTTCCCATAGTGGGGCACACCAGTAGATAAAGCTCTCCCCACTATGAAATCAAAAGAGAGGATAGTGATCATTTAAATAGTAGGCCCAGCATATTAGGCATTATTAATTGATTTGAATTTTTTGAAGTGTTTTATAAATTTCTATTATCCTAGATACAAATGATCTAGTGATCATTTAATAGTTGGCCCAACTCCTATTGAGTGAATATTGATGAGTAACATAAGAGCGGAAGCCTTTTCTTTTAATTGGATTAGATTTTTATAAGTGGGCCCATCAAGGAGTTTCACAAATAGCTCCACCGATTTAGTCTTGCTGTGTATTTATTTGGAGATGGAAAGCCTTCTTTCAAGGAGAAAAAGTAGGGAAGATCAGTGATTATTGTTAGTTGCGATGTGGTAAAGTGGAAAGGTGTTCAAGAAATTTAAAGAGGGAGAAAAAGTAGGAAAACAAGGTGCTTTATGAATTATGACAACTCACGTGAACTACAACATTAAACTCTTCTCTTCTTATTCATTCAAAACTTGGGGCGTTTTTCCTTTATAAAACGCCCAGGCGTCATATATATGGAGAGAGAGAGCAAACGACACCTTGTACTCAGGAGAAGGGTGAAATATTGAAATCACCAAGCTGACATTAATTATTATCATGTTCAATGCCATCATCCTGATTTCGAATTAACTTTAGAAACGCATGAAACTACATAACAGGCATGCAAAGTGTTTATTTTATTTTGTTTCCAAGTTAAAATACAGGCACAAATAATCGAAGTCCTTGGTTCCATTGCTACTTTGAGTATCATTACTATTCTCAAACAGAAGATGCAGCCAGAATGTATGAAGGCTTGTAATAAATTTTGAAATCATATGAAAGGGGGCATGGAGACAAAAGGTGAAGGACTAAACCTGATGGTTTTTGGAATCTTAATGCTCACGACAAAATGATGATCACCACGAATAGAAGGTTTTTTAATATTAGGAGCCCCCATATAGGGCAACTTTATTGTTTCTCCAGGTTGGATTCCAGGAGGAATCTGAAGATCCCTCAATCCGTCAATTGTTTCCACCTGCAATTAGTCAGGTGCTTCTATGTAAATTACAACAATTCATATAATTTAAAATCAATCCAAAGGGATAATGCAAAACAAGCATATGAAAATTTTAAACTCAAACCCTGTCGAGAATTAGCAAATCAGGTCAAGTTCATTAAAACAACGCACTTAATTTAATAATTGCTTATCACTTTTCTTATGAAAGCTAAAAAAGACAGATATACGAAGGTTACCATCCTATTTTAAATCAGCATGAATACAAGTATCCAGGTACTAAAAGAATTGAATACAATAGTAAACCCCAACTTTGTGCTTAAGATAACTAAAGATTGATTACAACTAGTTGCTCTAATCATGCAAACTAAATATTGATAACAACTAGTCGCTATAATTATATATATAAAAGAAATGTTTAAAATAGCAATACCAAAAGGAGTATCACCAAGCTCAAGAAAGTAATGCACAGCAATTAATGATTGTAGAAATCTGTAACAATATGATTGCCCAAGAAAGAATCTAGAAAACGTAAAACATCCAAAATATTAGAGAATATTAGATCTTGAGATTTTCTTCTATTTGCATTCTCAAGTAGAATATGGGCATGAACCAGGCTTTTTTTCTCAGGACTGGTAAAGCATCTACTAGACCTCAAAAGGTCATAAAGTAATATATATATATATATATATTAAAAAACTAAAACAACAATGCTATGAGCATTTGAAATCAAGAAAGGGTAGCTCTAAAGCCCAAATCAGGATTTTTATAGAACTACATTGACTTCTAAAAAAATGAAAAAGAAAGTAAAACTAAAACCAAAAGGGCTGAAAAAAATAAATAAATCTAACTAAGATTGGATGCTTTTGAGATTTACATGCTCTTTGGGATAGATCTAACCTCAAATTAGTATTTGCAGTGCATTGATTCAGTAACGTTTAAAACAGGAAGAACAAAGAAAAAAAAATAAAAAATGAAAATAAAGCCAAGACATACAACATGGAGAAAATCATGTCCAATGTTGAACGAAAACATTCTTCTTTTATTTTTTTATTTTTTGTGCGGACTGGAAAAGGTTTATATACAGAAAAGGCTGAAAGAGATCAACTCATAAAACATAATTCCACCGTGACAAAGGAAATGTACAAAAAGGTTAGACAAGCCTCTGCATGGGAAAAGTAATCTGGTTGCCAAAATTTTGCTTAGCCAAATGATAAACTTTGTCATTAGCAATTTGATGCATAGGGGCGATAAAGACAGTGACCCCCATCAGTTGCAGTTTTTTTCCCCTATTTGAATCCAAATAAATAAAATCCAAATCATCAGCATTACATGATTAGGAAGTGCCACCTGAAGTTAAAGAAGTGATGCATGAAAAAAATGGAAAAGAAAAAACCCTTAAAAAAGTGAGGGTGAAAACCATTCCAACAGTTGAATGCTCTAGTTGCTTGCCTATTATTTGTTTCTATCTAAAAGCTCCCCAAAATTCTGATCTTAAGAGATTTCCTTAACCAGTAGATGACCTCTCAAAAATAGAAACACCAAAAAGAGTAAGTAAAAGAAAATGACCAATAATAGTCATCCAGCTGTTGCTGTTCTTGCCTAGATAAATCACTTGAATTGTGGAGTTCCATATAGCAAGTTTTTACCTATAAATAGAATTCATTGCATAGATACGAATCTTTTCCCCATGAGATTTAGGATACAAACTATTTGTATCAAATCTTAGGATTTTAACAGCTAGGCCTAGGGCAATATTTAAAGGGGAAACAAAACTAATGTAGCTGATGAACATAATGAATATACAAGAACAATTATCAGCTGCAATGTACATAGATGAGTGGAGTACCATTTGGCTGTCAAACATAGGTTAAAAAGCTCATATCAGTAACAGACATGGTTAGATATACTCAACCTAATGCTAAGGTCGAACAAGTCCATGCATATGGGAACCACTTTTAATTATGACAAACTCTTCCTTCAATGGATATGATACGTGTCGAGCTTACACATGTAGAAATGTGCTACTCACCACTGGATTAAACTACATCTTCAATTAACGGAGTTGATCTCACAAGAGACAGTTCAATCAACAGTCAATATCACTCTTCTATGGTTATTTTTAAGATCCATGTCACAGGGCAAGGTTAAGATCCAAATGTTTGTTCGTTTCATTGTTGTACCACTGATTTTCTCAACAATATCATACAAATAATAAGGCCAAGTGACTACAATTACCCCCCTTGTGAGGAAATAGAAAGAAAAACTGCTATTCTTGATCATCTGTGACAGGGAGCCAAAGTGGTTCAAATTGCAAATATCTTGAAAGGAAATGAATTTTTACAGGTAATAATAAATTTTTATTAAAAATGAAAGCTGTACGGTAAAGACTAAAGAGAAATGAATTTCATTCAGTTCTAGTGCATATGAAATTCAAAGTATTGACAGGGTTTCAAATAATGATGAAATACATGTATAACACAGTGCCTCTAATGAAGTTTCACTGCAAGCTATAGTTACCTTGACTACTGTTCCTAGTATTGCTTCAGTATAATCAATACTAATTTTTGAATAAAGGTTAACACCATCCCTTTGAATTCCTGGTTTTTCATTGACATGGCAAAAAATATAGAGGTCACCCCCCACGTCCCTGCATCAAAAGAAACAAGAAAAATCACCAATGCTTTCTGAGCCGAGAATTCTGTCGAGCTCTAGATTTGCAGCTGTCATCAACTGTGACACCAGCAAGTTAAAATCATAAGCTCTGAAGTAATCTAAATAGAATAGTTAAGTAAGAAAATAAATATCGTCATCAGCAGCACACAGTAAAATCTTATCCCTCAATCTGGGGTCAGCAAAACTGTTTAACATATTTTAATGCACACAGGTGTCTTGAACCCAAGACCATTTGGTTGCTTAATAAGAAAATAAAAAGAAATAAAGTCAAAGATTGCAAAATAAAATCAAAGGCAAATGCAATTGAGAATGCCTAATTGAAGGTCCAAAAAGGCTAAAAGAGACAAAGGATGGATAGACATGAAGGAAGATTTACTTCATATCCCTAAGCAAGGAGAAAGTCAAGAATGTCATCATTCAAAATCGGGGAGAGAGAGAGAGAGAGAGAGAGTCAAACTAACATTTGAAACAAAACAAAGCAAAATGAATGTCTGATGTAAATGAAAAACATAAAAAAGGAATAAAAGACAGCACGATTGTCAAAATAATGGAACGACAAAATAAAAGAAAAAAGAATACATATATAAAGAAAAAGGAATACATCTCTAAGGATGATGTGCATGGATTTTTTTTTTTTTTCCGTCTTCTTCTTAATGATGTGAATGAACATTCTTTTAAGAAAATGTTATGAAGGTAAGAATCAACCAAGATAGACATGGAATCAGTGATGCATCATGCATGTATACGTACATACATAAATAGATAAAGCTTCGAGTGTACACACAGCATGAATATATACAATAATATGTCTAGATGTGGATACACATAATGCATTAGTACGGACAGCATATATACATATAACCAATATTTCTGTCTGTAAATACTAGTGTAAAAATACACGAAGCTACAAGCCGATTCTAAAATGCTTGTCAATTTCATTTTGCAAGCATAGGTTTTCAACAAACTCAGCATGGTAAACACAACAGGAAAATACACTTTTCTGATAACAGCAGATATCCATTTCATTGAAATTCAACATGACTTCAAACAACTGAAATTTGGAAAATGCACAAACAGGATTTTTCAATGAACTACGAAGTAGAAACCAAAGAAACACTCAGTGCACTTAGCTTCATATGAAATGGCATTTATTGGTGAAGGGAAAAATGGTTTTTTCACTACAGGTCAGAGAGAGAAGATAAGACAACTTCAGGTCTCACATCCCATAACCCTCGATGGGCAACACTACATGTGGACTTCCAAGTTATATAATACATGTGGACTCACAGAACTGAAAGCAATATTAACTTCCAAGTAGTTATAATGTTATATAGGACTGCTTCCACACTATCAAAACAATCTTAATAGGACCATTCAAAAAAACATGAGCATTTGCGCCACTGCAAAGGGAGACCTTCAAAATATACAGTGTGCACCTTGACAGAATTATATCCGACCTCCATGAAGATGCTCATCAACTCCTTTTCCAACACACACCTGAGGTGCTTTTCAGTTTTGCTGTGCATTTGACAAGCCAACCAAAGTTTGAAATATTAAACATGAACAACATTTGCCATCATGCACACAGCACTGTCCTCTACATAAAATTTCACCAGGAATTCTATCAGAAAAATATCATCAAGAAAATTGCGACTTTGGAGTCTGACCGCTCCAGTGGCTGCCACTTATTTTGCATCAGCAGTTGATGGGGAGACAGCAGATTGCAGCAATGATTTACAACTAATTTCACCGACAAGTTAAGCACATATCTCTAGTTGACCTTCTGTTCAATCACCCATAATCCAGCATCCACATTCAACAACTTTGTCTCTTCAATTATGTTCTTATCAAACACCAATGTCGCCTGGTATGTGCCACTTAAGTCAGCACAATCCACTTCACAATTTGCCAATGCATTTTTTCTGCAATCCATATTACCTACGACTACACAAGTGGCACGTGAAATGTTCTAGTCATGTTCACAACATAGCATACATCATGCTACCTGTAATATCTTGAGTTACCTGGGCCCCAAGATTAGTTTGGCCCAGGTGGGATCTAAATCGATAACTTAGAATGGAATTAGAAGTTGCCTCACGGTGAATCTTTTTTCTAGAAAGGAAAGATCAGGAGTTGTTATACAACTCTAATTAGGAAGATATGAAAGGACTAGGACTATGTCTTCTCTTCATATATATAAATAAACCAACGATCCCTGTTGTATCCAATTCCTTTGGAGAAATTTTGAGAGAGAGTCTTGTGGCTGCAATTTAGGAGAAGGAGAGGAAGGCTGACTGATGTCCTATTCGCGTCCACATATTGCAAAGGCGACGATCGTTTATCAAAGGTGAGTGGATCTTCCTAATTAATTAGTGATTAAGTAGATGGTTGATATTGTGATGTGATTTAGATATTTTGTGTTAAGAAGATCTGTTGGTCAAGGAATCATATGTTATGTATATTTTGTACTAAAAATATCCGTTTTGGTTATGAGATCACATGTTAATGGATATGGAAATCATACATGTAGAAAGGGGATGCAGATACATGGAACATGTTTGAATTCTGTTGAAACAGAGACTGGGCGGCAGTGCTGTAATTGATATTGGAGAGTTATGGGACCCCATGGCCCACCTGATCCTAGATCAGGTCCAGAGATCTGGTAAGGCACTGCTGGTCGACCATGGTAGTGCTGGATTGAGACAGAGTGGGAGCCATCTGGTCCACTATCTTATTGCACCTACTGATTGGAGGCGAACATCTTGTAGGAAAAAGGGATGAGGTAGACAGTCTTTGTGGATCATAAGGTTGACCTGATCAAAGATCAGGACCCCACATCTTGAAGGGGACCCATGGTCGACCATAGGGAACAAGGACATCTTGGGTTTGGACCAGTGGGTCCCACTGTCCAATAGAATTAAAAGAAACCAGACGTGAATGAAGTATAAATTGATGTCGACATGCACTGTGGGACCCATCAGGGGATCTGATCAAAGATCAGAACCCCACATCTGAAAGGGGGCCCATGGGCGACCCTTGTGGTGGTGGTTCCATGGGGAGTGGGTCCCATCTACCTCACTATCCAACAGGCAGAAAGCTTCCAAGACATGAGACATTACAGATCTTGGGTTGATACTGTTTTGAACTGTGGGCACTGGGGGAGATTAGATGATGAATCCAATCATATGGGAGGGAAGTGGCAACCATCTAGGTTGGGTCTGATCTTGGATTATCCAAGTGGGACCCACTGGATTTTTTTTATTAAGAAGAACAGACGTGACTTGTAGTTTATTTTGTATTCTATGTAGCAAGAAGAGTCCTGGAAGGGGATCTGTTAATTGAGACAGCCCCGGACTTTGAGTAGAATTACTAATCAACTTTCTTACTTTGATAAATTGAAGTTTGTGAATTATGATTAACTGTGATTAATTAATTTTGTGTAATGCCATGTTTATAATAGTGTGGGCCACCCCTATACCACTCAATATCAATTATAATGAAAAGTGGGGCAGCAACTAGTGAAGTGTGCATGGGTTGGGTCCACACTACTGTTGTACAAATTATTAGTATTGAATTCTGAATGCTATGTGATTATGAGATATTGTGCACTGGATCCTAAACTTGGGATGTTGGACTTGTGTCCGAATGATTGATGGTCGTTGTAGAGGCTGGTCCTTAGTGGACGTGAGTGGCCACTATGATGGCTGGTCCTTAGTGGACATGTCTGACGAGACAGGATTATGGTGACCGGTATACATGTATACGATGGGCCTTTAAGGCGTGGTAATGTGCATGGGCACGAATTTGTATATGGATGTACTTTTAATGATAATTGTCTTATTGATTCAGATTTGATGATTAAGTGAAATTATGTTGTATGCGGCTTGGGTGATTAGGAAAATTCATTCACCAGTAATACTAATGTTGTGTTGCCCCCTTCAGGTAATCATAATGTGGGAGGGCCAGAGCGGAATGACGATCAACACGTAGATTTCGGCATGCATGGCTGAAGGGAGAGAACAAGAAAAGCGAAGTAGTTGATAGAATCACTAGTCCTTGTTTAGGAAAAGTTATTTAATGTTTTAAGCTCATTATTGAATTGAGTTAGGACATAATAAGTTGATTACTCAGAGATTTTGGATATTTATAAATGGAAATATATTTTGAACTAAATGCCTGATTCCTTATGGATATTATTTGATGTGTGCATGGTGAATATTGCTATATGATCACGATCCGAATATCCGACAGGGCCCCGGAATTTGGGTCGTGACACTTGCATTAGCACTTGATTGCTAATATACGACAAGCAAGCAAAAATCCACTTTCCAGCTTTGCCAATGAATAATTCTAACACCCTCTTATCATTCTGTATACCCGTTGACCACACAAACAGCATGTGAAATGCTTAGATATGTGCACACCAAAGCATACATTATGCTACCAGTTGCACTCGAGTACAGAATATGCTAGAACTCTCTTTAAACATTTGTACTTGGTGATTGTTTTCATAAAATATGCAACTAGAACTCTCTATCATCATTTGTACTTGGTGATTGCAATGTTGATAGGAGTCCAGTTGGGTGGAGCCCAACCAAAATCCTGGTCAGATCTGGTCACACTCTTTCGGATTGGGGTTGGGTTTGGGCTTGATAAGCGCAACCTGAATTAAGTATTGGATGAGTTGAGGTTGAGGCCTTAGTTGACCTGATCCAACCTGAACCTAATTGATGCAACCTCGTTAAGCTATGCATGCTTTGGTTTTCCCAATTGTTGGATTGAACCACAAACCTTAACCCACAACAGGTCAAAGTGTTCCATGGAACTTTTTCTCTTTCAGAGACATGTTAAAATTGGGACAATAGATTTCTTCACTGAACTTTGGATTCCTCATCCATAGCCACTGCAAAAAAACCTTAATGACATAACGAAAAATGAGTCACAATGAACCAAACTGCAAGTGGAATCGAACCACCAGTTTACTGCATCAGGGAAATGCTTAGGTTGGATTTGGCAATAGAAAAACCCAAGTCAAAGAAACACACAAACAAGAGACAAGAGGAATGGATGACAACATTTTAAACAAAGGCGCGTCCATGAAGAAAGGTATGATGATTCTTTTTAACTTCTGTCAAAAGGATAAGAAATAGATATAATGTTATGGTCTTATCTACCCTAACCTTACAACAGCAACACTATACACGATTGATAAATGTGGTAACACCAAGTCCCAGGTCATATCATCAATCTTTTGACAATACCAATTACCAAAACAAGTCCTACTATGACTGTTCTGAAAAATAAAAATTTGAACCAGTAGGAAACATGCAAACATAACGCAAATTGCCAATTGCATAAGAAACTAGACTCAAATAAAACAGTCACATGTGGCAAGTGCTTACCTCATTTCATCAAAGTTTCCTTCTCCTTGAACTTGCATGGTGATTCCATCACTAACACCAGGTGGGATATCTATTTTGAGATTGCGCTTCAATTGCACTCTACCACTGCCTCTACAACTTTGACAATTATCAGTTATTATTTTGCCATCACCACCACATTTTGAGCAAGAAGACACCTAGAAAACCAATAATACCATCTATGGCAAATGTCAAAACCAGAAAGTGCACAAAAGAAGTTATCTTTAAGACAAAATCCGGTAATGTACAAATGTGGAAAACATTCACTTGCGCACCCACACAGCACTCATCTGGACGGTATGCGAGACGCGCGGTTCAGATGCACGGTGCACAGGTGAATACTTTCCCACAAATGCAGCAAGATCATGAAGTTATGGTAGAATGAGAGGTAATAGAAATACTTCAGTCTAGATAATATATGACCTCTTTCATCTTCATAGTGCAATTGATCAGGCTTAAGCCCTCATCATGGTTTAAGATAGCAGTCATAAAAGGCATCATGTTCAGCTTAAAAAACTGATGTGTCATAATGACACAAACAGGTTCACAAGAGTTGAGGCCAGTGGTAGTATGAATTTTAATTTGACTTCCAGAAATATTGAAAAATGTTCTCTTGCATTAACATCGACGAAATGTTTCAATCCATAACACAACGCCCCCCACCCCACACACACACACACCCCACCCAAAAAAAAAAAAAGATCTCTTGCATTGCTAGATTGGATAAGATATACAATGGAATCCCCAAAAGGTCACATAGGTTCTTTATCGTTATTTTATCTTAAATTGTTGATTATAATTGAAGATTAGTAATTGAATCAAATGCATTTCAAGGAACTTAGTGTCATTACAAGCTATTAGTAAGTAGGCCCCACAAATAAAACCACATCATAATTAGTATCAGATTTCATCTAAATATTTTTTAGTTTTTTTTTCAAAAGGTACCCATTCTGGTTCAAATAGGTAACCTTTATTATCTAACAATTCAAAAGGCCCCTATATTATTTGTTTCTTACTAAAACCTCATTTGTGAACTCAAACATAATTTTTAGAGCAAGGCTGATAAAATTACTTATTTACTTGAGCCACTTGTGAAAGTATTGAAATTGGTAGATCCCAGCATAAAGTCCACGATGGGCTATGGATATATGATGCAATGGATCAGTCAAAGCTTGCCCTGGAGAAGATCAAAAGAAAAAGGAGATGGTGGACCCTACAAGAAGTTCTGTAAGATTATTGACAGTAGATTGAACAAATGGTTATATCAAGATATCCAATGCCGTAGGTAAGTTTCATTTTCAATATTTAAAGTTCATGCATATTTATTTGTTCGGACTTTCCACTTCATATATTGCTAAATGGATATCATACAATCATGCAACATACTTCTTAAATCCATTGTGCTTCTATAGCAAAAAATTCTCCAACCATGAAGAAGTATTTCAAGGGTTCAGAAAAATTGTTGAAACCTTGGTATGGGACAAGATAAAACAAATTGAGATCCTTACACAAGTAAGATGGTAAACATGACTGCATGATTGATTATCTTTGTCATATCATAGTCTGTCTTAGTAATAAATTTCATTTTTAATTTTCTAGGTGAAAAATTATAAAGGCTCATGTGGCAGTTTTGGTTCAGATATATGCAAATTAGCTCGTGCTAGGATGAAGCCAGGTGATTTTGTATGATCATTTCTTTGTTATACTTTGCAAAGGATTTTAAATATTCTTTAAATCATGAGATGGACAGTAATTTATACTTTCTTACATACACCTGAACGGCGGTCCAAGTTTGGTGACGATGTTCTCGATCTTAGAAATTAGGTAAGAAAAATTTTAACCAGAAAGTGCCTTTGTCATGATGTGAAAGAAATTGGAGCACGTTCAATTTTATTCATACAAAGAGTTGGAAATCAATTGATGATGAGGAAGTTAGTCTTCGTACATTACAACATGAGATTAAGGGGAAGAAACCTTAACAAAAGAGAAAAAGGGGATAGCCATACAATCCAATTAATTTGGATTACAGATATAAAGATGACCCTTTGACCAATGGCTTGTTGAGGAGGAGGCACCCTACTCCTAGATGCTGATATTCTCGACCAAGCAGATGATGTTGATGACGGCGATGATGAGGAAGTAATACCGTCGTTGATCCCACAACGACTGTTACCACCTCCACTTTGTGAAACAACTACTGCAAGGGATAAGAGTAAGAGTATTGCAATTGAAACTTAAACATCCACACACTTGGCCCTTCCTACTTTATTGTCACAGCATGGGCGTGGGGCAATCCAGAGTCAAATGACATGTTTTAAAGCGAAACATGTAAAGGGTATGTAAAGGGTAACCAAAAACCTGCATCATGTTCAACCCTCCCTAAAGCAGAACAATGGATTAAGAATCCTATCATCCAGTAGAAAAGATTGCAGAAAGGTGGTGGGTAAGAAGAAAACTTCAAACAATTTCCCTCTACATTGGGAATTCTCTCGTCACACAAACGCACCCTTAGTTAATAAGCTTTCCTTGATTTCATTAGAACCAATCTCCTATCAATCACATCATAAAGTTCTCACCTTGAGCAGGAAAACATCATCAAAACTTAAAAGTAATGATCCCCTATAGTGAATAGAAGTGCTCAGTATTTGCACTAGTTAATCATAAGTTATTATGAACTTGTGTGCAAAGCCTACTCTTGCATCAAGCAGTCAGAGTCAAACAGTCAAATTTAATACCTTGAGAGTAGTGAAGTCATTAGCTTTATTCTCTGTTCTTTCGAAATTTCTTAGAGTTCTGTGGGAATCTTAGAAGTTACCTTGAAAAGTTCATTATTCAGTCTTCTATGTTGATAATGTTAATATTTGGGTCTTCTAGGATGAACAAAGTAATTATTTTTCTTTTCTTTTACAACATACAGTCATTATTACTTTACTAGGGTGGTTGTTGAGAAGTCTTGCAAGGTGTGAGAGTTCATGAGAGGTACAGCATCAAATTAGTCTACCTTGAATGAATATAGCTCTTTGTTCAAACTTCGCTTTTCCTCGATTAGAATTCAAGAAATCTTGGTTCCAATGGTGATTAGAGGTAAGCAGATTGCTTCCCTACCTAGTTTGTTTTACCATCACCACCTCCAAGTCTGGCTATCATGCACGAAATCCAGGACACTCATCATTCATCAGGCAGCCCAGTTGCCAGAAGTGTCCAAAAGATCAGGTCAGTCGAACTATCTAAACCGAATTTAAAGCATTTAATATGAGATATTGATTAGAGTTTTTCAACTGCCCATTGTTTCCTCAAATCTAGCAGTTGCAATTATCTTGGCGCAGAAAAAAACTTCCAATTACAAAATGGCATAAAAGCATACTGTGATATGTAGGTTGTAAGCGCAAATTATTATGACATCAGAAGGAAAACAGCCAGACAAACTTAACTGAGACAAGAAAGAAAATCCGAGATAGTGCAAGTGGCTTCAGAATATGACATAAACAAAAATTAATTCTATCCACATTCATAAAATTCTCAAATTACCTTGGATATTGTTCCATAAGGCGTTCTCTGAGTTTTCATCACCCGTCCCCTACCTCCACATTCTGCACACGACTTTATGCAAGCACTAGATTTTGCACCACTCCCGTTGCAATTAGTGCATGTTTCAAAACGGGTGATTTCGATGTCCTTCTGCCCTCCAAAAATGGATTCTTCAAAACTTAAAGACAAATCATACCTGCAATATAAAAGATAAATATCAAACAAAGTGTAAAAGAAAACATAGCGATGCAAAAAATAAGGGTCTTTTTGAGAGTAAGAATTTGAGAAATTCTTGTATAAAAGAATTTCAAATGCCTGGTGCCTCAAAGATAAGGAACTCATCATGGTCATCACTGATAACTCAGACTGGAAGCTGCAATTTTGTCTATACTGAAAAAGAATAAGAAAGACAAACATTGGACGAAGAACTACGATGTGAAGAATTCACTTCACATCTTATTCAAGACAAGAGCCTGTAGCACAGTTGGAAGGTGTTCTTTGTTGCAACCCTGAGACAAGTAGTTTCTTCTTGAGCAAGATTTTAGTGCACAATCAAACATCTCAACTACAGTAAGAATATTAGATAATAGATACATCATGTGAACTTTTTTACTGCTATTTCCATTTTTACATATGACGGGCACATTTTTTAGATAAAGTGTAAGCAAACACGATATAATAATCACCAAATAGGGATCTTATAATTTGAGAATCCCAACCCAGGATAGCTGTACAATATTTTTTCCCCTTTTTTGAGTGGTAACTAAAATTTAATAATAGCAGCTGTATAAGATTAATATACTAAAAGGGAACAAAAGTGATGCAGCCTCGGATTTGCAAGCGGTGATGGAACGGGTGTAGAAAAACTCTATGGAAGATGATGGGGGCATCAACCCTAATTCCCCCAATTCCTTCAAGATCTACCAAAGGAGTAAGCGTAGGGTGGCAGATCAAGCTATGATACGGATGGATGATGCGTATCCTGACTTTGCTCGCCAAGATCTCACAAATCCACTGGGGATTTACATCACGATGACATCCAACGGTTGGATTTTGCTGGATCTACTGTTTGAAAGAAAGAAGGCCTATGTGTGATCATCTAGAAGGCTCCACTTTGGGAAGTGCCACATGGGTTGAAATAAAAGAGTTTTAGAGTTGAGAGGGGCCCAAGTCATTTTAAATAAAAGTAGAGTCATAAAAAGGGGGCCCATGTTTCTTTAAGAACAGAATAAAAGAAAGGGGGGCACAACTTCAAAAAAAGGGTTTTGGGGATTAGTGCGCATATCTCCTTCTACACGAATCGCCCCCCTCTCTCCTTTACATGCTTATTTCTTTTGTGATGATGTCATCACTTTAGGGCTAGGTAATAAAAGACCGTATTATCTTCTTTTCTTTTTCTTCTTCTTTTTTTTTTTTTCATGCTATCTTATGCAATAAAACTTTGAGAATGAAAGGAATCGAGTTTTCCTCTTCTTCTACTTGAGTCTTTTGGGTTTCCCCTTGCTCAAAGGATGTAACGCCTCTAGATCGGAGTTTGGTGATAGCCCAATCAAAGGTATCCTCTCTCTATTTCTTTTCCTACGAGCAATCTTCCTGCACTAACCCTAAATTTCTATACCCTAGATCTCCACCCTTTCTACCATTTAACAACCCAACCATCAAATCTGCAACCCTTGTCACTAGATCTCAACCTCCGGTTTACCCATTAGATCATCTCACCCAGTCCTTGGAAGAAACACAAGCTCTACACAAGTGGACCTTCCCTAAGCATTTTGGGAGTTCTATCTTCCATTGGGATCCTACCTCTGCATCTGAGAAGAACTTTTATTGCAGGACCACAAGCCCGTCTTGGATCAATTATTGATTTTCCCATTAGATTGCAATGTTTATCGATATGAATGGTGTATTTCAATTTCATATTAATTCTAATTCTAAATATGACATCGTTCTTCACCTACGAGCGCTCTTCCACTGAAAAGAAACACTCACAGCCATAGGCAAACTGCAAACCAAACATACCAATCTTTATTGAATAATCATGAACTACTCTCATAATGGAGGGATTACATATTTATAGGAAGGGTTGGACATCTCCTTTCCTAGTAGGACTCTACTTTCCTAAATAATGAATGAAACTAAACTTGCTTACAATTCAAATAAAATAAAACTTCTAATTTTAATAACTTCTAAATAAATCACAATTCTCTAAATAAGACTATTAAGTAATTAAAACTTCTAACTAAATGGATGTCATTTTGGGCCTGTGGATTGAGCCCAATTAGTTGGCCGACCATGGGTCTAGCTTGCATAAAAAAGAAACCACCGAATGCACCCAAAAAAATTCCTAGGCTACGGGAGATACGACTAGAGAAGTCCATCCTCAATCGTCAAAACATGACAAGGTACTCCTTTATCTAGATAACGACCATCAAGTTAGTGCTCTTTAAATGAGATAATGGCGCATCTAAAAATTTGCCTAAATATCAATCACTGCCTTCTCCATGTCGCTCAGCGTCCATGGTGGCCTACATGAACCTGTTGCCTATATGATAGCACAAAAAAAAATGTCTCCAACTACTTCAATGTGACTGAGATGCAAGTGACAAGCTTCATGAAGGCCAGTCTGCAATGCTTACATCTCCTCCTTGTTGACTGAACAGAAATCAACCAGGCTAGAGAAGAAAAGGATGTGGCACTGTCTCAAATACACCCTCCAATATCGGCAATGTGCAGGCAAGTGAAGTTGAGTTTGCAAAGACCCAACGAAGGGGGCATCGTGTTAGGAGACACTGGAGCTTTGGAGCTGAAAAGAAAGCCACCTCTTTCGACCTTCTAAAATAGTGGCTATAGTGATATACTGGAAGAGTAGAAATGTCACGCCTCACCCTACAAGCATGCATGATATTTTCCGCTTTGGCCCACGGGCCTCACGGTTTTGTTTCTGGTGGGCCTCAACTCACCAAAACGCCTCATGCAAGGTAAGGGTGTAAAGTCTATATATAATCCCATTCACTTTCCTCTTTATAGTCGATGTGGGACTCTGGGGCGTCACAATCCACCCCCCTTAGAGCCGCACGTCCCTATGCAATAGCCTGTCAGTCCCTATAGCCTTGATGTGGGACTCCCGGGCGTCACAAGAAGAGTGAGAACCTACGACGCAACGGGAAACCACACCTCTGTGGGCCTCGAGGCATTTCCTCTCCTGTAGGTGGAAGCCCACAATCAGTTGCCAGATCTTCTCCATTGTGCTGGTGATCAGCGAGCTTTAGGTAGAAGGTACCTGTCTAGTATGATGAACCAAGTAGCATGGGGCCCACTTTTGGAAGAAATGTAACAGAGGTGAAGGAACTTCAATTTCAGAACCTTTTTGGCATTCTAAATGGTGTTGGTAGAGACACTCATATGGGTGAGAATGACAAGGTGAGTGTGCAGTTGCATCTTTCTCTTAGCTGTTATGTGCTGTTGTCACTGCTTCCTCCTCCGTGTCAAGCATCCAGAAATTCAAAAATCTCCCGCAAGCATTGGCATTTTTCTGTTTTGGCTTTTCTAACCATGGACAATCCTTGGAGGCACAATATTACTATTGTTAATGCTTTGCCCTTTTCTATCTGGTGGATGCGCAA
The DNA here is from genome assembly GCA_038049695.1 of Cinnamomum chago. Taxonomy (NCBI): domain Eukaryota; kingdom Viridiplantae; phylum Streptophyta; class Magnoliopsida; order Laurales; family Lauraceae; genus Cinnamomum; species Cinnamomum chago. Next base: position 24,965,172 of record CP142453.1, on the reverse strand, counting down.
TCTGTAAACCACCTCTATGTCCGATGCTTTGGAGGTCAGTTTATGGTGTTTTGGTTGTAGATGGGTCCACCTAAATAATCCACATCATTTGTTTGAAGCATGGCAATTAGTAGTGGGGTTGGTTAGGAGAAGAATCATGTGGCGGTGGCACATTCCTTGGCTATCATCTAGCTTCTATATGCTTTGAAGATAATTCCTCCTCTTCGGATTCTTCGTTGGAGAAGGTCAAATTCACAGTAGCTTCTTCAGTGTCCATGCTTCCTTAGTTTCAGGAGTCCTCTAGTGCTTATATTATGAGGGATTGGCAAGAGATTGCCTTTTCTTCGGTGTAGAAGCCTTGTCAATCGTCCAAACTGGTGTCCTATGCGGCTCCACCCCTTATCTTTGTCAAAAACTGGTGTCCTTTGTGGCTCCCCCTATCTTCGGCAGTGGATATTATGGCAAAAGAGGGTGAATTTTTTTTTTTTTTGAGAAATCAAAAGAGGGTGATATTTGTAGCTATTTGTAAATTGTTCACACATTCATCATAAATTAGGTGTTGTTTTCCCTTTTCTTTTTGGGTTGCCCTTTTGGTAGGCATCTAGTATGCTTCTCTTGTTCTGATGCACTGCTTTGGATAAAATCTAGTAACCATTCAGATGATGATGATGATCTGGACATATAGAATAGTTTTTTATGAATTATTTATTAGCTGTATTCATCATCTAGACCTTTTTTTTTTTTTCTTAACTCCAAGATTTTTTCCTAATCTTCTTGCAGAACAGTGTCTTTACATCTGGTCATGTGTGTAATAGTGGATATTGATGGACATATACACAATTCCCCGATTCCAAGCAAGCATGACCAAACTAGAATAAAATGATCAATAAAGGGCTAGAGGACAAGGGTTCAATGCATCCAGAGCTCAGGTGTTTGGCAATGCACAGGCGCAAGGATAGACTGATAGGGAGCTACCACATTACCCTCAGTCCCTCATTTTATAAATCAAGTCAACCCAAAGATAAGCCTGGTAAGTGGTAACCTTAACTCATCCAGAGTTAGCTTTTGCACCCGCTCTCTGCTCCAATGGTTAGGTTACTGTTTCATGTAAAATTCACCTCCACCACCCCCAAAAATAAAAACAATGAAGGAAGATTTCCTGGTTCTGCTTCTGCTCAGAATACAGGTTTTTTTTTTTTTTTTTCATACAGTTCAACCATCAAAATAGTAACTCACCAAGTTACAGAGTCCGACCAAAGAATCCAAATGAGCCCTTATTTCAGTAATTGTGTATCATAGTGCTAACTTTTACCAATATCACATAATGAATAGAACAAAATCTTAGTAATGCATGCGGGTGCAACAATTTACACCATTGGATAAGGGGCATGGTGATGACAAAAACAAGTCCAAAATTAACTGTTGTCTGAGAAATTAGAATACTTACCGAATGTCAAGATCTTGATTGTGCAAATTCTTGAAATTGAAACCGGAGCCCCTGGATTCTCCCCTACCACCAAAAAACCCATCCGACTCACCAAAAAAAGCATCAAAGACCTCAAAAGGGTCCACCTATAAGAATCATATTCATAACAGGAGCAATGAAAGGTATCATTCAAAATGATAATAATAATAATAATAATCATGATGATGATGATGATAATGAGCAATGAGAGATTGTATTGTATAGAATTCTCTTAGTCAGAAATGAATGCAATGTTTTTTTGTTAAGCATGTACCAACATAAGTGAGGGATTAGAAACAAGAAGAAAATGAGTTCTTACCCCCTGTGGACCAGCACCATATTCTCCTTGTAAACCTGCATCACCAAAACGATCATACAAAGATCTTTTTTCATTATCTGAAAGCACCTGCACAAAGATTCACTATCATATAACAAAAAACAAAATGCAATGTGAAGTAATTAATGCATCTGCCAAGCACAAAGGCAAATGCCAATACCAATGGAATCTGCTTACAATAAGCACCAGCAATACCAACATTAGTGACATAAATAGCACATTTTCAGATGCAAGTTAAATAAAATATGTAACATTAGTCAAGCAGTATGCTGCATGAAACAAACCAAATGAACAGTATCATGTTCATGTTCAGCAAGCAAGATAATATCAAAGATGATATATATAGAGTGGATAACGGCAGAAACAAACTACAGGGTGATGAAACAAGAAAAGAAATACCTCATATGCTGCACTTATCTCTTTGAACTTTTCTTCTGCTCCGGGGCTCTTGTTCATATCTGGGTGATACTGTTTCAAAGCATAAGTGTATATGATAAATGAAGCCAATATAACATCAAACATCTACAAAACAAAATAAGAAATGAATAACAAAAAAAATTCTCAAAGACCTTTATAAGATTGCATTTCTATACATCACATTTCAAACGCCAGATATGTAGGTTTACTTGTCATAATAAATAAATAAGTATATGAAAATGATTCTGGAAAGAGCATTTTTGATAGCTGATTCCAACTATCTGATAATAGTTTAGCAAAACAGAGTCATAATCAAATATAGACATAAACATGCAGTCGTCAATCTAGACCATCCATCTTGTCGGCTCCACCTTCAAATTCAATTAATGGGCAGTAAAATGGATGGTGGATATTGAGTAATCAGCTGATGATGAAGCCTATATTCCATGAATTTATCGTGTCCAAGAAAGAAGGGTCCTACAACTCTTGTCTAAAGCCCACATGTTGCTCACAAATGCAGGATGGGTTTTCTAAAATTTGCATATGTGCATCAGTGTCATGGTGTTTGAATGACTGGAAACATTTGCCATAGTTGATAAGAGTGAGTCCTGTTAGTAGTAAGTTAAGTGATTAGTCAATGATTTTAAGTTGTTAACGTATTCATTTACGTCATTAGCTATATTTCAGTCACTTGATTATTCATTCAGATGGAATTTAAAATAGGACTCTTGTATGTCTCGGCTATAGCCTTTCCTGCCTGTTAATAATCAAAATTTTCAATTGGAGAACTCTAACCGCTCCACAAAGTGCTAGCAAACTTGTGGGGTGCATTGATTTATGTTAAACAAAAGTCCAACTATTCAATCGAACCATACATTTTGCATTTCTCGCTTTCAACGACTCATGCTTCAAAAAAATCACTTTGATCCCATGGTTCTAGTTAAAATAGCTAGAAAGAAAGAAAGTGGAAAGAATAGTTTTGATTAAACGGGGACTCTAGCAGTTAGGAAGTGTCGCAACCACAGGATTCGGGTCATGTAACCAATCAACCAAAACAAGAAAGGAAAAATCAATAAAATCACCACAGCTGAATTAAAATATCAGATTCATCCAAACACACCCTAAATCACGAATCATAAAACACCCATATCCTTCAAAGAACAAGAGACAAATTCCAGCAATCCCCCACAAAACAAAACTACCAGTCATTACTATCAGGAGCGAATCACACCAAGAGGAACAAATCATCCTATGAGAAAAATCAATGTCCATAATTCTATTCGTGTCACGCATCACATGCCAATGCCAGCACCGAAAACGCACCTTACGAGCAAGATTTCTGTAGGAGCTCTTGATTTCCTGCAGCGTTGCAGTTCTGCTGACATTCAAAGTCGCATAGTAATCCGGTCCCGTTGCCCTAGCCCTAGCCCTAATTAGGCTGCGGCGGCGATATGATCTTACATGGAAGGAAGGGAAATTAGGGTTTGATATCCGTATTGATCCGTGGGAAAAAATGGAATCCCTGGAACGGAATCCGAGGGTTCTGATTGAAAGAGAAGCATTGGACGGATAGGGATTTGTTGGAGTTGCAGAATGCGAGCAGATTATGGGGAGAGTAGAAGGAAATGCGTTGGATAGGTTTGGATTCATGCAGGGGAAATGTTGCAGAAACGTCGCCATAGAAGCCCTAGGAAGAGCTACAAGAGAATAGAGTGAGAGTGAGAGTGAGAGTGAGAGAGGAGTATAGCTTTTAAAACCCGCACAAAACCCTCCATTTTGTTCCGTCGTTTACAGCACCGTGGGCCGTTGGGCCAACTGGGCCCACCTTTCATAGGTGGGCGCAGCCCCATGATTAGGGTTGCAAGTAGAATGGTTTCGGGTAGGAATTGCATTGCACTCGACCTGGGCGAGACTCGTTTTTAAATAACACTTTGAACCTATTTTGTTAGTTTCAGATCTAATTTCGATAGAAAAACCTCATATCTAATTTGAAAATCGGAGCCACCTAGAGAATCGAAATCTAATTTCAAAATCTAATTTCAAAATCAGTTTTAATTTCTTTTTTTTTCTTCTTAAAATAAACATTTCATTCAACTTATAACAATACATGAAGTCTACTACCACTATAATTATACATAAAAATGTTCAAAGACTTGTATGCCGGTCCAAGGTGTACGGGTTGGAATTTATATAGACCTAAGTTCCAGACCCAAGTCCATTTATAAATTGAACCAAAATTAGGTTCTAAATCCGATTTTTTTCAAGTCAGAACTTCTGGATAATCGGAGAATCAGATGCCTATTTGCAACCCTACCTAGGATAATCTTTTGATCCCTTGATCTGGCATAAAGTCTAATTTTACGCTCACTAAACCTTCACTTGCCATTAGATTGATTGAATCTTAAGAAATTCTATAGTCAAGAAGCTGCTAAACTTCAAAGTTGTTAAACTAAAGGCTGAGATAAATCTGATGGGGCTGATTTTTTTGGTTAGTCATTGTCAATGAGGAGGCCTTTCCATCGCCTTCCTCCCATTGATGAACTTGCACCTAAGTAGGATCCACGACCACTCATAAGACAAAATTGACCTGGTGGGCCCAGCTCTAGCTGGTTGATGTGGAAGGAAACAGGCTAGAACTACAAGCCTTTAGAATTTAGGAATTCAATTGCAAGAACAAATGGGCCCTAAATGAAGATGCAAATGATAATCCATAACCTCTTGTATGCTTACAATAGCAGGAGTGGCAAAAAATATGACATAAAAGGGATGGTTTAATATAAACACGTCGCACTTTTGGTAGGTTGATGCTAAATTAGGCATTTATGAAAATCAGCCCTAACAATCAATGTTAGCTCACGAATACATCTCCAAGGTTATAATCCAAGTTAAGTTAGAACTTATCTTATCTCTTATATATTTTCTGCCAAAATTGAGCAAAGCAAAACTTCTAAATCATTGAGGAAAGGGGGGGTTGGTAGAGTAGTCAGGACCACAGTTCCTCCCTCTTCCAGAGCTAGAGGTCTTAATATCGACCCATGGTTTCCCCATCTCCAGAAACCGAAGGTTGAGTCTACTTGTGCTACCACTTAGGGGCCACATGGGTTTTTACCCGACTTCTCTCTAGACCTGGAGGGAATAGTCCAGCCCAAAGGATTGGGAACTCTCCGTTAGAAAAAAATAATAATAATAATAAAAAGAAACCATTGAGGAAATGTGTCCTAAGAGATCAAAAGATTTATGTTCACTAGTCCAAGCAGCTAACCCACTAAAATATGTAAGAGTCAAGATCCTCTAAAACTCAGGGAAATCCTCAGTTAAAGGAGTAGAATTATGTGGTGGGGCTACCTATTGAAAATCCATATTTAAAGTGTGTGGAATGTCCTAAAATTTTACTCCAATAAAAATTGGCTCCGACTACTAGATTGATCATAAAATAAACAACATGGTTAATAAACATGATTAGTAATACATAAGATTGTGTTAATCATGTTATTCATCAAACAGTCAATCAAACGTGGGGCCAATCTTATCATGGTAAAACTTTAGGGCAACCCATCCACGGTGTGGGAGTCCATTTTGAGCAGCTCAAACGCTTTAAAGGTAGGCCCCACTTTGGAGTTCTACTATTTTGACTATTTGTTTTTATGTGTAGAACAATAAAGTGGAAATATACGTCAAATCTTCGAAAAAAATAAAAGAAAGCATATTAAAAATAAGTGTCAAATCATGAAAAAAAAGTAAAAGTGAAGTATATTAAATCAAAACTTTAAAACCCTTATTTGGATAGTATGACATAGAGTAGAAGAGAGGGAGGGAGACAGCATATTGAAATCACATTTTGTCATAAAGTAAGTTTATATTTTTATCACATTTTCCGTGAAAAAGAAGAAGAAGAAGAAGAAGCATGAGGAGGAGTAAAAGGTTAATGGCGTCACATTATAAGTTTGCTTCTCCACACCACTTTCTTCATCCAAATTTTGTCAATTGAAAAAAATCACATCACATGCCTACTTTTACATTACCTTTTACAAGTTATTGTGCTAAACACATGGGCAATGTAGTTGAAGAGGAGAATAGGCAGTGTACTATTGACAATTGGTATCTTATTACTAGCAATAGCTCTATATTAAATCAAGATCTCAAGTCAAGGCACAAAATGACTGTTTTGTACAATTAGAGGATTTTGCGGTTAGCAATTTCTTTCTATATGGTTTGCGCTTGTTTTTTTACCGGAATTTATGGTTAGAATTTGGGAGGTTGGTTTTTTTGGACATGATGTAACATCTTGTCCCCTGAAATTTGAAATGCCGTGTTTCTTTCTTAAAGTTTCAAATTCCAACAATAAAAATACCTTTTGGAATTCTTAGAATTCCACTCTCTATACCATTTGTTGGAATTTCAAATCCTCCATAAAAAAGAGGAATTTGGAATTCCATTGAAGGGGACAACTTTTGGAGAATAAATTCTCCTAGACATGAATTCTGATAAAGAAACAGGGTGCCCGTTATATACATCACCCATTCCAAGTTGAAAATAACGGAAGAGTAGGTTGTAAATAAAATTAGAACAATCTTCCCCTTTATCGTGAATCCTCTCATCACACAAACACACCTAAAAAACATGAGTTGATTTGATTATCTCAAACCAGCCTCTCTTTGATTCCCATGTGCTATTGCACTAATTAATTTCTAATATCTTGTTGAGTTTCCATATATCATCTCTTCTTCTCTGAAAATGTGAATCTTTCTCCACCTTTCTGTAATACGGAAATTTGACAAATCCGATGGGTTAGGATAGGTATTAGGTAATGCTTACTCTAATATAGCATACATAATTCCAGTTGTATTATTATCTTCATTTCTTGTAACTTCATCTGCAAACCACAATTTGCTAGACTTATGGGTGTGGTCCACATGACCACACACCCATGACAGCTCCACTCACTTAGACGATCACATGTATTAGGGCTAAATTTCCTTTTTTTTTTTTTTTTTATACAACAGAGGGTATCCCAGTCCTTTGGGCCGGACTAATCACTAATCCCTACAGGTCTAGTGGGCGCAAGGTAAATCCCCTGTGGCCCCGGTATGGTAGTGCAGTTTCGAACCCTTAATTTTCGGGAGCGAACCATGGAATTGAAAGAAGCTTCTTTTCAGATTTTGAATTGGCTAAATTAGAGGGAACAAAACTGTTACAACTAGGGTTACATGATGGGAAGGAAATAAAAAGCAGTGGACTCAGATATGTGTTTACATTGTTATTATGCTTCTTATTTAGACCTAGATGCGTGATTAAATCTAAGGCAGTTCACTTGAGTTGCTAGACTTCAATCAGATGAGAGGGTGGGTCACAACAGTGATAAATAAAATTCCAAAGTGTGAGCCAAACCCACAAGTTAAGCAACTCTTTGCGGCACAGCTCAACCCTTGATTAAGAGTCTTCCTGCAATTTAGGTCTCTTCTAAGCTTCACTTTCAGAACAATGAAAGATCTGCCTCTGTCCATGAAATTTATTAGTTTCAACTATCCATATAGTTAGAGCATCCTTCACCCATCCCACCACATCATAACAAAAAATACAGGGAAGAAATTATATTCCTGGGGTTTTCCAGACTATGAAACCATGGAGCCCTGTCTCCATTTCTCTTACCATCTTCACCCCAAAGGCCCAAACTACATCTTGTGTTTTTGAATGTGAATTAGATATCCTATAGTTACCTCCTTTTGTTTTGTCACCAACCAATAAATGGACCACATCAAAGGTTGTGGAATGTGGACCCACTTGCAAGACTTTTGACCTTTCTAGTGATATATAGTGATTGCCCACTTGCAAGACTTTTGACCCACTTCGGGTGGGCAATCACTATATATCACTAGAAAGGCTAAAAGTCTTGCGAGTGGGCAATCACTATATATCACTAGAAAGGCCAAAAGTCTTGCGAGTGGGCAATCACTATATATCACTAGAAAGGACAAAAGTCTTGCAAGTGGGCAATCACTCTGCGTTTGGTCACAGCAACTACTGATAGCAACAGAGGTTGTGTAGAAGTTGTTGTTGCTGCTGATTCTTAGAAGTTGTTGCTGTTGCTGAAGCGGGGGGGGGGGGGGGGGGGGGAGATTATGGAAAATTAGCGATTTGAGGCTCTAGAAGCTGTCGCTGTCGCTGTAGCTTGTTGTTGTCTTGTATTTGCGTTTGGTCAATCGCTGTACCAATCGCTAAGAAGTTGCTGTGACCAAACGCACCCATATATCACTAGAAAGGACAAAAGTCTTGCAAGTGGGCAATCACTATATATCACTAGAAAGGTCAAAAGTCTTGCAAGTGGGTCTCACTTCACCTTTTGACCCTTTCTTGTGGTTGGGAAGTCAACAGATCCAACCTGTTTGTTATAATTTTCTATACCTTTTGACTCTTTCTTGTGGTTGGAAAGTCAACAGATCCAACCTGTTTGTTATAATTTTCCAGTAAGTATATTTCAGCCAAATGGCCCAAACATGTGAACAGAGTATAGATTCTCAACAGATAAAAGTGTCTAGGCATGTGACTCCAAAATGCCTTCTAGACTTAACACTTTTCTGATTTCAAATGTTCTCTTATGGTTCTTAATATAATTACACTTATCTGATTTCAAATGCTTGGAAACTGTCATAAGAAAAAAGGACAAAACTAGGATTAGGGATAAGGCTAAAATATAATGATGATATTCACAAACTATTAAATCGAATTTACCAATGCTATTTCCAATTTCTCATTCACATGACTCAGTTTGCTTTGTTCCTTAGAGAGGTATCTTAGTCATAGACAGTTTAGTACTTAAGAGCTGGAATTCTTTGGCTCAGCTTATGTGTTAAGGAATTGACAACAGTGATGATGATAATTATGCGAAAAACAAAAAATACATCTGTAAGCAATATACATGAACAAACAAGAAATAACTTGATTGAAGATGACAGACACATCGCCAAATGTAACATACATGAACAAACAAGCCTATTTGATTGACCCAACGCTCATCGACTTCGGCTTTAGTTGAATTACAAATTACTTTTCAATGGAAATAGATTACACTACAAGCTTGCACATAATCAGTCTAGCAGTCTATATCATGCCAATACTGATAAGTGGCAATGCATAGAGTGGTTGGATGAGAGAGAGAGAGAGAGAGAGAGAGAGAGAGATAAAGTCCATCCAATTCTTAAGAAGGGGGATGAAAATAGGTGTACACAGAAAAGAAAGTTTGAAGAAAGGAGAGAACAAGGAAGATGATTGCAGCCACCATGGAGAGAAATTTCAATGGACTATTGAGATACTTTCGCACAAAACTTGCCCACCACCTGTGCCTCTTGGCTCTGTGATATTTATCCACCTCCCTATACAGATCACTTAAGTAATTATTTGGACGACTGAAGGTACCCTTGATTAGCTCATTGAAGATACTGGCAACTTCTTCATCGCTTCCAAACATATGCTCAATAATGCCATTTCTATGGAGAAATGCGACATCTTCGGGTGTGTCCACAATGTTATCTAGGAATATAATATATGAAGTGAACTTGGCCTCTGTGTTGGGGTAAAACTGTTCAAACGCGATGAGGTTTCGAAACTGTGCCTTGGTAAAAGCATCTGTAAGTGCCTAAAAATTACGGACTTAGTTACTGGAGGATTAAGCTCCTGATGCAAGGTTTTGAGGGAGGTAAGAGGAATGGATCGAGCCTCCAATGACCTGAAAGGAAAAGAACAACGGTCAGAGACCCTGGCCGTGGGTAGCCGAAGGCCCTCCGACGGTTAAGTTAGTGCAGGGACTGAGAGAATGGAGAGAAAGAGTTCTGGGAGGGAGAGATTATGCGTGTACGTACCTTTCATGGATTCTCTCATGCAATATATAGGTGGAGAAGTCATCATTGGACTGTCTTCCTGAGGAGACGGGAGTCCCATCTGAGCGTACTCTCATCTCCTGAGTGGGGGTAGGTAAAAAGGGGACGTCCCATCGGACCAGCCCTCCTCGCCTATGGATATGACTGTAGATATGGCGTGCCCGTCGCGTAGGTCCGGAGCCCATTCTGTTGTCAGACCGCCGATCCTGTTTTGGCAGTGCATTAATGGCGGCATTTATGATTGAATGAAAGGAGGCCGAGCTCGGTCGAGGCTGAGGCCGAAGTTCGGACTCGTGACGTAATCACTGGGGCCCGCTCCATAATTGCCCGAGACGGCGATGCAGCCGAACTTGGCGGCACCGAGATCACGGGTTACCGAGACTGGGTGGTGGCCCCGTTTAATTCCATGATCACGGAATGACCCCACACAATTGCCCCCTAGCTCCCTGACCTCGGGCTTTCTCCGAGGTCGGGAGCTAAGACTTGGATGTGACGGGGCTGTCTTTTCGTATCCCGCCTTAGGAATATCCTCATTATGGCGCCTCTTCACCTGCCCTAGGCAATAAATAGGGCGTCATGATTGCCCTGCCACAGCGGATACGGAGAGCGCCGTTTCGCATACCCGAGGCGATTAATGTCGTACCAGAGGCATGGCGGAATACTTATCGTCTCTGCCACGTGGAGCCTTCTGTCTGGTAGGACACCGAAGTCGAAGCGACGCGACATGCGGTAATCAAGAGGGGGCGCTCCTTTATAAAAAGGGGCCCGCTCCTCTTTCTTCCTCTTTTACCCTAGCTGTTAGTTTGAAGGAGACTCTGCTGCAACTTTGTTCAACCCAGAAGACCGCCGAACTCGGAGACTCTTCGCCCTCTGCTTCCCGTTCCTTGCCCTTCCGTCTTCTGCAGTCCTCTTTGCTTTTTCTGTGAGTTATGCTTCTTGCCTTCATCTCCTCTCTGTATTTCTCCTTCTTCTACGATTTCTGAGATTCCTAATCCCTTAGGCCCTCCCAGCCTTCGTTCCCTTTCTTCTATTTCTTCCTTCTCTTCTGTTTCAAGAAAATGGGAATATACAGCCACTGGCTAGAGGGCCCTGCAGCCCTAGAGGCTTTTAGGGAGAACTTTAGGATCCCAGAGGATGTCCTGGTGAAACCCTTTGTCTTCCAGGGCTCCGTCAAGGGTTTCGTCACCTATAAGGAATGGATGCCCTTCCCTTTGCTGGCTGTGTGCGAAGGGGGGGTAAGATTCCCCATCCACCCACTCCTCCGGTCCTGTCTCCACGCGTGGAACCTCTGCCCCTTCCAGCTAATGCCGAACGGCTTCAAAATAATAATGGGCGTGGCCCAGCTGAACTGGATCTTGGACATCGGTCTCGGCGTACATGATCTAGAAGATGTCTACGATATCTGCAAGGCCGCGGGGGTCGAGGACGCTTACTACCTTCGGGTCAAGGCCAGGCGCCGTCCCTTGGTGAATGCCCTGGAGGACTCCACCAAATACGCCGGAGATGACCGCTTTTTGATCTCGGGAAACTGGGAGTTCAGGGGGACCGAGACCGAGGAGGACCGGAGGATCCAGGTCCCACGAAAACCTGGGACACCCCCTAGTAAATGCCCACCCTTCTAGGTTTAAGCTTATCTTGCCTTTGCCTGCTATTATGCCGAATTGATGTCCTTGCCCATTTTTCCGTGTAGGCATTCAGAAGAGGAGGAGAGAGGCCGGTTTCGACAAGTGGAAGCGCAACGACGCGTGGCTAGAGAGGATTGAGCGCTACCACGGTCATTACGACCGAGCCGCTTTCTCCTTGCTGGGGTACAAACCTCGGTATCAGTCTTACCCCAGGAAGGCTGCCGAGATTCCTCTTGCTCCACCGGGGGAAGTCGGACCCGACCCTGCCGAGACAGACGGTCAAGCCACGGATCCTCGGGACCCGATAGTCATCGGCGACAGTCCTCCCCGAGACCGAGGAGAAGCAGAGGAAGAGGAAATGGAGAGGCCGCGCCCACCCTTGAAGAACCTGGGGGCCCTGATTTTTGGAGGTATGGCCCCGGAAGCCCTCAAGAACGTCCCCAGCGGTGCAGGTGCCGCCCAGGGATCCGCCCCCGCCGCCTTTTCTAGCTCGTCGGGCGCGGCAGGCGCTTCTTCGGCCAAGCCTTCGAAGGGGAAGTCGGGGGAGTCTTCCGTGGCCGCTCGGCAGACGAAGGACCCTCGTCCGCTCCGAGAAAGCAGGCCGCGGGTGGTGGACCCCGGGAAGGAGACTCCACCTCCTCCGCCGCAGAAGGAAGCCCGGCCTCGGTCCGCCGCTGCCGGAAAGGAGGGCGAGAGGCCCCCTCCCGAGAAGAGGCCCCGTCTGTCGAGCGCGGAGGGGAGGCATCCGTCGGCGGAATCGCAGTCCCAGCAGTCCACGCCAGCTCCTTGGAGGCCCAACTTCGACCTCAACCCCAACGAGCCGATGACGGTGGGGGTGCAGCTGGGGACGAGCTGGGAGTCGGTCATGGCTCTCGCCCGGGGATGCGCCCTCCCCCAGGATATGGAGAAGCACAGGAAAATCCGGTCTCCGAACTTAATCCATCATACCTTGAGGGCGTCGCTCGAGGTAGCTTTTCTCCCCTATTTCTAAAATTTTCACTTCTTAGTCACCCGATCCAACCTACTCACCGTTTCTACTCTTTTCACAGAACGCGCAGAGGCTCCAAGTACTGATGGAGAGGGAGGCGGAAAGAGCTGCCCAGATTGATGGGCTAGAGAAGGAGAAGAGGAAGCTGGGGAGTGCGCTGGAGGCCAGCGCGGCCGAACTCAAGAAGGTGGGGGAGAAATTCGCCCAACACGCAACGGATCAGCAAGCAGCGAAGGCTGAGATCATTAAGTTGCGGGGCGAGAACAACAACCTGAGGAGCGCGGCGGACGAGAAGGCGAGGAGGGCGTCCCGGCTGGAGGTTGAGCTCGTCGAGAGGGGGGCCGAGCTCGCGAAGAAAGATGCCGAGGTTGCCGAGAAGCAAGGCGAGCTGGCCAAGAAAGAGGCTGAGCTTGAGGCCTCCAAGAAGGAGAGATCCGAGGCCGAATCCATCCTGCGAGATCAGGCTACAAAGGCTTACCAGGACGGGGTGGATTGGGCCTCGGAGGATTACGCGGCTCAGATCACAAATCTGAGCTCAGTGCTGTACGAGATGGGGTGCAAGGCGGCCCTGCTCAAATATGGGGTCTCTGAGGACCATCCTATCTTCTCGGATCTTCCTCAGTTCCGACCTGCAGCAGTGGGTTCAGAGCCAGAGCCAGGCTCCAACCCTTCCGAGGCTCCGGCCGATGCCCCCATCGCTCCTCCTCCGCCCCCGACCTCTGCCGAAGTCCAAGGCACTCCTCTTCCTCCTCTGACCCCGGCTGAAGCTGAAGGCGCTCTTCTTCTTTCTCCGACTCCTGCCGTCGTCCCGGTGGCCGAGACTCTTGCTGCTGCTCCTTCGTCTGCTTGTGATCCCCCTATTTCCTCTGCACCTCCAGAGTCGGAGACCCATAAGGAGGTGTCCAAGGAGTAGACTTTTTCTTTAGGAATTTTCTCTATTCTTCGATGTAATTTTTCTTCTTTAAGTGCACAGAGATCATGTAATCGTACTTCCTGATTAATGAAAACAAGTTCTTTTTCAATCTTGCTGTTTATCTTCCTTGCTTCTTCTTTTGCAACGGTCTGTGGATGCTCTGATGTGAGGTGATGTCCAAAGTGGATGAGGTCGGTAGGAGGGGCCTGCCTCGGGCAGACCTTTTCCAGTCTCGGAAGACTAGGTTGTCCCTTTCCCACTTTTGAATTTCAGCGAGTAAGCGAGTCATGCTGTCGTTTGACCGAGGGTTAGGCCTTAATGGCATATCTTTGAGGGGGAGGTTCCCAGGGTGAAACGGTGGCGGCCCCCCGACTTACATGCCGGGGTTCAGCTGAGGCCGTGCTCCCACGGTCTAGGTGAGACCCTAGGGTAGGCCGAGTTCCGCGGTCAGACGCCGCAGAGGACGCCTCTTGGTCAGTTGGCCCTGCAACCGAACTCGAGGAGGGTGGCGCGAGGGCCGGAGCCTTGCGGAGTTGGTCCTAAGACCGAACTCAAAGAGGATGGCGCGAGGGCCGGATCCTTGCGGAGTTGGTCCTACGACCGAACCCAAAGAGGATGGCGCGAGGGCCGGATCCTTGCGGAGTTGGTCCTACGACCGAACCCAAAGAGGATGGCGCGAGGGCCGGATCCTTGCGGAGTTGGTCCTACGACCGAACCCAAAGAGGATGGCGCGAGGGCCGGATCCTTGCGGAGTTGGTCCTACGACCGAACTCAAAGAGGATGGCGCGAGGGCGGGATCCTTGCGGAGTTGGTCCTACGACCGAACTCAAAGAGGATGGCGCGAGGGCCGGAGCCTTGCGGAGTTGGTCCTACGACCAAACTCAAAGAGGATGGCGCGAGGGCCGGATCCTTGCGGGGATCGAAGAAATTCAAGGCAAATTTGTGTCAAAAGGTTCTTCTTTATTGATCAAACATCTCGAATACAGCTAGAAATAATATTTCTTTAAGTGGGCAGCGTTCCATGGCCGGGGCAATTCCTTGCCGTCCATCCCTTCAAGTCTGTATGCCGACCTGCCCGAGATGGAGACTACTTTGTAGGGGCCGAGCCAGTTTGGTGCCAGCTTGCCATCATTGGGATCTCTATCCGCGGGGAGCGCTTTTTTCAGGACCAGTTCTCCAACCGAGAACCTCCTCTCTTTGACCTTTTGATTATACCCTCGGGAAAGCTGCTGCTGATAGGCTGCCAGACGTACGGATGCTGCTTCCCTTCGTTCCTCGGCGAGGTCAAGTTCTCTGGCGAGGTTCATCTCGTTCTGCCCTTGATCGAAGAGATTTGTTCTTAAGGTCGGGAGGCCGACTTCAAGGGGAATGACTGCTTCCATCCCATAGGCTAACGAAAAAGGGGTGGCCGAAGTGGATCGTCTCGGCGTGGTTCTGTATGCCCAGAGGACACTTGACAATTCCTCTGTCCATCTGCCTTTAGCTTTATCAAGCCTTTTCTTCAGCCCCTCCAGAACTACTTTGTTCGAGATCTCTGCTTGCCCATTGCTCTGCGGATAGGCCGGAGTCGCATAGAGGTTTCTGATGCCGAGCTCCTGACAAAAGCTTTTGAAGAATTTTGAATCGAATTGGGTTCCGTTGTCCGAGACCAGAGCTCTGGGGATCCCAAACCGTGTGACGATGTTTTTCCATACAAAATTCTTTGTGTCAAGCTCGGTGATGGAGGATAAGGCCTCTGCCTCAATCCATTTTGTGAAGTAATCGGTGCCCACCATTAGCCATCTTTTGTTTCCCGGGGTTCGGTGGAGAGGTCCGACGATGTCCAGCCCCCATTGAGCAAAGGGCCATGGACTGGAGATTGGGCTCAGGTCCTGAGCTGGCTGGTGGAGGGAATGGGAAAACTTTTGGCATTTTTCACATTTTCTGGCGTAGATCTGGGCATCCTTCTGCATGTAGGGCCACCAGTAGCCCTGGCTAATAGCTCTGTAGGCCAGCGATCTTCCACCGATGTGGCTACCGCAGATCCCTTCATGAATTTCAAATAGAAAATCCTCTACCTTGCTCGGATGGACGCATTGGAGATATGGTCCAGAGTAGGATTTCCTGTAAAGCTTTTCATCTGGAGATAGCCAGAAGTGAGCTGCTTTTACTCTGACCTTGTGGGCTTCGCTCTTGTCTTCTGGGAGCTTGTCCTCCTTCAGGAACGCCATGATCGGATCCATCCAGCTTGGACCGAGGTCAGTGCACAGAACCTGCCGAACTGGGAGGAGCTCTATGCTCGGTTTTTCCAGCGTCCCTACATCGACTGTTCTTCTTTTTCCAGCTTCTACAGCCGAGGCCAAGCTTGCCAGGGCGTCTGCATGGCGATTGGACTCCCTACCAACTTGCCCGACTTCAACTTTTTCAAACTGGGAGAGGAGCTGCCTGGTATGGGCTAGATAGGCCACCATTCTTTCGTCTCTGGCTTGGTAGTCCCCGCTCAGCTGGCTCGTCACCAACTGGGAGTCGCTGAAGACCACCACCCTCCGTGCCCCCAGTATTCTCGCACTGCCGAGGCCAGCGATCAGTGCTTCATATTCTGCTTCATTGTTTGATGCTTTGAAGTTGAGGGTTAGTGCTTGCTCTATGACTAACCCTTCTGGGGATTGGAGGACGACGCCGGCGCCTGCCCTCTTGGATGTAGACGATCCGTCAACGAAGATTTTCCAGGCTGACTCCAGAAATTTTTCCCAGGATTGGTCTTCCTCAGTCTTGGCGTTACCTTCATTGCTGCCCTTGGAGTCCCCCAGTTCGGTATCGAGCGAGGTCGGTGCCGAACTAGGAGAGGTGAATTCGACGACGAAGTCCGCCAGGACCTGTGCCTTGATTGCCGTTCTGGGCTGATACTGGATGTCGAACTGACCCAATTCCACGGCCCACTTGGAGATTCGGCCAGAAAAGTCCGCCTTGCGGAAGAGGGACTTGAGCGGGAATTCCGTGATGACTACCACCGTGTGAGTCTGGAAGTAATGAGAGAGCTTGCGAGAGGCGCTGAGCAGTGCTAGTGCTAGCTTTTCAAGAGGTAGATATCTGGTCTCGGCATCGAGCAGGGTTTTGCTGGTGTAATAGATGGGGTACTGTTGCTTGTCGCTTTCTCGAACCAGCACCGAGCTCACCGCATGGTCCGAGACTGCAAGATAGAGATAGAGAAAATCGTCTTGCGACGGAGTGGACAGTAGAGGTGGTGAGGAGAGGTACCTTTTGAGCGTCTCTAGTGCCGAATCGCATTCTGGAGTCCATTGGAACTTGGAACTCTTCTTCAGTAGCTGAAAGAATGGACGGCATTTGTCTGAGGCGCGGCTGATGAAGCGATTGAGTGCAGCGGCCATCCCCGTCAGTCTCTGGACCTGCTTGGCCGAGGTGGGGCTTTGGATAGCCTGTATGGCCGCGATCTGCTCCGGATTGGCCTCAATCCCTCTCCGTGTCACCAGGCTCCCCAGGAATTTGCCGGAGCCGACGCCAAATGCACACTTCGAGGCATTGAGTTTGAGCTGGAACTTTCGGAGGATGGCAAATGTTTGGCGCAGGTCTGTCAGGTGGCTCTGCGACTCCCTGGATTTGACTACCATGTCGTCAATATAGACCTCCATCGTCTTTCCGAGCTGATCTCGGAACATCCTAGTGACCAGCCTCTGATATGTCGCTCCGGCGTTCTTCAGCCCGAAGGGCATCACCTTGTAACAGTAGATGCCCCGAGGTGTGATAAACGCAGTTTTTTCCTCATCAGATCTGTGCAGGGGGATCTGATGGTAACCTCGGTAGGCGTCCAAGAAGCTCATTCTGTCATGCCCCGAGGTGGCGTCGATCATCTGGTCGATCTTTGGGAGCGGGAAGCTATCTTTGGGGCAAGCTTTGTTAAGGTCGGTGAAGTCTACACAGACCCTCCACTTGCCGCTCTTCTTCTTTACAACCACTGTGTTGGCTAGCCACTGGGGATAGTGCACCTCGCGGATTGCCCCAGCCTCGAGGAGCTTCTCCACCTCCTCTATAATCGCCTCTGTCTGTGGGATCCCCGTTCTGCGAGCCTTCTGCACTACGGGCTTGTGTCCGGGGTCCACATTTAGCTTGTGACATATGACCTCGGGGTCAATCCCGGGCATCTCGTAAGGAGTCCACGCGAAGATATCTTTGTTCAGGAGTAGGAAGTCCAGCAATTCGGCCTTTTCAGCGTCAGGGAGCTGGCTACCCAGCAGGAAGTAGCGCTCCGGATCTTCAGGATTGATCCTGACCTCGGTGAGATCTTCTATGCTTTTCTGCCCTGCTGTCCGCCCGACATCCTCGATCTCGGCTTCGAGCTCGGCCATGTGCACTCGTCTCGGTTCCTCTTCTCCAGGTGCAACGACCACGAGACATTCTCGGGCCATCTGTTGGTTTCCGCACACAGTCACTATTTCGACCGTTCCTCCAGGCTTCTCCAATGGAAACTTGAGTTTTTGATGAAGGGTGGATGACACTGCCTCCATGGCGTGCAGCCAACTTCGTCCCAATATCACATTGTAGGGGGACGGCGCGTCTATCACCATAAAGTCTGCTACCTTTGCTGCGCCTCCGATCCGGACTTCAAGTGAGATCCTGCCTTTGGGGTATACTGGCTGGGCACTAAACCCTATCAAGGGGACGTGGGCCTCCCGCAGGGCGGATTCGGGCAGGCCGAGCTGTTTGAAACAGCTATAGTATACAATCTCGGTGGAGCTCCCTGGGTCCACAAGGACGCGCTTGGTAGTATAATTGTTCAGCCGCAGGGTGAGGATGAGGGCGTCATTGTGGGGGAGCTCGACTTCCTTCAGATCCTCATCCAAGAACCAAATCTTGGGCTTTTCTCTCTTACGCCTCTTCGAGGCGCTTTCCCACTCTGCCGACATCACCTGCTTGCCATGGGCAGCTCTCCTGGCGTCTGACCGAGCCTGGGCGCTTCCCCTGCCTGGGGCGGGTGCTAGGTGGATGACATTGATGGTACCCGCCGGCTCATCGCTCTCATGGTCATCATTGGGTCGAGTGCGCTGCTGTGCTCGGTGGACCCTTTCCTCCTGTTTGATATACTCCTGGAGGTGTCCGTCATGGACGAGCTTTTCGAGATGGGACTTCAACGCAAAGCAGTCTTCGGTCATGTGCCCGTGCTGCTTGTGATAGGAGCAGCGCTTGTTCTGGTCTCGGATGGATGGGTCGCCTGTCATCGGCCGAGGCCACTGGAAGTATGGCTCTGCCTTGATTTTGTTCAGGAGTCTATAAATAGGCTCCTTAAACACAACACTGATAGCCCTGTAAGGATCGTTGGCAGGCTTGGCGGACTGTGACCTCGGCCTCTTGCTGCTGTCCGAGGCGATCGAGAAAGAGCGGGCGGGCCTCCTTTTATCCGACCTCGGTCGGGGGAATGTTTCTTCCTTGGTGGAGGCCTGGTGTTTCTTCGGGAATCCGAACCGCTCTGTGCCATGGGCCTCGTCTTCTTCCTGCTCAATGTACTGTTTTACCCTTGCCATCAGTGCTTTCATCGTGGCCACGGGGTTTCGGACTAGATCTCTGCGGAGTTCATTTCCTGGGAGTAACCCCTCCCTGAAGCACATGATGGCGACTTCGTCATTGGCGTCGGTGATCTGGCTGTATATCGTCCAGAATCTTCTGGCGAAGGCAGTGATACCCTCGCCGTCTTTCATCCGGATCGCCATGAGATTGATACCCGTCTTCGGGATGACGCGGTGCGCTTGAAACTTTTCAAGGAAAGAGCTCCGGAGCTGCCGCCAGGTTGAGACCGACCCGGGAGGGAGCGCGCAGAACCAACGGAGAGGGAGGTCCCCCAGACTGGACAAGAAAACCCTGCAGTTCAGAAGACCGACGTCCCCCCAGACCGACATCCGCTGAGTGAAGTGCCGCAGATGCGCCTCTGGGTCTGAGGCCCCGTCGTAAAGTACGAACCTTGGGACGTTAAATCTCTCGGGGAGAGAGAAGTTTTTAATTTCCTGCGAAAAGGGGGACATGCCCTGATCGTCCTCTCCATGCTCATCAGTCTGGTCTCGGGCGATCCCGATCTCGGCCAAGCGGGCCTGGACCTCCTGCTTGACGTAGTGGTCTAGCAACTCCTTGAGGCCTGTCTGGTCGCCGAGTCTCGGGGATTCTGGCTCGTGCTGCGATCCCCCGAGTCCATCAGGCAGATGGCTGCTACTCGAGCCCTCCTCTTCGCAGTGATATCTCCTTCTGCTGTTGAGGGCCCGCCTCAGGTCTTGGTGGCCCGGACGGGTCCGCGGTCGCCGGGGAGGTGGACCGCGAGACCTCCTCTCATTCATTTCGAGCCGTTCCTCGAGACGACGAATCACCTCGTCTTTGTGTTGGAGAGCTTGGTTCTGGGCATCCAGCTCTTTAAGCAGGGGATTGTTATCTCGGTCCCCATGGGTTTGGTGAAAAGACTGGCCGTCATCATGGACGTGCTGGTGGGAATGACGGGATCCTGTCCTGACGGGAGTCTTGCCCTGCCGTCGAAGATCCGCTGTGGAGGCGTTCTGCTGCGGACCGCCGTGCGACCGCTCGCCCGTGTGGTGAGGGGCATCACGACGGCTATCCTGGCGGAGGCGCGTGGCTATGGGCCGAGATGAAGAGGCCGATTGGACGACGCCCTCCACGCATGCGGCACTCGGCTTTCCCCCTGACCTCCTCTGGCGAGGGTCCTGCGGCTCCTCCTGCCTGATGGGAGGAACCGCTGGCGGTCCCGGAGGGGGAAGAAGAGCACCACGAAGGTCAGGGGGTGGTTCCGGAACAACCGACTGGGCTGGCTGCGACGGCAAGAATGGTGGGAATGCAGGTTCCTCCCGTAGCGGGAAGGACGATGCTTGTTTAGACGTCGACGGTCCTCCGCCACCGTTTCTGGTTTTTGGAGGCATGGCTTCTGCAGAGGCTTTGGCACAGATCCTATTCCCACAGACGGCGCCAACTGTAAGTGCCTAAAAATTACGGACTTAGTTACTGGAGGATTAAGCTCCTGATGCAAGGTTTTGAGGGAGGTAAGAGGAATGGATCGAGCCTCCAATGACCTGAAAGGAAAAGAACAACGGTCAGAGACCCTGGCTGTGGGTAGCCGAAGGCCCTCCGACGGTTAAGTTAGTGCAGGGACTGAGAGAATGGAGAGAAAGAGTTCTGGGAGGGAGAGATTATGCGTGTGCGTACCTTTCATGGATTCTCTCATGCAATATATAGGTGGAGAAGTCATCATTGGACTGTCTTCCTGAGGAGACGGGAGTCCCATCTGAGCGTACTCTCATCTCCTGAGTGGGGGTAGGTAAAAAGGGGACGTCCCATCGGACCAGCCCTCCTCGCCTATGGATATGACTGTAGATATGGCGTGCCCGTCGCGTAGGTCCGGAGCCCATTCTGTTGTCAGACCGCCGATCCTGTTTTGGCAGTGCATTAATGGCGGCATTTATGATTGAATGAAAGGAGGCCGAGCTCGGTCGAGGCTGAGGCCGAAGTTGGGACTCGTGACGTAATCACTGGGGCCCGCTCCATAATTGCCCGAGACGGCGATGCAGCCGAACTTGGCGGCACCGAGATCACGGGTTATCGAGACTGGGTGGTGGCCCCGTTTAATTCCATGATCACGGAATGACCCCACACAGCATCTATGAGCAAAGGTGGGATTTCCATGACCCCATCATTGAACTTCACATCTAAGATGCTACCCCCCTTCACCTCCCTCTTCTTGAACTTAATTCCTGCTTCTTGAAGCACCATTGCATTAGGGATCATGTTTATATTTCCTTCCTTATTTGTTACAGTCATCTCTGCTGTAGAGTGTTTCTGCTTTGTACTAACAAGGGCCCGAAAGCTAACCAAATGTTTCATACAAGTGATACAACTCAATTTGAACCTCCCAAATGGACCAAGTGAAGGGGGAATGGGTTCTAAAGGTACAGGTGTAGAAAGGAGAAACCAATGATAAAGATGTAGCAAATGATAAATTGGTGGAGGAGGCAAACCTGTCCTCTCGGTAAAGAACATCTTATTGAAGAAATTGATTGCGACTTCGGCTAGTGAAACTGCTTCGCCTCCAGTTGCAAGGCAAAATATCCGCTCAAGAACAAAAAAGGGAAGTTGGTTTTCTAGCAAAAGCAAGTCGCGAAGCAGCAGTTCCTCCATCCAAATCATGCCGCCAAGGTGGTTGTGTGAACCGGCTTTTTTTATGAGCAAGTATTCGACAATAAAGCAACCATCCAGCAGCATCATATTCACAAACTCTCTTTCGTATAGGTAGAACTCTCCCGAGTACCACTTTTTTGCTCTCACCTCCAATGCCCTGATTTCTCTAATGTAGTCCTTCAATCTAAAATTTGTATTTCGCGAGAGAATTGCTTCCAGATATTGCCATTTGTGCTTCTCCATGGTCTTGAGATCATTTTCGTTTCGGTGGTATGGGCCAATTGAGATGATGCGCGGATCATAGGGCTCATCGCTTCCATACCGAAGTCTTTGTGGCACTCTTGGGATGGTTATGATTGGTTCTTCTCTGCTCGGGGTTCGGTACATGTGCTTCTGAAGCTGATCTCTGAGGAGTTCATCCCATCCATTGAGCTTAACATCTTCTATGTTTACTACTACTGCGTCTTCTTCATTTTCAATTTCATCATTCGTAGTAGGTTTAGGAGGGGGCCCGGGATCTTCATCATCAAAAGTGACTCTGCCCATAATCGCTTCCTTTAGCTCAAGTTAAATGAATTGCTATGTGCATTCTGCTCGTCTTATAACCTTAGCAATTGAAAGCTTCTCCAAGTGAAAATATAATAAGGAAATTGAAAGCTGGAATAACACCTATTGTCAAAGTTTGAAACAGCCCATCAAATTGTTGTTTGTCTAAAGAAAAAAAAAGTCAACTGAGTGGTGCCCACCAACCGATCTTTTGTAAGGAATAAAAGTTCATCTGATCCTTTACATGGCAGCAAGTGGTTGCTCTGTCTGAGACTATGCCCCTGTTCCGTAAGTGTAAGGAATAAAAGTTCATCTAATCGTTTACATGGCGGTAAGTGTTTGCCCCGTCCTGAGACTATGCACCTCAAAGGCTAAGATCAATCTTTATGATGCACTTTCATTCTTTATAATGTGTAGGCTACGAAGATTAATGATTGAAGTCAAACTTTTGATGACCATCTATTTCATGATCTTAAACCACTATCTTTTACCTTCTAGCAAACAATTATTATATAATATAGACTTAGGCATCGATTTCGAAATTGAATCCAATTTGCCAATCGATTGCAAAATTGGACTCTAATTTCAAATCAATTTGAGAAATTGGATCTCAAACCAATCTCAATTTCAATTTCAATTTTTTCTAGAGAAGAGATAAACTCTATTGATTCAATTATTATATATTATAGAGGTAGGATTCGATTTAGAAATTGAGCTCCAATTTCGCAATTAATTACAAAATTGGAGCTCAATTCAGATTTCAATTTTAATTTAAGGGAGATTTTAGGGATTTGGGAGAAATTTTCGATTTTAGTCATCTAAATATAGAGTCCAACACATTCAACACATCTATCTACACATTAAACTTTTAGATAAATATAGTTTTTGATGTGATCTAAAAATATTCTTTCTAATCTATAAGGATACACGTTGCATAGATTTATGGTCATAAATTATATATCTATGGTTAAATAATTAATTTTAAATTAATTATTTTAAATTATTATTTATTTTTTAATATTATAAATTATTGCGGGCACATAGGATTCAATTTTGAAATTGGAAATTGATTTTGATTCTATTTAACTTAGAGAGAAGTTTTAGGGATCTACTAACCTTTCTTAACAAACTCAAATCCTTAGAGTTGAGATCCTTATCTGTAAGAGTTGGATATCCCTCATTTATATCCTACAATTTTATTACATGGAAACCATTTAATTAATCTATCTACACAGGACACCGGACCCATTTCACGATCTTGGGGTGGAACTTATCATTCATTACCATTACATGATAATAGATATGACCCACTACTATATAAAGATTTTACACCTCTGTGCAAGAATAGATATTGATTTACTTGGGCTATTTAATTAAAATATCTACATGGGGCCCATTTGATCAAAGATCGACCATTACCCATTACATGGGTATCACAATTATATGATAGATTTGATTTTACAATTGAGCTCCAATTTCGCAATTGATCGAGAAATTGAAGCTCAACTGCAAAATGAATTCTAACATGAGAGAGAGATTTTAGATTGTTGGAGTCTCCTCAAATCTTATACTTCCATGATTATCCTCAAAATAGGGGTTTTAAATTGTTATAGGGATTCTCATATCTATCAATATCATCCCATGAGATAAGTAATCCATATCTATAGGTAATTTAATTGAAAACCTTTTCATTACCCTTTCCTTATAATTGCATTCCTATTTCTTAATTAGGGTGTACTAAATCCCTATTATTTAGGAATTGATATTTATCATCTCTTTTAATCTACAATCCAAACCACAGTTCATACTTTGTTATATTGTTTCCATGTTTGGCGTGACATTATATATTATATATATTAAAGCAAAAAGAGAGGTGGGTGTGAGGGGTGCCACGTCAGCAACCCAATCATTCTCCTTTCAAATAAATATGGAGAAAAAACACAGAGTGATTTAAGGTTCCATGTCATCACATGCCACAATTTTTTTCTCAAAAAAAAAATCTCTTTATCCATATCCTCTATCTCCTAAAGTCTCTCAATCAATATCCCATAAAATCATATTATTCTCTCTCTCAATACCATTTATCTTCCATCTTCTCAAGAATTTCATTTGTTTACCTTTCAACAATTCACACTAATAAATTTTTCGTTACTAGTAGACCACCTCATGTTTTTTATGACATGGACTATGTAATTTATGACATGAACTAATAAGTCAAAAAATATGACCTTAGGTTTGGCCCACCATAAATTACACTTTCGTGGGCCCACATGTACTCATAATTAAGAGAGATATATACATTGATCCAAGGTGGGCCAATTATTACTGGGATAAAATAACACTAGCCTATGGTTTTAAAGTCTCATAATTTATGGCTTTTAAAGTTAAGATGTTTATACATTTTTTGAAAAATCTAGAGCTAAAAAATAGTTTGATCAGTTCTAAAATGGCATTGGTGCTACTTCAAAGGGGTAGAGAAGAAATTTGTGCCGGGGGATTGAAATGGCCAATTGCTTATTTGAAAATAAAAAAAATGGTGCATTTGTGCAACGAAAGGATTGCACATTTTTATGACTTTCTTTGTTAACAATATTATATTATTTGGTGTGATGTATTTTCCTTGCATAGAAGAAAAAATGAACCATTTTTCCTAGAGAGGATTTTGATTTTCTGCAAAAATAAAAAAATTCCATTTTCATGAAGAAATAAAAATCTGCAAGTCCTCTTGTGGCACAAACAAGTCCAAATGGGGTGGCTTTTCTTTCATTAGGCTTTGAAATTATCAATGGGTAACAAAAACTTGAATGCATTTCTTATTACTAATATTATATATATTAACAAATAGTAATTATTGTTGTTATCATTATTTTTATGTTGTAGTTGAATTGAATTTTTACCTTTATCTTTGTAATAGTTTATTGTTGATGTTGACCACTTGTATTTGTGATTAAAGATATGTTAACTGTTTTTATATAAATATGCATGAATATATTTTTATATGTTCATAATTAATTTTAATATCTCATAAATTCAAAGTGTAATATCTTATTTTTTGCCTTGGGCCAGGCACGGGGCGTTGTTGCTAGTACTATATACAAATAGTTTGCATTGTCCAAAACTTACTAGAAGGATTTTTTTTAGTAGGGTTGATGGCTCATGTTCCATTTCCTCATGAGATTATCTTAGTCATTTTACCTTGCCATAGTTTTCTTTCTTAGATATTAGATTTATTAAGAGTTTTTATGAATTCTACAAAACATATAGGCCCCATAAAACATTTGAAAAAATTACACTATTAGTTTTTCATCCAACGTGGGGCCTAATCCCATAAAATATTTGAATATTTTATACTATTTTTTTTCATCCGACGCGGGCCCTAACTTTCATTTCGAGTAAAATTATTTGAACAACCATATATAACTAAGGTTTTGGGGGATAAATTCTTTTTTTTTCTTTTTGAGTTCACCAGGTGGCTAGGAAAGTAGAAGTAAAATTGCCTTCCCAGGGATCGATTCCTAGAAGGTACCGTGGGAGCGGGTGTGCTAGCCACACGGACACTCTATGATTCCCATTTTAAGAGATACTTTGGTCACATGGCCTTCAAGGGGTGCTCCATTCCAATTTGAAGAATGAGGAAACTCATCGTAATAATGGTGCCCGTTTGGATGATATTCATTGGGAATAAAACATGCGGCTTAGTTGTTGAGGTGTGGGGTGGTGAGTTGGGTTTACTAGTGTTTAATGTGGTCTCTCAACTCATACTAGCCATAGCCATTGTCAGTTTGTCATAACCATGGTTTTGGTGGAAATGGTCATGGTCATGGGGCTTTTTAGGTCGGGAAGGGCCATATCTGCATTTTATAGTTTGAAAGGGAAACTTACATTTGGCTCGTTCCATACTTCCATCCCTCGGAATGATAATGATAATGATAATGATGATTAGTCTTGTTCGTTCCGTTCATCTACCCTTTTCATTGTATCCATTTCACATGGCAACAGCTGTTGCCTTCTTCGCGAAAACTTATGATCAAGAAGCAAATTGATTCAAAGCGATGGTCTCGAAAAAATAAAGTTGAAAGAAGAAGTTTTTTTGGGTGGAATTAATGCTGGTTTGATGTGAGATTTGCTAAAGTGACTTTTTAGTTTACTGGTCATCTAATGTGTTTTTTTTTTAAAATCCATTATTACTTTTTTATGTTCTCGCATGCCTCTCCTATTGTAATGTGAGTTGCTCAAAATAAGGCTTTCTTTCCTAATGATTCATTCGGTCACATTTGGTACTTTGTGAGAAATATGTAGATTTGAGAATTTTTTTGGTAAAATTAGTTAGAGGTCCCTTTAATATTGTCGTTTGAAGTCTCTAATTCATAGGATTTTTGGTTAAGGCATCTAGTCCATGCGCTTGGATTTATTTTAGGTGGAGGTCCCGAAATATACCAGATCATGCATTTGCATGACTGATTTTCCCTTCTAACCATATGAAGTTATGTCACGAATTTAATCTTTAGTTCTAAGCTCCTTAATATGATATTTAATGATTGATTTACCCCCGTAAACGCATCATGTTGTCTAACGGATTTTATTTACTAATTTTAGATCAAGTTTCAAAATTCAAATGGGAGAAAACAATGTTGCTACGTCTTCTTCTACACGCTCAATGCTTCCAAGCAAGACTTCCTGATGCAGCATCTCGAAGCTCGCCATTGCTAGAGAAGAAGAAATTTCATCACCTGTGCTGTTGTAGAGAACAAAGATAAGACAGTCTCTGTTGCAGAACCTGTGTAGGAAGTTTTGCAAAAGCCGGAAGCAGAGCAAAGCGGTTTAGATGTGTTGATTGTTGATGAAGAAGTCGAAGATCAGATGATCCAAGGTGGGCTATTGTTGCCAGATTCAGATCAAAAGAAAGGAGAAGGGTTCTCAGAATCGGGTGTTGCAGAACCCAAAACCAGAAGCAGATATTTGCAAAGGATAAATTTGTCTGAGTTTTAAAAGAAATTTGGATAAATTTAACTTAGTTTTGAAATAAGTACATACAAATTTACCTGAGTTCTTTAAGAAATTTATATAAACTTATCTGAGTTTTTGCTAGAAATTCAAATAAATTTATCCGAGTTTGGTATGAATTATCTAATTTTGAAGTAAATTTCACTGGAGTTTGAAGTGAATTTATCTAAGTTTTGAAACAAACTCAGATAAATTTATAAACAATGAAACAAACTCAGATAAATTTATCTGACTTTCTGTCAGAAACTCAAATAAATTTATAAGTAATGAAACAAACTCATATTAATTTATTTGAGTTTGTGAAAGAATACAGATAAATTTATATGACTTTGTCCAACCTAAACATGATTTTATTTGAGTTTTATATGAAGTTATCTGTGTTTCCTATTATATACATATTTCTCAGGTTTGAAGATGATCACTGTTTGCAAATGCAAATGTTGTAATATTCAACTTACTTCTTGTTTGGATTGAGAGAAATTGAATTAGAGGAAGAAGAAGATGACTTAGACAAAGAAGAAGATGAATTAGAAGAAAAAGAAGGAGGATGATAAGAAGAAGAAGAAGAAGCAGAAGAAATCACATAAACCCTATAGAAGAGCGACTTCTATAGATTTTGTATTTTCTATGGTTTGAAATCAAACGAATCACTTCTTCAACCACTAAATCGAAGATGAAATAGTTTCTTCGAAGATGATACCACTGCTTTAGATTCTTTGAGGTTAATCTCCTTCCTTGATTCAGTTTCTCCCGTCCTTGCCCTCATTGTTCAAAATGCCTGATTTCTCGCTTCCTTCCTTCTTTGACAAGAAGGAAGGAATGACGCGATTTAGTATGAGCATATTTTAATAACATATAAGGGATTAAGAGGGGCATTATAGACTTTTCAAGTATATAAAATTTGAGAAGGGACCTATGCATCTACGAAAATAAATTGTTGACCGTTTGCAATAGGATGCAATATTGAGGGACCTCCGGCCATCCACCCCATTTTTTTTCACTCTCATTTTCAACTAAGGGCACGTTTTGCAATGGTCTTCAGGGCGGAATCCTCGCACATTTTCCGTGCTTTGACGGAATACCCACGTTTGGATGCAAATGAAACCGAAGAACGACGATGTCCCTTCTCCATGAAATAACAGTTTTCATCGATCGGACCTCCCCCTGTCAGATCCCGTAAACCATTGATTTTAAAGGGGGAGTATTTAAACAGAAAAAAAACAGCGTAGAACTCTACTCGACTTCTCTCTCGATTTCGAATCACTCTTCCTCCATGTCGAAAACCCTTTTCTCTGTTGTTGTTGCGACGGGAGGCAACCGACCGGACATTGCTACCACTGGAGGCGACCACCCCTACTGCAACTGGAGAAGGTTGTTGCTCTCTCACTCCTCTCTCCCTCGGCAATGACAAGGGAACGGTGGTCTTTCAATAACACAACCCTCCGGCATAAGCCAGAAGTCTTCCCACCGTCCACCGTCGGAATGTCTCCTTACCGGCTCATCTATGGGAAAGCATGCCACCTCCCGGTGGAACTGGAACACAAAGCTTACTGGGCCATTAAGCAGTTTAACTTTGATATGGATAAAGCTGGGAATAAGAGGAAACTGCAATTAAATGAATTGGATGAGTTGCGCAGGGAAGCCTATGCAAACTCAAGAATTTATAAAGAGAGGACCAAGATCTTTCATGATAAAAACATTCTGCGAAAATCCTTTCACCCTGAACAGAAGGTCCTCCTTTATATTTCTAGGCTTCATTTATTTCCTGGCAAACTTAGCTCTCGTTGGACTGGACCATTCATTGTAAAAGAAGTGTTTCCATACGGTGCTATTAAGATTTATGATCCCAAGGATGGCCAGACGTTCAAAGTCAATGGCCAAAGATTGAAGCCATTCTTGGAAATTGCACCAGCTGATGAGGAAGAAATTCCCCTTGATGATCCTGTCTACAAGGATTAGTCAGCCCTGGATCTGAGAGTGGCCCATTGTTGTGTATATTATGTATACTTATTAGTTTAGGTTTTATCCTGTTATTTTTGTCGTTTTGTCTAACTTTGGACACGGAGCAGCTCGAACATATCCCAGGTGCTTTCTATACTTTACCTTCCTTTACTTTTTATGTTCCTCATGATCCATATGTTCATTGCATATTATTCCTTCACACATCAAGGACGATGCTCATAATAGGTTGGGGGGTGAGAACAAGCACACTTGTCCATCTTTAGACAAAATCTTTACACAATTTGTTCTTGATTTAAAAAAAAAAACAAGAAAAATCTGTTATTTTGTTGGTTCTTTCGGAAAAAGGAAATTTCGAGAGGATTTTTATGAAACAAAGATACCTTGAACTTTGGAATTTTTGGTGCTTTGGGCAAAAAGGAGAACAATGGTTTATTGTTTTGTTTATGGAAAGGATTTTTAAAAGTGCTGAATTTCGATCCCCCACTTTTACACAGTCTGTATATGTTTTCAAAGTTTTTGAATGCCAAACCATGATTTCCGTTTTTCTTTGACGATTGGATTGAAAATATGATGAAAAACAGACCCTTAGTTTTACAATTTCCTGGTTCATCTGGTTTTGTTGGCCACAGAGCTGTTGAATTAATTCGGGCACATGGAAAGGGCTGCCTATTGTTGGGGACTGTTAAAAAAATAATAAAAAAGGAGAGAAAAATAAGAAAAAAAAGTGTTGAAAAGAATAAAAAAATTGTGTGACTAGTTTGGGTTCGTAGCCTTTTTAACCCGAGCCAGTAAGCCCGTAGGGGTATTTACATACCTAGTGCCTTAAAGCCATCTGGTTTGGGAGTCATTGGCCTAATGCTCGTTACATGGGTTACTTAGAAAGTTTAAAGGACCTAGGCATTGCACAGTCACATGTGTGTATCTGAAAAAAAAAAAATGTTTTTGCGGCCTTTGAAAAAACAGTAGTGCGAAAGCCATCATGGTTGCTTTGAGAGGAATATCGTTTTTCTTTGCTAAGGTTAGGTGCCCCAGAATTTTGGATTGAAAATTGTTTTCATGGGAATCTTGGCGGATCATTTGAAGCTTACTTGTTTTTACGTATGCACACTATTTCACCATGCACGATCAATTTAGCATGATTTTGAGAATTTCGAACCAAAGATGGGATTTGTGAACCGAGTTTCAAATTTGCCTTTGCTTTGAAAATTCCGAAAATCGAGAATATCCGGTGTTTGTAAATCTTCTTTCAAAAAGATCCCTTTGATAAAAAAAAAATCTGAATTTTGTGGGTACATTCACTGCAAACCCTCATGAGGCACAACTCGTCCACTAGGGGGAACTTAGGGGTTTAAGGGCTTACTGCATACACTAAATGTAGTCGAGAGTGCCAGCGAAAGTGGTGTTGCATTCATTTTTTTTGTTTTGTTACATTACATTTAGATTGGATCTTTTTTTTTGTTTTGTTACATTACATTTAGATTGGATCTTTTTTTTTGTTTTGTTACATTACATTTAGATTGGATCTTAATTAAAGCCTCATGGTTTTTGCAGTTTTTGCAAGGGACTAGCAAAATGCTAGTTGGGGGGTGTGATGAGTCCTTAAAAATGCACATTTTCATACACATTTTGAACCATTTTAAGAGCTTATTGATATTAAAGAGATTTATTTAGTGACAAATCGTGTTTTTATGCATTTAGGGTCCATTGTAGTGCATTCATGCATAATTTGCTCAAAAATCACACTTTTTGCATAAATTCATGAAACCTGCTTTTTGGAGACTTATTTTTGGAAAGCCAATTATTTTCGGTGGATCAAGTAGGGACCCATGCATTGTCCATTTAAATTCCTTACATAAAATTATTCTTGAATCCATTTGTTTTAATTTGTGTAGGAAAAATAAAAAATGAGACCTACATTGGTGAAATTTGAGGGATATCAAGGGTAGGACATCTTTCATAGTTGGAGAGTTTCAAATATATATTATTTTTAGCGATAAATTTTATTTGTCTCCTAAAACGAATAAATATATCCCCGACGTATATAATTTGTCGCGTAAGAGAAATTGTGGCAAGGTTAAATATTGGGCGAATTGTCTACAAACTATGCGCGACAAAACTAATTTGTCACCTATTATAACTTATGGCAATTTATGCACTATTTGGCGACAATAAAGTTTTGTCGGTAAAAAACTATAATTCAGCGATGACTCCATTTTGTTGCCTAATTCCTTTTTCACCATTTTTTATCCATTTTCTTGTAATGAATCATGGACATTTGGCGACAAAAAATATCATTTTTGCCAACATAATGTGTTGTCGTAGAAAATTGATATTTGGCGACGATAATATTGTGTTCTCGTAGAAAAATGATATTTAGCGACGATAATGTGTTGTCGCAGAAAATTGATATTTAGCGACGATAATGTGTTGTCGCAGAAAATTGATATGTAGCGACGATAAGGTGTTGTTGCAAAAAATGGATATTTAGCGACGATTAATTGTGATCTTCGGCAAAAACAATCACCGACGCATAATGGGCGAAGAATGGGCGACAAAAATGGTTTCGTCGCAGAATATATCTTGCGACGATTTTGTGATTTTCTGCGACATATATTTGCGTCGCGAAAAATGATTTTTGTTGTAGTGACATGTTCAAGTGGCTGGAAATTGAAGCCTTTAGATCTTTAAGTCAGAAATTAAAAATCAGTTTTGATGAACCTATGTTGGACAACCAAACAACCCACTTTCTTCACAGTTTTAGGAAAACTGCTGTAACAGTTTTTTTTTTTGCAAAAAGTTTGAAGTGGGTAGACTAGTCAAACCATGATATTTATCTGTGAAATCTGGAGAAATTAAAGTTCAGTATATGGTCTATCACATCCCAAAATTTCAGATCCAAACGATTTCAAGAGGTTTGTGAACCAGTGGCTTAAACATGGCATGTTAGGCTGTCTGCGTGTAGAATTTCTACACAGTTTTCGATTTTAAGGTCATATTTACGCATTCATATCTTCTTTGTTTTAAAACATTTTTCACTTCCGTTTTTTTCAGTTGATTCATGCAACATTGTAGGTCAAAACACAGCCATTAAACTTAGTTTTAGGTTGCATTAGATTAGGAAAAATCATGCATAAAAACAACCCTGCATACTAGTTTTTTTCATACTTAGAATTTTTAGCATCTCATGGCATACATTGCATTACTAACTTTCTAATTTTAGGATTAGTTTCTAATTTTGTGTTTTAGATTATTTAGATAATTTCCAGAAATAAAAAAATCTTTCTAATTTTTGTTAATTGAAGATTTTAACTTAGGAAGTTTCTTAAGATTTGGAAATTCTACCATAAGGTCAGATTGACTTAATGCTTTCTAAATTTGTTATGATTTGAAAATCTTTATTTATTTGGAAAGTCCTTAACTTTAGGGTGTTGATTAAATCAGTTCACTAACTTAGGAAATATATCAACCCTTATTGACTAACCTACTTTATAATTTAGGAAACTAATTTAGTCAGGTTTTCATGCTAATTTTAGTAAGTAGGTTGTTTTCTTTTTGAGTGATTTGATTTGTTACTAATCTTTGATTGATTTGGTTTCTAACTTAGATTCATTCTTTTTTTCTAATTTAGCTTCTTAATTTTTTTTGGAAAGTTTTAATTTTGGATTGTTTCTAATTTGACGTTCTAATTTGTGTGTTCATTTGTAGCAACTTGTGATTCATTTTAGATTAAGTTTTTAGATTTAATAAATTTTTATTTTTGGAAATGTATTTAATTTTAATTTAAAGTAGGAATGATGAATGTACTTTTCTAGATTTTAGGCTAAAATTAGATTTTATTTAGGGTAGGTGACAAAGTTGAAAAGCCCTATTTCTAAACCTCCCTGTGCACTTGGAGCTGCGATCACTTATATGACTGCAGCAACAAATCAACAACTATTTAGCAGGAAAATCTCTACAGCAATCACTAGTAGAGCAGCCCCCTGTTAACCTCGGGTCTTCCTAAAATATAAATAAGTGGATAGTTTCAAAATAAGAACCTTATTTGGTTTGAGAATAAATGAAAATTGCTTAAAATCGATTATAGTTTTAAGCGGGCTCATCCCATTTTCAAATACTTTGCAATCTTTCTTCTTGATTTAGTTTGCTGGATTTCATATTTATAATAACGATTTAAATTAGTCACTAATTAGTAAAATGACTCGGTGTCTACCATTCAAGAATTTCCAAAAGATCTGGTTCGTTTCTATTGATTTCAAATTTGATCAATAACTATCCATTTCTACTTATAAACGTTGGCATTGATTTCCTGCTCTGAAAACTTAGCTGTCGTTGCATTGCAGCGGCAGCATCACTACAGTAGTGCAATGTACAGTCTCTTCACTCTACACCAGTCAAAAACTAGTAAATGCTTACGGCCCACATCATGAATGGCTTTTGGCTGTTGAAGTTGTGGAGAAAACCTCTTAATTTCTTCTTCTTCGTCTTGTGCCATGTGTGTTACGGACACCCTCATCTACTTCTCTGCCACCTCATTAAGATGAGATGATAAGTGGGAAAAGAGAAATTCATACTATACCCTATGCCGTAGGGTGGGTGGATCATAATTCATAGTCATGCATCATGCATCATGCATCATGCATCATGTGAATGCTCTCTCTCTCTCTCTCATGGTTGTTTTTTTTCCATGGACCATTTTTTGTTACCCTTTTCAAACATGCATCTTATGGTCATTCAACAGATCATATGTGGCTGAGATTGCCTCATCAGAGAGAGATTTATGGGTGCCATGTGAAAGATGCGGATGTGTTGCATCAAGATCACTGTCACACGTAACTTGCATGTCTCCGGAAGAGTGGTACTTGAGAGAGAGTCACTGGTAGACATGCACTAGAGAGAGAAGGACAATTAGCGCCGTCCTATTCTCTATCCATCAAATGAAAGTTTCTTGATACATTTATAACGAGCTACTTGTTGAGAAAGAACTGCCTCATTGTTTTAGAGTAAATCTTGAGGTATAAGAGTTGGTGGTACCAGGAGGCACTGGCATTTTTTAGGGTGCCCTTGGAGCCTTTACCATGTTTAAGGCAATATAATCTTTTACATTACCAAAAGACAAAAAAAAGAAGAACTTCATTTACCAAAAGAAGAAAAAAAGAAGAAAAAAACTTTAAATTATGTAATAGCTTGAAAGTTGGAGGGACCTGCCAAATTGGGTCAAGCTTGTATTTTTTTTTTTTGAGGGGAATCCAGTTACATATGGCTTTATGAATTTCTGCCTGAGTAGAATTTTGGGGCAGATTTGGGTTTTGACCGCGAAGACTCTAAATTAGATATTTACTACTTAATTATCATCAAGGTAATTTTTTCTTAAACTATGTAACGTTTTTCTAAAGCAGGTATGATAAATTGTATCAAAGTTGGCCTGATCTGAATCTATGCCAGGACAGGTTTAGCATCACATGCCCTGAACAGTACATAAGCCAGGTCTGGCAATTGGTGGGGGCAAGCGTGGGTCAATGAGGGTAATAATTTATCCCAAGCAACAGTGGTGGTTTTGATTTCTTGTTCTGCATAGCACATGAAACAGCAGTAATAGCACCCAATCCGTTGCCATCCATCTCTGCATTTTGTTTTAATTCAACGCCCAATACTATCCTTGCACTTCACCTGAACTAATTTGTTTAGGCAATGGACACGGCCGGCCCTGAGCAAGGGCTGTAAGTGCCCTAGGCCCATTTTTCAAGGGAGGCCCAAAATCCCTTCTACCTTTTATTTTCTTTTCAATTATTTGATGGGGGCAGGGCTCATCCAATGGATTTCATCGTCCTGGGCATCAATAGACCCATCATCAAATCATCTGAGAGTGCTTATTGCATCACTTATTTGAGCATCCATTAGTGGGGCCCACCAATGATATTTTATATTTGATGGGTGAAATTCTGGGCGAATCTGGTCTAGCGTTGGGATGATTTGGGGCTTTTTTTTTTTTACAAACAGATCATCAAGCCTTCAGCCCTTCACCCGTTCTTCTCATCTGTTAGTGGGGCCCACCAATGATTTTTTATTCTCCATATATGATGCTTATATTCTGGTATGAGTTCTCTTTCTTCTCTGTTTTTTCAAATAGTTATACTTGGGCATCATCAACCCATTGCCAATTTTTCACATCAGTGGGGCCCACCAATGATATTATCATATATGATGGTTGAAGAAGCCTAACTTTTACTCTTGCCCTGGGCCCTGAAAAATTCAAAACCGGCCCTGGCAATGGAGCAATTCTGCATGGGTGCT
Organism: Cinnamomum chago; assembly: GCA_038049695.1. NCBI lineage: Eukaryota > Viridiplantae > Streptophyta > Magnoliopsida > Laurales > Lauraceae > Cinnamomum > Cinnamomum chago. Next base: position 24,929,611 of record CP142453.1, on the reverse strand, counting down.
CCTCAAAAGCTGTTCCCACTATAACCTCAAACTGGCATAACTAGAAGTTGCTCAATTGGTTGGTAATGTGGTTTGTAACCCAAGTGCGGCTTAGGGTTTCGAACCTCAATTAAGATGAAAAATAAAAAATAAAATCTTACATCCAAGTGACTGGTTTAGAAATTATTTGGCTAAACTATACAATTATATGTAAGTGCATTAATAAAGGCATTGACCATAAAATTCAAAGCCAATTCTCTTTTATAATTTTTAACAAAAGCACAACAATTTGATGGATAGAAGTAAAAAAGTGGGTCAAATATAAAAAATTGTATTTGTATTGACAAAAGGGAGAACATAGAGAATGTAAAAGCTAATGAGATAACTAAAATAAATAAGTCATAAGAAATTAAATTTAAAGAAGAAAAATGTAAACAATGAGAATGTAAAAGAAAGTAATTTTTACCAAAAAATTATAAAGCATCCCACTAATTAGTATTTAATGATATTGATTTAAATTTTTCTCGAAGACAGATTACGGACAATAAGGAATTTGTTTTTAACAAAAGTAAGCATAGGTCAAAAGTAAGCATAGGTCCTGAGACCTATGTTCCCTCCCTTTTAACCCTTTGAACCCCTTTTTCCCTTTTACTTCAACCTCAAGAAAACTACTTTTATTATTCATACATTATTAATGCACATCAAAACTATTATTCATACATTATTAATGTACATCAAAATGTGGTTTGGAGGACATTGGAAGGAACCAACAAGTCTGGTTGGATGACATTTAGTCAGGAGGATGTCTAGTACTTTCAAATGTGGTCCTTTAGTTCAAATTGCAAATGCTCAAGTGCCCTTTAGCATTTCAAAAAATGAATGCATAATAATCCCCCAATCAATTAAAGATGACTTGCAGTACACAAGAGCTATACTGACGTGCATACATCACCCAACCGGAAGTAAAGAGAAGGAAAAACCAATAAAACAAACAACACATGAAGGGGAACATCACAAAACAACAACAACGTTAAAAAAATCAGTAAAAAAGAGGCAGTATCTTTCTAGTTGAACATAATTTGGTCCACCAAAAGCCCATGGAAGAGAGGGATGACTGACGCTCAATTAGCTAATAAAAAATTAATCCTAATTATCATATACTCGGTCGATGATTCGATCGCTTCAAAACACCTAGCATTCCTCTCTTCCCAAAAAAGCCAGATGATAGTAGGAAATGAGAGCTTCCACATTTCTTTACTTCCACAGTCAATGATTTTCTTATGGTGGTGATCTTGCTCTCAACAAAACAAATCACAGGCTCTGAAAGTGTTTGTGCTGGTTGGCGATTAAACCCATCAACAGGTGCGCCCCTCCTCAATGTCTTACTCTTAATTTGAATGTCATTTTTTATTTTATTTTTTCTTTTTAGAAATATAAATTGATGCTTTTGCAGTAGTGAGGTTTATCAACGCACCTAGGGATGTAAATGGGTACCCGATTCTTCGATTATCCGGAGGTTCCGACCCGTTAAAAACCGGGTCTGTGTTCTTATTTAGTCCCCGATAAGTAAATGGGTTTGGGTCCAGTTCCACCTTGGTTCGAACCCGTGGACCCGAGACCCGATATATTACCTCAATTTTCGAAAATCTCTCCTAAAAATCATATTTTTTTTATAATATCATTCTTTACCTAAACCCGGACCCGGATATAGACCCGTCCCATATATGGTTATGGTTCCGGTTCCGGAGTAAAAAAACCGGTTCCGAAACGGTTCCGGGTCCGGGTCCGGATCCAATTCCACCTTCTACTTAACGGTTTCGGTTCCGAGTCCACCATGGGCACGGAGCGGAACCGACCCGTTTACAACCCTAAACGCACCCAGTGCTTGTGCCGTTATTCTATTTTTGATCTCAATGTGGTGCTCCGCCCCTTATCTAGTGGGCCCTTTCATCGAGCGACCGCATGCAAAATCTTTATGTGGTCATCCAGGCTGCTCATTATTACATTGTTGGCCTTGTGGGTCCTACAAGAGAGGTGTATGGTACATGAGAAGCAATAATGTGCAGTAGCTTTCTTCTTCCAACAAAAGTATACAAAAACGGCTCCTTATCCGAGTGATAAGGAGAGTCGGTTCTTATCCGGCTGTCCGAGGTTTGAATCCTCGGTATGTCACCTCTTTCCGCTTATGCGGGCCTCCTTCCCACTTGAGTGGGCTACCTTGCCCTGTGTATGTGGGTTCTCTTTTAGGTCCCAGCCCCCTTGGGCGGTACAAAAAAAGAAAAAACAAACACACCAAGGTTAGGTCTAAGTATGTTTGGTTGGGGGCTGTGTGGGTTTGAATTGACCCTTTACTGTGTTTTGGGTTGGATTTAGATTTAACAGTTTTGACCTGGTTAGTAGATGGGTAGGATTTGGGTTAAATTTTTATATTTTTATTCAATTTGCCAGACGAAAATCCTGGTTCGCCACTGGGGCTTGCCGCCTGCCCAATGCAACTTTGCAGTGGCACCACAACTCGCCAATCTGATCCGAACTCAACCTCTTAACTAAAAGTTGGGTTGACCCTATTAACTTTCAGCTTGATTCTAGGTTGACATATTCAACATGATTAACAAATTGTTGGGGTTCATGGTAAGCCAATGCATGCTGCTTACCACGCTCGACTTGACTTAAACCCAACCCAACCCAACTTGTCACTTGCAGTCTAGTATACGTCCAAGGTCATTCTGATCAGCCCGTAACAACAAGTCAACAACTAAAATAAATTATTTTTTTGTCTTTGGAAAATCTCTTCAGCAATCACTCGTAGAGCAGGCCCCTTATGGGCTTGGGTCTTGGTAGAAAAATACAGCCATTTTTACCAAAGAAATTATAAAAAGACTCGCTAATTAGCAGTTAATGATTATTATATATAATTTTTGCCAAAAAGGGATTACTAACAGTTAATTTTCTTAAGAACGGCTCAAGGAGCGTCAGTTCTTATTTGGATGTCCGGGGTTCAAATCCCGGGTACATCACCTCTTCTCGGTTGTGTGGTGGGTAGATGGATGAAAATATCGGCCACTACGTTACTAACTGCCGCCACGCTACATTGGAAATATCGGGTATCGCACCCATAGCGGTTCATAGTAGTCGCTAAGAATGAGAGGGAGTGATGGTGGAGGGGGAGGCGGTGAATCTCGACAAAACCATGCAGGAATAGGAACACCTCCTCACAAAGAAACATCCAAATCAACTAGAAAGAAAGAAAGAAGGAGGTGCTAGTGCGGCTGTGGTATAGCAGATGAGTGTGTAGGGAGATGCAGGGAAAGATGGGTGTGACAAGCAACGCTAGCATCGCCCATGGTGAGACTATCGTCGCTTAGAAAAAAAGTATAAAAAAATATAAAAAATTGGTGAGAGGACCTAATTAGTGCCACAGAATTTGCGAGGACCTTTCAGGTTAAATGACTATATTTTGGGATTTTTTAAGTAAAATCCTCTAAAAAATTACATAGAATTTCTGTCATCCATTAATTTCTTTTTTTTTATCAGTAACTGTCATTAATTTCTCAACCAGATTCCATGTTGAATAGCAAAAATTTGTGGTCATTAATTCTAAATTAAAAAATGAAAAGATTGCCACAAAAAATCCCTACAGTTTAATGTCTCTACTTTCTAGTTTAATTGTTAAAAGGGTTGGAAAAAATGGAGCAGGACTGCAGGGGAGAGGTTAAAAGGGGTTCTTTTTTGGGGCACTCGGCGATGGATCTCTGAATATTTCATTTTATTGCCTTAGATCGACAATGTTTTAGATCGACAATGTTTTTTCATAGTGTGATAGGTCTTTTTTTTTTCAAATTTGAAGACCGAAAATGTCTAATTTGCCCTTTCTTCAAAATCATATCCCACGAATCGTGGGATATGCCATTAATAATGGTAAACTACCATTTAATTGGCCAAATAAATTTAAAAAGATCCAAATAAATTTCAAAAAATGTAAATAAATTTCAAAAGATCTAAATAAATTTCAAAAAATGTAAATAAATTTCAAAAGACGAAAGTGAATTTCAAAAGACGTAAATAAAATAAAAAAATACAAATAAAATCTAAAAAAAACTTTAAAAAATTTCAAAAAATACAAATAAATTCGAAAGAACGCAAATAAATCTTAAAAAACACAATAATTAAAAAAAAAACTCAATAAATTTCAAAAGAATGCAGAGAAATTTAAAAAGACGCAAATAAATTTTAAAAGATCCAAATAAAATTTAAAAAATATAAATAAATTTCAAAAGATGAAAATAAATTTAAAAAGACGCAAATAAATTTCAAAAGATCCAAATAAATTTTAAAAAATATAAATAAATTTCAAAAGATGAAAATCAAATTCAAACCATCCAAATAAATTTCAAAAAATGTAAATAAATTTCAAAAGACGCAGATAAATTTCAAAAGACGTAAATAAAATTAAAAAAATAAATAAAGTTAAAAAAACGCAAATACATTTGCCATAAAACTAAGATAAACCAAAATTTCAAATTTCAACAGAAATTTGCCTAAAACTCAAGTATTTTTTCCAAAGCTCAGTTGAATTTATTTCAAAAAATGCAAATAAATTTCAAAAGCGCAGCCTGAGTTAAGCTCAAAAACTAAGTTAAAATTTGCCAAGTGGAGATAAAATTGTCAAAAACTCAGCTATATTTTTCAAAAACTCAAATAAATTTGCTACAAACTCAGATAGATTTGTCAAGAACTCAGATAAATTTGTTTCAGAACTCAGATAAATTAGCCAAAAACTCAAATAGATTTGTCCAGAATTCAGAGAAATTTGTTTCAGAACTCATATAAATTTGACAAAAACCCATATAAATTTGTTAAAACTCAGATAAACTTGACAAAAAACTAGATAAATCTCAGAAAAACTTAGGTAAATTCCATAAAAACTCATATTGGTTTGTCAAAAACAATATAACAGCTCTGCTGCCTTCCTTCTCTGGCGATGGCGCTGCACCGTCGACTATGTTCCGCAACGATCAGAAAACTACAGTGGTAGCTACAACGAGGAAAACTTCACAAAGCCCAGTCCTTAAGCTAATAGCTCTGCCTCACTGGGCTTCTGGACTGCCCCGGGTCGAGCCTGAATTGAATTGGCCTGGTAAGGAACCGACCCAATTGGGTTTTCTCCTTCCTCTGACGAGTTTTGGATTCCGTAACAGAACTTGTTCTGTTTTGCAGCGGAAAGTGGGATGCAACGCCTTTATATTGCTTCTTCTCGATCTCCGGCGACGTGCGACGTGGCACGATGGTCTCCAGCTGGAGGAGAACGATTGACGGAGATGAAGTTTGACCCCTCTTCCGGTTCCGACGATGGGCGAATCTGGATTCTACTCGCTGCTTCTCCTCTAATGGCGGTTTAGGCGTCTGGACCTGGCAGCGAGGGCGTCGCGGTTCGGGCGGTGACCGTCTTCTCTTTTGGTTACGACGAAGACTGTGGTAGCCTGTCTCTGATACCGGCCTGAACTGAACTGGCCTGGCGAGGAACCGACCTAACTGGGTTTTCTCTTTCCTCTGACAGGTTCTGGATTCTGTAATAGAACTTATTCTGTTCTGCAACGAAAACTGGGATGCAGCGCCTTGCTGCTGCTTCTTCTCGATCTCCGGCGACATGCGACGTGGCACGGTGGTCTCCAGCTGGAGAAAGAACGACCGACGGAGATGAGGTTCGACCCCTCTTCCGGTTCCGACGATGGGCGAATCCGGATCCTACTCGTTGCTTCTCCTCCAATGGCAGTTTAGGCGTCTGGACATGGCAGCGAGGGCGTTGCGGCTTGGGCGGTGATCTTCTTCTCTTTTGGTTTCGGCGACCACTGTGGTAGCTTGTTTCTGATATCATCTAGTTCTCTGTCATCAATGACTTCATTCTCCTCTACTGTGTCGGCCTTTGCCCAGTCTTCGTCCACGGTGGCCTCCTCTCCTTTCTCCTCTCTCATTTCTTCCTCTATTTCTTTTATGCCCTAAGCACCGATTCAACATGTCCGGGTTGAAGAAGAAGCGGGATAATACAAGATTTGAAATTTGAAATTTCAAAATTTTATGCCTAAAATAGTTAAAAGGGTAAATCAGATATAAAAATTATATCTATGAACCTCTCGTTGAAATATGTTCAGTTGCATGGACTACAAGCGTCGTTAGAGGAAAAGTTGATGGACTAGAGCAGGGGCAGACCTACATGTTGTGGGTTGGGGCTTGAAGCCCCCACCAAAACTAGAAAAATCCCATAAGGGCCCTAAGGTCCCTTTGGCCTAGCCCCCACTTAAAAATAGCCCAGGTCGTGGCAACCATTTTCAACTCTAACCTAATTGGTTAATCCCCATTCTCGTCTCTCTCCCTTCATCACTCTACATCTTAGGAGACCGACATTGGCGCACTGACGCCGTCCCACCCTCCGGCAGCGGCAGGTGCTCTACTCATCTTGTCTCTGGTATCTCCATCTCCCTATCTCTCTCAATCCCTCTCTCTCTCTCTCTCTCTCTCTCTCTCTCGTTTTCCATTTCTCTTTGCATCAGATCTTTGAATACAAATTGTTCTTTTGTTCTTGGTTTTACTTATCATTTGGATGCATAACATGCGTTGCTGTTTTTGAGTATTTGATTTGTTTGAAGTGTGTAAGATCTAGATAGCTATTACGTTGTGCAGCTTGCGGGTTTTGGTTTTTGAGAAATTTGATTGATACATGTGGTTCTTAGATTTGATTCAATTGATAACATATGACTAGAATAAGAGATAGATGACCTACAGTGATTTCATATTTAGCATTGAGGGAGATTATGGCTCCTAATTTTTACGAGGTTATGTTGGATAGTTTTTCTTTGTTACCTATGAGATTAGAAAATTTGTTAAATGCATGACTTTTGTGGAATTGATTTCTTTTACTATGATGAATGTTCATCTTATGAATAAAAATGATTGTTTGCGCTGGATATGATCACAACATGTTTGACACAGTTACTAAAAAAACGCATGAGAAATTAAGACAAAAAAAAAGGCGGTAATCAAATTATTCAACTAAATTCATTTGATTACCTAAAATTATCGTTGGTTATCGAATTGAGATTACCTATGTTCTGTTTCAATAAAGCATAAAACTGTAGGAAAGGAGCTAAATGTTTAGGAACCTGTTTGATCTGACTCCCAAAATTTGTGAACCCTCTCTCATCTAGGGAGGTATACTAACTTCATGAAATTGTGCATCTTGTAAAGAGAAGTAAGAAATGAAAAATGTGTGTGTGTGTGTGTGTGAGAGAGAGAGAGAGAGAGAGAGAGAGAGAGAGGGTGAAAATTTAAGAAAGGGAAAGAAACAAATTGCCTTTGATTCATGTCAGTGTTGATTAATCTGACTTCATAATTTATAAGTGTATACTAATCAGTGTTCTGTTCTAGAAATCTTATGAGGTTTCTAGTTACTGAGCTTCTTGATCATTTGAGTTTGGTGAGGGTATAAGTTAGTATTTTATTTGTTTGAAGTGAAAGATTATTAACCATAACCATTCATAAAAAGGATAAAAGGTTATTATAATGGTTTTTAGAAAAAAAAATTTGCATTAATTTTCCATCTCTTTTCTTTTATTTCTTTTTTCTATTTGTTTAATGGAAAAACATACAAGTCAAACAAATTAAATTTGTTAAAACAAATTGACTGTCCTCATTTTATTTCCATTAATTGTCCTCTTATAGTTCAAGAGCCTTCTTTTACCATCATCACATATAAGAAAACATTTTTTTTTTTTTTGGAACTGAGGATACCTTAAATTTTAATTGATATGTATATTCTTTGCGGCTCTGTCTACGTGTATGATGATTGAAGTGGATTGGTCTTTGTTTAAATGACTCTTTAATCACATGCTTCTCAGGTAGGTTATTTCTCTTTTGCCAAAGTTAAGAAGAACAACAAAACAGTTATTGAATTACTTTTCAAGTGACTATTGTAAGCCCCCCTCAAACAAAAATCTTGGGTCCGCCACTGGACTAGAGGCCTTACAAGGCCTCTATGAGGCACCTTTCGCTAATTTACTCTTTTTTTTTTTTTTCTTTTACCATTATGTATGTCATCGCCAGTCCGTTGAATTAGCCTCACCGTCCTACAGTTGATGACCCACTTCGCAAACTATTGATGTAAACATGTGGCACGCGCACCTGGAAATATCTCGATGCAGTTGCCCCACTGCCACTGGTAGTAGCACTATGGCAGCATATGTTTTCAACAGAAATGGATCCCCTGTTTGGTCCAAACAGAGAAACCTTGTTTGGACCAATCAGGAGATGCCACATGGGAGAGATGTCACATCCCTTCTCCTCAAAAAAAAAAAAAATCTATCTTCTTAAAAAATTTCTTTTCCTCATGTGGCACCCCCTGATTGGACCAAACAGGAGATCCGGATCCGTTTTCAACGCACAATCATGATCCACCAATCTCTTAAACTGGCATCATGACTCACGAGCGGCCACGTAGCTCAGTCAGCTTTTACTTCAATCTCTATAAACACCCACCAAAAAGAGTCCAGACTCCACTGTTTGGACCAAACAGGGAAGCCCTGTTTGGACCAATGAAGGGGTGACACATGGGAGGAGGATGTCAAATCAACTGACTCATCTCATATAATGAATAAAAAAAAAAAAAAAACACCTCCTCCCATGTGTCACCCCCTCATTGGTCCAAACAGGGATCTGGATTCCACCAAATTTCATCATCCCCTGCAGCTCTTGCACTATCCTCCCTTCTTCCCCTAGAAAAAGAAAAGGAGAGAAATCTCCCTTTTTTTGTAAGGTAAGCAATCCGTTTGTTCATTTGTTATTAAACAGTTCGTGTGATGATATCTTGGTAAAAGCGCTCTCTCTCTCTCTCTCTCTCTCTCTCTCTGCGGTGGTTAAAAATCATGGTTCGGGTTATCGGGTTCATCGCAGAGCGAATTTTATTTGACTTAAAAAAATCCGAAAAAAATATCCAAAAAAATCCAGAATAGTATAAAATGATAGAAAATAATATATTTTTTCCATTAGTGCACACTTCAAAAAAAAATAACGTTCTCCTCAAGTTATAACATCCTGTATCACTGTTATATTGTTGTATATACTAAAATAAGCTGAAATGTCATAAATTTTACATGATGCAACCATAATTTTGGGCAAACTAATAGTGTTAAACATTTAAAGTCTATAATCTAGCAATATTACTAGTAGAGTTAGTGCATGTGCAGTACTTAATAACTCGGTCATTAAGGTGTGCCCGCCTTCAAGTTTTGAGTTTAAAGTAACATTCACCACATCAAAATAAATTAAGTTGCTAACTTAAAGTGGTGGAGTTTAGACAATTGTAACTTACCTTGTCTTGATTTTTAGGATGAGAAATGAATGCCTAAGAGGCAGGGCTTGAGGCTAATGCCAGAACGAGATCTACACTAAATATCATTAGATCTATGACAAATATAGAACCCAAAAGAAAATCTTACACATTTTAAACACATTTGACAAACTAATTTGATGAAATCTAAAGGATTTGAGAAAAGCCCCAAATTTAAAAAATAAAAAAAAGCCTAGATCTACACTAAAAAAACTAGATCTAAGAAAAACCAAGTGAGCAACATCTAACTCAATAAAAGACTTAGATAGATGTATTTTATACAAACTTTCAAACAAAAGAAATTCGGATTTAAATTTAAAAAATCCAAAAAAAATACCGAAGTGCTAAAATCTACAATATGGTGCTCCAAAACTCTAGATCTAACAAGCCTCAAGCATTTCTAAGCTATTTTAAGGTCCAATCTCGGAAAAAACTCAAAAGAACCAGAAAAAAAAAAATCACCAAACAATATCCCTCGACTTCCTTATTCTTTCCTACCAAGAAATCCACAAAAATATTGAGAAAATATTGAGTTTTGAAGCTTGGAGAGGTCACACACAGAGGACGACTCATGCTCTGTTTGGAGAAGTGAAATATAGGTTTTTAAAAAAAAGGTATTTGTCGGGCAAAATATCGGCACGACAACGGCTGTTATTTTGAACCATGGTCCGAATCCATCACTTTGTGATGTGGTGGTGATGTCAGAGACCGTGACTGGTCCACTCAAAGTCATGACTTGTAGGTCAAAAGCATTAGAGCCTTAGAGGATCCCGATTCTCTTACAATTACTTAACGTTAAAACCCTAGATAGTAAGGCTTAATGTCCGCTGTCCTGGTAAAAGGAGACAGATCTATTAATTGTGTCAATTTGTAACTGTTGTGTTCCGATCTAGTTGGACTTGCATGTGCATGTGCGTGATTGAAACTTAATTTATTTATTTCATTTACTATTTTTAAAAAAATAATGCAACTTTTCTCAAAAATACCCTTTACTCACTCACTCCACTTTACTCAATGCACTCACTCCACTTCAAAGGACACTTCACTCAACACTTCTCACTACACTGGACTTCTGTCTCTCTCAATTGACTTGAGTTATCACGTAACTTGTATGGAACCGGATTCCCTGTTTGGACCAAACAGGGGTTCCCTGTTTGGTCCAAACTGGGAATCCGGTTCCAACTTGTATACATATGAGGCAAGGTCCTCATATATATAGATGTGTAAGGTGGCATTCTCATGTGGATGGGAGATGGCCCACGTGGCTTACTTGTTTACGAATGTTTATGTCGGTTTGTGTGAGGCGGTAGTGTTGGTACTTATAGATTCTAGAAACACTCCACGTGGCTCAATATCCATCATACATGAAGTAGGTTTTGACTTCTCTAGAATGGGTGGTAAAATGTTCTCTCTAGAATGGGTGGTAAAACGTTCTGGAATAGGCTTCTAGTAAAAGGTCAAAAGAGAGTTCCAGAGACCCACGTGTTTGTGAGTCAGTGTTTGACCAACAGAATCGACCCGGGCGTCCCTGGGAAGTGATATGCCTCTTATCACTGATTCTGTGGATCGGGGTCTCTGATTTATTCAGTGGATCGGGTCTCTAATATCATTTTGAATTTATGATAATATTGCTAGCTGGAATACTTTAATGGCTAAGGTTTAAGATTAACAGTCAGCAGAAGGTGCAGGACAACTTTGGGCTTAAGGAGCTAGGTGACAATGGGCATGCTGGCACCTGACGATGATGATGATACCACCACCCAACCGGCTGAACCTAGTATGAGCAGAGAAGTTCATGAGAATGAAGAAGATGCAGTGAACGACATTGAGATCAAAGTATGGGGTAAATGCATTAGACGTGAACTTCAGACGCATACCCAGAGTGAACGTAAACCTGTCATGAACATCCCCAGAGTGCCAGATAGACTCAGGAGTGATAGCGAGGCGCCCTATGATCCACGCATCATCTCAATTGGCCCATACCATCACAACAAAAGTAATCTCAAGCCCATGGAGAAGTACAAATGGCAATATCTTCAAGCAATTCTCACGCGAAATTCAGATTTCAGCTTGGAGGCCTGCATTAGACAAATCAAAGCATTGGAGAGGAAAGCAAGAAAGTGCTACTCGGGAGAGTTCGAACTTGAAAGCAGAATGTTTGTGCAAACAATGCTGCTGGACGGCTGCTTCATTGTAGAATACCTACTAAGCAAAAACGCGCATGAACGCATCAACCTTGGCGGCATGATTTGGATGGATGGCCTACTTCTCCACGACTTGCTTTTGCTAGAAAACCAACTTCCCCTTTTCATTCTTGAGAACATATTTGGCCATGCAACAAAAGGAGAAATCACATCATCATTCAAACAAGTTGTCATGAATTTCTTCAATAAGATGTTCTCTGCTAAGAAGACAGGTTTACCATCTGAACAAGAATTCCATCATTTGCTACATTTTTATTATTGCTTTTTCCTTATGCCCATACCTGTAGATTCCAATACCCCTCCGTGCAGTCCATTTAAGTGTTTCATAGCCAAGTGTATGGGTCATGGAAAGCAGGAGGACTCAACAGCAGCTGCGACTGAAACTGAAACAAAGGGGAAAGAAATTATAAGCATGATCCCTAATGCAACGGCGCTAGAAAAAGCAGGAATTAAGTTCAAGAAGAGAAAGTTCGATGTGGAGGGGGGTGGCATCTTAGATGTGAAGTTCAATCGTGGGGTCATGGAAATCCCGCCTTTGCGCATAGATGCTTCCACCAGGACTATATTTCGAAACCTCATTGCATTCGAACAACTTGACGTCCCTGACACAAGGGCTAAGTTCAATGCATATATTGTATTCCTAGATAACATTGTGAATACAGCTGAGGATGTTGCATTGCTCCATAGAAATGGCATTATCCAGCACATGTACGGCAGCGATGAAGAAGTTGCTCGTCTATTCAACGAGTTAATCAGGGGGACCTTCACTCGTTCAAATAATTACTTGAGTGAGTTGTACAAGAACGTCGATACACATTACAGAGCCAAGAAGCACTGGTGGTGGGCGACCTTCGTGCATACATATCTCAATAGTCCATTGAGAATTCTCTGGATGTCGGCTGGAATCGCACTCCTTGTTCTCACCTTTCTTCAAACTTTCTTTTCTATGTTTTCCTATTTTCGTCCCCATTCTTCTTAGTCTTTGGCTATAGCAAGGAATTCATTTGCTATCTCTACTTGTTAGAGTAGAGCTGCCATGAAAATGTTGAAGTTGTAATCGAATTTATTCCGTCTTTGTACTACTTATTTTAAAGTGTTTGAATTCTAAAGTACCCTGCAAATTTCTCAAGTTTTACTTTTACATTGTCTTTTGATTCTTGTGTCAACCCTAAATTATATGTAAGTAATATACACTAAGGTACCTCCTCTTGAATACAAGCATTTAACTCATCCATAATTAGTGCAAAAGGATAAAAAGCTTCGGACTAACCATTATATAAAGTGATGGTTTTTTGTCATTTAGTGAAATGAGAATATAGGTTTTTTATTTTTTATTTTTTTATAAAGAAGATGACCTTTTGTCATTCAATGACATGAAAAAGTAACATTTTTATTTGTTTTGATAAAAAAGCATATTAGTTAATTTCTGAAATATGGTTTTTTATTTGACCACTTTTCTTTTATTCACTAGTAAAGTGAATTTACCAAACAGGGAGAGTGGGATGCCCCTTACCACCAGGCTATCCAATTCTTCTCAAGACAACGATAACTTTAAAACTATATGTATAACTGTAAAGTAAAAGAGATTTTAGATTTACCCTAATAAAAAATATTGTCGTTGTTGCCGTCATTATTATTATTAGTATTATTTATGTTCTCATATATGCCTCTTCTATTGCCATTGAATAATGGTTGAAATTAAGCTTAAGTTTGATAATAGGTAAGGAATTCATAGATTTGAAAATTCCTCACTGCCCTTGGAATAGGCCACAAGGCTTTTCTTGCTGAGGATTCCTTACCTCATGTTTGGCAACATGTGAGTAATTTACAAATTTCAGAATCTTATTCCCTCTCCTTTTCATCTTAGGATTTTTATTACACCCTAACCCAATTTAACCTTGTTTAGTGCTAATTAATGGTGTTTTAGCAAAATTAATTGTGCTTAGTTGCTAAGCATGGTAATTAGTGTTAATTAGCCTCTATAGGCTGAGTTAGTTGAGCCTTGAGCCTTGTATTGGTGAGTAGAAACCGATTTGACTTGGTTGGGTAGAGTCAAGGGCTTTTTCGTAATTATCGATTTTCTTATTTTGCATCATTTGCACGTTATCTTGGCGTCAACGCATGTATCTCGTCGAGCACGTTAATTTTAATATTTGACCTTACTTCATTAGACCAACCATTAAGTAAGTGGGCCTACATTTGACTTTTTATGAGAATATTAGTTATTGGAAAGGCTTTCTTATAAAAAGGGAACCTTATCCCTTATATCCCTTTTAGTAACCATTCCATTTGGCCCATCTTCCTTGTAGCTAAGGAGTTCCTCTTCTCTTCTTTTTCCTCTACTTCATTCTTCTCTCTTTTCCAATCACTACTAGAAGGAGTGCATGTGCCTTGGGAGCTAGGGTTTGACTCAACTTCATCTTCTTCATCCCCTTCTACTTCTTAGTTGACAAGAGCCATCTCCACCATCTTCTACGTACTCTTCCCAAATTTGGACTTCTTGTCAAGGTAAGAGCCAAACCCTCCTTGTTTGTATGTTTTTGAGTTGTAAGGGAGTCAAAGGACTCTAGGATAGTCATGCAAGCATACTTATTGCCATTTTCCATGTGTATTTGTGTCTAGGGTTTGATATTTGGGGATTTTTGGGTCTTTGAGCTATAAGTGAAGGGAGAGCTTTGAAAAGCTTTTAGTGAGGCAAGCATAAGCTTAATTTAGATGTACATCTTGTTTAGTTACTATTGATTTAAATGAGACTCTTTCTCAATGATTCTAATCTCTTAATAAATGATTGGGTTGGAGTGTTTTATGGTTTTAATTGATGGAAATGGATGGAGGGGTTCTATACTATGTATATGGGAGCAAGGAGGCTCCATTATTGCAGGTTGTGTGATACAAGAAGAGTGGAAAGGGAAGGAGAGGAAGAACACACGAATTCCAGAATTCTGGAGCATTCGCTCTAGCGAACATGAGTCTGCTTGAGCAAACTTCATCCTGAAGCACTCTTTCGAGCGATCAAAAGGACCGCCCGAGCGATTACCTCTCTAGATGGCATCCACTCGAGCGAATATGGGTCCGCTTGAGCGAACACCCTTCTAAATCCATCGCTCAAACGAACAATAAGGGTCTCCCGAGCGATCAACCCTCTGGATGAGGTCCGCTCGAGTGAACAAGGGTCCGTTCGAGCGAACCTGAAGCTGAGTATTGGGCTCCTTCTGACCCAATTTTAGGGTGAATTACCACCCTTAATCTAGCAAAAACCACCCTAATTATCTCTAATAGATAATTATGGTGCACAACATTCTCCCATAGGAAATTAAGGCTCCAGAGACCGTTATGACCCTAGAAAGGAACCATTAACTTTGTTATTTGGTCTAAAGGGCATTCATTACTCTAGCACTATGCCATGAGGGTTAGTTCAGAAATTCAACGTATTTCTCTTAATAAGTGACACTCAAACAAGATAGTAGTACGTTGACTCTCCGAACTTAACTTGTATTGGACGGTGAGAGACTAAAAGTAATAGTCTAGTATTTGGTTAGTGAAAAATGTTCTAAAATTATTGCATTTCATATTGAAGTCAAATCTTCCTTATTGATATCAAATCCTAAGTAATTAATTAGTTGCATTATTAGTATTCATTGTGGTCCGATTTTCTATTTCCAATTCGTGGCTTAATTGTCTTACATCCGTTTCGGTATTTACTGAAATTGTGGATTGAGTAAGGATTCGGGAGTATTTGATTCGATTATGAACAAGTGAAAGTAGACTTACTCAAATCCGTTTATTATTTGATTCGATTGAGTCGGCACTACTTAGCTCCGACCCTGTGATACCCGACGGTGTTGAACTTCATTTAGTTATTCGAGACTACTACAGTAAGTCATCTAGAGCATCGGAACTCCAGATAGCCTTTGGCCGGGCCGCTGGTGACATCCCAACTAGTTTCGCTCTCTTTTGAGTGGATGAGTTCAATGTAGTAGCCAAATTAGTAAGTTTTCATTCTCCCTTGATTCACAAGCATAAATCACTACAAGAAACTTAAGCTGTTGCGACGAAATCTGATGACGATTTTTTTTTTTGTCTTAAAAGAACACCCAAAGGGGACAAAATATAAATTTTGTCGTCTGTTTTCATTTTTTTCAAAAGTATAGGAGATGAAAACAAAATTTCGTCTACAAAAATATGGCGCCAACTTATTTTGTGTTGGCGCCAATTTTTTTAGCTCATTAGAGACGAAAATTGTTGTCACAAAATATAATTTTTTTTTGCGACGAACGTAATTCGTCACCAATAAAGATAAGTTATGGAAGACGAACATATTTCGTCACCAAAATAAGGCGTCAATTTCATTTGCTTTGGCGCAGATTATTTTAGCTCATTAGAGACGAACATTTTTGTCACAAAATATAATTTGTTATTGTGACGAACTTATTTGTCACTAATAAGGATAAGTTATGGAAGACGAAAATATTTCGTCACCAAAATAAGGCGCCAATTTCATTTGCAGTGACACCAATTTCGTTCGCACCTGAGCCTATTCCTCTCTTATAAGTATTGCTTTGGAAAAGCCTTTAAAATGACTAAAATGGGCCCCTCCAAGGCCCTAACGTCCATCCCCCCCCCCCCAATCCAACGCCCCTTTTCCAAAACCCATTTCCCCCTTTGTCCCTCCATCTATCCCGGTCTCTCTTTTCCAAAACCCTTTTCCCCCTTTTCCAAAACCATTTTCCGGAAGAGGAGAGAAGAACTCTTTACCCCATTTTCCAAAACCCTTTTCCAACATCTCCCACCCATCGTCTCAAGCAGCAGCCCCATGGCCCATAATTGGCCCCCATAAATCAACACACGCAGTGCAGACCCATCCCTGATCAGTGATCCCTCTCATCTCTATTTCTCTCAGTCTCTCTCGCCTAGAATTCCCAGACGCAGCCACCATCACCAATCACCATCATCTGTGCCCATCAACCTCCATCCAAGAGTCCGCCACCGTCAGGTACACCTACCTCTCTTAGTCTCTGCTACTGTGAGAACTTGGTCCGGGCGGTACCCTTAACCACGGGGAGTAACATGCCAACCACGGGCTTCAAACGGTGAGTCTCCATTAGCCCGCATCAGAAATATCCAAGTCCTGACTTTGGGCTTATAAGTCAAACTCCGTATTCACTTAGCATGAGGCTTTTTAAAACCATGCGTCCCCGGAAATTGTAAGAACTCCGAAGTTAAGTGTGCTCGGGCAGGAGCAGTATTATGATGAGTGACCTCCTGGGAAGTCCTTGCGCGTGCACGTGGGCCAAAGCGGACAATTTCATGCTGAGTTGGGCGGGGCTGTGACAGTTGGTATCAGAGCCAAGGATGACTCTATTTCCAGTGGGGGAGAATGTGAGATCTTGGTCCGGGAGGTACTCTTAACAACTGAGCGTAGCGTGTCAATCACAGGCTTCAAACGGCGAGTCTACGATAGCCCGCATTGGAAATATCCAAGTCCTGACCATGGGCTTATAAGTTAAACCCCGTATTAACTTAGCATGAGGCGTTTTAAAACCGTGCGGCCCTGGAAATCGTAAGAACTCCGAAGTTAAGCATGTTCGGGCGGGAGCAGTACTAGGATGGGTGACCTCCTAGGAAGTCCTCACAAGTACACGTGGGCCAAAGCGGACAATTTCATGCTAAGTTGGACGGGGCTGTGACAGTTGGTATCAGAGCCGAGGACGGCTCTATTTCTAGTGGGGGAGAATGTGAGATCTTGGTCCGGGCGGTACTCATAATCACGGGGCGTAGCGTGTCAACCACCGGCTTCAAACGATGAGTCTCCCGTTAGCCTGCATCGGAAATATCCAAGTCTTGACCATGACTTATAAGTCAAACCCCGTATTAACTTAGCATGAAGTCTTCTAAAATCGTGCGGCTCCAAAAATCGTAAGAACTCCGAAGTTAAACGTGCTCGGGTTGAGTTGGGCGGGGTAAATGCGACAAAATTCTTTCGTCTCTATTTCTTATATTTATGACAAAATATTTTTGTCTCTAATTTCTTCCTTTAATGACAAAATATTTTGTCACTAATTACTTACAAGTATGTTTCCAACATAGTGTATTGGAGACGAAAAAAAATTACTTGTTTCCAACAGAGCGTATTGGAGACAAAAAAAAATCGTCACAAATTTATCTTTTTCAATGACGAATTTTTTTTTCGTCACCAATACCTTTTAGCGAAAAGGCTTTGGCAACGAAACGGGTGACGAAAAATTTTCGTCTCAATTAGTTTTGGTGACGAAATATGTACATTTTGGGACAAATTTGTGTTGTCCTTAAACCCCAAATTTCTTGTAGTGAATTATTCGATTTTCGCACAATTTGCCTAGTTATTACTTGACATTGGCATCTGCTAATTGTTGTCCTTAATTCAATTTGAAACATTATGTATTTCCTTCTTAATGCCTATACTTGCTAGATCGTCGTATTGAGATACTACTATTGGTGTCACAATCGCAGGTGCAACTCCCCGCCTTGAAGAGACCCAGGAGGGAGAATAGGGTACCAAGGAGGTTCCTCCTGGATTAGAGGAGTGGCCAGCGTAGATACCTCCTTTGGAGTGCGTGATGTACATTTTGAGGGTTTCGGTAAAGTGTGGCAAGCCCCTTTTGTGTGGGTCAAACTTAGTTGATTTGTCATACTTTTGGTATAGTTGTATAGGATTCTTTTTATACCCCATCTTTTGTAAATCAATGTATATACTTGTTTAATTCTTTTGAATTAAACTTGAATGTTTAATTGGACTGAATGGGAAATGGTACCTTCATGCGTATGAATTATAGCTTCCGCTATGAATTAAATGTTATTGATATGTTCTAGTAAGCTCGACTCACGTGTGGAAAAAGTTATTTTTTTCCTCCGTGTGTTGTATTTGGCTCGAGATCGGCACAACATCACGGGAGTATGTCTGTCTCACCTCGGAGATTACCCTACGCTAGGGTGATTCGGAACCGGGATGCGACAATTTTCACATCCTATAGGTGGGTTAGGCTTGAGAATCCAATATTGTTTTTTAAGATATCAGAAAGCCCAACTTTTCGGGGCTTTACAATTGCCAAACACGGGCTTTCAGGTCTTTGTGGAAAGCAAAAAATATTTTATGAAGGATTTGGTTGCCAAACATGACCTAACTCTTCTTACCATCATTCATTGATCCTCAACAACATTTCTTATATGTGGCAACAGTGGCACTCCTACTAAGTTGTTAAGCAGTATAAAGCTTTGGGTCATGTTTTGCAAATAAATTGGGGAAATTCCACCAGTTTTATAAGAAATCGTGGAAAATCCACCATTTACAATTGTAAATCTTTGAAGATTTGGACCAATGAAACTCCTCAATGTGAAATCATTAGTTATATGAATTTTTGTTTAAGGGACGGTGAGGAATCCTTAAATATGCAATTTCCTAATGGATTCCTTACTTGTTACTATGCTTCAAGTAGGGTTGTAAACAGGACAATTCACCCAGACTCGAACCTCTTCTAAATAACGGTTCTATTTTTGGGTCCAGTTCTGACTAGGGACCTGTTTTGTTGGGTCCAGCTCAGTTACGATTGGAGGACCTAGGTTTGGTTTCGAAACCGGGTTCAACTAGAGGACCGGAATCTACATCCAAAACCGGTTCTAACTTTTTTTTAAACTTTTTTTCTGTTTTATTATTTTTTTCTTAAAATAAGGATATCATTCAACTCATAACAATGCATCGAATCTACTACCTACAGAATTAAATAAAAAAATGTCCAACAAAAGTTGATTTTAAGCTACAATTTGCAACATTAAAGAATCCTATGCCAGATTTCGAGTCGTCCATATATAGGTCAAAACCTGTATGGACTCTAAACAGGACTCATTTATTAATCGGAACCTAAATTGGATTTCGTACCCGAACCCATTTATGAGTTGGGATCTAAAAGGGATTCCAAATGTGGTTTTTACAAAACCTCCGGATAACCTGAGAATCGGATACCCATTTGTATCCCTAGGTTCAAGTCCAACAAGACAAGGAACACATGAACTTAGGTCATCTACCATTCTCACACATGAAGTTATATTTAATTATTTTTAGTTTTTCACCCAATTCCAAAATATGCTCCAAGTCCGGCAAGCCGGCAAGGCGAGACAAACATAAAGTCAACGAAATCTAGGTCATCTATTATCCTCACTTAAGGGGTGTTTGGAGATCAAATAATTCTAAATATTTTGCTATATTATCTCCTACTTTAGAATGTAATTTTTTTTTTTTTTTGCTAAAAGGCAAATTGTTTTATAGAAAGGAGGAGGAAACAAAAGGCAAGAAGCCCCAAAAAGAGCCCACAAAGGCCAATAAACAAGAAACAATCAAAAGAAGGCTTAAACAGGAGCCAAAACAGAGCTCAGACTAAAAATGAACTCACATGTTGCTGAACAGTTGAAGAGGTCTAACAGAATAGGGCTTATCTACACGGCTGAGAGAGGCATGGAGGAGCTCATTCTATACCAAATGCTTACTTTAGAATGTAATTTACACACCTAAAAACTAGGTATTTGAATAACTTAGAAAGTATCAAATTCAATATCTCACTTTCTGATAAAAACCTTCATATTATAATATTCATGTGTCTGTTGTATAAAACAATATTTCGTTAAGAAAATTAACCAAGGGTCAAGAGTATTTGCAAATAAGAGTGGAAATTTATGAGAAACTACTACCATGGCGGCCCACTACATGTTTTTTTAATATTGATGGTTTCTATAGGAATCCTACCATGACTCTCAATCTTAGATGGGCCATTTAGTGTTTATAAATTTTATGTAGGTCACATAGACCTATCATAATTACATAGTTTCTTTATTGATTACTAGTATTAGGTAAGTCCTACAAATATCACATTAGGCAATTTCTACCATGATCACCATATTAATGGCCCCCTAGTGATTGCTATAATTAGCTTGCAGGTTAATATGACTCTTAACATCAAATGGCTCCCACATTGATTTTTCATAAATGGATTCTTCAATGATGTTTAACACTCGATAGGGCTTTCTACTATAATCACCATTGGATGTATTACATTATGGTTATTAACTTTTTGTGGACCCACATTGATTAAAATAAATTGCTCGTGGTTTTTAATTAACTTTCAGCTAGTCTAATGATTTTCTAATTAGATGGGTCCTACCATGGTTACCAATATTAAATCACTCTAGTATGACTACTAGTTAATGGGTTCCAATTGGGTCAATCATCCCGGTTTCTCTATTTATTTCTTATTTTGGTGCATCATCTAGTGAAAAATTTATAAATTGCCAAACACTTCAAGTTATATATATTGAAATTTGTAAAAATCACCAAACATCATAAGTGACACAATATTATAATATGACAATATTTTATTCTACGATGATGAAATCTTATAATATTTAAATTTGATGATATTATGTTATTCTTTTATCCAAACACCCCCTTAGTTTTATTTATTTCTAGTTTTTCGGCAACGTCAGAAGATGCTCCGAGTCCAGCAGAACGAGAATCAGAAAATCCATGAAATCTTTGATGCCTCAAAATTTGTAAGTACAAAAAAAACCATCTTTTATGAGTTGTGATGGTATGTCAAGAAGTATCCAATTTGTACAGTATTTGGAGCCTCTGATAAAAGAAAAAAAAAAGAAAAGGAAAAAAGGTGGATAACATATTTTTGGATTTAGTAGAAATCTAGTCTAGTGACAACACACATGGTTTAAATAATCTGCAAGTGAGCCTCAAAAAAGGCCTTAAAGCTGGTTTTTTTTTTTTTTTTTTTGCAAGAGGTGTTATATTATAAACAAGAATAACAGTAATTACAGCAAAATCTGGATTTTAAAGCTGCATTTTATTCCACTGAAAAATGATCGACAGGTACAAATAACAACCACTGCTTAAAATGAGGGTCAATGCGCAAACCCAAAACAAATAACAGTAGTGAAAATAGAAATAATTGAAAGTGTGATAATATACCGATGCATTATACCTCTAACATTAACCACAGAGTTAATTTTACTGTAAATGCCTACATTTACCAAGGCCGCAAGTGGAGTGATGAGTGATCCACTAGCACCCACTTTGTCTATTTTCATAGGAGATAGTAATCAGGCATTCAAGCCTAATTTTAGTCTGAAATTCAGCCAGTAATGGCTGATTGTTAAAAAGGGGGTAACCTGTGTATACCCCTTTGTGTTAAATATTCTGGGTCAGGTCATGCATTTGAGCTTACAACATCCAAGCCCGGCTCAAGCCAGCAAAAACATAGCCTATTCCAGTCCAATGTGACCCTAGTCCGACGGAACACAAAACAAACAATTCAATATTCGGAGAAAAAACAGAAATGATTTGCTTTGATGATCATTAAGGATATATAGTTTCTGACTTCATACTAGACCACCACCATCGTCATAGCCTAATCTGATCAATCTAGCACAGCTTCATACTTTGATTCCATCTTATAGTATTTGGGGAGGGAGGTTTTGGGACCATCTATAACACCCCAATCCCACATCGGATATATGAGGCGTCCGGATCCTGGCTATAAGTTCGGACCTCCGCCTATTGCAGCATGAGGCCTTTTGGGACGCCTATGCCCTATGGGGGGCCAGCCCAAAAACAAAACCGTGCGGGCCAAAGGCTTAAAGTAGACAATATCATGCTGGTGGGATGGGTCTACCATAAAATGGTATCAGAGCCGCAGACGGCTCCTATCCGAGTGGGGGAGGATGTAGCACCCCACTCCCACATCGGATATGCGAGGCGCTCGGATCCTGGTTATAAGTCAGGACCTCTGCTTTATTTTTCTTCCGCAGACGCCTCTTTTTTTTTTTTTTTTCTTTGTGTGTGGTGTGGGGTTGGTTTGCCAGTGTTGTCGGAGGAATAATTTGATCACAATTGGATGCAAACAGTAATCCTCAGTCCTCTCAACAACCAGGGTTCATGTTTTGATGATCAAGATGCTGGTTTGTAGGACCTACCATGGAAAGAATGCTCCAAAAAACTCTTGAAATTGGAATATCTTTGCCATCAAATATTTGGTGCTTTCCACATTAGACATATGCTACCTGATGTTCCATTCTTCACTAGTGGGCTGCACAAGAAGCAGAGAACGAGGAGGGCATCAAAGCTAGCATTTCTCTAGGAAGGCTATCAGCAATGCTGTTTTGTGATACACCCTCCTTGCAGAACAATCCCCAGCTTGTGATTGTATGGAGTTTGCAAGTACTAGTGGAATTCAGAAATTATATAGGACCGTTTTAGCTTAATAATGTCACTCTTAAAGTACATATATTCGATTATTGAACAGTGAGGGCTACATAGCGGGCGAGAGAGGGTTGCCTCGATCACCAGATCGCAATTTGTGGTTTCTTGAGTTGCAGTTAACTTATGTCAATGCTCTCGGGTCTAAGAGTTGAATGAGATAATTTAGATTTATGGATCAGTTACATGGATATGGCAACCCTTTTTTTTTTTTTCAAGTCATTGGTCTGACGGACCCTTTTCTCAGTCCTGGTCGTTTTACAATATATTATCAAAATTTTGGCAATTTTAGCAGATAAAGACTTTCAACACATTGACAAATTGAATCCCGAACCAATAGATCATTTGATATTGTGACCCATAAAGAACCAGCTCACGTTCTGGATCACTGTGACCAAACACAGTTTGTAGGGTGGTATAGCAATCTAATTAACCCTCAGAAAAAAATTGTTGAATAGCATTTCAAAACTAGTAAAAGGATTTGAAACTTTTTTTTTTTTTTTTTGCTTGAAGGTAAGATTGTATTAAAAAAGGACAAGAAGAAGAATGGACTAAAAGCCCCCAAAAACAGGGAAAGAAGGAATAGGCTTCAGAGGCATGAACAGGGAAACAAAACAGAACTAAATTGCCACCCTTATTAGGACTTGGATGGGGTGTGCAGGTAATTTATACTTCAAAATAGACAGAGAGCTAACCACTCTTCATTCCATCCAGGAAAAGAAGCTTTGCTTTGTGCAGTGAGGCTTCCGATCATGGTGCTTGAATGGAGATGGCATGGAAGAAGATGGTTGCTGCGCATTTTCTTCCAGGGGCATCTCCATTATAGGCAATAGCCGTCCAAATGGTAGTTGCAGAGAGAGGAAAGGGAGGAGAAGAACCATCAAGGCTAAAGAGCCAAGACCAAAATTGTTGAGCCCTTGCAAGCAAAAAAAACAGGTGTAAATCTATTTCCACATAACTGAAGCAGGAATAGCATCTAGAGGCCATAGAAATACCTCTGAGGATCACCCAAGCATCTGTTCGAAGACGTGCCGCGGGTAGTTGACTGGCGCCCGGCCATCTCTACACATGGCAACACGAAATTAATTCCTTTGAATTACCTAGGAATTACCCTGAATTCTCTCAGTGAGATCCCTATTTTATCTTAAAATCTGTGGGAAATTTTCAAATAAGGCCTTAGGTTTTTGCCTTATTTCAAAAGAGAACAC
The DNA here is from genome assembly GCA_038049695.1 of Cinnamomum chago. Classification (NCBI taxonomy): domain Eukaryota; kingdom Viridiplantae; phylum Streptophyta; class Magnoliopsida; order Laurales; family Lauraceae; genus Cinnamomum; species Cinnamomum chago. Next base: position 24,905,551 of record CP142453.1, on the reverse strand, counting down.
AAGTTACAAAACTTTTCAAATTAGTCCCTAAGTTTTTCAATAAAACTTCAATTAAGGCCATCTAGTCATTTATTGGTATTTTTATGGCATTTTCTCTCAGTTTTTTAAAATACCCAGAGTATCTTCATTTAAAGTCATGACATAGTTCTGACAGCCACTGCATTTAGCCAATCTCTGTGGAAATACTAGTTTTTCTCGATCACTATAAGGCCACCAGTGAAAAAAATGAAGAAAATATAGGGGGGGGGGGGGGGTGTCTTATTTCATTGAAGGATAATTTGGATAGTTTAAAAAAAATGAATAAAAAAGTTGCCGGAAAATAGCTTTAAATGGATGAATGTCCTTAATTGAAAACTTCATGAAAAACTTAGGGACTAATTTGATAAGTTTTAAAACTTGTGTCCTTTGAAATAAGGCAAAAACTTAAGGACTCATTTGAAGTTTTCCCTAAAATCTCTCAATCCATAAGATCCCTGTTAACATCTCTCGATAAACCCACGACCTTCTAAAACCCTTCCTCCTTAAATCTCCTAAGAGAGAGAGAGAGAGAGAGAGAGATAGATCTTCTATCAACTTCACAAAAGGTTTCTAACTAAATCAAATTTCCTTCCTTTTCTTCTCAATCATGCCATGGTATCTCTCTTTCCTCTTTTCTATTCTATTCAATCTGATTCTTTGGTACCGTTGCTTTGCCCCTGTTAGTGTGTATATATATTAACTAGTAAGAAGCCTCTGTGCATCGCACAGGTTAAGTCCTGAATAATATATTAAAACAAATATCCCATTCTATAAATCTAATAATAACAAACTAATTAAAAAATTTAAATCAACAAAAAAATTATGACAACCAAACTTTCATTGCTTAATCTACGTCAGCATATACAAAATAAAGGATTCATATGCATTTATGCTCATTTTGAATACTAAATAAATACTTTAAAAATAAACTTAATTTATAGAGTTGGAAGGCATCCCTTTGAATTGGGTTACATCCACACCGACCCTGGATCGGGTCAGCGCCTAATCCGAGATCGAGTGATGATTGCTAATGCTGCCAAGTGCATTTGTTTATGAGGCTACTACGTACATAGATTTAGAAAGAACATAATATCATCCGTGCACGTGATTTCCCATTGGTTTCCACAGTGAGGATATCACACACACGTATCATTCTCAATCAAGATGCAAAAATTAACGTGTAGCAAACCAAGTTTGTAAATTCATTCCATAATAATAAGACTGATAGCACAAATATATAAATCATGATGTCATAGTGAGCAATGATCATAAGCATACCAAAGTGTAAGGTTAATGTTTATACCAAAAATCAGTTAATTAATTACTCCCCAAAATAAAGGCTAACAAGGGCCAGTACAACCAATAAAATCCCAAAAGTATATCAATCACAATCTTAAAATGTATTTTGCAACTCAAGGCGTATCCCAATGTCTAAATGACGTTGGTCAACCTACCATTCTCCTACTAGTTGTGGCTCTCTGGCCGCCTCGTTTGACTCCTCCTCGGGATAAATGACATTGAGACCTTTTACCAAAATAGTGAGTCAGACACGACGACTTGCCAGGTGAGTGAAAATATATAACAATATAATAATTTAAAGGTTACCTTAGAAAAACATTGGAAACCTGCTAAAATAATGATTTTCATGAAATAAGATGCATAAGTTATCCAAAACACATGTGCAATAAAAAAACATGTAAAGGGTACCAATGAACAAGGAATTGGAAAGATGGCAACCGCACAGAGCTAAATCCTCCATCACTAATGTGATGAGAGCACATTCGAGGCGTTGGTCTCCGACACACGAAGTGACGAGAACCAACGAATTATATACATACACATATAGTTAGACAAGAGCACGGCCGCGGAACAGGGTAACGGGACGAGATGGGATCTAAACTGCAGTTGGGGGGAGCAAGAGGGGGACCCCCAAGTCGGTGGATTAAGCCGACAAGGTTGTCCAAGCTTAATGGTGCCAACTCATTGGTCACATGAAACAAATCAGGACATATACATATATTTATATGGTGTATAATACCCAAGCAGGCTAAACGAGGTGCCCATAGGCACAATTTATCACATTAGTATATGTCATGCATAAACAGGGCTGGTGAAACACTTAGTGTATAATTCTATATTTCAGAAGCAAGCTAGTAGTATCACGTGAAAACTGAAAAGTACGTAAGAAATCCGAGTAAATGAAACATAAATAGATTTCCATAAATTTCCGAACCATATATTGAGGCTTCCAGATTTTAATCAATTTGTATAGGGGTCCCGTATTGTAAGGACCCAATTTCTCAGATTAATTTTAAATTAATATTAGTCATAGATTATATCTTGTGTGGACTCCACAGTTTCTTTAAAATTATTTTGATTATTACTATCTCTTATGTTTATCGGCATTTTCTTAGTAGGACTCATCAAAGGATAAGAGGTATTTGAATTTTATAGGGTTTTGTTCAAAAGATAGATTGGACTATTTAATGGTTGAGATAGGATTGGAATCACCTTTTTGAACTAAGAATTCAACGGATGTGATAAACCTCCTTTCCCTTTTGAGAATTTAACTTTAAATCAAACTCTTATCTTTTTATCCTTTTTAGCCAATAGCAAAAGAGGCCTTCTTATGTTATACATATCTTATCTTACTTTTGAACTCTCTCTCTCTCTCAATATGCTATAAAAAGCACCCCTCTCAACTCCCTACCTCTCATATGAATCTACACGCTCACTCTCTCTCTCCCTCATAGGAATTACCCACCTTTAGTCTTCTTCTTCAAGATCTCTTCCAGGTAACTTTTATCCTACCTTTACTTTATTTCAATTTCTAGTTATTCCGTTTTTGATTATTTCTTTAGAAGAACCATTACTTTATTTCAATTTCTAGTTATTCCTTTTTTGGTTATTTCTTTAGAAGCTGATGCAGGTATGTCTTTAACCTCTATGCTAGTTTCCTTTCTAGTAATTGTTGCTACTTTTATCTTTAAGTTTCTTTCCTTAGTCTTCCTTTATGTTGCTTTACGGTTCCTTTTATTTTCATTATTTTGATTTCACACTTCTTATTTTGACTTCATGCTTCTTTAACTATCTCCACTCATCTCAGCCATCCGTCTTCTTCTCTATCCCACATGACAACCCACACAGAGCCAACTTTAGAAATAACTCCCATCCAATATGTGCCCCACTCCTGATACCCATTAAGAAACGTCCCACCCCTCCATCATGGTCCAAGCCACATAGACCCAACTCTATTCATGCAACCTCTGAACACCTTCTGAAATTCAAAACCTTTATCAGAACTACCCTTCATCATCCTAATCAACATAACCAGCACCCATCTTACCCAGTACACACCATAGTCACACTCCATTTCTGCACCAATCCAGGCCTGGCTCCTGTTCTCCTTCATTTTGTGATCCACTCATCCAAACAAATCTGTCAACTAGGCTCCACATATGTCGCACTAACCCGAGTTCAAACTCACCCTCTTCTCCACCTCTACTCCCTGTTAGTCCACAGTCGAGCACCATCCACCAAACCAAGTTTATCATCTTCATATTCCTCTTCTCTGCTCTTCACTTCAATCTGCTCCAAAACCACTCCTCCTGGAACTTATTGCAAACTCATATAGCCCAACCACTAACTTGCCAAGTAACTCATCTTCTGACCTTCATCCCTGCCACCTATCTCCATCCCCATCTTGATATTCATTCTCACCTCACATCATCAACTTTGTTGAGCCCTTATTCACCAATACACCAGCAACCAAAACCCAAATCACACCAACTGTATAGCGACGTTTACCAACATCCATCCATACGACCTCACCAAGTCACACTCAGACAACCCAGACAGACTCCACCACCTTCTCAAACAACCCACAAAACCCAACACAGACTTTTAGTTTACTGCATTTCCATCACCATCTACTTGACGCTACCTTCATCTCTATTATTGGAATCAAGCAGCCACCATTTCCCTCCATCATGTCCAACCCATTTCGATGGATCCAAAATCAGAACCCACATGCAACTCTATTCCTTAAACCCAATCCACCCAACTAAACAACATGCACCACTCTGCTATCTTACTTCCCTGAGCAAACAACAATACCCGGACCTAGGATTCATGTCATCACCGCCATCAACCCGAGCTTCGGAACTCAGAAACCAAGCCATCGTTGAACCTCCTTTATTTCCACTCTTGATGTCGTTTCCCCCACTGACTGGACTCCACATACCCTTTGTTTTAATATTTATCTTCCTACTCTCAGTGAGACCTCTTTGAACTAGGACCCATTTTAAGCCAAACAAGTTTGAACTTACTTATCTAGAGCCATCTCCATACAGCCAAGGGAGCCCATATACTCCACAGCCTTGACCCACTTAGGCACATCAGATTTTCACTTGTTTGTAACCCATTAATCAATACCTGAACTTGTTCACTCAACCTATGTGCTAACTATGGGTGGACCATTAATTAATAGGAACCCACTCTGAGTCACCTAAGCATTCAGATCGGGGCAGACCAAACTCGCCTTCACTTTACAAAACTGCACCCACTTACATAATTGATTAACCTGGGTCCAACCCAAAATTATGTCAAACCCATTTCTTAGAATTGTGACCCTAAGCTGGGCCAACCCATCTCTCATTTTGGTCCAAACCCATGTATTCATGTCTGAGCCCACTTACACAACGCACTCGCTGACCACTTGGAAAACACCCTTAACAGGGACCACATCTCTGCATTAAGGAGCTTAGACCAGCGCTGGTCAAATTAGTCAGATCCATCATCCACTGTTGATCAAGGCAAGTAACCTTACTATGATCCTAGTACTTAGACTTTTTGATTCTTTGTCTCCAATATGATATATCTAAGGATTTGTTATGTTTCCATTGTAATCTATGCTTGGATGCGTGGTGAGAGGGCTCGATCCTTGCATCTTAGAATTGCAGGATATTTGTTATTATTGATTTGGCTAGAATATAATAATTTTGACTCAATCCCGACTAATGGTTTTAGCTATAATCAAACTTGTTGGACTTGGTAATTCCCCCTTAAGATCATGACTTTGTGAAATGAACTATCATTGAGAAACACGCTCCATGAGTTATATGAAATAACGTCCTAATGTTTGAACTTTGTACATTAATATATGGTTTGATTCGTTTTTCCAACCTTCCTCAATTAGTAGATTAAAACTGAACATTATCGAACTTTGAAAAATATATACCATTGACCTCTAAGGCATCCTCTAAAGTATGGGCAACGCATCGTGGGGATGCTCACACGCGGACTTTAGCCCCTTTGGGTATGACATTGGAGAACTGGGAATCCCTTTGTGCGAAAATTACTAGTCTGTAGCTAGCTCCCTTTTGTTTTGATTTGGTATTTAGTTTGTTGAGGAGGTGTCTTACCTTAGTATTAATTTAGGGTATTTTGCTCTATTAATCTGATATTATTCCATCCAATCTTCTTTGTTATTTTGATTACCTCGATCATGGCATTTGGACTCAGACTATTTGCGCATCAATGACCCATATATTAAATTTGCTATCAATTGACTGAAAAATTGTTTGCTACTGTTTCATAGTCTGTTTACTAGTGGAGTTTTACTCATATGGTTGTTTTGTTTCAGATTTTGAGGTCGATCCGGAATCTGAGGAACCTTAGGATGTTTACAAGGATGGGCAGAGATTGAGCAACGCATCACTTTTTTTTATTTTTTATTTATTAGCTAGTAGACTTGAGAAAGTATTTAGTTTGTGGTTCATATGAATTCCTATTTTAGATATAAGACATTATGAGAATGCCATACTGTTTATGGATGGTTTATTTAGTATGCAATGACATAATTGGTTTATTAATTTCTTTTATGTGACATAATTTAATCAACACATGAAGTGGAACCATCGCATCACGAAATTTGAGGGTCCCAATTAGGGCCTCAGATCTCAGGGCGTGACACGTATGCCGGTAATGTCATTGGCTTGGTACTCTAGAATAATGAAGACATTCCAAGTCCCTTTACAAATTGACAAGTCCAAAATCCGCAATAAATCTCCGTGATGAGGTTTCTTTCTCAACTGGGCTCCATACATCCCTCCTAAGGTCTCACCATAGCAGTTAAGCTCCAAACAGACCTCTCCCAAGCATTTAAACATCAGTCCAAACCTCCCTACATTGACCCCGGCCTGCAGCATATATGGCTCAAGCGGACCAGAGGTTCGCTCGAGCCATGAGTTCTCTAGGAGGGTCCGCTCAAGTTTGCTCGAGCAGACTGGCCCAGGTCAGGTGGGCTCGAGCCAACCAATCGCTGGTTGGGTTCGCTCGAGTGAACACCTTCAGAAACCTTGTTTATGTGCAACCCGAGCTCCTGCTGTCTTCATTCCCTTGCATACCCCCTTTGAGCCACTATTCCTTCACACTAGAGAGGGGCTTATAACCATTTCAAAACCAAACTTATTCCCGCATCCAAACATTCCACAAATGTAGCAAATCATCTCCTTCTCATCCACAATCATTACAAGGGAAAAACCCCTCATCCATGGAAACCCATATGTAGCATAAACAAGCTTTAACAAAAATATAATGCAACCATTTCCAAGAGATTAAACAAGAGACAGTCCCATCAATATGCATATTTCAAAATCAATAAAAATCATAAGAAAGGAGCATAAACAAAAGCAACTAATGAAATCATCAAAAGCAAATAATGGAAGTACACATTTCTCATAAACCATGAAAACACTCAAACATCCATTCATCAACTTGCCTTGGCCTCCGAAATAGCTAATCAAGCTCCTAATCATACTCTCCAAGCCAATAGTCTCCAAGCTACACAAAACCCCAAAAAATAGATCCATTTAGAACCCTAAATGGTCAATACAAGGAATGGGAAAGAGAGAGCTCCCAATAATGAAGTTGGAGCCTCTCTAAGGCTTGGAAAGCACATATCTAGAAGTTGGGGAAGATTACTTACTTGGAAGTTCCTCAAATAGCAAGAGTTAGCTCAGCGAGAACCCTAGGATAGTTGGGTTTTCTTCCAAATGATATCAAAGGGAAGCTCTCATGGTGAGGAAGAAGATAATGAGGGGCATTTTCCCATTTGAGCAATGTTGGAGTGGATTGGAGATGAAGAGGCAAGAAGAAGAAGAGCAAACCCTAGAGTGGTTGCAGCCAAACCCTTCCACAATGATTTTGTGCTAGAAAAGGGGAAAGGGAAGTAGGTCCCACAACTAACCAAACTTGTCGGGCTAAAAACATGGTTTTTTGGGCCTCAAATAAGTTCGACAAAGAAGGGAAAAGTGTTCGCCGAAAAATTCAGTTTTCAAAAAGTATATATTTCAAGGGTTTTGGAGACATCGAAATTTATATCCAAATTTGATGTAAAAAGACTATTTTGTCCTCGAAGTTGGAAAAGTTGGATTTCGAGGTCTCGAACGAGAACGGAGTCAAGACGAAAGTTGGAGAGGTTAACGAGATAAATCAAACAGAGTTAAAACATGAATTCTTAGGATCTTGAATAATCCCAATAGTCTCATTAAATCAAAAGTGCTCTCAAAACTCCCCAAAGCTCCATAAATGCTATTCTAATCCTAATTAAACAAAGTCCAAAACAGAGTTAAAACACGAATCAAAAGACTCTCTAATAATTTCATTAAATCAAAAGTGCTCTCAAAACTCCCCAAAGCTACATAAATGCTATTCTAATCCTAGTTTAACAAAGTCCACTGATCACACTTAAAGCTAACACATGACTTAATTAAGGCTAGTTGCGGTTTCTCGAGTCGGGGTCTTACATCCTCCACCCCTTAGGGCATTTGTTTCGCTAAATGGAAAACAACTAACCTCAGGTAGTAGATGGGGATACGTCTTCTGAACTTGATCCTTTATTTTGTGTATGCTGACGTGGATTAAGCGATGAAAGGTTTGGTTTTCATAATTTTTTGGTTGATTTGAATTTTTTAATTAGTTTGTTATAAATAGATTTATAAAAATGGGATATTAGTTTTAATATATTATTTAGGACTTAACATGTGCATTGCACAGGGCCTTCATGCTAGTTCAGCTTTAAAGAGAAAGAATAGTGGTGGATCGAGTCTACTATGATGTATATATTGGGTATGAATTCTTGCCAAGGGAAAAGGTCAGTTCTTTCTCTATCTAGATTCACTGTTTTTTTAGTCTCTCTCTCTCTTCTTTGATTCACCTTGATGAACAGAGGAATCTCTTTCTCAGACTGATGAATCAAACAGAAGAGATTATTTTCTTCTCAGATTGATGAACTGTTTCCGTTTTCTTGACTGTGGGACTCAGGTGGACCCCACTAATGCTTGATCAGGACCATCGATCCGGTAGTAGACCCACGGGCGAACATAGGGATAGTGAACCCGTGTGAGGTTGACCCCTTTTGGCCCACCATCCAGCATCTTGATCAGCAGAGGGCGTGATTTGGGGGGGGGGGGGGGGGGGGGAATCAAATTGGGCGACATGCTATTGTGGGACCCACTGAATGATCCGATCACAAATTTGGTTCAGTCATCAGGCCAGACATGGCGGGGTGAACTTAGAGATGTGGACCCATGTGAGATGGGCCCTGTTTGGTCAACCATCCAGCAACCAAAAGGGAGACAAGCGGTAGTGAAGAAGATTGGGTATTTTTCTGTGTTTTGGGACTGTGGGACCCAGGTAGGCCCCTCAGGGTAGATCTGATCCGTGGATCCGAAGGAGGACCCGCGGGCGACCTTAGAGATGGCAGACCCGTGCAAGGTGGGCCAACAGTCTGATCAGATGGAGGCATGAGTAGGATTGAAATGTTTTATTTGTATTTAATCAGCAGTGGGACCGAAGGGTTGATTGGATTGTGGATCTAGTTCGGTCATCTGGCCGTACATGCCTGGGCGACCATGTTAATGGGGCCGATCGTGGATTCTTAAGCAGTGGGGCCCACTATCCGAGTGGCCCAGTTTTCTATTGGCGCCGAACTTCATGACAGAACCCAGTTCTGTGTTGAGTGAGGGGGACGACCTCATGTACTAACTTGGATAGGAATGAAGGAGATAGAATGGTGGCTGGTGACCAGGTGACCTGTGACCTGATAACCTGTTATGTATAGGAATAAAAGGAGGAAAAAGGGGGATGACCTGATGATGCAATCCCATGTTTAGAGTATGTTTGGTAACATGCGAGAAATCCATAGATTTGATGATTCTTCACTAGGAACAAGGGTTCCTCGCTAGGGATTTGTATAGTTGAGAGTTTCACATTGATATTGGTGTGTGTGGATGCATATAACTGAGAAAAATAGGGTTCAATATGCAAATCCACGTAAGTGAGGATTTTCAAATCTTATGGGGGGTGGTCGAATCTGAAAATCCTAATAAATGAAGATTTTCATTTGTCCAAAACCTCAAGAATTTACAATTGCCAAACATGGATTTACCACAACTTAGGGGAAACAAAAAATATTTTCCCTAAAGATTTGGTTGCCAAACGAGACCTTAGTGTTTTGAAATTATTTACATAGCCCCTTTAGTTTCTAGAAATTAGGAAAAAGACCCTTGTTGCTTTTCACAAATTTAAGACCTAATTTGATCAGTTATTAAGAGATGTTTTCATTAATTGGAAACCCATCCACGTCAACCTCTCTGCATGTGCATCTCATAAGATCAAGTTAATTTTTTTTTTAGTGTGATCTTTTGATATGAGTTCGACGATAGGTAGTTGCATATTGGTCATATTTTTACTTGAGGCAGTTGGAGAAGCTCATCAAATTATTTTAATCTTCACATAATAAGGTAATATATTCTCCTATTACATACAAGAATATCATAATACAAGATGAGGCATTGATTTTTTATTTTATGGACTCCAATTTTGAAAAAATCTATTATTACCGATGAAAGAAAAATTGGTTGGTCTGCTTATAGCTCTAACTATGACTCGGGTTGATATTAAATGGGATCGAACTTTGTAATTTTTCTTTTTCTAACTTAGTAATTTTTCTTTTTCTATCTTCCTTTATTTTTCCCATTTTAAATTTGTAATGATCACATATTAATCCCTTTTTGTTTTGCATGAATTCTATAGGTGTTTATTATATAATACTAAGAAACAAATATTATCCTCTCTTGTCTTTAATTAAGAATGGGACATCAAGAAAATATGAATCCTTCCAAGATTTCAAGACAACGTCGAACTCAACTTTTACAGATGAAAAGATTATGACAAAATGAAAAAACAATAGCATCTACAGGTGAAAACATATTCAATAAAAATTACTTTAATTTTATATTAAATAGATTTAGTTTATTGATAATTGTTATAAGTCGTTTTATGGAAATCTTCAAATATTTGCTTTTAAATAATTTTATTTTTTATTTCTGCTTACCATTTTTCTTGATACCATAAAGAACACGGTAAGTTTGTCTCAAACTTGATTCTAATTTTTTCTTTTGATGATTGATTTAGATTTATAAATGAGATTCTTTAAAAATATTTGCATTTATAAAAAAAAATTATGCCTACCATATGCATTTGACCAACAATTACTTCCTATTTATACTTTAATTTACTTTCAACTAACCCCTCTCTCTCTCTATAAAATATCCACTCCCTGTGAATAGGAAGGTAAAAGGTATATGGGGTTCTCCAAAAGATGGTGACCAATCTTGAATTTCCTATATAATTGTATTAAATGTAGTTTGTTTGTTTAGTAGGCGTCTACTTTCAATTTAAATTAGATTTTCCTTCGATGAATTAAAGGCTCGTGTTGGGCGCGGGCCCTGTAGCGCTAGTTATATATATATATATATATATATATATATATAAGCAATAGGGGAGGTGGGTTGTGAGCGGTGCATGTCATCATCCATGAGTTCTCCTTTTAGAAAAACCACTTAGAAAATAGGGAGGGGGCTCTGCCTTTCACGTGGAGCCTTGCTTAGTGCCTTTGTCAATCTCCTAAAATCTCTCCCCCTCATCAAAATAGGGAGGGAGGCTTCACGTGGGGCTCCTAAAATCCCTCACCCTCATCAATCAATTATACGTTTATTTCCTAAAATCTCTCCCTCTAAGTCTTCCCTAAAATCGCTCATCCTCATCTCTCCCCCTCATCAAGCAATTACGCGATTTATTTCCTAAAAAATCTCTCATTTAGAGTACAAAATCACTATTCTCTAATTTTCCTACAAAATAGGATCTTAACCTAAAATCACTCATCCTCATCTCTCCCCCTCATCAAGCAATTACACGATTAATTTCCTAAAAAATCTCTCATTTAGAGTACCAAATCACTATTCTCTAATTTTCCTACAAATTAAGATCTTAAGAATCTCCAAAAACGATTTATTTCCTAAAAAATCTCTCACGGTCGAGGGCTCTCTTCTCTAAAACTCCCTCTTATATTTTCTTAGTTAAGCTTGCTATAAAGTCTAAATAATTTTAGTTTCTTTCCCTAACCAAACAAATGGAACTACTATTTGAAGTAAGAATTTAGTTATATTTTTAGGGTGTGGGCCTTTGTTGCTAGTCTAAGCACGAGTCTGATCTTATCCCGTATATATTTTTGATGAAAATTGAGCAAAGCAGTACTTCTAATCATTGAGGAAAGGTGTCCTAAGAGATGAAAAGACTTATGTTCACTAGTCCAAGCGACAAACCCACTAAATATGTAAGAGTCCACATCCTCTAAAACTCAGGGAAATCCTGAATTAAAGGAATAGAATTATGTGGTGGGACCTACCTATTGAAAATCCGCACTCAATGTGTAGGATGTCCTAAAATCTTACTCCAATAAGAGTTGGCCCCCATGACTAGATTGATCATAAAATGAACAAGAAGATTAATAAATATGATTAGTAATGCATAAGATTGTGTTAATCACATTATTCATCAAACGGTCAATCAAAGCTGGGGCTATCTTATCATGGTAACATTTTAGGGCAACCCATCCACTGTGAGGGAGTCCATTTTGAGCAACTCAAACGCTTAAAAGGTGGACCACACTGTGGAGTTCTACTCTTTTAGCTCTTTGTTTTTATGTTTGGAGCTCTAATGTCAAATCATGAGAAAAATAAAAGTAAAGCATATTAAAGATATATGTCAAATCATGAAAAAAGTAAAAGTGAAGTATATTAAATCCAAACTTTAAAATCCCAATTTGGATAGTATGAGGTAAAATAGAAGAGAGAGAGGGAGAGAATATTGAAATCACTTTTGTCATAAAATTTACATTTTTATCATATTTTCCAGGGTTAAAAAAAAAAAGCATGTGGAGGAGTAGAAGGTTAATGTTGTCACACTATAAGTTTACTTCTTCACGCCACTTTATTCATCCAAATATGGTCAAGTGAAAATAATCACATCACATGCCTACTTTTACATTACCTTTTACAAGTCTTCGTGCTATACACATGGGCAATGTAGTTCAAGAGGAGAATAGGTGGTGTACTACTTACACTAAATATCTTACTACTAGCGATAGCTCTAGATTAAATCAAGATCTTAAGTCAATTAGGCACAAAAGGACTGGTTTGTACGATTAGAGGATGTTGCTGTTTGCAAATTTCTTTTTATATGGGAGAGGAACCCTAAATTTCTACCTCACCCATTCCAAGTTGAAAATAACAAAAGAGTAGGTTGTATAGAAAATTAGAACAATTTTCCTCTCTATTCCAATTCTCCTCATCACACAAAACACCTAAAAATAACATAGTTCGATTTGATTATCTCAACCAACCTCCCTTTGATTCCCATGTGCTACTGCACATCTAATTACTTCTAATATCTTGTTTAGTTTCCATATATCATCTCTTCTTTCCTTGAAAATGTGAATCTTTCCCTACCTTTCTGTAATACGGAAATTTGACAAATCTGATGGGTCCCGGCCCTGGCCCAGCCCGACTTGGACCTTTGTTATTAATACTAAGGCCGGGCTTGGACATCTTTGATAGGTCCGTTTAATAGACGGGCCGGGCTTGGACTCAGTTGTAGAGAGCCCAAAGCCCGGCCTGGCCCGGCTCGATTATTAATAGTAGTAAAAGGTCAAGGTATGGTATTCAAACAGTGATCCTTTTTTAGATACTGTCAAGACCAAACCAACTGGGCTACATACGAGATTATGTAATTTCACTCTCTTTTTAAATTATATTTTAATCTCGGGCTGGGCTCGGACTTACATGCTTCAGGGCGGGCCGGGCTTGGGCCAGCTCCTTATAGCTGATACGGGCCTGGGCAGGGCTTGGACAGGCTGTTTAGAAGACAGGTCGGGCCTGGATATTCCTTAACCCGGCCCAGACGTGCCCATGAACACCCCTAGTTAGGATAGGTAAGGCTCACTTTAGTAAAGCACACATAATTCCAGTTTTATTATTATCTTCATTTCATGTAACTTCATCTGCAAACAACAATTTGCTAGACTAATTATTGGTGTACCCATGACGGCTCCACTCACTTAGACGATTACATGTGTTAGGGTCATATCTTCCCTTTTGAGTTTTTAATTTTTTAATTTATTTTTACAACGGAGGGTGTCCCAGCCAATTGGGTTGGGCTAATCCCTATAGGCCCAGTGGTAGCAGGATAAATCCTCTTGTGGCCCAAGCGTGGTAGAGCAGTTTCGAGCCCGAAACTTTCAACTTTCGGGAGCAAACCGTGGAAATGAAAGAAGCTTATCTTTAAATTTTGAATTGGCTAAACTAAGAAGGAACAAAACTGCTACAACTAGGTTCCTTGATGGGAAGGAAAGACAAAGCAGCGGGCTCATGTTTGTGTTTACATTATTATTATGCTTGTTATTAAGACCTAGATGTGTGATAGTCGGTCCTATGATTGTATAAATCATGATTAAATCTAACACAATTTACTTGAGTTGCTAGACTTCAATCAAATGAGAGGGTAGGTCACATTAGCGATAAATAAAACTCCAAAGTGTGAGCGAAACCCACATGTTAAGCAACTCTTTGTGGCCCTGGTCAACCCATGATTAAGATTATTCCTGCAATTTAGGTCTCTTCTAATCTTCACTTTCAGAACAATGAAATATCTGCCTCTGTCCATGAAATTTATTAGTTTCAACTATCCATATAGTTACAGCATCCTTAACCCATCCCACCACATCATAACAGAAAATACAGCCAAGAACTTGTATTCATGGGTTTTCCAGAATTTGAAACCATAGAGCCCTCTCTCCATTTCTCTCACCATCTTGTGTTTTTTAATGTAAATTAGATATCCCATATTTAACTACTTTTGTTTTGCCACCAACCAATAAATGGACCACAACAAGGGTTGTGGAATGTGGACCCTACCTGCAAGACTTTTGACATTTCCAAGTTTTATATAAATATATATATATATATATATATATATCAAGTTGCTAACTATAATACACCCAAAATGGGACATGGGGCCCTTTTTCCCTACCTGTTTGGTATAAACTTCTAGTCAGTATATTTCAGCCAAATGACCCAAACATGTGAACAGAGTATAGGTTCTCAACAGATATTAGTGTCTAGGCATGTGACTCCAAAATGCCTTGTAGACTTCTTTGTTTTTTTCTTGCATAAAATAAGATTATAAAATGTTAGGAGATTATTCTTGAAAAACTGCGATCTGGTCATTCACTATAAAGATACTTGTAAAAAAAAAAAAAAAGGAAAAATCATTATAGTAGCAAGGTATTGAATCCTTATCAGATTTGTAGCCTTGTCGATAGTTTCACTTTTCTGATTTCAAATGCTTGGAAACTGTCTTAAGAAAACAGGACAAAACTAGGTTTAGGATAAGGCAAAGAAAATGATGATATTTGGACATAAATATATGTTGCAAAAGCCAAGGAAATAAAAATTAACATTGTAACTCATGGAATACTCCTGCCACAAACAAGTAAATCGAATTTATCAAGATTGTTTCCAAATTTTCATTCACATGACTTTATTTGCTTTGATCCTTAGAGGTGTATCTTAAGTCATGGCAATTTACTCTTTCAGGGTCGAAACTCTTTGAGCCGACCCAGCTTGATGTGATAAGTTATATAAACAAAAAAATCTACAAGTAATATAAATGAACAAGAAATAACTGGATTGAAGAACAGCAGAAAATATCTCCAACAACCCAAACTTACAACTTTACACATTCAAGCTTAATCATTGTCATCAAAATTCAAGTGACTGCCTATTTGGCGCAACCCTCCTGTCGTGAGGCTTGGGTTGAATTACAAGATTACTATAAAATGGAAAGAGACATTAAATCTATATCACTCCACTACAGATAAGTTCCAGTATATATATCACTCCACTACAGATAAGTTCCAGTATATACCACACATAATCAGTATTAACAGTCTATATCTCTATGATGGTTGGATGTGGGAGTCTCTGTTTTTTTTTTTTTGTGTGTGTGTGTGTGTTAAGTCCATCCAAGACTAAGAAAAGGGCTGAAAGCAGTAGTAGACAAAACGTTTGAAGAAAGGTGAGGACAAGGAAGATGATTGCAGCCACCATGGAGAGAGTTTTCAATATACTATTGAGATACTTTTGGAGAAAACTCATCCACCACCTGTGTCTCCTGGCTCTGTGATGTTTAAGGATAAGGCAAAAAAATGACGATGTTTGGACATAAATATACGTGCAAAAAACCAAGGAAATAAAAAATAACATTGTTACTCATGGAATACTCCTGCTACAAACTATTAAATCGATATTACCAATACTATTTCCAAATTCTCCTTCACATAACTTTATCTGCTTTGTTCCTTAGAGAGGTATCCTAGTCATAGACAGCTTAGTACTAATGAGCTGGAATTCTTTTAGCCGGCTCAGCTTAATGTGTTAAGGTATTGACAACAGTGATGATGATAATTATGAAAAAAACAAAAAAATACATCTGTAAGTAATATGCATGAACAAACAAGAAATAACTTGATTGAAAAACAACGAACACATCTCCAAAAGTAATATACATGAACAAACATGGAATAACTTGATTGAAGAACAACTGACACATCTCCAAACTAACAAATATACATATTCCAAGATTAATTGTTGTCATCAAAATTCAAGTGACTGCCTATTTGACCCAACCCTCATCTACTTAGGATTTAAGGAATAGATAGATAAGCAAGATATAAATAAGCATGACATGCATCAAGTATAAGAGTAATGACAGGCATGATAATCAAGAGAATATAAGGAATCGAAGCTAGGCATAAAGCATGAATAAATAACCTGAAATAATAACAGGAAATCCTAACATACTAGCAATAACCACTGTCCAAACAATGCAATGCAAGAATCAAGAAGGAGACTCCGAGGATGTCCAAGCTACCTCCCAGGGTACCAGTAACAATCCTACCCAGACTACTGATACCAAAGTCCGGCTTCAGGGGGATCTAAGCTCCCTGTCCTAGGAATAGTAGCATGGTCCAAGCCAGCTCCCAACTATTCAACGCCATGGACGCCGTCCAAAGCCAACTGCCCACCCCAATGTCCGAGTAACCGGCCCATCAATAATACCCCAAACTGCAGTTGGCCATAACATGCAAATAATAGTCAAGTGGTGTTGACACGAAAAAATCAAGACAAGCAAGTCTGGCTAGCTCAATATACAAGACATGTTCATAGGGATTATCTCATTCAAGTCAATATAAGATAGAACAATCACATGATAATCCCTTTAGTCTAGCCAGTCATGTTTATCAATTACATAACACGGGGTCCTAAAGTACACTCTAAGTCAGGTCCAAGTCCTAATTCTACAAGGGATTATGTTTCATAATTAATTAGGTGTATTATGCCGAGAGAGTGTACAATGTGCAATTACAACGTATACAATTAAACAAGTCAAGGAAGAGTTACAAGCCAATCCTAGGCAAGTGGTGTCATCCATGTATCCTACATGTTCTAACGGAGTACCTGTGGAATTGGATCAACGATGCTTCTAAGGAGATCCCTTGGTGTACAATCATGTTAAGCATCCATTAATTCAGTTCCATACGCATTCGGTTACCTCATGTTTAATATACGAATACCTAGACACCTAACCGAAACATACCAAGCCACGTGCTTCGATTTTAACCCCCATAATGGTCATGTGAGAGTAAGTTCATGGTTTCCAACATCTAAGGCCCAAACCTAGGTTACCGGTCTCGGTTTCAATAAAGATATGAGCTAAGGCAATAATCCAAGTATTTACATCACTTCCCGATCTCCGATCGTAACGAAACTAGAACCATTGGATTGTACATCTCGAGGGCTTTCCAACGGTATATTACACGTCAAAATCCGACGGGCGGATCAAAAGTTATGGCCATTCAAAATCTGCCAAAATTCATGAAATCTGCCCAAATACGGCTAGCCAAATTGGCCTATGCGGTTAGCCGAATTGGCATGTTCGGCTAGCCGAAAAAGTGACCAAAGGTGACTGAAAATGCTCTGTAAAAACATGGTTACTGGAAAAGTAACTGAATGGTGACCGAATTTCCTGTGGCTAGCCGAATTCTGGTCAGAACCACGAGTAGCTAAAAATTCAATCATTTGAGCAGCTCATTCTCCAACCTCTTCCCAAACCTTTCCAAAGGCCATAACCTGCACAAAGAGCCACCATGCTCTCCTCCAAACCACATTTCATCCATTCATCGAGTCATCCACCCATAATAAAATCCATTCAACCCATTAATCCAATTTTAGCGTGTGTAATCCATTTAACTATAACAAGCTTGGAATTTAGGGAAAATCTAAACAATGAGTTAACAAGAACAATAATAATACATGTATGCCCAATATATAAAGCAAATCTACTTGCCTCAATCAAGAAGAAGATTGAAATAGGGAAAATTTGAGGAGAAGCTTTCTATCACGAAATCCACGAATCTAACCCAACCAAACGTAACCTAAAGCGCCAAGGAGAAGAAAAGAGAAAAAAAGATTGAGATCAAACCTAAATCTAACCAAAAGAGAAGATGATTGAAAGATGAGCGTGAGTGAAATCTTACCAAACTAGAACCAACGGAAAAAGAAGATTGCGAGGAAGAAGATGTGCGGTTCGGATCTTCGAGATGATCTCTCCCAAAAACTCTGGGCTTGAGAAGATGAAGAGGAAGAAGAAGAGGCTGCTGTAGTTTCGTTGTAGAAATGAGAATGAGATTAAGGTTAAGATTAGGTTAAAGAAGAAGAGAAGAAGGAAAAGACAAGTTTGCCCTTAAGTGGGTCCGGTGAAGGAATGGACCACTTGAAGGGTTTCTGATTGTTGAATCGCGATGAGCCAAGAGACAAAAATGATTAGCGCGACGAGACCTTTCCAACGAACCCAAAATCACAGTGATAGGAATTTTTCCGATAAAACACTCAATTTTTCCTAAATTGCAAACTATCCCCTGCTAGGATCAAACGAATTCAAAATCGAACGAAACTTCGCAGACACTATTTTAACACTAAAAAAAACTCACTCAAGGCCTAAACTCACTTAAATATCTAACAATACAATTAATTATAATAATAATAAAATAAACGGGTCAATGGGCCTGCTATTGGTACCAATTGACCCAATAAGGTCGCGGACCTTACAAAAAGTATAGGCATTTTTTGAAATATGGTATTTTTCGATTTGAACATTTTTCTTTTATTGTCTCTTGAAATAATTTTTCACCTCACTTCACTAGTGAAGTTAATTTACCAAACTGAAGAGTGTGATCCAGGATAGTGAGGACTCTTTAAATCTGGAGATTCCTCATAGATTTCTCACCTGTTATGAAGTTTCAAGTCCAACAAGACAAAGGAAAGCAGAAAGTACACAGGAATCCAGGCCATCTACCACAAGATAGAATAGAAGAAAGCTTTTGTCAATCAGATTTCACAAAACAGAGAGCCTCCATCAGCCATTCTTAGGTATTGTCAGACATTAATGTACAAATCTAAAAATAAAAAATAATAATAAAAAATAAAATAAAATAAAATAAAATAAAAAACTGTGAAGGGCTCAAAATTGAACAATTTATATAGGACAAGTAGCATGTTCCAGTCAGTCTATTCACACTTATATCATGTCTTCATCCTATGCAGCCAAGAGGCTATGTTAACACGGCATATGCCACAAGTGCAGTATGCATAGATCCATGCAGTTGCTTCTAAACAGGCCTTGCCATGAGACCCTTGTACTGGTACTAATTAAGTAATGACAAGGATCAGTCATCGTGACTAGAGATGTGAACAGGTCAGATCTAGGAGAAATCATGGTGTATTCGGATCTGGATCCATTATATATATATATATAGGTCTGTGATGGATTAGGATCCAGATCTGACGTGAATCCTATGTGTCGGACTAAGGCATCGGCTAAAAAGTTGAAATCTGGTTCCCAATTTAGATACAAGACAAGAAATGGTGCTAATATGAGTATGTTTGGATGGATCAATGGATCTCAAAGTATATCTGTTAAGCATACAAGTGATGTTCTTAAAACAACAAGTATGATCTAATCTCTTTGGATTCTCAAATGGCAATGTGGTCATAGCTTTGTGGACTCTTTTGAAGTATCTTTTTCTAAAACACAACTATAGTTGGTTTTGGAAATAAAAACTTTCTGATCCTTCACACATGGGTCCTTATCCAAATCCAGGTTTCTACTAATAAATACAAATGCTTTTGTTATACGCCTCTTTTTTTGCTTTTTATCAGAGGCTCCAAATACTGCACAAGTTGGATACTCCTTGACATACCATCACAACTCATGAAAGATGCTTTTGTTGTACTTACAAATTTTGAGGCATCAAAGATTCGATGGCGTAAACTTACAGTAATTGGATCCCTAGTGCTCATGACTTATGTTGGGACTAGTCTAGTGCCAACACACATGGTTTAATCTGCAAGTGATCCCTAAAAAAGGCCTTAAAGCTGCATTTTTTTTGTATGCGAGATAAGAGGTGTTACATTATAAACAAGAATAACAACAATTACAGCAAAATCTGGGTTTTATTCCTTATAGCTGCATTGTATTCCTCTGAAAAATGATCAACAGGTACAAAAAACAACCACCACTTAAACTAAGGGTCAATGAGCAAATCCAAAACAATTAAAAGTAGTGAAAATAGAAATAATTGAAAGAGTTATAATATAATGATGCATCATACCTCTAACATTAACCACAGAGCTAATTTTACTACAAATGCCTACATTTACCTAGGTCGCAAGTGGAGTGATCCACTAACACCCCCTTTTGTCTATTTATGGCCTTTGAAGAGAGTAGAATTTCTATTTCGACAATCCATTCTATAGCCTTAAATTTGATGGCCAAGCAATACGTTAGGATGGCATATGCATATCTTGGAGACTCCCTTTATTTGACTGAGTCCTATAGGCCACATGATTGTGCCAGTTGAAACCCTTCTATGTGCCAAAAAAGGACATAAGTACGATGATAGTTCCTGCACTTAGGGATGTCAATGGACCTCCAATTACCCAGTTATCCGACCTGATCAATTCAGCCATAGACCTCTTTTTGGACTGGATTGACAATGGAGTCTTGAGGCTTGAGTTCAGGTCCAATGAGATGCATAAATTAAAACTTGTGTACTCAAATGATCGAGTGCAGGCATACAAACTAAATCGAGTCCAGCTCCGTCATGAATTCATTTCAACCCCAACCTGAACCCAACCCTAACTGCAGAGCGATAAAGAGTGAAAGCTCATTCATAGGGAGGGGTATACATGGGACAGGTCAGGACAGGCCAAAGGTTGTCCATGCCCAGCTCATTTAGTTATCAGGCCTAATTTCATACTGAAATTCAGCCTAATGGTTGAATGTTAAAAAAAGGGGCAACCTGTATATACCCCTTTGTGTTAAATATTCTGGGTCAGGTCATGCACAACCTTTGGCCGACTCATTTAACTATTGAGCCAGCTAAAACACAGCCTATTCCAGCCCAATGTGACCTAGTCACGAGGGAACACAAACCAAACGATTCAATATTCAGAGAAAAAACAGAAATGATTTGCTTTGATGATCGCTAAGGGTAGTTTGTGACTTCAAACTAGACCTCCACCACCACCACCACCACCATCATCACAGCCTTATCTGATCAATCTAGCACAACTTCATACTCGGATTCCACCTTATAATTAATCTTCAGTCCTCTCAACAACCAGGGTCCATGCTTGGATGATCAAGATGCTGGTTTACAGGACCTACAATGGAAGGAATGCTCCAAAAACTCTTGAAATAGGAATATCTTAGCCATCAAATATTTGGTAGCTTTCTACATCAGACATCTGCTACCTCATTTTCCATTCTTCACTAGTGGGCTGCACAAGAAGCAAGCAACAAGGAGGGATCACCACTAGCATTCTCTAAGAAGGCCATCAGTAATGCTGTTTTGTGGTACACCACTCCTTGCAGAGCTGTCCCCAGCTTGTGATTGTAAGGAGTTTGCAAGTACTAGTGAATTTAGAAATAATATAGGACCGTTTCAGCTCAATAATGTCACTCTTTAAGTTCATATATTTGATTATTGAACACTAAGGGCTAGCAAGCCGACGAGAGAGGGTTGGCTCGATCACCAGATCGCAATTTGTGGTTTCCAGAGTTGCAGTTAACTTATGTCAATGTTCTTGGTTCGCCAAGGGTAGAATGAGATAATTTAGATTTATGGATCAGCTACATAGATATGGCACTTCTTTTTTTTTTTTTAAGTCATTGATATGATGGATCCATGTCTCAGTCCCGGTTGTTTTACAATAGATCATCAAAATTTTAGCAATTTTAGCAGATAAAGACTTTCAACCCATTGACAAATTGAATCCCGAACCAAAATAATATATAGATCATTTGATATTGTGACCCATAAAGAATCAGCTCATGATCTGGATCAATGTGACCCAAACACAGTTTGCAGGGTGGTATAGGAATCTAATTAACCCTCTGAGAAAACATTGCTGCATAGCATTTCAAAACTAGTAAAAGGATTCAAAACTAGTACAAGGAATTGAAGATAATTAGTAATAAGGAATTTCATTACATCTTTTTAATATCAACAATGTTTACATAGCATAGCATTTCAAAACTAGTAAAAGGATTCAAAACTAGTAAAAAGAATTGAAGATAATTAGTAATATGAATTTCATTACATCTTTTTAATATCAAATTTTCTCATTGGTGTTGAGACGTTTACAATTTACAAAAGAATAGAACCAATTACAGCACATATTAAGTAATAATTAAGATATAAAAGAAGGTGAAATCTAACCTTTCGGCTTAGACAAAGCCTTACCAAGATGACCCTGTTTCTACCAAGTTAAAGGGATAATCATCAGCTTTTCAAGCTACTCAACAGTGCATAAATATAGTCTGATTGTGGGTGTGACTCATCTGCCGTATAGAAGGTATGGACAGTATCTCCAACCTCAATCCAACTAAACCCCACTTTCTTCTTCAACCCTCCATCTCTTATTGAAGTCCTCAGCTTCGCTACATCGCTCCAACGTCCGGTCTCTGCATAGATATTTGACATCACAATATGATAACCAGCATCTTTGCCAATATCCTTACAAGCAAAGATGTGTTGCGCTGCAATATCTGCAAGTTTCCAATTTCGATGATTCCTACATGCACCTAAGAAAGCTCCCCACACATCTTTCATGGGATCTATTGGCAGGCTCTTAATGAACTCGTAGGCCTCTTCTAACTGCCCCGCTCGACCAAACATGTCAACCATACATGTATAGAGCTCGAGATATGGAATGATTCCATAATCAGAAACCATCAAATTAAAACACTGACGCCCTTCATCTACCATCCCCGCATGACTACAAGCTGAGATGATAGAAGTAAAAGTAATGACATCCGGTCTTACATCAGAAACTTGCATTTGATGGAAAAGTCGCAATGCCTCCTTACCGTGCCCATGGATACCATATCCTCCAATCATCGCATTCCATAACCCTGTATCTTTCACCTTAACCTGATCAAACAAATATTGAGCCAATTGAAGTCTCCCACATTTAGCATACATGTCCACGAGAGAGCTGATCACAAATAGATGAAATTCAAATCCCATTCTTATAATGTAAGCATGAGCCTCTAAACCCGATTTCAAAATTGCAAAGCGCGAGAACATGGGTAGAATGGTAGACAAGCTAACCTTGTCAGGCCGAACCCCCTCCACCTGCATTTGGTTAAATTCACGCAGAGCATCAGATACAAGCCCACCCCTAACAAACCCGGCTATCATTGCATTCCATGTGACAATGCTAGCCTTCAATCCCATGTCTTTCATATTAGAGAACATGCTCAAAGCCTCTACATAGTCACCAATTTGCAAATACCCATGAATCATCGTCGTCCAAACAAAAACATCTCGTTTTACAATTCCATCAAAGACCCACCGTGCATCATCCATGCAACCACATTTAGAATAAAAATCAATAATCCCAGTCGCCAAGTGGAGATCCGGCTCCAACCCATTAACCAAAACATGACCATGGACAAGTTTCCCATATCGCATAGCTTCCAAAGCACCACAAGCTCTAATGACAAAGCTAAATGTTAGGCAATCAGGCAATATTCCTACAGAGGAAAGCATTCTATAATACAATGCAAGCACCAATTCATGATGTCCTTGATCTATATAGGCCTTGAGCATGTAATTATATGAGTGAACAGTTGGTTTAGGCAAACCATCGAACAGTTTACGGGCGTCTCTCAGATGTGAAAAAAAAGAGTACCCCTTGATGAGTCTACAAGCTAATACGGACTTGGAGAGAAGACCGTGGGTGATTACGAGAGTGTGAATTCGTTTAAGGTCGGAAAGGGAATTTGGGTCTTGGAGAACGTGGAAGATAAGATCGTAGATGGTGGAATCGGAGTGAAAAGAATGAATTGGAATTGTTTTTGAGAAGATTCTCAAATGTGGTATTGGCACAAGAAGCTTGTTCATTAGAGCCATGAAAGAGAGAGAAGAATAGCAGTCAAGAGACACAATGTTAGTTTGGACTTTGGATGCTTGGAGTTCTATGTAAATTTTGTAAACGAACCTTTTTCATTAGCCGAAACCAGGTTGGTAGAGTATTTTCCGAATTCGGATCCTCCGACGATAGAAATCTAAGGGCAGGGCATGTTTGTGAAACACTCTTCCATGGAAGAGTGGACGGTATTTTTGTGGAAAATTCATTTTTCCGGCATTTGGTGCGGAATAATTCCGCGGAAATGCTTTCCTGCCTCGTTAGTGTTTTCCTTAATAATTGTGGAAATGGGTTTCCCATGGGGGTATGGGAAATAGATTTCTTTGGAAAACTTCTTCCTCTTTTCCTCACTCTTGTCCATTTCAACTCAAAAACCCTATAACTCTTTCATTTTTTATTTCTTTATATAAATTATTATTTAATGTTAAATAAATAATATACATGTTATGTTATTTTTCTTCAAAAAATTATATCACCAAATAAGAAATTTTAATTTTCTATAAGGAATCCACAGCCGCACCAAACAATATCTGCACCAATTCAATGAGGAAACTCTTTTTGCACCAAACATGAATTTCTAAATTCTACGAAAATCATTTCCCGAGGTTTTCATTTTTATGGAATTTGCTGACGTGACAATTTCCTCTTTCTACGAAAAGGGTGTGTACACAAACGTGTCCTAAAAAAAATAAAAAAGGGGACTTAGAACTGTGCAGTGGGGCCCACTTATTGAAATCCAAACTGTTCAAAAATATGGTTTATATCAAAATGAGCCTTTTTTTCCATGAATGTTTTGGAATTCGGATATTCGGTGGAAAAACCCATTTTGTCGATAACTTTCCTCTCCTTTCTCTTAGGATGTGTTTGTGTAAAAATGCGCAGTGCCTAGAATTGCGTGAGACGTGGGGCCAAAAACAATTCAGGACGGTCTTCATTCATTGTTCAGTGTAGTTGGTAAAGGAGCGGAAAGAACCCATCTTTTTGGCGTATTTTATGAGGAAGGCAAAGATTTCAAAGTCACCTTTGGGCTTGGACTCCAGTTGCCGTGGAAGAGGAAATGCCTTTCGCTTTTTCCGCAAACAGTGTACTAACACCCATTTGAAATTCCGCAAAATTTATTCGAAAGGATCGACACAATAAAGATATCACCTGTGTGGCTGCCTCACTCACACTATGAAAGCACATAAATGAGTTCATTTTCCTTGGAAAAGGTTGTGTTATATTCTTTCCCCTTACATCATATCCTTCACCTTCACCTCTTTAATAATTTTAAAGATGAGAGTTCATTTAACATTAATTCCTATGTATTCAATGTAAACAACCAATTGAGCCATATGGATAATACTGCAAGGAAAATGATGATGTTTGGCATCTCAGTTGACAATCATTTACCTCTTTTTAAACCAAGTATGTTTATATTTATGGAAAAGAGTATATAAGGCAATAATCCCATTTTTTCATCACCAAAGAATAAAAAGAAGAAAAATCACTCCAATGACTATAGACAGTTCCTGTCTTGCATGACATTCTTCTCACCTAGGTGTGGGACTATTTGGCACAATGTTAGGACTTAAGCTTAGCAAATTAGTTACAAAACCAAGTAACCAACTAACTAGTCAACGCCCCACCAACCCATACCGCCAAAAAAAAAAAAACAAAGAAAGAACTTAGCTTACAGAACATAATGTGAATAATGTGGACCCAATCCATAAAATATCTGCCCATTGAGCCTTTTAGAATGCATCCCTATAAGAGAGTAGAAATGTAGGGTAGATTTGTGAAGCATCTACCCTAAATATCAGCTGACCTCCTGTTTCATGTCGTGTTGAATACAATTTCCAAGGCCTGCAAATTTTCTTTTATTGGAACAGGAACAATGGAGCACACTGTTCATGGAAAGCTGTGTGCCAAACAATGCAAATTACAAGGCTAGAAACAAGAGCAACTCAGAAAAGTTAATGGTACCTGGTGGGAAAAAGAAGAGCTAAGATTCCAAATCCCATGAAATAAAGATTCAGAACAATTCCAAAGGGATTCAAAACACAACAGAGTTCTACAGCAAAATGACAAAGGCACTCTTCTAGTCAATACAAAAGGCCCAATCAAGACAGATCCCATTTCAAGGAATTGGCAAGCATTGTTCAGGTGGTTAGAAGTTCAGAGAAATATGAGAAGATCATTTCCATTTGAAAAAGATTAAAGTGATGAAAGCAAACACCAGGTACACCAATAGTTCTATGAAAGCCAATTTCAAGGAGGACATGCATGAGAATAAATATCCAAAAGGTAAGGGGATCCAATCTCCAAAGAGCCCAAATTAAAAGGATTTGGCAGATCATTTGTCACCCATTTATAGCCTCAAAAACAGGTGGATTAGACAACCCAAACCACATATTAATTGACTTTGCTTGCTGTATCTGAAACAGTGACAAATCCATTTCTGGGTACCACATTTATTCTAACAGGTATCAACATAATGCCAATTTCAATAAAAAGCAAAAAACAGTGTTCATGTGTTCAAATTAGAAAAAAAAAAGGAAAGAAAAATCATCTTAGTTTTAGCAGTCAAACAATACATACATACAAAAGGAAAAAAAAAATTACTGCCTAATCAAATAAAAAATATTGAAATTACAAAAGCATGGATCAAGAACTAAAAAAACCAACAGTACATAAATGCCATGTAACTGATCATATGCGATGGAAATCTAACAAAGTAAAACAGAACCATATGCCTCTACAATGTTTTGGCAACATAGAACAAAACAAAATGATTAAGACCAGAAAGTAACTCTTATGTACTATTGAAATATAAGCAATAGATATTACTCTCTCACATGGCCATTTCACCACATTAAAGATGTAAATAGAACATGCAATCTTAGCATGAGACAAACAAAAACAAAAATGCAAATATATAGAGTTAATGATCAATCCAGTTCTTCCAGAGAAACCAAATATTAAAGGCAAGAGATAAGAGAATTGTAAGTAAATTGAAACAGAGCATGCACTCTCAATCTTCAATCTTTGGGGGTGCTGTTGGTATCACCGAGCGCATCATCATGATCTTGAATTCTTCAAAATCTATTAACCCATCTCCGTCGCAGTCGACTCCGCTGATCATCTTCCTGCATTCTGCCATGGAACTATCATCCCCCAAGCTTCTCAACACCATCTGTAATTCTTCAGGTGAAATGGATCCATTCCTATCAATGTCAAATATTAAGAAAGCATTCTTCAAGTCCTCTAATGCCGCTTTCGAATCAACACCTGTAGTGTTCAGCTCTATAAACTCATTCAAATCAATGAAGCCATCCCCGTCAGAGTCTACCTCTCTCACCATGCTCTGCAATTCATCTTCAGAAGCAGGGTGGCCTAAGCTATTCATTATTGAACCAAGCTCAGACCATGAAATCTTTCCATCGCCATTGGAATCAAATCTTCCAAACACTTGTTTGAGTTCTTGTAGTTGGGTTCTTGCAGATGATAATTGGACAATTATGGGGCTTTCAATCAGGCCGCTGGCTAATGATTTCGACTTCTTTCGTCGTGCGAGAAATGATCGAATTCCCATGTCTTGAAATCTTGAAAGGGAAGGTGGTTTCTTTGCTCTTTCTTCTCTTGAAGAAGTGAAAAGAAGTAAAAATAAAAGGCAGAGAGGAGAAAAATAAGAGAATGAAGAAACTGAGAAATTAGAAGAAAAACATGTTTGAAGAATATCACAGAAAAGATTTATTTGATTTCTTCATGGTGCAAGAGAAGCAAAAAGAAGACCAAACTGTGTAATATGTTTGTATCAAAAGAGAAGATGAAAGAATTAAAGAAATCTATGTAAAGAGTTAGGAAATCAAAAATATTGTTATAACTAGAATCCTGGTCAGTTGCAAATGAATTGAAAGATAACCAAATTTAGATGGGTTTATATAGAGTATGTCCATATTAGAGCTAAATCAGGAGTCAAAGTGATGATTTAATTTAGTAGTGGATCTGGGTTTATATAGAGTATGTCCATATTAGAGCTAAATCAGGAGTCAAAGTGATGATTTAATTTAGTAGTGGATCCCATGTATTTCTCTAACATCCTTAGATTTGGAACAAGTGAAGGTTTATTGGGTGGAATTTGGAAATCATGTCTTTCTATAATCTTGTAATAGAATGAGTTATTAAAAGATTTAATGTTTCTGAAGTGTAAAATGATCAAGTTAGGTGATATGAAAATACCCACTCAAAATTATTATTATTATTATTATTATAACAACCCTACGAAGAATGGTAAAGAAATACATGTAAAATACAACAATTACTGGGCAAAGGTTGAATGGATAGTGGAGGATTTCTTCATCTACTAGATTTGGTAATCATCTAGTCAAAGCGGGGTCCAATGGATACTATTGTTATCATTTTATTTTATTTCTATGAAGTACTCGCCCGAGTCGAGCGCTATTAGAGCAGCAATGAGGGATTGATTCTTGATTGTTTCTACGAAGAAAGGTGTCTCGTCAATTACACAACAAGGACCCGTTAGGTTTGAAATTTTGGTATTGTTAGGTTTTCTTAACAATATAACAATTGGGTGGTCAGTTGACACCACCAACAAGATTGGTAGGTAGGAGAGATGCAAATGGAAAGGGCATGTCATGTATTATGGGTGGCCTAATCAGACACATTGGATGATGGTAACTACCCAACCATAATCCATTCTAAATGAATGAATATAGTAATTCTGTTGAGGGAAAAAAGGACTCCAAATATGCTGAGATTTGTCTAAAAAGATCAAATAATCCAAAATACAATTACCCCCCCAAACAGTTAATTATGCAATCTATGGAGGGGCCTTCCCAATCCCACCTTGAACTGGCCATGATGGTTGGTGGGCCCCACATAAATAAAGGAAGCTTTGTTGAAAGATTAGAAGGTGGTTGCTGTCTAGGGTTGCTAGAAAGGTCAAATGTAAAAGGATCACAGAACAGACAGTTTGGTGAATCTGGGATCTGTTAATGCTATTTTTATGCCCTAGGAAACTTCGAGGAAGATTCGAAAGCATGACCGGTAATCGCTCGAGTAGAATTTTATGTCATGCTCGACCCTGACTTTTTAATCTTCTTTTAAAATTCTAGGGAGATTCTTGGGCCAGAAAAGTAGGCTTAGGGTGCAGCCCAGGAAGTTCAAACAGTCCAAATCCAACACAATGAAGGCTGAGCTCGGATCAGTATAGAAGGCAGCTAACGTGGGACTATTTCTTTATTAGAATTCAGAGAATTTATGTACGAAGAATTTGTGAATTCTCAATTGTGCCTTGGGATGGAGTTTCTAAATCCTCCTCTTTTGTGGGGGATTTGCAAATGCCAAGGAGGCTAAGATTTTGAGGACTCCAAAGATCGTTTGAGAATTTTTTTTTAGCTTATTCTTTTACCAAAATCTCTTACTAGAATCTGGTATGTTAGAAATTTACAGACATTATCTAATGGCTTGCCTGTGGCATTTACAAATGTCATGTTTACAACTTCTTAATATTCTAAATTTCAACCACATAAAAAAGCATCAAATGACTTTTGGAATTCCTAAAATTCCAGCCTCTTTGTCTTTTAATGAAATTTTTTTATGCTCCCCCAGTAGGAGGATTTAGGAATTCCACATGAAGGATAATTTTCGGAGAATTTAATAAATTCCCCACACAAGAATTCTTTGAGCTCCAGTAAAAAAATAAATCCTTAAGTAGTCGGAATTTGAAATTTTAGTAAAGAAGAAAATGACATTTATAAATACCAAGGGAAAAAAGCCATTACATTATGTTTATAAATTCTCAACATCACAAATTTCAATAGACCCAAAAGTTTGGGCAAGAAACTATCAAGTATTTTGAGTCTAGATTCTATGTAAGCTCTGGCCTTTCTTGCTAGTTATAAACACAAAGAAGTTGAAAAGTATAATATGACACCTCATCACTAGTCAATTAAGCCTAATAAAGAAGGATCCGGATCCCCTATTTTGCCCAAACAGGGGAGTCCTGTTTGGACGAACTAGAGGCTGACACGCGCGCGAGCGGAGGAAAGAGAAAAGCAATTTTTCTTTCCTCCGCCCCCTTCCGCGTCCGCATGTGGCGACCCCTGATTCGTCCAAACAACAAACAGGCTCCCCTATTTAGACGAAATAGGGATCTGAATGTTAACAGGTCTGGAAAGGACGACAGCTTTTGGCATTTGAGATCCAAAGTTCAAAGTAATGATGAAGGCCTAATGCCACCATTCGGTGCCCATGAATAAAGAGAATCATTGTCTCCTGTTGCACTAGGGCATGTAAAGGACAATGGACCGTTTCAACCATTGCTTCAGGCTTGATTTAATGATTTTGCTGGTCCAAGGGAACATTGGATATCTTCAAAATATTTTTTTGATTATTCAAAGATGGCATTCTTCCTGCTTGGTCATTCAGTGTGTCTCTACTCTCATGCAAATTACATGGGATTTGATAATGTGTATTGTAAGAGCTTGTCCAACTAAAATTTGAATCTATCTTAATCGGTTGTAATATTTGTACAATCAAAGTTGTTATAATATTCTTCCAAGTTATGGTTTTTCCTTGTGGGCATTATTGACTGCATGAATAGGCCCGATACATGCATGCTTCAACGATGAATCTCTCTTCTGTGGTCAGCCATAAGAATCTGTAAAAGGGGCCAACCTCTCAAATCCAAACCTCACAAAGTCATGGTTACATTTTGTTTTGGGTTTCAAGGGCTGAGGCAAACCTCTCAAATCCAAACCTCACAAAGTCATGGTTACATTTTGTTTTGGGTTTCAAGGGCAACGTTTGTTTGCATGAAATTGAATTCTTAATAATTTAATGGTAAAATGAGTTACAAATTAATATGAAAGAGGGGGAAGGATACTGAAAGAAGATAAGATGGAGATGTAAATAAGACCGTGTCATTTGTGGGATTTGATCTACTAGGCTGATAATTGGATAATCATTTTCTAACATATATACTATGGGAGATTATTTGACCACCTATATGTGGATCTTCACCTTTATTTGTTTAATAGTTGTTATTTTGGCAGAAACTATTGAAAATTTAATCCCATTCAAACAAACCATCCCCATGCTGAATTTTAATCAAACTGGAGTTGGGGCCACCATTAAATTATGTACAAAATCACTTGGCTCACTTGCTCCTTATCCTTTCACTCCATCACTCCATCACCTTTCATGTCTGCAAATGTTTTTATGCAAGTTGGCCTAGTGGTCAGTAGATAGGAACCCAAACCTTTACCTACCCATCCAGGGATTGATCGCTTGGGTGGAGCTGTGGGAGCAGGGGCGCTATCCATGGCTGCAATCCTGTGATTATGTAATGGTTAGACTTTTCGTTAAGTAGGTCTCTAGGTTTTAGAGGTATTCACTAAGAGGATTTATTTGATTTAAGAACTCCGTTAGTAGAGTGGACAAAGACCTTTATATTGAAACTAATGGCTACAGAACAAATGCTTCTGTGAAACAAAATGTAAATGGAACAGTAATACCCATGGTTTAAAATCTCGGTCTCGGTCGCGGTATCGGCCGGGCCGAAAAACCGATATGATATCGGTATCGGTCGCGGATATCGGTCCGTCGCGGTCATCGCGGTGTGAATTTTTTTTTTAATTAAAAAAAATTCGTAAAAATATCCAAAAAATCCAGAATATTAGAAAATGCTGGAAAACTATATTTGTTTCCATTAGTAACAACAATAAATCAAAATCTCGGTCACCTTAAGTTATGAGTCATGCCTGTGTTACAGACTCGCAGTTCACTGTCTTTTTTCCAGTATTTCATATAATGCAAACATTATTTATGACTATGAGTAGATGTAGATATATCATCTACATACTATTAATAAGCCTTTGGTATCACAAATATCCTAACAAGTAACAACAATTATTTTTTGCAAAACAAAAATTAATAATATCATTTTCAAAATCCTAAATATATAGATCTAACATAAAACCATACAATGATCATGAATCATTAAAACAACATATTTATGATGAAATCCCCAAAAAATGATATATTATAATTCAAATATTAAGAAATCCGAAAAAAAAAATTGAAAAAAAATTTCAAAATCATGTGTATGAGTAGATCTAGCATGAAAGTATATAGATCTAACTTATAAATGAAGAAAACAACACAATTACACAAGTGAGTAAGTGACAAACCTCTATGCTTCATCTATAAAAATAAAAATAAAAAAAAAAAACCCGAGATAATGGTCATCTCGGCCGATATTTCGGCCGAGATGAAAAAAATCCCGAGATATTGAAAATCTCGGCCATCTCGGCCGAGATTTTGGAGAATCTGGACCGAGTCCGATATCTCAGCGAGATATCGGACCGGTCTCGGCCGGTTTTTTAACCCATGGTAATACCCGATCTAAGAAGACTGCAACTGTGATTTGTAGGCGGATAAAGAAGAGCAGCAACAGCAGCAGGACTGTGACCGAGGCACGTCTGATGACGCTCTCTTTAGGACGAGTTCCGCCCCCTGGACTCTTTTCCCAGTTGCGAAGGTTCTCAGCAGAACTGCCCCCAGGATACAACGGCCTTCTCGTTCAGGCTCTGGTCGCAACTCAGGCCTGAATATCGCAGACTCCCTTTGTGAATGCTCAGAGGGAAAACAGAAAGAAGAAGAAACCGAGGAAAAACGATTTTTTTCAATATATCAATAACGCAGATGGCCCTAGTTTTATATTTTGATTAGTAGTCCGTTGGGCCATTAAACGTCGTCGTTTAATATCATTAATCCATATTAAATCAGCGATTAAAACAATTTAATTCAAAACGTTTAAAATCAGCAGGATGAGCGTCGCGGACGCACGCCCGGTTAAACGTTTTTCGGACCCAACACCCCGGGTCGGGCCTGGCTCGCGCGCGCGCATAGGGCCCATGGCAAAAGCCTCCAAAGGTTCTTAGAGTGTAAAGGAATGAAAACACATATAAACCCACCTCAAAAGTTGAACTTGAGCAATGTGGGATGTGTTGATTCCAAAAGCCTACACAACCCATAAAGTAAACAAGAAGAAAGGACAAAACAACTTTTACAAAAACCACCTTTAGAATTTTTGAAACAAAAACCCAACAATCTACCCCTCGTTTCAAAATATTTAATGAGCATTTTACTGGTAAGGTGAGCAGGCTTGAACCTTACCGTCATGACATAATTTCAAACCTTTAGGAGTTGGAGTGAATAAGTTCTTGAACTTCAACTTTTTATATCAGTTCAGAATTATGTCAAGATTTGATCTTGGAGTCTTTAGGTCAGCACTTTACGGCCATGTGCTTAATCCCGGATTTCATGAGTGCTCTAGAGAATCTGCCGAAATTCTCATAGGAAGCGGCCCCACTTCCACACTCATATAAGTGAGTCTATCAAGAGTGCTCCTGCAGCTGTGCACCCCACCATATAAGCTATAGATCTCACTAAGAATTAAATTCAACCTGATTCGCTTCAGGTTATGTACCAACCATCAAATGAGTCATACACAACAGGGATGAGTTCAGAGTACCCATGCTCTATATGTCGGTACTTCACATCATCGAGATTTTTCCCATTGAACCTAATTCTCGGGATCTTCGGTCATTAGGTTGAGTTCCCACTATTGATGATTTATGGGCTTAAGACTCATCCCTTTAGTAGTTTCTTTAATTTTTTTCCCTTGCAAGGCCTTTTGTCAAAGGATCTGCTAAATTATCCTTTGATCTCACATAATCAATTGAAATTACTCCTTCACTGAGTAATTGTCTCACATAGCTATGTTGTAGTCGCACTTGTCTAGACTTTCCATTATACGTGGTATTGTTGGCAGTAATAATTGCTGCAGTGTTATCACAATGAATAATAATAGGAAGAATGGGTTTAGTCCACAAGGGAACATCAAATAATAAATTTATAATCCATTCAGATTCCAGCGCAGCAGCTCCCAGAGCCAGGAATTCTGAATCTTTAGTGGAATGAGAAATTGCAGTTTGTTTCTTTGATTTCCAAGATACTGCAGCACCTCCCAAAGTGAAAATATATCCACTTGTAGACTTAGAATCATCTAAGTCTAAATTCCAGTCAGCATCACTGTAACACTCAACTACAAGTGGATAACTAGAATAATGCAATGCATAGTCTATAGTATTCTTTAAATACTTAAGTACTCTAGATACAGCTTTCCAATGTTCTATTACAGGGTTACTGGTATATCTACTCGATTTACTGACTGCATAAGCTATATCAGGACGAGTACAATTCATAGCATACATTAAGCTACCAATTACACTAGCATAATCAAGTTGAGATACACATTGACCATTTTTTACTAATTTAATACTAGGATCAAAAGGAGTAGACACAGGTTTACAATTAAAATGATCATATTTCCTCAATATTTTTTCAATGTAATGTGATTGGGATAACTTGATTCCAGAATCATCTCTTATAATTTTAATTCCCAATATAACATTTGCTTCTCCCAAGTCTTTCAAATCAAAGTTATGAGAGAGAAGTCTCTTTATATCTTTGATGCTTTCCATGTCAGAGCCAAATATTAGTAAATCATCAACATATAAGCATATTATTATTGTTGAACAACCATTAGATTAATAATAAATACATTTTTCAGCTTCGTTAATTTTGAAGCCATAAGATAGAATTACCTCATCAAATTTCATATGCCATTGTTTAGGTGCTTGTTTTAGTCCATATAAGGACTTTATTAATTTACACACCTTATGTTCTTGTCCTTTTATGACATAGCCTTCTGGTTGATCCAGATAAATTTCCTCTTCCAAATCTCCATTTAGAAAAGCAGTTTTGACATCCATCTGCTGTATAATCAAATTATGAACAGCAGCAATAGCAATCAAGAGTCTAATAGAACTGATTCTAGACACAGGGGAATAAGTATCAAAGAAGTCTATTCCCTCTTTTTGCCTAAAGCCTTTGGCTACTAGCCTGGCTTTATATTTCTCTATTGACCCATCAAGCCTAAGTTTTTTCTTGAGAACCCACTTGCACCCTAAAGGTTTAGTACCTAAAGGTAAATCAGTTAATTCCCAGGTATTATTGGCTAAAATAGATTCAATTTCATCATATAATGCCTCCTTCCAAAAGGCAGCATCATGAGCAGTCATAGCCTCTTGGAAAGTAGATGGATCTTCCTCTACTAGATAGGTTTCAAAGTCAAGACCAAAACTAGTAGCTGTCCTTAGTCTCTTACTCCTTCTAGGTTGAGATTCCTCTTCCTCATGAGTTTCTTGTACTCTATTCAATGAAGAAGGTTCTGATGAAAACTTAGTTTTAAACGGAAAAAGGTCTTCAAAGAAGTCTGCATCTCTAGATTCAACTAGGCTTAGGTCTTCTAATTTCATGAATCTGTAGGCAGCACTATCTTGTGCATAGCCAATGAAAACACACTCCCATGAGTGGGGTCCTAATTTCGGTCTTTTTGGATCTACTATCCTGACATGTGCTAAACACCCCCAAACTCTAAAGTATCCAAGGTTAGGCTTTCTCCCTTCCCAAATCTCGAAAGGTGTTCTGTTAGTTTTAGAATGTAAAACTCTATTTAAAATGTAACAGGCAGTCAACAGAGCTTCACCCCCATAAGTTTTTAGGACTCCCAGATGCTATTAACATAGAGTTAACCATTTCAATCAAAGTCCTATTTTTCCTTTCTGATATACCATTTTGTTGGGGTGTATAAGGGGCAGTACAAGTTCTCTTAATTCCTTTAGATTCACAATAGTCTAAAAAATCTTTTGAGGTGTATTCACCACCTCTATCACTTCTGAATGTCACAACCTTTCTATTCAGTTTATTTTCAACTTCAGTAACATAAACTTGAAATTTAGATAGTGCTTCATCTTTAGTTCTTAATAGGTATACATAAGTATACCTAGAACAGTCATCAATAAAAGTAATAAAATAATATTTACCACCTCTAGTCATAGTATTACTTAGATCACATATATCAGAATGAATCAATTGAAGTAATGCAGATTCCCTTTCCACATGTTTAAATGGCTTACGAGTAATTTTGGATTGAGAGCAGATTAAACATTTCTTATTATCATCATCATATTTATCAATTAGTCCATCATTACTCATATTTCTCATAGTTCTGAAATTAATGTGACCTAATCTACCATGCCATTCATCAACTGAAGCGATAATATAAGCAGAAGAAGAAGCAATATTATTATTGACAGTATTCAATTTAAACATATTCTCACATGCATAACCCTTACCCACAAATACACCTTTCTTGGTGATCACAAATTGGTCGGATTCTATTACTTATTTAAATCCGGCCTTATTCAGAAGATAACCAGACACAAGGTTCTTTCTTAATTCTGGTGCATGAAAGACGTTCAGCAATGTTACTGTCTTCCCGGAAGTGAGCTGAATTTCAACCTTCCCTTTACCGATTACTTGAGTAGTAACGGTAGTTCCCAGAGCGAGTTTACAATCATTCGTGACCTTCTCATAGGCTTGAACATACTTCTGTCAAAAGTGACATGGTTGGCTGCACCAGTGTCAATCCACCATCCTTCGCTCTTTGCTGTGCTGACAGCATTTACCTCGAAAATAACAGCAACAAACTGTTTGGCTTTAGTAACATTAGCTTGAGGCTTGGTTGCTTGAGATTGTTGTGGACCTTTTTTTTGGTGATGACATTCTCTTGCAAAGTGTCCCCGCTTGCCACAAACAAAGCAACTGCCTTTAGCCTGTGGCTTGACAGTCCCTTGATTTTTACTGAACTTTTTGTTCTGGTTTTGCTTCGAATTCTTCCTCTTAAAGGAAGGATTAGACTGCTTATTCCTGCTCAGATTTTGGTCAAATTTCCCTTTCTTTTCACCATCAACTTGTAATTTAGATTCAGCTAAGTTTATTTTGCCATCATTCTCAGCCAAATCCTTCTGATCACTATTTCGGGCTTCTTCCTCAATTCTCAAATAGCGCTGAAGGCGCTCCAAAGAATAGTCATTTCTCTTGTGTCGAAGGGTTTTCTGTATATCCTTCCAAGTGGGTGGTAATTTTTCAATAACTGTAGCCACTTGGAACTGTTCATCGATTCGGATCCCTTCTTTAACAATTTCATTAACAATGGTTTGTAGGTCATGTACTTGAGGAAGAATGAGCTTGTCATCTACCATCTTGAAATTCAGATAGCGACCAACCGCATATTTCTTAGCTCCAGACTCCTCTGTTTTATATTTTTTATCAAGAGCTCTCCAAAAGTCTTTAGCAGATCGGGCTTCAGAATACATGTTATAAATGTTGTCTGCTACAAGGTTAAGAATATGGCTCTTGCACAGGTAATCGTTTTCTTTCCATTTCTTCCGTGCATAAGAGCCACCTGGTCCTTCTTCACGATCAGGGCATGGTTCGGTAAGGACATAAGCAATTTTCAAAGATGTCAACAGAAATAAAACTTTATGCTGCCAACGTCGAAAATTAGATCCATCAAAGCTATCCAACCGAACTAGGTCCTGGTGCATGAATTTGACAGCGGAAGTAGCCATAGCAGAAGTATTCGTCCTAAAATTATTGAAACTAATGGCTACATAACAGATGTTTCTGTGAAACAGAATGTAAATGGAACAATAATACCCGATCTAAGAAGACTGCAACTGTGATTTGTAGGCGGATAAAGAAGAGCAGCAACAACAGCAGGACTGTGACCGAGGCACGTCTAATGACGCTCTCTTTAGGACGAGTTCCGCCCCCTGGACTCTTTTCCCAGTTGCGAAGGTTCTCAGCAGAACTGCCCCCAGGATACAACGGCCTTCTCGTTCAGGCTCTGGTCGCAACTCAGGCCTGAATATCGCAGACTCCCTTTGTGAATGCTCAGAGGGAAAACAGAAAGAAGAAGAAACCGAGGAAAAATGATTTTTTTCAATATATCAATAACGCAGATGGCCCTAGTTTTATATTTTGATTAGTAGTCCGTTGGGCGATTAAACGTCGTCGTTTAATATCATTAATCCATATTAAATCAGCGATTAAAACAATTTAATTCACAACGTTTAAAATCAGTAGGATGCGCGTTGCGGACGCACGCCCGGTTAAACGTTTTTTGGACCCAGCACCCCGGGTCGGGCCTGGCTCGCGCGCGCGCATAGGGCCCATGGCAAAAGCCTCCAAAGGTTTTTAAAGTGTAAAGCAATGAAAACACATATAAACCCACCTCAAAAGTTGAACTTGAGCAATGTGGGATGTGTTGATTCCAAAAGCCTACACAACCCATAAAGTAAACAAGAAGAAAGGACAAAACAACTTTTACAAAAACCACCTTTAGAATTTTTGAAACAAAAAACCCAACACTTTAACCATATGGGTAAGCTATAACCCTAAAACAAGATATGAAACAAATGTTTTAGTCTCTATGCCCAATGCTGAACTTGGTTAAATCTTCTTGTGTTTTTGTTCTCGGTGGGAATGGCTTTTAGGCTTGTTGCTCTGCACAAAAAATAGAAAAGAGGGTCATATCAGAAAATACAAAATTTTAAAATTTCCCTTGTCAAAACTTATGGAAACTTTGTGAGCGCAATTGAAATATGGAGATGCCAAGGCTCACTATGATAAATTCAAATCATTCAAAATAATCAGTTTCTCCTTGTTTTAGCACTGACAATTGGTTGTCACGTCAATCAAAGTAGGATTGATCACACGTAAATCGATTCACCCATAATTAATCACTAAAACTTGTTGATTGGCTACTTGTGATCGCTGGATGGGCCACGATGTTGCAGTTAGCATGGATGGTTGAGAGGAAACATTGAAAGTCATTTCCTAAGCCATGATAAGGTAATCGCTGAAGGGATAAATAATATGATGATGCAAAGTTTTGAGTCCGGATATGAAGTATCCCACTCGCGCTTTCTGTGAGGGGTGTAGAACACTACACTAACTAGGGCCTACCTATTGAAATCCCAAAGCACTCAAAATAAAATCCTCCATTCTCATGAGCTTCTTTTGAAGTTTACTCTAATAGAAGTTGTTCTCACCTTAAATCCAAGCATATAATTAAGAATGTCAAACACTAAAAATCTTATGGTAATATTGTATGTGTTTTGAGTCATTGTCTGTGTTTAATGGCATCCACGGTAAGAATTGCGATCATCTAAGGCTTTCCCTCTCGGTGACTGTGGGGAGACCTTGTCATTATCCATTTTTAATGGCATCCACGATAAGAATCGCGATCATCTAAGGCTTTTCATCTCGGTGACTGTGGGAAGACCAATCAAAGTCCCCCACGAAATTGTGGACAGCCCCTTGTTCGAGGATAGGACAGTAGCTCTATGTGCATGACATACTGCCAACGGTGACATTCCAAACCGCGTGATTGATCTACTCAAAGTCTCATGGGAAAAGCCTCACCACATCCGGACTCCCAGGGTAAGTATCGGTCACAAACTTTGCCATGTTGGGCACTAAAGACTTGACTAAATGGTGTCTTTTTGAAAAAGGATAAAAACGAGGCTCGACCAAAGACTCGTGGTGATGGGAAAGTACAATGTGTAGCATGCTGGTGAGAACGTGAAACAGGACCAGTGGTCACACGGGTCTCTCCTCAGTCCTCACCCACGGACCACAGTTCGATACTCGGCACTGACACAGTATGGACCCGAGGGAAGACTCAAGAAATTTAACTTGGACTGTTTATAAAATAAATATTGGAGGAAGGGGCAAGTATAAAAAAGTATTAATTTTTAAAATTTACATTGAAGTTTTAGAAATTTTAAATTTTACAAGGATATAGGTGGGGGCTTCAACCCCAGGCCATCCTACTTGGGTCCGCACCCGCATGTGGTGAAAGTACGTGCAAAAAGGCGGTGGGCACATGGAGCACAGGGATTTCACCCTAGGCCAATAAATTAGCATAATTTACCATTCCCTCCCATGTAATGGCAAAAAACAGTAACAAAAATGCATGGCATGCGGCTGGGTGGGCTTTCCGAAGTATATAAAGACGGATTTGTAGATTAATCATGAGAAAAAATACTGGCTTCACAAAACATTTTCTACCAAAAACAACCGTGTCTTTAAATCCACCTTTGATCAATGTACATCCTTCACTCACTTTTTCTTGTGCATCTAACATTTACCTCACCGTTATAATTAATATTAAACGCCTTTTAATCTTTGACACTGTTAAATCAAAAATTAAGATAATTGCATGGGGTTTTTTAAATTTTTTTTACATAATCCTCATCCTTAATAGGATTAGAAGTTTATATTGCCCTACCCCTACCCCTACCCCTTTTAGTAGGGATGAATTAATCTGGGTGGGCCCATATATGTTGGTCATAATATAAATATCATTCTTAAGTCACCATTCTCAGCCCCAAGGGGTAGCTCAGTTGGCATATGACTACCGTTTGCACTCGAAGGTTGTAGGTTTCGAAACTGTATTATCACACTAGAGCCGCAGGAGAGTTTATATGGCTTACCTTTGGGTCCAGAGAGATTAATGTAGCCCAAAGGGTTGGGAACCCTCCGATAGCAAAAAAAAAAAATCACCATTCTCCATGCATGCATTAGAGAAAAAATAAAAAGAAATAAAGAACAAACTTCTTGATGAGGGACAACTTAGTCCAAAAAAATGGGATCTAAAAAAGGTCCCACGCGCAAGCACCGTTCCTATTCAATTAGTCACGCGAAAAAGGCACGTGGGGCCCAATTTTCCCTAGTGGGAAGGCTTTGTGGGCCCCACATGGTAGACTCGTGACTTTAGGCAGCGGTGCAAAGTATGCATGATAGTAATAGTATATTCTACATGGGCTCCATGTGACTCCCACTATGGTGTTTTTCACACAAGACTTAAAAAATCAAATCAAACGGTCCTAATCCTGTGTCACGTGAATTTTTTTTTTTTTTTATCATCTTTAGTATGTAGATGCTAATAATATTTGCGAAAGGGTAATACCATTCATATTTTCTAAGAAGCCACATTAGACATGATTGTATTCACAATCCACGTCTTTTTTGCTCTTATCCTTTTGTTTTTTAATGTTTACAAAACACATGATTGACTGACTAGTGCTATGTCTCCAGTAGAGTGGTTGTATGATAATGATATAAAGCCAATGTATCTTCTACTTCATTGGTTGTCATCAGCTGAATTCTTTTTATTTTTCCATCAGCCAAGGGGCTGGACTGGACCCATTAGTGAACCCAAGTACACGTTTGGGGAGAAGGTCACATTTGCACACAAGTTAGGTTGCAAACGGGACAGTTTCATATTATAGTGGACCTGTTTTTAAATAACGGTTCTGATTTTGGATCCGGTTTTGATTCGGAACCTGTTTTGTTGGTTGTGGACCCGATTTTGATAAGAAAATCCGGATACGAATCTGGAACCAGGTCCACGTAGAGGACTCAAATCTAATTCCCAAATCAATTCTATTTTCTCTTTATTCTTCATTTTTTTCTTAAAATAAGTATATCATTCAACTTATAACAGTGCATCAAGTCTACAACATCAAGTATTATACATAAGAATGCCAAAAAAGAGTTGGTTTTAAAGTACAAATTGCAATATCAAAGACTCATATGCCGGGTCCCATGTTTACGGTCAGAACCTATATGGACCCGGAACCGGACCGGGACTTGTTTATTAATCGGAGCCCAAATTAGGTTTTGGAACCGAACCCGTTTATGAATCAAAACCTAAAATAAGTTTCAGATCCGGTTTTTTGCAGGTCGGAACTTCCAAGTAATCAGAGAAACGGATATCCGCTTGCAACCCTACACACAAGAGAGTAGACCGTTTGCAAATGAAAAGGAGATGGTGCATGAATTGAACCCCTGACAGAACTCTTAGGTCTGAGATCACTGCACCAGTTTGCCTTGTAATCTAGTTTTCAAACCACTATCCATAACAATGAGCCTAACAAGCATGCGTCTCAGGCAATGAGGAATCTCCATCCAACAATTTAAATTACTCCGGCTATAGTGAAATTTGGGCAAATTCTTACATAAATGCAATGTGTGATATGAGTAGATTGGACTGAATAAAGGAGAGCCCATGTAAATCAAATAAGCCATCAATATGGTATTGATGGAAGTAAAAAATCATCTCTCATGCGAAAAAGAAGTTTGAACTACTAGTGGCTGACTTGGGCTTAGGAAAATCAAGGTTCACATGTGCCCAGCTAATTAGGCGAAGCCCAACCAGCCCAAAAATCCAGATCTAGCCCAATGAATACCTTACTCTTGCGTTCTTATAAGTTGTATCATTAAAAAGGTCTGCATTTGCAATTGCCGAAATAGAGATACCTCATTTCACTTATCAAACAAAATTGGAT
Source organism: Cinnamomum chago (assembly GCA_038049695.1). NCBI lineage: Eukaryota > Viridiplantae > Streptophyta > Magnoliopsida > Laurales > Lauraceae > Cinnamomum > Cinnamomum chago. Next base: position 24,863,238 of record CP142453.1, on the reverse strand, counting down.
AGTTGATTTATAGTTCCTCTAATAGTATTTGGAAATAAATTTTTGATGGGCCTGAAGCATGAGGCCCAAGTCTAGCTCCATAAGGGATCCTAAATCTATGTCGAACTGTCTAAGCCTATCATATTGGGTCTGTTGAACATTCAAAAACCTTAGGTCACGTTTGACAACCAAATTTTTGGGAAATTTTTTTTCAGTTTCCTGAAGTTGTGGTAAATCTATATTTGGCAATTTTAAATCCCTAAAGATTTGGACAAATGGAAATCTTTATTAGTTAGGATTTTCAGGTCCGACCACTTCCCATAAGATTTGAGAATTCTCACTTAAGTAGATTTGCACACTGAACCTTATTTTTCTCAGTTATATGCATCGATACACACTAATATCAATGTGAAATCATCGACTATACAAATCCCCAGTGAGGAATCATTGTTCCAGTGGTAGTGAAGAATCATCAGATCTATAGATTCTTTACCTGTTACCAAACATGCTCTAAGTTATTAGAATCAGGCTTAAGTGGAATTAGGCTTAACCCGTCCATTGTAGCCCTAACTATTAGACTAGTTAATAGTTTTCTCCTATGAGCAAGCTGCAAGGATAGACCAACACACTAGGTCCCACTTGGGTTCAACTTTGATAAGTCTAGCTCCTTTCACATTCTCTCACCATTAGATTGAATTTAAAAAAGAAAGACCTACGGTTTGGAAGACCACTAAACTTTAAGGCTATTAAATCAAAGACTGAGATAATCTAATGGGGCTGTTTTAACATGATTCTTATCTATCAATAGACCTTTTCATGCTGCTAACTTCAATGATAGGGAGGCATCTAAGTGGGACCCACAAACGGCCCAAATATTCGACATGCTTGTGAGTGAAAATCTTGGATATTGGATTAGTTGATATTGATAACTTATAATATGTGAAATGAGGGAGACAACAAGTGGTTGGCCAACGATGTAATGCACTGGGTAAGACATACATGTCGTCCACTACGGTTTCAGAATCTAATTAATGTACATAATGACTGATCTTTGCTCCTTTTTGGTGTCATATCAAAAAAATTGCATGATCATACATGCCGCCTACGTCCGTTCAAATTTCAATTAGACACGTTTATTTATATGTATGGTAAAGTAAAATAAAGTAAAAATTAGTGTTATATGGAAATGACAGGAAGTGGCCCATGCACCCTGCCCCGGATCAATATTGGCAGGGTGGTCTTCAGTTCCTACTCCCGGCCACTGAGCCACTAGCAAAACAAAAAAAATGTTGATGTTATATCTTTATAAAGATGAGGTAAAATAAAAGTAAGATAAAATATGTGATAAAATAAAGTATGAGAAAGAACGGTAAAGTAATATTTTTTTATAACAACTTTACTATACTGTACTTCACCGTGATTTTGTAGTGTAAAGAGAAACTGGCTTATAGTGAGGTTATCATAAATATATATAGCTGAATTTTACTTTAGCACACTATATGTTTCCATTCAAATATGAAAAGGGCATGTCACATCTCAGTCAGCTTTACATTTATCTGTAATTTCCCACTGGCCAACCAAGCATGCCCCAGCCAAAGCACATTTTGGATTTTACCTTTAGAAAAGGGTGTACTCAATTGACTTGACCCCAGTGAGAGCAGACGCGACTTCCATGAGAGTATGTACGGATAAAATTGGTGTTAGAGCTGGACCTAAACACTATTTTGGAATTTTACTTTCAGTAGAGGCAGGTTTTATCCTTTACCCTGCAATATCCTAGGCTCGTAGGATATCGCACCGTTCGATATCCTACATATATAATATCTCCGTAAAATTTTCACTATTATACTTTCAACTTGGGTGAAACAGGGACGGAGATAACTCAATAAAAACTCCTTTTTACTATGATCATCTTCTTCTATCCTCCTATGGTTTTTCCTCTGTGTTTTTCTCATCTTCTTGATATTGATATTGCAAGAACACATGTACAAATTCCACTCATTCCATCCAATCACACTTATAAATAAACCACATGTTTTCATTTTCTAGCCTCCACATGTTTTCCATCCATATAAAATGCACATGGTTGTGTCCAATCACTATTCATTTCACATGCCAATTGTGACACATGTACAAATTCCAATTCCACCTGCACACATGCACTTTGTGTTTTGTGTTGTTTTGTTTTTTTTTTTTTTTTTTCCTTATACACTTCTTCACCATTTCCAAGCAAACCCACAAAATCTACAACATCAATTTAGGCAAGCAAATCCAATACCTCAAACATAAATTTGAGATTTAGATCCAAGTCACCTGGCTGAGGACCGGTATGAAGGTATGAAGAGACAACACCATGTGAAGACGTGGACAACACAAAACCTCTTCCGAGCTTTACATTCTCCCCTACCATGGCAGCCACTTCTGTAATTGCACTTTGTACTGTAGTTTCCCCACTTAGTTTGGGGTGATCTAAACTAACCTTCATGCCCTGCCAGGTAGACGAAGCAATTTTGTCATGAGCCTCTTTTTATAAGTAATGTGAATCAAACCTGCACCCTTAGAAATGGAGAACACAAACAGTAAAGTCATCCCAAGTATATCATATTAATGATAATTGTAAATACCAATCTTAGAAGATATTAATGTAGCAGTAATTAGATGCAGACAATAGATTAAATTGATTTAGTTGTAATCTTTACTGGACATGAATAGCCTTGACTGTAGCCCAATTGGAATCTCTTGAATCCCTATCGTTACATTTGTGTTCCACACATTGTGGAAGACAATGAGGTCTCGCTATAGCGAGCCTCCTATTCCGCTGGGCTCGCTATAGCGAGCTTTTGGCGAGATTTTCCTCCCTAGAGGGTATTTTCGTAAATAGATTAATGCGCTATGATTTTCTCGTAAATGGATTAATGAGCTCTGATTTTTCCTACCCACTCCTGCTCCCTTTCTCCTCTCTGACTTTTCCTACCCACACCTACTCTCTCTTTCATTTCCTTCTCTCATTTTCTCAGACTCAGGTATGTTCCTCTTCTCTTCTTCTTCTTATTATCTTTTTTTTTTATTTATCTTAACCGTGCAGTTTCGGTTTTCTTGGATTCATCCAAAACTTTATGGAATTGGCATTTTTCTTTACAATGTGCACGAGGAAGGAGTTCTCTTGAGATCCACTCATATCTGAACACATTTTGAAGCCTCCTAAAAGCAGAGAAAAAAAAAGAAAAAAAAAGGAAAAAAAAAGGTTCATTAACAGCATTATTCAGGGCATATTAAGGAAAAAGGAACTTTCGAAATTGAATGAAGGTTGGGTTGAAGTGCATGTGATTCCATTTTGGGTGTTCTTCATTTTAACGGTAATGGTAATATCCTATCGGAACCCACAAGCCAAAACGGAGAAGATGGAAACGGAGGTTTTCAGTTCGTGTTATTCGGTGGGGTGGGAGTATGTCAGAAATTATATGGGATATTTTTTTTAAGGCATTCAGAAATTATATGGTCACACGTACCTGCCATGATGAATAAAATGTATAAAGTACTAATAAAAGAAGATGGAATGGTCACACGTACAAGCAAAAATGGAGATGAAAACGGAGCTCTGTAGTTTTTGGAAACGGAGGTCTGTAGGTGGTGTAAAAAATGAGTTATATATAGGAGTAGGTAATGGTGCGATATCCTACGAGCATAGGATATCGAACGATGAGATATCCCACTGGCCTGGGATATTGAACCGTGAGATATCCTACGTCGCAGGAAAAAGGGTAAAACTGTCCGAATTTCCTTTACGATCTGCTGGTGGGTAATTTGTACTTTTCCAACTTGTCTTGGGTAAATGTTGGATTTTAGGTCGTCCGTACAGTCATTTTCCCCAAAATATACTTTGGGCGTGTTTCTTGAGTAAAATTTTGACAAGAACGTCACTCTTGAGGTTTTTCTAAACACGATATAAAATCTTGTCTTTTTTTCTCGAGAAGAATCTCAATATTCTAACAACCTAAAGGGTCTCAAATATCATCTCGTCACTCATTACGATGCACAGATACTTTAAAATAGACAACTAAGGTGTCGTGTGTACCGGATGCATCATTTTCCGTGTAAAATGAATACGGGCTGGAGCGGCCTGGTCTAGCCCAATGGGCCAACACCAAGACCGAGCTACTTACAGGTGGGTTTGAGTTTCAAGTCAATAGTGTGGATGGACCTGGCTCAACCTAACAGAGTCGCAGCCATGGCCCCTGGCAATAGCAGCGGTGCAACTCCGGCAGGTCTGACCGGGTATTAGCCCAACCCAAGCTCGAACTGAGTTGTATGTAGTAAACAAAAATGTGAACTCGATTTGAATGAAACACAAAGATTCAAACATATATTATCCAATTAGTAAGTTCCCTACCTCGGTGAAACTTGGGTCGACCCAAGTTGTCTTAGGTGGGATGGGGGTTCCCAAATGCTTTTGGTTTGGTTCGTTTTTCAAAGGGTATGGATTTTAGATTTTTTTTTTCTATTTAAGTCTATATATTATGTATTATACATGAAAAAACCTCATCATGTGAGGTGAGATCCACGTGCCTAAATACCTAGTGGGCCCACTTGGTAATCCATATGAGTGGACCATAAAATGAGGACCCCTCTTAATAATCTCCGATCCCAGATTTGACACATATCCGAATAGACTGAACTGCTGGATTGATTGTATACTCATTTTGGATGGTGAAAATTTATTGGCCATTGATCAAGTGGTAGGGATGATGATTCGAGCCTCCCTCACAATCCTCGGATGGAGCTCGACAAGAAACAGTGCTCGCCTTATCGTGAGCAATTGGTGCCCCGGGGGGGCGGGCAGCATTATACATTACATCCATACATATATTTTTAGATAAATTAGGGTGCTCCAATCTAATTCAGTAAATGAAACCGAAGCCTGAAGCCGTCTATAACTCTATTTGGTTTAGGGTTGGGGCAAGGTGGGTATCCATTTAGGCCCAATTGAAACCAAAATAAGCACAACCGAAAATTCTGCATTTGGCTAGGTCAGGCCATGCTGGTTTGGGTTTGGTCCAAACCAAGTTACACCCATAAGGGTGGCAATGGCTGGGGCCATGTTGGGTTCAACTTGGGTCGAGCATTGTTGGGAACATACATGCTCTCCACCCTATAAATTGAGTTGAAAATGTCAACCTGAACGCAATTTGAAAGTTAAAAGGGGGCAATGTTCTCCTATGAGCAGATTGCATACTGCTTATATGAAATCAAACTCATCTGGGCCCACTTAAATGCCTTTTTATTATTGGGTGTGGAATATAAAGGAAGGTCTCCTTATGGATAAGGGTCAACAAACAAACCAGCCACATCAGATCATCCTAGCCCTCGATTTAATAGTCTTAATATTTAGTGGTCTTTTAACCATAGAGTTCCTTCATATTCAATCCAACGGTGGATTAAGGTTTAATGACAGTAAAATTGAGCTTAGTACCAGGTCACAGAAGGATGAGCATGAAAGGGCCTGAACTGATTAAAGGTGGGCCCAAGTGGGCCCCACAGAGTAAAAGGCATATGTTGCAGCTCGTAGGAGAACATTTCTCCAACTTTAAATCCTAAATTGATAGGTCAGTTTTGGGCTGGGTTAGCAGGTCCTAGAGCCCTCAGTCAGATGGGTTGGTTTGGAGGGTTGCATATCAAGAATGGACTCAACGTAAACCCAACCCATTTATTAACCAATTTAGAACTGTCCCCCCAGACTCAACCCAAAAAGAAAGAATCAAACTGAACCCTGAATTTTCAGGGCACATTAGAGTTGGCTTGGTTGCTCGGATCAGATGCCCACCCAACTCAAACCTGACCTGGTAATTCAGTGACCCTTTTATATTTTTTGCGTTGGGTTTGGAGAGACATTGCTGATCCAATTAATAAATGTGTTAGGTTAGAATTGAGTCCATTCTTGCTATTAAACACTTATGATCCGCTATAGAACTCGAACGCAACCAGTTAATTAAGCAAATGAACAAATGGATCGGGTTTGTGTTGAGACTATACTTGCATCCACATTGCTCTAACCAGACCCACTTCGAGCCCTTCGGTGTTCCGTACGCATATGGGGAAAAAGTCCAACCCCGTACATGCAGTAACGGAAGCCCGCGCATGTAAAAAAGGAACCCACACATGCTGGAAAGGTGGCATATCCAGGATTCAAGTCCCCCCATGAGAATGTTGATGCTTCTTAAAAAACCTAGAATTAAAGCCGCTGCACTGGAGCCCATCATTGTCAGGTGGCTTTAATTTCCTTCAAAAGTCTTGCTTTAGTTTAGCGTAATTAGTCAGTCTACTTTAATATATATAAAGGTAGTACTGGACCCAGCAGCATTGCTGGAATTTGATTACAAGAAATGATGATTATGAAAGGATTTGGTGGATGGGGGTACTCTACCAATCAGCTTCATGTAGTAGTTCATACCTCATGTTACTCCACCTACCAAACACCACCTTTTACTAGAGATGCAGAGTTCTGCATCACCCTTCCACCTTTTGAATTATAGAAAGTGGAAAATACAATGCACTAGGAAGATTCCTTGGAAGCAGGATAAGGATCTGAAAGAGTAAAACTGGCCCACATGGGTGCGCTCACAAAGGGAGAGGGTGTCCAATGTCCACCAGTTGGATTTTAATGAAAAAAAAATCAGAACTTAAACAAACTGATAAAAAGAAAACCTCCACTTATATCTCATTGACTGCCTGTCTGCTGAGGGTCTTCAATCTAGATATGGGGCCTTCCAGCAATGTGGGAAGAGCCCTCTCCAGCAAGGATTTGGATGCTATGTGCCAACCAATGTATGAGCTGCACTGATTTGATTATTAGAGGTGGAGTGAAGGATAAAAGATAGAGAGATGTAGATGGTGTTGAGTACTATGGACCACCATAAACTCCACATTGGTATGATATTGTCCACTTTGGGCCAAAGCCCTCATGGATTTGCTCTTGGACTCTACCCAAAAGGCCTCATACCAATGGAGTACTTAATCCTACTTATATGCTCACGATCTTTCCCATTTCTAGCCGATGTGGGACTTTGGTTGCACATCTCCAACAGATGGCACATTGACTTCTTTAGAATTTGAATTACTAAGATCATGGCTGGGTATACAATTCTCATCTCAAGATTCCATTTCCATTAAAGGCAAGATTATTTTATGGTCAATTTTGGATATTCAGATTTGATTCTTCATTTTGACCATTTATAGAAATACAAAGTCATAGAATTCTTGAGAATTCAATTTCATGAAACAAACAGCCCCAAGGTTACTTTTACCTAAAAAGAAGCTTGCAAATAAAATGCCATGTTTTTTCCTCTCTTATTTCAAAGAAGCTTGTAGATAAAAAAGCCATGATTTTTCCTCTGTTTTCTAAGAAGCTTGCAAATAAAATGCCATGGTTTTACCCTTTTTTCCAAAGAAGCCTGCAAACAAATGCCATGGTTTTTCCTCACTTTTTTTTACTCCTTTTTTCACCTATTGCATGGTGAAACCATTTGAATGTAATCCCACTACTACAACCACAAAAGATCCACAATCATGAATGTAATATAGGCCTTTAAATTATTATTGCTAAAATGTTATTGCACATGAGGCATAATCAAACGGCAAGGAACATAGATTCTCCCACCTGCCTACCTCAAAACACCCCCCAAAGGACTAAGTCCTCTAAACCACAACTATAAAAAAGACAATTGCAATCGCAATGATATGAATATGTCCCTAAAGCACTGCAATGCTTTCAAACACCAAAGATGAAAGAGACAGCAAAGGCCATGGCACCTAAAGATATGAAGAGAACAAACACAGCAGAGGAGTGGATTATTTTGCTTATGGCTTCCCAAGGATCGTTGTTTCAGCGATCATGGAAGTCACTACGTATGGATCCATGTTAGAAGCAGGCCTCCTATCCTCAAAGTAACCTGTGCAATGAAAAGAACACAAAACGATCCATTTAATCATTGAAGTGCGAATTTATCAACAGCAAAATGGGAAAAAACTGAAGAAGGGGCAGAGAGGTAATTCAGTTTTGAGGTAATTTCTCTTGACACACGCCAGTAGGGAAGGAGGGAGAGGTAATATATATAACTACTGTTGTTCTTCTTCTTCTTTATCTTTTGACACACACCAATGGGAAGGAGGGGTGGGTGCAAAACAACTCTCATTGTTTAGTGTAACCTCTCATGAACAATGGGCCCATTGGATTTATAGTTTTATTACACCCAATTTGGGTACTAAGTACTAGCATGTCTAGCTTCTAGAAATGAATAAATGACATAACTAGGAATAGTACGTTTGGATACAGCCACGGAGAAACAGTCAAACTAGTAAGTAAAATGTGAGGCAATTTAGTTGAACTGAATGACCCTTACCTTTGCCGGCTTTCTCTGTGTCCCTGCCTACTCGAATGGAAGCACCGCGATTTGCAACTCCCTGAAAGCAGAAAAATTAGAAGAATAAGGACACTGTTGATGACATATATTTGATGAGTGGAGGAGATATTTCAATCTAATGATGCAAGACTAACCCATAAGAAGGTGTTGATGTCAGCTGTTTCATGGCGTCCAGTTAGGCGTCGCTCATTCCCTTCACCATAGGCAGCAATGTGCTCCTTGTGCCTCAGTCCAAGCTTGTCAATAGCCTTCTTGATAATTTCATACCCTCCATCGTTTCTCATGGATTTGGTACTGTAATCAACAAAACAAACTTGTTATATGAATTCAGAGCACACTTTCAGAAAGGAAAACAGAGAGCAGAAAAGGATATCTTAATTGTTGGTGTCATGAAACAGAAAATAGGATGCAACATGGAGCTTCAAAATCCAACTCAGAAGCAATGAAGAATCCAGAAAATGAGAACTTATTTGGTCTGGAAAATGCAGAACGTACGGGTGCATCCATCCAAATAACAAGTTCTTCGATTATTTTGGCTACAGAAATTGCATCCACTCCTGACTCTATCCTACATTATGGGTGGTGCAGAAACTGGAAATTACATTAGGTCAGATGTCTCTGTGCTTTCTTACCAGCACACTAATCAATGAGATGCTGATGTTGATTAGAGCAAAACAGCTGTAAAAATAAATCCCATCGGATTTTCATTTTTAAATTTCTCAGATTGTCATTTTGAATTTCTGCACTGTCCCCAAGACCACATTCTACTCTACTAAAATTCCCAAATTACTTGCATTTTGAGATAACATCAAAGCAGACTCTAAGTCCATCACATATATGAATATTATCTCCTATCCAATCAAATATAAACAGTAATAAGTGGGACCTATGTACTCTAGATTTCTGCATATGATGGGATGAGATAGGGTCTACATCTCACCAACAAGAGGAATGCACACCAAATCTATGCACCCGCTCATTCCCAATAGATAAAAAGAAAGCAATTTCACAAATGTTGTTATAGCAATTTCTTAACATGGAAAATTCACAATTTTCAGAGATTTGTGTCTTGGGATATATTTTCAAAAGCATCGTGGAACTTATATAATTTAAATTTTTAAATATATGCACGGATCCTTAAAAGTGAATAGATAATATTACAAGATAGATGGTATTTCGAGATTTCTACAACAGCGTGAATATAGTTTCATATTGTGAAGCTCTGACAAATATATCATTTCTTTCTCTTTTTGATATATTAGTATTTTTTTTTTTTTACATTTAAAAACAAACCTTCTTTCATAGTAGATTCTAACATGAAAGAACCAAATGGATTGATTTTTCTTCTAATTCCACTAACAGTCATTACAGTACCTGTAGTTGGTGTGAGCACCAGCTCCATTCCAATCTCCCTGGAAACAACACCAAACACACCATACACTAAGTTAATATATCTGAGGACAAGTTGATAGGAACAAGAAAGAACTTCAAGTCATAGATGGAAGACCCCAGAACCAGTCTAACCTGGATGGGCTTAGGGTCAAAGGAGAGAACAACACCGGCAATCTCTGTAATCCTCTGTTACAAGGGAAACAGAAACAAACACACAAATTAGCATTTCTCATCTGTAAATGCAGGCCATAGGATTCAAGTATCATCAAGCTAGAGAGGCAATGGACAAAAGACATGACTTTATTGGATGATCAAGAGAATTAGGAACCATAAGTTTTGTTGAAAATTAAAACCTGCTTGCAAAAAAGGTTTCCTAAAACAATCACCCAATGCATAAAATTAATATTTCAGGACATGCATTTGTGATCACCTCCAAAATGTAGCGAGCAACCCACAGTTCGTCACCAGCAGAGATACCAACGGAAGGGCCCACTTGAAATTCCCACTGCACAAGAAGCAAATGTTCAAAAAACACGAGACAAACCAATCCAATTCAGAGAAGGAACAAGCCAAAGGCAAAAGCGACTGTACCTGGCCGGGCATCACCTCTCCATTGATGCCACTGATGTTGATGCCAGCATAGAGACAAGCCTTATAGTGGGAATCAACAATATCACGCCCAAATGCCTTGTCTGCACCCACACCACAATAGTATGGACCCTGATCCAAAATCACATAATCCAGATGCAGTTAATAAGACAACATATCACACTCACATTCAAGGTACTCATTTCCAAGAAACAAAGGCAAGACAAAGAAAAGTAGAGATATCAGAGGAAATACATAAGTAATTCCCATCCACTGAGAATGGTAGTTGGATTTGGAAGAGTGCAGAGAAACACAACCAGTACATGACAAAGGTTTTGGATATTGAACATGAAAAAGAAATTACAACTGAAGTAATTAATACAATAGAAATAAGCTATATCTTGGATGACACCTTCCCTTAGACCCTGAACCGAAATCACATAATCCAGATGAAGTTAATAAGACAACATTTCACATACATTCTAGGGGCTCATTTCCAAGAGACAAAGGCAAGATGAAGAAAAGTAAAGATTTTTAGATAAATTCACCGTAGGTTCCATTAAATGAAATGGCTATATTTATAATCATAATCAAACCAACTTTATCCTAAAGATAACCTTATCCCAAGGATAAGGATAATCTACTAAATCCTAACAATATTATGTTTCTCTAAAAGTAAGTACATGACAAGCTATGATGCACGAATATTTCAAAATGGGCAACGTATCGTGTCATATCGTATCCGATACTTCACTTTTTATGTATAAAATCCGTGTCTCAGCCGTGTCTATTGCGTGTCCTTGCCGTATCCATGCTGTATCTGTGCATTATAGATGACAAGGCAATTTCTGTTCATTTAAGATTGTAGCTGGATTTGGAAGTGTCTAGATACACACAACCAATACTTGCCAAGATCTTGTCTCTTGAACATGAAAGGGTGAAATACCAAGTAATGAATTAAAACAATATACGATAGAAATAACTTAGTGTAGATGACACCCTCCCTTACTTTTTTTAAAGACTTCTCAAATATAGAAGATTTGAGATATACAGAATAATCCATGAAGGGAGGATAGAAATGCAACAAATTCATGCCTACAAATCGGCAGAAGTTTATTCACGTGAATCCAAAGCAACAAACATGATTTTTCCAATACCATACTCATAAAAAAGACAAAAGCCTTGGAATAAAATCTATTTTGTACACCAGGATATGAGAAGATACTCTCTTCCTACAATAAACTTTCCCAAAATTACCAAATACATAAAGACAAAAAAATCCATTATAATATCAGGGTACTTCAATGGTAACGCGCAATTAAATAAATGCTCAGAAGATAAATTGAGATAAATAAAAAAAAATCTGGTGAATAGAAGCCTAGAATTATATACCTGAGGACCAGGGTAACCTCCCACAGGCCACCCAATGGGCCATTTCACATCTTTTTGCAGAAGGGTGTACTCCTGTTCTATTCCATACCTGATTTTCAACAAATAAACAAATAAATAGAAGGAAAGGAAAAGAATGAAAAAAAAGAAAAGAACCAATTAGTATAATAACATCAATAAAAAGAAGTAGAGACCTACCAAGGCACTTCAGCAACAACAGCAGGATGGCTGAAGATCTTTGCAGCACTGTGTCTTTTGTTTGTTGGAATTGGCTCACCAGCTGGTGTGTATGTATCACACATCACCTACAAAAGAAAAAAAAAAAAAAAACCAGATAAATATTAAAATAAATAAAATAATTTAATAATAATAATAATTAGTAAAGACTTACCAGGATGTTGTTGCCTCTCCTAAATGGGTCCTTGAAAATTGCTTGAGGACTGCCCAAAACATCAAAACATCAAAATTTTTTATATATTTATATATATATAACCAAATCCAGAAATAGAAACAAAACAAACAGACAACCAGTACTCAGGTTTAAAACACCAAAAGAAGAGACCCCAAAAATCACAACTCAGTATCCATTCAAAAAAACAAAAAAAACAGAACTCAGCCAAGTAAGTTGGAATACTTACTATATAATCACCTCACTGTCTTGTCCAGGAGCTTGGCCAGTGCTGGAACCATCGTAGTTCCACTTTGGAAGCTTGTGGGGGTCGCTAACCGGCCCAGGAATCGTCTGCACTTGTTAGAAAGAAATAATGAAAAACACCCATTAAAATTCAGAAGAAAAACGTAAAAAACAAAGTTAAAAAAAAAAAAACCAAAATCTCAATAATCTCTTAGAATAGAAAGTTACCCTTGCTTTGCTTCTAAGGTCCATACCAGATCCACCAATCCTGTTGAAGAAAAAAAAAACCAATATAAAAACCTGGACAAGAACAAAACACCCACAAACACCCAAAGGCAGAAGACTAAGAAAAACAGCAGAAATCACCAAACCCCATCACCCCCAGAGAGAAATTTTGACTGAAAACACCATTTAAGTTGAAGAAAGGCAGAAAAGAGAGACACCCATGTCCCTAGAGGTATTAAAAAAAGAAACCCAAACTTTATCTTGATACAAAAATAAATAAAAATCAAAGCTTGGAACTCCCAGAGAAGAGGACAGTTTGAAGAAGAAGGAAAACAATACCAAATATATTCAGCAATAATCTTCTCTGTAGAATCGGAGAGATCCAAGTTGATGAGATCTGTTAGCAGAGACATAATGACAATCTGGCAAAAGAACCCACAGAAACAGAGGGACAAAATCTATGGAAATCTCTCTCTCTCTCTCTCTCTCTCTCTCTTGTTGCTGAGGGAGAAGTGAATGGACAGAGATGAAGGGAAGGAGCAGCAGCCCTTTATAGAAATCTATATCATATGGTTGAATTTCTTTTGTGGACTTTTCATAGCATTGAATTTGAAACAATTAAAACGGATTTTTTTTTTTCTTTAATGAATGAGAGCTGGTGGTGGTGGGGACGAGGGAGAGTTTTGATTTCTAAGAAATTACAGTGGGTCCCACTCACTGACTTAGGGATGATCTGGGCCGTGTGTTTTGGTGGGCCACTGTTTGCCACTTGGCCAATGTTCGAACATGTGTTAGAGTTGCACGTCCAGCCTACCCACTCCTATTTTTAGGTCTCAAGGAATAGAGTTGGATCTCTACAAATCCAATACCACTTTAATTGGATTGAGTATTTGCCAAATAACCGAACTATCTATGTAAAGAGGGAAAGTCATGTAAGCTTTACGGAGGGATGGGATGGAATGGGATGGGATGGGTACAGATGAAAGAGGGGATGGAATGGGATGGGATGGGTACAGATGAAAGAGGGAAAGTCATATAAGCTTTACTATGGGATGGGATGGGTAAAGATGAATGTCTCGTACACATATCTCTTAGATCCTCACAATTCACAAATCCAACAAAACTTTAATCAGATTAAGCGTTTACCAAATTAATATAGGTACTAGCAAAGTATGCTCGCGCTAAGCTTGAGTCTAAAAATAAAAATACGTCTAATTTGTGGCTATTTTATCAGATATTAATTAATGAAAAAATAAATATAAAACAAACAAATATAAAATAAATAAATATAATATTTATTACGTTTCGAAGCATAGCCTAGCCCAACATTTATACAAAGTAAATATTATTTTTTATATAAATGAGTATGAAACTTCAAGTCTTATGTAAATTAACATTTGTAAAATTGCATGTGACCCCGTCTTTAGGAATTAGAATATGATGCTCACTTTAAAAAAAGTTTATTGTATGTGGAGCTCATATATATAAATCACTAATAATGATCAACTTTTAAAAATCACAAACATTAAAGATTTTCTAACCATAATAGATATATTAAGATTCTAAATCTACCTAAAGAATGCTCATTTTAACTTAGTTGGATAGAGTCATTAAGCAAGGTAGATTTTTTCATCTGGACTCTTTAATCACCTATCCATAATAGATATATATATATATATTAAAATTTATATTCACATAAAGAAGCTTAACAAAAGTGGACTCTGAATTGATTGATAGAGCTTATCTCTTGAAATTGATTTAAAATTAGAGTCCAATTTTGCAATCGATTAGCAAATCGGACTCCAATTTCGAAATCGAATCCTACGTCTATAATATATATATTAATTAATTGGGTCTACACAAACCCGATAACAAATTAACGAGTGTTTGAATATGAGGTGAGATAATGCCTCCATTATCTAGATAAAAGAAGGCAATGGATCGTATTAAAAGTACATAAATTTAAAATTCACCCGTTCTTTTTAAAAAAAGAGTAAAAAAGCAGCCTCATTTAACTACTAGAATGAGAATAAACTTCTTTTTACACAAAAACTAAAAAAGATTCTCTATTAAGCAACTAAAAATAAAACATCATCATAAGCCCCTATATTTTATTCTCTTTTGATTTGATGATTCACTTCACTTTACTTCAATTCATCATACATACAAAAACCCAGGTTACCTAAATCAATATATTGTGAAGTTAAATGGTTTGTATGATACGAAATTAGGATAACATTCATGAAATGGGTCATGATCATCATATTCTTAGATTGTAATCCAAATTTTCATAACTGAATATTTAGGTTAAAAAAACGGGCCCATTGTATCAATGGCCTAAAATTGTCATCCACTGGTTTAATAGAAACCATAAATGGCCGGAGAAGATCCTAGCCGCTCAATAGGGTGACTAGTAGGATAAGATGCAAGGAATTTCAATCCCACTGTTGGCCCCACTTGATGGATGCCCCACTTGATGGATGGCTTTGATTTGCAGGTGAAACTAAGATCATAATAATGTCATCATCTATAAGATCTCTCATCTCATTTTCAATAAGGGTGGGCCCCACAACTCTAGTAGAGGTCAGCTTTTAATTTATCTTTGAAATCTCACTCATGGATGTTTTTTGACAATTCTACAAAAAGCAACGGTCAAGAAAAAAAATCACAACCACCTAATCTTTAAACGTACGGCTGCGATGAATTTGGACCTTCCTTTCAATTAAAAAAAAAACAGTCCAGATTATAATTTTTTTTCTTATTAAACATAATCAATGATTTTTTTTTCTTCTTTTGTAAAATATCTTGGGGGATTAGAGGAGTGGGTCCCACGTTTCAGTAAGGGCTTTGAATCTATCGCCACGTGGTGTCGGGATCACAGAGTCCAAAGGTCAATCTTATATATTTTTGTGGGGCCCACTTCACCTTGAAGTCTCCAATCGCATTTGAGAGGAGCGTGTGAGATAAGGGAGAGTTGGAAGCTTTAGGGGACAAAATGTCTCTCCCCCCCCCCCCCCCCCCAATAGGGCTTACGTGGGAGAATCTGGACCGCACATAAGGCGCCGTACTTTGATTTTTTTCTCGAATCTTGGAAGTTGACACGCTCTTTGTTTGAGGCTGGTGCGTTTGGTTGTAACCTAGAGAATTTGGACAAGTCGACAGCTGATTGGTAGGACCCACTAAATGGAAGCTAGATCTACTCATGTCAATTCACGGATTCACATTAAGAGATGGTTTGTAACTTGGATGCCACTCAATACTCTTGACCTAAGGATGACACTTGCTCTAATAATCCGCCTTTGTTAATATTAGGGCCAATTAGTGGGTTTGATGGGTCATGTATGGAAATGGGCTATTTTCTCAACAATAGAAATATTTCTTCTTTTTTTTTTTTTTTTTAATCTTCTTCTATGATATGAGTATTATTTCCTGAGCTCTTTGACCCAGTAGAATTAATTCTCGGGTGACGCCCACTAAACCTATATAAATACACATAGAATGAATTTTCGGCTGTAAATTTTGAACACAAGACATGGAGGGCAAACTCATGCCTTATTATACCTTATGCTGTTAAACCCACTCGAGAAAGAAAGTGTTGAAAAACTTTTGGATGTTTTTTAAAGACTTACTAGAAAGGTGTTACTGATTATTGGTTTTTTTGGTAATTTGAAATTATAGTAAATATAGATATTGTTAAGAATCATTTTTATCTATTGATATTATTTCCTTGTTTTTATTCTTTTTTAGCAATTGTCTCACAATTTTTCGATTTTGTTGATACTTTTGGAAATATTATGATATTATTAAGAAAATGTCATTTCAGGTAAATCTCACAATATTTTGTGATATTTCAAAAACTTCAGATTTATTTGACTTGTGTAAATTGTAACCGAGTCCTCTTGGAGGTTCAGGTTTTGGCTATCTTAATTCATTTATATGTTTTATTTAAAAAATATTACCTATAGAATATTTTTAATAAATTATATGATTTCAAGAGAGTTTAAGGTCATCTTAATTTTAAGTGCCTTTTTATTTACGTGAAATGAAATACATAAGAATTTATGATAAGATGGGCTCCAACAAAGGATAATAAAAAGCCAAGCTATTAAGTAGGTCTAGATGAGGATGGGACCTTGATTTTTCTGAGGTTTAAATGACAAGGGTGATGCCTCAAATTCATTTACCATTATTCATTTTTCATGAAAGGAGATCATTTGATTGTCATTCTTTAATATTTACAATACACATCAAAATTATGAATTCTAAGCTTTTTGATTTTTTCCTTTTTTTCAAACTTTTTTTTTTAATTTTAAATTCTAAACTCACCCCAAAGTGGTTGGTACAAAGGCTACCATTATGATGATAATGAGCAAAATTAAGCCCATGCCAGATTATGGGAGAAAAGAAATGATAATCTGCAGGCTACTTTGAAAAGTTAGTCCCCAACGGGCCTTTTGACTTTTCCTCTTATGCCATTAATATTAATTTTCACAGAGGACTCAAGAGTTGCTCTCCATGAACTCTTTTCATTGGTATTTTTAAAAATCGAATCCTACACTTATAATATATAATAATAATAGGATCTAAATAAATTCCATAATTCTAATTTGTTAATATTAGAAACTCGTAAGCTTAGAAGGAATCTAAGTTTCTATTTGGCTCTTTTTTAACTTCAAAATTGAACTTCATCATCATTATCATCTTAATTTTATTTCATCATCAGAGCAGAATTCATCGAAGGGTGACTAAGTTTTTATAGTCCACTTTGCTCTAGCATAAAAGCTTAATTATGAAAAAGCATTTAAAGAATTTGGTTGTTAGGTTCAAATTTTCATCTTGAACATTGGATTTTTATTCAAATCTGAGGTTTGAATTGGAACTTGGATCAGGATGCATCTTGGACTCAATCCAAGTCTGACCCATTTACAGCTCCAACTACTGCACAAGCGTTTTTATTTTTATTTTTCATACACCCGATACAAAAAGTTCCTTTCAAATAAAAATAATAGTATTCTTAATAAACAAAACTTATGAGCTCATTTGTTTGTGTGAAATTGAATACATAAGAATTTATAATCAAATAGGCCGAAAAGAAAAGGAGTTTTAAAGAGATGAAGGGGGAATGATACAATGTTGAGATATAGAGGAGACCGGATTGGGAATTGAGCATCCATTTCTCATTTTCCTAGATTTATTTTTCTTTTGATAGTGTTTTAAGATATTCACCTTTTTTTCTTCAATTTTAAAAATACCTAAAACTTCAATAATGTAAACAAGGGATCCTAAAGAATTTATAGGATACTTCTTTACTTATGATTATTATCAAAATGTTGTTTTCTTGATGGCGATTTCGCATCAAAAAATGAAAGGGTCACTCACCATTGTTTGGTTATCTTGAAAGGGTGGGTTGACTCCATTTGCAGCCATTGAATCTTAATCCCAAGAAATTTGAATATTATTTCCTTGCAAACCAAACCACAAATTCATTCACAAAAAAACACAAATTAATAGATGTCAATGCTTTAATTATATAATAGTAAAAGTCAGTTTTCAATGTGAGAATGCATATTGTACTCTTGCGCGTGACTTTTCCAATACATTAACATCAACTTGCAGTTATCTTTTTCATCCCACCTACCTTTCAGGTCTCCTTTCCACCATCCACCAGGCCCACACCAACCAAACTCCTGCACCACCTTACACACACTACTGCAAGAATCATATATCCACCATTCACACCCTTGTTTGGCCAAGTTGGCTTGGGACAAAGTCACCCTAGTCATAGCAACACTGGTAGTGGGGTGGGCGTGGCCCAATGGGACCATACTTTAGAAACTCCACTTGACTCACCTGAGTCGACTTGGCTCGGTAGTTCGCCAACTCGGGCGAGTCAAGTTGATTTCGGCTGAGTCTTGTCTAGTGATTGACTAAACTCACCCTAGTTACGGCGAACTTCTGAGTCGAGTCGAGTTCCTGAGTCTTTAAAATATGATTGGGGTCTTGACCCATAGAAAATTGTAAATTTTCTTTTAACACCAATTGGTGTACTTGTAATCTGATAATTGAATATGACCCTTAGATATTCCATCTACAATTTGTTATCAGCATCATCGATCGATAATCATAACTATTTAATCATAAGTCTCAAGATTTTCTACTTATTAATGCACTTATGAAATCATTAAATATGTTGGCTTTTAAATAGATTTTTTTTTTTTTTTTGATAACGTAGGGTTCCCAGCCCTTTGGGCCAGAATAATCCCTACGGGCCCAGGAGAGAAAGCCGGGTAAAATCCCCCTGTGGCCCCAGTGTGGTAGAGCAGTTTTGAACCCACAACCTCCGGGTGCAAACCGTAGTCTTAGGCCAACTGAGCTACCCCTCGGGGTTGGCTTTTAAATAGATGAATATATGAATACCGAATGATACACCTCTAATCTATTTGAAAACCTTTCTGGTCTCAATTTTTCTATGATTGACAGCCATTGATTCGAATCATACAACATTGTATGGGACTCACCTCTTCAATGGTGTCTTTATTTGTTCTAATCTAAGTTTGAATGAGAGCTGTTTATGTTGTTTCTATTTTATTAACAACTTCATCCCAACCACCATTGGTGGGTTTTGGTCAATTATCAAGGGGGACCACAAACAACGTTTATTTATTTATTTTTTTAATGGACCACAAACCACGTTGTTGTATGCATCTCTCTAGTGAAAGAACTTATGCTCAATCTTGATAGTATCTAAATCCCTAGGTAAAGTGATCAAAAGCTCTTCTTTCCCTATAAAGATAGGGGATATAGGGGAAGCAAAGGCTGCCCTAGATTACAGATATGGTGCAATGCAATGGTCGCCTTGTCTTTGTTAGAAAGAGAGCCTTTTTAGGGTAGGATGCATATGGTCTACACATTTCAACATATATGCTTTATCGTATGTGTGTACACTGTCGGTGTCTGACAGCATTTATTCTTGGCCTTGGTAAGGGCAAGAGAGCAAATGCAACAATTTGCAGTGAATTGCCACCCACTTGACTTGTGGGTGTGTTTGTGTCACGAGATTGTTTCGTGATAGGGAGGAAAATTATTCTGATTTTATATGCAATCTCACTATATCATTTTATGGTGTGACATATTTTTATTATTGAAAAAAAAAAAATGAATTGACATTCCTCAATAGCGACAATTTCAATTTTCTATGGCAGGGTGGGAATACAAAATATCTCGGCAGAATCTTTTTGTTGCACAAATAAGACAGATCAAGGATTTGTAGCCAGTTCCAACATGCACCAATGAAATCTTGTAGTCTTTTAAGTGCCCCAGAAGAGTGTTTTGTAAAATGGTTTGAACCATTGGACAGGCCCCATTCGATTTAAATTGGTGATTTGGACAATCAAGTCCAATCCAAACCCCGTAAGTGATTAAGAACCATGGTTAAATTAGTCTGAAACAGCAGTTTTGTCTTATTTAACTGACTATAATACTTTTATTTATTTATTTATTTTGTTTATTAAATGGATCAAAAGAAGTGTCACCTATTCGATTGTTTGGCTCGGGATAAAATAGAATGCAGAAATGAAATTCATGTCATTGACACCAATATAATTGAGACATAACTTTATTGATGATGATGATTTTTTTTTTTTTTTTGCTTGAAGATGATGATGATTTTATTAGTTAAACTATGACATCAAGGTCAGCCCCCACCAAACCAATGGTCAGATTGGACCGAACCATCTAATCAAGTGGCTAAACCTCCCCCTCATTATTTTCAAACTCTGTTGAAAATATTAAAACCAAATGATACATTTTGATGATTCATCCAAGGGGTCGTTTAGATGTCAAGTAAAAGGGTTAGGAAATGATGGGTGGGAAAAATAATCACAGTTCATAAGCGAGTTTCCTGCCAATATCTTATATTGATAGACCCCCCTCCCCCTATAGTCCTTTTTAGATCCTAGTACCAATGAAAATACAAGGAAAGATGAAACCTTGAACGGAGAAGGAAACTACTAATAGAAGCAGACATAACCAGGTCCACTATGAGAGTGACTGAACTATTTTTACGTTGTATCTGATTGTCTACACGGATACCACCCTCCCTTTCATGGAAGGAGCCAAACAAGCCAACGCTCTCCTCTAATCAATTCAATCAAATGGGCCACCACCCAAATTCATCAGCAAAGCATTAGAAGACAAACTTTCCATGGAAATTTGCATTAAGGTTATTTCGCTAAATTGGTCTCCCACCACAGCCATCTTATCTTTCTGCTCCTTTCTCTTTCCCCTCTAGGCCCAATTGGGCTCATGCTCTTGTGACAGATCCAGGAATAATGGACACTAATGCTTTCTGCACTAATTATTCTCATCCACAGAATCTGGTTCTATCTTGTTTCATTGGTTAAAGATCTACTTGCATGCATTGGTTCAAACATAGGTATCAGATACCATGTATTATTGACCATGTGAAAAACCGATACGTATGACCCGTATTGCTGATACAGGTAGGTGAATTGCCTGTATTGTAATTTTATTTTTCAACTAAAAATTAATACTAATCTAAATCGGCCAGAACAGTGCATCATCTGAATCAAAGATATTTATTCACATTAATTGGTTCTATACGTGCTACTGATTTGGATTGGGTATCATACCTATACTGTTTGAATTGATTTCTTGTAAAGCTTATACTGCTGAGAATATTTTTAATCTTGATTGCATGCTGAACCAACTAATTGTATTTCTAAACTCCATACTTTGACCAACCAAAATATTTACATGGTAGGCGCATGGAGGAAACTGCTTAAAAATATTCTCCATTGTGTGATCGTAGCCGCCCATTTCTTCCCTGCTGAATTTGGACCATCAGAAGTAATTATCCTTGAAGCAAGATCTCTCCCATAAAACCTTCTCAAATTGTGCATACCTAAAGAAAAGAAAAGGACTTGTGGAATGAAAGCCTTCAAAAGGTCTCTTCTAAGCACAATCATTACCTATCCTTAAAATAAAGTTAGGCTTTTGCTTGCACGCAAAATCATTACCTACGTCAAAGGGTTAAATTCTTTCTGGTATAATAATTTTCTGCAAGACCCCCTCATAAAAGAGTTGAATTACAATGAAGAAGGCGTGTATATATATAAGTCAAGAATCCTAATTGGATTCTAACTCTAAAATATCTAGATTCCCATCAATTCTCCACCTACCCTGGGAGGATTTTGTGTTGGGGGAGGATTCCATTTGACTGTAATGGAGATGATAATTATTAGATTACAAATATGTTACTTCTATCAAACCTCTCCTCCTGAAACTCTTCATTGATATCTTTGTAGCAATTGTGAAACATCTCAAATTGTGAATTGCAAATCAACCATGGACTACTCAGAACAAGGGAAAGCCGATATTTGAACATATGAAAACATCTCTAATGCCATTTGTTGAGGTGGTTTTTTTTTATCTATCCGAGAGTTCCCAATCCTTTGGACTGGACTAATCCTTCTAAGCCCAGAGGAAAGCCGGATAAACTCTGTAGCCCTAGTATGGTAGTGCAGTTTCAAACCTACAACCTCCAGGTGCAAACCATAGTTCCAAGCCAACTCAGCTACCCCTTGGGGTTATTGAGGTGGTGGTGAATGTAGAGAAATAAACAACCAACGACAACACGAGGGAAATAAGGATTTGTATGCTTTCCTCTTGAAGGCTACGACCATACTTGAAGACAACGCCTTTTTCCCATTTATCAAGAATAACAAGATACAATGTAATAAAAAGGCACACGAGATCATGGTTGGAAAACTCTTCCGAGTCATCTCATCTTAATAAGTTGTTTTCAATTTTGAACTATTTGATTGATATATCTAATTTTAAACAATTAATATTTATTTTTAAGTAATTATGGACGTGATTTGTAGTCAGTAACTTAAAAAATGATGTCTTGAATGTAATTTTAAACTTTATTTGTTCTTTTACAATCAATATTTGGACTAACAAATTATGCAATATGCAATATCTTTTCTTTTGTTTTCTTTATTATAGTACTTTTCTTGCGTATATAAATTTATTGATTTACATTGATTATCATGAATGAATGTAAATAAAAGTATATTTCTATTTTTATAAGTAACAGACTTATTTCTAAATATTTTTAAAATTATTTTAAAATAAACATGAATCTCGCGAGTCTCCGCATTGATCTATCTGAGTCGGTTTTTTTGTATTGGACGAGTCGAGTCCGAGTCACGAATTTTCCAACCTTCCACGAGATTGTAATCATGCCCCCTGCATATGTAAACCCAAGAAAGTATAAGAAAAATCTCAGTGTCACACAACAGCCTTCTAAAACTGTATCATAGAAATTGTCCCTCTTTGGTAATGTCATGAGTCATAGGACCAGGCCATTTTCCTAACATGCTAGGTGTTACTTATATGTGTGTTAGAGTAATGGAGAAGTAAATGTTACATCAATGAAAAATGTGAGATAAATTTATATTGAAATAATTTTGTGTTTGAAACCATGTACCAACCAAAAAGCTTAATCTGGTAGGTAGAAGGCCCAAACAACGGGATCAAAACCCACTTTAATATCATTTAAGAAACCACGTACCAACCCAAAAGCTTAAACTGATAGGTGGAAGGCTCAAAAAAATATATGAAGCCATATCAAGCCCATAACTTGGGCGATGTGGGATACGAAACTTTCCCAACAAATTAATGAGTGAGAGAGTGGTAAAGTGACCACTTTTTTTGTATTTATCTCCACTTTACAAGACATTAACTCTCTTTTATGAAGTGAAATTTTTGGTGGCTGCTAAAACTATGAGGTAAGTTTCTGGTGTTGGAGGATTACTTTCCCATTCGATTTTGCAAATCAAACATGGTTGTGGTACAAACAGTGTTGGATCCCATACTTGCGCAAGAGGTCCTCTGCCCTACGTGTACAGGTGTGGCAGGGGATCTGTCTCCATATCCAAGCCTAACATAGATCATATTTGTTAAAACCCCCATTTAACAAGAGAAAGAGAAAGATGCAAACTCGTCTTTGCACCTCGAGCAAAAGATGGATCCATACTAGATCTGAAACGCCTAATTGGCTAAATGACTAGGCTGGAGGTATAATTAAAAAAAAAACATTTTGAGGGGACAACATTAGGAAAAACTTGCTCGAGTAAGGAAGTATGGGTCTATCTGCGCTGGAGTATGGGTCTAGCTGGGCTAAACAGTGTTGGATCCCATACTTGCGCAAGAGGTCCTCTGCCCTACGTGTACAGGTGTGGCAGGGGATCTGTCTCCATATCCAAGCCTAACATAGATCATATTTGTTAAAACCCCCATTTAACAAGAGAAAGAGAAAGATGCAAACTCGTCTTTGCACCTCGAGCAAAAGATGGATCCATACTAGATCTGAAACGCCTAATTGGCTAAATGACTAGGCTGGAGGTATAATTAAAAAAAAAACATTTTGAGGGGACAACATTAGGAAAAACTTGCTCGAGTAAGGAAGTATGGGTCTATCTGCGCTGGAGTATGGGTCTAGCTGGGCTCTAATCCCAATATATATTTTACGCAACATTGTATAATATCTTATAAATATCACACAGGTAATGCATATTTGGGTTTGGGTTCAACTAGACTAAACTCCAACCAAACAAACAAGCGGGCCCAAAAAAGGGCCTATATCCAAAAAATTCAGCTGAGAACTTTCAATATCGTGGGTGGGGGTGTCTCATGATGGACAAGAGACATCTGTATTACATGCAAGCCCTTTTTAACACGTGGGACCCCTATTATCAATCCAACTCCCCATGATCTAATTTTAGGCATTCAAAATCATCACAACCATCGATTTAGGGCCTTAAAGTTCAACGGTTTCTTGAGTTAAACTTTTTATGAAATTCCATCCAATGGTGAGTATAATTTAGATTGGTGTCAAATTAGGATGAGTACCAATTCATGGATGTTAATATACGCGAGGGATGGATTGATCACGAAGTGTCCCATGTGGTGGTGAGAGTCTCTTATACAGACAGTCTGTGGGCCCCACTTGGAGCCCTTCCTAATGAATGCATGACTCTCTCACACAAGCCGTGAGAGACGTCTCTCAGGACAGATGTTTCCATACATATCAGATTTGTTAAGGTACAAATGTCTAGCACCATGCAAGACCATGGCGTTTACACATATCCAAATGGACTAGAATGTTAGAAAAAAAAATTGAATTTTGTTATTTATTTTTGAACTATTAAGTTTTGGGCCACGGATCAAGGGGTTAGGATGATGTAATTGACTTGAAATTTCATCATGGCTATGCGGGACACAGATTTGTTGACTATATTTAAGTATCAGAGCATCACAGATACAAATGATATTATTTGTATCTATTACCAATATTGAAGTAAACCGGTTAAAAAACAAATTATGCATATCATTTTGGCAGCTGCTCAACAAGCAAACCAGTACTGGCAATACAAACCATGGTGACCAAGCAGGGTTAAGGAACAAGTACTATCACCACTAAAAATCCAAAGTCTGATGTTTGCAAGATTATTCTAAGGGAAATTAAACTTTTAAGCATAAATGATGGACCATAGCATGGAATATAAAAAAATTCCTCCAGGCATGATAGCAAGTGGTGCATTGCAAAACATATAGGATGAAGAAGCTGTACACACCTGTGAAAAGGACAAAGAGTTATCAAATTGTCTTGGTGGTCTGGAGTGCATGCGGTGCCGGTGTTGCATGTGCTCAAACTGTTGCAGCATTGATGCAAAGTTGATCCCATTGTACACATTTCCAGCATCCTTATTTTTGTTGTCATGTTCAACACTTTGTGTGCCAATCTGCGTGTATTGTAGAACCTGCGAGAATGGATTCCCAGAAACCATTCGCTTCCGTTGCTCGCCACCAAAAGAGGGTACAGTTTTTAAGCGAGTACGTAATATCTTGAAGGCTGCACTTTGCTTCATGCATAAAAGAGTGTGTTGCAAGTTTAAAAAATCAATCAATCAATCAATAAGGAAAGGGGAAAGGTTGCCGTAATTTTATAGGTCCTCTCTTTAGAGACAACCGTCAGACAGCTTCGTGGGGCCCAGATGGGGTCATGCTAATCATGGGGAGGTGTGGGAAGGAAAGATCACAATAAGACCTAGAGGTGTGCAAAATATCAAACCCAATAGATCATCCTAACCCTTTGATCTACGGGCCTCAAGTTTAGTGGTTTTAGTTTTTTTGCTTTTTTTCCTGTTGTATGAATCTTCATCTTTTAATATAATTCTACAGTTACTGATAATAAAAAAGAAAAAGCATCATTTTTTTTGGCATTTCAATACAACGGTGACTACCAATTGGATGAATATCAAATTTGGGCTTGTGGCAATTCAAGAAGAATGGTGTTAGTGAGTGTGGAAGAGTTGGATTGACCATGAAGCGTCTCACGTGGGCTCCACAATGCTTTCTCTCATGGTTGTCTCCTAGGAGACATCCCGAGAGAGAGAGAGAGAGAGAGAGAGAGAGAGAGAGAGAGAGACTTTCTCTCATGGTTGTCTCCTAGGAGACATCCCGAGAGAGAGAGAGAGAGAGAGAGAGAGAGAGAGAGTTTCAACATACTTGTGGTAGCAGCATCAGAAGACCATAAAGTGATTTTAACAACCATATATAATTACCAGGTTCAAGAAGCTGCACCACCCAACAATTTAGGTCAGTAATATTTAGCCCTAAACAAAGAAAAAAGTTATTTGAAAATATTTTCTTCTATTTTGAGATAAAGTATTAATTAGAATAACACATAGCGAACCTGGTTTGAAATTTTCCTACATGAACTGCTATGTTGCATAGTGGCAAAGCTTGAATAACATTCATGCACATTTCAATCCAAACACAGGTCAAACATACACCTATTACAAGATGACACCATTATCAACACCTTATGAACTGGGCGAAAATGATGGACTCATCCACTAGGATAACTGACTGATATTCATGAATATCCAAGAAGCTTATTTACAGTGAACTTCTACCCTCAGTAGTGCCTGGAAGAGTTTGGACCACCTTGCTTGTTTGCATTTATTGTCATTTTTAAATAGAGAAATTACGTATCTAATATCCACATAAACATATATAAGTTGATTTCGACATCTAAAATTCAGGTTTAATTACATGTTAAATCTTATTAAATGAGATATCTAAAATTCAGATTTATTTACATATTAATTCTTATTAAATGAGATAAGGCTTCAAGTTCAACAATGATTTATTCATGGACTTTCCCAACACACCTGCATATTTAAACTCTGAAATCTGTCCTTGAGTGCCTCTTGATACTTAAATAATCTCCTTTTTTCTTATATATCTTAATTAGTTAAGAAATCTTTTTTATATTAAAACGCAGGTGGCAAAAAAGTTACAAAATCAAGAAACAAAAGGCAGAGACTTACAAGAGAAGGATTGGCCTCCATCAGTAAATAGGTAGAAAACAATAAGAGAATACCGATGAGAGAGAGAGAGAGAGAGAGAGAGAGAGAGAGTACCTTACCCCTCCTAATTTGAGCTTCCTTTGAAACTAACTGAAATAATTTTCCCGTGTAAAGCCAAGGGATTTGAGGAAGCTAGCATTCTAGGAATCCTCATATCATATTTTCATATCAAATATCCTTATAGAATTTTATTGAACCAATAAACCACAAGTCATTTAGTTTCATATCTTAAATCCTCATAGGTCTCAAGAAATATGTGAAAACACCAAAGAAAACCCCAACCTTAGATCTGTAGTTTTGTGGGGCCCCAATTCATGATCCAAACCGTTCAATATTTCTCATATAAATCATAAATAAAAAGGCATGAAGCTTCAAATCTTAGATCCTCACAAATTTTGTAAAACATATGAAAAACACAAAAGCAACTAAATCCCATATCATTTACTCATGTGAAAATGATGCTTGCAAACAAACATTATAATGTAAAGCAAACATTATAATGTGTTTCACATATAAAAATTTTACAAATGTAGAATTCACATATGTAAATCTCAATTTCATATCCCATGTGTAAAAGACAAATGACCCCTAACACCCAATTGCTACAGCTTGTCCACTTCTCTAAAGAGCATTTTTTTTTCATACAGAAACCAAAATAGATCATGGCATCAGCAGATCCACCAATGTATTGAGGATCACCTACATCCAACGGAAGACCTGTAAACCGTAAAGAGAGCCATGTGGAGTACCTCCATTATCATTATTATACTGTCGATCAGAAATTGTGCTCGACTGCTAGCCTCACCACTCAGCTCTAGAACTCTTTTTCGGTCTCTCCTTTACTCTTTAACCGTAATATCTAATGCTATCAGCACCTCTAAGTTTTTACACAAAGAAACAAACTATACCCTTGTAATCATTGTTTTAAATTCTGGTCGGCACCGGGGGTCGACTCGGTGCTGGCCAGGTCCGAAATGGATCGGCAACGCACCATTAATGTGCTATTCCGGAAATCAAAAGGTTGGTTTATATAATATATTGGACGTACTAAAAAAACTCACTGTAGCTCACTGGTTGCAATGCTGTGGTGGTCCTTGGAGGACACAAGTTTGAAACCCAGCTTTGATTGGTATAAAATTGTTTTTTTCTCTATACAAAAATTTACTCATTGAGCCTTTTATTTTCGCATATTCTCCAAATGGATGCTGTATTTTGTGTTTTTATTGGAATCTCCCTTACCTCAAATTTTTTGTTTTCGACCAATATAAAAAGAAACTTCAATAAATTTTTCCTTGAGATAAAAAGACAATTATAACCCCTTAAACTTTGAGCATAAAAAACTAAAGGCTAAAAGCAATTGAATATTCTCAAGCCACACCCAAGCCTTCAATTAATATGCTAACTTAGTCTTTATAGTTTATACATCAAGGTGGGGAGCTCATTGAAAGCAATTTGGGTGAATGAACTTTGTAAGCTTAAATAAAAGTTGTCCATGTCATTTATAAAAAAAAAAACACTAATTATATGCTCCCTTAGTCCTTTTTTTAGGTGTTTGACTAATTTACCTTTCAAGAAAATAACTTCTCACTTATGTTAAAAGATAAAAAAAAAAAAAAAAAGAAGATAACTTTCCCTCTTAAAAGCCACTAGTTATATGTTACACAGTCAGCGACTCAGTGCTTAACAACAGTAAACATCACTATATTTGGATTCAATACTTGTTAAATAGCTCAGTTTTCATATTTTTATTAACATTATATTATTTTCCTTTTTTCTAGATTTTTTTATACTTTTTAGCGCCGGCCAACCATATTGGTCTGTTGTGGCCAGCACAGACTCGTCCCAATCCCGACAGGCACAAGGACCAGCACCGGATTTTAAAATCATGCTTGTAATACCTTGGATTTTATCCAAAATATCGACAAGCAAATTTGCAACAGACTGCCCAACATTGAGTTGGATCTCAGATTTCAATCATACATAAAAATGAGAAACAAGCTCAGATATGCACCTGCAATCTTAGGTAAGCAAAGACTGGAGTCTCCAGAAGGTGGATCAACTTGTCCAGCTGGATGAAGAATCTTACATTTTTTTCTTCTTCCACCAAGGAATGAACAATAGAGTTTGCATGTTGATATGCCTATCACAAACCAGGAAATAAAAACGTGATTGGAAGAAGTAAGCAATTTACACAAGATGCATGTACACTTGTACATCCATGACAATATACCCACCTGAGCCAGTAAGCAGAGACTTAGTGCTGCCACTGATGAATGGCACCAAGATGAATAGAGAGAAACAAACAGGTCTTTGCCAGCAGCATTCACCAACGATTGCTTTAGGAGTAGCCGCAGCTCGAACAGTTCAGTCGAAGTAACTAAAATCAAATTCAGAGCCTGAAACATAAGGAAATACCCCAGGAAAGTCATAAGAAACCCATTCTCCTGCTTTTATTGACGGTGTTTGGTATGTGTTTTAAAAACTTTGAAACTGGTAAAACCTGAACCATGACAGATGCAAACTCCAAGTTATCTTCACCCTCTAAGACTGTAGACAGTTCTCGGTAAACCCTTTCAGCATCCAAGAGAACACAAAATTGGCGAATGATTAAGGCACCGCGCCTGAAGAACAACATGAAAAGAAATTAGTGCAGTCTGGAATTCTGCCCCTTGAATTAAAAAAAAAAAAATGAAAAAAATAACTCACTTCTCAAGAAGTGAGTGATTAGTCCGGAAATTGTGCACAAGAAAAACAACAATATGGCGAAAGTGTGATGCATCTCTAGCAATGCACGCATACACATCTAGCACCAACAGCACCACCTGTGCAAAAACCACCAGCAACAGGTTTTTTAATAGTTCATCATGAGACCAAGGCCAAATTTAATTAAATACAAAATGGATACATTTTCTGTACAAATTAACTTCCATAGTGCCTCTTGGATCTTTTTAAAGCAAGTAACTCAGTTTACACATGAGGGTCCATGATAATGTGACACCATCATAGTTGTTAATTCCATTTTGGACCCCATATTGGTTTGACTCTGAACTGAAGTGCTTTGGAAGATTTGGTGCTTCGTTGTTTCATTTTAGAGTTCCATTTCGGAAAAATGTTAAAATTTAAAAATACATTTAAATTTAAAAGTATTAAAAGAGCAAATAAACTATATACATTTAAAAAAAAGTAGGTAATTAACCTAGTAAATTAAATCCAAAGAAATAAACTATATTTTTTAGGTTTTGGAGATGCTAAAATCTCTCCCCATTCACAAAAGACCAAAAACCTTGAGTTTTTTCCCTAATGGAGGGCATTTTTCTCAAAAGAATTAGAATCTGATAAAAAAATTAAATGGATTCAGGGATTTCAGCCTGTCCAGCAAAAATCAATGAATTTCAAAACCATAGAACAGATTTCAACCGACCACATCTGAAACTCAAACTGACTTATTTAGGGGTTGTTCATAACGGTACAGTAACCAAATCAAATAGGTTCAGGAAACTTGGCCTAAATGAACTGAATTTCAATAAGAGTAACCTGCAAGTGTTCAGCTGGTTAGTTCTTTTCCATAATAACTTATTACAGGAAACAGTTAAGGTAATTAGAATTACAGGTAAACTTAGTGCAGGGCAACAAAGTTCCGAGGATCCAATGAGGCCTTAAGAATGGCAGCAAAATTTCAGCAACATTAACTAGAAACAATTAAAAATAGAGAGCTACCCTTACTTTTCCCCTCTAGGATCATTCAATGTTTCCCTTTCCCAAACACAAGTGGAATGTGAAAAATTGCATAAATTGCAGATAAATAAATAAATATATAATAAGTTAATAACACTAAAGGATGAAAAAATCCAAATAATTAATCAGATTAAAATCAACAGAACGGTCTTTGTAGCTAAGAAAAGGATCCCTGTCTCCAATGTGTGTTAAACAACAACTAGTCCATGCCTATGAATGAAACAAATTGAAGCCCCCGAGGCCCGTTTTAAACCTGAATATGTTGATTTGAAAGTTCAAAAATATATAATAACGACCAATGGAAGAAATAAAGTTGTTCAATTTTATTATAATATAATTAAAACATATAAAAGAAGGATGCATAATTTACTGAGGAAATGCTAATCAAGATGGAGGACCTAAAAAAATAATACCAGCCAAAATTAAAAAAAGTTTAACAAGTGCTCAACACTGACAACAATAAGGTACGGGCCCAGTCAGGTGGTAAATTGGCTCTTTTAGTAGCCATCACTGATGACAACAACGACAACAATAAGCTAATGGTCCACATCAGTAGCAGTTGGGATCTATTTCTATAGCATGGCCAGGATGCATACAATCAAGAAATCAATGTCATTGAGAAGAACTCAGTCTGTCTGTGAAATTACAAGCCAGGTGCTTAGATTTGGCTCTTGTTGAATTTACAATGGTATTGGAGGTGCTTAGTCCAGTTTTGGCCATCTCAGTTCAAGTTTGATGCAACCATCCAAATAGTTGATCAGGAGAGTGATAAGGTTTTTTTATATTAGCCTTCATTACATTTGGACCATGATGGCTCTAATTTGTCAGGAAACAAGAAGAATGATGATAAATGGTAACCGTGACAAGGCTGAGGAACAGATAAAGATAGCTGAAGCACTGGGTCTCTTGTAACAATGAGGATGCTATGCGTATGCGCTTTTCATTAAAGCTCTTTAGATATAGACCACCCTGCTAATTCAGAGGACGTTGACAAATAAAGGAAAAGAAAGATGAAGGGAACAGGACGCCCTTTTGCATACCTGTGGTAGTGATGTTAAAGGTCTTATAAATTATGATTGACCTAAGATGTTAAAGGAGAAGGTGATCCGTTTAGGTTCATAACGTGTTTAAAACGCCCATTTGCATACTCGGGGGAGTGATTCTTGTTTTGTTTTGAGTGTCTATAAGGTGTGTTACATAATTAAGGGGTAGTTGCAAAAGTAAGACCCAAAAAGAATAATACAAAAAACAAGAGACTACAAAAATATAACTAAGAAACTATTAGACGAAACGACGAATGGAACAGGGAATACCTCATCAGAAGGATCTAATAGTGCTCCAAGAAGGGTGTTGAAAATGTCATCCAAGAAAGATAATACCTGCCTCAGACATAAGAATGAGTGCTAACATTTTTCAAAAGCGAGTTTCTAACTGAAAATACAGCAACAGATGTCTTGAAACAAAATAAAGAACAGGAGATCCTCACTCAGAATTTAAAAAATGGAGTTTGTTCACAGAAAACTTCATTCCACACAAACACAGAGGTTAAAAAGAAAGTTAAAATAAGGGTTCACTTGTGTAAACTATAATGTCAGAAACCGAAAAAGGTAAAACTTTTTCCTTGATCAAAGCAGTCACCCACATTTGGTGCAAAACAGTTGAATTGAAAAGAAGAAGAAGAAGACAACGACATGAGTTTTCTTTTCCTATGAATTGTGTGGATACCTTATTTCCAGTACGAGGGATAGGAAAGAGAGTCCCATGGAACAAGGAAAGCAGTTCAGGAGGCTAATGTGGTGTGCACAGATATTCCTTTCCACGAATGTTCAGAAAGAAAACCTAAGGTGCTACCAAAAGTGCTGTTCGTAATATTCTACAGGCAAACCTGGAAACTTAGCCAAAACAAGTACACTTAAAACACCCACCCACAAGTGCATGTGTGCACACATAATTATACATTTGTAGAATAAGAATTTTTCAACTGTTTATTCATCAAAGGGTAAGTTTAATCAACAATGAAGGTCCCAATAATGTATACATTGGCAGAAGTCATCTGGTCCAGTAATTCATGCTTCCAAAACAAAACAATAGGCTGATCAATATGACCCAGATTTGGAAATAAGATTCAAACATCTACAAAAAGATTAAGTAATTGAAACATGAGTTTTTAAATCATGTTTGTTTGGGTCATGAAATTTTTTTACTCTAGCTGTCAATCCACCAAACTTAACCGTCCTCCTCTATCCAGGCTTAGGACCCGCAGTAAAAATATATTTGGGACAAGGCTTTGATGATGACAATGATGAAACATGAATTTTTATGATCGAACTTGGTGGAGAATACATTACTATAGGAGAGCACAAAACAAATATGGACTGTCACAGTGTCACTAATTACCTCAGCACGATGTCTATCCAAAAGTGTTGCAAGCCAGTGCAGTGCCTCAATTCGAGTAGCAACCCATTCACTTGATAATTGCCTAACAAGAAATAATAAGAAAAACCAAACGCAGTCATTACCTAATGAAATTTTCATGGTGATAAGTCATTCGGGAACAATGTTTTAAAACATTGAGACATGAGAGAAAGCGATACAATTGCTCAAACAGTAGGAAGTAAGCATCAACTGATGGAGCCTATGCCTCATGAGCATGCTTTTTCAGGAAATAAATAATTAGTTAAAATAATTTTATGCCAAAAATAGAAAACTATGGTAGTTTGACTCTCTTTTTTTCAACTTTTCAATGACTAACTAGGGCTGAATTAAGTTAAATAGAGTCCCAACAGTTGTAAATTAAAAAAATTTAAATTGTAAAATTTTAAATATACTCTCAGTTCTGTGTGCCATGAGGCATATTTGTGGTTTATACCCAAGATAAATCATGTGCCTCAGTCATGATCCATATGATGAGGCACATGCCCCATTAATATATCCTTTGTCCCAACTCCCAAACACCTGAAAACGCTGTTCAGAAAGAACATTATCCTGATTCTCATCTTACTGGGGCGTGACATGAAAGAAGAAACCTATTCCATACAGATATCCCTTGTTGCTCTTTTGGATGCACAAGAGGTATTGAACCCATAAATTATAAATGCATCAGTGACCTTTAGACCTATGTGGTTTTCCAGGTGATGAAAAGAGCACCTCTTTACAATTGATAGGATGGATTCTATATGAAATCCTCCAGCTGGGTCACCTTTGATTGCACGAAGCCCTTGATTAGCTTCATGAGCGACCTGCATATTGAACAAGAAAACAGGTGTAGACAGAAACTAAGTTGTTTATACAAAGCAGGCAAGGTGATTTCTGTTAATAACAAAAAACACAAAAGCTCGAGCTATTAGAAAACGACATAACAATTTATATCAACAATTTCATGAGCTGCAACCACAATTCAGCATAAACAAATGAGTAATGAATTTTTACCACTTTGATTTTGTCATCCACATGAGATATGCATGGCAAAATGGCTCCCAAAATGTCAGCATAGTAAGGAACAAGCTGCTTTCCACCAAGTTTTACAAATTCATTTATCTGTATTGAAAAAGCACATGTACAGAGATAAGGTTTTTTTTTTTATTTTCTAGGTATTGAATACATTCCAGATTGATGGAATAAGATCTGATGATGATGATGGCAATGATGGTGGTGATCATGCTAACTAAGGCGAGTATAAAAAATATCTGTTCTTACACATGAGAAAATCACTTAAGGCAACAACCAAAGCTAATGAAATGGGCAATCACAGTATAGTATGAGAATAGTCAATTACTTCCATATTCCATTGAGCCCTTCTCCTTACCCAAGTTATAGCCATTAGTTTGGTAAATTCATCTGGAGAAGCAGTCCTCTTCACCAATATTTCAGCCATGCGCCCATAATCTACAGACTTCAGAGTAACACTATTTGGGTCAGAAAATTAAAGGATATGTGAATAATTACCATTTTCATATTTTATTCTAAAATAATATATCAGCATTGTTCAATATTGATGACTACCATCCTGAAAATTTCCAAGAAAGCTAATTAGACTACAAAAAAGGAGAATTCCACTGTGCGTGAAAATATTCAAAATAGAAAAGGGGAAAATGTCAACAGTGAGCTTGAACATGATTTTTAAAGAAGCCCAAGAAAAGAAATACAGACTATTGAACAAAAGTCTTACAGGAGAGTTCTCTATCTCTTGAAGAAATTCAGAAAGTGCAGAATCAGCTTGTTGTCTTATTTCATGGCTGGAATCACTCAACATGTTGAACAAACCTGAAAATTTTAATGAGCTTTGAGCCAGCAAGTAATTCCCATGGCAAAATTACACCAAAAAAAAAAAAAACAATACTGCTTGTAATAAAAGACATACTTACCATCAAGTAAATCTGGAAGAAAACCAAGCATATCAATATCAGGAACACTATCCAATACAGTGATCCATCCCACCAAAAATTGGCGGACAAAAGGATTTAGGACATTCATGCGCTCTCTAAGCAGCGGTATAAATTCTTCAATGCTGGAGAAGTCAACAAGATATTTAAGTCATGTAGTCATATTCTTTGTTTATGCTGAATTCTGTATCTCTAATTTAAGAACAAGAAATTGAGGAAAGATGGTGCACCTAAACTGATCACTTTCAGCAACAATATCCTGGTGATTAACGTAGATATTAAAATCTGCAGGTATATCTTCATGAAGACATTGGCTAAACCTCTGAATTAAAAAACAAGTGCAGTGAAAGTTACCTTTACAAGATGGTCTAAAAGATGAGCAGCGCTTTGCACGTTAGCATCGGAATCTGCTGATAGCTTGCAAAGTGCATCAAAAATCTGATTAAAGAATACCATGAAATCTCCTCTCACAACCTGCACAAGCTAGAGAATGTTGGGGCTCTTGGGAAACACATTATTGAAAGAATAACCAGGAACATATGTCATGGAATCCAGCTCATCACTTCCAACCTTTGCTATGTTGTAAAGTGCTTCACAAGCATAGTAGCGAACCCTGCTATCTTGGTCAGAGAAAGAATTGAGGACAGGTGCTATTATAAGCTGACAAAAAAAAAAGAGTCTAGTATAAGATAAACAACTTGAGAAAATTGAGATTAGGATTCAAACATAAATCTTGATAGTGCAGTGATTTCGCATCAAAATACAGATAAAACAGCCTTAGAAATTAGCACACATTAAAGTGATATGAACAGCTTTGAAGCAAAATGATTGGACCAAAACTCAATGCTATTTCAAGTTGGCTTCACAATGATTTCAGATGTCAATGCAACTCAAGAGTGTTTTAAGACTAGAACCATCAACACTAACATGTTTTAGAAGTTCCTTATTTATTTATTTGATCTTAACTGTATTAAATTCCCTCCACTAACCATTCATTCCAAAATTTGAGGCATTAGTAGAGGCAACAAAAATACCTTTCAATACTCTCCCTCAGGTGGAACCTTGTGGGCGCACTTTTGGCGACATGCACATTTTTTTTCAGCGAAGTCGTTCCTCCTAGAATTCAAACTTACGACCGGTTGACTATGATACCATACTAAATTCCTTCTGCTAACCATTCCTACCAATACCTCAAGTAGGAGGAAATGGATATACTTTTCCATAAACTGATCCCAAGAGTGTGTCGGGTTAATGTCTTGTATTCTGTATTCTGGGTTAATGGATGCTCCATCTGGGTCAGCCAGGATCAGGTTTAGGATTCAAGGGTATTTCTTAAGAAAGGAAAAGTCACATATATTGTGACACTTGTAAATCCTAACCCAAGGGAAGAAAAAGAGGAACAGAGTTGAGATGCTTCCCTTTGGCTGTGCCATGGGCACATCACTAAACTGTGTGAATCTTGCATTGATTTTCCCTTGTGTGATTGGTTGATTGGACTTGTGTGTGCATCACAGCTGTGTTTGTATGCCAATCACGGTTTTGGCTGTGCGCAACAAGAGTGGACACGCTACAATATTCTGAAACAAGTTGTTGCAAAATCAGAATGCAGACTGAATAGTTGTGTACATACTGTACGGGGAATGCTTTTAGGTGTCTCATTTCCCAGGCCAGGACAAGGCCAACTTAGGTCCCGAACATTTTGAACCGTGCTTGGGCCTTGATATTTGATTCTTGGATCAGGCCTGGATTTGAAATTCAGGCACATAATATTCAGTACTGCTTGAGCTGAGTGTTTTAAAAAGCCCAGACCAGCACATTCCATTGGGTGGCCAAGGGTGGATTGACTTGGGGGCATGGGGGCTGGATGCTTGGTAAATCTATGAACCAAGATAGAGCAGAGGATCTCAGAATGAGGAACATTGGGGAATATTATTTGCATAATCTGCCATTGGTTCAAATACGCCCACCCACAACAACTCTTTAGTTAGTTTTCAAATGCATAATTTCCTTCAAAGAACCCATTAGAAAAACATTAATCCAACAATTTGAAAATTAAACTCTAAACGTTATCTTCATGAATGTTTTATGTTGATTTACTAACATCAAGATACTTAGCAGCTTCTGTGGCCAAAGCTACCGTTGCTGCAGCAAGTCCAATCAAGCCACCCTGTCAAAGAAATTAAGATAAAAAAAATTCAAAATATATATTTCTAAATTCCAAGTTGAGCAAAATGGAAATTTTACTTATAATTGCTTTCCTTTTTAATCATTACAAACCACAACCCTTATTTTGGTTTTCATATACAACCACCCAAACTCCCCTGCCTTGACCAAGGGTCATACCGTGCACTGGTTTAAATAAATCAAATGTTTCACCATTGATAGTATAACTTGAACAACAATACTAAATTACCATCTTATCCATGAACTAGCTATTTTTATTTTTTTTTTGGCTCTGGTAATTACTCACAACCCCCACACACATTCCCTTCCCATGTCCCTCACCATCAAAGCTACAACCAGGGATTGATCCTAGTTGTTTCCGTGGAGAGGAGGTGTCTCGCCACTGAAGTAACTTGAAGTACCATACTTATTATAAATTACCAGTTCTAATTCAGGGCTCAACTTAACTGAGGGTAAATTGTGCGTGCTGACAGTATTTAAAGAGGTTTTCATCCTTTTGCATGTTTTTTTAAATGAATAATCAACAGAAGTGTCAAAAGTTTTGACCCTTTCAGACTTGACTTCCAATCAAGATGGTTGGCCAATATTATCAAGGGACTATAGATGGTTGTTCGTACAACTAAAAGCAAAGGTGGCTGCTTGTAAATAATTAGAAAAGAGAGGTGGTTATATGTAAATTTCCACAATATACAATAAGAGAACACAAAATGGTACTGTACATGAGAAAGAATTAACATATAATTATGCATACATATATTAGAGCCAATTTTCCTTAGCAACAGTCAGACTTCTAATCCCAACTTAACAAAACAAAGGAGTGTCGTCTTTCTAATTTTCGTTTTTTTTTTAACTTATAAATTATCATACCATCCTCAAGTGCGATAGTTATGGACCCACCCAGTGGCTATTTCCTATCTCTTTACTTCTAATGAGACACTCCTAAAATCATCTGCAGGATACTACATAGATTAGCATGCATAAGGATCATGTGAATGAGCTTCCTCACATGCCCTACGTTCTTGAAAAAATCATATGTTACTCCTCAAATATGTCTCCTGAAAATTAGCTTCTTGTTCCAGTTGGATTGGGAAATCCAACAATTCCACTTCATCGCATATTCATAAAGATATAAATTGAACATATACTTTGAAAAGAATTCAAGACAACACAGGACATTTCAGGCATTAAAGTAACGACACAAGCAGAAATGGAATCATCAACAACATCAAAGCATCATTCATTTGTTCTTTTATCACTTCCCTTTTTTTTAGCCATTTTAGTTGTATTTTTATCATCCATATACTTTCTTTTACTTTTATCCATTATTTGTATTTATCTTTGCTTAACCTCTTTCACTCTTTGATTATGATATTATTAATGATCTCTAGAAGACTAGAATAATGTTGGATCATTTTCTCTAAATTTGATATCAGATTCCATATGGGAATGTTATGCCAGACATGTGTAGTATCATTATACTTTTTATTTACAATTTTTTATTCAATTAAAAGCAATTGATTACAGACTACATTTTATGCTATTTGTCAAGTATCTATATTATTGTGTATTATAAATGGAAAAAATAAAAAAATAAGCGTTAAAAATTGTATGAGATCATATTGATTAAGGCATCATTTATAGTCATTTACTGAATGATTCCCATGCATAACGGTCACATGTTGTCACGTTTGTTTGCACTGATTTACACATGTGGTGCATAAATCAGAAGTGAAAATGGTGTGCAAACATGACCATTTACACACCAAGATTTTTCACACAAAAAGGCGCTTGTACAGTGAGTAAAACCATGATCTTTTTCACTTATGGGGCCCATCAAAGACCTTTATTTTTCTTAATTCCAATGAGCTCCATATTTGTGATCCAAACCATTCAATTTGTTTATTGAACTTATAAACTCCATGACTTTAAATCTGATCGATCATCTTAAATCTTCCTAGGTTTTGAGTAATTTGTGAAAAAGTCTCAACCTATAAATCTAATTTTCTAGACTTTTGTCGGCCCTCGACCCGTTCGATGTTATTATATTAACGGTAAAACACAAAGATGTAAAGTTTCATATCTTGATTCTTCATGGATTTTGAGAAATTTGTGAAAAGCGTCCAAAAAAAATCCAAATAAATCTAAAACCATTTTATATAAAATGATGATTTTGACAATTATGTTAGTATGTTTCACATGTGTAACACTTGTACATCTAACATTTGCTTGGATATAAAACCCATTTCCCTACACATGCATGTTTTGTACTAAAATTATTACATCGCGATAAATCCAACAGCTAAAAGAAGAAAAACCTTTCGTTGATGTGCTTGTGGGGAGTAAGTGAACTCAGTTGTCAACAGATTGATCAAAGCCACGATCCTTCTATGATCTCCAACAGCAGCCAGCTGCTTCACTATCCCTTCAATCTACATTTGTGAGAATTTCACAAAACCTTAAAGATCATAGTCCAATTACAGATAGAGATGAACAAAACAGGGGAGAAGAGAGCGCGAAATCACCTCGCGCGCTGCATTCTTCCGTTTCTCATATAGCTTATCAGAAAGGTTCCGAAGAACAGATGCAGGAACTATTGAAAGAGCATCCACCATTGGAAGAAACCACTGGAAAATCAATAGCTCTTCAGAGTCGAAGCATCAAATCACTTCGTTTTTTTTTTTAAGAATCCTCCATTGGAAGAAACCACAAACCATCAGAAGATGAAGATACAAAAGTAGATAGCATTTCAAAATCTCCAAATAGCATCAGCCATTGAAAGAAACGGGAAATCTCAAGATCCGAAGATCGAGAAGAGCTATTTGAATCGAAGATCGTAGGAAGAGATTAGAAGAAGGAATCGAGCTTAATAGCTACAAAGACAAGAAGTTGAGAAACCCTAGGTGGTGTTTGTTTTGGTGTCTTCTATACGAAGATCGAGAGAGAGAGCGTGAGGAGACTTTTTGGGATTGAAGGGTAAGATCACGAGAAATCTATCTCCACTGACTGCAAGAGCTTCTGGATAATATATGTACTCTCTCTTTTGTCTCTTTCTGGATTTTGGTTATGGCGGTTACAGTCGTTGCTCGTGAAGTTGACCGCTTTTCTTTCTAAAAGAGCGGGGTTTTTTTTTTTTTTTTTTAATGTACAACCCTAGGGTTTTTAGGATTTGTAAATTAGGCCCTAATTTTTTTTAATACCTTTTATGACGGTTACCATGAGGTTTGTGTTGAATTTTTATAAAAAAATGTCAATTTTGCCTTTATATCTACTAAATAAAAATGAGTTTGTCATTATTTAGAAAAATGTTTTATTTTATCGAGAGTCTCAATGCACGTGCGCTCTCTCTCTTGCATGTGAAGTCTAATTATGTATTTTAAAACTGTCATTGATTTAATGGTAGATTGTACATGGATTAGATCAATTGTATAAATTATTAGTACAAGTGTTGGTTGTTATTGTAATTTGTAATTGATTTGGACTTAATGAAATGGGCCCCGTATACATAAAAATGGAGTTATATAGAGTTATTTTCTCTCGTTAAGTGTATCATATTAATTGTTAATTATATAAGCTTTAGAGAAAAATAAATCCAAGCCTTTTAATATCATGCATATAGGAATAAAGATATAGGAAAAAGTATCATTTCACTCTAAAAATTTATCGGTCGGAAGGCTCATGATTTGAGGACATGAGAGCTATTAAAATGAAAAAGAAGAGGCCTATTTACAAATACTAAAGTAAAAGGGGTCTATTTACAAATTTTAGAGATCTTAGAGAGGTATATACAAAAAACTCATTTTATAATTTAATGCTCAACTATGATCTCACTGTTCTATTATCTGATTGGAAAAGGGAAGGAAATGTTAGGTTTCCAAGATTGCAAATGACCTCTAGACTTCTTCCCTTTTTTTTTTTTTTTTTTTTTTTTTGAGAGAATACATTTAAATTCAAGTTAAAGCTAAACTAACATGTAAATTATGGTTAAAGTTAAACTAAGCTCCCCTCGCTTGGCACGTAGAAGAGAGATAAGGAGTAAAGGATATAAGCTAGCGAAATGATAAAATATTGAGTTTGTTTGGATTTTTATAATTAGGTGGGGATGGGTTATTCATTTATTATATTTCTTTTGTTTAATTTCTCTTAAAAAGGAGGTTGCTTGATAGGTAATGTTTTAATGCTCGCCTTTTATTCTTTTTCAAGTTTTAATACCTTAAGTTGTTTTTGTTTGCATAAAAATATATAGAAATTGAATACTCACGAATTCATGGTCCAATGAGCTCAACCGAAAGATTGTTAAAGAGGCAAAGTGTAGATGATATGAGGTTTTATATTTAAAAAAATGACATATTAGGGGTTTATATATAAAAAAAAGGGCATATTAGATAATACATTCCAACCTAGCCAAACACCTATTTCCCCCTAATCTACAAGATTATATAATAAAATCTTCTAAAGTATCAATTTTTCCAAACACCCCCTCAATCTGAGAAAATTTGTGAGAACATCTGAAAATTGATTGATAATTTTAGGAGGAGGATGCTTAATCTCATTTGTAATTTCTACTCAATTTATTATATATCCCGTGGACGCACACCTGTATCAATTAATGTATCAACAACCTTCACTTCACGGCTTCACCAATATCATCACGAGCCCATGCAGACATTGTCATTCTGTCACACTCATATCCTTAACCCAACCCCATGGATTTCCTACTTTTAGCTTAAAAAGTGCATGGCCAGTTAAAAAGCACAGCAGTGGACTGACCATGAGTAATGACCGCGACCCAACCCAAACCTGACCAGTTGTTTTTAGCTGGTTCGGTTCTTTTTGACATGTCTAATCCCTTTTTTTTTATTTCATTTTTTATCCTATCGAGGGTTCCTAAAGGGTTGGACGAATCATTTCGAGCCCAAAGGAAAGTCGGGTAAATTTCCTTGTAGCCCCAATGTGATAGTGCAATTTCAAACCCACAACTTTCGGGTGCAAACCGTGGTCCTAGACCAACTGAGCTACCCCTTGGGGTTTTTAATCCGATTGTGAGATTGGGTTGACAGTGTCTCCATCAATGCTTTTCGACTTTCCAACTTAAAACAACCCAGAATGCGTGGCAGCCGTGGCCGGACCTATATACATAGATTCGGTGCAGTCACCTCCGTCGATCCAGTGTTATAAATGAACAATTCACCAAACTTTATTTTATATGGTGGGACCACTTTTAATAGCCAGTAAAATCTAGAATCCCCTTCTTCTGTTATATATATATATATATATATATATATATATATATTTATCTTTTTCTAAATTTCTCTAAAGATAAGTGTACATGTGTTTGGAATCCATGCTGAGAGATGGATTAGTGCCAAATGACATTGATGATTTTTCATCCAAGCGAAGATGTACAAGGCTCTCCTCTTAACATCCCGTTCTTCACAAAGTTATGTTGGCTTTTAGGATGTTGCACTTGCACAGCGGGCATGTTGGGGTGATCCGAAGCCATCTACTGATGCACACAGCATGGAAGTGATGGTTGCAGGGAAGACATTGCAGCTCTGTCCCATCTTCATATGCAGTGAGGCAAATACAACATTCCTGCAATAGGAGGCAATATAAGACAAAGGAAACAGAATCAAGAAAAAGTACCCTTTATTTTGAATGAACAAACATGCCATCCAATCTAGCTGATTATCAGGAGTCCAGGGTCCTCTGTGTTTTGCTCATTCTTCCTGTGAGTGAAGGTAGTGGAGCATACTGTTAAGGACTTTAAGTCTACATCAGACTTACAGCTCATTTTTTCATTTTTTGGTAGAAAGAGTTACAGCTCTTCTAACTTATATTTTCTCTCCTTCCATTGCGTTTTACTCTAATGGCTCCAGGATGGTCTATTAATACAACCCATGTAACCACTTTAACCGTATTGTAACCATCTTAGCTATTTAAGACCAGGCAACACATGACGGGGAGAGTGAAGAAAGCAATAAAACAAAGTTGTTTAATTCAAACCCCAAGCATGGCATCAGAGTTGTAAGGCTGATGTGGACGTAGAGTCCTCAATAACTTGTATGGTATGTTGTCATAGTTTACTCCAAATCTAATGATGAGTATAACATTGAGCATGTGATTAACACAATCTTATGCATTATTAATCATATGCATTAATCACATTACTAATCATATGCTCGACTTTACTGTGGGACAAACTCCTATTGGAGTAAACTTGGAGGACATACCATACAAGGGGAGGCTGCACATTTTGAGCGGTTTTAATTTTCAATAGTCAGGCCCCACTGTGGAGTTCCACTGCTTTAGTGACGGGAAGCATGAGTGAAACACTTGAGGATCCAAAGTCAAATATCAAATGCCAGTGCAGGGGAAAACAATACTTGGACTCAAGAAGCATGAGGCCAATCCACTGGTAGCTCACTTGGTGAGGCACCTCCTTTCCATAGAAAAAGCCAAGGATCAATCCCCGGCTGTAGCACTAATGGTGAGGGACTTGTGTGTGTGTGGGTGTGTGAGTACTTACCTTACCAAAAACAAAAAACTATACTACCCTCAATCAAGCATACACATTGGGCCGTGGCTGCATATACAAGTGTGGGACTGTGAGTGTCCATTTAATAGAGGAATTTCAGGCACAAGCATTAAAAAAATAAATCATGATTGTGAACCACCTTGTAGTACCCACCTTGATGCAAGCCAATTGGCAGAGGTAAGGAGGATGGAGAGATCATATCATGGATTTAGGATTGGGAAGAAAATCAACCCAGTTACATGATCTTGGTTTCCCCTTTTCTTCCCTTCTTTAAGTTAGAAATCTTGGTTTCTTGGCAAATGGATAAATGGATAGAGAAAGTTCATGCTTTAACTAGGGAGAGGTGGTTTGTCTTCAATCATATTCATGTGAAAGAAGTTCTAACAAAGTCACGCAGATAAATGGTGTAAGAAAGAGCCAGCTGATGGGCCTTCCTATTTGATAATGTGCGATGCTAATAATATTTAGTTAACTTCCTCTGTAGAATTTATCTAGCCTTTTCTAAACATATACATACAGACGTCACCATTTCAATTTAACAAAAAAAAAAAAAAAAAAACAGAGAGAGTGGTGCAGCAGCCAAAGAAAGAAAGGTATACAAGAAAACCCAAGAAGGGAGCCCCATGACCCATCACAGGTCTCACATTATGGTAGTTGGTAGAAAAATTTATGGTGTTTTGTGCACAGTATCACTTGGGTTGGGGTTCAGTTTTCTGATGTTAATTCAAAAGTCCTATCCTAGATGGAAGTTATG
Source organism: Cinnamomum chago (assembly GCA_038049695.1). Taxonomy (NCBI): domain Eukaryota; kingdom Viridiplantae; phylum Streptophyta; class Magnoliopsida; order Laurales; family Lauraceae; genus Cinnamomum; species Cinnamomum chago. Next base: position 24,818,562 of record CP142453.1, on the reverse strand, counting down.
TTTATGCGTTAGTTGATCCCACTTTCCAGTTGTTAGTTGCCTATACAAGTTATTTGGCAGTATCCTAGTTAGTGTATAAGTTACTATACTTTGTTTTAGCCATATATTTTGGTCAAATATTGTCCACGAAGAGGTATGCTGTCCTTTCCTTTTGGTAAAGGCTTTGAAAAATTTAAAAAGAATTGGCAAGCTTCAAAAAGACTTCCACATCTTTATATCCGAGTCCGGTGAAACAGGGAAACACTATTTCAGCCAATCCACATTCGCCACTTGTATAAAATTCCTGATTTCATACATTACAGCAGAAAACACAAAACAATAAATGAATGCATTTTATACAAGTGGCAAATATGGATTGGTTGAAACATTATTTCCCTGTTTCAACGAAACAGTGTTTCCCTGTTTGGACTCCTTTAAATCCATATCAGACAAAACTACTGGAATACAATGAGAATTCACCTCTTTGTTTTTGCAACCCAAGCATTTGGTGAAGACTTCTACTCCCTCCTCTGGTGCGGACCCCAAAGGAAAACCCTAGGTGCTTAGGCCCCCACCCACTCTCCAGCATCTGGCAAAAGAGTCCAATTTTTTTTCTATTCCAAATTTTTTTGTTCTAGTTATTTATTTTAATTGGAGATGTGACTTGAACCCACAACCTCAAGATTGCAATGGTGACCACCTTCCACCATGCCACAAGCTCTTGTTAAATTACATTTTCTGTTTCACTCCCACCATTTTCTTATGGAAGTTTCATATAACGCAATTGAATAATTCTTTTGCAGTAATTGATTATAATAGATCCACACATATTATGGAAATTTATGGTTTGATGAAGATTCTCATAAAAACTGAAAAACTTATTGAATACATCATTAAATGGAAAGAAAAAAAAAAGTTACCGCATCCTCATGTAAAAGAGCACGTTTATTTGCTGGGTCCGTAATGGTTGGCGCAATGGGAATCATAGATCCTGCTCTTGCAGAAGCTTTTTCTCCATTGCCACAAGTCTGCTTGAATCTGTATCTTTGAAGGATGCGAAGATCAGCATCTGATGCACCTTCCTGCCAACTCACTCAGAAGTGATGGACCTATTAAAAACGATAAGCTGTTCGAAAGCTACTCTTACTTTGTGTACTATAGTACTCTCTGTTCATACGGTCATACCTGGTGAGAAACAGCATATAGAATTGCAGTAAAGCAAAGCAAACAGCAGCAGAGTGCAATCCCTACCACGCATGCCAAAGCAACACGGAAAACATCGAATGCCAAAAGTATTATGGCCAACCTGCAGAAACTCATTGTGAAAGTACAGAAACTTTTTAGCAACAATTTGCATGCAAATGCACTTCTACACAGATAAAAGAAGCCAAGAAGATCCTTTAGGAAGCACATGCTAACATGGATGTGTGGAATTGTAAGAAAAGACACAGGAATGAATTACATAGAAGGAAACTTATTGGTAGATCCAATAGAAGAAAAAACTCATGAATTGTTTGAGATGGTTTGGTAATATACTGAACAATTCAAAAGCAGCCACTTTACAATGTCATGAAGGGTTACCAGTTCAAAGAACATCAGAAGATTGAGACAAGTAAAGCCCTTGAATTTAATCTATCGTGTGAAGTTTGAATATGACTTTACATAGGGTTGAGTAAAAGGAATTCATTGAGTCGCCTTAGGTGGAACAAGACTTCAAATGCAATGATAATGCTTGAGAGAAACAAGCAAATCTCACAAGCAAAAGCATAACTTTTTTGGGTATAGTAGGAATAAAGTAACTTGATCACTCTCATATCCCTATACAAACACAGCTCATTGTTTGATGACCTGGGCCATTGATCTGATTGGCAGATTAATGAAGAGGGGCCATGGTTAAGTTGTCCAGACAATTGCTCTTACAGGGCTGACCAATGATGATGGATGGCTCAATTGTTTCGTAGAGTGGGTTGTCCTAATTCCAAAACATCAGAATGGCAAAGTGCAAGCAACTATCCAGAAATCATGTGAAAAAGTAGAATTTAACATCTGCAAGTGTGGGAGATTTCTGAGGCATTATCCCTTCCACAAGAGGCTCCATCAAATCAACGATTCAGACCATAAAATCATGCTCTGAGATGATCCATAACTGGGTTGGTTCAGGCCAAGGTCCAGCCATGACAATTAAATATCTTTAAACAAAATAGATGCCTTTTAGTCATCTAAAGAAAAGTTCAAGTAGTTAAATCCTTAAGAATAATATTTGAAAAAAGAAAAAGAAAAAAACATAATTTGTCAAAAAGAAGCTTAAATCTATGGCATTGTTCAGTTGAAAATTTACAGATTGTTGGTAGCCTAACCAGCAGAGTCGAGGAGCATTCTGCAAGAGAGTTGCTCCACCGGAGACCACCCAATAAAAGCCAACTATCCACCAGAGAAAGGATGCCATTGTATTAATTGATTCACATCATTTAGCAACACTGAGCACCACATCAATATCAATTGAGTGAGAATGAGGCAATGGAATAATACAAAATCATTCATAGATTAAATTCTTCTAAATATTTGAACAGATTTCATTCAAAAGAGAGCAAAAAGGTCACACTTATAATCATGAGAAAATTTCTAATGTCTTGATGCTAGTTGATGCAGTAGCCAATGGCCCCAACCCATCCATTTCAACCTCTCATCTTGGGCCCGGCTCACATATTCTATCATATTTAGAGTTTTTATTATATTTTAAGTTGTTTTTAAATTAGATGTTTTAATCCTGGCCATCAATGTGTTTGGATGGTCCAGGTTAGTTTTAAGTTTATGTTTTCTCCTATCTAGGTGATGTAAAGCCTCCTTGGCTAGGGAGTTGAGTTAATGATTAATGAAAATTTTTACGAGTGATTTTGAGGTTTCCTGAATTCTCTCTTCTTCCTTGCCCGTGATGGGGAGTTAAGCGTGAGGCCAGCTATCTAGGCAAAAGACTGACCTATCCCTTCCACCCTCCATCTCTACCTGCCCCGCATATGGTACCCCACTTTGCATCACTAGCTAATCACAACTAGCTAGACAAAGAACGCGATGAACCTAATACAATAGGACTACTGCAACCAGATGCTTTGGAAGAGAGTTGTTAATAATAAAAAATCCTTGTCAGAGCTTGGAGATTGCTTGATGTGGGACTTCTGATTGATGGCAAAGATCAAGGGTGTGCAGCCCTGATTCCCTTGAGATCTTATCGAGCAATAATCTGCACAGCCTTCTGATCAATAGTTTGTGTGGCCTTTCCCTTTCAAAGTATGGATGTCTCTTGAGCCACCTAGAGTTTAAGGCATTGATTTGGACATCCACCTTGAATACAACCCTAAACCCTTCATAATCTAGAAAAGGAAAAGAGCTTTGTCATCTCAAATATATGTTTCACGGGCGGGTCAATGGAAAAATCTGTGACCATTTATTTCTTCAATGAATTGTGGCCTGTGTCATTTGGTCCCTTTTCTAACCACTTTTCATTTTCACATTGCTTTTCCCTCTTTATTTCCATCCCTCATGGATGAGCATTTTGCAAATCCATTTCATAAGACGAAGCAAGTTCTATGGAAAAATACCACCTTTAGCGATCACTTTGGGAGTTTGGAAGGAAAGGAATAGGAGGAATTTTGATGGAAAGAATTTTGAAATTATGCTTGGATCATGCACTGGGGCTGAAAGCAGATGAATATAAAGCCATTTTAGATAGTGATTTGGACAACAAATGGATGTGATTTTGAACAGAAGAAGGCTCATGATGAGCACATATAGAATTGTTGATTTTCTTCGTAAATTGGGTGTGTGACAACTAAATTCAGATGGGAGTGTATAGGGACAACCCGGGTTCATCCACAATGGGTATAACACTGAAAAATAATAAGGAAAGAGTTGAGGCTGACAAGTGCGAGAGTTGGAAGGTGTCAATTGTCACAACCATGAGGCAGCATGTTCAGATGGTGTTACCTATCATGTGTGTGTGTGTGTGTGTGTGTGAGAGAGAGAGAGAGAGAGAGAGAGAGAGAGAGAGAGAGAGAGAGAGAGAGAGAGAGAGAGATCTGAACTGGAGTTGAAGAGTTCTGTATAACCAAAACTGCTCACCTATACGTGAATCATAGGAACCATGCAATTCAAGCACTGAACAATACAAAAATTTTCGAGCTAACTGGTTTTCTAAGCACCAACTAATGTAAATTTCAACAAGAAAAAAGAAGAATTAGAGTTTAAAAGTTTAAATTTTACTAGTTTCATTCTTGAAACTTTAGAGATGTAGTTTTTGGTGGTTAGTTCCATGTATGTTTTCTTCTAATCTTTTTAATAAAGCTCACTGCTACTAATAAAAAAAAAAGTGTAGAAATGTAACTATAGATTGTTGAACCAATATGTTTTATTTTTCTTATTTTAAAATATCTTATTGTGTTCATTTTTTTTACTTCTTAAATATATTTTTCGGATAAATCTTTTCAGTTATTTAGTATAATGTTATGATGTCACAGTTAGACCAGAATGAATCAATAAAGCCTTAACCTTCATCAATTTAATAGACAATCTGGCGTTTAAAGCATTGCTTGAAAGAAAAAAGGGGGCTGCTCTGCTTTGCATTTCCTCTCAGGATTTCCATATTTGGAACTACTCTTCCCATAATAACATCATATTTTTGAATTTACCTTGCAGGTCTACTTTAATTGTTAAAGACTATCAGAGAACCAAAAAGGGTAGATAATTCATTAATAATAAAATAAATTTATGAAATGTAAAACCTTTCACGAGAGGTAAATCAATAATACTCACAGTTATATTGCTGCCGCAATCAGTTGTCGTCATTGTCATCTTCATCATCTTAATGTCATTGGCATCATCTTAGCCTCATCTCATCAAGTTGGGTCAGCTGGCTTTCTTCTAAGATACCACTAATAAAAGATCTCATCTTCATACAACGATATGATTGCATCAAAAAGAGATTCCTACATACTTCGATCCATACCGTATGATATTATGAACCACAAATCAACTTGGAAAGAAGAAATGAACAAATTAGGACCTTAAACTTATGCAATGAGGCTTCACAACCCAATATAACAATGTCAAGGGGAGCTCTTTTAGTAACCATCTTTTAAACAACTAATTCTATTTTCAGTTAATGAGGATAGAAAGATGTGGTTGTTCATTGCACAAAGTAACAGATATTTTCCATTGGAAAGAATTGACACCAATGTCATCTCAACTCCCATGGATGAAACATTCTCCAATTAGAGATCTTTCAGCCAGTGAATGTGAATTGCCAGATCATTCTGTTAACCACTTTCTTTTCTTAACCCTCAAAAGACTCTAATCAGATGTCCAGCCTGCGATCCTGTCATGTTTCATACTTGTGTTAAAGATCAACAACTTCCATATTTATTGCATCAGCCAGTCACAATACAAATGGGTATTGAGTAATATTCAGTAGTAAGAACGTAAATAAATACTAATAGCAGGAAAGCTCACGCTCAAAGCACAAGCATGTAGATATGGGTGGTAGCTGATCAATGAGAAAAGGGAAATTTAATCCAATTGCATCTCAGTTTTGGCCTAATTAACCACAACTTCCGACAGTATAAAGAATTATTTTTCAGTGCTAAATTTTTTATTATTTATTATGTATTTATTTTTTCCGACATGTCCCTAGCCAGCCGAGCATAGTTAGTCTTTTGGTCAAAATCAATTGATATCCTGAAAATTGGATATGATTGCCTGTCTTATCTACTCGAACTGGAACCACTACATGGTGACATACAGTTGAATGAAACCACTAACCTTTATAACCATGTGACTCAAATATTCGAACCATCTAAACCAGCCAATTCTTTAAAAAGAAAACCACAAGAAGTTCATAAGACAAGAGGTTCTAGCATCTATGATGCACGGATACGTCTAAATGGGCAATGAATCGTGTTGTATCATATCTGTTACTCCACTTTTTATGTGAAAAATATGTGTCCCTGCCGTGCTTATTGTGTGTCCCTATCATATCCATGCCGTATTTGGGCATCATACTCTACCATGCCACAAGAAGGACAACAGACCAATAAAAAAAAATTAAAGGGAATGAAGGGGGAAAAAATAAAGGCAACATCTTTCTATCAAATGGGCTACAACCTACAAGTGAAGATTCAGAAGGAGCCTTCAAAGAATCTATATGGGAAATGATTATTATCATCCTGGGAAGTTAAATCCTATAAAGGAAAGTGTCACTCCCATCTGCATCTCATTTTATATTTGTCACTCCTAGCCTCTTTAATACTCCAATTAACCCCCCATAGTGTGAATTCCTAAGACTTCAATAACAAGACAAAATGCCTCCATTAAATGTAAAGGGGATGTTTTACTAAAACATTCATTTAATAAAAAAATTTGTTTGATACAGGATGATTTGAGAAAAAGTCATATGCACCAACCTTGACTGTATTAAGGCAGGGTGCTATGCTACTACTAGACCACCCATGATTCTACTCCTCCTTCTTATATAAATTATAAAAAAAAAAGTGTATCAAGGATAGAACTACTCAATGGGTTAAAATCTGAAGGTGATTTTAAACAGTATACATAGATCAAGTTGATTATGATGATGAATTTAATTCATAAATTAGAGCTCATAGACAAGGATAAGGCTTAAATGATGTTCAACAAAAGGAAAAAAAATTGCACCAGCCGGGAATCGAACCCGGGTCTGTACCGTGGCAGGGTACTATTCTACCACTAGACCACTGGTGCTATTGATTAAAATATCTAAATAAATTGTAAAAGTGTGCAGCATAGGTAGAGTTACTCATGGGGTGAAATTTTAAAGGGATTTTTTAAGGATGATGATGACAGCATTGAAAAAAATATATATAGAAGTCATACTTTAGTGTGACAGCTTTCTTTTACAGTTGACTACCAATTTAAAGCATGGCTGTCAAGTTCAAAAGTAGAACTTATGAAACCAATCCAAAATAGATAAAATAATGCGTTAATTATGATGCTGATGATTGATATATAATCAATAGAAGTTCAAAAGTAGAACTTGAAAAAACCAATCCAAAATAGATAAAATAAGGCGTTGATGATGAAGATGATACTTAATTAGTAGAATTATTTAAAAATAAAATAAAATATACCAAACCTAAAATTGATATGCACCAGCCGGGAATCGAACCCGGGTCTGTACCGTGGCAGGGTACTATTCTACCACTAGACCACTGGTGCTCTTGATTATACTCTCTCATAAACAAACTATAACATTTGTAGTGTAGATTACGCAATTCACTCTACACCTATGGTGTTGAGTGCTTGAGTTTCTTTGTGTGGCAACTCTACTAATGGAGTCAAGTAAAGTATAGCCCCCATTTCTCAAAAAAAAAAAAAAAAAGTCACATAAAAAAGTACTTTAATTCAAATTTTTCGCCATATTATTAAAAAAAAAAGTCATAAAGCAATCTCCTATCTCTACTAAAAAATAAAAAAATAAAAAACTACACTTTTCTATGCAAAAAGTCAAAAAATATTCATAACAAACAACTAAAAATAAAATACCATCATACCTTATTTATATATTATTCTTTCTTCAAAATAATATTTTCTTCACTCTACTCCATTAATAAAGCCCCCAAATAGACCCTAGGGATACGGGTGTAAAACAGGTTGTGCCAGTTGGCGGCCCATCCCATGCCATGCTAGGCCACAGGGGGTTGGCCCAGCAAGGCCCGCGGCATGACATTTGTTGTGTCATAGTAGGCCATGACAGCCCACATGCCCCTCATTTTTTTTAATTCTTTTTATTGTTTTTATGTAAATTGAAACTTAAAAGGGACTTTATTCCCAAACATAAATAAAGTTGAAATTACTAAAATAAATGCACAAACAATGATGCTAATTTATAAATGATAAATAAAACTTGAATTATTTTATATTCCTTGAAATAAAGTTTACAACAACTTTGATGATAATTCTCAATTTCAAATAAAATTTACAAGTTTGATGATAAAGGAGGGGAGATGAGGTCACCCTGGCCCAACACGGCCTGCCTATTGGCCGTGCCGAACTTGGGTGGCCTAGCCCAATTTATACCCCTATCCATTAATTATATGGAAACTAACTCAGAAGTTAAAAAGGTGGTAAACTAAACCCTTAACGGGGGGGTTCGAGTGGTCTAGTTGGTTAATTAGTGAGAATTTACTCAATCCAAACCCAATCCATTTAATGGTTGTATTACAATTTGACAATTGTCAGCCAACCGCACCACAACTAAAATCAAAGGTTGGAAAACTCGTGACTTGATCTCAATTCGTCCAATGCAAAATATATGACCCAGATAGAGTCTCAACACGGAGGCTCGAAAGAGTCATCTTTTTTATAATAATTTAAGAAATATTTAAAAATGAATCAAATACTTATAAACATAAATCTACATTTATTTACATGCATATATGATCATCAATTCAAATCAATAAATTTATATATGCCAAAAAAAAAAAATACTATAACAAAAAACTAAAAGAAAAAAAAAATATGGCATATTACCTAATTTGTTAGTCCACTCCAAATATAGAATGTAAAAGTTCAAATATAGGTCTCAAATTACATTCCCACCATCGTTTTAAATTTCCTCTCCCCAAACCTTTTGCATAATTACTGGAAAAATAAACATTAATCGTTTAATATCAGATCTACTAATTAAATCATTCGGAATACAAATAACTTATTAAAATGAGGTGATTCGACCGAGTCTCTGCTGTATTTAACTTATTCTTTAGGAAAAACGACTCGGGAGAGTCTAACTCGGATAATTTTCCAGCCTTGCTAAAAACAAGGTCTTCCAGGTTAGGCTGGGGGTGAGGGTCCCAAATTGGCACACCTAAACCAAATGTCAGGGTTCTAGTGTGGTGCAATATTATAAGGAATCATAAATTGTATTTCCTGTTTCTCTACATTCCATCCCCCAATCATTATCAAAATTTACCACAATCAATATATTGAAGAAATGAGCAACCCCACCTGACCCGATTACCAATTTCCATCCAACATGCATGCAAAAAGGATTGTGATTTGGGGAACTACATCCAAACTGAACTCGAGAAACAGAACAAGGAAAAAGAAAGAAAAACAGTGAAGAGGAAGGGATTGCTCACAGAACGGTAATGGAGTTGTATTGTAAATCGAACATGATCTTTCTAAATCCGAATCCTTCCTCGGCACCTGATAATTTGAGAACTCCAAGTAACGTACAAGGAAGAGAGAGAGAGAGAGAGGAATTCGGAATTCCATCGCAATGGCTTCTTGATCTTGGGAAAACCCTAGAGTGGACGAAGAACCTCTGGGAAATGCAGCGCAAATGTGGAATTTGATTCCATCGGTCTTCTCAACTCCCTGCTTTAAAAGAAGGTCACCGAATTACTGTGTGATTCGCGCCAAATACCCGACGCAACCGAGGCAGGAAATTTAGCGAGTGGGTATTTAAATGGGAGAATTTCAAAAAAGTCCTTTAACTTTCGGCCTTATTTCAGAAAAGAAAACGAGTTTTAAAACTTTTCAATTTAGTACATAAGTATTTCGGGGACTTTTCAATTAAGGACACCCATCTATTTAAAGTTATTTTTAGACAATTTTTTTCTTTTTTTAAATACCCAAATTACCCTTTATTGAAATAAAATTCTCTTTCACTTCTTCTATATTCTCCTTATTTTCCTCGCCGATATTTTTACGGTGATCAAGGACACCCAGTATTTCCACAGCGATTAGATGCATGTAATGGCTGCCAAAACCATGTCATGGCTTTAAATGAAGGGTAATTTGGGTATTTTCAAAATATTGAGGAAAAAGTCATTAGAAAATGCTTTTAAATGGCCAGATGTCCTTAATTAAAAATTTACTGAAAAGCTTAGGGACTAATTTGTAAAGTTTCAAAACTTGTGTCCTTTTTTAAAGTAAAGCAAAAATTTAAAGCCATATTTGAAATTTTCTCTATTTAAATAAGGTCCGGATTTTGGTCAACTATGTTTAGGTCTGTAAAATTTGGGTCGGATTTTAGGTCCGTGATTTTCATAGTTGAGTTCATATGCAAATTTGGGTCTCTCTTCATGCTAATGCCAAAAATTTCATGTAACAGCCTATATATTGGTTCCGAAGATGTTTGGATTTGTCAATTGTCAAAGGTAGACTTCACACACAGCATATATTTTGATTCTGAAGTTGTTTGGATTTTCCAATGTCAAAGGTAGACTTCATATTTTTATATCTGGGTCGAATGATGGCCTTATTTTAAGAAAATATAAAATATAAAAGAGAAGTTGGAACGAGTTCCAAAACCAAATTCCTGAACTCTTATTAGAATCGGCTATGAACAAGGGAACACAATCCAAGCCGGAACCGAACCCAAAGCTGGAACCCTGCCTTACAAAATGGCTCTGGTTCTAAATGTGGGTCCCACATTATAATTTCTAAAGGTGGATCTCACAATATAATTCTCAGAAATTGGCTTATATTCTAATTTCTAAAAGGTGGAACCCATGCTGTAATTTTTAAAGGAAGACGCCAGACAACAATTCCTAACAAGTGAGGCCATGATATAATTCTTAAAAGCCTGATTCTTTGCTGAAATTCCTGGAATTCTTGTTTGGAGAATTCCTAAATTCCCAAACATAGTGTAATTTATGAATGCTCTTTTGGATTTGAGCATCTATGAATTCCACCAAAATGCAAAGGGAGTGGAATTTATGTATTTCCAAAGGTCAAAAGAGACCTTTCATGTGGTTGGAATCTAGAAATGCTAGTGAAGAAATATGGAATTTAGAAATTCCAAGAGATAGTGTGTCACATCATGTCCAAGAATTCCTGGAGAAATTCCACCAAAAAAACAAGGCCTAAAATGGTTTCATGTGGTAATTCCAAAGGTTAGACCCCTTATTCACAATCACGAAAGGTGGGCTCACATAATTCCTATAAATGTGGGCCCCACATCCTAATTCCTAGCGGGTATTTTAATTTATTTATCTTTCTAAAGGTGAGCTCCATGTATAGCAATTTCTAAGGTGGGTCTTATGTTCACAATCACAAAAGGCTGGATTATACTACAATGCATAAAAGTGTAATTTCAATATGGAATTCTCAAAGCCATGAAATAAGGGATTTATAAAAATCCAGGATACATGAAATTCTTAAGCAGAAATTCCAAAATGAGTGAGAGAAAGAATTGACAAAATTCAAGAGCTAGCATTCCAAAATCTCAGCATTTGAAATTTATGGACAACAATCAAACATGAATTCTAAAAATTCTAGCAAAGAAAATAAGCCCTAAGAAGGCTAGATTTGGAATTCCACTAATCAAACGGAGAACCTCAAATGTCTTGTAGATGGCAACTTTACATTGCTGTTAGGAATTCCAAGCAAAAACTCCTTCAAATGAATGCCCCCTAAATTTATCATAATTTCATGCATTCAAGTGGGCCCCACAACTTTTTCAACGCTAATTCATGGGATTTAATAAGCATGAATCCCAAATTTGACAATCATCCCATGATTATGGAAAATTCGGCACCACCCATGCAACTTCATATAATGGCCAGGATTTGAGAAAGAAAAACACTCTGAGGGCCCCTCAAAACATTACCTCTTTTGATTGCACCATTTCAATTTTTCCTACAAAGACATTTCTCACAAACTACATATACTACCTTAATCTTTAACCAACAAGTAGAATCAAGAAATGATCCATGATTGTTATACGGAGAAGGAGAGGGGCCTCACCACTTAGCTATTAGCGGATTGGCCTTTTGGGTCTGTTTGTTTGCATAGAATTTAAATATATATATATATATGGAAAGTTTCAAGTGCATACATCTCTCACCATAGGGTGAGACATGAAGACAAGAAAGTGTACCTGTAAACCCTAGGCCCACTAGAGACCCATGACTAGGGTGTTTTTCAATTTATTTCATGGTAATTATTTTAATAGAAATTTAATTATTATTATGATTATTACATGTATTTAATCCATTATTTTCATGTATTTAATTATGACTCCATGCATTTTATTTTAATGTCCATGCACTTCACTTTCTTCATTTCCATCAATTATTATTCATTCTTATGTTGCTAATTAAAGTGTCATTTTAATTAGATTTTATTTTTATAATTAATGCTTAAATCCAATTTAGCGGACCCTCACACATTATTAAAATAATAAAATAATAATATCAATTAATGCTAATTTCGGAAAGTTCTTATAGATGGTGTGTTTAGGGCCCCCACTTTGACTTGTGCCAAGTGGAGGATGATGTGGCACTTTGTTTCCGTCCTCTTTACTTTCCATTATATTAATTTCAAATTTCAAACTTAATTGGAAACCCTATAATTAATTGTTAATCATTAATCTAATTGAGGAATTGGGGCACTAAATTATCCCTAATTGGTTTGACCTAACTATAATTGAGAGAATGAATATTTCTCTCCAAATTGGACACCCCTTGATTAGTTGCAAATGGAGATGATTGGGGATCTATGGAGAATAATGTAGGGCTAGGATCTTTAGAAAAATTAAATGGAGGGGTAGGATAGACTACATATCTAATCAAGGGAATGTAATTAGATTTAGTTCCTTAAAGAGATGGAGTGATTAGATTCTTTTAGTTAGGACTATTTCCCATTCACATCGTGTGATGTTTTAGAATTAGAGAGATATATATATATAGAGAGAGAGAGAGAGAAGGAGAGAAAGAGGAAGTGGACGTGTGGCTTAAGGGAAGAAAGAAAAAGGAAGAAAGAGAGAGAAGAGAGAAGGAAGAAGCTTGCTTGGAGGTGGACTTCTTTGAGGTAGGTTTCTTTTCATTTTCTTTCATATTTTATTATTTATTTTCTTTCACCATTTTCTTCCCTCTTCCATATTTATTGATGGCCATTAATGGTGTTTTAGCACCATGATGAAGCAACCTATGTCATTGTCTTTACTGAAATTGACCAAAGGAAGAGGGGATCCAAGTTCATGGTTTCGATTATTGATTAGGCTTGGGTCATCACCAATGTTTGGATAGGAAAATGGTGAAATCTTAATTTATGGTTTAGATGTATTTTGGGGACTAGATTTTTTAAAGATTATATTTATTTTGTGCTTTTTTTTAATAAGTCATTAGAGTTAGATTTTTGGTTTTAATGATCATATAGTTTAATAATTATCGTATTTCATCTTTTTCTAAAATCTATTTTTTTTATGAAAGAAATTGTTATGCTTTTAGCCATTTTATTGTAATCTAGTTTATTTTAAAGATCCATATCATGAGAAAATAAAAAGGGATAAAAAAAAGGGGGATTTTGGATATCCTAAATATTCATGATAAAGGAAAGATATTTTTGAACCCTTGAATTTGACAAATCAACGGTTGGATCGAACCCAAAAGTTCTAGGGATATTCTCATCTATATATGCAAAGTTTTTAATAGTTTGGATCTTTGAAATAACTAAAAATCGAGGGTTTTAATTAAACTTTTTGTTTCTGTTTTAATCATTATTTTAGGTGTTGGCTCATTGAGACCCTTTTTGGGTTAACTGGTTTGACTCTATATAACCCGGTGCACCAATTGTAGATCTTGGGTTAGATATTAATTTTGGAATAAATATGAATAAATTCCAGCAATCATAAGGTTCTGTTTTAATGATTTTAAGGTGCTGGAATGGTGGATTTAAATCTAAATGAGTCTTAGTTTAATGGACTAAGCCCAAAACCTAACCCTAGTGCATCAATTGATCACATATGGACAAATTGTAACGTTATAATTTTCTGTTATTTATATGCTAAATTTAATTAAAGGACCAAATTAAATTATTATTACTTGTTTAAATGAATTAGGAAGTGTGGTCACACCCTTGGCCAAGTTGGAAGCCATTTTGGCTAGACTTGTTGACTAGTCTAGTTGGTTATGCTAGGTCTATGTGTTATGGTGGCTAAAATAGGTTTTTATGAATTAAATGGGGCCATAACCAGTAGCTATATACTTTAATTAAGTCGCTGGTCAGTAGGTTAAATCCCTTTATTAGTGGAGATTAATAGGCCCGAATAAATATTTAAAGGGGTCATAGCCATCAAACCTAGACTAGGGGTAATTGGCTAGTTGGTTAGTTAGTGTGGGTATGGTTTAGTGACTGATGTGTCATGCTTAATTCCTCCTTATGCTACTGTTAGGTGTTGTTATGGACCTTAGGACACTTTATAAATCATGTGGACCCCACCTTAAAACATAAGATTTAATAATTAATAAACTTAGAATGTTAAATGGCTAGATTAGGTTCCCTAGTGAACCTTGGTGGGTTAGTTTTCACTTAGATGATTAATTGGTTAAGAAATTGGATTTTGTTGATTCTAAAACATGGTTAATGACTAAGATTTAAATAATTAGTGTTTAATAATTATAATTTATTTTTGCAGCATAATTCACATTGTAAGACCCTTTTTCTCAAGTGGTTAGTAAAGCTCCATATAAGGCAAGTTTCAATTACTTTCTAAAATTGTATATACGTAATTGGTGATATGGTAATAGTGTTATGGACATTATGGTATGTTGCCTAGCATTCAAATTATGAAAATTTCTATATGTTGTCGTCTATGGCAAGTTTTGCATAATGTGCTATTTATGGAAAGTTTATATGGCATTTTTTTAATATTGAAAAATGTATGATAATACCCTCATGTGTTGATGATAAATGATTGTAACACCCACTCCATAAAATATTAATTAATAATATTGATCGAAAGGGATGAACCATAAGAGTGCATATGGAAGCCAAGTGGCATGGGACATTTGAGGATAAGTATGCATATAATATGCTTCATTCCAATTAGGTCTAAACTAATTAAATTAAATGAAATGTTAGAAAACAAACGAAAGTAGGGACCCCAGTTCCACAGCCCCACTACGTTGTATAACCCCCACGGGAAGACGTCTTACTGTATGGTGGTCCAGTGCAGTGTAGTGATTAGTGATCGGTTACCTATAACGGGTATTCCGAAAATGACCTTTGTCTTGGAGGGGTTAAATTCTGAGACACTTCGTAGATGGGTGCACTGTTGGATTGGTCAGTGACACAAAGACCCAACCTAGTGTAGGGATTGATATTTTGTAATGATTTTTTAAGTGAGTGATTTACCAATATGGAAGGGAATGTCTCAAAGTATTATAATGGCCAAGTGGCAAGTGAATAGTGCTAAGTGTAGTGTATTGTCACATGGGTTCTAATGAATGGTTCAAATGTAGTGTTGGGACCCTAAATTCCATATCAGGAAGTGACTTATATTGTATGACATTTCAAGAAATGTTGGTGCCCCAATATTTATTTTATGAAATATTGCCATTATGGTAATGTCATGTCATTTATTGCTTATCATATGTACATCCTCATTTTCTTATACCTCTTATAATATATGTTTTGGTTTGTAATTGTTATCTTGCGGAGTACCGTTGTGCTCATTACATTCCACCACCACAGATGATGTGCAGGAGAGTGAGGATGTACAAGACCCAGGGATTGAGGGTGAAGAGGAATACGAGCCTGTGCCACAGTATGGCTATGACGATGCCATTCTGGATGGTCAAAATGAAGATATTTAAATTATGAGAATTTATGACATTAAGTTTAATTATGCCTAAGACTTTATTAGTTTATTTTGGGATTGATGTATTTATTTAATTTTCGTACTTGGTTTATTTGGTTATGATCTTGGCTTACCTGATATAGGGCTGGGCAATGTGGTTTACGCATAATTATTAGTAAAAAAAAAATTAATAATTTGGCCCACTATTTGAACAATTGAGTGGCCTTAGATGACTGGGTTATCTAGCATCACGTCGGATCCATGTTATCGGATCTTGGGGCGTGACAGTACCTCACCCTATGTACTTGAAAAGTAACTTTTGTACTTGAAAATTCTCAATTAGGGAAGTGTCCCTCACCTTATGGTGAGGGATTGATACACTTGAAACTTCCCTTATATTTATATATATATATATATATATATGTGTGTGTGTGTGTGTGTGTACCCCAATAAAGCATTAATAAAAATGATGATGTCGGATTCGTTTCCCATCTCCCCTCGATACATTTTCCATTTTAAGCGGACATTATTCAATGGTCATTTTTGGATATTAAAATTTATTTCTTCAATTTTAACTATTTTAAAATTGAATTTTTTAGAATTACTAGATATTCAATTACAAGAAAAAAAAAATGGGCCATATGCTTTTTTTTTTTCCTTCTTGGTCTAAATGAGATCCTTTCTCCCAAAAAGAAATTGGGTAAAAGTCAATTCTATCAACTTGGTGAATTGCCAACCGTTTCAAAGGCCCTAATGATCAGATGATCCCTAATGATCAAATGTACAGTTAAAGGCAAACGCAGATAAGTTTGTCATTCTGTGCGGTAGAAAGTAATGATTAAGCCCCTAATTATTGTTGTTTAATTTTGACTTGTAATACCATCAGATGTATAATTCGTTTCCTAGAAACAGATACAACGAATCTGATCACCCCTTTCTGATATCAGCATGAGGGCGGGGGTTGAGATGTTACAGTCAGGAGTCTCATTCAGATTGTCATGACAAAGTAAGTATTATCATTGACATTCATGTAGCATGGATAATGATATTTACAAAGCAATCTTCTTCTTCTAATGAAAACGATGCACACATCTTTATCCCATTTCCATCAAAGAGAGCAGCATCTTTGGTTCCTTACTGCAAATATATTTCTGGTCACATCTCCTTTGCACCCAGGGTCCTGGAATGGCATTGCGTCATGTAAAATTCTTGAATTTCCTTCAAATGAAAGTACACACAGGTGAAATTAAACACTTTGCTTCAAGATAGGGGTACTGCTCTGGTGGGCCTCAACCCCAGAAGTGTATAGCTCATTTAATTTCCTTTTTTCTCAGAAAAAGATATCACTAAGCTGTCAAATGACAAAAAAAAAAAAAAAAAAAAGGTTTAAACATATATAGATAAGAAGGACATGAGATATCTACCCAACCATTTGATCCTGACCTTTAGTTTTAAATCATTAAAGTTTTACTTACCTAGCAGTTGTTTTATAATAAAACTTTACAGTGAATAATGTTTGAGATAATATAAAATTTATGCTTGTGCAATTTATGGGAGGCGGTTTGTATGTGAAAGGATTGAATTGACATTGCTAAGAAAATAATGTACTCTAGAAAAGGGCATTTTGTAGAATTTTCACAATATATTTTCTAGAGCTTTTTATGGTGCATTCCGTGGAGGTTAAGTTTTTTTCCACGCCTAGATTGGGTGCACATGGAGCTTAGCGAAAGGTAGTCTGCAGAGGCGTGCACCTGAACACGAGGCTCCTGGGGTGTCTTTCATGAAGAACATCGTGAGGACACCCTTTTTTCAGCACGTGGGACCTCTCATGATCAATTCAATTCCCTCACTTCTAGTGCCCCGTGATTTGGAACGAGTGAATTAGGCATTTATCCACTTGTTACTCGCCATTGGATTGAGATCCTAAACAAATAAAGCTTTTTAAAACCAATAAATTTGAAATCATTATTCAAGGGGTTGGGATGATTTAATAGAGTTGAGATTTTGCAGACATATAAAGTCAGGTCGATGACGTACTTTTGAGTACTCCTCACCTTCCCCTAAATTAGCATGGCCTACAAGAGAGTCTGCATGTAGGGCCCGCATGGAGGGTCCATAGGTGAGCACATCTATATATTATATAGCATCTAATTAGGATTTTCTCCCATAATAATTGAAAATCTCAGGCCGCTCTTGGGCGGGAGTTTAACTGGTGACAATTCTGATATGTATGGTTATTCAAGTATTCAGGCATAGTTTATTGCCAAAAGTTTGAGACTAAGCCCAATTTCTTTTGTCTTCAAAACGAAGATTGTTACCAACGCAGGCTTTAACTGTATCCTTATGCAGGCCAAGACACGGGCTGCTTGGCCTACCCAGGTTTCAGTAGACCATTTCACAGGAACTAGCTAACTGGCCCAACTACAATCCTCTCCATTAAATCACATGTGGCCAGGGTATGAAAATCTACAATTCCATCGCATCTTAAAATTCTCATTGATTGGTTTTTGAGCACTGATCTCTTCTGCTTTACAGCGATGATATCTAATTGGTGCAGTGTTCCTACATCAGGTTGGTTCCACAAGATGGATCATTCATATACATGTCTACTCATAACTCGACATACCATAGAGATAAAGGTCGATGTATATAAAAAAAAAATAGAGAGAGAGAGAGAGAGAGAATCTGGTGTGGGGTCCAGTCCTTCCAAACATTTTGACTGTATGTGTTTGTATATCCTGTTAATGAAAGTGGGAGGAGGTGGGTCTGAGATGGGGGTTTGGGTGGTGAAAGGTTATTTTATATTCAGTCATAGACATGGTTTCAAGGGACCCTCCTGAAATTCTGGCTTGGAAACCACGCGTGGATGCATGTGCTCTCTCGCTACCCATTTTTGCTGCCAACCAGCTATAGATTCTTCAAGGAATAGCAACCTTCCCACACCACCTCCTCTCCCCTCCCTCTTGCCTTAACCTTTTGGCTACATGGGTCCCACCCTGTTAGAGCACACCATCTCATAGACCAAGTGGGCTCCATCTCTTCAGATGATGCCAATATATCATGTCAAAGGGGGGGTTCTCCTGTCAGCCTGGGTGTGAGGTAAGTGGGATGTCATATGTGTATTATGCCATTATCTTCTTCCTTCGACTTTGTTTTCCTTCATGTATGAGCTAACATCAGCTGATCGACTCAATGGCGGTTGCTTTGGGGTTTGAGCTTGTCCCCTTGGAAGGGCATTATTATGTAATTGCTGAGTGGGTGAGGGCACTCAGGGTACACCTCTCTTGTGCATTTTATATTTTCCTGCTCCTTGTAGTCCTTTTGTTCTTTAATTAAAGTCTTTGTAATCGATTAAAAAAAAAGTGCATTATATAGGAGTAGTAAACTAGATTGATATGGTGAACCAAATATCACTTGGGGCTAGTTAAATATTATTTGTTTGTACAGATCTACATATGGATTTATGCCATTAGTGATTAAAAATGAAGATAGATGAAAAGTGAATCAAAGAGAATATGTAAAATGAATACTCGACAATCACTCTATTAATTCAGATTCTAGAAAAGATAAGGTCTCATCTACAATACTACCTTACAACAATCACTCTATTATATCCAACGCAGAGAAAATGCAAATATAATTTTTTATCCTTTTAAGTGCAAACATACTAATCGGTTGCTTCTCTAGACCCAAAAGTTTGGAGTGCTTCCCTTTTTCTTTCCATGGTAGGCCCCGCCAGTTGAAAATAAAAATCCATCATGTATGTGTTATCGCCATTGTTAGAAAAGGGTAGCCGCCAGGAACCCTAGATACTGCGTACAGATCACTGCGAATAAAAATTATACATACGAGATCTCTTTTATTTGATCTCGGTCTTACAGCAACCCGGAAATCTCAAGATCTTCTATTGTATTCCTCTATACTTGAATTCGCACCATGGTGTGGGCCTCTTCTGCGAATTCTCTTTGCTCTTTAAAAAACAAAAACGAGATCCTAGTACAATAAGGACTTTAATAAGGAAATAAGGATAAGCTTCTTATGGAAACATGAAACTCTAATTCGACCCAAATTAAAATCCTAGTTCCATAAATTACAATTCAATCCACTAAAGAATTATAATTGCACTCCTGCCCTTATTCTCAAAATAATATTTTGAGCTTCTTATTATTAAATGCTTATTAATCTCCCCACGTTAAGATTTTAGATATTCATCGATTAAATAATTACTGACATCTATATTTAATCAATATATTTATAATTCCTTGAGACCTTACACTTAACTTATTTAATATGTTGGACACAAAGTCCACCTACAGGGTTTGACATAATCAAAACTTAAAAGCTTCACCAAGGGGATATCAGCAATCCCTATTACAGGACGTGGATTCCGTCAATAAACTAATATGCACCATTCCGTCAATAAACTAATATGCACCATACACGTAGTGTAGTCATCCAATTTATTGAAATTATTGACCCATAAAAGATCTCACTCCTTCGTAAATCAAAATGTCAAACACTAAATGTATGTGTCTATTATTTATGTCGAGATTAAAAGTACAAACATTCACAACCATTTCGATGTTAATCATCTTATATAGTCTGTATAAAGACAATAAACAAAAAAACAGTCATGTTCAATACACACAAAGCGTACTAGCATAATGAGTCGAAACTATACCGTTTCTCGTAGTCAAGACGACCCCGCTGAAACATCATGGTACAATCGTACCGATGGTGTGTCCAAATCTATCTAGATTGTGAACAACAACTTATATTCTACAAGAACTGACAAATAAGTCTTCCATGTATAAGTAGAACTCTACACACCAACTTGTCTACTTTATAAAATAAAAGACACACACATGCATAATAATTAACAATGCAACCATTTGCCCATACAAAATCTCAGTTAGATGAGAAAACAAACTATACTAATAAGTGAATCAGTCAAAGACAAATACATAAAAGTATGTTTTTAGTATAAATTCCCAACAGGCATAAAATGGTGTTAATCACATTATTAATTTTTTGTTCAATCTCATATGGAGTAGCCTTTAGTTTATTTTAATAACGTACAGTTGGTCCGATGCAAGATTTAGGGTCACCTGCTTTTGGGGATGGTGGAGAATAAAAATCTTATGCATTCAAGTGTAAGATGTCCCATAGGAGAAAGTTTCGACAATTGTGAATGCATAAAATTGTGATTTAGACATTATTAATTGAGTCTGCATCCCCTGTTTCTACCAAAAAAATAATGTTTCATCCAATTCACATTCGCCACCTATATAACATCTTATGCATGTTGATGCAACCTCTAAATTGCTTCGTGGGAATGAAAAAGTCAAGGACAAAATTTTATACAGGCGGCAAATGTGGATTGGATGAAACAATATTTTCCTATTTTGTAGAAACAGGAGATCCGAACTCTTATTAATAATATGTTCAATTTTATGGTGGGATTAATTTATATTTTTATAAAATCTAACAACACACTTAAAAGCGGGTATATACATTAAGTTTTAATTTTGATAGGTGGGGCCACTATAGAGTTTCACTCCCCCACTCACACAAGTGTAAGCACAAGGATTTGAACTCAAAAAATATCTAAGCAATTATCAGATGGGCCTCATCTAACTAGTATATATGTAGCCCAAATGTATTTTTTAAAGATTTTTTTTCCTGGAATGTGGGACTCGAACATAATAAATGCACACACCATGTGAGCTATTGGTTGGTAAAAACTCGTCTTTTATTCATGTCCATATTGTGTGGGCCTGTTTGTCTGTTATGAAATAGAATAAAAATAGTGCTAAATAAAATCTAACCGTTATATTTTTAAATTCAAAAATATACTTGCTTGAGATTTCAAACAACAAATAAGGATAACTTACTTTTCTTTTCTTTTCCATAGCAAACAAACACACCCAGGTTGAAAACTTACATACCACGAATAGTAATGTCAACATATATAAAAAGGTAATTCCGTATTTTCTAGAGTCCATATCCCTCTGTTTCACTTTCAGCCTATCCCGGAGCACCACCAATATAAAATATCATGTCACTAATCGCACCCTTTTAGTTGCACCCTAGGTAGGTATTGTTAGAACCACAACCTTTCCCATTGGTTCCGGTTCGTTCGTCCCCGTAACATTTAACAAAACTCCTCGCAACAGAATTGAATGTAAAGAGATGAGCTGTTTACAGCCACTCCTATAACTCCTTTCAAGGATTGATCTCTGGCAGCCGACAGGGCCTTCTCCCCTCTCCTGGCAACTAGGCCAAGTTAGCAAAGAAAAAAAAAAAAGGAAGTTTCTCAGCTCTCACTGAAATGACGAAAAGATCTTTGTAGTGTTGTAAACCAAAAGAAAAGGAACCTGTTCTTGTCCTTAATCCTTTTATATTGTCCTTTGGCAATTGGCAAGCATTTCTTTTTGGCTACAGCGCATACAAACATGTAAATTTGTGGAAACTGATGTTACAATCCAGAAACGTGCAACACAGTTCTATGAACAGAACTGTTCATCTAAAAATTGATCCACAAAGTTGGAAAGATTCTAACCACACGATTAAGACTTAGCAAAATGGGGTCAGTCAGTGAGGTTCGTGTGTCACGTGACTCGGCCAATAATGAAGTTTACCAGATGAAATGCTCCATTGCTGATGGTGGTGGGCCACTACACAAAATGACCCCCAACCAACAGACCGCAGTCCCACCAACCACAATATCTGGGCTACAACCTTACAATAATGCCATTGTTTCTATTTCTGTTGGGCAAAACAAGAACGTCACCCTCTTTTGTACACTTGAAATGAAATGCACTTATTCATTTTGCGTTTGAATTCTTAGGGCACGTGTGAGCAGTCAGGTTTGCATGAGGAATGGCAAGGAAAAGTGGGATGCTTTTTCTAGTTTGGTTTTTTCATCATTGGGTCCTAATGAGCTCAATTTTATGTGATTTCACATAAAAAGGGTCCACTTGGATGTGTGATGATCATGGAAGTCCATTAGATGAAAAGATCTATATAAGACGTATCTATATGCAAAGTTTTGACCCTAATACTTCATCATAACTAGGGTAGCAAACGGGATGGTTCCGGATCGGAACAATAGTAGATCCGAACCCGTTTTTAAATAACGTTTCCAGTTTCGGATCCAGTTTTGAATCGGAACTTGTTTTGTTGGTTACAGACCCACCTTCAATAAGAAAATCCGGATCCGATTCTTGAACTGGATCCACTTAGAGGACTTGAATCTAGTTTCAAAATCAATTCTAATTTCTCTTTATTGTTCATTTTTTCTTCAAATAAGCATATCATTCAACTTATAACCGTACATCAAGCCTATAACATCCAGTATTATACATAAGAATGTAAAAAAAAAGTTGGTAGTACAAATTGCAATATCAAAAACTCATATGCTGGTCCCGGGTCGGAATCTATATGGACCAAGAACCAGATTCGTTTATTAATCGGAACCTAAATTAGGTTCTGGAACCGGACCCATTTATGAATTGAAACCTAATATAGATTCTAGGCCCGATTTTTTGCGGGTCGGAACTTCCGGGTAATTGGAGAATCGAATACCCGTTTGTAATCTTAATCATAACCTTTTGATCCATGGTCCTAAAATTTAATTGTTTAGATGCGTCATTTTATTATAGAATCAATCCAATTGTGAGGAAAAGTTAGATGAGTGCCAAATTGGACTTGGGACTATACATGGAGAGGAAAGCATTGCATGTCAAAAAAAACTATTTTATTGAAGGTGAGCCCATGAAAAAGGAAAAAAGGAGAAGCCGAAAAGAAGGCATTTTTAAAGTAAGGCATTTTAACCCTTCCCCATATATGTGAACTTGAAGGCTGAGCTGACTGAGTCTCAAAAGAGTCGACCGAGTCTTGACTCTGGATCGATTTGGGCGGGTCTGACCTGATTTTTGAAATGCATTCTAACGTTCAACTATTCGAACAAATACAAAGTACAAAGTACAAACAGCCTTTCAAAAGATCTTCAAACTTTGCATTCATTAGAAAAGTGGCCATGGTGACATGCATGGTCCCACCAAATATGCTGAGTGTGGTCGAAACGTCTCTACCTTACTCTGGACTTTGGAGTGCAGCGAGCAATCTCACGATTGGCTACTTTTGGGAATATATAGCCCAAATTTATCCAACCAGCAGGAAATCATATTTTGGAAAAGGCCTGGGATCATGTGGCCTTCATGGGGACCGGGCGAATATTCGGTCTCCAAAATCGGTCCAACTAACATGACTGTTATATTTTCAGCATGTTACGGGTCCCACGTCAGATCAAATAAGATTGATGCCAACAGAAAATACAATCTCATTTAATATAAGACTTGATCTGATCCCACTAATAAGACTCCCAATAAAATTAGTGGATGTGGATTTCTTAGCGAAGAGGTCTCTAGTAAATGTGACTCTTCGAGACTTGTCTATATAAGATAAGGGAGACCTAAGGTTGATATTATTCTCAGAGGCAAAAAGATCCGCGGAACTTTCCAATCGTCAGAATGCACATAGATCTCTGGCCGCATGTCGGAGTCTCCATAACCTAATCCTTCGCAACCATGGAACACTTGTATGGTTATGAGCAGCTATTACACTTTGCACGCACCCCAATTCACCACCAGCTCTCTCAAGTCTCAATTCCTTTCTGTTGTTTGAATAAAAAGAAAATGAGCTTCAAAGCCTTATCCTGTTTTGACCATTGGGCCCACCTATGATAAACCACCACACCTGCCCTTGTAAATCGCTGATGTAACATATCAACAATATAGCACAGATATGACCACTGTCACCGTTGAATTGAATTGTGATAATTAAAAAAGTGCACAAAGGTCTATTTAGAGTGAGAATGTTATGTAAATTGCTATATGCAGTTCAACTCTTGGTCACCACTTACATGAATGTCTATCAATGAGAAGAGTCATATCAAAAGGTCTCCTATGCATTAGGGGAGTAAAAAGGTCAACCCGACCAAATTAACTTGGTCTTTGATTTAACAGTCTTAAGCTTTAATGGCAAATTATTCGTAGAATTTTTTTGAGATTCAATTAAATAGTTAGTGAAAGTACAATGGCCGTAAAATTAAGCCTCCTACCGGAGCATATGATGATAATATTACTAGAAAAGGCTGGTCCATAGTAGAACATTTTCCCCATTTAGAGGTGATATTTGACAACCTGTAATCTTCACCATACCATCTCATATGTGAAGTATCATAGATTTTGGAATCCCTTTAGGTGGGCCCCATATAAATTGGGGTGAGTTTTTTAAGACAGCTTGGGTTATTTGTAGTAATGATGACTTATATAATAGTTATGGAACAAGAGAAGGAGATAAAAATATTTTTAAGCTTGTAAGAATAAGGAATTATATCATGTCAAATGTATTAAAGAGCAGTGACCAAAATATTCTAATGAATGACAACAATATCAAATAGAGGTTGAGGGGATATTTTAGTAAATTTTTAAATGAAGACCGTATATGAGAAGTAAGAATAAGAGAAGATGCTTCGTCAGTAGAATATATACTTTTTTGTAGAATTAGGATGATGGAAGTGAATAAATCATTTAAACAAATAAAGATAGAAAAAGTTATAGCCATAAATAAGATTTTGATAGAGATTTGGAAATATTCAAGAGAAGTTAGGGAGATTTGGTTAGTAAGGTTATTCATTAAGGTATTAATGTTTTTATCAGATTCTCTTTCATAAACATTCTCATACAAAGGTGGATTTCTTATAGATTCTCTTAAAATACTAATTATAAATTATTTTCTATTAGATAGGGGCAGAAACTCTCATTTTGAGATAGGGGAGATTTTGAGAATTTAGTTCTAAAAAACTCCCCTATTTGAAAAGGGGAGTTTCTGCCTCAATTTAATTACCAATAATTTATTAGTATTTTAAGAGAATCTATAAGATGTTCACATTCATAGGAGAATGTATAAGAGAGAGAACATGATATGTGTGTCATTGATAGCATGTGTTGTAACACATTTATTAGTATGTTCCCATGACCATAAATTCATTGTCTCAAGATTTGGCTCGTGATCGATTAAAAGGAGAAACAAAATTCATGTAGTTGACCAAACATATATAGTTGCGATAAGACATTGATGATGATTATTATAATGAAGTAAAAAGCTGATTTGAAGCGCAAGCTAATTGAGATTTGCTTACTAGGGCTTGAGATCATGCTCAACTTGATGTTTCATGTGTGCCTAGTTCGATCTAACGTTGTTTGATTTAGGTGGGCTTGAGCTGAACGTCCTGTGAAGGAGCTCAGCTTATATATATACTTGAGTTTTCTAAACATATTCTTATGAGTATTTTATTATAATGATTTTTGGCTTTTAATCATACAAGAGATCGATATTTATTTTGAACAGTTTAGACATATATAAAATGATCAGCCACAATTTAAAGCACTCATCTCATGGACTCTACAATGTGCTGAGTTACTTGAAAAATAAAAGCCAAATCTATCCCAAGGCATTGAATGTACTTTCATAAACTTTCAGTGAAGATATCTACCTCTGAAATTATGATATTAAGAGATTGTACTTCTCATGAGAAAATTCTCTATCAGATGCATTATCTGAATTACTCCTCGATCTATGAATTCAACCGTTCAAAATTATAGCCCACACATTGTCATGGGGCTACCTCTAAACCGTACCATTCAAAATCATGTGTTACTTTACATACCGAAGCTAGTCCAAATTTAATTGTTTTGGTGTTAGGTTAAATTTCCTGTATATATTATGGGTTATCTCAACATTTAAGTCTGTTGAACACTCAGGCTTAGGGAGCGAGATACAACTATAATTTTGGGTAAGTCATAACTACAAATGAAAATGGATATCTTATTTTCTATTCGTTTCGGCCGGTTAAAAATCGACTTTGAGTCTTTATTTAAGCCTTGATAAGTAAATGAGCCTGGATCCCGGTCCACCTTAATTACAACCCATTGACGTGGAACTCACCATATTACCTTCAAGAATCTCTAAAAAAAAATTAGGTTTTTCCATATCATTATCTACTTAGACTATATCATTATGATAATTTCTATTTGTAATAAATCTAATGATGATAATCACAATAAATTTAATGGATTAGTCGACTTTTTTAAGATAAAAAAAGTGTCATATGAGCGGCTTGGATCAACTCACAGATCAAATCAGCACTGGGTTTTAAGAAAGAAAAAAAAGACTGCTGCAGGGACGGCCCCATTGTCGAATCTCCGCGGGTCCTCCATGCAATGCACATCAGCCGGATTGAAAAAATGAGCCTGAGGAATCCACCTGTACGGCTGAGATTGAAAACAACCAATCTGGATAAAAGCCATGATATCCCAAAAGTGCGTGGCATTGCCGTAATTCCCGACAGAGGGTTTCACTCGTCGCGGTTGGGCCGGGACCAGTGGCCCGATTAGCCGGGAGTTGTCTTTGTCTCCATCGTAACCGTTACAAAAAAAAAAGCACGAAACTTTCTCTAACTTGGCAAGTCATCTTGTCAAAGCATAACAACCATCTTGCCAGTAACAGGTGGTCCATCAGTGGGACCCACCATTCCAAATGGCGATTTGGATCACTCATTTCCTATATTTTGCATGGTATTAAATTTTTTTAAGAGTCTTAAAAGACATATATAGAGAAAGAAACAGTTTCATGAATGACCAACAACCAGTTTCTCATTTATGGAATATTTGTTTGCATTATATTAGATAGAACTTGAATACATATATAGGAATTCATTGGAAAATGAGGTCCATAATTCATTGGAAAATGAGGTGCATTCATGGATCGCCATTTATTAAAATCATGAGGTGTGGATGTTACAAGTAGAGTTGCAAATGAGATGGTTTCGAATCGTAATCATAATAGATTCGGACTTGGACCCGAACCCATTTCTAAATAATAGTTTCGTATCCGGTTTTGAATTGAAACCTGTTTTGTTGGTTCTGAACTCAGTTTCGATAAGATAACTCGGATCCAGTTCCACTTAGAAGAATTGAATATAGTTTCAAAATTAATTATATTTTCTCTTTATTATTTATTTTTCCTTAAAATAAACATATCATTCAACTTAAAACAGTGCATCAAATTACAACATCCAATATTATACATAAAAATGTTAAAAAGAAGTTGCTTTAAAGTACAAATTACAAATCAAAGACTCATATGCCGGGTCCACGGGTCGGAACCTGTATGGATCCGGAACTGGACCTATTTATCAATCGGAACCTAAACTAGGTTCCGGACCCGGACCTGTTTATGAATCGGAACCTAAAATAGATTTCAGATCCGATTTTTTATATGTCGAAACTTCCGGATAATCGGATAATCAAATACCCATTTGCAACCCTAGTTAGCAGGTGAGAGGTGAGGAATACGAGATAGTGTGGATGAGATATTGACTTTTTAAGAATTTGAATTATTAGAGTGATGGCTGTGTATGTTCTTGTGTATGTTCTTCTCATCTCCCCATATTCAATTTTCAATCAGGTGAGGGTCAGTTTTGAACCATTAGTTTTCATTTTTTTAACACTTAAATATATGAAATCCTATGTATTCAATTTTTACATATTATATGCAAACAAATAGACATTCGATGAAAAATAAATTTATGAGAGATGAAACCAAGCACTCAATTATCATCTTAGTAAATCAAGTTTGAAAAAAGTCATTTACCGGTCGCCTCTTTAATAATTTTGGTTTGAACCCAGTTTATCATAAATTATAATAATTTAATTCCATTCCAACAAGGCAATATATTCATAGGTCAATGGTGTTGGCACCTCAGTCTAAGAATAATTGCATAAGAATTGATTGTGGATAACGTAGGTTTTATCCCCTTTTTACATGCTCTTGGTCTGAAAACAAATCATATAATTAAGCTGGATTGAAATATTTTTTTTTATAAGTTTGGTTCCTCTGTCGTAGCTATTGCACGAGTATCATATAACACATTTCCATAACTCCATCAAGAGCCCACATAGAGACAATTCAGACTATTCAAGATAAATCACATCCTTTTTTGGTGATAAATCCCCTGAAACACATAGTTGAAAATGTGACTAGACATTGATGCGGCGTCAATCACGTTTCTATCAGGTGCTCAATCGAACTGTGGGATTCACTCTTATTGAGCAAAAATTAAAAAAAAAATGCCCTTGGAGGGGATAATATTCATTTCGAATGGTCCGAACTATCCTTTTGGGTCCCAAAATGGAGATTGGGGAATGTGTTACGTACCCTTTTTTAAATATTTTCTTATGGCCAATCTACACCCTCATTATTTATTCTGTCAGTCCTGTGGGCCCCAAAACTGCCAAGTTATGGTTTTTATTTATTTATTTAGAGCCTGTTTGAATAGATAGAGTAGAATGAAGTTAAATGAGCTTTAACAGTTTAAAATTTCAACTTTACATTGTTTGAATGAGTCTAGTTCGATAGATGAAATAATGTTGTGATCCACATGTATTTAGGGTATGTAATACTTCAATTTTTTTGAGTAAAAATGTACTATACTCCAAACTTCAATTTCAAAATAAACATCCAAATCGAATAAAGTGAAATATTTTATTTTAACTTCATTTTTCTTTCTCTTCACTCCACTTCACACGTGAAACCCCCTTCATTTCATTACGCTCCTCATTTATCCAAAGTGTTGGGTAAATGGAAGGATTTTTTTTTTTCCTCCAAGTACTACTTACACTACGCACTAGTAAAAATGACTTGTTTAGTTATTCTTCTTCATACAAAACAACTAATAAAGAAAAAGAAAATCAGCTTAGCACCTAAGCTTCTCTGCTCCAGTGCTCCCTCACTATTTTATCCTTCTTCCACACTCTTCTCTCTCTGTCTAGGCGTCCTGGTATTGCAATTGCAGAGAAGGAGAGAACAGAAATCATCCAAAAACGACTCAACGGTAAGAAAACGCTGCAGAAGCGAGGGACAAAAGGGGGAAAAGAAGCTCCAAATCTCTAACCCTAGAAAGAGGAAACAAAAAGAGACCAGTCTCGAAACCCTAATTTTGCAAATCGGAAGCGCTGAAAGCAAGGGCATTTTCCTGCTTCGGATGTGAAAAAGGATCAGATCCGCCATGGCCGATCTGACCGGCGACAGAGAGGGTTCTGCTACCGCGGCGGAGCTGGGCTATGGAAGCGCCAGCGGCGGCCGGAGCGAGATGGCGACGCCGCATCTGCTGACGGTCTCGGGATCGTTTAAGGGAGATGGGAAGGGGTCGAGGCGGCGGACGATGATTCGGCCGAGCTTGGATGCGGATGAGTTCATAAATCTGCTGCACGGGTCGGATCCGGTGAAGGTTGAGCTGAATCGGTTGGAGAATGAAGTCCGAGGTGGGAATGTAGTTCGATCTGGTGCTTTTTCTTTCTTCTTTTGTAGAAAGATTGGGTTTTGAAATGTGTTTTCTTGTGTTATTGGCAGATAAGGATCGGGAATTGGGGGAAGCTCAGGCGGAGATCAAGGCTTTGAAGCTGTCGGAACGCCTCAGAGAAAAGGCGGTCGAAGAGGTTGCTCATTTTTTTTTTTTTTTTTTTAAAGGCCTGTTTGGATCTCTCTAAATCGGCAGTGCTTTGGCTATTTTTGTCCAATTTTTGTGTGGATCCGGAGGAAGCAAGAATTGCTCTGCATCTGATCCCATTTCTTGCCTTATCCGAAGGACCACCGACACCAATCATTTGATTCTGAATGTTTCAGGCTGTGGATCGATTGAAGCATTCCCAAAACGGATTCGCCTGCTTAATTTTCTTTCCTATATTTGTTCTGAGCTGAAATTTTAGATATTTTGATATCCTGTTGTGATAAATTTTAAAATCCAATTTTTATAGTATATCTTGTTGGCTGGTTATTTTAGTTATATAATGGTATTAGGTTGTATCTGATCATGCTTTCCAAGATAATTTCTATGAATCTGCTTATGCTTTATTGTTATTTTTTAATTTCTGCCATGAAGTCCTATTAT
Organism: Cinnamomum chago; assembly: GCA_038049695.1. NCBI lineage: Eukaryota > Viridiplantae > Streptophyta > Magnoliopsida > Laurales > Lauraceae > Cinnamomum > Cinnamomum chago. The sequence continues at coordinate 24,787,954 of CP142453.1, read as the reverse complement.
TAGTTTAATTGGGCTATTTCATTTATTTTTTTTGGGTGGTGACATTGGGGTGTGTGTGTGTTGGTGCTTCAATTTCTTTCCTTCCGGTATTGATATCTCCGCTGAGATTATGCCCCTCTTGTAGGTTTTTTTTTTTAATAATAATTTCATATGAGCTAATTTTGTTGCTCAGTCTTATTTATTTATTTATTTTTTTAATGCTGGTGCCATTGTTACTATGAATCAGATTATACTTAGATTTGGTTCCAATTTCATGGTATCATAATTTATAGTACTCTGAATGCAATCCTTGCTGGACCATAACACAAAATTGGATAAGGAATCAAATGATTCCACAATCTCACTGCCCACAAACTTCAACCTCAGTAGAAGCAAGAAAGTGGGTCATAGACCCATTTGTGATGCAAAATACTCTAAAGTTGCAAAGTATGCACATGTCCTAGCTAAATAACCCCATGTGAATTAGACTTTAAGCTTCAAACTCACTCATGGAGAATCACTTAACTAGAGAAATGAACACTAGAATTTGCTCTTTCTTTCCTTTCATTGAGCTTCTATAGAATAGTACATGTAAATTCGTTATTGACACTACTGGGTGGTGAGGCATCTCCCTCCGTTGAAACAGCTAGGGATGGCTCCCCGGTTGTGTTGGTGAGCAGTGGCGGAACCCGAAAATATACCTTCGGTGGGCCAATAGGTAAATAAAAATTTCTCGGAGGGGCCAATGTAAAAAAACACTAAAATTTTCTATAAAGTTTTTTTTTTTTTTTTTTTGTGGGGGTGCGCGGGGGGTATTTGTAATTTTTTGTGCACTGCCAGCCCCTCCCTAGTGAGGGACTGCACTGGGTTAGTGTATGTGGGTGCGTGAGTATTTATGAGAGAAGAAAAAAATGTCACGATAATGTGAACTCATAACACTTTAAGATATGCACACATTCTCCTAACTCTCTAATTGTGCTTCAATCTTCCATAAGGCCTTTTTGATTCAGAACATGGAAATATTTACCAGTACCACATACTCACCTAAATATATTAACTGCACTCTAGTCTTCAAGAAGACTGTTTATTTTACTGTACAAACATTAACTTACTAACACATTTTTATAAGCGCATCAATTATACTACAATCTCCCATAAGGCATTTTGATCAATACATGCAGACATTGATGCAAACACATGAAATTAAGCAAACTACCTTAAACACCACCATTATTATGCAGGCGTCTCCAATGATGTGTTGGACAGCTTTAATTTGATAATGTGGATGGACCGTGATGAAATCCCTGACAGTGGGGTTCTTTTGATGATATGTTCGAAGATTGTTTTTTGATGGAAATTGTAACCTCATAGAACTGCATTATTCTAATAACTGGTCATTATCATCTTAGTGGTTCATTTTGTGTTAGTTCTGTTTTCCAAACTTTGTCCTCATTTCTTTGATTTGATCATCCACTTTGTAGATCCTAATCAATGTTGGTTGTGCCAAAGTATTGTTTGATATTTATTTCTTATGTAATTTAATGTTGGCTGTTTTATTCTGGGTTTATATATCCATGCTTCATATCTCCAGCAAATTTATGGATACTTATGTTCATTCTACCAGTCAGTGATTCTCTCTTATATTCTTTCATAAATTTGGCATTCTTTCTCCTTTAATATTTCCATGTTTTGGTTCTGTGATGAATGCACGGGCACTGTTTGTCGGTCTTTGTAATGCATTTATAGGCTTCCGGATTTAAGTTATTTATTTCTTGTAGTTTCATATGCCTTGGATTATAATCCAATTTGTTTAATTCACCTTTTCACCGTTTTTATTTTTATGTTTTTTTAAATGTGTTCTTCTGCACTGGGATGTACATTGACTATTTTTTTGGTGGTTTTGTTTCTCTTAGCTCACTGAGGAATTGGCAAAGGTTGATGAAAAGCTCAAATTAACCGAATCTCTTCTGGAAAACAAAGTATCGCTCAAAACTCCCTTCCTTCTACCATAAAAAAAAACTCCCTTCCTTATTCACATCTGCTTTGCTATTTCCATCTTGGGAGCTTGACTCATTTGATTAAAATAACCCTTCTGCAGAATCTAGAAATAAAGAAAATAAATGATGAGAAAAAAGCATCCATGGCTGCTCAATTCGCTGCAGAAGCAACTCTTCGTAGGGTTCATGCAGCTCAAAAGGATGATGATATGCCACCAATTGAAGCCATTCTTGCACCATTGGAAGCAGAGCTCAAGCTTGCAAGGCAGGAGGTTTGTGTTTTTTTGCTCTCTCTATCTCTATTCACTATATAATAGTGATATAAGCTATCTTCTCACAAATGTATAATGTAAGCTACCTTTTAACAAATATCCTGACTCCTCACTGCCTTTCTGTAGATTGCAAAGCTTCAGGATGACAACAAGGCGCTAGATCGCCTTACCAAATCAAAAGAAGCAGCTTTACTTGAAGCTGAAAGGACTGTTCAGATTGCCTTAGCAAAGGCCTCAATGGTGGATGATCTGCAAAACAAAAACCAAGAATTAGTGAAACAGATTGAAATCTGCCAGGTATTATGGCTCTTTGTTCCATTTGTTCCTTGATATTGTAAAAAGCTGGAAATAGAGGTTAAAGGTTTTGATGGTTTTTTTTTTTTTTTTAATTATAAATATGGTCTAGACGTTATGGCGAGCATGGTTTTTAACATGTTCATTTTGCCTGCATGCATTAGGAAGAAAACAAGATATTAGACAAAATGCATCGTCAAAAGGTTGCAGAGGTTGAAAAGCTCAGCCAAACTGTGAGAGAGCTAGAAGAGGCTGTCCTTCAGGGTGGTGCAGCTGCGAATGCTGTGAGGGATTACCAACGAAAAGTTCAGGAAATGAATGTAATATACCTGTCTTTCTTAAAAAGATATTGGATGGGAATTTCTTGAAATGTAATTATATTTTGCATGTGCTAGCTACATTCTATAATTCACTTTTGTGTTCCTTAGGAGGAGAGAAAAACCCTTGATAGGGAACTTGCCCGAGCAAAAGTTACAGCAAATAGGGTTGCTGTCGTTGTAGCAAATGAATGGAAAGATGCTAATGACAAAGTAATGCCTGTAAAACAGTGGCTTGAGGATAGAAGATTCTTGCAGGTATGCATGTATACAAAATCTTTACAAATACTGCTGTACATTTTCGGATTTTCCATTATTTGCTGAATTAAGCACATGGGTGTGTCTGTGTCTGTTGCTCCTTTTTATTTTTTTTATTTTTTTGCTTCTTTGTCACTTGTCACGCATTCTCGCTTTAACCTTTTCTACAGGGGGAAATGCAGCAGCTTCGAGAAAAACTTGCCATAGCAGAGCGTACTGCAAAATCTGAAGCTCAGTTGAAAGTGAGAATCTTATTTTACTTTGATGGATATCTGTGGTCCTTTTTAGTCATTTTTAACTGGATTATGTAATTACTAGAAATATAAATTTTTTCCTTTTAACTCAGGAAAAGTATCACTTGCGACTCAAAGTTTTGGAAGAGGGGTTGAAAGCATCCGTGAACGGTAATAACCGCACTACCTCTGAGGGCAGAAGTGTGAGCAATGGCCGTTCACGTAGGCAATCCCTGGGCGGTGCTGAAAATATCTCAAAGTTGACTTCTAATGGTCTTTTATCCAAGAGACCACCATCTTCCCAGTTCAGATCTTTAATTGCCAGTGGCACCAGTACAGTATTGAAGCATGCGAAAGGGACATCAAGGTCATTTGATGGTGGTACTAGGTCATTGGACAGGGGTAAAATCCTCTCAAATGGAACAGGATCTAATCATTCCTTAAATAATTCTTCTGAAGGAACTGGAGATGGGGAGACACCAAATTCTTGGAAGGATAGTGCAGATGAAAAGCCCATTGAGTTCTCCAATGTTGATACAGATGATTGTGTCTCCGGATTGTTATATGATATGCTGCAAAAAGAGGTCATAGCTTTGAGGAAAGCTGGGCATGAAAAAGATCAGAGCCTTAAAGACAAGGATGATGCAATTGAGGTCCATATTCTCTCTCTGTTCCTTTTGTCATGCTATTAATTTTAAGCATTTAACTTCTGTTATGGCCTTTTGTCTCCAGATGTTGGCAAAGAAGGTAGAAACGTTGACTAAAGCAATGGAAGTGGAGGCCAAGAAAATGAGGAGAGAAGTAGCTGCCATGGAGAAGGAAGTTGCTGCCATGCGCGTGGAAAAAGAGCATGAAAGTAGGGCTAGGAGGCTTGGTAATTCCAAGGGTCCTGTAAATAGTTCTCAGCTGCTTCCCGGGAGGTATGTAGGATCAATGCTTTGTCTCTACTGTAGCTAACGAATTAGACTGAAGGCTGAGAATTGCCATTTCTTTATTGATGAGTTAAGATTGGCATATTCATTTGTGGATCAATTGGTTTTAATAGTCAAATGTTTTGGCCTGCTAAAATTTGTTTCATCAAAATTTCTTCTAAATAAATTGAACCAATGCCTTTTGTACCATAGATTTTCTTTTCTTTTTTCCTCTTTTTAATCTTGAAGTTGGATTTTGTCTTAGAGACCTTTGGCTTCTCATGAAATGAAAGGGAAGGTCCAAATCTCTGTACTTTTCGTAAGATTCATAGTTGAATAGGCAGTGAGTCACTGATGCAGGATAGGGGACCCGCCAATGGGCCCAACCCAGTTATCATGTCCAAGCCTTTGGGCCCAACCCATTTATTTTATGTTATTTAGGCCTTTAATTGTGTTTTATGTTGCTTATTAGGATGTTTTAATCCTGGCCATCAGTGTGTTTGGATGATCCAAATTAGTCTTAGGGTTATTTATTTTCCTATATAATGATGTAAAGCCTCTTTGGCAAAGGAATGATTGATGATTAATGAAAATGAGTTTTCTTCGAGTTCTCCTCCAAGAAATCCCTAATGCCTCCTGAATTGGAGTTTGGTGAGAGCCCAATTTTTGAGTCTATTGAGCCCTACCTTGCTCATCTGACGTAATGCTTCCGGATTGGAGTTTGGTGAGAGCCCAATAAAAGGTATCATTTTCCCTATCTTTTCTATCTTCATCGCCCTCTCGCATCTCTACCTCCGCTGTCCGCACCACCGGCAACACAAGCACCTTTTGTCCTTGGGCACTATTTTGAGCTGCTTTGCATTCTTGAAAATACTTTATTTCTGTTTTGATAGTTTTGATCATTATTCAGCTGCTATTTTGGCAATGAAACAATGATGTGCTAGAAAATTTCTGTTCAAGATAAATTTGGCAGATTGCTAGCAAGGTTCTTATTTCATAATATGAAGCGTGAATTGTCTGTCATACTTCCGTCACTCTAGTCACATTGACACAACTTATGAAAGATCTCTCTCTCTCTCTCTCTCTCACACACACACACACATGATAGGTTCGCACTGTGAGACTCTTATGTGGTGTCCCCTTTTCTACCCAGCCGGGGTGCTAATGGGCTGCGCATTTTACTACTATAATACTTTTTCCCATTCAAACTTTCTCGTTGTTTTATGTAAGATATTTCTTCTACGAGTTGGTTTATGATATGAAAGGGTGTTTTTCTATTCAGCCACATTCTGGTGTTTGACAAGAATGCAGTCTACAATGGTGAGATATCAATATCAAAGGAAAGAAATGGTGTTTTCTACTAACTTCTGTACTGAATGAATTTATCCATTTGACAGAAATGAGGTCCATCTGGATGGTTAGGTTGGAGATTTTTGGGTGTCTTCCATCCACTGTCGCCAATTGCTGTAATTGTTCTAGATCACACAATGAATACTAGTGGAGATAAATATCCATGTACTATTCCCCTTTCAATCTGTTGAAAAAAAGAAGTCCTTAAATGTTGTAAAAAAGAAACAGGTCCCTCTTCTTTGTTCATGTGTTTTTGTTCCATGAATGTTAAGAAATTTAAAAGTACTAAGAAAAACCATAACCGGCACAAGAGTAATATGCCAATAATGAGTTAAAAACAACAAACCAGCAAAAAGGAAGAAGAAAAATAGCAGAGTGATGCAGGCCAGACCCATGATCCATGGATTGACCAAGTCCAATGGGGCCTAAGCCTACTAAAGCCCATTAAAGAAGATTTCCAGATCTTCCCGGCAGATTGTCATCTACGTCATTTCCTATTTTCTAGTAGTAGTTGGATTTTAGGGATAGTTATGAGAATAGTTGGAAAGTTTTATTTTATTTGATTTAGAGTTTATTTAATTAGAATTGTTTCCAAGAATAGATAAGAGCTTAGAGTCAATATAAAGGATTGTAATCCCGCTTATTCATAAGTCGATTGATCCCTATGGATCCCTATCCCTAGTCCTTGGCTACTCTCCCTACCTGTACTGCGTCACAAAGGACCCAAGTTAATGCTGTCTCTATTGACTCTTTATTTTTTTAATAAATGCATGACCAGTAAAACCAATTTACATGCATTAGAAGAATTGCTTTCTACAATCAGCCTAGCTTGGTAAGAGGCTCTAATCATCACTAAGGCTTCCATAATAGGCTTTTACTAGTTGGAATCTCTCAGGGAAAGCCACCTTCACCCCCCCCACTCAATAGTTATATGCTTTTCTTGCTCTATCTGCAATTCAATTTGGTTTGATCTCTCTCTCTCTCTCTCTCTCTCAAAATAGTTATATGCTTATCTTGCTCTATCTGCAATTCAATGTGGTTTGATGTCTTGATGATTTGTTGGCTGGGATCCATAGATCATTATGCACGGTGAGCAAATCCCTCAATTGGTCTGCACGTTTGTTTTGAGAGCCTACTTTGCAGATGCCACATGCTACATCATCTTTGCTGTTGTCGAAAATCACTTATATTACTATTATGAAACTAATTTTTTTTTATCCTTTGAAGTCACATAAGCAGCTAACCAGCTCCTGCTCATAAATCTGTTTCTTCTAGATTAATCAATTGATCATCGTCCCACAACGCTTCAGTTGTGAAAGTTGGAAATCTCGCTACCCTTTCTCTTGATTTATTAATCTCAGTGTTTATTTCAATGCAACTTCAGTGAGGATGTGCAAAGAGATATAATTCCTGCGAGAATTGAGGGTCAAGAGATACCATAGAGTGATTCCTTCCGCTGGCTCTATAATTGTTATGGATGGGGAGGTTGAGGAGGATGTCGAACATTGGATAAGAGCTGTATGCTTGAAGTAGAGACTTGCTTTTAGGGTGCTTTGTGATCGGTGCATACCAACAAATATTGAAGGGAAAATTTCACGAGACAAACAATTAGACAAGCTCATGACTTATGGATCAAAACGTTGGCTAATTAGGAAAAAAATGCTTGTGAAAAATGAGTGTAACATGTATGAGAATGCTTAGATGGATGTACGGTAAAACTTAGAAAGATAAAATCAGAAATGTGAGCGCATTCGGAAGCATTTATGGGTAGCATCAATGGATGATAATTTAAGAGAGGCTTGTTTGAGATTGGTTTGAACATGTCCAGTGCACGCTAGCAACTGTGCCATTGATGAAAAGTTTTTCTATGATGACGATGACGAGTGTTTGCTCATGCGAGTTCATTGAGTCCTACTACATTTATGCTTTATGCAGTAAAATCAAGTCATTTACATGTCATGAATGACTAACTGTTTCCCTTATTTTTTCGGAAAGCCATTAACCATACAACTTACTTTCTGCTCATTTCTCTATTATTTCATACGTTAAAAAGCCTTTTATACTTCTGGAAAACATTGTACCATCACTATTGAGCACTTACAGATTACTAACAATTCTGAGATAATGTCATTCTTTTGCAGGAATGTATCACGAAGCGGGCTGATGCGGAATATTCAATAATGACAAGCTCACTCGAGTAAGAAGTGCTTAAGATAATCACATAGAGACTTCAGAACTCTCTCTTTTTCTCTCTCTGTTTTTCTCCATTGATTTATTAGATTATAACTGGTGGGCTGACGACCCTACGATGATCAAGTTTTGGAAAACAAGATCGGAGAAAGAAGTTAGTCTGCTTCTGACTTTGACTGGCTGTATTGAAGAAGAAGCACGAAGGATGTGGACGTTGGCTAACCTTTTGGGGAGTTTTTCGTTTGTGAAACGATCTTTTAGTTGTATGTTGTATAGGCTATTGCCCCCCCTCTCAATTTGTGCGTTGGTGGTTGCTTTTAAGGTTGTGAATAGTTTTTGTAATCAGATCAGTGATTTCACGGTTGTGTTTCTTTGAACCTCTTGTTGCGATGTTTCTCATTCGGACATTTATTTTAAAGGCAATGTCCAACAGTGTGGGCCCCATCCTAAAGTCAATTCTTTTGAAGGTCTAGTCTTTTCGCCATCCAGAAAATAGTTTAATCTGTCATTGGCAATGCCCAACAGTGTGTGTCCCATCTCACGATAAAGATCATTGCAGTGATCAGTAGAGAATATGAGCTGTTATTTCTGAGGTGGTCATTGCCTCATTGGTAAGGGGTAGTCTCTATTGACTTCATTTCTATGCTCATTGAGGGTTCTTTTTAATTAATTTGTTTGGTATGGAATTGAGTTTCTAGGAATTCATGGTAAAATGGGTTTAGGCAAAGGATTATTAAAGAGGCAAAGTGGAAAAGATGGTGATGTGAATGTATCTCTAACATTTTTGGATCTTCAACTCTGTTTATTCAATTCTAACCACTTTCGAAAAAAAATATGGGGCCTTACTAGAAAGTCAACATTTGTTTGGCTGGGGCCTCCATAATTAAAGCCAAATGTTTTGGCTGGGGGCTCCATAGTTAAAGCCTTTTTAATTAAATGTATTCAATAGTGTTTATACTGTGGGCTCCTAATAATTGCCATCATCAGCGCAGCAGATGCTTTAGACGGATCGCATTCTATGGTGTACAGTTGTACAGTTGTATTGGCTACAACTGGACTGTGGTATATTAACTTGCCCAATAACATTTCTTGCTTGTATTACTGGACTGCTGCATGCATATATTTTCACCTGAAACTTCAACTACCGTCCACCATATATGATGTATTCTCAGTTTCGTACTCAATCTGATCGAGTTTGTTTTGTTTCACAGATGGGCTGAATGTTGATTAAAAATGTGATTAACACAATCTTATGCATAAAATCTGAGGATACCCCCATGTACCTGGGTCTCGGAGGGAGTTTATTTCGAGCGTACCGATTTCAATAGATGGATCCACTCCTAAAACTCAGAGTTTCTCTAGGTTAAATCATTGTGGGCATAGCAACTCAAATAACGGTTTCATTAGGTGCAGATTTAATTATGAATCAATTCAAGGGTAGGATCAGTGTTAAATTGAACTTGTTGCTAATTTCAAGTTGGGGACAGATCACAGATGTGTATGGAATTGGCTCAATCATCTGTGGGCAAGCTTCTGCAGAATAAATATGAGGCCAGGCATGTGCTTTTAATACCCTGCCACGTTCGAACGTGTAATAAACTTGCGCAAATACCTTCATAGTGGTTCCAAATTCCAATTCCATCCAAAGAGTAGTTTTAAATGTAACCATCTGTTTTTAACACAACTACACATGGGCACTTTCTTTTTTTATTATTGCAATTAATCTTCTTCACTACTCTGAAATGTAGGTGGTTGTCGAATTCAATTCCAACAGTTTCTTAAGTTACATTTTTCATTAGATAAGTTAGGGTTTGGGCTTAACTCCAAGTAGTCAGGGTTTGACTTAGACACAAAGTGAATATGAGTTAAAATATAAACCATTGGATTTAGGATGGAATGGTTACATCCTCGGGTCTAAGTTCTAGATCGAGCTCAAGCCTGATAATAGTTGATCGTGAAATTTCTATCTATAGGATTCTACACAAGTGACGGTTTGGGATTTTCTATCCCCACTCTCCACAAAAGTAAATCTCCCTAAATTTTAAGCGTCCATCAAATATCTCCCAAGAATAAATCTCCCTAAATTAAAAGTGTCCATCAAATATCTCCCAAGAACCTTTGCGATAATTACAAGTGAAACACATGTAACTAATAAGACATAATTTATAATTTCAAGTGGTTGGCCGAGTGGTTAGGACCACGGTTCCTCTCTCTTCCGGAGTTAGAGGTCTTGGTATCGAATTCCGGTTCTCTTTGGGCCCGGAGGGATTAGTCCAACCCAAAGGAGAGCCCTTTGTTAGAAAAAAAAATAAAAAAAAATAAAAGGATGAAATCCGAGGATCCAAATGAGCTAATCGAGATTCTTACACCAATATAGTCGTTATTTGCAAAAACCCAAAAACGAAAGGTGGTTATTTGTACTCGGCCAGAACTATAGGGTGTCATACGTAAATTTCCCATTTTTAAAAACACCACCATCACATCAGAACTGTTTTTCCGTTTCCTCCCGCGTTTCAGAATCTGCCATTTTTTTTTTCTGTAAGATCAAACACAATTCCGATCCAGATCTCCTCCAAATCCGAATCGAAACCGATCTGATACTTTATGGCGACGATGGAGAGCTTGATAGGGCTCGTGAACCGAATTCAGAGAGCCTGCACTGTTCTCGGAGATCATGGCGGAGAAGGATCCTCCCTTTGGGAAGCTCTCCCCTCCGTGGCGGTCGTCGGTGGCCAGGTGATTGATTTCTCTTGAGAATTCCCTTTCAGTTCGATTGGTTATTTAGGGTTTCTGTGAAAATTGTTGTTCATGTTAGTTTTGGAATGCTGTAGAGTTCAGGGAAATCATCGGTGTTGGAGAGTATTGTAGGGAGAGATTTCCTGCCCCGCGGATCAGGTAGTTTTCGGGTTGTATCTTTGATTATTTTGTAATTTGATGAATGTTTGGTTGTTTGTGTTTTCAATCAGAGTGCAGAAATTGGGATTTATATGGCCCACCCAATGGGGCGTGGGATCTATTGGTGGGAGAGCCCCTTGTTGGATGGTTTGCATTGTAACAGCCAATAGTTGGAAAATATGTTGGGCAAACATGGTCTGCTATGTAATTGATAGCAACTTATTGATTATTGTTAGGGATTTTGTTGATGTGCTGATTTTGTACCTATAATCAGGGGCGGAGCCAGGATTTCATCTTGGGGGGGGCCAAAACTTGAATAAAATTTTATTTCACCAATTACTTTGCACCCAAAATGGACATAGGGGTAAAAACTCAAGCAGACAGTGATTATTTTGTGAACATCAACAAGTAAGGTTTTCTTTGGGTGAACATCAAATTTCTGAACCATGACAGTGTTCAGGCACACTCACCTCTTTGCAAATTTCTCATCCTCTAACTTGCAAAGGTCATCGGTTGAGTTCCCTTATAGGAAGTGGTTGTGGACCTGTGGTTCTTCTTACTTTTCTATTCTTCTGTAGCCAAAATGATTTTTTGTTGTGTTAATGGTGGACAAAGTGATTTTGTTGGAAGGACAAGCCATTGATGCCCTTACAAAAACCTGTTTTGGGGGGGGGGGGGGGGGGGGGCTCAATGTGGTTCCGCCCCTGCTAACAGGGATGGTATAGGGAGACCTCATAAAGATCCTACAAGAAAGAGATCTAATTACATGACGGAGATAGATACAGAGGAAAGATTATTATCTATTATGATTGGAAGTTTGATAGGTTAAGTGGGCCATGTGGTTGGTTTGGCTAACACCACTTATACATTACACAATAAACAGATGCTCTGCTAGTGTTGCTTCCATGAACTTGATAGATCTACAAACCTGCAACTCCAAACGCCTTTTGAATTGCTTCAATGACTCTCCCCGCAACATCAGGACCAAACATTCTCGGCAAATTAGAAGACAGATCCGCCTCTATCGCCTTCATCTTTATCAGATAATCTCTCCTCATCAACACATCCCTCTCCATCTCCCCACCTCCTTCAACCATCCTGCCACCGCACCCACAACCCCACCACCTCCTTCACTACCTCCCCCAGTTCGCCAGCCAGCATCTCTTCCAACTCCTCGCTCTCAATGCTGACTGAAATTGCGGTGGATGACAACACACTCCTGATGTAGAGAGACGACGAGACGAAAGGCCGGAGCTTGGGTCCTAAGGCCTTGTGTAATCTGTGTCTATAATTGTCCAAGTGGCCATTTTGGTGTTTTAAAATGGTTTTCCAAGCCTATAATCGCCAACATGTAATTGACAGGAAATTATTGATTATTGTTAGGAATTTTGTTGAGGAGCCACACCGCTTTGATTGTGAGCAGATCCATTTGCTAGAAGGCCCCACCTTGGACTGTGTTGTAATCAGCATTAGTTTGGGAAAATAGGTGCACCCCAATGATGAAAGGCTACTATTTAACTAGAAAAACTTCCTTGGGGGTTAGGAGTTACTGTAGAGTTTGACACATGTTATCATCCATGGTGGGGCCCAATTTAATTGTGTCGGATCCATTCGCCAGGAGGTCCTTCCTTGGATGATTTACATTTCAACTAGCAACAGTTGGGAAAATTCTTGGGCTCCCCTGTGGCCTGCAATGCAACTGTATGATCGATGACAATGGACGGAAACTATGTAACCACCACAAATCTGTTTGTTTGACAGTTAAGGATTTTTTTAGAGGGGTGATTTGCACCTGTTTCCATCCATGGTGTGGCCCACTGGAATCTGAAACATCTGATCTAGAGGTCCCTCAATTGCATGCAAAACAGCTTAAATAAAAGGCCAGCTTTTTCCCCCCAACTTTCCATCATGGGCATCCATGGTGGGCCCAGTGAATGGACCTTTGGTCACCGATGAGGGTCCCATAAATGGCGGGGGCCCAACACACCTCCATTTGGAGAGTCCACATAACTGCTAGAAGGTCTCACATTTAGTTTCGGTATTCCTGACACCTCTCTCTGTAATTATTTGTAAAGGTATTGTGACAAGGAGACCTTTGGTCCTGCAACTTCACAAGACGAATGAGGGGCAGCCAGAGTATGGCGAGTTTCTTCATGCTCCGAAGAAGAGGTTTAATGATTTCGGTATGTAGAGTTCCTAAGTGAATCAGGGGAATGTTTCATCTTTCTTGATTTACTGTCTCATGGTTTAGTTCAATGTTTTGAGTATAAAATCTGATGGTAGCATTGGCCTTAATTGTGTATGCCTTTTGGCTTTGACCACTTTCCTTGTTGTTGACTTGGTGGTATTATGTTGTAATGGATTTGCTTTTGAGTTGTTGGGGAAATATTACTGTTAATCTGTTTCAAGTTCATTAAATTTTTATTTTCTTTTGATGTGATTCTTTCTTTGGCTTATTCTGCTAATCATGCTGTGTATTTTTGGAGGCTAGTCATTGTATGGCTAATTGAACTGAATTAATTGCCGTTTTCAGAAATTGTTGCTGGATGTACATGTTTAAGAGTTCAGGATGTAATTTCAATATATTGTTGACTTTGCCTCATCCTATCTGCAATGGGTCAGTAGACTCAGTACTCAGCAATGCAAAAATGGCTATCCAGCTGAGATCATATGACAATAACGAGGTGAAGAAACCCACTCTCAGGAAACACCAACAATTGTTGTTAAAAATAGCCGTTCATAGATTTTCTCAAGTTGGAATCCATTTTGTCAGTCTAATGCTGCAAGAGACTCCTTATTTTCTCAAGATTATAACTGGAGCAGTTTTTAACGAGTTGAGTGACCATGCCTTTTAATTACTTGTGATCCAGACCCTCTCTTGGGCCTTTTGTATGTGTGTGCACGAAATATTCATGCGCATCTATCCCTCACCGTTTTGCAGTGAGGGACAAAATAGTGGGCCTGATTTGATGATCCATCCAAACCATCCAAACACATGGGACCCCCTGAATTATGTTAGAGCCATTGAGTTTTCACTAATACATATGTATGTCCATCAGGTTTCCATAAATCTTCAATCAATCTTGTCCCAATAGTGTAACTCACTTTTGATACTAATTGATGCGCATGGAAACACATGGAGTTGATAAATCACAGGGAGGAAATAAGTAACATCCAAAAAAAAACATAATGTTCTCCATGACCATTAAAGAGTAGAAAGAATTGGAACTATCCAACAATCTCAAGCACAATAGCCAGAATAGAGCAGAAATTTTTTTGACTGAAGAATTATCTAATCCTGAGCCATCAGTAATTATTAATATGTACTTACGCAACCAGTGAAAGGAACTTTATCTTGGTTCTATTTGTGTGCATGTTGTACCTTGGCATTCTTTTTTCTTGATGCTAATTACTGTCAAAAAGAAAAGAAAAAAATCTTTCTGCTTGCTGTTTAAACTTTAAAATGAACTTATGGAGTTAGTATAAAAGCCAATTTTCTATGCATTCTTTTTATTCGTACATGTTTGAGCTTCCTGGCATTCTGTTGTCTGGATGCTAATTACATTTTCTGTTTGCCTTCTTAGACCTAAATTTTTTCTTTCAAATATGTCCATGAAATGATTTACCTTTTGTTTATCTTTCTTATTCACATTATAGAGTACCTTGTGATTGTGCAGCTTCTGTGCGCAAGGAGATTCAAGATGAAACTGACCGCATAACCGGAAGGTCAAGACACATCTCCAACATTCCTATTCACCTAAGCATATACTCTCCAAATGGTTTGTGTCTAACATGTTTCTATGTCTTAATTGCTCCATGTTTATTATTAAATGGAAGGGCTAGTTGCAATTTGGAATTGTAAAGAATGTTTATAATTTCTACTCTTTGTTTTTCCCGGTTCTATGGTGGCTTTTCTGTCTTCCACAAATCAATTCTTATGGCCATATGCATTGTTCTCTCTCTCTCTCTCTCTCTCTCTCTCTCTCTCTCTCTCTCTCTCTCCCTCTCTCCCTCCACATGTTAAAAGAGAAGTTCTGTTCAGCTGTTCCAAAAGTCAAATGTGACATTAACATAATGTTTGAACATATTATCAAATATTTTTTATGTGGTTACCACTTTAAAAAAGTCTCCATTAGTTTTGTCATGTGCTTGTCCCAGGCACAGATTTATGCTAATTGCAAATAGTTGGATATAAAACTTTCCCCCCAAGACTTAAAATTCTAATTTTCCATCTAAAAAAAAAGTTCTAGTTTACAAACTGATCCTAATGTACACAATTCACCATAAGCAGCATTCTGCCACTGATCCTTGCTACCTATAGGATATCCCTTTGAAGCTGTACATAGCAAAGACACCTGCCTGTTCTGAAAATAGGCAGCGGTTTCCTGTTTCCACACCTTTAAGGGCAAGAGTGGGTGAGAAAAGGTAGTCCAATTGTTAAATTTTCACTCTTGAAATGGGGATACTTTAACGAGGAAGAGCTATAAATCACTACAAAGTGAAGGTGATACAAGATTGAAATAATAAAATTTCAATATTCTAGCATTGTGTCTTCAATAACTTTGAGAAACAAGACCGCATATAATTTGACCATTATGAACAAACCCAAAACCATTATAGACCAAACCAATAATCATTCCCAACCACGGGTTGAGTGGAATCTGATGAGTTTGTATATATTGTGAAAAAAAAAAGAGGAGTAAATATAGCTCACTTACAACTTACAACAAGTGGAGGGGAAGAATGCTGAGGACCTTGGACAAGAGTTTAAACTTTCCATTCCTAAAGGTAATTCAAGAACCGTGGAATGTGGTTAGTTGATAGAGACTTAAAACATAAAATTTTAGAGTTTAAGGAAAAGATTGATAGAGTTGTGATGGGTAAGATTGTTTTCTTTAGTAAGAAAATCTTGGATGTTATAAGTGTCCATGAACCTCAAGCTGAATTTAATGAAAATGATTTTGGAAATTATTTTTCTGATGGAAGAGTTAGTACAGAAATGTCCATTGGTGATAGTATGATAATTGGAACAAACAATGGCCTTTAAGTTGACAAGATCCTGGATAATAGAAGCTAGAAATTTCAGTCATGGGCTTTAAGTAAGTTGACAAGTTCCTACTGAACAAACAATGAAAAATGAAGACTAGGAAATGGGCTTAAAAGAAATGACTGAGTCCTAGAAATCCATTTATCTAGATTCCTAAGTATTATTAGGGGCAAAGATACCAAAGAAAAGTAAAAGACAAAAACGGGTAAGAGTTTATTTTAGTACTGAAACTAAAAAAATAGGTACAGATTTTGCATATAAATGCACAATTAAGACATAAAGAAAAAAAAGGAGCCCTTAAGTTTGTAGCCGATTCCTGATTGTGAATTGCAAAAGAGGGGCTGGGAAAACTTGAAGTGGAAATTGAAGTTTTTCTTGCTTCTTTTGACTCTTCCTCACCGATTTATATTGTTGTGGAACTGATTTTCAAAATGAAAATTTCCTTGGCTTCCATTGCTCCAATTTTATATCCTTTAGTTGTCCATTTTCTTCTGACTGACGGCGGCTATGTATGCTTGTTCATTGCTTTTCTTTCTCCACCAGTGGTGGACTTAACGCTTATAGATCTACCTGGGATGACAAAGGTTGCTATAGGTAAATGCCTCAGAAGGAAATTGGCTTGTCTTTCTCTGTTTCTTTTTTTAATAAAGGAAGTTTCTCCTTGTTTCTTCATTATTATGAACTAATGATAGTCTGTTTATGCAGAAGGACAGCCAGACAGCATCGTTGAAGATATTGAAAACATGGTTCGGTCATACGTTGAAAAGGTGTGATACTATCCTTATATACGACACCTGTAAATGTCAGAAGCCACATTCAATTGCCTCCCCATGATTATTTTCACTGTTTCTTATGTGTATTTGTTGCTCATCTACTTCGTTTATGATTTGGCTCTGTTTGGTATCATGTTCTGCATTTTTCATCTTAGTTTAGTTCAACATCATGTATAATTCTGCCATTTTCCAAATTTGTCATGTTTTCATCACCTTAGTAATCAGTACTTTCATATTGTTTGCTAAGGATCCAAATGGCAGGTTGTTATGATTGACAATTAAAATTTTGAATGTTTTCCATGCTTTTTTTAATGGTCATTGTTTTAGTTTTGCAGCCCAATTGCATTATATTGGCCATCTCTCCTGCTAATCAAGATATTGCTACTTCAGATGCTATCAAACTCGCAAGGGAAGTTGATCCTTCAGGTACTGTGAAATGGATCAAGTCTTTACAACAAATTATGTAGGGAACTATAAGCATATCTCAGTGGGAAGGACTCCCAAATGGAATGCACTTTTGACTGTCGAGTCGGTATAGTGAAACAAGTCAAGTGTTACCAGTGAAAAAAAATGGAGTCAAATCTTCTCCAAATATTGTAGGAATATAGGGTAATGTCAGTTGTAATGCCTCACAAATGGAATTTACTTTTAACATTCCACTTTGGTTTATTAATTTTCTTTTCAGGTGAAAGAACATTCGGTGTGTTAACAAAGCTTGATCTGATGGACAAGGGTACCAATGCTCTGGATGTAGGCTGCCATTTGTTACTTACGTGTTTAATTTGAGTATATAGTTGCTAAACACTGATACCGTATCTATAAGTTATAAGAATTACGCCTACTCAGCAGACATGCATGCAATGTGCCAAAGTGTCACTGTCACATGTGAGAGATCCAAGTCATTCATCAGTGGGCCCAATCTTGATTCCTTTGCCCAGAATTCAGATCGTTCATTTAAAAGCATTTGATGGATAGAACAAAATATTCCAACCAACTCACATTTAGCATATACTTGTGGTCCGTCTGATGAGTAGACTTGCTATTTTTCACATTTCGACGTCCTTCCCTTATGAGTAGCTGGATCCTACACATGGAACATAAATCAGCAATGTGTGTCTTTAAGTTGACAAGATCCTATAGCATGGTTGGAAGGTTCTCGTTGATACAACCACAAGCTTGCAGGTTTGGGTCAGCTTAATGTAAGGAGAAAAGAGCCCTCTCATTAGAGAATTCATTACATCAGTGCCTGTTTAGGAATGTGTTCCCAGTTCTCTATGTTTAAGAATTCTGTTGAGAACACCAAGTATGTTGGAATTCATCATCTCATTTATTGTGAACTGACCACGAAACAGAACTTATGGAATTTAGTTGTTAGCTGAAATCTAGTAGTTAATTGACTATTAAATGATGAGATGAGCCTTGACATGGCTTTTCTTCTAGAACTTACAGTAAGTGGATTTTATTTTTCAAATGGAGACTCAGTAGTTAGGCTTTATTCCATTTTTGTTGGGCATCTTAAGTTCTTAGCTACTATGAATTGTGAATATTGTAGCATAATTACTTTCGTTTTCTTGAATATAATGTCAAATGCTT
The DNA here is from genome assembly GCA_038049695.1 of Cinnamomum chago. Classification (NCBI taxonomy): domain Eukaryota; kingdom Viridiplantae; phylum Streptophyta; class Magnoliopsida; order Laurales; family Lauraceae; genus Cinnamomum; species Cinnamomum chago. Next base: position 24,769,845 of record CP142453.1, on the reverse strand, counting down.
TATATGGACGTAAGTTTACTGCTGTTGATGCCTTTCTAAGGTTCTTGAAGGAAGATCATACCGTCTGCAGCATCCTTGGGTTGGAATTGTCAACCGCTCACAAGCAGATATTAACAAAAATGTAGACATGATTGCTGCTCGCAGAAGGGAGCGTGAATACTTCTCCTCTAGCCCAGACTATGGACACTTGGCACATAAAATGGGTTCCGAGTATCTTGCGAAACTTCTGTCACAGGTGGGTCTTAGTAAATTTCCAGTTGGGGTTTATTATCAAATTTTCTCTTACCATGAAAAGTTCTATTTCAGCATTTGGAATCTGTGATCAAGGCACGCATACCAAGCATTATAGCTTTAATTAATAAAACAATTACTGAGCTTGAAGCAGAGCTTGACCATCTTGGCAGGCCCATTGGAGCTGATGCCGGGGTAATTATTAGCTTATGAGAATTTCATGTGTAATCATTTGCATCAACTATCTACTGTATAGTTTCTAATCTTTTTTTTTTTTTCTTGCTGTGGCTTTCTGTATTAACAGGCCCAGTTGTATATAATTTTAGAGATGTGCCGTGCTTTTGATCGTGTATTTAAAGAGCATCTTGATGGAGGGTAAGAGCATTCTCTCTCTCTCTCTCTCTATATATATATATATATGTAAGTTTATATGTTGCATAAAGTTCATTTCTCAAAGCAAAAAAAGTCGGAATTGTTGATTGCATGTAAATTTGTTGGATAATGAGACCCAAATGCATAAATTTGTTGATTTCTTAAATCCAGTAAGACAAGTGAAAGATGAAGGAACTATTCGGACTCTCTAGAAAAGCTTTAGTTCACACTACATGAATGGAAATATAATGAGCAATGACCTTCATGATATGGTTTCTATTGCACATATCCACATGGTTGTTTGTGCATCATGAACTACATCACATGGATGTTCAACTCTTAAAATACTGGTGTATTGCTTTGATACCTGGATACTTAAACATAGCCAACGTACTTCACTCTTTTTGTGTGGTGTTGTGTGTGTGTGTGTAAAATCCATGTCCCTGCCATATCCATGGTGTGTCCTTGTTGTATCCATGCCATATCTCGGCATCATAGGTGTTTTGTTATTAGAAGGTATCATATTCAACGGGCATCTGCGACCATCTATAAGATAGATGAGGATCATTAGAAGTTTAAATTAGTCACTAGTCATTTTGTTTCAGTTCATGTTCAATCATCTCTTGTAATTTTATGTCTTTCCAAGCAAACACAAAAAGTATTCACAAGAAGAATGGACCCTCAAAGCAGTCTCCTAATATGTTTGAGGACATTTGGACTGAAACCAATTTCCACTGCTCCCTTAAGGTCCATATTATTCTTTCTGCTGATCATGTAATTGTGTCACCCTACTTTTGACCTGTGTTTGGTGTTTTGTATGATGAGAATAAAGCATCTGCTGAAAATGTCAAGTAGGCATGGCCTTCCACTCTCTTGTAGAAACAAGGAAAACTGTCAGTCCCATCAAAAGTTTTTCTTTCATATTTGAAAGCAAAGTGGGGGGAAATATCAGTGGGCTGGGAATTCCTGCCACCGGCAGAAGTGGCTCACCTTTCCAGAATCTTGACTTCAAAGTTTCAACACAAACTTATTTTGTTTATTATACAAAAATATTTCATGTTCATGCTTGGTGAAAATTAGTAAACTCATTTACTTGAAATGCATGGCTCACAGTTGCTTCAAGTTTTATTATGACATGTGAATTTATTGCATGAAATGTATGAAGGTTTTTCAAAGATCAATAAATGGCTTAAATTGACACAGTTTCTGCACACGTTGATGAGTTATTAACCTCTCATAGTTACTTAATCAATGCATTGTTTCCCTAGGCGACCAGGTGGAGATCGGATATATGGGGTTTTTGACAACCAACTACCTGCTGCTTTGAAAAAGCTTCCTTTTGATCGCCATCTGTCTATACAAAATGTTAAAAAAGTAATTTCAGAAGCTGATGGTTATCAGCCCCATTTGATTGCTCCAGAGCAAGGATACAGAAGACTCATTGATGGCTCACTTGGTTTCTTTAAAGGGCCAGCTGAAGCATCAGTTGATGCTGTAAGTCTGTCTACTATGTTAATTTATTCTCATCTCCGTCTCTCTCTTTCCTTTTTGTTAGGAACTGTGACTCGAACCTATAACTTCATGGTTGCAACAATGAGCATCTTGCAACGATGCTATGGGTTTTTGCATAGTTAATTGCTAAAATCATTTTCCAATAAACTTTCTATAAATCAATCTCAATTTTTGTAGGTTTTTTTAATTTTGTGTTAACAACTATCCATTGCTTTTTTTAGGTACATTTCATTTTGAAGGAGCTTGTTAGAAAATCAATAGCTGAAACACAGGTGAGAAATTTGTCTAGGAGAGAACTATGAGTATGAGTCTTTGAGCTTTATATGTAGGCAGTTCCATGAAAAGTGTTACCATTTCCATATTTATTTCATACAATGAACAAGGATGCTCCATTTTGTAAACATGTAATGTGCACGTCTCATATCGTGACTGCCTACTTGACATTCAACTTGAGAAGTTTTAAGAGAAAAAAGAAAAGAAAATAAGAAGAACGAACGAGTTTCATAGAAATGGTTCCATGTCAACACTCAATTTTGTTGTTATATCCTGAGTAGTACATTATCATTGTAGAAGCCCCGGCCCATTTATCCACGGTCAGCTTCTAGCAGCATTATCTACTATTTATATAGCTTGAATGCATCCTTATTAATTCAAAATATTACATATAAAAAATCTTAATTAGATTATATATAATGCTTATAGGCATATTTGATTCATTAGAGTATCTGTACAGTTTTATCGTGTATTCGGCTCTATAAAATGGTTGTATTGGACACCTCTTATGTGTTCAGTACTAGTACCTGTACCAATGTCCAAGTTCCATAGCTTTCATGGCATTGAGCAAGTTCTATATGAGCTTTCCGTGCTAGTTTTTTTTTTTTCTCCTAAAAGAATGTATGATTGTTTTTCCATGTGCTGCTCTAGTGGCATCTGGGACTACATATAGGGACCACAAGCACGACCTACCACATGTTTGAACCTGTAACCTGACCTCCATAACATAAGGTATGACTTACCACTACACTTAGCGCTGGAAGAATTGAGGATAGATTTCCACTTCTATCAAAGTTTAGGGTTAATGAAGTTTTCTTCGAAAAAATCACGTGATCTCTACATATGTTACCCCATCAACAGAAAACCACAAAATTAGCAGTTAAAGATAGAAAATTTGAAAGCATAGCACCTTTTTATGAATTCTCAATTTGTCAAAGGCTGCAGTCTTCAAGCAAATCAAACTGAACTTGTGCCTTTCTAAGAAGAGTTTCAAGTAATGATGTTCAAGAAAAGAGTTACAAACTGACTAAAACTTCAATAATGAATCTGCAATGAAGGTCTTGCTTTTAATTTGTAGGCTCACAAAACTGGCTAGCATGCTAGTCTGAAGATTTGTCAGGGAAGCAAGCCCATCCTCGAAACTTATACCTTAAAAGGAGGCATTGCCTTACCAATGCACCTTTGGTGTTGCAATATAAAGGCCTAGTGTAGTTGTGTTAACATGTACAAGCCCTTGCCCAAACCTTGTGCCTCTTTTATGTAGCTGGGGTGCTTAATCAACATAAATCATGTGTTACTAGCAACACAAAGGTTGTTTGAACATGTTGAAGACATTATAAGAATCTTGTTTTTGACATTTTGCATTGGATAAGTAAAATGGTGTGGTACCTATTTTACCTTAGCCAATGTCAAAATTGAAGGTAGATCTGCTTTACCTATCTCAATGTTTGCCAAACAACCAAGGCCATCAAAATAGGATGTCATACAAATTTATTCCAGTACCAAATAATCCCAAAAGATTTGGTGCTACATCAGTTGAAGGTTTTGAAATTAGTTCTTAATTGAGTGAGATAGTTCTTTCGATTATATTTCTGTATCATGTTAATGTGTGTAATTTTCATAAGCTTAAGATTCAAGTCACTTATAGATGGTACAACCTCTAATTTTCGCTCATTATCTGTGTCATGTGATAAGTGGACAACTGGTGAAGAAGCTACTGAGGATCATTATATTAATTCCTTCAAGGCTAGTTCAGAATATTCCTTAGGAGGACTCAACTGAGTAACATTTTTAAGATTGTATATTTAATGTAAGATACAATTATACCCACGCAATGAAGATGGAAAAGTAACCGGTAACCTTTCTTTTTACCAAACGAATATTCTTGTATATTGCCAAGTCTCAATTTAATCCCATTTGACACAAGTTTTGGTTCTGGTTAGATTCTCATGAATCATAAAGCAGCCAACTCTCTTTTACATGTACTATATTTTTTACACTTCATCTATACATTTTATTGCCTCAATCACAAAGTCTTAACTTGTTTTAAAAGGAATTGAAGAGATTTCCAACACTTCAAGCTGACATAGCAGCTGCGGCAAATGATGCTTTGGAAAGATTCCGTGAAGATAGCCGGAAAACAGTCCTAAGACTGGTTGAGATGGAGTCCAGTTACTTGACAGTGGATTTCTTTCGGAAGCTTCCACTAGTGGCTGAAAAAGGTGGAAACCCAACTGCCCCGACAACGGACCGATATGCGGATGCCCACCTTAGAAGGATTGGTATGTTTATCCTGTGGCACATACAGAGGGCAGCATTAGACCAGGCTGGCCTCTTTTCTAGGTTTTTATTTATTTATTTATGTATCATCATTATTATTTTGTGTGTGTGTCGCGGGGTGGGGGGGTTTGCATGGTCTTTAGACACTCAGGCTGGGCTTGCACTTGATCTGCAGTCCTTCTAAATAAATGAGCCAAGTTCATTCTGACCGATGCAGGGTGCACATGGCCCATTTTCATCTCTGCTATTCTAATATCATATTGTTTCTAGAGGATGGCGTGATTTCGCATTGTGAGTTATTGCACTTGATGCAATGAGGCATTGCACACAGCACTTATACTCATCATCATCATGGGACCATGTTTCTCTCATTTAGGCAGACATGGCAATTGATGTGGAAACCATGGTCTTGTTTCAGGATCCAATGTGTCATCGTATATTGGCATGGTATGCGATACACTGAAAAATTCCATCCCCAAGGCTGTTGTTTACAGTCAAGTCCGAGAGGCCAAGCGGTCTCTGCTCAACCATTTTTATGCTCAAGTTGGGGGGAGAGAGGTATGGCCTTTTTCTTCTTCCTATTGTATCTGTATTCATGTCGCCTGGATATAGCATTAAGTGAATGTAGGTACTGCATTGTCACTTAAAATTGAAATGCCTAATATGGGGCACAACACTGATTTGGAACTGTCATCACACTGGGTTACAATTGCTGCTCTGATGTGATCCATCAAGTTTCGCTTGGTATGGTGGCCCAAAGACTGTGGCTCCCATGCATTAAAGAAAACCGCGGGGGCGGTCTTGGAGGGGGGGGCGTGGTTTGGAAACGAACACGAACAAATTAATTTTTGATTAAATTTTCTAGACCTGCTTTTTAGAGCTCCCATAAAAGGCAAAGCGGTTTACTTGTGAGAAACAGGATGTTAAAATATCTGGTCCTTTTCATTTCTCTATTCGCTCTAAAGCATTGCTACAGCTAACCTTGCATTTGCAACGGACCTGTAGAACCGGTCAACTCTCCATTGAAGTTTAGTTCTCATCCTGCAGCTTCGGTTAAACCAATTTAGAATGCAGGAACAATTGGATTATTTTGAAACTTCTTCCAATCATCGTCATCATCATCGCTATCTATCTATTTGATATCAATCCTTGAATTATGTGTCAAAATTGAGATATAGAGTCAAGCTAGCTGAGCATCTAGGCTGACATTGTAAATGACATTAAAACTGACTTAAGTACCTATACTGCAGAAGAAGCAGCTTGGGGCAATGCTGGATGAGGACCCAGCATTGATGGAGAAGCGGGAGGCTATAGCTAAGCGGCTTGAACTGTACAAGTCAGCTAGGGATGAGATCGACTCCGTGGCATGGAAATGAAGGAAACCATTAGGCACTTGTGGAGACTCTCACTGAAGTGTTTACACTCATGGATGCTCTGCCATCATTTATTTTTTTTGCTGGATTTGCAGATAATATAATGAAAGTCCATTTGCCTGAGTTGGAGGTCTGCATTTCAGAGAATCTCTCTCTCTTTTTTTTTTTTGGGTTATCTTTTTCTACTTTTTCCATATATTACTCATCTTTCAGAAAATAATGAGTAATGTGGTGTTGTAATGTTATTGTTCTTTTTCCTTGCATCAGTGGCATATTAGATTCCAGATTTAGATACAAAATCTTCAGGCCTCATCCATAGCTAAAGAATGTCATGTACGACATTAAAAAGGTATAACAATTACCATTTTCACATTGGAAGATGGAACAGAAGCTAATAATGTCCATGACAGCCAAAGAAGCGTGGGAAGGATTCTCACCACTATTGTCAAAATTTTCTAATATTGCAAGATCTTCATAAATGCACATGAATTTACACTGTCCCTATTGTATTTGTAGGCCCATTCTAGAGGGATACTCCAAAAATCATGTTCATCAGAAAGTGGACCCTGATTTCAACACTTTGGATTGAAAATGGACAAAATTGTGTTTACATATCCAGGAAAGTGGGCTTCAATATAGGAAGCATGAATTTTCTTATGATTTAATAAGCCCAGACTTACAGTAGGGACAACTCATATTAGAGTAAATTTTGAGCAGTTCAAAATTTAAATTTAGAAATAATATAGGACCGTTTCAGCTCAATAATGTCACTCTTTAAGTTCATATATTTGATTATTGAACACTAAGGGCTACCAAGCCGACGAGAGAGGGTTGGCTCGATCACCAGATCGCAATTTGTGGTTTCCAGAGTTGCAGTTAACTTATGTCAATGTTCTTGGTTCGCCAAGGGTAGAATGAGATAATTTAGATTTATGGATCAGCTACATAGATATGGCACTTCTTTTTTTTTTAAGTCATTGATATGATGGATCCATGTCTCAGTCCCGGTTGTTTTACAATAGATTATCAAAATTTTAGCAATTTTAGCAGATAAAGACTTTCAACCCATTGACAAATTGAATCCCGAACCAAAATAATATAGATCATTTGATATTGTGACCCATAAAGAATCAGCTCATGATCTGGATCAATGTGACCCAAACACAGTTTGCAGGGTGGTATAGGAATCTAATTAACCCTCTGAGAAAACATTGCTGCATAGCATTTCAAAACTAGTAAAAGGATTCAAAACTAGTACAAGGAATTGAAGATAATTAGTAATAAGGAATTTCATTACATCTTTTTAATATCAACAATGTTTACATAGCATAGCATTTCAAAACTAGTAAAAGGATTCAAAACTAGTAAAAAGAATTGAAGATAATTAGTAATATGAATTTCATTACATCTTTTTAATATCAAATTTTCTCATTGGTGTTGAGACGTTTACAATTTACAAAAGAATAGAACCAATTACAGCACATATTAAGTAATAATTAAGATATAAAAGAAGGTGAAATCTAACCTTTCGGCTTAGACAAAGCCTTACCAAGATGACCCTGTTTCTACCAAGTTAAAGGGATAATCATCAGCTTTTCAAGCTACTCAACAGTGCATAAATATAGTCTGATTGTGGGTGTGACTCATCTGCCGTATAGAAGGTATGGACAGTATCTCCAACCTCAATCCAACTAAACCCCACTTTCTTCTTCAACCCTCCATCTCTAATTGAAGTCCTCAGCTTCGCTACATCGCTCCAACGTCCGGTCTCTGCATAGATATTTGACATCACAATATGATAACCAGCATCTTTGCCAATATCCTTACAAGCAAAGATGTGTTGCGCTGCAATATCTGCAAGTTTCCAATTTCGATGATTCCTACATGCACCTAAGAAAGCTCCCCACACATCTTTCATGGGATCTATTGGCAGGCTCTTAATGAACTCGTAGGCCTCTTCTAACTGCCCCGCTCGACCAAACATGTCAACCATACATGTATAGAGCTCGAGATATGGAATGATTCCATAATCTGAAACCATCAAATTAAAACACCGACGCCCTTCATCTACCATCCCCGCATGACTACAAGCTGAGATGATAGAAGTAAAAGTAATGTCATCCGGTCTTACATCAGAAACTTGCATTTGATGGAAAAGTCGCAATGCCTCCTGACCGTGCCCATGGATACCATATCCTCCAATCATCGCATTCCATAACCCTGTATCTTTCACCTTAACCTGATCAAACAAATATTGAGCCAATTGAAGTCTCCCACATTTAGCATACATGTCCACGAGAGAGCTGATCACAAATAGATGAAATTCAAATCCCATTCTTATAATGTAAGCATGAGCCTCTAAACCCGATTTCAAAATTGCAAAGCGTGAGAACATGGGTAGAATGGTAGACAAGCTAACCTTGTCAGGCCGAACCCCCTCCACCTGCATTTGGTTAAATTCACGCAGAGCATCAGATACAAGCCCACCCCTAACAAACCCGGCTATCATTGCATTCCATGTGACAATGCTAGCCTTCAATCCCATGTCTTTCATATTAGAGAACATGCTCAAAGCCTCTACATAGTCACCAATTTGCAAATACCCATGAATCATCGTCGTCCAAACAAAAACATCTCGTTTTACAATTCCATCAAACACCCGCCTTGCATCATCCATGCAACCACATTTAGAATAAAAATCAATAATCCCAGTCGCCAAGTGGAGATCCGGCTTCAACCCATTAACCAAAACATGACCATGGGCAAGTTTCCCATATCGCATAGCTTCCAAAGCACCACAAGCTCTAATGACAAAGCTAAATGTTAGGTAATCAGGCAATATTCCTACAGAGGAAAGCATTCTATAATACAATGCAAGCACCAATTCATGATGTCCTTGATCTATATAGGCCTTGAGCATGTAATTATATGAGTGAACAGTTGGTTTAGGCAAACCATCGAACAGTTTACGGGCGTCTCTCAGATACGAAAAAAAAGAGTACCCCTTGATGAGTCTACAAGCTAATACGGACTTGGAGAGAAGACCGTTGGTGATTACGAGAGTATGAATTCGTTTAAGGTCGGAAAGGGAATTTGGGTCTTGGAGAACGTGGAAGATAAGATCGTAGATGGTGGAATCGGAGTGAAAAGAATGAATTGAAATTGTTTTTGTGAAGATTCTCAAATGTGGTATTGGCACAAGAAGCTTGTTCATTAGAGCCATGAAAGAGAGAGACGAATAGCAGTTAAGAGACACAATGTTAGTTTGGACTTTGGATGCTTGGAGTTCTATGTAAATTTTGTAAACGAACCTTTTTCATTAGCCGAAACCAGGTTGGTAGAGTATTTTCCGAATTCGGATCCTCCGACGATAGAAATCTAAGGGCGTTTTGTGCGGAACAATTCCGCGGAAATGCTTTCATGCTTCGTCAGTATTTTCCTTAATAATTGTGAAAATGGGTTTCTCATGGGAGTATGAGAAATGAATTTTCTTAGAAAACTTCTCCCTCTTTTCAAGTTATGAGTCACGTTGTCAATCATCTAAAGGCTAAGAATCACATTGAACAAACATTTCAGTATGATGAAATCAAAACCCAGGAAAGAAGGGATGTTAACCTGTTTGGCATCTTGCTATACAGAGAAAAAAAACCTCACATTTCGGTGTAATGAAAATAAAACTCACGAAAAAAAAAAGCTAACCTGTTTGGCATCTAATTGTGTTTAAAAAAATAGAAAAGAAAGAATACATGTTTATTAAGTCGGTTCACACACGAGTTGCATGCGGTCACCATTACCTTGAGTACTTTTAGTTGACTTGATACATTGTGACCCACCTCTATTAAACCCTAATCAGAGTTTTAATAAAATAATCAGGGGTGCATTTTAACTTGACAATGTTGTAGTACTACATGAGGATCCAATGGAGGCACACACCACATATCAAACCGAACTGTTCATTCAGCTAACGTATTACCAAAAATTCTATACATCATTTGATATGGGAAAAATTGCTTACCTTTATTGCTCATATTGGTTTCATTAGTATTTCCATAGCTCTCCCCATCGTAAACTTGGACAGCTAAGATGTTTGTGCAAGGACGAGGCAGAAGTTCATATCTAAACAAGGCCTTTTTTTCTTTTTCTTTTTTGCAATGCCCTTGTTAAATTAACACTATATCTGATGAATGTTAAGATACAACTATCAATATGAAAGGACCCACTGTAGACATGTTAGTTTTTTTTTTTTTTTTTTTGTTATGTTATTTCTTACTTCAGGTGGGAAAGATATTGACATCTCTTTACCATAGTTTTTACATGGCTTAGTAGGAAATCAAATTAGAATATTTCAGTCGGAGTGGGCCCCATAGTGGTGTAGAGAAAAATTAAAGCAGGTCACTTGTTCCATTTTATAAGGTTAGTATAGATAGATAGATATTCCTCCTATTAAGTCCAATACCCATGATGGTCACATATAAATCAATTGTGATTTTGAGTCGTGGCTCCAAATACCATGAGATATGCTGCAAAATACAAAAGTACAACCCAAATTGGTGGGTCCCTCAAATAATTGTCCTCTTCCTATCAACAAAGGTAATATTTTCCTTGCACACCAGTCATGTAAAATTAATAGGTGTCCCCTTTACCACTTTCAACTTATCTTTCCTTCATAACCCAAAGAGTATTTTAGTAGGAGTGGGCCCCATAGTGGTGTAGAGAAGATTTTAAACAGGTCACTTGTTCTCTTTTATAAGGGTAGTAAAGAGTATTTTAGTAGGAGTGGGCCCCATATTGGTGTAGAGAAAAATTTAAATAGGTCACTTGTTCTCTTTTATAAGGATAGTAGATATATGTATTATAAAAGTGGGCCTAGGTGTGTAGTGAAACCAAATGTTATTTTGTTTTCTTTTATTTGGGTAGGTGTGTAATGAAAAATTACTACACTTTTCTCTCTTTTATATAAGGGAGATTATATTATAATATAATATAATACTAAGTGGGGCCCGATTTAAAAGTGGGCCCAGGTGTGTAGTGAAACCAAACGTCATTTTATTCTCTTTTATAAGAGTAGATAGATAGATAGTTAGATAGATTTTATAAGAGTAAAAATTGGGAGATTCCCATTATGTCCCATCTTTATCCATATAGAAAATACATATACACAAAAATATATATAAGGGTTGGCCCCACAACTTAAATTTTATTGGGCATGTGTGTAATTAAAAAGGTACATCATCTTTCTCTCTTTTATAAGAGTAGATATAGATACTGTCAAGACCAAACCAACTGGGCTACATACGAGATTATGTAATTTCACTCTCTTTTTAAATTATATTTTAATCTCGGGCTGGGCTCGGACTTACATGCTTCAGGGCGGGCCGGGCTTGGGCCAGCTCCTTATAGCCTGATACGGGCCTGGGCAGGGCTTGGACGGGCTGTTTAGAAGACACGTCGGGCCTGGATATTCCTTAGCCCGGCCCAGACCTGCCCATGAACACCCCTAGTTAAGATAGGTAAGGCTCACTTTAGTAAAGCATACATAATTCCAGTTTTATTATTATCTTCATTTCATGTAACTTCATCTGCAAACAACAATTTGCTAGACTAATTATTGGTGTGGTCCACATGACCACACACCCATGACGGCTCCACTCACTTAGACGATAAAATGTGTTACGGTCATATCTTCCCTTTTGAGTTTTTAAATTTTTTTTTACAAGGGAGGGTGTCCCAGCCTATTGGGTTGGACTAATCCCTATAGGCCCAGTGGTAGCAGGATAAATCCTCTTGTGGCCCAAGCATGGTAGCGCAGTTTCGAGCCCAAAACCTTCAACTTTCGGGAGCAAACCGTGGAAATGAAAGAAGCTTATCTTCAAATTTTGAATTGGCTAAACTAAGAAGGAACAAAACTGCTACAACTAGGTTCCTTGATGGGAAGGAAAGACAAAGCAGTGGGCTCATGTTTGTGTTTACATTATTATTATGCTTGTTATTAAGACCTAGATGTGTGATAGTCGGTCCTATGATTGTATAAATCATGATTAAATCTAACACAATTCACTTGAGTTGCTAGACTTCAATCAAATGAGAGGGTAGGTCACATTAGCGATAAATAAAACTCCAAAGTGTGAGCGAAACCCACATGTTAAGCAACTCTTTGTGGCCCTGGTCAACCCATGATTAAGATTATTCCTGCAATTTAGGTCTCTTCTAATCTTCACTTTCAGAACAATGAAAGATCTGCCTCTGTCCATGAAATTTATTAGTTTCAACTATCCATATAGTTACAGCATCCTTAACCCATCCCACCACATCATAACAGAAAATACAGCCAAGAACTTGTATTCATGGGTTTTCCAGAATTTGAAACCATAGAGCCCTCTCTTCATTTCTCTTACCATCTTGTGTTTTTTTAATGTAAATTAGATATCCTATATTTAACTACTTTTGTTTTGCCACCAACCAATAAATGGACCACAACAAGGGTTGTGGAATGTGGACCCTACCTGCAAGACTTTTGACATTTCCAAGCTATATATATATATATATATATATATATATAAAATAGAGCAAGGCTCTCCTAAGCTCAAGCTTAGAAATTTTTTTCGTAAGCTCATGCTTGTGGGGTCCACCTTTGGTCCATCCAAATGGACCAAACATATGACCGCCCTAAATTACATATGCCCACCAACTTTTGGTTAGATCCGAATTTACTGGACCATTGGATTGACTATGTATCAATCTAAAAGGACCGTTGACCGTTAAACTTTTGGGCCCATATAGAGATAATAGAAATCGCATTTGGGGCTGATTTTTTGTAGAGAGGAAGATCCAAGGGAGTCCTTGAAATCCCCCTCACCCCCATCCCCAGGTGGGCCCCACCACACACTTGAGCTTACCTTATCCTAAGCTTGAGCTTAGGAGAGAGCTGACCCCTATAAAATATATCAAGTTGCTAACTATAATACACCCAAAATGGGACATGGGGCCTTTTTTTCCTACCTGTTTGGTAAAAACTTCTAGTAAGTATATTTCAGCCAAATGACCCAAACATGTGAACAGAGTATAGATTCTCAACAGATATTAGTGTCTAGGCATGTGAGCCTTGTAGACTTCTTTTTTTTTTTTTTTTTTTTTGCATAAAATAAGATTATAAAATGTTAGGAGATTATTCTTGAAAAACTGCAATCTGGTCATTCACTATAAAGATACTTGTAAAAGAAAAAAAAAAAAAAAAAAAAGGAAAACCCATTATAGTAGCAAGGTATTGAATCCTTATCAGATTTGTAGCCTTGTCGATAGTTTCACTTTTCTGATTTCAAATGCTTGGAAACTGTCTTAAGAAAACAGGACAAAACTAGGTTTAGGGTTAGGCAAAGAAAATGATGATATTTGGACATAAATATATGTTGCAAAAGCCAAGGAAATAAAAATTAACATTGTAACTCATGGAATACTCCTGCCACAAACAAGTAAATCGAATTTACCAAGATTGTTTCCAAATTTTCATTCACATGACTTTATTTGCTTTGATCCTTAGAGGTGTATCTTAAGTCATGGCAATTTACTCTTTCAGGGTCGAAACTCTTTGAGCCGACCCAGCTTGATGTGATAAGTTATGTAAACAAAAAAATCTACAAGTAATATAAATGAACAAGAAATAACTGGATTGAAGAACAGCAGAAAACATCTCCAACAACCCAAACTTACAACTTTACACATTCAAGCTTAATCATTGTCATCAAAATTCAAGTGACTGCCTATTTGGCGCAACCCTCCTGTCGTGAGGCTTGGGTTGAATTACAAGATTACTATCAAATGAAAAGAGACATTAAATCTATATCACTCCACTACAGATAAGTTCCAGCATATATATCACTCCACTACAGATAAGTTTCAGTATATACCACACATAATCAGTATTAACAGTCTATATCTCTATGATGGTTGGATGTGGGAGTCTCTGTTTTTTTTCATTTTTTGTTCTTTTTTCTTTTTTTTTTGGTGTGTGTGTGTGTGTTAAGTACATCCAAGACTAAGAAAGGGGCTGAAAGTAGTAGTAGACAAAACGTTTGAAGAAAGGTGAGGACAAGGAAGATGATTGCAGCCACAATGGAGAGAGTTTTCAATATACTATTGAGATACTTTTGGACAAAACTCATCCACCACCTGTGTCTCCTGGCTCTGTGATGTTTAAGGATAAGGCAAAAAAATGACGATGTTTGGACATAAATATACGTGCAAAAAACCAAGGAAATAAAAAATAACATTGTTACTCATGGAATACTCCTGCTACAAACTATTAAATCGAATTTACCAATACTATTTCCAAATTCTCCTTCACATAACTTTATCTGCTTTGTTCCTTAGAGAGGTATCCTAGTCATAGACAGCTTAGTACTAATGAGCTGGAATTCTTTTAGCCGGCTCAGCTTAATGTGTTAAGGTATTGACAACAGTGATGATGATAATTATGAAAAAAACAAAAAATACATCTGTAAGTAATATGCATGAACAAACTAGAAATAACTTTATTGAAAAACAACGGACACATCTCCAAAAGTAATATACATGAACAAACAAGAAATAACTTGATTGGAGAACAACTGACACATCTCCAAACTAACAAATATACATATTCCAAGATTAATCGTTGTCATCAAAATTCAAGTGACTGCCTATTTGACCCAATGCTCATCTACTTAGGATTTAGTTGAATTACAAGATTACTTTTTAATGGAAAGAGGGGATGAAAGTAGGACTAGACAGAAAAGAAAGTTTGAAGAAAGGAGAGAACAAGGAAGATGATTGGAGCCACCATGTCACGTCCCCCGAACCTGATTAGAGAACAAACCGGATCCGGGGAGTGAAATTTAGGACTAATTAAAAATTTTGTCCTTTAGACCCAATGATCGTAAGTCTGCTGTGAGGATATAATATTTCAAACCTCAAATATAATAAGAATTTGCGGAACTCATACAAGTCTAGGCATATTTGGATATCAGAAAAGAATAATGAATCTCAATAAATGTTAAAGTTGAACAAGGAGTAAAATAAAACTTAAACAAGAAAGTTAATTTATTACAATGACCATCCCACTAATCAAGGCCATCCAAAACAATATTAAAGTCAATAAGGTGAAAGTTTTAACGAGAGATAAAGAATAAAAGAATATAAAGAAATCCCAATGAATCTCTCTCGTGCCAGGATCAATGACGCTACTCTACGTCATCGGCACGCCACTCTCGTTCCTCCTCAGCCGGTTGGAGATCTTTTGAGATCTCCTCACTTGCCTGCTCCTCATAGTAGTACTCACCTGAAGTGTCTGCACACCAAGGAACAGAGTCAACAACATGTTGAGCAATAGATAAGTAAGATATAAATAAGCATGACATGCATCAAATATAAGAGTAATGACAGGCATGATAATCAAGAGATTATAAGAAATTGAAGCTAGGCATACAACATGAATAAATAACCAGAAACAATAACAAGAAATCCTAACATACTAGCAATAACCATTGTCCAAACAATGCAATGCAAGAATCAAGAGGGAGATTCTGAGGATGTCCAATCCACCTCCTAGGGTACCAGTAACAATTCTACCCGGACTATTGCTACCAAAGTCCGGCTCTAGGGGGATCTAAGCTCACTGTCCTGGGAATAGTAGCACGGTCCAAGCCCGCTCCCAACTATTCAACGCCATGAACGCCGTCCAAAGCCAACTGCCCACCCCGATGTCCGAGTAACCGGCCCATCAATAATACCCCAAACTGCAGTTGGCCATAACATGCAAATAATAGTAAAGTGGTGTTGACACGAAGAAATCAAGACAAGTAAGTCTGGCTAACTCAATATACAAGACATGTTCATAGGGATTATCTCATTCAAGTCAATACAAGACAAATCCAATCACTTGATAATCCCTTTAGTCTAGCCAATCATGTTTATCAATTACATAACATAGGGTCCTAAAGTACACTCTAAGTCAGGTCCAAGTCCTAATTCTACAAGGGATTATGTTTCATAATTAATTATGTGTATTATGCCGAGAGAGTGTACAAGGTGCAATTACAACGTATACAATTAAACAAGTCAAGGAGGAATTACAAGCCAATCCTAGGCAAGTGGTGTCATCCATGTATCCTACATGTTCTAACGCAGTACCTGTGGAATTGGATCAACGATGCTTCTAAGGAAATCCCTTGGTGCACAATTATGTTAAGCATCTATTAATTCAGTTCCATACTCATTCAGTTCCCTCATGTTTAATATACGAATACCTAGACATCTAACCGAAATATACCAAGCCACGTGCTTCGATTTTAACCCCCATAATGGTCATGTGAGAGTAAGTTCATGGTTTCCAACATCTAAGGCCCAAACCTAAGTTACCGGTCTCAGTTTCAATAAAGATATGAGCTGAGGCAATAATCCAATTATTTACATCACTTCTCGATCTCCGATCGTAACGAAATTAGAACCATTATATTGTACATCTCGAGGGCTTTCCAACGGTATATTACACGTCAAAATCTGACAGGCGGATCAAAAGTTATGGCGATTCGAAATCTGCCAAAATTCATGAAATTTGCCCAAATGCGGCTAGCCAAATTGGCCTATGCGACTAGCCGAATTGGCATGTTCGGCTAGCCGAAAAAGTAACCAAAGGTGACCGAAAATGCTCTGTAAAAACATGGTTACTGGAAAAGTAACTGAATGGTGACCGAATTTCCTGCGGCTAGTCGAATTCTAGGCAGAACCACGAGTCTTTTGAGCCAAAAATTCAATCATTTGAGTAGCTCTTTCTCCAACCTCTTCCCAAACCTTTTCAAAGGCCATAACTTGCACAAAGAGCCACCATGCTCTCCTCCAAACCACATTTCATCCATTCATCGAGTCATCCACCCATAATAAAATCCATTTAACCCATTAATTCAATTTTAGCATGTGTAATCCATTTAACTATGACAAGCTTGGAATTTAGGGAAAATCCAAACAATGAGTTAACAAGAACAATAATAATACATGTATACCCAATATATAAAGCAAATCTACTTGCCTCAATCAAGAAGAAAATTGAAATAGGAAAAACTTGAGGAGAAACTTTCTATCACGAAATCTACGAATCTAACCCAACCAAACGTAACCTAAAGCGCCAAGGAGAAGAAAAGAGTGGAAAAGATTGAGATCAAACCTAAATCTAACCAAAAGAGAAGATGATTGAAAGATGAGCGTTAGTGAAATCTTACCAAATTAGAACCAATGGAAAGAGAAGATCGCAATGAAGAAGATGTGCGGTTCGGATCTTCGAGATGATCTCTCCCAAAAACTCTGGGTTTGAGAAGATGAAGAGGCTGTTGTAGTTTCGTTGCAGAAATGAGAATGAGATTAAGGTTAAGATTAGGTTAAAGAAGAAGAGAAGAAGGAAAAGACAAGTTTGCCCTTAAGTGGGTCCGTTGAAGGAATAGACCACTTGAAGGGTTTCTGATTGTCGAATCGCGATAAGCCAAGAGACTAAAATGATCAGCACGACAAGACCTTTCTAACGAACCCAAAATCATGGTGATAGGGATTTTTTCGGAAAAACACTCAATTTTCCCTAAATTGCAAACTACCCCCTGCTAGGATCAAATGAACTCGAAATCAAACGAAACTTCGCAGACACTATTTTAACACTAAAAGAAACTCACTCAAGGCCTAAACCCGCTTAAATATCTAACAATACAGTTAATTATAATAATAATAAAATAAACGGGTCAATGAGCCTGCTATTGGTACCAATTGACCCAGTAAGGTCGCGGACCTTACAAAAAAGTATAGGTATTTTTTGAAATATGATATTTTTCGATTTGAACATTTTTCTTTTATTGTCTCTTGAAATAATTTTTCACCTCACTTCACTAGTGAAGTTAATTTACCAAACTGAAGAGTGTGATGCAGGATAGTGAGGACTCTTTAAATCTAGAGATTCCTCATAGATTTCTCACCTGTTATGATGTTTCAAGTCCAACAAGACAAAGGAAAGCAGAAAGTACACAGGAATCCAGGCCATCTACCACGAGATAGAATAGAAAAAAGCTTTTGTCAATCAAATTTCACAAAACAGAGAGCCTCCATCAGCCATTCTTAGGTATTGTCGGACATTAATGTACAAATCTAAAAATAAAAAATAATAATAATAAATAAAATAAAATAAAACACTGTGAAGGGCTCAAAATTGAACAATTTATATAGGACAAGTAGCAAGTTCCAGTCAGTCTATTCACACTTATATCATGTCTTCATCCTATGCAGCTAAGAGGCTATGTTAACACGGTATATGCCACAAGTGCAATATGCATAGATCCATGCAGTTGCTTCTAAACAGGCCTTGCCGTGAGACCCTTGTACTGGTACTAATTAAATAATGACAAGGATCAGTCATTGTGACTAGAGATGTGAACAGGTCAGATCTAGGAGAAATCATGGTGTATTCGGATCTGGATCCATTATATATATATAGGTCTGTGATGGATTAGGATCCAGATCTGATGTGAATCCTATGTGTCAGACCAAGGCATCAGCTAAAAAGTTGAAATCTGGTTCCCAATTTAGATACAAGACAAGAAATGGTGCTAAGATGAGCTATGATGCCCGGATACGGACACGGGTATGGATACGGGACACGGGAACGAGCGTCCGATACGTCAACTTCAAAATCTTAGGATACGGGTACGACATTCCTAGAAATATATAAATATAAATATTTGGTTAGGGATTTATTTTAGGTGGAATGCTTATTTTATCTCAATTTAGAGCTCAAATATTACAAGGCCCACTATTTGTTTTAAATTTTCAATGAGGTGCGCCTCACAATACAATATCTCAGCATAGAAAAAGAGAAAAAAATAGAAAAGTAGGCTGAGTGGCTGATTAGATCAGTAGCACAACATTAAATAGAGAAGAAAAGAAAAATGGGCTGAGTGGCTGATGGGCCCAGTAGCCCAACATTAAAAAATAAAAGAAACAGAATAGGCCCAACGGGCCCATACTCATTTATAAGAGCAACGGATTCTTATCTGCCCTTTCGTTGGCATCTCTAGGGCACAAATGAAAAAAAAAAAAAAAAGAAAGAAGAAGAAGAAGAAGGAAAGAAAAAAGAACGGAGGAAGAAGAAGAGGAGGAATACCTGGCACATGAAGGTCGCAGCAGCAGCAGTCGAAGAAGCAGCAGCATCAGCAGTCAAAGCAGCAGTAGCAGTCGAAATAGGTGGGTCTCCTCCTCCTCTCCTCCTCCTCCTCTTCTTCTTTTTTGTTTTCCTTTTGGTCAAACTAAGAGAAAGACAGAAATTGGCTGAAATGTAAAATCTGCCGAAATATTGGGTGAAAAATAATGCAAGTCGTATCCTAAAATTGGCCCCCCGTATCCAAGTCGTATCTTGCCGTATCCCGTACCGGTATCCGTATCGGTACAGATACCACACGTAATTTGCAGTATCCGGGTATCATAGTAGATGAGCGCCGGCAATCAATGGAGAAAAACAGTGAGAGAAAAAGAGAGAGTTCTGAAGTCTCTATGTGATTATCTTAAGCACTTCTTACTCGAGTGAGCTTGTCATTATTGAATATTACGCATCAGCCCGCTTCGTGATACATTCCTGCAAAAGTATGACATTTTCTCAGAATTGTTAGTAATCTGTAAGTGCTCAATAGTGATGGTACAAAGTTTTCCAGAAGTATAAAAGGCTTTTAACATACGAAATAATAGAGAAATGAGCAAAAAGAAAGTAAGTTGTTTGGTTAATGGCTTACTGAAGAAATAAAAGAAAAAGGAAATAGTTAGTCATTCATGACATGTAGATGACTTGATTTTACTGCATAAAGCATAAATGTAGTTGGATCCAATGAAACTCACATTAGCAAACACTCGTCATCGTCATCATAGAAAAACTTTTCATCGCAGGCACAGTTGCTAGCATGCGCTGGATGAAGAGAGTAAATGTAGCGGAAGCACATATCTAAATGAGTTAGCTGCTACAAACGCGGTAAGGACTACGTCGGCTCGAATCAGGCATTAGATGTGGAGATCTGTGACTGTCTACAAGAGATCAGTCACATGTGATTCACTCTTCAAGATCCAAGGGTAAGGATGGACACCCTGGATGTAGAAGATGATGATGGAGAATAATAGATCTAGTGGAAGATGTATTGTTGAAAGTTGGTGCTACCTATTATTCTTATGTTTATATATAGCCCTTTGGCTAATGAGTGATAAGATCTCCATTCAAATTCGAATTGAGAGATGATAAGGATAATAGGTTGGATCAAACTCTCTCAATTTGAATTTAAATGGAGATATGATAAGGATAGAGAGTTGGATAAAACTCAAACTATTCTTATCCATATCACCATGAGATTTCTTGTGAGGGGTGTATCTTTGTGAGTGGGGTCCACCCACATGTAAACACAAGTAGCCCCATCACAAATGCTAACATCTCCCACTCGCACCGAACAAGTTCATCTCATTAGATTACTAATTTCCATAATCAAATTCCTCAAAGTAAAAATGGACTTAAAGAGTAGGACCTCCACGGTGCCTATTCACGGAGAGAATGTATACTAAGTCGCCATCTGACTAGAATACACCAACTCACCGACATATCAGTCTGCCCTAGACACTCGCATGACCACACCGGATTGGATATCGACCCATACCCTTGAGTCGTGTTTAACCCACATACGTGCTTATTCAACTTATTGAGTAAAAAGAAAAACTCTTTACAAACATTTCTTTTTATAAAATAAAATATTTAAATTATATATATAATTTAAAAAATTGTTTGTCTTAAAATTTTCAAAATACTCGATAGAGCCCGGGCTGATAAGTATCGTAAGCACGTATAAACTAGAGTGTGATGTCAAGGGGTCTTCACATGGACTTACGAGGGTCAGTATAAGCCAAGCAGCTTTTTAGTACGGCGGCTCGTAGGCTCCTATGTTGCCGTGGCACAACTGCAGCTAAAGTAGCAACACCGATCTCATCTTTCCAACGTAGAGGTTGGTATAAGGGCACAAGAGCATCAAGAATTGGTTCACACAATAACCAACTCTAAGCTCAAGAGTCACCTACGGGACTAACTCTCGCACAGCAAACAGGATTCTAGGGTATTATCTCATTGCTCATAGGTAGGTCCTTAAACACGCATGCCTGTAGACACGCGTCACAGTGTGAAAATGCATTAGCTCCACAACTGAGCCCATGCTGATATTGCATCGATTCACTACTGCGCAAGCAGATTGTCATAAACACAACCACGCTTGGTTTCTTAAACAGGCTATCCGACTTACTAGGGTGTGATTTGTCCGACGACTAAACCTAAGTCTCATTCAGTCTTGTGATCCACATCACCCCTAATGCACACAAGACTGAGCCAGCATTCCATACATTTGTACGCACCAATAAGATCCATATTGGCCTAATCAGCTTATCATACAAATGCATGCACCTCATCCTATCAGTCACTAAGACATCAAGGGTGGTCTTTATCCGTGCGAGTGGATGACCTCACCTGTTTGGTGCCACGTGTGCATCTAATACACACGCTTATTGTGTATGTTGTCAATGTAAAGTATATGCACATGCATGAGTGAAGAAATATAACATGCATATAACCACAAAATTTTTTTTTTTTTTTATTAAAACAAGTCCAATACACTCCCACTGAATAAGAGGATTACATATATTGCATTCTCATACGCCTTACATGAATAGCGAATAGTTCTCGTGCCAAGGGTTTGGTCATTGGGTCAGCAATCATTTCCAAAGGTGGCACATGAGATATTATTATCTCTTTTGCTTCTACTTGTTCACGGATAAAATGCCACTTTCGTTTGATATGTTTTGCCCTCTGATGAAACTGGGGGTCTTTTGCCAAGCATATAGCAGTTGTGCTATCTGTTCTTAATGGAATGGGATCGTGGGAAATGGATACAAGTCCCAAATCTAACAAAAAATGGTGAATCCATACGGCCTCCATGGCTGCTAGTGCGCAAGCAACATATTTGGCCTCCGTGGTCGACATGACCGTACACTACTGCTTCTTCCTGGACCATGAAATGGCTCCCCCTCCCAGTAAGAACACATATCCCGATGTGGATTTACAGTCGTCGGGATCATCCGAAAAGGATGAGTCACTGTATGCCAATAAACTCAAGCCACCACCGTGATAGCAAAGCATCATATCTTTTGTGCCCCTTAAATATCGGAAGATTCATTTGACGGCATTCCAATGAGCAATACCTGGGTTACTTTGAAATTGACTAACCAACCCAACCGCATAGCAAATATCGGGGCGTGTGCACAACATAGCATACATTAAACTTCCTACAGCGCTGGCATAGGGTATGGAAGCCATTCTTTTTGTTTAATCATCGATTTGAGGACATTGCATAACACTTAATTTGCAACCCTTATCAATGGGGGTCTCAACGGGACTAGCATTGGCTATTCTAAATTTTTCTAAAATTTTCTCAATGTAAGTTGTTTGAGACAGACTAAGAATGCGTTTTGTACCATTCCGTGTAATTTTAACCCCCAAAATAAACTTAGCCCCACCCAAATCTTTCATTTCAAAAACAGTTGACAACCAAGCTTTGGTCTCAATTAAAAAACCAATATCATTGCAAGACAAAAGAATATCATCAACGTAAAGTGAGAGCAACACAAATTTATGTTTAGATCGCTTAATATAAACGCAATGATCTTCGTAACACATGGAAAAACCATTTGACATGATTGTATTATGAAACTTTTTGTACCATTGTCTCGATGATTGTTTAAGGCCATAGATAGATTTAAGGAGTTTACAAACTTTATCATCATGGCCTTTTTCCACATATCCTATCGGTTGTTTCATGTATATTTCTTCCTCAAGATCACCGTTTAGAAAGGCGATCTTAACATCCATCTGGTGTAGTTCTAAATCCATGTGGGCCACAATAGATAAGATCTTGCGGACAGAAGAAAATCTTACCACAAGGGAGAAAGTTTCTTCATAAACCACACCTTCTTTCTGTGTGAACCCCTTAGCCACAAGCCTAGCTTTACATTTGTCAATGGAACCGTCGGCTTTTCGCTTAATTTTCAAAACCCATTTATTGGTAATGGCTTTCCTATCCTTGGGAAGATTTACAAGATCCTATACATCATTCTTACGCATAGAGCTGATCTCATCATTCATCGCGAGCATCCATTCCTTCGAGTTTACCGATTCCATTGCTTCTTGATAAGAACGTGGTTCGTCCTCATCAGTGGCAATATATGCATAAGAAGTTCCCTCAATTTCAAAATACTTCTTTTGAATTAATCCACGAGAAGAATGACAAAGGGCATCATGATCACTCCCACTTGCTTGTGACTCCATAGGATCTCTCCCACTAAGACCAGCAAGTGGTGTTGGCTCTCCTTCGTTGGAGAAGTCATCCATTTCAAATAGGTCAATGAACACCCTTATCTTCTTCTTTTCAGGATATTGAAACTCAAAGAAATCTACGTCACGAGATTCTGTTTCAATTAATCTGCCTGCGACATCCTGATGAACTAGAACGTATCCTTTTGACAATTCAAAGTATCTCACAAAGATACTTGGAATTGTCTTACGCTCCAATTTATTAGGATGCGGGATAAGGACATGCCCCAAAGAACCCCACGGGCGTAGGTCTCCCAATGAAGGTTTTCTACCGGTCCACAACTCATACGGAGTCTTTGGAACAGACTTAGAAGGAACTCTATTTAATAAATAAGCTGCAGTTAATAACGCATCTCCCCAAAAGGAGATAGGTAAGTTCGCATGAGCCATCATTGATCTAACCATGTCTAACACAGTCCTATTTCATCTTTCCGCGATTCCATTTTGTTGTGGGGTGTAGGCCATAGTCAGTTGACGAAAAATTCCATTTTCCATGCAAAAACTTTTAAAAATATCCGAAGTGTATTTTCCACCTTGATCGGTCCTAAGGGTCTTGATGTTTTTGTCAAACTAATTTTGAACATTTTTTGTCAAAATTTTGAAAAAATCAATTGCCTCATTTTTATGGGAAATAAAAAACGCACGACCATAAAGAGAGTAATCATTAATGAAAGTAATAAAATAATGAGTTCTTTGTCTATTAGCCATGTTCATTAGTCCCCAAATGTCAGAGTGGATGATTTCAAGGGTGGCCTTGGATCTTTCGGCCTTTGGAAAAGGTTTTCTTGTTGCTTTACCTGTCACAAATGATTCACATGTGGGCAACTGTACTTGTGTGAGAGATTCAAGCAGTCCTTCCCTAGCCAATCGGATCATCCGATCTTTTCCTATGTGGCCCAATCGAGCATGCCACTTAATAGATTCAGAACTTGTGTCATGCACCATAAATGAATCAGAAAATCCAACCATAGAATTATTGGAATCCAAAACATATAAGTCTCCTACAATAAAACCCCGTGCATAAATAGAATTATTTTTTCTGACGGAAACTCTATCCTTAGTAAAATGAAAATCAAAACCGTCCCTTGCGAGTCGGCAAACAGAGAGGAGATTCTGCCTCATGCCAAGTACAAAAAGCGTCTCATGGAGCACCATAGTTTTTCCTGTAGACATTGGAAGAAAATAATCACCGATTCTCAATAAGTCTTCTGAAGAATTATTTCCCATGTAGAGCTTGTTGCAACCGACATCTATTGACTGGAACTCCCGAAAACCACTCCTATCCTTTGTCACATGCTTGGTTGCCCCTGAATCAATTATCCATCCTTTAGAACTTTCATCCACACAAAGTGCTTCGGAGCAAACCAAAGAGAGTGACAAAGGTAGGGTGTGTACCGTATTTCACTTGGGGCAAGTTTTAGCGATGTGGCCAAGTTCCTGACATTTATAACATTTGGTTTTGGCTAAGTCTCTGGGCTTGTTACGCTTCCTATGCTTCTTTTGGTGTTGTTTAGGTGCATGCTAGTCTTGTTTAGGCTTCTTTTGGCGGTCTGCCCCATTTGGAAAAGTCCCATTTTGAAAGTTACGTTTACGTTTGGTCCCCTTAGTACCCGACCCTGATATAGGCTGCTGTTTTGCAAATAGTGCTTGTCCAGCGATCTCTACTTGAACTCTTTGGGCTTCGAGTTCGAGATGGCGACACAGATCCTTAAAAGTTTTGACTGTCCCAGAGTGGGTCAAAATTTGTTTTATTGTGTGCCAAGAATCAGGTAAAGATCACAAGACTGCAATGATCTTTTGGTCCTCAGTTAGTACATTTCCCGCCCTTGCAAGATCCGCAATCATTTGACTCATTTTGCGAAGGTGGTCCATGAGGTTTACACCTGGGGCAATTTCACCATATTCTGATTTCAAGGCATCCCACATTTCCTCAGTCGTACCGTATGTTTCACAAGTGGGAACCAATTCAAAATGCATACTACTGAGCATAATGTTGCGAGCAGTCCGATTATCTTTATCTCATTACTCAAAATCATTCAATGCAAGCGTGGATGCAGCATCATTTGCTAATTCGGGTCGGGTCTTAATTGACTCCAAGGTATACGTGACCTCTTGTTCATCGAACAAGTAAATCATGGTCCGGTACCACTTATCATAGTCATTACCATCAAACTTATCTCTCTTATTAAGGTCAGCAATGATATTTTTGGAAGCCATCATTGAAAAATAAATAAGATAAAAAAAATATAATGATCAATGAATGCACAACATTGGCAACACACACATACGTATCGATTGCCCTTTTTGCACTCAAATCATTCCAAGAATTAGGACATTGTAGTGAAAACCCTTCATGCCTAGGGCTAATTCGGGGCAATCAAAAACAATTATCGTAATTACATGGGTGATTCGATAGCATCATGCAATTCAGTACTTTGATGCTTATGCAATTATAAATATGCAAAAGAGTACTACAAATAACAATTTTTTTGAATGATGTGAATCCTTTTAATAGGAAAAAATGTTGTAAATAGTTTATTATCCCCCGCATATCTAAGGGTCTCACAAAGAAATGTTCAACTGGTTGAAGATTGCACCTAAGCCTCCAACTCGGTCTTATGAAATCAAATAAATCAAGTGAGCCCCCAGGAAAGTGGTGGGGTCACAATGGTCCTGCTTAAAAACCACTTTCCTCAAACATAGACTGTATTCTTTTAGTGGGACAAGGCTTTTCTTGGAATTGACTCGATCAAAGATCGCAATTGGTTCAACTTGGTGGTCTTCGTCCTATTAAACTTGAAAAACAAGGGACTACCCATAAACACTATAATATTATAGCCGATAAGAAAAATATATATGGATCCAAATAATGCTATGTAAAATTAAGAAATTCCATCATGAATACATAGCATGATTCATAATTTAGTGCTCAAAATGATAAGCAGTGGGTAGGAGTAAGCATAGACAACATAGCTACTCAATCCATCATAGCCAATTTGATTAATAAATTATTAGCATGAAAAAAATAATAATCAAGGCATTGTCTACTTGGCCTTAATACCATTTGAGCCAGAACCAAAACCTGATTGGCCAACTGCTCTCAAGACATCTTGTTGTATACAATATAGTTCATTCTATGTAAAAAAAAAAAGGAGATAGGACTAGCAAGTAGGTCCCGTAACTCACATGTTCAACAAGAAGAGAAACTAATAAAAGTTTTATCCATAGAACATGATCGACTTGGTGTGCATCTCCTTTGCATAATACACAACATATATAGGGATGATGGCATAATGGGCATTTAGAACAAATTTAAAAAAAAAATTATAATTATGTACGGTCTTCAAACCATACATGTGTTCAGTGGCCATACTAAGTAGGAGCAGAACAACTTGTAGGACCCACAATCCATCATACAAATCAGACACCCATCAGCTTTATCTAATGATAATGCATAGGACAAATTTGATGCAATCAACCCAAAAACCCAAAATCACTCTATCCAAATGTACCGCTCTCAAGCGACGGATAGCACAGGAAGATGTATAATTCGGATTGTAGGAAAATTCTTTCCATGTTAGTATCATACAAAAATCAATATCATTACCCAAGTATATTTTCTATGAGCCGTGCTACGCACCCTGGGATCCATATCCCGACTGGAGCCCCGGGTGCATAGACTTTTTGATTTTCTATCCTTATCATCTTACCCTTCTTTACCCATTCCACTGTTTTGGTTACAATTTATTTCAAAGAAAACTCCAAGGGTAGTTCAGTTGGCTTAGGACTACGGTTTGCATCCGGAGGTTGTGGGTTCGAAATTGCTCTATCACACTGGGGCCACAGGGGAATTTTATTCGGCCGTAGGGATTATTTTGGTCCAAAGGGCTGGAAACCTATGTTATAAAAAATAAAAAAAAAATTATTTCAAAGACGAGAATGGGTTAAGGTAGAAGTAGTTTTGATTTTTTTTTGGGTACAGTGACCATGATAGAATTGGGTCCGTATTTAAGTCCTTGATATTTCATTCTCATGGACCCAATTATACTGGATTCAACCGATGGATGTCACATATGTTAGCTACCTGATAAAGGATATATATCACTTAGGGCCCACAAGGCCACAACCGTTACCACGTGGTGCACACCACCTTTTTATCACTCATTGATAGATAATTATAAAATGAAAATCTAATACAAGAGACCATACTAGATTCCACTGAGGAGACCCACCCATATGTGTTGCCCCACAATTTGTCCATGGATAGTCATATCAACATGGGTTCGGGCTTCAGATCTCAATAGGGACCGTTGAAACAATAATCCATTTGCTGGCAGCAGATTTATAATAGTTTGGACCACCCACTTCGGCCCATGAATCAAACGGACCTCAGGACAAGTAAGAAAAGGCCGAGTTCGACATTTTTTTATTTTTATTTTTTTTTACAAACTCGATTAGACCTGATCGATCTGGTGCCATTTGATTCAACTCAACTCGGGATGAGCATTCTGAGGTCTATATATTATATAAAAAATATTTAATAACACTTATGATCCAGGTCAGATTATGCCAATCACACGGTTTATATTAAAAAAAATATCCAATTTTCCACACAATCTAATATAAATGCCAAGGTTTCGGGTTACTTGATTTGCAACCAAAATAAATTCAATCCTCACGTGAGCTCTGGTACCAATGAAGAGAGTAAGGGCATGTTTGTGTAGCCTATTTCTGCGGAAAAGGTTGTAGTTTTCTGCGGAAAACTTCTTTTTCATGTGTTTGGTGCGACAGTTTTCTGCGGAAATGCTTTTTCGCCACATCAACTTTTTCCTTCCTAGGCATGGAAATATACTTCCTATGGGGGGTATGGGAAGTTCATTTCCACGGAAAATTGACCCCCCAATTTCCTCTCTCTCACCCTCACTCCACCCAGCCACCCTCTTTCTTCCTCTTCCCCTCCCAACCCCACCCACCCCACCCCACACACATATCAACCCATCCACCCAATAGTTTTCACTAAAGAAATCTATAGCTGCACCAAACAACATTAGCACTAATTCATCGAGGAAAACCTTTTTGCACAAAACATAAAATTTTGACTTCTGTGGAAAAACTTTTTCAAAGAATTTGAAACCCATGGATTTTGCTGATGTGGTAATTTCAAATTTCCACGGAAATTACATGTACACAAACGTGCCCTAAATGTAGTAGAAACACGGATCTAAATGAGTTAATTGCTACAAACGCGGCAAGGACTGCGTCGGCTCGAATAAGGCATTAGATGTGGAGATCTGTGACTGTCTACAAGAGATCTGTCACATGTGATTCACTCTTCAAGATCCAAGGGTAAGGATGGACACCCTGAATGTGGAAGATGATGATGGAGAATAGTAGATCTAGTGGAAGATGTATTGTTGAAAGTTGGTGTTAGCTATTATTCTCATGTCTATATAGAGCCCTTTGGATAATGGGTGATAAGATCTTCATTCAAATTCGAATTGAGAGATGATAAGGATAATAGGTTGGATCAAACTCTCTCAATTTGATTTTAAATGGAGATATGATAAGGATAGAGAATTGAATAAAACTCAAACTATTCTTATCCATATCACCATGAGATTTCTTGTGAGGGGTGTATCTTTGTGAGTGGGGTCCACCCACATGTAAACACAAGTGGACCCCATCACAAATGCTAACACCGGACATGTTCAAACCAATCTCAAACAAGCCTCTCTTAATTTATCATCAATTGATGCCACCCCTAAATGCTTCCGAATGCGCTCACATTTCTGATTTTAACTTTCTAAGTATTACCGTACATCCATCTCAACATTCTCATACCCGCTACACTCATTTTTCACAAGTGTTTTTTTCCTAATTAGCCAACATTTTGATCCACAAGTCATAAGC
The DNA here is from genome assembly GCA_038049695.1 of Cinnamomum chago. Lineage (NCBI taxonomy): Eukaryota > Viridiplantae > Streptophyta > Magnoliopsida > Laurales > Lauraceae > Cinnamomum > Cinnamomum chago. The sequence continues at coordinate 24,740,448 of CP142453.1, read as the reverse complement.
TTGTCTAATTGTTTGTCTTGTGAAATTTTCCCTTCAATATTTATTGGTATGCACCGATCACAATGCACCCCAAAAGCAAGTCTCTACTTCAACCATGCAGCTCTTATCTAATGCTCGGCATTCTCCTCGACCTCCTCATCTGTAATAATTATAGAGCCAGCGGAAGGAATCACTCTATGGTATCTCTTGACCCTCAATTCTTGCAGGAATTATATCTCTTTGCACATCCTCACTGAAGTTGCATTGGAATAAATACTGAGATTAATAACTCAAGAGAATGGGTAGCGAGATTTCCAACTTTCACAATTGAAGCTTTGTGGGACGATGATCAATTGATTAATCTAGAAGAAACAGATTTATGAACAGTAGCTGGTCAGCTGCTTATGTGACTACAAAGGATAAAAAAAATTTAGTTTCATAATAGTAATATAAGTGATTTTCGACAACAGCAAAGATGATGCAGCATGTGGCATCTGCAAAGTAGGCTCTCAAAACAAACGTACAGACCAATTGAGGGATTTGCTTTGCTCACCATGCATAATGATCAATGGATCCCAGCCAACAAATCATCAAGACATCAAACCACATTGAATTGCAGATAGAGCAAGATAAGCATATAACGAGAGAGAGAGAGATCAAACCACATTGAATTGCAGATAGAGCAAGTAAAGCATATAACTATTGAGAAAAAGGGCAGGGGGGGGGGGGGGGAGGTGGGGCGGCGGGCAGCCTATTATGGAAGCCTTAGTGATGATTAGAGCCTCTTACCAAGCTAGGCTAATTGCAGAAAGCATGCATGTATATTGGTTTTACTGGTCATGCATTTATTAAAAAAATAAGGAGTCAATAGAGACAGCATTAACTTGGGTCCTTTGTGACGCAGCACAGGTAGAGAAGAGTAGTCAAGGATTAGGGATAGGGATCTATCGACTTATGAATGAGAGGGATTACAATCCTTTCTATTGACTCTAAGCTCTTATATATTCTTGGAAACAATTCTAATTAAATAAACTCTAAATCAAATAAAATAAAACTTTCCAATTATTCTCATAACCATCCCTAAAATCCAACTACTACTGGAAAATAGGAAATGACGTAGATGAAAATCTGCCAGGGAGATCTGGAAATCTTCTTTAATGGGCTTTAGTAGGCTTGGGCCCCATTGGACTTGGTCGATCCATGGTTCATGGGTCTGGCCTGCATCACGTTGCTATTTTTCTTTATTCCTTTTGCTGGTTTGTTGTTTTTAACTCATTATTGGCACATTACTCTTGTGCCGGTTATGGTTTTTCTTAGTACTTTCAAATTCCTAACGTTCATGGAACAAAAACACATGAACAAAGAAGAGGGACCTGTTTCTCTTTTACAACATTTGAAAGGACTTCTTTTTTTCAACAGATTGAAAGGGGAATAGTACACGGATATTTATCTCCGCTAGTAATCATTGTGTGATCTAGAACAATTACAGCAATTGGCGACCGTGGTTGGAAGATGCCCAAAAATCTATAACCCAACCATCCAAATGGACCTCATTTCCTGTCAAATGGATAAATTCATTCGGTACAGAAGTTAGTAAAAAAACACCATTTCTTTCCTTTGATATTGATATCTCACCATTGTAGACTTCATTCTTGTCAAATGGATATCAACCCTTTCATATCATAAACTAACTCGTAGAAAAAATATCTTACATAAAACAACGAGAAAGTTTGAATGGAAAAATGTAACATACTAGTAAAATGCGCAGCCCATGAGCACCCCAGCTGGGTAAAAAGGCGACACCACATAAGAGTCTCACAGTGCGAACCAATCATATGTGAGAGAGAGAGATATCTTTCATATGTTTCAATGTGACTAGAGTGACAGAAGTATGACAGACAATTCACGCTTCATATTATGAAATAAGAACCTTGCCAGCAATCTGCCAAATTTATCTTGAACAGAAATTTTCTAGCACATTATTGTTTCATTGCCAAAATAGCAGCTGAATAATGATCAAAACTAACAAAATAGAAATAAAGTATTTTCAGGAATGCAAAGCAGCTCAAAATAGTGCCCAAGGACAAAAGGTGCTTGTGTTGCTGGTGCAGACAACGGAGGTAGAGATGCGGAAGGCGACGAAGATAGAAAAGACAGGGGAGATGATACATTTTCTTGGGCTCTTACCAAACTCCAATCCAGGAGGTATTATGGATTTCTTGGAGGAAAACTCGAGGAAAACTCATTTTCATTAATCATCCATCATTTATTTGCCAGAGAGGCTTTACATCATTATCCGTTAATGGGGGAGGCCCAGAAATGGACGAAACTTTTTTAAACGGGTACGAAAATGGAGACTACACCCCCGACCCCGCTACGATCCACTGCCATCCTACCTCCAAGATAATTTTAACCCAATCTCCCTTCTTATCCTCCAAATCCAGTGATCCAAACACCCTTTGGTAAATAAATAAATAAAAAAAAATGATTGAATACTGTGTCTGCACTGGACAAAGTAGACTTTTCGGATCATTGGACACGGAGGGTGTCACGTCCCCCAAAATAAGAATTGGGGAAAAACGCGAAAAAATTAAAAAAAATTCAAATCTCCTGTGTTTAATACAACACAAGCTTCCAAAAGTGGACCCACAATAATTTCAACCTGTGGTGAGTCAAAATAAATTTTATTAAATGCAGCGGAAGCTTTATTCAATTGGTATCCAATGTTCATAAATGAGATCCAGCAAGAAAATCAAATAAACAATAATAGTTAAAGTTGCAGAATAAATTAAATAATTTCTAAAAGAGGTCTCAACACTAAAAGAAAGTTCATTTAAAATAATTCTAAGGTGACGTTCTCTCTTTTGCTGGCTCAGACAGCTCCAAAGCTATCTCCGGCATCCCACTAGGGTTCTTCAGTTGGCTCAAACGTTTGAAACGTTTGACCCTCCTCCGTCTCCTCGGTAAAGTAGGGCTCGGTTCCTATGCACCAAATATTACAAAGTAAATAACAAGTACATTATCATAATTCGAAATTAAATACAATAACGAGAAGAATATAGACAAGTGTGATCATATAGAAGTAATGACAGTGACAGTGACAAGAAAGAACGTATATATAATCCAAATGAAGCAAAATGAGCAATATGATTCACACAAAGACAAGTGTTCCCGTTTTGGGTCGTTTTGGGTGGTCAGCCCTAAATAAATCGGGAAAGCCCATCCATAACGTCGATGGTCATAAACCGATCAAATAAAAAATCAGGATAACATGTTCACATTCATAGCGGATTATAAGTGATCCAGTTACATCAGTGATTAACCGTCCATATATCGATCTGCAGTCGTCCATAAATGACCCACATAAACATAAACATATAAGCATAATAGACCTGAATAATAAGGCTCCGACACAAGAGTCCTAAGTCAAAGTAAAGTGCTGGCCATTCCACATTCCATATCATAATCAAATCGTCACACAAAATTTGCCAAGCCACTTTATAGTCCATAATACACAATAGGGTATGCATTTAAAGATATACATATCCTAAACCAATATATATATATATATATATGCATACGAAGGATAAGACATAGATACAAATATTCGATTCTAAGGTCAAACATAAGGTCTCGCACCCAACAACCACCTGAATCTCCAATAAATATAAGATCAACTCATCCCTTCTCCATCAATGATGCATAGACCCAATTAAAGGTTTTTCCAATAGAGATGGCTTGAGCTCGAATCCATTAGGATTTCTCCAAGTTCATACAAAGTACTAAACCCTATGTTAGTAATATACTGTGTGCTAGGACGGTATTTTCTTGATCCAAAGATCTAATAATAAAGTACAAAAATATAATTTTAACACATTAAAACTAAAGATATCATTTAATATTAATTTGTAAATAATAATAATCTTGGTTTATAAATTTAGAAAACTTGAGGACCCCACCTAAAACATTTTCCAAATTCAATTCTTTATAAAATAAGTCAAGGGGTCTGATTTGAATTCATTAAAAGCTATGAGTCATTTTTTTCTAAATTCAAGAACTAATGAACAAGTATTAAAAGTCAAATGCCATGCTCTGTAACAACAGTTGTAACAGGACTCATCCATTTCTCACTTTTTTTTATTTATTTATTTCTAAAACGAGTGGTAGCATATATAAAAGTCATAGGTTGCTTTGCTCACCATGCATAATGATCAATGGATCCCAGCCAACAAATCATCAAGACATCAAACCACATTGAATTGCAGATAGAGCAAGATAAGCATATAACTAGAGAGAGAGAGAGACGGATCAAACCACATTGAATTGCAGATAGAGCAAGAAACGCATATAACTATTGAGAAAAAGGGAAGGGGATTTGAGTGGGGGGGTGGGGGTGGGGGTGGGGTTGGGGTGAAGGGGGCTTTGCCTGAGAGATTCCAATTAGTATCAGCCTATTATGGAAGCCTTAGTGATGATTAGAGCCTCTTACCAAGCTAGGCTGATTGCAGAAAGCATGTATATTGGTTTTACTGGTCATGCATTTATTAAAAAAATAAGGAGTCAATAGAGACAGCATTAACTTGGGTCCTTTGTGACGCAGCCCAGGTAGAGAAGAGTAGCCAAGGATTAGGGATAGGGATCCATAGGGATCTATCGACTTATGAATAAGAGGGATTACAATCCTTTCTATTGACTCTAAGCTCTTATATATTCTTGGAAACAATTCTAATTAAATAAACTCTAAATCAAATAAAATAAAACTTTCCAATTATTCTCATAACCATCCCTAAAATCCAACTACTACTGGAAAATAGGAAATGACGTAGATGAAAATCTGCCAGGGAGATCTGGAAATCTTCTTTAATGGGCTTTAGTAGGCTTGGGCCCCATTGGACTTGGTCGATCCATGGTTCATGGGTCTGGCCTGCATCACGTTGCTATTTTTCTTTATTCCTTTTGCTGGTTTGTTGTTTTTAACTCATTATTGGCACATTACTCTTGTGCCGGTTATGGTTTTTCTTAGTACTTTCAAATTCCTAACGTTCATGGAACAAAAACACATGAACAAAGAAGAGGGACCTATTTCTCTTTTACAACATTTGAAAGGACTTCTTTTTTTCAACAGATTGAAAGGGGAATAAATAGTACACGGATATTTATCTCCGCTAGTAATCATTGTGCGATCTAGAACAATTACAGCAATTGGCGACCGTGGTTGGAAGATGCCCAAAAATCTATAACCCAACCATCCAAATGGACCTCATTTCCTGTCAAATGGATAAATTCATTCGGTACAGAAGTTAGTAGAAAAACACCATTTCTTTCCTTTGATATTGATATCTCACCATTGTAGACTTCATTCTTGTCAAATGGATATCAACCCTTTCATATCATAAACTAACTCGTAGAAAAAATATCTTACATAAAACAACGAGAAAGTTTGAATGGAAAAATGTAACATACTAGTAAAATGCGCAGCCCCATGAGCACCCCAGCTGGGTAAAAAGGCGACACCACATAAGAGTCTCACAGTGCGAACCAATCATATGTGAGAGAGAGAGATATCTTTCATATGTTTCAATGTGACAAGAGTGACAGAAGTATGACAGACAATTCACGCTTCATATTATGAAATAAGAACCTTCCAGCAATCTGCCAAATTTATCTTGAACATAAACTTTCTAGCACATTATTGTTTCATTGCCAAAATAGCAGCTGAAGATGATCAAAACTATCAAAACAGAAATAGAGTATTTTCAGGAATGCAAAGCAGCTCAAAATAGTGCCCAAGTACAAAAGGTGCTTGTGTTGCTGGTGCGGACAACGGAGGCGGGAGGCGAAGAAGATAGAAAAGATGTTTCATTTTCTTGGGCTCTCACCAAACTCCAATCCAGGAGGCATTAGGAATTTCTTGGAGGAGAACTCGAAGAAAACTCATTTTCATTAATTATCCATCATTTATTTGCCAGAGAGGCTTTACATCATTATCCGTTAATAGGGGCGGACCGGGAATGGACGAAATTTTTTTAAATGGGTACGAAAATGGAGACTACACCCCCGCCCCGGCTACGATCCACTGTCATCCTACCTCCAAGAAAATTTTAACCCAATCTCCCTTCTTATCCTCCAAATCCAGTGATCCAAACACCCTTTGGTAAAAAAAAAAAAAAAAAAAAAAAAAAAAAAAAACGATTGAATACTATGTCTGCACTAAACAAAGTAGACTTTTCGGATCATTGGACACGGAGGGTGTCACGTCCTCCAAAATAAGACTTGGGGAAAAACGTAAAAAAACTAAAACAAATTCAAATTTCCTGTGTTTAATACAACACAAGCTTCCAAAAGTGGACCCACAATAATTTCAACCTGTGGTGAGTCAAAATAAATTTCATTAAATACAGCGAAAGCTTTATTCAATTGGTATCCAATGCTCATAAATGAGATCCAACACGAAAATCAAATAAACAATAATAGTTAAAGTTGCAGAATAAATTGAATAATTTCTAAAAGAGGTCTCAACACTAAAAGAAAGTTCAATGAAAATAATTCTAAGGTGACGTTCTCTCTTTTGCTGGCTCAGACGGCTCCAAAGCCATCTCCGGCATCCCACTCGAGTTCGCTAGTTAGCTCAAACGGTTGAAACGTGTGACCCTCATCCGTCTCCTCGGTAAAGTAGGGCTCGGTACCTATGCACCAAATATTACAAAGTAAATAGCAAGTACATAATCATAATTCGAAATTAAATACAATAACGAGAAGAATATAGACAAGTGTGATCATATAGAAGTAATGACAATCGCAGTGACAAGAAAGAACGTATACATAATCCAAATGAAGCAAAATGAGCAATATGATTCACACTAAGACAAGTGTCTCCGTTTTGGGTGGTCAGCCCTAAATAAATCGGGAAAGCCCGTCCATAACGTCGGTGGTCATAAACCGATCAAATAAAAAATTAGGTTAACCTTTTCACATTCATAGTGGATTATAAGTGATCCGGTCACATCGATGATTAACCGTCCATATATCGATCTGCAGTCGTCCATAAATGACCCACATAAACATAAACATATAAGTATAATAGACTTGAATAATAAAGTTCCGACACAAGAGTCCTAAGTCAAAGTAAAGTGCTGGTCATTCCACATTCTATATCATAATCAAATCGTCATACAAAATTTGCTAAGCCACTTTATAGTCCATAACACACAATAGGGTATGCATCTAAATGAATACATATCCTAAACCAACATATATATGCATGCGAAGGATAAGACATAGATACGAATCGATCCTAAGGTCAAACATAAGGTCTCATACCCAACAACCACATGAATCTCCAATGAATTTAAGATCAACTCATCCATTCTCCATCAATGATGCATAGACCCAATTAAGGGTTTTTCTAATAGAGATGGCTTGAGCTCGAATCCATTTTGATTTCCCCAGGGTCATACAATTTACTAAACCCTGTGTTAGTAATATACCGTATGCCAGACGATATTTTTTTTTATCCAAAGATCTAATAATAAAGTACAAAAATATAATTTTAACACATTAAAACTAAAGATATCATTTAATATTAATTTACAAATAATAATAATCTTGGTTTATAATTTTAGAAAACTCGAGGACTCCACCTAAAACATTTTCCAAATTTAATTCTTTATAAAATAAGTCAAGAGGTCTAATTTGAATTCATTAAAAACTAAGGGTCCTTTTTTCTAAATTCAAGAAGTAATGGGACAAGTATTAAAAGTCAAATGCCATGTTCTGCAACAACAGTTGTAACAGGACTCATCCATTTCTTAAATTTTTTTTTTATTTCTAAATCCAATGGTGCCATATATAAAAAGTCATAAGTTGTGTGCTGCTAAAACCTCACTCATCTCACCCCATGTCACCATCATTCTCTCTCTCTCTCTATGTCTATGTCTTCCTTTACATATGCTACAAGTCATCTTCACTTCTTCCTTACACAGAACCGAGTTCTGTCATAACCAGCGCTTTCGGGTAATGGTCCACTCATCAAGAGCCCATGATCAGCCCCCATCAATATGGTCGCCCAAGCCCTCTCCTCAAGATGTAGGGACCCGATCAAAAATTACTGTCTCGCAGGGGTCCCACAGTCCCAAAAAGGAAACAATCCAAACCCACTTCAATACTGTCAGCCCTCCTCTTCGATTGCTGAATGGTGGACCAAATCGGGCCCACCTAACATAGGTCCACCATCTCGATGGTGGCCCGCCATGTCCGGCCTGATAAACGGACCAGATCTATGATCAGATCATCTAGTAGGTCCCACCATCAATACGATTCTGTATTCTGTATTTGGGGCTCTACTACAAATTCAGCCCTCGCGGGCTCGAAGGATTGGAACGTCAACAGTGATAAGTAAAATAAGAAAACCAATTCAATCAACCCTAATCTCCAACCTCATCACGAAAAACATCATAAAAAGGGCATCAAAGGTTTCTATATGTACTACACCGGAATCAATGAGAAACACATGTATTAAATTCACAAATTATATTTAGGTACTTGCCTTTTACTGGGGTTGAAGAAAAATGTAAAAATTCTAACCAGTATCCGAACCGAGAATGAACTATGACACTCCTATCCAAATTTATGATTGGAAAGAAAAAAGGAGATAACCCAAAGAGATAATCCTATCAGAATATGAGAAAGAAATGTTCAGATGATTAGATCTATGGCACTCCTATCCAAATCTATCATTGGAAAGAAAAATGAGATAACCTAAGAATATAGATTTACTACTAATACTTTGAGGAGAGGGTTACCTGCCTTTAATCTTGGTTCTGATGGTGAAAGAGCAAGAAGACGGAAACAGGAGGAGTTGCATATGAAAGTGGGGAGAGATAAGAATGTGCAGTTTTTAAAAATATATTTTTTGGGCTTGGGTTATTGGGGCAAACTGCGGCTCAGGTCACTTAAACCAACTCGCAGAATTAAATATTATAAGCGGGACGGGGATCTTACAAAGGGTGGGAATCCAAGGTAAAGCCTGGCGAAAGCTTTTCAATTTCTTCAGAGAGAGAGAGAGAGAGAGAGAGGAGGAGGAGGAGGAGGAGGAGGATTGCTTCACGCTTGTATTGTGGAAATGTATTACGCTACCGCCACCGCTGGGAATAGTACTTTAGCCATCTCCACTTCCGCTTCTGCTGCCGCCTCCGCTTCCGCTTCCTCCGGCTCCGACTCCGACTCCGGAGGGGAATACGAAGTATTCTTGAGTTTCAGAGGCAATGACACTCGTTACAGCTTCACCGATTTCCTCTACAGCGATCTTGTCGATGCTAGAATTCGCACCTTTAGGGATGATAATGAACTTCGCGTATGGGAAGTGATCGGCCCGGAGCTTCTCAAAGCAATCAAGGAATCGAAAATCTCCGTCCCAATCTTTTCCAAGGGCTATGCTTCTAGTAAATGGTGCCTCCGTGAGCTCGCCCAAATGGTCGAGTGCCGGACAACTATGGGACAAATGATTTTACCTATTTTCTACGACGTCGAGCCATCCGATGTACGACATCAAACGGGGAGTTACGAGGAAGCCTTTCGCCTACACGAGAAGCATTTCGATGAAAAGACTGTCCAAGGATGGAAGGAAGCTCTGAGAGAGGTTGGACAATTGAAGGGATGGGAATTGGAGAAAGAAACTAAAGGGTAATTCACTCCTGCTATGAGCTTATGCCATTATGATATATATATATATATATATATATATATAAATATTAGGCTCTTTAATTAAATAACCAGAGCTTAATTAATTAATTTGAATAAAAATAAAATTCATTATTCATTTTCGATAAAGTTTAATTATTTGTTGTTTTCTCCTCTTGCTATCGATTATATTTTGCAGACTTCAAGGAGAACTAGTAAAGATGATTGTTTCGAAGGTTTTGTTAGAGTTAAAGAAGAATTACATGGTTGTTACTGACAACTTGGTTGGAATTGATTCGGCCGTAGAAGAAATGATGGGATTATTAAATGTTGACTCCAATGATGTACGGATTGTTGGAATCCATGGCATGGGTGGTCTTGGCAAGACAACCATTGCCAAGGTCATCTACAATCGAATCTCTGAGGGCTTTGAATGTTGTTGCTTTCTTCCAGATGTTCGAGAAACGTCACAACAACTCAAGGATCTCATAAATTTGCGAAAGCAACTTATCTCTAAGATACTAAAGAGAGAATGCTCGCACATTGCGAATGTTGATGAAGGAATCAACATGATCAAAGACAAGGTTTGCAGAAGGAAAGTTCTCATTGTTCTTGACGATGTAGATAAAAAGGATCAATTTGATAAGCTTGCAGTAAAGCGTGATTTGCTTCGTTCAGGAAGTAGGATCATAGTTACAACAAGAAACAAATCAGTTCTAAATGAACTTGAAGTGGAAAAGACTTACGAACCCCCGGTGTTGAATCCTGATCATTCTCTTCAACTATTTAGCAAGCATGCCTTTAGGAGGGACTTTCCTCCGGAAGACTATGTTAATCTCTCTAGAGAAATCGTATCCACTACTGCAGGGCTTCCTTTGGCTCTTGAGATTTTAGGGTCTTTTTTATTGGGGAATGGGAAAGCAGAATGGGAAGATACATTGATGAAGCTGAAAGAAATACCTCATGAGGAAGTGATGGAAAAGTTGATAATAAGTTACGAGGCACTAGATAATGTGCAGAAACAAATATTCCTTGATATTGCATGTTTCTTCATTGGAAAGGATAAAATAAATCCTTTTTACATGTGGGATGATTGTAAATTTTATCCCAAAAATGGGGTTAATGTCCTTGTTCTCAGGTCTTCGGTAAAAATTGGAGATGATGGTAAGTTTAGGATGCATGATCAGCTTAGAGACCTTGGTAGGCAAATTGTCCGTGGGAACAATTCTGACCCGGGGGAGTATAGTAGGTTGTGGTCTCATGAGGAAGCCTTGGACATATTGGAGGGACGGAAGGTAAGATCCAAGTGCATCATGAATTCTGCCATCCTTATTTAGCATTTTTCTTATTTCCTCATTCATATGGCTTCTAAATTTTTTCTTACTTCCTCCTCATTCATGTAATTATGAAATAAACAAAAATCTTCTTTATTTATTTTAACGTTTTGTATTGGCAGGGAACCAAAATGGTTGAAGCCCTCCGTCTTGACTTTGATTACTCAGATTTAGAATGCCATCGCTGTTTTAGATATGAAGAATTCGAGAAACTTCCTAATGTAAGGTTTCTCCAAATGCGATGCACAGACCTTGCTGGAGATTTTAATCGTCTTCTTTCAAAGTTAAGATGGCTTCATTGGCATGGATGCCCAGGGAATTTTGCGCCAACAAATTTTAATCTAAAGAGTCTAGTCATTCTTGATCTATCAAGAAGCAAAATCACTGATGATTGGGGGGTTTGGAGTCAAATGAAGGTCTTATGGAATAATCTTTGCTTTTGTTTCTATTGTCACATCATATTCTTCCACGAAATTGATCTTTTGTTAATTATTTTCTTGTTTTACAGGTGGCAAAAAGGTTGAAAGTTCTAAAACTCTCACAGTGCTATGGCTTAACCAAAATTCCTGACATTTCCACATTTGCAACTTTAGAGAGATTGATTCTTGTCGGGTGTGTAAATGTGGAGCAAATTGACCCAATGATTGGGAATCTAATTAATTTGAGAGTGCTTGACATGTCACATTCTGGCATAACAAAGTTACCTGATGCTATTGTAAATTTAGAGAAGCTTGAAGAGATAAAAGCCTCGTTTTGTAAAGATTTGGAAGGGAAAATTCCTAGTGATATTGGGAGACTATCCTCTCTGAGGATCTTGAGTTTAAATTCTACCAAGATTTGTAGCCTGCCAACAAGCATTTCTGGGCTTTCTCGCCTCGAAACCCTTGATGTGTCCAACTTAGCGCTTTACTCGCTGCCGGAGCTTCCCCCGAGTTTAACAACCCTACATGTCACATGTCACAAATTCCCAAGTCTTTCCAACTTGATGAATTTAAAGGCATTATTCGTGTGTAAGTGCTTGTATCCGGTGGAAATTCCTAGAGATATTGGGAAATTATCCAAATTGGAGACCTTGCACTTGTACGATACCAACATTAGCACCTTAACGGTAGAGATTGGTGCCCTATCTCGGCTCAAGAAATTCACATTGAAGCTCTCTATGTTCACTTTTTAGGAGTGTAGCACTTGGAGCAATGAGTATCACGGAATAGAAACTCGATGTATTGCAGTCCACAAACTCCTAGGAACAATTGTGGCTGACTGATGCTGCTTCGAGTAAGTTCTGCACATTGTTTTGCCCTCTATTTCTTCTCTATGTTGTGTACCTGTAGCGGTATTTTTGTTGGGTGAATAAGATGGGAGAAAAGAGATATCCTATATTCCTATTGCACCATATTTATAAATAACGGTATCGAGTAGTTTATTTATTCATTTATTTATGGTATAAGTATGGAGTAGTTTGTTTTGCTGGCTCCACAATAATATGTATGCAGTCATGAAGTTCCCCTATTTCCAGGGGCGAAGCTGTAAGAAACCATATACCAACCCAAAAGCTTAAGCTAATAGGTGGAAGGCCCATACAGGTATATTAAAACATGTCAAGCCTATTACTTAGGCGATGTGGGATGTGGGACTTCCCAATACTCCCCCTCACGTGCAGGCCCAACAGATTTCATGGACGGGCCTGTCACGTCGGCTACACAAGAATGACGGACACGTGGGCTACACAAGAACAACGGGATCGAAACCCGCTCTGATACCATGTAAGAAACCATATACCAACCCAAAAGCTTAAGCTAATAGGTGGAAAGCCCATACAGGTATATTAAGACATGTCAAGCCTATTACTTAGGCGATGTGGGATGTGGGACTTCCCAACAGAAGCCACATAGAAGGGTGTGGGGGCAGTTGCCCCCAGTGACCTTTGGGAAACCTGTCATATATGGTATTGGAAAGATGATAACTCTTTTTAATTGGATTTAATGCCCACCTTGAGTTTTTGAAAATTAATGGCCCTATTTTATTTCTTTTGAAGAAGTTAGTGATCCATTGCCCCTACTCCAATAAAACAACTATTAGTTTTGGATTGAGTATAACAGATGTAAATGCCCTAATCTATATATTGACCAAGGAATCAGGATAATACTTCTCTTTCATTTAATTCATTGCTCTTTCTTTTTAAAAGCGGTTGTATGGTTGACATTGACTTTTTTTAGCAACTTCTCATACACAATTAGATGTAAATGATAAAATGTCATACTCCAAGAATATTTCTGCTCTTCTAAATAGTCAATTTCTCAACAATATGGAGGCTGGTCTTAATTTTGTCGTATTTCTTATGCTTGAACTTTAGAAACTTATTTATGATGGCGAATAATCTTATTCATATTTTGACCCCCTGAGATCGAGTCCTGGCTCCTCCCCTGCCTATTTCCCACATTATTGTGATGCTTCTGTAATAAATTGTGCATTATATACAGTTATCATTTGTAATATCTGTAGTATAAAGCCTATGGAATTTATGTTGTTGTCTACAAGAAACAGTACACATTTGCTTTTGGTGTGAATGTGTATAAAAAATGTTTAATCTTCGCAAGTGATGGAGTGGGTTTGGGGGGGTGAACATGTCTAAAGCAATACAATGAACAGATTCAAGCATATTGAGCAATATTTTAGGATTGAAAAGAAGATATTTTTGGTTGATGTTGGTGAAGATTCTTGTGCGGGAAGCCATTAAGATTACCAAAAGAACTCCTTATGCAAGTACGTTGATACCAGTTGGTTGGGATGCGTTCATTGGCTGAGCAATACCCTTAGTGATTTTCAGAAATTTAAGAGGACAGGGACAAACCAATTATCGGTGGAAGTGAATTCCAAAGGGAGTGGAAAATTTCTAACAATGTCAAGACTCCAAAGTTTTGGAGCCAGAGATTCGTAGTGGTTCCTAAAGGGTTTATAGTTTTGGATTCAATGGGTAAAATTGTCGAGAGTATTGGCTAGATTTTTGAAGGGAGTTAATGAGAGTGAAATGAAAAGGGTATTTCAGGGGCAAGGCAGGGTAACAGTGTGGACAAGGGTAAGAACAGAGGAGAGAGTTTGCTGGAACATAGGTATGGCTGCCATGGAGGAAGGGATGGGAAATCAATGCCAAATTCTTTAGAAAGGGATGTGCTTAATCATGGAAAGTGGGATTTAGCAGTTGTATGTATCAGGAAAAGTATCCTGATTCTGGAGGGTGATTCAACGTGCTTTGGCAAAGTTTTGGAATTTGAACATTATTTTGAACCCCTTTCAGGTTGACGAAGTCATTTTCTTTTGTGAAAGTTCAAATATGGCAGAAGAAATATGCCTGTATGAGAAATGCTTTTTAGAAGAATTCTTGTTGGTTCGGTCGAAGAAATGAGTTCCCGAAGTGAATTAAGGGCCAAACGGAGTATTGTTTTTGGGAAGATGGGTTGGAGGGGAAGGACTTCCGTTTCCTTTGTGGTCCAATGATACATTCGAAAGATTGGTGATCATTGTGGTGGTCTTCTCGAGTTCGATCATTGGATGGAAAATATGGATAATCTCTACCAAGCAAGAATTAAGGTTGGTGGTTTTGAGTTAGGATTCATCCTCACTTCTTTGCGAGTTGAGTTTCACAGGAAAGTTTATTTGATTAATATGAAGGTTAGTTCATGGCTGGGTGATTGGAGGAGAAGTTGCCCAAAATTACAGACCAAGGGAGGTAGCAAGGATATTGCGTACTTCAGTCGGAAGGTTGTAGACGATTGTGTGTTGCGGTAAGGTGGACGTGGCATAAGAGGAGTGGACCTTGGGCCAAATTAAGTGGGTCAACTGAGTTGGGCTGGACCCAAAAAATAGGGATGAAGTTAATAAGAAGAGCAGGATAGTTAATGATGCAGTTAATGAGTCCATTTATCAAGGAAAACTGATTATAGAGACTGATTCAAATTGAAAAATCAGGGGTAACTGAGTTGAGAGACGGTTTTAATGAGGTTGTGTGGGTGTTACAAGGATTGAAAAGCTTTTGTTGCTGGTGGGCTTTGATGGTGCTTGTCACGACCCAAATTTCGAGGCCCTGTCGGATATTCGGATCGTGATAACTTGGCAATGTATACTATTCATTTATCAAATTATTCGCATAAGAGATTTAGCATATATATCAATTATAATTCCAATTAATCTAAATAAAGTCAAACAATATCAAAAAATCTCTTAATAATCCAAATCCCTATGTTCTAACTCAAATAATAATGTACTAATCATTAAATTAATTGCTAAACAAAAGCTAATTCTTCTGTCACTCATATGAATATTTCTCGTTTTCTCTCTTCAGCTACGCATGCCAAAATCTACGTGCTGAGCGCCATCCTGATTTATCCCACCCGCAATAAGATTACCTGAAGGGGGCAACACAACATCAGTATTACTGGTGAATGAATATTCCTAATTACATAAGCAGCATAAAACATAATATTACATGATTTAACATATCTGAATCAATATATTAAATGCCATAAAAATACACCCATATATATATATATATATCCGTGCTCATGCACCTTACCACGCCTCAAAGGCCTATTGTATACATGTATACCGGTCACTATGACCCTGTCTCATCGGACACGTCCCCTATGGACCAGCCGCTATACGGCTCGGACGCTAAGTCCAGCATCCCATGTCTGGGACCTCACCATCTCATAACAACCACAACCCAATATTATTAACAATATTTCCTCATTTCATAACCAACAGTGTGGATCCAACCCTTACTAAATTCACTGGTTATTGCCCCACTCCAATTCATAATTGGTATTGATTGGTGAATGGTTGGCCCACACTTTTAAAACATCACATTAAGAATTAATCACAATTAATTGATCACAGTAACTTAATCACGATCTGTATAATTAATCATGGCCTAATTAATTCATATAATTACTCATAATACACATATTCTAGGTTCTGATAAGCCTCATGACTATTTATGTAATTTTATTATAAGGTCCAGGTCTTATTTAAAGCTCTGCCTCTTCCCAGATTCTGATAAAAAGCGTGTGTAATATACATATATGGAACAATGGGCCCCACTTGAATGATACATGATCAAACCTAATTTATATGGTCACCCAGTGCCCTACATTAAGTCCCATGGTTCTGATTAATCATCCTGGGCCTGCAGTCTCAATAAATTGATAAATAACCCTTATGGTTAACAAAATTGAAGGTCCTGGATAACTGATCAGATGGAGAACAGGCCACATGGGACCACCACCATTGGGATCGTCTCTGAGTCTACTTCAAGTCGTGGGGTCCTAATCCATGATTGGTTTTGTTAGTGGGTCCCACCATAGATGTCGACCCAAGAGTCTGTTGCCATCAGTTTCACGCCTGTAATACTCCAGATTTGGTATCCAGTGGGTCCCACTCACATAATCCATGATCGGCCATCTAGGTGATGGTCGACCACTGCTAAACTTTCACTCTATTGGATCTGATCCATCATCGGATCATGTCCTGGGGTCCACAAATCAAAAACGGAAGTTACTGCTTTTCTGTACAGTCACGCCAATCTGTAATTGGTTTCCTTGATCAGTGGGTCCCACTGAACCTAATGCAAGATGTCCCACTCTACCATGGTCGCCCATCAGTCCCCTCCCAGATGTGGGGTTCTGATCTCAGATCAGGTCCACTGATGGGTCCCACAATCCACAAACAGCCAATACGACCATTGACGACAGTCTCTGTTTCAACAGATATACAAGCCTATTGCATGGATTTGCATTATATCCTACTTGTGTCATTCCCATATTCAATTACGTAGGACTTCTTAACCAAAACAGATCATCTTAATACAGAATAATCAAATCACTTCTTCCGCATTAGTTCTTTCATAACACAGAATATCCAATTCACAATTCAATATCAACATCTTACTTATTTAACTAATTAATTAGGAAGATCCACTCACCTGTGATATGCTATCGTTGCTTTTGCGATGTGCGGGCGCGAATAGGACATCAATAGCCTTCCCTTCCTTCTCTTGATTAACAGTCAGAAGACTCTCTCTCTCATAATTGCTCTCCAATGGAAAAGAGTACCATAATAGGGGTCGTTGGTTTGCTTATGTATATATAGAAGGATGTGTAGAATAAACTTTCTAATCCTAATATATCTCTTATTTCCTCTTCTATAGTTGTTATACAACTCTAGTCCCAAAACAAAACGTGGGACACTTTCCAATTTCTTATTCCCTAATAAGTAGTATTACTAATCTCATAACAATAGAACCACTAAAGTACTACCTGGGCCAGACTAATCATGGCCCATAAAATACAGGATATTACAGTGCTAAGCCAGTAGGGGGTAACAGAAATCTCCTAATGAATTTGGACTTCAACTGAGTTGGGTTGGACCCGAAAAGTAGGGATGAAGTTAATAAGAAGAGCAGGATAGTTATTGATGCAGTTAATGAGTTCATTAATCAAGGAAAACTGATTCAAATTGAAAAAGCAGGGGTAACCATGGATGAAAATAGCAGCTACGCCCGCCGCCAAACCGCTACAAAGCGGGCGATACGTAGCGGCGTAGCGGTGCGATTTTAAAAAGTTGCCAAAAAAATATGAAAAAATTCCAGAAAATCCAGAAAATTGTAAAATGAAAGAAAATGTGGTTCTTTTGCAAAAGTAAGTAAGAAAAGGGGGCGTAGCGGTGCCCTCAATATATGAGGTCCTGTATCGCTGTATAAATAGAAAATAATAGTAATGATTAGTTTTTTCACATGTATTCATGTTTCTTAGTCATGTTAACTTAAAAAGTAATGGAAAGCTCATTAAAAAAAAATTAGAACATGAAATGAAGGCATAAGAATTAAGAAGACTTAAGAGTTAGGTCATTAGTGAACATTGAACAATCAAATATCAATACTTCAGCATTCAAGGTTCAAATTCAATCAAGTGAATGAACTATGAAGTGATCAACAATCAACATTCAACACCAATTTAGAAATGACAAAGAGAGTAGAGAGTTAGTGAAAGAAATAGGAAATTATGAATACCTTGATCACCACCAAAAGGAATGTCTACCAAGATTCAAGGGGCTATGGTTATCCTCATCCCCATCAGTGTTATCATTTCTATTGGCACCATATTGAATTTGATATTGATGAGTATTGGGATCCACAAATCCAAAAAAGCCAGCCGCACCCACATCATAGGAACTTGGAGGAGGTGGAGGTGGTCCAGGTGGATATCTACCATATTGCGTTTCACCATAGTCACCATATGAGTAGGACTCCGAAGTTGAAGACTGTATTTCTCCTTGTTGTACTTGACCATATGGAAAAAGTCAAAATACTGTGAGTGTGAGGGTCCTTGTCCACTGTAACCAGGGTTCCACGAATCAGTCCATGATGCCGCTTGTTGTCCTCCAAAATCTCCACCCATATTTCCTTGCCCAGTACTACCTCCAGCCCCAGGTGGTGAATCTCTTCGGCGCCGTTGATAACCACGGCTTGGATCAAATCTTCCAGATGGAGGTAACTCCTATACTTCATCTACAGGAATGACATCGTCTTCATCATGTTGATAGTATTCACTAGTACCACCTGTCCCACTGTCTCCTCCTCCATCTCCTCCAGGACCTCCACCATGGCTACTTAAAGAGACTGTGGTGGAACTAGCTTTCTCAGAAGCAGGTTCTTTCCCACTCCTCCTAGTCCTACTACTTGTACCTTCTCCCTGAGGTGGCTGACCTTCTGCAGGTGCCTCACCCATGTCCTCACCTATCACCTCTTGAACCGTTGCCTGAAACCCCAGATCTGAATCTAGCAGTGGATCCTCTATCTCGGCTAGCCATGGGAGTAAGGGATCGTCCTCTCTAAATATGTGATCCAAATCAATGGGACAATAATCAGGACTATCCCTTACCCTTCTCTCTCTAATTCTGTTTCTCAACTTCAGATTGTAATGACAATATACAAGCTTGTTGAATTTCTGCATGGTAAGCCGATTCCTGACCTTCGTGTGGATCAAAGAGAAAGTGCTCCAATTTCTTTCACAGTTGGAAGATGTTGTAGTTTGACTAAGGATGCGAACAGCCGCACTCCTTAGATGTGGAACACTCTCTCCAAAATTCATCCACCAATCAGCTGAAATGCAAAAAATAAATAAAGAAAATTAGATCGTATCAAAAGATATCTAGTTATCTACAATGTGGATATGTCTTTTGTTCATAGTCATACCAGGTGGCATCCTTCCAATCGATCGTATCACAAGAGGGTCAGCAAAGGTTCCTCTCCTTTGTGTATATATAGATATCTACAATGTGAAAATTAGATATAAGTCAGTAAACCCCTACAACATAATTAAATTCTCTTAAGTAACCCCCCACTCACCTCTTGTATGGCATCAATTTGATCATCTGGACCTAACAATTTCTTCAACACCTCCCGTAATCCTACCCGCAAGTCCGTATCTATTGCTTCGGTGTGTAGTTCGACATTGCGGTAATAGAATTCGGGATTCAAAAAATAACCTACATTATAAATATGTAGAATGTACTGTGAGCAAACAAGATAATAAGTACATTAGTTAAGAAAACAAAAAAGTTTCAAGGAACAAAGATATATATTAATTACATGCAGCATGCAATGGATGGTGCAACTGATTGTTCCAACGGGCATCAATGATCTTTATATATTTCTCGTGATATCTAACATTTTCCATAATGTTTTGCTTTGCCCGATCCATTGCTTCATATATAAAGCCCATTGTCGGCTTGTCATCACCATCTACAAGCCGCAACACTTTAACTAAAGGCTAAAAAACCTTTAATATCTTCCTCACTTTCTTCCAAAATTTATTGTCCCTCATCAGGTTTGAGACTTCAAACTCCGGACCACTAGTTGCATTGCTCCATTTCGAACGAAGCCATTCTTCTGATGCAAACATCTGAATGAGCTCCGTTCTAAACTTTACAAGGCTTTCAATAGCCAGAAAATGGGTTGCAAACCTAGTTAATCCTGGACGCATCAAGGCATGGTTATTTGTATATCTTTTCATCAAGCTTAACACCCATGAATGATCATATATAAATCTTGTAATTCCTCTACATGCCTTGATCAATGAAGCCACTTTTGTCTTCCTTCCAATCTCTTCCAAGATGAGATCTATGCAGTGTGCTGCACATGGGGTCCAGAATAAATGGGTCCTCTTCTCCATTAATTTCAAACCTGCTGCCTTGAAATTGGCACCATTATCTGTAACAATCTATACAATATACTCCTCTCCCACACTCTCTACAACTTTATCCATAAGAGTATATATATATGTGGCTGTCCGTCTATGTTTAGATGCATCAATGGACTTAACAAAGACGGTCCCAGCAACTGAATATACCAAAAAATTTATTAATTGTGTTTGGGTGCCGCTGGTCCACCCGTCACACATGATGGTAACACCATTCTGTTGCCACATGGGCCTAAACTTTTCCACCCAAGCCTTTATTTCTTTATATTCTTCTTCAAGATATTTAGTGCCCACATCATATACGGATGGCGCTTGTATACCCCGCCCAGCTTCTGCGGCAACATCAAGAATAGTCTGGAAATATGGGGAATCTACTGCTGTAGGTGGTATGTTCTTGTGAATTAGCCATTTTGCTGTAGCTTTGGCCAATCTATCTCTTGCAGCCTTCATTACCCCTTTCACAACACTAGATATTTTTGGTTGTTTAGCTCCCTCTTTTCTATGTGCTAGAGGATCAACAGGGGGAGGAACTGCTCTTCCTGTAGAGATCAACTCTACATCAACATCCCGTTCCCGGGTGCTAAATGCCCTACGCATGGACCCCACAATGCCCTTACCCCTGCTTGGCACAGAAGCAGATGAGCCCCCTGCATCATAATATCTGCTTCCAGCAAATGCACGACGTTCATGTTCTTCTTGTTGACTCATTAAAGACTCTCGGTGTGCAGCCTCCATCTGTCTATCTTCCTCCTCATCAAAGTATTCATCTCTGAATACATCATAGCGGGCAGCATCAACATCTTGCCGCTTCTTTTCTTTTATCTCTATTTTTCTAGATTTGTTTTGGCCAACCAAAGCTTTCATTTCTTCCCTGATTTCCCTTGGTACTTCGGTACAGCCAGCAACATTGCCAGAAATGTGGCCCAAATGGTGCTTGAATCTTGTAATGCCTCCATTGGTGACTTTCCCACAAAACTTGCATTTGATTTTCAACCTATTATTATCAACTGCCTCACCAAAGCTCCATGCGGGATCAATATCACGAGGCATTTTAACTTATCAATTGACAAAGACAGATAGTCTGAACTCTGAATACCTGACTGACTATAAATATGAACAACTGAACAAGTAGTATGTTAAAAATTTAAAAAACAAAGAAACAAGTTAGAGGAAACATATATCACAAATCTAGGAACCATTTTCAAGCCATTTGAATGGTATTCAAATATTAAAAATTATTTTTTTTTCAAAAAAAAAAATAAATCCAAAAATAAAAATTAGAGAAAAATCAACAAACATTGAAAATGTGATGGATTGATCCATGGGAAACATATGTCTATCATTTACAAGCAATTTCCAAGTGGTTTCATGGGTTGTCCATGAGTATTCAATTTTTTTTTTTCAAAAAAAAAAAAATCCGAAAAAAAAATTAGAGAAAAAGCAACAAACATTGAAAATGTGATGGATTGATCCATGGGAAACATAGATCTATCATTTACAAGCAATTTCCAAGTGGTTTCATGGGTTGTCCATGAGTATTCAAATTTTTTTTCAAAAAAAAAAAATTAAATCCGAAAATAAAAATTAGAGAAAAATCAACAAACAATGAAAATGTGATGGATTGATCCATGGGAAACATAGATCTATCATTTACAAACAATTTCCAAGTGGTTTCATGGGTTGTCTATGAGTATTCAATTTTTTTTTCAAAAAAATAAATAAATCCGAAAATAAAAATTAAAGAAAAATCAACAAACATTGAAAATGTGATGGATTGATTCATAGGAAACATAGATCTATCATTTACAAGCAATTTTCAAGTGGTTTCATGGGTTGTCCATGAGTATTCAATTTTTTTTTTCAAAAAAATAAATAAATTCGAAAATAAAAAGTAGTGAAAAATCAACAAACAATGAAAATGTGATGGATTGATCCATGGGAAATATAGATCTATCATTTACGAGCAATTTCCAAGTGGTTTCATGGGTTGTCCATGAGTTTTCAATTTTTTTTTTCAAAAAAATAAATAAATCCAAAAATAAATAGTAGAGAAAAATAAAATAAAAATAAAAATATGTGTGCATGATGAAAGGGAAACATGGATCTCATCATATTACAAGACAATGAAGCTTTTTATAATACCTAGACTCTTAGAAAGAGATGAATAGATGATCTCAATTCTCAAAAGTCAAAAGACTAGAAAAAAATAAAAAGAAAAACTTACCTTGTGGAAATGGAATGGAAGCTTGGGCCTTGGATCTTGTAGACTTGTAGTTGTTAATCACTTGTTTGTGTTTGATTCCTTCAAATTTGGCTCTTGTGGTTGAAACTTGAAAATGAGATGGTTTGGAGGCACACACAGCATATGGAAATGGAATGAAACACTTGGAAATGAGCTAGGGCCGGCTGTCAAGTGGCTTTATAAAGTCACGGAAACGTAGCAGCCGCTACGCTTTGTGGCGGTCGTAGCGGCCGCTACACAAAATTATCGGCCGCTACGGTGCGTTTTTCCGTAGCGGCCGATAAATACAATGTGGCGTGGCGGTATCGGCCGCCACGCCCGATATATCGGCCGCTACGCTTCGTAGCGGCCGATATTTACATCCTTGATGCTATTCTAGTTAATTCTAATCTAGGTTTTTTTTTCCTTCCCCCTTAAATCATTTGGATTTTAGGGCTTTTTTTTTTTGCTGATCTTTTTTCTTTGCTTCCAATTGGCTGTTGTTGCTGGTTTTTTTTTTGCTGCTTCTTTTTTCTGTTCTTTTCTCTGCTGTGTTCTGCTGCTGTTCTTTTCTCTGTGGTGTTATGCTGTGTGCTGCTGCTATTTCTTTCTTTTTTTCTTGATGCTATGCTACTGCTGCTGTTTCTATTTTTTTCCTTGATGCTATGCTGTTGCTTCCCTTTTTTCCATTTGTTCTTGATGCCATGCTGCTGCTGCTGTTCCTTTTTTTTTTCTTTTTCTCTTGATGCTATGCTGCTGCTGCTATTTCTTTTTTTCCTTTTTTTTTTCCTCGATGCTATATTGCTGCTGCTGTTTCTTTATTTTTCTTCTATTTTTTCTTGATGCTATGCTGCTGCTGCTTTTTTTTTTCTCTTGATGCTATGCTGCTGCTGCTATTTCTTTTTTTTCTTTTTTTCTTGATGCTATATAGCTGCTGCTGTTTCTTTTTTTTTCTTTTTTTCTTGATGCCATGATTTTAGGTGGCCTGATGGGGCCAATATGTTGTGTTTCCAGCAACCAAAGTTTACTGTGGCTTCTAGTACGGGTGGTAGTACTAGTGCGTCTTCTCCAGCTATTGAATTAGAAGACGCTCACAACCCTCTTTGGAGGTATGTGACAAAACAACAAAAACTTGGTGATGGAGGGGGAAATGTGTCGTGGCAATGCAATTTTTGCCATCAAAACAAGAAAAGCTCATACACAAGGGTGAGGGCTCATTTGATACATGATCCCGGTCATGCTGTTGCATTCTGTCCAAAAGTTAAGAGCAATGATATTGCGGAGATGAAAAGGTTAGAGGACGAATGCAACGAGAGATTGAGGAACAATGCACCCAAGAAAGTACCATTGCCAACTTCTAGTGTGGATTATGATTAAAAAAAAAGGAAGGTGATTGGAAGTGGAAGTTGGAGTGCAAGTGATAGTAATACGGCTATTTTAATGTAATGTTTGATGATGATGATTGATGATGATTAAATCAATGGAAGTGCATATTTTATGGCTATTTTGATTGAAATAATGTTAGATTTTTATTACATAGTCATATAAAAAATATTAAATTTTTTTTTTTCAATGTATCCCCGACGTATCGTATCCTACTTTTTTGAGAAATGGCGTATCTGCGTATCCATATCGTATCGTATCCGTGTCCCGTATCCGTGTCCGTGCTTCATAGCTCATCTATCTAGTGGGAGAGGCCATATGTTGCAAATGACTGACCATTAAGAATCCGAATACAGATCTACATACGTGAGTTGTGCCTCTTTCTCCTCTCATGTGAGTTCCGATCACCTCACATGTGTGAGTTGTGTCATGAGTCTACAGTCCTGGCCCCTCACTGGTTACCAAAAAAAAAAGAATCCGGATCCTACGAGAGTGAGAAGGCTTTAATCCAGAGAAGTCCTAATTTAAAGAAGAGGAGCTACACAGGCATATATGATGTATTCTCAGATTTATACTCAATCTGAGTTTGTATTGTTTCACAGCTGGGCTGACTGTTGATTAAAATGTGATTAACACAATCTTATGCATAAAAATATGAGGATACCCCCATGTAGCTGGGTCCTGGAGGGAGTTTATTTCGAACAGTACCGATTTCAATAGATGGATCCACTCCTTAAACTCAGAGTTTCTCTAGGTTAAATCATTGTAGGCATAGCAACTCAAATAACAGTTTCATTAGGTGCAGATTTAATTATGAATCAATTCCAGGTTAGGATCAGTGTTAAATTGAGCTTATTGCTAATTTCAAGTTGGGGACAGATCACAGATGTGTATGGATTTGGCTCAATCATGTGTGGGCAAGCTTCTGCAGAATAAATATGAGGCCAGGCATGAGATTTTAATACTCTGCCACGTTCGAACGTGTAATAAACTTGCGCGATTACCTTCATAGTGGTTCCAAATTCCAATCCCATCCAAAGAGAAATTTAAATATAACCATTATAATATATTAAGCCAAGAGGTTTTTTGCTTTAATTTTGACCGGTAGTTATGATTGTGACAATTAGTTATTCTTTTTTTTTTTTTAATTTTTCAGTTTTCTCCCCACTTATCTCATGCAAACTAACTATATCTTTTTACCAAAAACTACATCTACTACCCACTTTTCAAACTTTCACTTTTTCATTTCTGTAACTCTTTTTCTACCCAAACTCTACCATTTCCTTTTTCATTCACTTCTCCTCTTTTATTTCTATGTGATTGGCCCTTAGATTACATAAACCGGTACTCTTATAATATTTTCTTCTTTTTTTTTTTCTAAAATTTATGGATATTTTTTTCATATATGAATATTTAAGTTGCAGTGTTGGCCATACTTGTGCCAAGCACGGGTTATAATGCTGGTTTGTTTTTAACACAACTACACATGGGAACTTTCTTTTTTATTATTGCAATTAATCTTCTTCACTACTCTGAAATGTAGGTGGCTGTCGGATTCAATTCCAACAGTTTCTTAAGTTACATTTTTCATTAGATAAGTTAGGGTTTGGGCTTAACTCCAAGTAATCAGGGTTTGACTTAGACACAAAGTGAATATGAGTTAAAATATAAACCATTGGATTTAGGACGGAATGGATACATTCGCGGGTCTAAGTTCCAGATCGAGCTCAAGCCTGATAATAGTTGATTGCAAGATTTTCTTCTATAGGATTATGCACAAGGGACGGTTTGGAATTTTCTATCCCCACTCTCCTTAAAAGTAAATCTCCCTAAATTAAAAGCGTCCATCAAATATCTCCCAAGACCCTTTACAATAATTACAAGTGAAACACATGTAAGTAATAAGACATAATTAATAACCCCAAGCAGTTGGCCGAGTGGTCAGAACCAGAGTTTCTTTCTCTTTCTGAGTTAGAGGTCCTGGTATCGATCCCCAGTTCTTTCTGGATCCGGATGGATTAGTCTAGCTCAAAGGGTTGTGAAGCATCTCTTAGCAAAAAAAGAAAAAAAGAAAAAAAAAAGACATAATGAAAGTAGGTATCCAAAAAAATTAAAATATGATGAAATCCGTGGATCCAAATGAGCCCTAAAGTGGCTAACCGAAATTCTTAGACCAATATAGTCGTTATTTGCAAAAACCCAAAAACGAAAGGTGGTTATTTGTACTCGGTCAGAACTATAGGGGGTTATAAGTAAATTTCCCATTTTTAAAAGCACCACCATCACATCATAACTGTTTTTCTGTTTCCTCCCGTGTTTCAGAATCTGCCATTTTTTTTTTCTGTAAGATCAAACACAATTCCGATCCAGATCTCCTCCAAATCCGAATCAAACCGATCTGACTTCACATTTCTTCTGATTCTTCTTGGCAGGAAATTTCTGTCGAGATTTGTCGGAGATCCGATTCGTAGCTTTACGTTTCCGATACAGTATGGCGACGATGGAGAGCTTGATAGGGCTCGTGAACAGAATTCAGAGAGCCTGCACTGTTCTCGGACATCATGGTGGAGAAGGATCCTCACTCTGGGAAGCTCTCCCATCAGTGGCGGTCGTTGGCAGCCAGGTGATTGATTTCTCTTGAGAATTCCCTTTCAGTTCGATTGGTTATTTAGGGTTCTTGTGGAAATTGTTGTTTATGTTAGTTTTGGAATGGTATAGAGTTCGGGGAAATCGTCGGTGTTGGAGAGCATTGTAGGGAGAGATTTCCTGCCCCGCGGATCAGGTAATTTTCGGGTTGTATCTTTGATTATTTTGTAATTTGATGAATGTTTGGTTGTTTGTGTTTTCAATCAGGGTGCAGAAATTGGGATTTATAAGGCCCACCCAATGGGGGGTGGGATCTATTGGTGGGAGAGCCCCTTGTTGGATGGTTTGCATTGTAACAGCCAATAGTTGGAAAATATGTTGGGCTAACATGGTCTGCTATGTAATTGATAGCAACTTATTGATTGTTGTTAGGGATTTTGTTGATGTGCTGATTTTGTACCTATTATCACCAGCATGTAATTGACCGGTGAATTACATCATGGGCATCCATGGTGGGCCCAGTGAATGGACCTTCGGTAGCCTATGAGGGTCCCATAAATGATGGGGGCCCAACACACCTCCATTTGGGGAGTTCACATTACTGCTAGAAGGTCTCACATTTAGTTTCAGTATTCCTGACACCTCTCTCTGTAATTATTTGTAAAGGTATTGTGACGAGGAGACCTTTGGTGCTGCAACTTCACAAGACGAATGAGGGACAGCCAGAGTATGGCGAGTTCCTTCATGCTCCGAAGAATAGGTTTAATGATTTCAGTATGTAGAGTTCCTAAGTGAATCAGGGGAATGTTTCATCTTTCTTGATTTACTGTCTCATGGTTTTAGTTAATGTTTTGAGTATAAAATCTGATGGTAGCATTGTCCTTAATTGTGTATGCGTTTTGACTTTGACCTCTGTCTTTGTTGTTGACTTGGTGGTATTATGTTGTAATGGATTTGCTTTTGAGTTGTTGGGGAAATATTACTGTTAATCTGTTTCAAGTTCATTAAATTTTTATTTTCTTTTGATGTGATTCTTTCTTTGGCTTATTTTGCTAATCATGCTGCGTATTTTTGGAGGCTAATCATTGTATGGTTAATTGAACTGAATTAATTTCCATTTTCAGAAATTGTTGCTGGATGTACATGTTTAAGAGTTCAGGATGTAATTTCAATATATTGTTGACTTTGCCTCAGCCTATTTGCAATGGGTCAGTAGACTCAGTACTCAGCACTGGAAAAATGGCTATCCAGCTGAGGTCATATGACAATAACGAGGTGAAGAAACCCACTCTCAGGAAACACCAACAATTGTTGTTAAACATAGCCGTTCATAGATTTTCTCAAGTTGGAATCCATTTTGCCAGTCTAATGCTGCATGAGACTGCTTATTTTCTCAAGATTATAACTAGAGCAGTTTTTAAAGAGTTAAGTGACCGTGCCTTTTAATTACTTGTGATCCAGACCCTCTCTTGGGCCTTTCGTATGTGTGTGCACGAAATCCGTGCGCAGCTGTCCCTCACCATATTGCAGTGAGGGACAGCATAGTGAGGCCGATTTGATGATCCACCCAAACCATCCACACACATGGGACCCCCTGAATTATGTTGGATCCATTGAGCTTTCACTAATACATATATATATCCATTAGGTTTCCATAAATCTTCAATCAATCTTTTCCCAATGGTGTAACTCACTTTTGATACTAATTGATGCACATGGAAAAGCGTGGAGTTGATATATCATAGGGAGGGAATGGGTAACATCCAATAAAAACATAATGTTGTCCATGACCAATAAAGAGTAGAAAGAATTGGAACTATACAACAATCTCAAGCACAATAGCCATAATAGAGCAGAAATTTTTTTGACTGAAGAATTATCTAATCCTGAGCCATCAGTAATTGTTAATACGTACTTACGCAACCAGTGAAAGGAACTTTATCTTGGTTCTATTTGTGTGCATGTTGTACCTTGGCATTCTTTTTTCTTGATGCTAATTACCGTCAAAAAGAAAAAAAAATCTTTCTGCTCGCTGTTTAAACTTTAAATGAACTTATGGAGTTAGTATAAAAGCCAATTTTCTATGCATTCTTTTTATTCGTACATGTTCGAGCTTCTGGCATTCTGTTGTCTGGATGCTAATTACATTTTCTGTTTGCCTTCTTAGACCTAAATTTTTTCTTTCAAATATGTCCAAGAAATGATTTACCCTTTGTTTATCTTTCTTATTCACATTATAGCGTACCTTGTGATCGTGCAGCTTCTGTGCGCAAGGAGATTCAAGATGAAACTGACTGCATAACTGGAAGGTCAAAACACATCTCCAACATTCCTATTCACCTAAGCATATACTCTCCAAATGGTTTGTGTCTAACATGTTTCTGTATCTTAATTGCTCCCTGTTTATTATTCAATGGAATGGCTAGTTGCAATTTGGAATTGGAAAGAATGTTTATAATTTCTACTCTTTGTTTTTCCCACTATTTGGAATTGGAAAGAATGTTTATAATTTCTACTCTTTGTTTTTCCCGGTTCTATGGTGGCTTTTCTGTCTTCCACAAAATCAAATCTTATGGCCATATGCATTGTTCTCTCTCTCTCTCTCTCTCTCTCTCTCTCTCCACATGTTAAAAGAGAAGTTCTGTTCAGCTGTTCCAAAAGTCAACTGTGACATTAACATAATGTTTGAACATATTATCAAATATTTTTTAAGTGGTTACCACTTTAAAAAAGTCTCCATTAGTTGTCATGTGCTTGTCCTAGGCACAGATTTATGCTAATTGCAAATAGTTGGATATACAACTTTTCCCCAAGACTTAAAATTCTAATTTTCCATCTAAAAAAAAAGGTTCTAGTTTACAAACTGATCCTAATGTACACAATTCACCATAAGCAGCATGCTGCGACTGATCCTTGCGACCTATAGGATATCCCTTTGAAGCTGTACATAGCAAAGACACCTGCCTGTTCTGAAAATAGGCAGGGGGTTCCTGTTTCCACACCTTTAAGGGCAAGAGTGGGTGAGAAAAGGTAGTCCAATTGTTAAATTTTCACTCTTGAAATGGGGATACTTTAATGAGGAAGAGCTATAAATCACTACAAAGTGAAGGTGATACAAGATTGAAATAATAAAATTTCAATATTCTAGCATTGTGTCTTCAATAACTTTGAGAAACAAGACCGCATATAATTTGACCATTATGAACAAACCCAAAACCATTATAGACCAAACCAATAATCATTCCCAACCACAGGATGAGTGGAATCTGATGAGTTTGTATATATTGTGAAAAAAAGGAGTAAATATAGCTCACTTACAACAAGTGGAGGGGAAGAATGCTGAGGACCTTGGACAAGAGTTTAAACTTTCCACTCCAAAGGTAATTCAAGAAACATGAAATGCGGTTAGTTGATAGAGACTTAAAACAGAAAATTTTAGAGTCTAAGGAAAAGATTGATAGAGTTGTGATGGCTAAGATTGTTTTCTTTAGTAAGAAAATCTTGGATGTTATTAGTGTCCATGCACCTCAAGCCGAATTAAATGAAAATGATTTTGGAATTATTTTTCTGATGGAAGAGTTAGCACAGAAATGTCCACTGGTGATAGTATGATAATTGGAACAAACAATGGCCTTTAAGTTGACAAGATCCTGGATCATAGACGCAAGAAATTTCAGTCATGGGCTTTAAGTAAGTTGACAAGATCCTACTGAACAAACAATGAAAAATGAAGACTAGGAAATGGGCTTGAAAGAAATGACTGAAATTATAGAAGAATGTCCTAGAAATCCATTTATCCAGATTCCTAAGTATTATTAGGGGCAAAGATACCAATGAAAAGTAAAAGACGAAAAAGGGTAAGAGTTTATTTTAGTACTGAAACTAAAAAAATAGGTACAGATTTTGCATATAAATGCACAGTTAAGACATAAAGAAAAAAAAAGGAGCCCTTAAGTTTGTAGCTGATTCCTGATTGTGAATTGCAAAAGAGGGGTTGGGAAAACTTGAAGTGGAAATTGAAGTTTTTCTTGCTTCTTTTGACTCTTCCTCGCCGATTTATAGTGTTATGGAACTGATTTTCAAAATGAAAATTTTCTTGGCTTCCATTGCTCCAATTTTATATGCTTTAGTTGTCCATTTTCTCCTAACTGACGGCAGCTATGTATGCTTGTTCATTGCTTTTCTTTCTTCACCAGTGGTGGACTTGACGCTTATAGATCTACGTGGGATGACAATGGTTGCTATAGGTAAATGCCTCAGAAGGAAATTGGCTTGTTTTTCTTTGTTTCTTTTTTTAATAAAGGAAGTTGCTCCTTGTTTCTTCATTATTATGAACTAATGATAGTCTGTTTATGCAGAAGGACAGCCAGACAGCATTGTTGAAGATATTGAAAACATGGTTCGGTCGTACGTTGAAAAGGTGTGATACTATCCTTATATGCAACACCTGTAAATGTCAGAAGCCACACTCAATTGCCTCCCCATGATTATTTTCACTGTTTCTTATGTGTATTTGATGCTCATCTACTTCGTTTATGATTTGGCTCTGTATATATATTATCCAAAAGTCTCATTAATAAGCCCTTTTCTGTTTGGTATCATGTTCTGCATTTTATATTTTAGTTTAGTCCAACATCATGTATAATTCTGCCATTTTCCAAATATGTCACGTCTTCATCACCTTAGTAATCAGTACTTTCATATTGTTTGCTAAGGATCCAAATGGCAGGTTGTTATGATTGACAACTAAAATTTTGAACGTTTTCCATGCGTTTTTTAATGGTCATTGTTTTAGTTTTGCAGCCCAATTGCATTATATTGGCCATCTCTCCGGCTAATCAAGATATTGCTACTTCAGATGCTATCAAACTCGCAAGGAAGTTGATCCTTCAGATACTGTGAAATGGATCAAGTCTTTACAACAAATTATGTAGGGAACTATAAGTGTATGTCAGTTGGAAGGAATCCCAAATGGAATGCACTTTTGACTGTCGAGTTGGTATAGTGAAACAAGTAAAGTGTTACCAGTGAAAAAAAATGGAGTTAAATCTTCTTCAAAATATTGTAGGAATATAGGGTTCACAAATGGAATTTAATTACTTTTAACATTCCACTTTGGTTTATTAATTTTCTTTTCAGGTGAAAGAACATTCGGTGTGTTAACAAAGCTTGATCTGATGGACAAGGGTACCAATGCTCTGGATGTAGGCTGCCATTTGTTACTAACCTGTTTAATTTGAGTATATAGTTGCTAAACACTGATACCGTATCTATAAGTTATAAGAATTACGCCTACTCAGGAGACATGCATGCAATGTACCAAAGTGTCACTGTCACATGTGAGAGATCCAAGTCATTCATCAGTGGGCCCAATCTAGATTCCTTTGCCCAAAATCCAGATCATTCATTTAAACGCATTTGATGGATAGAACAAAATATTCCAACCAACTCACATTTAGCATATACATGTGGTCCTTCTGATGAGTAGACTTGGTATTTTTCACATTTCAACGTCCTTCCCTTATGAGTAGCTGGATCCTACATATGGAACATAAATCAGCAATGTGTGTTGTAAGTGCTGAAATATTGACTCACAAGATTTGGGAGAGCCTTAAAGGACTTATCCAAGTGATCAGAGAGAGCTGAGGCCTTCTGGTACCTGAAAGGGGAGAAGAAGAGGTCAGAGGACCCTGACTGTGGGCAGCACAGAGCTCTCTGATGCCAAAGTTAGTGCCAGGAATCTGGTTGGAGAAGAAAGAGTTGTGGATGGTTGCATGCATGTAGTATGCGTACCTTTTTCTGGGTGATAAGTCCTCTTATATGAGGAAAGCCTTTTGGATGTCTGTTAGTGGGCCTCATGATTTGACTGCTAGGGATACTTTAGCCCATAGAGCCATCAATGGGGGTCCAACATAGCTCACATTCCATTAAATGAGGGTCCAATCAGCCCATGCTGCATTAAATGCTAGTCACGTTGGGCCTAATCTTGCCTTGACTTGTTGGCGGCTGGGGTCCCATCGGATCCTTTCTTGGGCCCTGCCCTGATACGGTTGTAGCCATTGGATGTGGCTCTGACAGAGATTTGGTGAGGGCGGACGGCCTGGATGGTGTATATGTCCCATCAGCACGTGCCCGAACCCCGTTACGTGTCCAAATGTTAGGAGTGGCTGCCTGCGCTCGTCTCGGGGCAAGCTCTTCATCTCGGCTGTAGCCGAGATGCGCATCTCTTTCCTGTTGTAGCATATGGACGAGACTGCGGTCATCAGTGCTCGTCTCGGCAAGCACCCCAGTTACCGCGCGGATGCGCGCGCAGCCGAAACGGAACTCTAGCAGGGATTACTGCCAGTCTTCGCTTAACTTGTGCATTAAGGGATGCCCCACACATGTGTCTTTAAGTTGACAAGATCCTATAGCATGGTTGGAAGGTTCTCGTTGATACAACCACAAGCTTGCAGGTTTGGGTCAGCTTAACGTAAGGGGAAAAGAGCCCTCTCATTAGAGAATTCATTTCATCATTGCCTGTTTAGGAATGTATTCCCAGTTCTCTATGTCTAAGAATTCTGTCGAGAACACCAAGTATATTGGAATTCATCATCTCATTTATTGTGAACTGACCACAAAACAGAACTTATGGAATTTAGTTGTTAGCTGAAATCTAGTAGTTAATTGACTATTAAATGATGAGATGAACCTTGACATGGCTTTTCTTCTATAACTTACAGTAAATGAATTTTATTTTTCAATCGGAGACTCAGTAGTTAGGCTTTATTCCATTTTTGTTGGGCATCTTAAGTTCTTAGCTACTATGAATTGTGAATATTGTAGCATAATTATTTTCATTTTCTTGAATATAATGTCAAATGCTTTATATGGATGTAAGTTTACTGCTGTTGATGCCTTTCTAAGGTTCTTGAAGGAAGATCATACCGTCTGCAGCATCCTTGGGTTGGAATTGTCAACCGCTCACAAGCAGATATTAACAAAAATGTAGACATGATTGCTGCTCGCAGAAGGGAGCGTGAATACTTCTCCTCTAGCCCAGACTATGGACACTTGGCACATAAAATGGGTTCCGAGTATCTTGCGAAACTTCTGTCACAGGTGGGTCTTAGTAAATTTCCAGTCGAGGTTTATTATCAAATTTTCTCTTACCATGAAAAGTTCTTTTTCAGCATTTGGAATCTGTGATCAAGGCACGCATACCAAGCATTATAGCTTTAATTAATAAAACAATCACTGAGCTTGAAGCAGAGCTTGACCATCTTGGCAGGCCCATTGGAGCTGATGCGGGGGGTAATTATTAGCTTATGAGAATTTCATGTGTAATCATTTGCATCAACTATCTAGTAAATAGTTTCTAATCTATTTTTTTTTCTTGCTGTGGTTTTCTGTATTAACAGGCCCAGTTGTATATAATTTTAGAGATGTGCTGTGCTTTTGATCGTGTATTTAAAGAGCATCTTGATGGAGGGTAAGAGCATTCACTCTCTCTCTCTCTCTATATATATATATATATGTAAGTTTATATGTTGCATAAAGTTCATTTCTCAAAGCAAAAAAAGTCGGAATTGTTGATTGCATGTAAATTTGTTGGATAATGAGACACAAATGCATAAATTTGTTGATTTCCTAAATCCAGTAAGACAAGTGAAAGATGAAGGAACTATTCGAACTCTCTAGAAAAGCTTTAGTTCACACTACATGAATGGAAATATAATGAGCAATGACCTTCATGATATGGTTTCTATTGCACATATCCACATGGTTGTTTGTGCATCATGAACTACATCACATGGATGTTCAACTCTTAAAATACTGGTGTATTGCTTTGATACCTGGATACTTAAAAATAGCCAACGTACTACATCACATGGATGTTCAACTCTTAAAATACTGGTGTATTGCTTTGATACTTGGATACTTAAAAATAGCCAACGTACTTCACTCTTTTTGTGTGTGTGTGTGTGTAAAATTCATGCCCTGCCATATCCATGGTGTGTCCCTGTTGTATCCATGCCATATCTCGGCATCATAGGTGTGTTTCCTCTAAAATTCTTTGGATATAAACAAGCCAAATTGCTCGAATTAAGGAATATTTTAAAAACTCTATGATGTCTTTTAGTTTATATAGCTTGTACAAGGCAGACAATGACAGAAAAGAAGGGTTAATTCGAAATTATGGTTTGGGTGGAGGCTATGACTTAAAACATTCGATTTTATTATTGCTCCTCTGTTATTAGAAGGTATCATATTCAACGGGAACCTGTGACCATCTATAAGATAGATGAGGATCATTAGAAGTTTAAATTAGTAACTAGTCATTTTGTTTCAGTTCATGTTCAATCATCTCTTGTAATTTTATGTCTTACCAAGCAAACACAAAAAGTATTCACAAGAAGAATGGACCCTCAAAGCAGTCTCCTAATATGTTTGAGGACATTTGGACTGAAACCAATTTCCACTGCTCCCTTAAGGTCCATATTATTCTTTCTGCTGATCATGTAATTGTGTCCCTCTACTTTTGACCTGTGTATGGTGTTTTGTATGATGAGAATAAAGCATCTGCTGAAAATGTCAAGTAGGCATGGCCTTCCACTCTCTTGTAGAACAAGGGAAACTGTCAGTCCCATCAAAAGTTCATTTTCTTTCATATTTGCAAGCAACGTGGGGGGAAATATCAATGGGTTGGGAATTCCTGCCACCGGCAGAAGTGGCTCACCTTTCCAGAATCTTGACTTCAAATTTTCAACACAAACTTATTTTGTTTATTATACAAAAATATTTCATGTTCATGCTTGGTGAAAATTAGTACTCATTTACTTGAAATGTATGGGTCACAGTTACTTCAATTTTTATTATGACATGTGAACTTATTTTACATGAAATGTATGAAGGTTTTTCAAAGATCAATAAATGGCTTAAATTGGCACAGTTTCTGCACATGTTGATGAGTTATTAACCTCTCATAGATACTTAATCAATGCATTGTTGCCCTAGGCGACCAGGTGGAGATCGGATATATGGGGTTTTTGACAACCAACTACCTGCTGCTTTGAAAAGCTTCCTTTTGATCGCCATCTGTCTATAAAAATGTTAAAAAAGTAATTTCAGAAGCCTATGGTTATCAGCCCCATTTGATTGCTCCAGAGCAAGGATACAGAAGACTCATTGATGGCTCACTTGGTTTCTTTAAAGGGCCAGCTGAAGCATCAGTTGATGCTGTAAGTCTGTCTACTATGTTAATTTATTCTCATTTCTGTCTCTCTTTCCTTTTTGATAGGAAATGTGACTTGAACCTATAACTTCATGGTTGCAACAATGAGCACCTTGCAATGATGCTATGGGTTTTTGCATATTTAATTGCTAAAATCATTTTCCAGTAAATTTTCTATAAATCAATCTCAATTTTTGTAGGGTTTTTTTTTTTTTTTTTTTTTTTAATTTTTTTTTTAATTTTGTGTTAACTACTATCCATTGTTTTTTTTTTTTTTAGGTACATTTCATTTTGAAGGAGCTTGTTAGAAAGTCAATAGCTGAAACACAGGTGAGAAATTTGTCTAGGAGAGAACTATGAGTATGAGTCTTTGAACTTTATATGTAGGCAGATCCCATGAAAAGTGTTACCATTTCCATATTTATTTCATACAACGAACAAGGATGCTCCAATTTGTAAACATGTAATGTGCACTTCTCATATCGTTACTGCCTACTTGACATTCAACTTGAGAAGTTTTAAGAGAAAAAAGAAGAGAAGAAGAAGGAATGAGTTTCATAGAAATGGTTCCATGTCCAACACTCAATTTTGTCGTTATATCCTCAGTAGCACATTATCATTGTAATATCCCTGGCCCATTTATCCACGGTCAGCTTCTAGTAGCATTATCTACTATTTATATAGCTTGAACGCACCCTGTCAACAAAAAACCACAAAATTAGCAGTTAAAGACAGAAAATTTGAAAGCATAGCACCTTTTTATGAATTCTCAATTTGTCAAAGACTGCAGTCTTCAAGAAAATCATACTGAAGTTGTGCCTTTCTAAGAAGAGTTTCAAGTAACGATGTTCAAAAAAAGAGTTACAAACTGACTAAAAACTTCAATAATGAATCTGCAATGAAGGTCTTGTCTTGCTTTTAATTTGTAGGCTCACAAAACTAGCTAGCATGCTAGTCTGAAGATTTGTCAGGGAAGCAAGCCCATCCTCAAAACTTACACCTTAAAAGGAGGCCTTACCAATGCATCTTTGGTGTTGCAATATAAAGGCCTTGTGTTAATATGTAAAAGCCCTTGCCCAAACCTTGTGCCTCTTCTATGTAGCTGGGGTGCTTAATCAACATACGTCATGTGTCACTAGCAACACAAAGGTTGTTTGAACATGTTGAAGACATTATACGAGTCTTGTTTTTGACATTTTGCATTGGATAAGTAAAATGGTGCGGTACCTATTTTACCTTAGCCAATGTCAAAATTGATGGTAGATCTGCTTTACCAATTTCAATGTTTGCCGAACAACCAAGGCCATTAAAATAGGATGCCATACAAATTTATGCCAGTACCAAATAATCCCAAAAGAGTTGGTGCTACATCAGTTGAAGGTTTTGAAAGTAGTCCTTAATTGAGTGACAGAGTTCTTTGGATTATATTTCTGTATCATGTTAATGTGTGTAATTTTCATAAGCTTAAGATTCAAGTCACTTATAGATGATACAACCCCTAATTTTCACTCATTATCTGTGGGTCATGTGATAAGTGGACAACTGGTGAAGGAGCTACTGAGGATCATTATATTAATTCCTTCAAGGCTAGTTCAGAATATTCCTTAGGAGGACTCAACTGAGTAACATTTTTAAGAATGTATATTTAATGTAAGATCTAAATATACCCATGCAATGAAGATCGAAAAGTAACCGGTAATCTTTCTTTTTACGAAACGAATATTCTTGTATATTGCCAAGTCTCAATTTAATCCCATTTGACACAAGTTTTGGTTCTGGTTAGATTCTCATGAATCATAAAGGAGCTGACTCTCTTTTACATGTACTATATTTTTTACACTTCATCTTTAAATTTTATTGCCTCAATCACAAAGTCTTAATTTTTTTAAAAAGGAATTGAAGAGATTTCCAACACTTCAAACTGACATAGCAGCTGCTGCAAATGATGCTTTGGAAAGATTCCGTGAAGATAGCCGGAAAACAGTTTCTAAGACTGGTTGAGATGGAGTCCAGTTGCTCGACAGTGGATTTCTTTCGGAAGCTTCCACTAGAGGCTGAAAAAGGTGGAAATCCAACTGCCCCGACAACGGACCGATATGCGGATGCCCACCTTAGAAGGATTGGTATGTTTATCCCGTGGCACATACAAAGGGCAGTAGTAGACCAGGCTGGCCTCTTTTGTAGGTTTTTATTTATTTATTTATGTATCATCATTATTATTTTGTGTGTGTGTCGGGGGGTGGGGGGGTTTGCATGGTCTTTAGGCACTCAGGCTGGGCTTGCACTTGATCTGCAGTCCTTCTATATAAATGAGCCAAGTTCATTCTGACTGATGCAGGGTGTACATGGCCCATTTTCATCTCTGCTATTCTAATATCATATTGTTTCTAGAGGATGGCGTGATTTCGCATTGTGAGTTATTGCACTTGATGCAGTGAGGCATTGCACACAGAACTTACACTCATCATCATCATGGGACCATGTTTCTCTCATTCAGGCAGACATGGCAATTGCTGTGGAAACCATGGTCTTGTTTCAGGATCCAATGTGTCATCATCTTTTGGCATTGTATGCGATACACTGACAAATTCCATCCCCAAGGCCGTTGTTTACAGTCAAGTCCGAGAGGCCAAGCGGTCTCTACTCAACCATTTTTATGCTCAAGTTGGGGGGAGAGAGGAATGGCCTTTTTCTTCTTCCTATTGTATCTGTACTCATATGTCACCTGGATATAGCATTAAATGAATGTAGGTACTGCATTGTCACTTAAAATGCCTAACATGGGGCACAACACTGATTTGGAACTGTCATCACACTGGGTTACAATTGCTGCTCTGATGTGATCCATCAAGTTTCACTTGGTATGGTGGCCCAAATACTGTGGCAGTGTGGCTCCCATTCATTGAAGAAAACCAGGGGTGGGGTGGGGTTGGGGTGGTGGGGCTTGGTTTGGAAATGAATTTGGAAACAAACACGAACAAATGAATTTTTGATTAAATTTTCTAGACCTACTTTCTAGA
This sequence comes from Cinnamomum chago, assembly GCA_038049695.1. Taxonomy (NCBI): domain Eukaryota; kingdom Viridiplantae; phylum Streptophyta; class Magnoliopsida; order Laurales; family Lauraceae; genus Cinnamomum; species Cinnamomum chago. Next base: position 24,701,779 of record CP142453.1, on the reverse strand, counting down.
GCTCCCATAAAAGGCAAAGCGGTTTACTCTTGAGAAACAGGATGTTAAAATATCTGGTCCTTTTCATTTCTCTATTCGCTTTAAAGCATTGCTAAAGCTAACCTTGCAATTTGCAACGGACTTGTAGAACTGGTCAACTCTCCGTTGAAGTTTAGTTCTCATTCTGCAGGTTCGGTTAAACCAATTTAGAATGCCGGAACAATTGGATTATTTTGAAACTTCTTCCAATCATCGTCATCATCATCGCTATCTATCTATTTGATATCAATCCTTGAATTATGTGTCAAAATTGAGATATAGAGTCAAGCTAGCTGAGCATCTAGGCTGACATTGTAAATGACATTAAAACTGACTTAAGTAACTATACTGCAGAAGAAGCAGCTTGGGGCAATGCTGGATGAGAACCCAGCATTGATGGAGAAGCGAGAGGCTATAGCTAAGCGGCTTGAACTGTACAAGTCAGCTAGGGATGAGATCGACTCCGTGGCATGGAAATGAAGGAAACCATTAGGCACTTGTGGAGACTCTCTCTGAAGTGTTTACACTCATGGATGCTCTGCCATCATTTATTTTTTATGGATTTGCAGATTATATAATGAAAGTCCATTTGACTGAGTTGGAGGTCTGCATTTCAGAGAATCTCTCTTTTTTTTTTTTTTTTGGGTCCTCCTTTTTCCATATATTACTCATCTTTCAGAAAATAATGAGTAATGTGGTGTTGTAATGTTATTGTTCTTTTTCCTTGCATCAGTGGCATATTAGATTCCAGATTTAGATACAAAATCTTCAGGCCTCATCCATTGCTAAAGAATGTTATGTATGACATTAACCTTTGTCCGAAAAAAGGTATAACAATTACCATTTTCACATTGGAAGTTGGAACAGAAGCTAATAATGTCCATGACAGCCAAAGAAGAGTGGAAAGGATTCTCACCACTATTGTCAAAATTTTCTAATATTGCAAGATATTCATAAATGCACATGAATTTACACTGTCCCTATTGTAGGCCTATTCTATAGGGATACTCCAAAAATCATGTTCATCAGAAAGTGGAGCCCGATTTCAACACTTTGGATTGAAAATGGACAAAATTGTGTTTACATATCCAAGAAAGTGGGCTTCAATATATGAAGCATGAATTTTCTTATGTTTTAATAAGCTCAGACTTACAGTAGGACAACTCATATTAGAGTAAATTTTGAGCAGTTTAAAATTTAAATATGCAAGGCCCAGGAGTTTCACTTTATCCACTTTGATTAGTTAGAAAGAGAGCAGAAAAGGGCAATCTTGAAATGGGAGAAAAGAAAAGGATGATTTTGGAAATATATTCCTTTTACCATGCCAAGAAATTAACTCTAACTTTGCATAGTAAAAAATGACCCGTCCGATCAGACTCCTTTGTTCCTTCATTTCAAATGCATCTTTGCCTTGCTAGCACTATGACACTACCCGAGCCCGAGATTATAAGGAATCCGAGATAACTCCGAGTCGCGTCGCATACTTACTCTCGTGAATCTTAACGCATAAAAATTCACAAGGGATACCAAATCATATTATGCGGAAATAACAAATATATACATTGCTTGATTAAAACACCAAAATCATTTACACTATATACAACCTAATCACTTGCATATTTACATACAATGCAAGGATTAAAAGTGTAAAGTTCCATTCTATTTCAAAATTCTCATTTGTTCCTTCTCATTTCCATTCCACTAATCCTCCTGGAGGAACCGTACCGGACGTCTCCGATGGCGCTGTGGTCTCAGAAGGACCGGCATGGGCAGCTGTGCCTGTAATGCCATCAATAACAATATGAATTTGACAATTCAGCAATGTATAAACAATCTAACATGTTAATTACACCTTTCATTTATCTAACTCATGGTTAGAAAATACACTTCTCATTCACAATCAATAAGAGTCTTTTAGTTGGCATACTACAATAGCATTTCAATTCAATTTCATTTCCATCTCCCTCAAAGGATAAGATTTCTATCTTCCACACGGAAGGATTCATATCTTGTGGGACTTATCAGAGTCCGGGCCAGGGACAACTGATATTACCACGGAGTTCTGGAACACCCCCAAATACTCTGCTGCAGCAGATACAACTTCAATGAGCTGATAGAAATCACCATGTAGTGCCAGACTCAACAATAATAATATAACCATTTCATTCCATTACAATTAACGGATTCAATACAATTCAACTTGGATACAAATCAATGTTCCATTATCTCATACCAACCATTAGGATGTAATCATCAGTTAGGTAATGTACATGTTATTTTAGATGACATCACAGTTTATGTGAATTTTGTACATTAAATCCTTAATCAACATCCATGGTGGTAAAACAACATTATGAGCCTTACGATGCTCCATAGGCTTTCTCTTTCAACTTTTGAAAGCCATTCTAAACGTTTAATAATCTCACATCATCTCACATCATCCATCAATGTATTAACAGTTAGATTAATACCTGCGTTAACCTCTTGGTTAACATCTACTACACTTTGGATCAAAATCCAAAGATAATGTTTTATGAAAATATTAATAATTTTCGTTCTCACTCATCGTACCATAATGAGTCTTTAAACTCATATTTATAGGCTATTTATGATCCTAAATCAAAATCTAACTGAAAAAGAACACAAATTTCCACTACGGTCCGATTTATCGGCCCAAATTCTGTCACAGTTAAATGACAGTCCGATTGATCGGATTTACAGTCCGATCGATCGGACCTGCAACGAACCCAGTTGCAGAACCTAAAACCGATCGTTTTCTTTCCCTCTTTCTCTACATTTTCTTCATAACCTGCATAGGCAAAATGGAACCTCCTGTTCCCCATCAATAATTATCTCCATACACATCAAAATCACACTTCTATTGCCATGCAATCCACTTAAACAATCCACCACTCAAACAAAATTCTACACATATGGTTATGACAAGAAAACTCAACAAAAAACCAAACTTATAGCATATAAATACAAATCAGTGTTTATACTTGCCTTAGAAATGAATCTAACACAAAACCCCTTTGTTCCAAGCTCTAAGTGATTCAAAAGCACCAACTTCCAAACCTCTTGCTAACCTAATACCACCATCAACAATCCAACAATAGATTTGTTTTTACATCAGTTGTTGAATAAACAACAACCTCAACACCTCAATAATTGAAACTCACTCAAAAAGGTTTTGATATACTTACTTGTTCCTATTCAAAGAAAACCACAGCTAATCTCCAAGTAAATTGATGGAGAAGATGACAACACTCAAACCTTCTTTCTTGGTGAGAATAAAGGAGAAACAAAAACGAAGAGGAAGAAAGAACTCACTTGCTGTTTCCCTCTCTTTTTCTTTCTCAACATTGCTGGAAGGCTAAGATGAAGCCACCTAATGAAAGGAAGCTTGGGTTTGACACATATCACATGCACTCTTGCATATAAACCCAAACCATATGCATATTTCCAATTTAAGTCAATTCAAGACTCATTTGACTTGCATTAAGCCAAACGAAAACGTGTATATTATGAAAATCGTCGTACTCATTGAGATACACACGATGGTATCACTTTCCACCACATCCGACGCAATACACATAAACTCGTAATTACGAAAAAGTCCATCTCACTCATTTGAGTCTAAATTCAACTCGATTAAGCTAATCTCTTCCAAACTTGGTCCTTATGTATAATTCATCTATTTAAGATTATGTGATCCATTTAGTTGTTAATCACTATTAAGTTGCTTAATCATGCTTAATATGCCTTAATCTCGATTAATTAGAGTTAATCTTAATTAACTCGGGTTGGAGTGTAACACACTACTCTTTTGATAAAATGCACATGAATTTACAGTGTCCTTGTAGGCCTATTCTAGATGGGGCCTCCAAAAATCTTGTTCATCGGATGATCCTAATCATTCAAACTGATAGTCAACAAGATGGTCAAAAGATCTGGTACAGGATCCAAATTCCCCATATAAAATCAGAGATAATTAAGATCTTCCTTTCAATTAGATTTTGTTCTCTAATATCCACACTAGGCCTCACAATATGAAGAGTCTGGAATCTGGATTCTTCTGAACGTATAACATCTATATTCTCTACCTGGAACAAGGTACCATGATTTTTTGCCCCTTATGGCAGATGCATAAACGTGTGGTATTATCACACCATAAATGTCTTGTCATCTTAAAGATGTAGAAGAGAATAAGCATCCAAATATATTCTTAACTAGAATTGCAATACTGTTTGGCCGCCCCACAGGTTTGATTCAATGGTGCCAGGATGGGTCTCACTAATCAGGACCACAATCTACTGGATTTGCACATTTTGATGGCGCCCCAAAAATCTCCTCTGGCAGGACTACACATGGGCCAGGTCAAAGCTTGTTCAAGCCAAGTCAGTCTAGTTATCTGACCTAATTTTAAGGCACAGATGCACCATCACACAGTCCTGTTTCTCTAGAGGCTCAGTTGCTTTACAGCATATATATTAAGAGTTAAGAATGATTGCTGCAGGAAGTTTTTAGCTACAGTATACAGTTACTAATGGTGGATCCCCCCAGATGGACATTCAAATGATTATAATTGATATGGCAAATTTCATGGTTGTCAGTAGGACCAAATGCTTGCTCACATGGCAGGTCACTTATTTCATAGTCCAGCCTGGTGTAATTCATTTGATTTGATCTTTAACAAAGCCAAGCCATCATTCAAAAAAGATTCCAATGTAAGAAAATACTGTTTCTTAGGATTCCATTCTTCACCTCACCCATCATCATCATGGTGATTGAAACATTATCTTCTATTTTTCAGGGGTTATTTTGGATATATAAGGTGAAAAGATGGTGAAAATGAAAATGGAAATCCATTCTAGAACTGACCAAAAGTTGGGAGAAACAGATGAAAACACAACAAATGCAAGACACTGAACAATATTGTTCAGATTCTCATAGTATGTGTAAAACTGCAAAATCCACTCCACATGAATCTAACAGCAACGGTGTAAGCTTCAGATGATTTCAACCACACTGGCCCACTATTGGCCAGCCCCACCACAAACACCAGAACCTTTTTCCTCCCATAAAATGAGTGTGTAACCCAGTTCTAGAGAGGAAACCCGTGACTAAAGTATCCCAGAAATGTCGCGGTTTTTGGTTGTTTAGTGCTTGTTCACACGTGACCTGATCGAAACTCAAACCAAATGACACACGCGGGAAGAGATGGCATACGCAGGGAACCTTGGATAGCCAGCCAGGTGATAACTGGTGCTCTTTACCACTCAGAAAAGGAGCCGCTCTCAATTTAACTCTCAATTTAATAGATTAGATCCGACTGCTAAAAACATCCAATGGACTCGATATTTTGTAGATGAGCAGATTCCAAAGCCTAAATAGTGTCAATTGGTCGAACAAACTCTATCATGCAATAAAATATCTCCACGTGCATGCATGGATTGGACTTAATCAGTCAGTGGTCTAACTACTTTCCTAGAAGAACCAAGGTTCACTCCAGTAAATTATTTTTTTCCTGCTTATGGTATGCGGGCGAAAAGAGATGATGAAGAATTAACCATGGTACACAAAGTGAAGTTGAAGCTAAAAATGAACCAAACTTTCTTGGCTAATTGATCTTATAAGATTTGGTGAATGAACCTAACTTTCTTGGTATACTCGCTATGCTCTGATGTAACAGGACTCGAAGTAAAGCCCAAAAGTTGGGATGTGGGCTATCAAAGGTGGGGCTCACCACAAGGTGTTTGGTACATTCTGGCAGATGTCTGGACCTCGAGAAGTCAATACTATTAGACCCACCAACGTTAAATGTCGAAATGGGATGTGAATGAATTGAAAGTAAGAAAGGATTTGAGTTTTGTTTTTTTCAACTGAAGTATTGTATTTTTAGAGTCTCCGCTTTGCATATTGTCCATGTATTTTATTACCATCCTCGATTCTCGCAAAATAGGAGAACAACAATATTACTGTTCAGCAAATCAAAGACAAAGAAGAAACGTTTGGAGATTTCCCCTTTCAAAGCCTTTTTGGTTGATATTAAAATTTAATAGTTTTTTGGGCATTAGCTAGTCTAAGGAGATTTCTTTTTGGTAAAATCTTAAAAAAAAATTAAGAGCATTTTTTGGGACAACAAATAATCCTCATGTTGCAAAAGCATTTTCAAAACACTATAGATTCAAGAGTTGGGATGATACCTTTTCATTGTATTGAAAAATAGCTTTTCTTGCAAAAATCACAACTAAAATGAAAAAAATGATTGGAACCCAAAGGGCTATATTTGTTTGTATGATATATATAAGAATTGAAAATATATTCATACACATAGCTCCGCCAAAAGATTATTAACTAGACAAGGAGTAAAAGTAAAAAAAAAAATATGCCTAACCTAATTATTTAAAATACTTTTAATATATAAACCCTGAGTCCGAGGTCATTAACAAAAAAAAGATTAAAATTATGTAAATGCACACCACAGATCAAATCTAACGGATGCAGTTTAAAACACACAGTTCAAATCTAACGGATGCAGTTTAAAACACAAGACGTGAAAAATAAACTCACACCTTTTATCACTCCACCATCCTCTTCCTTTTCCAACACCCCAATAAAACAAAACCCTACTTGCAAGAATTTAAACATAAAACAAACCCAGGGCAAGCATACCTGATTTTTTTGTATGATGATAGAAAAGACACACAAGAGGTTCGTTTAAATTTCGCACCAACGTACGAAAAAAGGTTCGTCGCGAAAAACCAAGACCTCTGCTTGCTCGTACAACTCTTTTGGTTTTTTCTTTCAGTGTTGTGTCTTCTTCACTGCCGCTCATCGCTTCCTCTTTTCTTCTCCTCTTATACCGTATTCAAATCTCTCACTCCCTCCGTTCTAACTTCAAATTCTTACGAATTCGATCTAAATCACTCGATCAATCATCTAAAGCCGCGCTAGAATCAAGTTGCTGCATCGATTTCGCTGCAGATCTGACCTAAATCGGTGACGAAATGGACTTTCTACATCATTTCTAGGGTTTCCGCTGTAGATTTGAGGTCATACCTTGATTTTCAGCATCTGGAGATCTGGAACTGATTGTATCTGACAGAAATCCATCTACATAGGTTTCGATGCGAATCGACGGTTCTGTTCGTCTGGATCGACAGGAAGATCCTCCAATGAGAGGGATCTGAAGGCTTGAGTGATCTGGTAGAGGAGCTTTTTCCCCCCACCCTTTTGCAGCATTAGGTCATGGAGACTGTGCAGAGACGGCCGGTTTCGAATCTGAGCATGGAGAAGAGCTATGGAATGTGTAAGGTGGACAGTGTCGCCGCGGATGAGTTCCCGGCTGGGCTGCGAGTTCTCGTCGTGGATGATGACATGGCGTGCTTGAAGATCTTGGAGCAAATGCTAGTGAAATGCCTCTATTGCGGTAAGATTGTCTTTGATTTTGCCCTATTATGCGGTTTCAGGTGATTTATTGTGCTAATTCTGGTAAAGATGTGGTCTTTTTTCTTCTCCCTTAGTTGCCAGTAAAAATGTGATGCATTTGGAGTGATTGAAGCTTAGGTTAGGGTTTGATATTTAATTTTTTTATGATTCTGTAGTGATGTGGGACTTCTTCTCTCTGTTAAGGCCAGTACCTATATTGAATTAATTCAACCAAAACAATCATAGAATGGAAATCAATTTGAAAATGAAGAAAAATGTCAAAATACAACAAATTTATTTCAATCATATACTTATCATGACCCATTAATACCCAAAAGATGTCTCGACGTAAGAATCCTACAAAATCGCATGCCTAATTCAAGATTTTTTTTTATCGCATACCTAGTTCAAGAAAAAAATTGGGAGAGTCCCTGGTATCAGTTTGTAGGGGGCTGTGTTGGTTTGTTTTGGTCTATATACTTAGGATGCACAGCCTGAACCACATAAATATGATCCCATGATCAGAACACTAGTCCCCTTAAAACTACATAAAATTTCCAATCATCTCAAAAAATGAGATTATAGAAAAAAAAAAAAAAAAAAGGCTCGTGCATTAAATAACAATGATTTCTTTGTTCATAGCTACCTTGATTATCAAGAGTTTTCCCCCAAAACACATCCTTTGTATTGTAATCTTCAATAACTCCAAATAAAAGATTAATAATAAAAAAAAAGGCAGAGAATCCTTAGTCTATTTAATATCATGAAAAATAGAAATGGTATGTTCTTGGAAATTTTTGTCAGGAACCACGGAACACCATGAAAGCATTAAAAAATGAGAAATGATCCTTTGCTGCTGTTATTATGGTGACGATATCACCTAAAACCTGATTTTACTGGTGTCAGGCGACCTTTGTTTGATTGTACTTGATCATTCATATCACATGCCTCCCTATGTATAGGTACTTCGCTAGATTTAGCTCCAATCAGATGCACCATTCGATTGATTGTGTGTGTGAAATTGATAGTTATGTGTCTACACGTGATCAGTCCAACAGTAGAGCACTCCAGTTGGAGTGAAGTTTGGGCTGGTTCCTTTAGATAAGGGAATGTGTTATTTGAGTGATGGTCAGTTGTACTGATGGAAGCACTGGTTCTTTTCTCATAAAATATTGTGAAAAAGTACCCATAATTCTTAATAAACTGAGACAGTTTGAGCAAGGTAGGTACTTATTTTTGTACCCTTGCAACTTGGCCATACAACTGTTTGGCATCAAATTTACAGTGCCATCAACCCTAGACAGTGCTTGGTTGACTTTTTTGACCTGCTTTGACACTATGTTGAAGTTGTCAATGATGAAAGGAATATAAGGGCATATAGGAGGGAAGAAGGGAATGAGGAAGAGTGGCAAGATTTTGGCAGAAAAGGACGAAAGAGTGGGGTCCTACAAAATTAGATCAAGAGCTCAGGTGTCTGAACTTGTGAAGTCATCACTAGTCTATGGTGAGCTTTCCACAAGGGTGAGTGCCATCAAAATTATGGCCCCCTGTTTTGCATTTTGTAGTCTACCTGGGAGTTTTGCATTTTATAGAGGTTTTTGATGGCCCCACAGTGGCTTCACTGGCTTGCATTGCATCTTTCTTGCAAGGCCAAGAATATAGTTGCCAGTGAAGACTGTTTTTAAAGTGGGGTTTTTGTACTTGTGACCAAGGATAAACATAGCGGTTGCAGGTGTAGCGGGTAGTGGCCAAAACGCTATGTAGCGGCATAGCGGTGTGAATTTTTTTTTAGTAGTAAAAAAAAAAAATCAAATCTTGTGTAGCAGCCAATCCTGTGTTTTTTTAGTGATTTGGAAGCATTTAAGGGTAAAGACAACTATAGAAATGGCTATCGACGAGAAGAAATAGGAAAAATAGTATTATAAATTAAAATTGCTTGGCTTTATTAGGTTTTGCACTGTAGCGCTGCTATTTTCAAAATAATGTAGCGGCCTTAATATTTTGACCTATGCTCATGACACTTTTATCCTTAATCAGCCTTTTACTTTTCTAATGAAATCTTTATATAAACTGGTGTTTGCAAGTGCCAAGTAGTAATTTAAACCATATACTTTCAAGGATGTATATCACCTACCAAATGTATTAATGATCCACCGTGTTTTTTACTGATTGCAGTTACAACTTGCTGCCGAGCTACAATTGCTTTGTCTATTCTTAGGGAGAAGAAGGGTAGTTTTGATGTTGTAATAAGTGATGTTTATATGCCTGACATGGATGGGTTTAAGCTTCTTGAACATGTTGGCCTGGAAATGGATTTGCCTGTCATCAGTGAGTAACATTTCTTTTTTATTCTTTGTCCAAAAGTTTTGACAACCCTTCTGTTCCTGAAGCTGACTTTAATGTTTTATTCTGCAGTGATGTCTGCAGATGGAAGAACTAGTGCTGTAATGAGGGGAATTAGACATGGGGCTTGTGATTATTTGATTAAGCCTGTACGCATTGAAGAATTGAAGAATATATGGCAGCATGTTATTAGAAAAAAATGGAATGAGAATAAGGAACTTGAACATTCAGGTAGTGCTGAGGATTCTGAGCGACATATACTAGTTGGTGATGATGCTGAATATACTTCCTCTGTTAATGAAGGAACAGATGATACTTGGAAGGCTCAAAAAAAGCGGAGGGATACCAAAGGAGACGAAGATGAAGATGAGCTGGAAAGTGATGACCCTTCTACATCAAAGAAACCACGTGTAGTATGGTCGGTGGAACTTCATCAGCAATTTGTCAGTGCTGTAAACCAACTTGGAATTGACAGTATGGTTCTTGACTGCTCCCGTTGATACTTTTTTTCTTGTGCATCTTCTAATTAACCAATTGGAAGAGACTTGCCCAGAGGTTTATGCTATAAATTAGTAATTGCATGTTAACTCTGTGAAAGATTGTATATGGAAATTCACTGCTGTGTTTTTGCTCTGTATTTTTTTCCTGATTGCAGAGGCTGTTCCCAAGAGAATTCTGGAGTTGATGAATGTTCCAGGCCTAACACGGGAAAATGTTGCAAGCCATCTGCAGGTTTGATTTCATCTGGCACTAGGAGTTTTCTTCTACTATATGCTAGCGGTTATTTAAACAGTTCTTGTTCATGTACTAATTGGTAGGTTACTTTGGAGAACTACTTTCTAGGTAGTAAGGTTAGAGCATAGTGATTTTCTTTCCTCTTTTAGCATCTACACTAAACTAGGTAAAGTGGTATTCTTGGTGTTGGGATCCTATATCCGGTGGTCATTATGAATGCAAGAAGTTCATCTTAAACATGTGGGTGGTGCTGGCTCTCTTGTTACATTATGTTCTTGTGATAGTGAATGTTGGAAAATAAACCTTGCAAAAATGGTTAAAAGTTTTTTTTTCTTTTTAGATGAAATGAAGTGACAAGCAAGATCTGAAAGAATGTATGCATTTACTTATTCTCTGCTTGCTCGAATGACGTTTTTTTTTTTTTTTAACCGGAAAAAAAGGGACTAGTATAAAAACTTCAAAGTAGGACTTTGCATATGGTAGAAAGTTCATTTATTGGTTGGGAGTTGCTTCATGTTATTTTTCTTTTTTTCTTTTATAGAATAGTGTTCCATTAAGCTGTTCATTTTTTGGATTGACTCTAATATCACTGGTGGAACTAGAGGGGGCTGGGGGTGGCCATAGCCTCCCCCCAAAGTTTCAATAAACCTCTTGCATTTTGAGTAATTTCTAAGCACTTGTTATATATGGACCTTCCAAGATTTTTCTTATTTGCTTAGTGGCCACTCCAAGGAAAATTTCCTGCGTCCACCCCTGTCCGATATGGCGATATGTAATCTTTTAACCAGGTGAAATTCAAATTCTCTTTGATCTTAGAAGGCCGTGTCCTGTTGAACTCATTTATTTCCTATCATGTTGCTACAATGCTACATTCTTTTGTTACCATTCAAAAAAAAAAAAAAAAAAGAGAGAAAGGAAGCTACATCTCTCATTGTCTCTTGATGTGCCTACAGAAATGCTGACTAAGTAATTGTAGAAGACAAATCCAGTATGGAGTCTGAAACTCATGAAATTTGTGCTTTTTAAAGTTATGTAAGATCTATGCTCGTGTCATGATAGTGGTATAGTGGTACAGAAATGGAACACAAGATTTTCTCATCTGTGGCTCTGCTTCAATTGTGTTCTTATTTGTTGCTTGAATCATAAAAATACTGTATGTTCTGATAAAAATAAAAAATAAAAATACTGTATGTTCTTTATTCTTTTAGATATCCCATTCATCTTGTAGCTTGAAATTATTTTTTGAGAAATGCTTGACCATGTTAAGTGATGCGAGTTATCGCACTATTATTGCAAATAGTACTAATCTTTTACTCAGGAATGATGATGTTGTTGTTAATTGCTTCTACCTGCTATGATACCTGGGTACTTGTAGAAGCCAAACTTATCTGTGTCACACCAATATGACACTTTTAGGTTGCAATTTAGCATATCCTACCTACCAAGTCCGTAATTTCATTTAGTTCTTTTAATTTTCTTTCTTCTCAACATGGAATTTTTTTTTGTTGGAAACGAATATAAACAATGCCAAGAGGCCGTGACACAGTGGAAGGGGCTCACTATTGCAACATTGAGGTTCTGGGTTGAAGCATGTTACAAATCGACAAAAGGGGGTTCAAGCCATGTTACGAATAAAGAAAAAGGGAATGTAAACAGTGATAATTTCATTAATTTAAAAGTGATCTTAAGAAACAATATGACAGTGGTATCCATATTTGTGTCCTAGATTTCCAAAGGTGCAGAGTCATATCACTATCAGCAATCCCCATATCTGTGTCTGTACCCGTATCTGTATCTGGGCTTCGTAGGCTGCTTGAGTGTGATAGTTCATCATTTTGTTATCTGTAATTAAGTTTTATATATTACTGGAGTTATTTTTTGGCAGTACAAATGTACAATAACTATATTCCTGTAGTTGGCCATGCTTACATTTATGAAGGTGTGCCTTTGATTTGAATTGCAGAAGTTCAGACTTTATTTGAAGAGATTAAGTGGAATTGCTCAACACCAGGGTGGGAGCACTAGTTCCTTTTATGGGCCTGCAGAACCCAATGGTTCACTAGGCAGGCTTGATATCCATGCTCTGGCAGCCTCTGGCCAAATCCCCCCACAAACATTAGCTGCTTTACATGCTGAGCTTCTGGGCCGACCCACAGGCAGCCTTGTGCTGCCGCAAATGGACCAGCCGATCTTTCTACAGGCATCACTACAGGGCGGCAAGTGCATTCCTGTTGATCGTGGTGTGATATTTGGTCAGCCTATAATAAAATGCCAATCCAATGTTTCCAAACAGTTTCCTCAACCCACAATATCGGTTGAGGATATTTCATCCGGATTGGCAACATGGCCACCTAACCACCTTGGTGCGGTGGTCCCTGCTGGCAACAATGGAAGGCTTGATACTCAGAATGGTACCATGCTGATGCATGCATTGCAGCAGCAGCAGCAGCAACAGCAACAGCCATCTGTGCTGCCAGGATCTACCTATGCCATCAATGTACAGCCTTCTTGTGTTGTAGTTCCTTCACTATCATCAAATGGTTTTCAATCTGGCAGGAATACTGCGCCCATCAATCAGAACTCCAGTTTTATTGGCAGCAAGGCTGCTGACAACTATAGCACAGTCTCTTCTAAATCAAATAATATATCTTTGGGTGGTGGGCAAGCCCTAGACAGGGATTTCAAGAATGTGGGTGTGCTCAATGGGTATCCAATCCAAGATGTCTCAATATCTCCATTGGTATCGTCTTCCTCAGTCTCTGCCGAGAGCTGCACAGATTGGCAGGTGCAGAATTCATCCATGAACGTTGATCCTGCAACCAGACTTCTGGGAGTCAAGCCCAGTTTATTTGAGACTTCTGGATCTCATGGTGCAAAGACTGGCATGTTGCCTAATCAAGTGAAGGGCCGCAATCATGGGTTCGTTGGTAAAGGGATTTCTATTCCCAGTCGGTTCGCAGTGGATGATGACGTTGAGTTGGCCGCAGATGACCTTAGCTATGTCAAGGTTGGTTCAGAAAGTGGAGACCGAGCAAAGCAAGAGCTCCATAAGGAGTTTATGGAGGGTGCAAAATTGGGCATTCCAGTTCTACATTGTTCTCAAAGTGACTTCATGACTATTCTCTCCAAATAGGTAATGTGCTTCTCCAAGTACCCTCATGATAATGTTTCCATGGCTGCGCCGATGTGTGGGGACATACTGTCTCTCTTTTTTGATAAATTGATGGGTGATGTCTTCAATATATACAAGCCTCCTCGGATTTGCATCTAATTGTAAATATATGCGATTTCTATTTACCAGGAGATAAAAGGAAGACTTCAGGAGCCAGGAACCAGAATGTTCTTTTTTCCCCCTCCCATTTGTTCAGTCCAATGAAATTAATTGCGAATGAAATTTTCATTTAATAGTAATGGCTTCAAATTTGAAAACATGATCTGGTTAGGCATCCATTTAGCTGTGAATACAATTGGTCCCTGACCTCACCTGTTGAACTTTGAATTCGAGCGTTGGTACCTTGATTGCATGCATACATGTTGCATGAGTATAATCTTTTGGGTACATTGTATTAAGTTTCTAGTTTGGATGTCTAGAAGGCCCGAACATTTTCAAGTGTCTAGGGAGATGCTCCTATGAGAGTATCTCTCACCTTAGTATGGGCCTTCAATATTCTTGTGAATTCTGAATTTCTGACTCGCGACTATGCATCTATCATGTTTGTAGTAATCTTTACAGCTCATTTGTGAACCAAAGCTAATTGCTTTCTTACATGTGTCATGCATGCACATAGATAACCCTCAATGCTTAAAGTTAATGTACTCTAAAAAGCTTATAGCCATTCTACTTCCCTTTGAACCTAGATGTGCGTTTGTCCATAAAATCTGTAGTTTTGTGCACGACTGGTGGAAAGAAATATGTATCAATGCATGTTGATAGAAGTGCCTGTATCCGCATATCTCAGTCACTTTTTACTGGGTATCTAATGAAAAAAAACCCCCTTACCAGTGTCTTGCATTGCAGTGAATGGGTGGCAATAGGGTGGTGCACGAAACTCCTGATTAGGGATAGATGGATGTTCTTGAATTCGGAAGAGCGCCCATGCAAAGTATCTGTATTGTTCTTATGTTTTCTGGACTATTCATCTTGAATAGGGATAGGATTCCTTACCATTCCCTTTCAAACCCAGTGGGGTTAACCATGCCTTGGATTTCTCACATGTTGTTCTGATAAAAAAAATGCAGAAAGAAAGAAAGAAAGAGAAGATCTTCATTGTATTATAGGAGCTTGTCTCAACTTGTCCATTAAAAAATAAGTATATTTATATCTGTATTTGCTTGCCATTTGAACATATGAATAGATTCAAACCTTATCCACCAGGTTGGGCATCATTAATGTACGATTTGTATCTAACCTTGTCCATAGGTTGTCATTTTTTTGGGATCTAAACTGAGACAAATATATGTTTGGATAGGCCAAAAATAGAGTAGAGTGAAGCTAAATGGGCCATAGTAGTCTAAAATTTCAACTCTACCCCGTTTGGATGAGTCTGCCCGATAGATGAAGTAATGTTGTGAGTCACATGTACTCCATTTCACTTCAACTCTAAATACTTTCATTTCCTTGAGGGCACGTTTGGTAAACGGTGAAGAATCCTATATTTAGAGGATTCTCTCCATCTCCAAAGAAAGCCACAATCCTCAAGTAGAATTCCCAATGAAAGTTCCATGTTTGGATGGAGGGAGGATTCTTTTAAGTTGTAGAATGTATGATCCAATTGATGTTTATACAAATATCTCAAGATAAAGTAAGGATCAACGGTTGTAATTTGGTCACCTTACCGTGTTTGACCATTCAGAACTAATGACCGGTTTTGATCTTGATCGTGGACCCCACATAAACCCAAAAATGAGAAAAAACGGACTGATTTCAATAATAGTTTGCACAGTAAGACATTTTGGCACATTTCTGGAGATTTAAGATGAATTAACGGCTGATATTTGGTGAAGTGGCCGTTTTGGAGTTTTTAAAGATGACAAACGGTTTGGATCTTGATTAGGGAATCTAAAAGGTACATTCCCAAAGCAAAAACTTATTAGGGCCACATTACTACTTACCTTTATTGTCACTGTCCCTCACGGTTTTGAAAATATCTCAAGATCTAAGATGAATCAACGGCTGAAATTTTGGGACATAGCCGTTATGGACCTTCTTAACACAATTAACGGTTCAGATCTTGATTTTGGGGCCCACGGGAACCAGAAAATTGAAAACAAGGGACTGTATTTAATCCCGTTTTTTGCCCACTGCATCACAGAATATGGATTTTAACGGTTTGGACAGTTTTGCATATATCTCAAGATCTAAGTTAAATCAACGGCTGAAATTTGGTGACATGGCCGTTTTGGATTGTTTAAACATTATTAACGGTTTGGATCTTGATTGTAGGACTCAAAAGATGCATTAAAAATGCAAAAACCGGCCAAGACCACATTAACGTCTCACTCACTGTTCATCTACTGTAGCTCCGCCTTTCCACTCTTTCATGGAATCACTTGGTCCTAGGGGGGGAGGTCTGATTGTGGAAATAATCACATGGGAGGAAAACCCATGTCATTCCTCTCAAAATCCTCTCCCAACCAAACATGGAAAATCCGCAAAAGCGCGGAAAATGGAGAGGATTCCTCTGTCATGCCCTTTGCCAAACATGCCCTGAGTAAAAGTAGATTCTACTTCAAACCTTAATTTTAAAATAAACATTCAAATGGAGTGAAGTGAAGTACTCTATTTTAACTTTAATCTACTTCTCTTTCACTCCATGCTATATCCACTTCATTTTATTCCACTCCTCATTTATCCAAATAGGCCTTAAGATAAAGTTATTTAATCACCTTGTCCTATATTTCTAAACCAATTGATCCATGGGAATTTGTAGTGCAAGCTGTTAGGTACTGCAAGCCAGTAGATAAATCCGTACTTGACATGCCTTGAAATTGGGGTACTGGATATATATATATACACTTAATCTCAGTTTCTCTTTTGTATGTTTCATACTGGTCAATACATAAAATGAGAACTGCTGATGGTTTGACTGATACTTAGAAAATATACCAAGATAACAGCAACAATATAAAGTGAAAGCTAAGATATTGACAGTACAACTATAACATGCACATTATTTTGGAGGGCCGAAGCAGGTATACATGTTGTAGGGTAAGAATATTGAATAGAAACTATGATGTGCCAGTTATATCCTGAGATCTAATTGTTGAAAGTATTTGGGAATTTTCTGGGCTTCAAATGCATTCCCATTTTAATGTCTCATGTTTAAAATGACTTGAATCAGTATGACAATGGGAATTATCTTTATTTTACTTGGCAAATGAAGTTATTGGCGGACTTTTCAGGTTTAGAGCACGCACACAGGTTTCAACCAGAAAGTAGTAGTCTCTAGCCAGAAAGGAGTAGGGACAAGTGTATGTATTATTAGCATTTACAAGAAAGTAGTAATGCTTATGATTATGTATATTGTAAGTACATGTTTAAAGTTATGGTTCTTGTTAAGTTGGTAGGTGTGGGGTCCACCTGGGTGGACTGAAATGGAGGGTTAAAACAAAACAAAATGCCCACCAGTTCAAAAAGAAATGTTCTCCTACGAGCCAACAGTATATGCGGTCCAGCTCAGTCCAGGCCCTTTTACTCTCTCATGCCCTCATGATCTGGTGTGAATTCCATTCTCACTCTCATCAAACTTTTATCCATAGTTGGATATAATTACAATGAAATCTATGTTTTTTTTTTAAACCACTATAATTTAAGGTTATTAAATCAAGGGCTAGGATAATCTGACGGAGCTCTTTTTTTTTTTTTTTTTTTTTTTTTTTTTTGACCTTCATCCATAAGAAGACCTTACTATATATCCGCCTCTATTGATAAACTTTCATCTAAGTGAGTCCCGCGAGTTGGACTCCATAATTTAACTTCCAAATAGGCTGGTGCTAGCGCAGGGATGTGAGTCTGGTTTGAGATATGTCCAACGTGGACCCGGACCTCATTTTAAGGGCACTGGATCCTGGGACTGAATCACGTTTAGATATGTATATATATCATTGAAAAAGAAGACTTCGGCACGGGTATCAAACTCCGTCTTGATGTTTAAACAGATGAGGCGAGCACACTTCCTTGTGGGGGTTCCATCCCTACCTCTCCTCGCACCTATCTATGTATGATGATGGAGGCTTGAATCATCGTCTTAACCGTTTAATTAACGGCAGACAAGTTTTCACCGTCCAAGCAAGTATACTGTTGGGCCAACGGTGTAGTTCATTTAGTTGGGAGCCAAATCGGGGACTAGTGACTATTTGGAGGTTTCCTATTTTATAGGGGGCCAGCTCTCCTAAGCTCAAGCTCAGGATAAGGTAACTTAAAGTGTGTGGTGGGGCCTACCTGGAGACCCACATGAGGATGGGGATGGGGGGGTTTCAAAGACTCTGTGGGATCCTCCTCTCTGCAAAAAATTAGCTTCAACCGTGATTTTTATCATCTCCGTATGGGCCCAAAAGTTTAATAGTCAACGGTCCATTTGAATCGATACATAGTCGATCCAACGGTCCAGTAAATTCAAATTTGACCGAAAGTTGGTGGACATGTTCAATTTTGGGGGGTCATGTGTTTGGTCTATTTGGATGGACCAAAGGTGAGCCCTATAAGCATAAGTTTACGAAATTTTATCCTAAGCTCGAACTTAGGAGAGCCTTGCTCATTTTATCCACTTATATGGATAAAAAGGTATGCCCCACTAGGTGTTTATGCACGCGGTGCCCACCTTTAATTAGGCAGAGGTTTCTCTATTATTAATATATTCATTATTTATTAACATATTATCATCTCATATATATATATATGAGTTATTAAGTGTGCTCTGTGGGAGGTGGGGCCCACCTGATGGTCCATCTGAATGGACCACATGCACACAACTCTCCCACCCCCTTCCCCGGATTTCACATGGGATCCACTTTTATACCCATTCGATGTACTGTATACCGTTGGATCGACTGCACACTCATCCGAACGGACTGTACATCGTTAAACTTACGGGACCCAAATGAAAGTGATGATGATCAGAAATGTGACCTTTTGCAGTGACGAAGTACCAAGGGAGATCTTTCAATCCCCCTAGTCCCAGTCAGGGCCGGTCCTGAATTTTTCAGGGCCCAGGGCAAGAGTAAAAGTTAGGCCTCTTCAGCCATCATATATGATAATATCATTGGTGGGTCCCACTGATGTGAAAAATTGGCAATGGGTTGATGATGTCCAAGTATAACTATTTGAAAAAAAAGAGAAGAAAGAAAACTCATACCAGAATTTAAGCATCATATATGGGGAATTAAAAATCATTGGTGGGCCCCACTAACAAATGAGAAGAACGGGTGTAGGGCTGAAGGCTTGATGATCTATTTGTAAAAAAAAAAAAAGCCCTAAATCATCCCAACACTAGACCAGATTCTCCTAGAATTTCAGCCATCAAATATAAAATATCATTGGTGGACCCCTCTGATGGATGCTCAAATAAGTGATGCAATAAGCACTCTCAGATGATTTGATGATTGGTCTATTGATGCCCAGGACGATGGAATCCATTGGATGAGCCCTGCCTTCACCAAATAATTGAAAAAAAAAAAAAAGTATAAGGGATTTTGGGGATTTTGGGCCCCCTCAAAAAATGGGCCCGGGGCAAGGGCACTTATAGCCCTTGCCCAGGGCCGGCCCTGGTCCCAGTTAGAGGCAAGGCCCCACGTTGAAGTACCCATATCGTTCGAGTGTGCGAGGAATATAGCCGTGTGAGATGAGACCCCCTTAACAACTGGGGCGTCTCGTGTTATTTTGGTTTCGGCGTTGCTTACGTGTAATCCATGCATCCCCACTGGATGCGGCGTTCGAGTGAGACAGCAGTCCTTCGTTAGTGCAGGGAAGACTTTTCTTCCTTGTTATTTAAGAGGTCAGTTTCTTATTTTTTGAAGTATTTAAGAGGTTGGTTAGGTGTAGGGAGAATACTGGTTTGACGATAACATTTATTGCTTTCAAAATAATGCATCTTCTATTTATTTTTTCCAAAACATGATATCTGGATTTTGAGAAATCTCTTGGTGGAGCTATGAGAGTGACTGTGCTTAACCACAGCAACACTATGTGATTCCCAAAACTCAATAATTTTGTTCTAGTTTCGAAATATTGATTTTGTTAGATTACTAATGTAGATATCCTTCCTCTTTGGACTTTTTTTTTTTTTTGGGGGGGGGGGGGGGGGGGGGGGGGTGGTATTGAATTCATTAATCATTGGAGAAAGATACATCATGATTTTTTTTTTTGTACACAACCCCGCCGTTGCTAGACTATGTGCTTCGCTGTTAATGCTTCTACTAATTCCCGTAAAGTCCATTAAACATATTACAAGTTCATTAAAGAATAAATATGAAAAGCGACGGTGAACATTAAACATTATAGACTGTGTACAGTCTAAACAAGGAAAAATCTCTCCTTTGTACATGCTCCAGTAGTGGGAACGCGCGTCGCCTAAGGTAGTAGGACCCCTCTTAATCTCACTGGTCTCAATTAAATGTATTGAGGGTGGGGTGGGGTGGGGTGGGGTGGGGGGGTTGGGAGTTGGCAATAATTCCAATATATATTATCTCACACAGGCCAGTTATGATGCTAATATCTAATCTTTTTCAACTGTGCTTGTCTTTTTTTTTATTTTGTTTGCTGTTGGAGGCTAATTCTTTGGGCCGGACTAATCCCTCGGGGCCCATAGGAAAGCCAGATAAACTACCCGATAGCTCTAGTGTGCTAGTGCAGTTTCGAACTTACTGAATGTAAACTGTGGTTCTAAACCAACTAAGCTATCATTTGGAATTATCTATACGAGTTACATCAGCTCATATCAATGGGACACCTCCGTGGGTAAGGAATCAACTTAAGTCTCACTAAAATGGAAGCTCTGTGGAATCTGTATGTGAAACAAGTTATTATTTCACGTACAATTGATCCATTGGTAAATGGCACTCAATTTGATCGTATGGTAGGCCTGGCTTTGATCACACAGAAATGGGCCCACAGAAGTAATTAAGCATACCCTCTCAAGTCACCCAAGTGACAGAAGCATCTGCATGAGTATATTTCTCGTGATACTCGGGTCGGATCATTCACGGACACAAATTCCTTTCCAGTAAGGAGAGTAGAAATCCTTAGTGAACCTAATCTACTAAAAATCCGAACCATTCAAAATGAACTTTTTATTATTGTATAAGATGTTTTCAAATTTTAATACTATTTGATCATACCGTAAGATCGATTAAATCATTAATGATATAACTAACGCACATCATTAATGATTCATAGATTATGTTAATCACACGTTTAATCATGGACCAACTTATATCGCATTAAATTCGAAGAAAGTCCTATACAAAAAAATCCATTCAGATTTTTAAATATGTGAGCCCTACTTCAGATTTTCACTCTCGTTACTCCCTGGCAGCCTGAGTGAGACTCAGAGAATCCGGACTTCAATTCTAAAAAGCAACAACGCAGAAGACTTCCCCAATCAAGCAACAAAGAGTTACTGACTTCTTTCCGTCCTCTCTGCCTCTCCTTGTTCTCTTCTTCTGTGTGGTCTCTTTTAATCCACCTAATCAACACAGCCCTCTCTCCCTCTCCCCCTCTCTCACAATGGAGAAAACCCATGCCCAAACTCAAGTACTGGCCATAACCCACATGAGAAGATCACTACAGAAGTTGGGTTCTTCACCACAGGTCTCTCTCTCTCTCTCTCTCTCTCTCTCCCAAGGGTCTTCTAAGAAGTCTAAAATTGTGGGATGTATGCATAAATCCTTTTTTTTTTCTCCCAAGGGTCGTCTTCTAAGAAGTCTAAAATTGTGGGATGTATGCATAAATCCTTTTTTTTTTTTACTGACTGATTTGTACTAATTGAATTGGGTTTTCACAGAAATATGGAGATGCAACACTATGGAGGTTCCTGGTGGCCAGATCAATGGACCCAGAGAAAGCTGCAAAGTTGTTTGAACAATGGGAGAAATGGAGGGCTGAATTTGTTCCATTGGGATATGTTCCTGAAGAAGAGATCCCACAAGAACTAGAAGCTCGAAAAGTGTTCCTACAGGGCCGCACAAAGGGCGGCCATGCCCTTTTGATTGTTCAAGGTCGCAAGCACTTCGTGCCCCAAGATCAGCTCCAATTCAAGAGTACTTTACTACTTTTCTTTCACCCAATCTATGTCATGATGATTCATTTTTGATTTCCTTGTTGGTTGGTTATCATTGTCCATTGAGAACCGTCTGATCAAGAAGGCTGGTCATGGACCCATTGGACCCAGATTAATTACTTATTATTGTTGCTCACATGTTCCAAATTTCTCTCCACTATTTCCTTCGTGCAACTACCCACTTATATCTTTTATCTTTTCATCAAACCACTTACATTTGCTTTCACTTTTTAAAATTACAGTTCTTCCTTTCCGTAAAATCTCTCTGCTCTATTTCCTCTACGCATGGAGACTTGCATAGAGCAGAGAGATTAGGTCATCTATAAGCGTACAGGGACCCTTAAATTAGGGTAGATAGGGATGGTAGTAGAAAGTGCTTAAAAAAATAATTAAAAATGCGTTTTGGTTGACTGGTTTAGTGCAACATCAGTTAAAATAATCTTTTCGGTCTATTGATCACCTATTAACTTTTTTTTAATATATAATTATTTATTTTATAATGCATGGAGATACCGTACAAAACATGGGTTTCTTGTGCTAGTTTAATTCTTAATTTTATAAGATTGAGGGCTGCTGATTAGTCCCCACATGGGACAAGTATCCCAGTTTTATTGGGTCATGGGTGGTTGTTAAAAAGTCAACCAATTGCAATTCGTCAAAGAGATTATTTTGTCCCTAGTTATATTTCTTTTTGTTTGGTTGGTGCATGTGCGCTGACAGATCAACATTTGACAGCAACTTTCTTAATTTCATTTTTTAAAACATTTTTCAAGGCACCTCTGCCCTTTTGTTCTAATTCTAAAAGAAATCTGCAAAAAAAAAAAAAAAAAAAAAAAAAGAAGAAGATATTTTTGTAGTGAGAATATTTATAACTAGCAATCACTAATTTTCTCTTGGTCTGGGTTGGGTCCAAGTCCAACCTAATTAATTCCTTGTTATATTTGCAGAATTTGTGGTGCATCTACTGGACAAAACAATTGCCAGGTGAATTCATTTTCCAATTTGCTGAACTTCTCTACAAAATTAAGGGATGGCAATGGGCCAGATAGGATGGACGGCTGAGATGATATTTTTGACTGGTCCAATAGTCCCAGGCCCAGGCCCAGGCCCAGGACTTTACTGTCTATCAGATATTCCTATATCTCATTCACACCAGTGACAATTATAAAAAACCCTGAACCTACACTGGTTTGCAGAGGTGCAAAGCAACTCAGGAGGGTCAGATTTTTGGCAAACCTGAACCTGACCCAAATTTCAAAAGGGCCAGGCCAAA
This sequence comes from Cinnamomum chago, assembly GCA_038049695.1. Classification (NCBI taxonomy): domain Eukaryota; kingdom Viridiplantae; phylum Streptophyta; class Magnoliopsida; order Laurales; family Lauraceae; genus Cinnamomum; species Cinnamomum chago. The sequence continues at coordinate 24,678,700 of CP142453.1, read as the reverse complement.
AGTTCAAACCCAATTCCAATCCTGACTTTAACCCTACTAGACCACTCTGTATTCTGGAATAGCCAACCCTGATGCAACCTGAACCCAACTCATCATACAACCCTGATTTGTACTACATTTCTAAAATAGATCCAAGATAATTCCCTACCCAACTTAAACCCAACCCAGACCCGACTTTTCGTTAAATAGGTCAGGCCAGTGATACATGGGCCCAGGACCAGTCTGTTTTACAATCTGGACAGAAAATTGGGCCAGGGTCAATAGCAGAGGCCTAAAAACTAGCCCAAAACCATCTCAATACAGGCTGGGCTCTGATCGGACTCGGGCTACCCCTGTCCATGAGCACTCTCACTATCTAAAATTTCTGTCTTTGTTTGTTTGGGCCCAGATTTTGAACTGATCAAGCTGGGCCAGATGGGCTGTCCCATTTCAAGTTTTGGGTTCGGTCTATTAACAGCCCTATTATCAAATCTGAGGAATGTGATGCTCATGCCATGGAGTTATTACTTTTCATTTCCTTTATTGAGGATAGGTTTCTCATGATTTTGTTTTATATGATACTTACAGTGCCATCAGAGAAAAAGAAGTGGGGAATGAGAAGTTAGTAGGCTTACTGGATCTGCAAAATCTCTCTTATAGGAACCTTGATGCTCGTGGTTTAATCAATGGCTTTCAATTCTTACAGGTGATTTTAGCCTTTTGAAACATACAACTTACAAAATCTAAGTACATACATAAATTTAGATAATGTTTCCCTACAAACAGACTGCATACTGTTCATATTCGGTCCAAACTCCAAATAGATGGTCCCACCTAGATGAATGCCTACCAGTTGAGGAGAGGAATGGAATGGAAAGGTCTTATGGCAAGTTAGACTTAGGGGCGAAAAAACAACTCTATCAAATTATCTAAGCCTTGATCTAATATTGTCAAAGTTCAGAAGTCTTCTAAACATTGTACGGTCCGTCTTAGGTGAATGGTTTTGTATAAATTCACATGTAAATATTTGTACATAATATCTTCAAATATTTCACATGTTCACATACTCCTAACAGATGTTATATGACTCAATTTTTTGGACTAGCAACTGAATCCAATAAAAAGCTAACAATTCGAGTAGGACATTGGTTAGGACCCTCCCACCATGGTGTGTTCTTCACTGAAGGCAAGTTCTTTAACAAATGTCGCTACTTGGTGATAAGGTGCAACTTGAACCCGATCTCTCCTAATGCAAAACTTACCAATCCAACCTCAAATTTGAGTAGGGTCCGGTTGGGATTAAGCAGACTCTGGTAGGGATTAACCTTGAAACTTCTTAACCATAGCTCTTATCTCTGATCTTGGGTTATCCTCAGTTTAGCCCTCAACTGGACTGTATCCAATCCAACTTGGGTTGAAAAAGTAGTGCCTCAAGTTGGGCTTGGGTTCGTCAGACTAAGTTGAAATCTGATTTGGCTTAATTTAGAGTTGGCCTTTCTAAAATTTAGGTTGGCCAAGACCTCTCTTGATCTTAGTGAGTTGTGTCGATCTATTTGATAGTTCTCACATCATCAAAAATCATGATCTCTCTTGTTTTGACTCAATAGGTGAGTTGTTTAACTTAAGCTTGCCCACTTGCTATGAAAAGGCTTTCACACCTAGTTTGACTCCTTGCCATTTTGGATGTAAAGAAAATCTTTCCGTTTCGTTTAAATTAATTTTGGGACATTTTGATACTAAATCTCTAAGAGGAGAAAATCTGTGTTGCTGCTATCTTTGTTGAGTTATAAATAAATCAAGAAAGTGAGAATTTTACCCTTAGAGGAGCAGAATAATCAAACATATTATCACTATAATGCTATATGTGGGATTGAAGTTCCACATTTGACATTTTATGTGGTTTGGCTATGCCTGTATCTACGAACTTGAGATCAGGCATCCTCACTTGTCAATTTACTATGGTGATGGGTGGTGGTCATTTTGGATTGAATGTGAGGTATATTTAGTTATTTATTTAATGGCCCTTGTGGATCTTTACCTTTAATACTTCACTTTTATAGAAAGACAATGCTCAAAAGTCATTAGAATTCAATACCCGATTAAACAGATGAAACACAAATATTATCTTTAATGTCCTACTTCATCTCTTGAATTTTATTTTTTCTTTTTCTTTTTTTGATAATTGCTATATTATGAGATAAATGCATGCAACAAATTTGCCAAAGAGGGCCTAAGGAACCTTTGTTTCGCCTTCTTCCATGCAGGCTTATTATCCTGAGCGCCTTGCAAAGGCATTTTTTTTAAATATGCCATGGATCTTTGTCAGTGTTTGGAAGGTAGTTTGCCGCTTTCTCGAAAAGGCGACCATAGAGAAGGTAAGGCCATCATTTAGATTTTTAATTTTGTTTTTTTTGGAAAAAAGGAAAAAATTGTCTAAGCATGGTATCAGCTATTTGAAATCCCTTTTCTAGCTATTTGAAACTATGGTAGTGTAGGATTTAACAAACCATGTCCTCTAGCTTGAGCTTGGCTTGTGAGTTAATTCTTTCATCCGTTCTAGCTGGGCTGGTCAAGTACCTCATGTGACAAGCTCAAACTAGACCCTGTCCTGTTCATCTTGGTTGGCTCGAGCTTGGCATGTATCAAGCTGAGCCCAAAATATACAACTTTCGCACCCAGTTTATTACACTCGAATCACCCTCTACGTTGTCAAATTAATCTACCAACTAAAATATGAGTAGGAATTCACAGAGGGGCACACTTTGTTATGATGAATGCAGGTTGTAATTGTGAATAGTGAAGAGGAAAGAAGGGCTTTCATTGAGGAAATTGGGGAGGACGTTTTGCCAGAGGAATATGGTGGGAGGGCCAAGCTTACAGCTCTACAAGATGTGGAGCTCAATCACTGGCCACTGAAGGAATAAACATGGTTAAATGTTCATGTTCCTCTACAAATGATATTTGATATCTACAATTATCTTCTACTTTTCTGAAGGCTTTTTGTTGCTATTTAAAGATCAAAAAGATGCAAATTAGGTCACGATAATTCCAAAACTCGCTAACATATGATAAAAATAATCAGCAACACTACAGGGTTCTTTACAATGTGGCTTCTAAAATAGTACTATATGTTGAACCACTTCTGTCATCATATTTGTTAATCAAATGAAATGCAAGCCCCTTTTGTTTGCCCAGTATTGAGTTCCTGGGAATTTAATGATATGCCTTTTTTATTGAGGTGGTGAGATTATAGTAGTAAACGTGAAGATTCACAAATAGCCATCAAATGATCTTCTCTTTCTTTGGTTGGAAACAATTGCCCGGCCATTGCCTTAGTAAACCAAATCTTGGGAAAATGGTGGCCAATATACTTCTCCACCTGATATGCTTTACTCCTCTTCTCTTTGATATTCCTTGTGGACAACCTGCATTGTTATGAATTCTAGGTAAAGTTGGAGAATGGGTTATCCAACGTGTGGATAGCAACAGATGTTGCGTCTCCCTTAAACATTTGTTTGAAATGGACTGCTTAGGAAGCGGTGAAATATGAGGTGAGTGGTTTAGGATATAAGGTACAAATGTAGTTGCGTGGCTGGGTTTCACAGCTCCCTTGATTCATTTTCCATTAGAGGGGAGATAATTTGATGGAAATTTTTGAAATTCACATTTCTTTTTCAATCTAAACCATATTTAGAAATGTAAGTCTTACAATTCCTCTGTATAGAATTCCCTGAAACAAACAGGCCCTAAATGTTTGCACTTTGTAACCCATCTCTCTTGCCCTAAATAGGTTTGAGATCATCAGCTTAGATGCCACTTATATTATTTGATCTACTGAAGAATTTCGAGAATTCTTTTTGGGAGAATATCTGAAAATTCAGATATGATCATGAGTTCAGGTGGATTGATTCTAGAACAATATGAGAAGATCTCATCATATGGAAATTCTGAATTCTAGAACTTTAATCATTATCATAAATGTAAAAGCCATTTCATTGTAGCTATGGAGTTCAGTTTACAAAATCTCCTTGTTTCTTTAGTAGAATTTCTGATGGAAATCTATGGATTTTTAGACAATGATATGATAGTTATCCCCTTGGCATTTTTAAATTCCATGTTTTTTTTTTTGCTAAATTTTGAATCCCGACCGCTCGCAAAAGTCATTTTATCTTGTGGAGCTCCCAAATTCCAATCCCCTAAGCATTTATGGATGCTCCAGTCATGAAGAGGATTCAGGAAATCCAACCATGGGTGCTTTTGGAGCATTTACAAATTCTCAAAACTTAGGGTTTTTGAAAGAACCAAGCTAGACAACCACTAGTAACTAGTAAGAGATCATGCCCATCTTGTATTATCTACATGGGACACACTAGAATCTACCATCCAAATAGGACCCACTAGATGTGGTATACATGGTTTAGGGTAGACTCCCTTGGAGCTTCTTCAATGCTCCTCCAGAATTTCGCTGTTCAAATATTGGCCAATATGTAACTACTTCGATATGTCATTCATCCAAGGCCACTAGATGAATATCCTGCACATTTTACCTTTACCGAGACGGATCCACTATAAGCAATCTCCTCATCATGTCCACTATTCCTCTCGATATATATGAGACCCATCACATCCAACCCCATCCACCCATCCATAGGACCCTTTATTTATATATTTTGCCAGTGACTCTCATAGGTTAGTAGATTTGGATCTAAAGGATGTCATTTGATTCCACAGTAATTTATGAGGTTCCAGTATCATACATTATTTATATGATCCCAAACTAGTTATGTTATTTAGGTGATCCACGTAAAGATTTTATTTGATTGTCAGTCAAATGACATTTTGATAAATTAGGAATCATTTCAGAAATGGACTGCATATAATCTATATGTGAACAGTTACTAAATATCTTTAAAATGTTCAAATTTGTATGGATATTTAACAAAATATATAGGGGAATTTACCAAATAAACCCCTGTAGGTCCCTATACCACTCATGGGGTCCCAAGAAAACCGTATTATCGGATTAGGTTCTCAAGGTCTGTATTTATATTTTTTTTTGTATTTTGGCTCTATGGCCGATATCGGCCGTCATATTGGCCGATATCGGCCGTTATGCGACATCCCTATTTCTCTCGTCCCGATTGTGTTTTGCTCACAACTCTCATTTATGCGACATCCCTATTCCTCTCCTCGACTGTTGTATGGCGATTTTTTCCCTTTCAGAAACCATGTAAAAAAACTTCTGTGAATCGGTTGTTGGACTTCATTAAGAGGTAGGTTTGTACATTAAACACACATCTTAATGCACTGTCTTCTCTAATGTGACATCATAACATTGATTTATCTCCATTAATGCATTCTTGTTAACCCTAGATCTCTGCAAAATCTTCTGTCATCATTAGAGTACCCGGTCTCTAAACCAGGCTTTCTTTAATGCTTATAGAAGAACTTTCTGTTTGAAGGGTTTGTAAAAAACCCACTTTCATCAATCGAGTACCCATTCTCCTTTATTTCATTCTTGTTAACCCTAGAACTGTCGAAAATCCACACTCATCATGAATACCCTAGAACTATTTGAGAGAGCGTCATTTTGAAACATTCTGTGTAGTAGGGTTCTGTTCAATCCAGCAGCTGGAGCTATGGTGGGTCGTGCATTCCATTTTATTTATGTTTAATGTGCATCAGTAAATCCATAAATGTTATTGTCTAGTTTGTATGTTTGTATATTGTTCTATATTGATCTTGCAAACATGGATACTTCAACGCCAGTATCTCATCCAGTTGGAGTTGGTTGTCTTGCTGATTGATGAACAATAGGAGAATAGGTGGAATACGGTCTAAATATTTTTTGAATAGCAGCTAGGGACAAATGAAATGGGTCTAATACCGATCTGTTGTAATTGTCATCCTGAATCTGCCTACATTTTACTGATATCTTCATAATTTTCCTGTGATTTAATGATAGCATGTCAGACAGAGAGGTGTTGTTCATATTCCACTATGACGGTGACTTTCAATTTGACATCAGCCGTCCGGTGTACAGTGGAGGAAAACAAAAAATGGAATATTTATCGTCAGACATCTCTTATCAATGCCTGGCTAACGAAGCAATGGTATCATCCAATTGGGATACAGCCATCCAGAATTTAAGCATACAATACCTTCATCACAACGGACGGGCATTTTCAATGGCAAGCATTGACGATGATAATGATGTTCGTCTTATGTTCAAAGCATCCGGAAATGAAACGAATGGGATATACTTGTACGTCTCTAATAGTCCGAACAACAATGAAAGTATAGGGGGAGAGGACAGGTATGCCTACTAATTGTCTCACTAAATTTTAAATGCGAAATTAATTATTTATATTAGCACTTGCTTATTTATGCCCCGATTCATTGTAGGTTACGAAGGACCGCAGTAGGATTTAAGAATCCAAAAATGCCAAGGAGGTCGTCAGCCAGTTTGAAGAGGGAACAAGTAAAGTTATCAACAAGTCCTCGAGAACAACCCACCGCTGATCTCCGCGATGACACAGACATGCAATATCCATCTGTGCGGGATGATGATGATGTATGCAATGAGGCGTTAGATGGTCATATCGACCTTGGGATGATGCGTGCTGATGATATCCATCTTAACCGACATCCCTCTAATGGACAGCTTCATTCAAAACCAATCTTCAAGGCCGAATGTTGCAGGGATGAAGTCAATCAAACTAATACCGATCTACGGTCTAATGAAATTCCAAAAGTTGAATTTGATGATAAAATGGAGCCTGATGACATGGAAATGGAATTTGGCAACAACTCCGCACGAGAGATGTGGATTGGCCGTGTTTTTCCTGATCGACAGATGTTCCGGAATACGTTGGCGAAGTTTGCAATATACGGTAACTTCACTCTTAAACATTTGAAGACCAACATGACCAAAGTGACTGCACGATGCAAAGATCAGGATTGTCCATGGCGTATTCATGCTTCGATTGTCGAATCAGGACCACAATTTAAAGTTAGGACGTACAATCCTAACCATCGATGCTCAAAGCCACTGATGGGCATGACACATCAACAGGCAACCTCGGCGCTTATTAGAGAGTTCATCATGGAACGGGTCAGGCAGAATGTGAATTTGAAACCGAAGGAGATCATGAATGACTATCAGATGGAGTTTGGTTCAATAATTAGTTACAGAAAGGCTTATATAGCAAAGGAGATGGCACTTTGTATTGTGCGAGGATCATATGAAGAGTCCTTCCAGCTGCTACCCCGTTATTGTAAGGAACTTGAGTTGACTAACCCTGGCACTGTGACAAACATAGATACCACTTCGGATGACCGTTTCAGAAGATTTTTTTGGGCGTTCGGACCGTGCATAAGATCTTACACGTCTTCGTTGAGACCAGTGATTGCTGTAGACGGTTCACACCTCCGAGGCAAGTATCCAGGTGTGTTGCTTGTTGCCGTGACGCATGATGCCAACCATAAGCTACTTCCCATCGCCTTTGCCTTTGCCGAAGCCGAGCGGCGCGATAGCTGGGAGTGGTTCCTTGCGAACTTGTCCATATCTCTAGGAGAGCCAACTAACCTTACTATTGTTTCAGACCGGCAGAAGGGTCTCATTCCAGCGTTGAAGAACACCATACCGCATGCAATGCACTGTTACTGCTGCCGTCACATTGCTGAGAACATCAAAGCTGCTTTCAGTGACGGGGCAATCGTGATGAAATTTTGGCGTGCAGCAACGTCATACAGACCATGCGAGTACGAGGCTTATATGACAGATATCCGTGCAGTTAGCTAGGAGGCTTTCAATTACATTGATGCAATTGGGCGGCAACGGTGGGCAAATGCATACATAGAAGGCCGTCGGTACGACATGCTAACTAGCAATGCAGCCGAGTGCACTAATAGTCTCCTAAAAGACACGCGAGTCCTGCCCATTACGAAACAAGTTGAGGAGATACGAGCAAAGTTAATGGACTTCTATCAAAAGCGGCATCTTCAGTCTGAAAGCATAACAACTCGTCTTACCCCGTATGCGGAGAAAGTTCTCAGTCAAGAAATGGATGAAGCTCGCCGATTGCATGTTCGTGTGGCTGGCATCGTAGAATTTCAGGTTCAGTCTGCGGAGTATGTTGACGTTGTTGATCTCGAACGGAAATCCTGCACATGTCGGAAATGGGAGATATTGGGTATCCCGTGTTGCCATGCATTGGCTGCAATGAAAATGAGAAACTACGATCCATACGAATTCTGTGAGCATTGGTATTTTGCGAGCACGTATCGTACAACGTACAGTGAAGTGATTCATGCTACCCGTGACAGCAAGCAATGGGAGCACACAGCCGAATTGAGAGTTATTCCACCAATGTCCAGTAAACAGCCCGGACGCCCGAAAAAGAACAGGATTCGGACTGAAGATATTGGTCGTGTTCGAAGGGCAGTAACGTGCTCAAATTGCAAGGGGAGAGGCCACAACCGTGGAAGTTGTCGCAATCCTCCCGTGCTCAGTTGACGAATTAGAACAGCATAGAATGTATATTCATTTTGGCATGTATTCTGGTTGCAGTTTTTTGAAGAAGACCCTTAATGATGTATACAGATAGGTGTCCTTAGGATGTATTAATCAAGGGAGTTTTTATTTCATCACAGTACGCATACCACGACACTCCCAGTTCCTGTAACAACAGGTGCTGCAGCTGCGTGGCGAGTACTTTGATGATGCATACACTTCCATTGATGATGCCTAGATATATGCAAATGTGGATTGTAATTGTGTATTTTGGGAGTCCTGTATTACTGTATTTCATAAATGATATGTGATCCTTTTTTAATTGTGCACGCTTTATGTGAACATCGAATCTGTATCTGCTTGTTGAACCTCTTCGAGTGAACATAATGAATGGACATCTTGGATCTCAGGAAGATAATTACCTCAGCACAAATCTCACCTACATAAATCTTTCAGGTAACAACCACAGTTTTAATAAAAAAAAAAAAAAAATCCAATCTTTCTATGGAAACCAAGTATGCATTGAGGGAGAGCAAGGATATCGGCCATTCTACTCTACATCACCTGTTTTTTATAGTCTCAGTTAAATGATCCTGAGTATGAAATTATGGCCGATATCGGCTATAGTACTACATTTGACTACTCCGAAAAACACCATGGATTTCAAAGTAGCACGATCTAATACAAAAATTTCACCCAATTGGGCACGTCTAGCATATTTTTTCACAGTAGCAGGATCGCTATAGCTGACTCCATTGCGTTCGCCACAGTAGTAGTACCTTAACTGAGGCTGAAAAACATAGGTCATGTATAACTATCGCCGATATCGGCCATAATTCCAAACTCAGGCTCGCTGAACTGAGCCTATAAGAAACAGGTCATGTATTAATACGGCCGATATCGGTCATAAAGTCGACCGATATCGGCCAAAAAACCAGACTCAGGCACCCATAACTGAGACTGTAAAAAAACAGGTCAAACAGAATGGCCGATATCGGTCGTAACATCGACCGATATCGGCCATAATTCCAAACTCAGACTCCCATAACTGAGGCTATAAAAAAACAGACATGTACAGAATGGCCGATATCGGTCGATATTATGACCGATATCGGCCGTTTTGTGCAGGTCCTGTTTTTTCATAGTCTCAGTTAAGGGTGCCTGAGACTGATATTTTGGCCGATATCGGTCATAATATCGACCGATATCAGATACCGATATCGGCCATTATCTGCATGTCCTGTTTTTTCATACTCTCAGTTAAGGGTGGCTGAGACTGATATTCTGGCCGATATCGGTCGATATTATGACCGATATCGGTCATTCTCTGCAGGTCCTGTTTTTTCATACTCTCAGTTAATGGTGGCTGAGACTGATATTCTGGCCGATATCGGTCGATATTATGACCGATATCGGCCATTCTCTGCAGTCCTGTTTTTTCATACTCTCAGTTAAGGGTGCCTGAGACTGATATTTTGGCCGATATCGGTCATAATATCGACCGATATCGGCCATTCTGTGCAGTCCTGTTTTTTCATAGTCTCAGTTAAGGGTGCCTGAGACTGATATTTTGGCCGATATCGGTCTATATTGTGACCGATATCGGCCATTCTGTACATGTCCTTTTTTTTATAGCCTCAGTTAAGGGAAGCTGAGTTTGGAAGAAACATCAAGAAACACAGAGAAGCCTGTAGTCATTTAGAACATCAAGAAACATCAAGAAACACAGAGAAGCCTGTACAAATCTTGAACATCAAGAAACATCAAGAAAATTTAGAACATTTTGAACATCAAGAAACACAGGCTGTAGTCAGCCTGTTTTCAACTATGCGACATCAAGAAACACAGACAACCATGAAACTCTATACAAATGAAAATTCTATACAGCCTGTCTAAATACAACCCATTTAGAACAATTTGAATGTCAAATTCTATACAAATCATCATGAACACCACAACCACCAATCTTTCTATACAATCTGAGTTATGAAGTGATTCACATTTGATAACATGCAGGCTAATCCACTTTCAAAGTTCCTGGCTGATCGTATTCTTCATGGGAGTGATGCCAAGTGGGTCAAGCCCAGTCTATTAGCGTTCAATTGCCAACTCCGCTTGAAGATTTCCACGACTATTTTGCTTCGAAAGTAACGCATGTCTGATTGCGTAAAGGCGATGGGAAGCCGGTGGACACAATGAGTGGCAAAGGCCATTGCAAATACTCCACAATCACTCGTATTGTTCTGTCGAGGGATGTCCGTCTTTTCAACTAGTGGCCATAGAAATGGGTCGCTCCACCCAAAATGGCTATACCATTCGGCCAACCATCCCATCTACATAAAACATCGGGTCTAAATGTCAGCAATGGACAGAAGAATTTGAAATACGCGTTCGAGATAAACTGACTCTTGGCATGAAGGAAGAAAAACTTACAAACTTCTGCGCATGTTTAAATGATCGCCGATCGCCCTCCATGCTATTGTAAAACTCCCATCTCTTCTCATCAACCAGTCCGACCAATAATGTGAAATGTGACATCTGATAGACAATGAATATCAGCGTTCGCGCTTCCCTCGCGTCCAAAACCCTGTGCCCGTACTTCCCAAAAACTGCCTCGACGGCTGTGTCACCACTATCGCGCCACCAACTCTGCATACATTGAATTGATCAATGTGGGTACAATGTTCCAATATACATATAATAAAGGATTTACCCAACCATTGTTTAGGTTGTACTTACACAGACACTCGGGTCGGCAATGAAGCATGAATCACACTCAATTCTCAATATCTCAAAGTAATAATAAATGATGTTAGTGTCCATCCAAGTTCCCTCATCAAGGACACTCTTCAAATCATCTGCCTTGATCAATGTGCAAACATCACCAAGCTCATCTTTCCTGTAACAGTGAATATGTCCAAACACACGTAAGCACTTCAATCAAACAAATTAACATGATCAACACTAAACCAACATACCTGTCATCGTAGTATTCTAGAAAACCTTTGAAGAAGAATTTGTCGGGTTCAGACAGCACATAGTCGCTCCGAACGATATCATGCGTGTAGTCTTCAAACTTCAACGGTATCTTGCGCATTCGGGGCAACCGTTTCATCCTCCATACCAATGACTCAAGGGTGGCCAATGGCGCTGCAACCACCATAGCAGATTCACTGGAGACCGTTAATGGGGATGCGAACAAATTCCTGCTGACTGGTGGGGTCTGAACAATTTCCCGGAGTGCTGGCTCAGTCGTGGGTTGTTCCCTGCTGCTACCTGATCCCTCTGCATTTATGCTCACGAGGTTCGGTTCCTCGACTGTGGATTTTCTTTTAGCAGATTTAGTCTTTTTAGCCGGGCTTTTTTGCGCAGGCCTCTTGGTATGCTTAAATGTGATCAACATTTTCTTCTCCGTGGCGTCATTATCAGACGCCGAGCTGCTGCATCCATCGAATGAGAAGTTCTCCCAATTCGTCCCAAAACCCGACTTAAACTTAGCTAGCTTTTTCGAAATTGACATGGATAGCTTGTCGATTGGCGTTTTCCTACGTGCAGAACGTTCGAGGCTCCGTTCGATGCGTGCGACCATGTCTTGAGCCTGTTGATCAAAGAAGTAATTGAATTAGCGACAGTTTGAAAAAAGAAATCAAGGAACTAGTGTTTATAGGGTGTAATTGATATACATGCTTCTGTGGGATGGTGGGCTCATCCTCAGTGCGGGTCTCCTCTGCAAGCACCTCAGCCGTGGGGACATCAGATGCAGGGACATCGGACGCAGGCTGCTCCGTTGCCTCTCCTCTACCAATAAACATCAACGTATTCTTCGTATACCATTCCATGTACTCTTCGGACTGCGCAGCTGCAGTACAAGCCTCACCTTGAAGTCCAAGAGTGGCTCTTGCTCCCCACGTCGACACGACATCCTTATCCATCGTTGCCGCATAATCGACAACAGACCTGAATGTCCTTTCTCGTCTTAAGATCGGCATTGTAAAAGGCGGTGGGACTATTTGTTTGAGCCCGAATTGTTTCATAACACGCCAAGTGTTGTGGCGCTCGACAATCCAATACCATATCAAAACAGTGGACGAATGTAGGAGAGTGCGATCCACTTTAGATACTTTTGAAAAAAACTTTGATCTAAACCCTTCATATGGTTGCCATATGAACTGCAATACACATCAGCAACGAAACAGTTAGTCCAGTATCTCAGCAAAATAGAATGCATATAATTGAACACCGAACTAAGGAGCTAGTCAATTTCTTGTTTTACCTCGTCAACTTTCAAATTGTTTAACTGTCCTCTCACCTCCTTGACTGAGGTGAGTGGTGGATTTTCAGGCAACCTCTTCATCCATGTCTTGCACAGTGGGAATTGTATGTCCCCCTGCCACGATTCTTTTGGCTTAGGACACCTTCCGATTGACATCCTTGTATAAGCCCATATCTGCACCAGATTACATCACAATAAAGAGTTAGTTCGAATTAAATAAAAAATTCAAACTAACAGTCACTATGAGAATAAAGACCTGTAATAGCTGTAGAGGCCCGGTTGGCGTCCTGCACAGGTGCCCTTCAAGCTCACCTTGCTTATCTTTCCCCTCTTCCACAGCAACTAACTTCTCCGGACCCCATCGAGAGGCATTGGTCAACATCCTATATAGATTCGCGAGACAAGCCGGTGCCCATGCATACGGTTTAAATTCTTTGAACAGCTCTAGTATGTAGGCCGGTCCACGGGCACCAGTAGTCTGCGAAACGATCTGACCGGACACTAGAAAGAAGAGATAGGCTCGCGTTGCCCGGATCTCGTAATCCTTGTATTTTTTATGTTTCTTTTTTTTCTCAAGTTCGGCAGCTGCAAAATTGTCTTCAAGCCACTTGAACTTCACTGTTATACCATGGTAGTCACGCTTATCCGGTCGGATGCCAAGTACCTCCTCGCACACCGACGCGACGAACTTCCCCGGGAAAGTTCGTCCAGCCACAGGTGGGCCATCTACGGGTAGGCCGTAGATGTATGCAACATCTTCCAGGGTGACAGTTGCTTCACCCGACGGAAAGTGGAAAGTATTTGTCTCCGGGCGCCACCTTTCGACTAGAGCGTGATCAATGACCATGCGATCGATTTCTGCTAAGTAATGGAGGCCCGTCTGCCTCACGTATGCCTTTTGTTGTTTTGTTAGCTGCCATATGTTTCGGTCCGGATTGGTTGGTATGCATCTAAGCCGCCCAAAATCCTAGCAACGTAACAATTACCAAATGTGGTTAGCAAGTACAAAATGAATATATCAAATAACAATTTGCATCGATACTTTGAAATGTGTAATTGATTTCGTGTAATACAATATACCTCTCCTTGCCGAATTCCCTCCGACACATGAAGGCATTGGTTGTATAGTAGAACATTCGGAGACTTGGGGGCTTGTCCTTCACCTTCCTACAAAAGAATATCAAACTCTATTCAAGATTCCACCCTCTACCATGTGAGACTCTAAATAGGACACTGCTCATGTACATTGATGAAGTCATAAATCCTTATACTAAGACAGAATAAGTAAAAGAACACTAAAATAAACAACCAAACAAAAGTGGAAGACAGTCACAAAAATTGTATCACATAAACCTGTGGAATACAGTAGTTTCCGCGACCAATTATCATTTAAAAAAAGCTCATACATCGCTTTGTCTTCTATTTACAAGCCAGGAAGAGAGAGAAAGAGAGAGGGAGATGACTGATGAGTCTTACAAATTTTGACGGAGGCTTTCAAAAACCCAACCACTATAAATAAAATACCAAGGAAAAACGAATCCCATTTTTCCTCAGATTTCTCTTTCCACACCCCCCCCACCACCACACACTCCCCACCCCCCCCCCCAATGCACATGGCCTCCTGAATTTTGTTTTCTTCCCCCACCCCCCACATGCTCCTCTCTATATTTCATACTTCGTACTTTTTTTTTCCTCGCTCTTTTGGTGATTCCAATTCAGAACAAGCAAACTTCCCAATCATGGAAGGTTTTAATTAGAAACAACACACCCTTTAGCACCCACCTGGCCCATCACATTCACTGTTCTCTTGTCAATTAGTACTCTCCAAAATTTTCTAGTGGATGAGCAAAAGGGGGAAAACCTTCAAGCTCAATTGGGCATTAATGATTGTTGATTTGGATGCTAAGTCATGGCCCTTAATGATCCAAAACCATATTTTTGGGATGGTTCTTCTGTTATGAATGTGGGTGTACCAATTGGGCCTCCCCCATGAGGGTGTCCAACTGGACTTGGCTTTTAAAAAGACCGTAAAGTGAGAGCTTTTCTTTTTCGTATGATCCCAAGGTCGGATTCGCACTAGATTTTTGCAAGCCTTTACCACCCTGCCTAGCCAGTTAACATCATGGTTTTTTGTTGTGTATCAATCAGTAGAATGAATTACTCATGATATTATTCAATACTAAGCTTACTAGCATAACAACCGTCACAGCTGACACCAGGAATGAGAACATCCTTTAGAAGTTCACTTACCAGAGGTAAACATCACCAGAGGATGTTCTCATTCCTGCTCCAGACCTAATGGTATAATCACCAATGTAACATCACCAATGAGAACATCCTTTAGAAGGTATGTTACACTGCTCCAGACCTAATGGAACAATAACAATTATAGTGCTTAAAGCATTCAAACTGATTGTGACTCTTACTTCATATTTGTTCATAATTGTAAGCTTTTAATCATTTTACTTGATGCTTATATCTTTCTGGAACTCAGAAATGGTCTTTAATAATCGATTTGTGCGTCACAATAGATTCCATGACAACTCCATTATTCTACAGGTCACGCGCATCAACAGGGAAGAAGCTATTCATAAACTGCCTCAGTTGGGGGAGATTTATAAAATATAGCCGATATCGGCCATATACAATTCAATATGTCAAATTGAAAGTTGGAAATCTAGAAATCACGTCTGCACAATGGGTAATGAAGATGAGAAGAAGATGGGAAGATGAGGAGAAGAAGTAGAGAATAACAGCCATCAAACCAAACCCTAGAACAACACGTCTTCATTCAAAATCCAAGGCACAAAGAAAAATGGTTGAAATGAGGAAGAAACGTACCTCCATGCCAGCCACCTTCGAAAATTTGGCGCCAAAGTGCTTGGGACCACTGGAAAGGGGGGAGACTGTTGACAGAGAGAAACGAAAGGGAATGCGGGGAGTGAGGGTCGAACGAAAAGAAAAAGGGGCCACAGCGCGCGTGAGTGGGGTAACTGTCAATGGCCGATATCGGCCATATAGCCAACTTACAAAAAAAAATACAATGGCCGATATCGGCCATAGAGCCAAAATACAAAAAAAAATACAAATACAGCCCTTGAGGACCTAATCCAATAATACTATTTTTTTGGGACCCCATGAGTGGTATAGGGACCTACAGGGATTTATTTGGTAAATTCCTCAAATATATAAGAGTTTGGGTAAGAAGAATCTCAAATTAATTTACAGATATTTCTCACATATTTGTGAAGCGTTATATATGGGCTTCTTTTTAATTAACACAACATGTTTATTATCCACTCAATTTGTGTATTTTTGTTAATTAAAAGTTAATTTAGATATTAATATTAACTTGCTTGCATGGGACTTAACTTGTCCATCGCACACAAGCTTTATGCTAGAATAGGCATTCTCCCAAATTTTAACTCTAAATAGGCAATCTATCAATTTTCTCAAGTACTGGTCATGTCTTCTAGACCACATTATTCAAACATAGGGATGGTAATGAATCCGGTTGGAATTGGGACCTTCCCTGACCTGCTCCTCTTGGGGTGGATCTGGTAGTAGTTTTCTTAGTTCAAAATAGATTTGGATTTTGTTGTTCTATCACCTATGTCCCGTCCCGTCCCGTCCCGCCCCATATATATAATATAGATTTATTTATTACTATAGATATAAACGAACTCATGAAGTGTAAGTGGTGTTTGAGAATTAACTTAATGCATGTGGTAAGTAAAGATTGTGTGTTTGATCTATATAGTCGTTTCCATGCATGTATACATTTTAAAGTTTTACGCTTTAAATTCAACTTTATCCTAATTAAAACGGATGGGTCGGATTTAAATGAGATAAAAACAGAGTAAATTCGGGTTTACCCCAACACATACCAAACCCACCCCATTGCCACCTCCAATCAAGCAGTGTATATTTGCTTAGATTGAAGTGAAACCTTGGCCAAACTTTGATGCAGAGAAAGAAATGCAATGTGATTACATTAAAAGAAAAAAAAGAAGCAAAAAGTGTGAAAAAAAAAAAAAAATTCATACATCAAAGCTGCCGTCAGTCTAGATTCCTCAGTGCCTTGGTCACCACTCACCATCCAAGAAACTGAGCACCATTGGGTCGTTATTTCTTGGGAGCTAATTTTAATTTGAATGTTTACTTTACTTTACTGAATGATTATATGTTAGACACTGGTGGGGCCCACCACCAGTACTGCAACAGTAAAACATTGAATTGTTTTTATTTTCTCTTTTATATGTGTCACCATTCCAATCTCACTTGACCTGCAAGGTTTTCGAAGGGCGATCACTTGGGTCCGTGTGGGGCCCACTTCCCTCTTGGACAGATTGTACGGCCACGGACTTTGTTAGGGAGCTGGGTCCCATTTTGTCCCAGGGCCTTTTCCGAGCATTGTAAATATGTCTGATCTCCATGTGACCTGACTTGACTGACCGGGGAATTTAGATGACCAGCCACGCGTCAAAACGGCAGTCCGCACGCGGAGTCTCGATCCAATGGTAATGATGGGACCCACCAAAACAAAGGGTTTGTACTTTGTATGATTAATTATAATGAATTATATATGCCCCCCTCCCCTAAAGCACCTGCGAGCATCATTTCTTGTGGGCCCCACCTTCTCACCACCTAAATATGTAAGGTGATGGATGCTCGAATTATCATCCCAACGACTTGATTAGCGACCGATAAACTTTTACCATCCAAAATGAGTACAGAGCCCATCCAAAGGTACAAACTATTCAGATGGATGACAAATCCGAGATCAACAACTATGGGAAGTGTAATATGTTTTATTGTCTACTCGGATAAATCATTAGGTGGGCCCCACCAGATACGTATAGAAACATGCTATTCATCTGAGGTTTTCCCATTATATGGTATTAGTGATTCATGAAAAGAAGTTAACAATGGGCAACAAATATGAAAGCATTTAAATTCATTACCTTAAATTGGAGTTCTAATTGTAGATTGATCACATGTTTATACACAAGATGAACTACAATACTTTTTCTCATAAAACTGAAAAAAAAATAAATGAAGTGAATAAACTTTTTTCTTTCAAAAAGAAGTGAGTTAAATTAATAATGTGCTTTGATCATATGTTTGTGTAAGTGTCTATTCCAAGAACATTTGAAAAATGCTCCCATCTTTCTTGCAAGTTAGTTTTCTAGCATACAACATAGCACATTTCCACTTGCATTAAAATGCATAGAAATCCAATACACAATTATTTTCTCATGTGGTTGAAAATGAAGACCACGGGGCACCTTCCTTTGATCCTTTTTTATAAAGGGAAATGTTAATTGATACTCATATATGAAGATTCACCTTTGATCTTCATTTTTAACCACTTAAAAAAAATAAAAAAAAAACCCATTTATTGAATTCATATGTATTTTAATGCAAACAAAATGATTTTATTATTTTACGTGATTGAGTTCTTACGAAGTCCTACAAGTATGTCAAAATAGAACAACGAGAGTGAAAATCCAAAAGTAACTATCAAATAAATTCAATTTCATGCAAATAAATTGGCACCAAGTATAAGCATAGAAATGAACATCTACATAGCACAAAACTTAGAGCAAACAAATACTTGCTCATGATGAATTCCATAGGTGGTACTCACTAATTTGAGCAAAATTCTTTATAATGTATGACATTCATGGGGATGGGGTGGTTGCAATAAAGTGGTGTTAAAGATTGTGAAAAGGTAATATTCTTGACAAGGTACCATCCATTAGCTTAGAAGGGCCAGTGCAATTAAGTAAATGCAGTATAAAAGAGTGTCGAAATTTCTAGCTTTGTCCTAATGTATAATATTTTACAAAGTGCAATGACTTTTGATTGACTTGCAAGTTGCTAAGAGAGGGAATGACAAAACTGCAAAAGGAGAAACTAACAAAGAAAAAAAAAATATAAACAAACTTCCTTCTTGGCCCTCAAGTAAGGTTTTTATTTTTATTTTTATTAAAAACATGGATCTATTAGTAGAGCTGCTTTAATTAGAAGCACAAATTGTTGTTTCATTAGTTCTTTGAGAATCACACAGTGTGACTGTGGATAGCACACTAGCCTCCCACAACTCCCTCCAGTGTTTGAACCCTGGAGTGGTAGCTTTCCTTATCAAATCCTTGCCGCTAGGCCACCAAGCAAAAAAAAAAAAAATACAAAGAAAAAAGAGCAAAAGCAGAAACTAACTTCCTTCTTGGCCCTCAAGTAAGGGTTTTTTAATAACATGGATCAATCACTAGAGCTGCTTTAATTAGAAGTACAAATTGTTGTTTCATTAGTTCTTTGGGAATCACATAATGTGACTGTGGATAGCACACCAGCCTCCCACAGCTCCCTCTAGTGTTCGAACCTTAGAAGCAAAAAAAAATACAAAGAAAAAAGAGTAAAAGCAGAAACTAACTTCCTTCTTAGCCCTCAAGTAAGGGTTTTTAAAAAACATGGATCAATCACTAGAGCTGCTTTAATTAGAAGTACAAATTGTTGTTTCATTAGTTCTTTCAATTGGAGATGGACCCACAATCTGATTCATCATAAGAAATAGTATAATTACAATATGAAAAATGAAAAGTAGCAAGATCTTGTGTCATAAATTTGACAAATAGTTTCAGTTTAATCATCTTTGTTTTTATTTTTAAGTTATTTTTATTATCAATGATATATTCCCCAAATCATTGCAATATCCCTTGCTGATATTGTTTACATTACTACATTTCCAATATTGGTCCAAACTTTGAACTATTTGATCCAAACCAGTTCGACCATGACTCCCCAAAAATCATAAAAATGAAGTTTTAAGATAGAGATTAATGATGGGTCTAGCAGATCCAACCACTGGTCTACAGTGGATATGATCTACTATTATTGGATTTTGAGGAAATTGTGGTTGAACTGGCTTTACGCGAGGTCGCTTTTTTTAACCACATTGGAAATCTGAACTCACCATACTCTTAACTTACACACTCACATTTCTTACTAGCTGAGCTAAAGCTTGGGGCACACGAGGTTCATTTTGACTCTAATTCTAAAGACATGTTTTTGGACATTTGGGAATATGTAATGAACCTGCTTTTTGATAATGTTGTCAACCCCCATCTCATTAACTTGTTCAGGGATCGATCCATGAGTACGCCTCCTTTCCACGCTCCCCCACTTGTGGGCTTTCTCGGATCCAGCCCCCTTGGCTTTAAAAAAATAATTTTGAGATCAAATTTAAATCTTAGATGGTGAGAACCTGAAATCATCTTGTATTGGGTAGGCCAATAGGGCCCCAAAGGATCTGCCACGTGTCCATTTCAAAAGCCAGCAGAGAAGTTCCTGCTGCAAAGCCACACAGAGGTTCCGGATCCACGTCATGACTCATGACGTTTCCAATGCTATACTATCTACAGCCTCCTCAAGTGATTCATGAAACTTCCTGTAATTCTTTGCTGCAAAGCCACAGAGAGATTCCGGATCCACGTCATGACTTGGCCAATGCAACTATCTACAGTCAAAGTACTTCCAACATGAAACTTCCTATAAATTCCCACAACACTCCTCTTGAACACTCCTGCACTCTCTCATCTCTGTTTCTCTCTCTCTTGCTTGTTTGCTGCTCTTGCCTCCTTGCTACCACTGCAGTACTCTCTCTCTCTCTCTCTCTCTCTCTCTCTCTCTCTCTCGCAATCTTTGGTAAGTTTTCTATGATCTTTGGTCCTTCCTCTTTGGAATTTCTAGCCTTATGATTTTATTAGTATCACTTGTTCTGATAAAACATGAGCTCTCATGGAAATTAGAATCTGCAACAGCATCAATGATTCAAGTTCAATGAATATGTGAACTGGAACTTAATTTTGTAACTGAGTGTGAATATGTGAACCTCACTTGGACTCCGTTTTGAAAGGAATCCCTGCACACAACCAGATACGTGAACGGTTGCCCCAGAGTCGACCCACCAGGCATTTGATGGGACGTTTGCTAAATTAGTTTCTAAACAAACAAGAGATAAATTACTATGATTACCTCTTGAATCGAACCAAGTTTTTTCTTTTTAGACAGTCTGATTTGAAGTGGCCATTTTTTCTACAGAAGAAACATTTTTTTTATGACCCTTTTCTTCTTTCCTGGCTTTTCACCTTCCTTTGGAACTTCATTCTTAGCCTTTTTCTTTCTTTTAAATTTATTTTGAGAGACAATGTTGACTGTAATTTGCCCCTCAGCCTTCAGCCTCCGTTCCTCTTGATCACATCTAGCGATCAATTCATTTATAGTCCACGGAGTTGAGTTCTGATTATATGCCAGTTTGAATAGGCAAAAGAGGGAGGGAGAGAGTCAATGATGAACTAGATTAAATATCCTTCTGATACACTCATGTCAACATCCTTGAGTTTAGCAGCAAGATTCGTCATGGTTAAAATATGCTCTCTTACTCCCATGGTCCCATCATATTTTAAATTTATTAATCGGTTCATCAGAGATACACATAAGGCCTTGTCTGTTATCTCAAATTGCTTTTTCACTGAATCAACGAGATCCTTAGCATTATCCTTAATTATAAATGATCCCCTTATGCTTTTAGAAACAGAATTTGAGATAATCCTAAGGCAAACTTTATTGCATCTCATTCATTTATCATAATTTGCTTTATCAGCGGCTAAACTCATTTCTATAGGCTTTAGGGGCATAGGTTCATCAACGGCCATGTCCAAGTCTAGATAGGTAAATGTCAACATCAACATGTCTAACCAATCAACAAAGTCCAAGCCATCTAAAATGGGAATGGCCCCTAAGCAGGAGGGCAAAGTCATAGATTTGGAGGCTGTAAAATAAACATACACACATTAAATTTATGCTTTGAATTAAAAATAATAATAACGTTGAGAATGATGGTACATAAATTTATAAACCTTTATATGATTAATGGTCCAAAATAACTTTAATTTGGCCATTAATCAATACCTAATATCTTTAATTGATTTATCAGATTGATGGACACATTCAATCCAACGACTGATTCTCCTCACATTTGACATTAATTATATAAACACGCATATAAAAAAAAATATTAACTTTGATCATAAGAATCAAGTTAAAACTAAGTGCGGAAATATAACTTTAATGAGTTAAAGTAAAGTTTATACATTATGCGCAAAAATTAGAATCACTTTATGACTGATCCAAACTGTTAATCATGAATATCTCATTGAAATGAATCTATAGATGAAAATTAAATAGATCAAAATTTGAGCCCAGATGAGTCCGTAATCATGAAAATAAAACTTCAGCCATTAAATTCTTTCCTGATCCGGTCAACCGGGTGTTGGCCAGTCACATCAATAAGTTAGAAATGTTAGTTTGTTAATCTTACCGGTTCAGATCTGTCATATTGGTTATAGAATGGACATAATATAGTGGTCCATACTGTAATACAAACCCAGAAACTTTAATGATAAACCCAGAGATCAAGAAGAAGAAATATCTCCACACTATCACTTAATAGATTTTGAGACCCAAAACCAAAACCAAAGGCTCTGATACTAATTTGTTAACCTTTTCCATTTGTCAGGATCAAAATGTAAGGGGTTTAATCTTAATAACACAACTCAATAACCTTGAATCCAATATATAAAGGCATACCTGGATCCATAGCTTTCTTAGGTTTTTCTTCTCTTTGGATCCTCTCTTTGGTGGGGTTTATAACTCTCTACAACTTCCCTTTTTGCAAGTCTTAGTGATGGTTGCTTACAAGGATTTCAAGTACAGAGAGTTACCCAATGTGGTATCTTTTATAGGCTTTTCCAAAAGCATCCCTTCCATCAAGGGACACCAACCATTAGATTTCCTTAATGGCAGTGAATGAGGAAGAATGAAACGCACGAACAGCAAATCAACATGCATGCATCCTTTCATATGGAGAGAGAGAGAGAGAGAGAGAGAGAGAGAGAGAGAGAGAGAGAGAGTAGGTGGTCATGTTGACCACCTTATAAATGGTGTTCCAACAACGTTACTTCTATTCTGAATTTATTTATTTTTCTCCCCAGTGAAGACATTAGAGAAAAAAATTGGTAGTATTTTCTAGAGGTGTCACAGCTAGTTAAATAAGTTGTCCATACCTTTTAACTTCTATGATATTCACTTGGTTTTTTTTTTCTGAATTCTGTTTATTCTTTTACTCTTGGAAGAAGGTTTTCCTGCTTGGGATGATAACTAGTTAAATTGAGTATGTCCTGTTTCATATAGACACCAGTCAAAGTTTAGTGTCTTCAAAGCCATGCTTCCCCAACTTGTAGTTCTTTGAGTTCCACAGTATTTTTTTTTGGAATTCCGTGATAGAGTTATTAGAACAAAAGAAGTACTTTACAGTGCAGCAAGTTTTTGCTCCAGTGCCTTTTGACTACTGATGGTGTGACCTTTTTTTCTTAGTTATCTGTCATTTTAAGGCTTTCTGTTAATTCCTTTCATATTATTATTATTATTATTTTTGGTTTGATTTTTTTCTGAAGGGTATTATAAATATAGATATAAAAAAAAAGAGATTTTAGAGCTTGAACTCTATTATGGTTATGGTGAAAAGAAGTGAACATTTATTTGAAGTAAGCTTTTAAGTCTACACTACAGGCTAACCTTAAACCACTCAAGAACTGGATGTTTATGGTGAACTGTATAAAGCTTCCGGCCACTTGCTTTAGAGGCAGGTGTTTGTTTTAGGGATGACATCTGCGAGAGGTGCATTGTTGCGATAAATGTTTTGTATTCTGTAGTGACTGATCAACTAGGTCATACTGACATTAGTCTGTATTTTAGTGATTTATACCTAGTATAAATATTCACTAAGGGCGTTGTTTATGGTTAAAAAATTGGTTTAATCGTAGGGGCATAGAAGAGTAAAACTCTTGTAATTTGTAGTTCTAATTTCTTAGAGATAGTGAAAAATGTTGTTCGAGTATATAAAGTAATAGTTCAGAATTTAGGAAACAGTTCCTCACAATAGTGAAGTAAAACAACAATAAAACATGATTACAGAATGTAATCTAGAAATGTAAATTCACTCACAGTTTGAAGGCAGAAACAGAGTGCTGTCGTTGAAGTTGTTAAGTAATTTGAACTCGAAGAAGAAGGTGAAACAGAGTGTTGTCGTTGAAGTTGTTAAGTAATTTGAACTCAAAGAAGAAGGTTGATTAAGGCTAGTGTTACATACTATGTCCTTAAGATTACGAGCTTCAACAGCGTTTGTCTCTAGACACAGATGATGACTTGTATTAAATAAAATTTCTCCAAAAAATACTCAATGGGTAGTGGGCCGAGCCAGGCCCCAACTCGCGCGTGAAGCCCGAGCCCAGCCAAGTTCGGGGTGCGCCTGTGGTGGTGACCCCACCTTGATCTAGGTCTTCCCTCCTCCACAAAAGTGGGATGCCCCTTGGGGCTCATCTTATACTACCAAGGTAAGCATATTTATATTCAAGGAATGTTTTGCTCCCAAGTAATGTGGGAAGCAAGTTCACCACTTCCTTTTGTTTCCATGTTTAGCATGTTCAAATAGTGATGTTTAGGAGGCAATTTCTCATTCACTCCTTAATGGATTAGAGAAACTCAATACATGTCCTTAATCTACTCATGGAGTAGATTACATTCCCATGTATTTCTACCCAAAAGGATAAGTGGGTCCCACTTAGTTTTTGGTTCAAAGTTGACAAAACACTAGTGGTGCTCTTAGCCATTTTTCCAACAAAAAATTGCTTTCTTTGCACTGTGGAGTAGTCACACTACTAGATCATGTAAATCTTGTTGTGATCTTCTTGCTTTGGTTGTTTATTTGTTGCTCACAACATTCATTTCCACCCAACCTGGCATATGTATAACTTTATATCAGAGTTGAAGCTATTCAGATGATCATTGGGGGGATATCAATATAATCTGCTGGAACAGAGGACATATTCAAATGCTCAGTTAAACTTTGGATTTAATTGGTCCTAGTTAAAGACTAGGGGCTGCTTGATTTCTTGGTCAACCAAAGATTATCTGGGCATATGCTTGAATAACCCAAACACCAGACAAAAATTAAAACATTGTCATAAACTAAGTGAATTTCCTTCCCTCAAGATAGTAGTGTTTGAAACATACATATACAGATGTATTATTATATATATTTGGAACTGAATTACTTAATATTCTAGTATTGCAATGTATGGAAGCAAGCAGAAACCTTTTTGTTTTTCTCTCATTTCTGCTAGTGTAGCCCAAGCTCACTATATATCTGGTTGCTTTTACTAACATATATTGATTTGGGAAATGTAACTTGTCACTGCAGTTTAACTGAAAATATGGAAATTTTGACTATTAAGCTATCTGGTTTCCCTGGCACTGTATCTGCGGAAGAGGTCACAAAGTTTCTAGAGGATAATACTGGTAAGGATGCTGTTGTTGCACTTAAGGTTAGAGCACCCAAGCACAGGGCAACATCAAGGGCTTTAGTCGTTGTGCAATTTACTTCAAGCACGTTTCTGGAAGAAATAACCTTTAAGGCCCAACAACGTCTTCTAAGGTATGAGGGTTCTCGTCTCACAGTTAGACAAGGGGAGCATGATATCATACCCAAGCCGCGGGCCACAATGGCTAAGTTGGAAAACACAGTTATGCATATTGGCTGTCTGGTTGCAGAAGACAGGTTTTCTAGTCTATGGAGTATCACAGATGTTAAAGTTAACTTTAGGTTTGGCTTGCAGAAATTGCAGTTCTTTTTTCCTTATCTTGGTTTTGAATATAAGCTTGAGCTTTTCTACGACAGCATTCGAGAAATTCAGTTGCATCACCAACGCAGTCAACCAACAAAGTTTCTGCTCATTAAGGTTGGTTGTTTGCAACTCAAGACTATAGTTTATGAATTTTATTTCCTTATCTGCATTTCATTTTATCTCTGTGGTGAGAGAAAGCAGCCGTGGTTAGCCTGTTATATCCCCACACATACCAAAACAGTTTTTTACACTATTGGAATTTTTCCATTTAAACTGGGATTAGCTAGATATTTAGTTGCACCATTTCTGTCGTTATATAGGTTGGACATATTGGCTTGCTATGGCTTCAATTTCATTGTAGAAGTTCATCTTTTTGAAAATTGTTAGACTGCCTCTCTTTTTAATATATACATGTTTGTACCTTAGTAATCCTACTTAGATAAGAAAATGAAATAGCCTAATCAACTTGAATCAAATCAAATTTAAAATAAGAAAGGAATAATATAAACATATCCTAACCTACTTGGGAAATGGTCACTGGCCTTACCCTCCAATAAAATGCTCAGGCCTTACCTCCCCAATAAAATGCTCAAGTCAGCAATGACTCTTAACACTTGCCCTCAGCACTGACTCTCTACTCTATATGTCGAGCATCTATCAGAACTTAACAGAGGATTTTTCATGCCGGAGGTGCTGGCTTCTTTCAGTCCTTAAAACCACATGGTTGATCAATGTAGATTTTTTTTTCTTCAGTTTTCCCATGCAGAAAGGCGTTTTTGGCACTATCTGCTAGAACTCCATCCTTTAGTAGCTGTGATAGAAATTAGTACCCATATGGTAGTGATTTTGGCCACTAGATTGAAGGTCTCATCAAATTCAATCCCGTATTGTTGGCTAAAGCCGCGTGCTACTGATCACGCCTTGTAGCTGTCTATGGTCCCGCCTTTGAAAGCATGACCTCCTCATTGTCTTCGATCAAGGTTTTTGTTTTGATGAGCATCATCTTGTGGCAGATGGGAGAATTCTTCAACTCGTTTATGGCAGGCTTTTTCTCTCTGTTACTCAATCTCGTCACTTTCCAGTGCTTCATTTCATTATGTTTTTACAATTAGTGATGATGATCATTGTCTTAAAAAGATTCTTGCAACTACCCTGTCTTGTGGGGATTTTTTTTTTTTTTTTGGTCATAAAAGTTTCAAATGATGATGGTTGACATGATTTCTCAATTTTAAGGTGAAAGCTTCTCCTCGGATTTATAAGAAGGCTATCCCCAGCTCAGAAAATATATATGAAGATCCTGCATTGAACTACTTTAGGGATACCCCAGAAGATCACTGCACCAGAGCAACTGATTTCACTCCAAATTGCTCCATTGGGCAATCCTCTGCCTTGTGTTTGGAGGTTCCTTACAGCTGCGAGCTTCCAGATATACGTGAAAACTTCGTTCACTTCAAAGAAAATGAAGGGCAGTTTATTTTGGTGGAAGGTTCCTCTTACTGTGACAAGTTGGATCTAGTCCCCATTGTCAATCCTGGCCAGAATATTCAGCTGCCATATAGCATAATCTTTAAGATAAACAGTTTGGTTCAGAATGGGATCATCATGGGGCCCACACTCGATGACGAGTTTCTCGGTCTGCTCAATCCTTACTCTCCAAATAAACAATACATTGACCGTGCCTTGGAGGAGCTTGCTCATCTGAAAGAAACCTGTTTTGAACCCACAAGATGGCTTAAGGAGCAGTATAGCAAATACAAACGGTCTCGACGCCTCCCTAAATTGCCTGTTGTTTCATTGGATCGGGGCTTAGTTTACATTAACAGGGTTCAAGTAACCCCCACCAAAGTATACTTCTGCGGGCCTGAAGTGAACCCTTCAAATCGTGTGTTGCGCCATTTCTCTGATGACATAGAGAATTTTATCCGGGTTTCATTTGTTGATGAGGAGTTGAATAATATACGTTCAACGGATCTGACACTACGAAAGACTCCTGCAGATGGTGAAAGGTATACAAGTATCTACAAAAGGATACTGTCTACTTTAAGAGATGGCATAGTGGTGGGTGATAAGAAGTTTGAGTTTCTGGCCTTCTCATCAAGTCAGTTAAAGGAGAATTCTGTATGGATGTTCGCTTCTAGAAGTGAATGTACAGCTGCAGATATAAGAGATTGGATGGGTGATTTCAGTGACATAAAAAACGTGGGTAAATATTCAGCCAGGCTGGGTCAGTCATTTGGTTCTTCACGAGAATCATTGACTATTTTGAAAGATGAGATAGAGTACATTAATGATATAGAGACTGAAGACCAGAAATATAATTTTTCAGATGGCATTGGGAAGATTTCGGCTGACATCGCAGAAAAGGTGGCATCTAAATGTGACTTAAGTTCGACGCCATCGGCTTTCCAAATCAGGTATGGTGGCTGCAAAGGTGTTGTAGCTGTGGACCCAAAATTGGAATTTAAACTATCCTTGAGAAAAAGCATGTGTAAGTATAAATCAGACAACACGAAGCTCGATGTTTTGGCATGGAGCAGATATCTGCCCTGTTCCCTCAACCGCGAAGTGATTTCTCTCTTGTCAACTCTTGGGGTTGAAGATCATGTCTTTGAAATGAAGCAACAGCAAGCTGTAGATCAACTGGACATGATTTTAACTGATCCTGTAAGGGCACGAGAGGCACTCGAGGTGATGTCTCCTGGTGAGAACAGCAGAGTTCTCAGAGAGATGCTAAGGTGTGGTTATAAGCCAGATGCGGAACCATACCTTTCTATGATGCTGCAAAATTTGCGTGCATCCAAGTTGTTGGAGCTGAGGACTAAAACAAAGATCCTCATACCAAAAGGAAGAGTGATGATGGGTTGCCTTGATGAAACTGGGACTTTGGAGTATGGACAAGTATTTGTGAATATATCGCGTTTTGGCCGTAAACGGTTTTATGATGATGGCCCTGATGCAGTAGCTGGAATTGAATTGGATAGTTCTGCTGTATTGGTTCGTAAAGTTTTTGTAGCTAAAAACCCATGTCTATATCCCGGTGATGTGCGTGTGCTGGATGCTGTCGATGTTCCAGCGTTGCACCATATGGTTGATTGCGTTGTTTTTCCACAGAAAGGGGAAAGGTAATTGATCCTTATGAAATAGCAGCAGCATTATTTTCCTTAAACCAAGTTTTAACAATGCATCCTATGACATGATTTTGTAATTTAAATACTGCATCATCAAATGCTTCCTACTATATTATGTATATACTATAAATATATATATTTCTTAAACAGACAGATTTAAACTGATTCCTGCTTATGTGACTTATCCATAAGTACAAACCGAAACATCCAGTTGCACACTAAACAATCAACTCTATTAGGTGTGATCTGATCTGATATGGCTAGCATGCACTGGTAATGCTGCACAAAGCACGAACTTTCATCTTCATTGTCATCATCCTCATCTCAAAGTTACTTTGAATATAAGCTACACTGTTGTTTTAGGCCCCATCCGAATGAATGCTCAGGGAGCGATTTAGATGGGGATTTATATGTTGTGTGCTGGGACCCTCTGCTTATTCCACCCCGGCAAATTGCACCTATGGAATATGTCCCTGCACCTACTGCGAATCTGGATCATGACGTTCAAATTGAGGTATTACTAGAACTTCTTTTAAACAAAGTTCACAATTTATTTCTTATCTATTCAGTATTCGCAGCCTATAGGCTTCATATGAACCCTAATGATTGGTCGAACAGAATAAATGCATTGCGTTGGTATTGGTATACTTCTGAGATTAACCAAGTATCTTTGTTAAATACATATATTTGTTTGAACCAATACAATCTTCCCAACTTGTCTTGCACACTTCTCTGCACTTGTTTGTGGCTACATGAAGATATTTACATATGTTGGAACGAAAACAATTCTCTTTCAAGTTGGTCATGGTTCAGCTCATGCACCAGCAATTTGCATTGTTAAAATGTTAGCTAGTAGCTGTTTCTCACTATTGCATCCTAAGGTTGTGGGCAAGGCATGTTACCCAAAAAAAAAAAAAAAAAGTATCTGTTTCTTGCTTAGGCATGGTCTCACTGTATTTAGCTTTTCAAAAATAGGTAGTTACAGCTTTGCCACAAGCTAGATATCTTCAGGACTACATGTAGCAATTATAGATTATTTGATGGATAAATATTTGATACTATGGTTAAAGTGTACACAATAGTACACTTTCATGCAAATACGTAACTTCTTCATACTTAAATTACAACTGTTTTACACAACTCTGTTTCTATCCACAATGACCGAGTTGAAAGGAGAGTTATTGGGGATAGAAGCAAGAGCAAGTATAAGAATGCCTATTGCCTAGACATCAGAAGAAAAGAGACAATAAGGCTTAACTTCAAAGAGACAAGTCCACAAAGTTTACAGTCAGAGAACCCTTTTAAGTTACACAAACAACAGAAATGGTTTTTCCTTGTGTTCAGTAGGATTCTCCAGATCATTAATCTGTTGATGTTGTAATCAAAATCCACACCTCAGATATTCTTGTTGCTTGCACTTTTTTCTATTGGTTGTCTTGAGGAAATAAGACTTCTTATCAGAAGCATTGTGGATATTGCTGTTGGTCACTTTGATTGGAACCCTTCACGCTGTAATATCTGACTTGAACTATAACTGCTATAAGAAAATAGAACTTAGAATGTAATCAGGTATATTTAGCATTTTCTTGTGACCAAAACAATGCTCACATACAACACCCTCAAGGAGGGCAACATACAAGATTTCACATGCATGGAGACATGAGACCATTCTGTCATTTTCAAATGTATAAACTTCAGAGACCATTCCATGAATGAGCATTAGATCTTATCCTCCTATTGAAGGTTTTAGACTCCTAATCATTATTTCAAACCAGCATTTCTTGTCTACTCATTTGGCAAAAATGATAAAAAGTCCAGGCCTCTTTTCCTTTGAATACAAAGCTGAATAATCTGACTGGTCCCCATTTGTGATGCAGGAAGTAATGGAATACTTCACTAACTTCATGGTCAACGACTGTCTAGGAATCATTTCAAATGCCCACACTGTTTTTGCTGACAAGGAGCCGCTCATGGCTGAAAGTGACTCCTGCAAGGAGCTTGCAAAGCAATTCTCTATTGCCGTCGACTTCGCAAAAACTGGTGTGCCCGCCAAATTCCCACCCCGTCTACATGTCAAGGAATATCCGGACTTCATGGAGAAGCGCAACAGACCCACCTATGAATCCAAAAGAGTGATTGGAAAGCTCTACAGAGCAGTAAAAAACATTGCACCCCTCACTGGCCATGTAAAGTCATTCACCCAGGAGGTGGCTAGGGAATCTTACGATGCCGACATGGAAGTCAATGGATTTGAGAATTACATTGAGGATGCTCTGTGGTATAAAGAGCAGTATGATTTTAAGCTGCATAATTTGATGGATCATTATGGGATCAATACCGAGGCAGAAATAGTTAGTGGAAATTTGATGGAGATGTCAAAATCCTACACAAAGAAAAAGGATGCAGAAACTATTGAACTGGCTATGAGAACTTTGAAAAAGGAGGCAAGAACATGGTTTGATGAGAAGGGAACCGGAACGGATGCTGATGTAGATGATGATGCACATGCCAAGGCATCAGCATGGTATCATGTAACTTATCATCCTGATTACTGCAACGACGAGATGAACCAGTCCCACTTCATTAGCTTTCCTTGGTGTGTCCATGAAAAATTGATAAACATCAAGCAGAAGAAGCTGGAAAAGAAGGGCTGAAGAACCATTACAGCAGAGCTTCGGGCAGAGTTTAAGGCCTTAAATAAGAACCATAGCCATTTTTTAGTATGGGTTTGCTATGTTGGGCACACACACTGGCTGTGTTACTATTAGTCTATTAGTATGGGTTTTCATGTTTGTATGGGTTTGCTATGTTGATGTTGGCCAGACACACTGGCTGTGTGTGTTACTGTGTAAGTTTATGATTGTGTAGTGTTGTAAGGTTTTATATGTTTAATGCTTTGTTTCTGGATATTGATATTATCTAGTGATGAAATGATTTCCCTTGGTTTGAGTAAAATTAATATGCTCCGTACTCTTACTTTCCCATAATATATATATATATATATTTGATTAGTTTTTTATTCGTTTGATTCGTAGATTGAATTCGATGAACTAATTTGTACAAGTACACACTATAAATCTGTCACTGAAGCTCATATCATCTGCTCAAAATAATTGTGCTTACATAAACTATAGGCCAAATTTCATTCAAATCAGTGTCGGCACTCCATCGCGTGTAAAAATGTCATTAAGCAAAAATTGAAGGAAAAAAATTTGATTTGGCCTTGCCTTAAGAGTTTAAGGTGAGGCCAACTAAATAGTAAACCAAGATACGACTTGTTCGAAATGAACAGTTAAGCAGTTGGAAGGCATTATGAAACTGGGCAATTGAGGACTTGGCTGCATTTGTAAAATGTCTTTTGGATCTTGGAAACGCAAGCACCGAAATTGTTACTGTATGGCCCTTACAAGTTTTCAGGATGTCATTTTATTTCAGGTCTGGTGTGAAAATTTTCCAGAAATGCTCAAATGTTTTTATTTTTAGTTTTTAAAATATAAGTATTTATTTATTGGATTTTAGTTGATGGCCCACTGAGAAATATGGATAGGTCAAAGAGCACATGAATTGAATTAATAAAGTAACCGCTGAAGAAGTACAACATACCGAGGATTCGGCCTATGATAGATTATAATGAAAAACCGAATTCATGTGGACGACCCAAACAAATTTAGGACAAGGATGTAATGATGATGATGATAATGATCTTTTCAATGGCTTTTGGTGACTCTTACACGTACATCGAACTTTGAGATTATAACACTGTGCAGCAGAGAACAAAGTTTTGAAGGACTTTAATGTTCCGGACTCATACCATAAAATTTACATTTTTGAGCGGGCAAATTTTAAGTGATACATTTAGGGAATGTTGGGAATGATCGATTCAACTTTTTTGGATCAGAATGTAGTAACACAGTCAAATCATGTTGAAGCTAAATGGCCATCTTTCAAATGTTCAAGAAAACCTCTGGCTAATATTGACAAAATAAAATATGTTGATTTTTTACCCTAAAGTATGTCTTAGTTTAGGGGCTGTTGGGATAATTTACTTATATAGTGTTGTAAAGTGAATAGTGAATTCAAAAGATAAAAATAAAAAAAAGAGGTCAAATAAAAAAGTGGTCAATGACAAAAGGACATGTTATCAGGGGCGGACTGAGGTTTGTGGAACCTGGGGCGGTCACCCCAGGTCCAAAATTTAATCCAACAGAGTTTTTTTTTTTTTTTGGGTAGAATCATGAAATTTGAATGGACCCTTAGAGCATGGGTGGACTTAAGTTAGAGCAATCTACGCAGTTGCCCCAAGTCGAAATTGAAATCTCCATAGAGTTGAATGGGCCTTAGAGTATCCCCCACGTGTGTAAACTTGTCGCTCTACATATGTGTAAAGATAGCCCCACATATGTAAATCTTTGTTGGTAAAAAAAAAAAACATTGCGGCATCACACCGCTCCCTCTTCTTCAACCTCTTATCTTCAAAATCCATTCGCATCGATTGTCGATCGTGCTCCTCGTCGCTAGTCCCTATATTTAATATATATTACTATATCTTCATCTGCCAAATATATCTAATATAATCCTTTTTAATCACTATATACCTAAATTTGAACACTTGATATCCAAATCCTAATTCAAAACCCTAAATCCCCAAATCCTAAGCCTTAACCATCAAATCTAAGCATATCAACAAATCCATGGATAACCAAATTCATTCTCGTTATCATCTCTTCTTATCCCACTATGACTCAAAGATAGAATTCCACTCTCATTATTCAAAGGTTGGAGGCTTGAGAAAGTAAAAAGGAAAAGGATGAGTGTCTTTGAAATATTATTGTATACAGTTTTTTCTTACACACTCACTCACCTTAACTTGCAGCAATCTCCATTGAGCATTGATTTTGACATATAGATTTAGTGAAACATTATAATGTGAGTTTGAGTATCTAAAATTAAGGATAGTAATTTTTTATCAATCTAATGATTTTTGGAACTTCTAATTAACATCCTAATTCCTAACCTCTTCATTGCCTAATCTTCATTAATTGTCATGCATCTAGTTGAGTTCCATGAGTTCGACATTTTCTAAAGAAAAACTTGTAGGTGTTATTTCGTAATGTGAAAAAATTTAGTGAGTTAAGCAAAAAAAAATTTCAAATATTAAGTCTAGCAGAATTTTAGCCCCACCCAAATGAAAATCCTAGGTCCACCACTACATGTTATCACTTTTTATCAAGTGCATGAGAGCTAGAGTAGCCTTTTAGCTTCTTTGGTAATAACAAGAGAGGCTTTCGTTATTTAGTAGCATGCAAGTTAGCCTTATTTTTAGTAAAAATAAAAGGGTTTTTTTGAAATTTAATACCTTTTTATTTGACCATTCATTTCTTTTCTTCTATACTGAATTGACTATTCACTTCACTTCACTAATTAAGTAACTTAAAATACTAAGAATGAAAGGAATGAAATGGAATACTCTGCGTCGGGAAATTCCAATTTGCTTTTAGGAATTTATATTTATAACTGTTAGTACCTTATGAGTTTTTAATTTTTTTTTTTTTTTGTTTTAATGTTATTTTTTTTTTGTATCATGTTTCTTTAATGTTGTTATGTTATTCTCATTCATTATTTTTTGCAATCTGTTTTTCTCATTTTTTGCTTCTTCGAGAGTTATTCCAGTATAAACCAGGCTGGAACTAAAGTGTGCCAATCAGTGGATGGGAGTGGGATTAAAAGGTCTCACTTTGGCACTTATCAGGGGCATCATCCTATGATCTAACATATTTTCCCCACACCTAACTTAAGATGAAGGTTGATGATTATAAAATCATGCCCGTATGGGCTCCACACCTAGTGAAAGATGAGACCTTTTAGTCCTCTTCTGCTTATTCATTGACATGTATCAAAGTGTGGCCCAGGCAACTTCTTAGTTCAATCCTATGATGCTTTCAACAAATGAATTGATATAGGCTAAAGCCTAAAGGCTTACCTTTGCTTTATCTAACTTATTCACAGCACATGCCTACTTCTTTATATTAGGCAATATCCCAATCTCTCTCTAATTGGAGTGAGATACCTAGGCGCATAAATCCAGCATTTTATATGGCTAAGATTGAAATGAAACTTCAGCCAATTTTGATACAGGCTAACAAAAGTGATGTGATTACATTAAGGGCTTGTTCATTTGCATTAGAATACATGAGAATTGAATAAATATTATGGTTAAAAATAAAAATGAAGATTAAAGGTGAGTTTTCAAAAATGAACGTTTAATCACTTTTTTTTTTAGAGAAATAGAGTCAAAGGAAGATGCCATTTGATGCTCGATTTTTGGAAATTAAACTTTTCTCTTCATTTTTGACCACCTTCCTTATGTATTTAGTTCTTTAAGGATTTTAATCAAAAAACAAAGAGGGCCTAAATCAAGCAAAAGCGGCCCCACTTGTAAAAGAATCATTCCCCAGCTAACTTCAGTAAAGTTTCATCTGTAAACTTGGTCCGCCCTCAACGAAAAGCGGCACCCCAATGAATCGTTTCTCCTTAGGGTAGAATCTAAAAAGCAATATAATATGATGTTTATGATGGTACTAGCACCAGTGAGTTTTGTTCAGAAGTTATGGACTATGGCCTATCTCCCTTTCTTCCTTGGCAATCAAGGGTTTAGGAGATTCTGGTTCCCGTGTGGGGTCCACCCTTTTTGGATACATTCTAGCTAGGGCCACTTTAGTTAGTTAGGAAGCATGGTCCCACTATTCAGGGTCTTTCCAAGCATTGTCTGATCTGACTATGGAATTTTTAGATGACCAGAAGCATGGTCCCACTATTCAGAGTCTTTCTAAGCATTTTCTTCTGATCTGACTAGAAAGAAGCATTTTGATTCATTTGTATTGTCTGTACACATTGATGAACTCTATATTTTTACTCAAAAAATTGAAGAAAATTGGAAGAAAGCAAATGTAGTTAATAATGTGATGAACATAAAGATCATGTTTGTGTAAGTGAGAATTCCAGGGCCCTGTGGAATCTGGTGTGATCTTCATGGAACATAGTTTTTCAGTCCACTTTTTCATATAAACCCGCTGAAGTAAAAAAAAAAATCATATTATTTTTCTACTTTCACTCCGTCTTTACTGCTCCTTTTAACAAATTGTTCCATGCCATTAAATCCTGGGTAAATCTAACACTTGCACATTCCATGAGTGATTAAAAATGAAGTAGCCAAGTATAACCATCTAACAGTCTTCAGGGGAACATCCAACCATCACCTAGTAATTCAAATGCTAGAAAAGTTGAGGGACGTTCACCAAGGTAGAAACCTCCTTTTTCGTTTGAGCACAAAATGAAAATCAACATAGCAACCCAAGAACAACACGACACCAAGCAGCACAACCCAAACAAAACCAACAAAAACAAATCAGAATTTTGTATAATGTCAGTAAAAGTGTTTGAAAGATTGTAAAAGGGTTAGATTCTTCAACAGTGGTCCTATGCATATGTATTGGCAGTGCAATTTAGTAAAATGCAGTATGGAAGCTTCTAGATCTGTTTTAAATTACATGCATATAAAATACACAAGGGCAACGAGTTATCATTGACTTGCAACTGACAGAAGAGGGAGACATGAAAAAGCAGAAACTTCCTCCCTTCTTGGCCTTCAACTAGGTTCTTCCTCTATATACCCAAAAAAAAGAAGAAAAGAGTAGGTTCTTTCTAAGCACGGATCAACCAGTAGGGCCCATCATAGAGATACAAATTAATAAAAATTACCACTTTCTTGTTTAATTATTCTTTCAATTGAAGTTGGAACTATCATCAGATTGATCACGAGAGATCATATTATTAAAATATAAAAAGCAAAAAAGATCAAAATCATTGCCTCTTATCGGAGTTTTATCTTTTACAAACAATTCACCCATCTCTATTTTGTATCATAGACCAACAAACCCATTAGTGAGGCCCAGCTTTTAGTAAATCTAAACCACTTACACACCCTATCTCATACTGTATTGATTATAACTAAATCATCAAGTTCACTTGCAGTAGGGCCTACCAAAGATTGATCGCATGTTTGTAAACATGATGAACTTCATTTTATTTTCTTAGGAAATTGAGAATCAAAATAAGATGGGAAATGAATATCGTGCCATCACCGTAGTAAGTTAAATCATAGGAAAGTTAAAGGCCCCATCTACATCCTACCTACCTACCTTATATCATTCACCCCTTAACTCTCTAATAATCCTTTGGTGCAGCTCAATTGACCATGAATTCCAATGTCTTTCACGA
Organism: Cinnamomum chago; assembly: GCA_038049695.1. Classification (NCBI taxonomy): domain Eukaryota; kingdom Viridiplantae; phylum Streptophyta; class Magnoliopsida; order Laurales; family Lauraceae; genus Cinnamomum; species Cinnamomum chago. The sequence continues at coordinate 24,641,782 of CP142453.1, read as the reverse complement.
AAACAAACTTGCCAGAAGTGTTGGAACTGTATTTTCTTGATTTTGGAAAAATCATCTCCCACAAAGGTAAAAACCTACTTTTCCCCACCAGCAAAGAGATGGATATCCACGTAGCACAAAACTAAGCAATACATAAACATAAAATCTTCACCTACAAGCAGACCACATATCGTACTAATTCGTTCATATCCTGGGCCCAATTGGATATATTCTGATCATTGGGATAGGATGGATGGAAAGGTCCCTTTACGAATAAGGGTCATGCAAAAATCAGCCCAATCAGATAATTGCAGCCCTTGATTTAATATTAATGGCCTAAGAGTTTAATGGTCGTTTAACTATAGATTTCTTTTGAGACTCAATTCAACAGCAAGTAACGATTCAATGAGCAGAAAATTAAGCATGATGCCTAAACATGGGGGGCTAAGAGTGTGAAAGGAGCTGCAATGATCAAATATGGGCCTAAGTGGACCCCCTAGTTCTGGACTATACTTTTAGTTATTGACTATACATGCAGTCCACTCGTGGAATAAAATTCTCCTGCACAAACATGCTCAGAAAAATTCAACTGTGGTACTCAACATTAACTTGAGCAAGATTTTGCATATTGTCAAAAGAGGGTTAGATATTGTAAAAGGATTAGATTGGGCCCCACCCATAAGTTTAAAATGGGCAATTTAGTAAAATGTAGTGACGAAGCTTCTAGTTACATGCATATAATAAAAATGGAAGAATTCATAATGGACTTACTTGCAACTACAGAGAAAGGGAGAGAGGGAGGGAAAAAGGAGCAAATGCAGAATCTAACTCTCTTCTTGGTCTTCAAGAAAGGGCTTTTTAAGCACGGATCAATCAGTACAGCCCACTTTAGAAATACAAATTACTGTTTCATTAGTGCTTTCTGTTGAGTTAGGACCCACCATCTGATTCCAACATGAAACTATAAATATCCATGCTCTCTCCTCTTGCTTACTACCACTGCATTCTCTTGTTTTCTTACTACCACTGAACTCTCTCTCGCTCTCTCTCTCTCTCTCTCTCTCTCTCTCTCTCTCTCTCAGGTAAGCTTTCTGATATCTTTGGTGCATTTTTTATTTTTTTTAGTATCTCTGTTCTTTGATAGAACATGAATTATTATGAAAATTAGTATTTGCAACACTAGAGATGATTAAGTCCACTGAAATTGAGTGCTGGTTAAATGGTGCTGTTTTTTATTGAGAAAGCAAATGCCTTTTGAGATTTACATAATGGGAAGGATGAGAGAAGAAGGAAAAGCCATAAAATATTACAATGGTCAGGTTTACCGTCTTCTCATTTTGTTGGAAAGTAGAGTGACAAGTTCTTGATCTTCTTGGTTGATGTATCTCTTGATGTTAATATCAGTAGAAATACAATTCTTAGAGCATTATGTTGTTATAATTAATATATGTTCCAGTCCGGACCATGGCTCTAAAAATACTGCTGAAATCAAGCCGTTTTGGTAATGACCAATACATATTTGATATGTATTTAATATGTACCTGAACTCCATTCACAATACCTTTATGTTCTATTTCATCGTTTTGTTTGCATCTAACACTCTAAAAGCAATTAAACGAAATGAAAATTTTGCATTTTTTATTTTTTTCCCAGAATTCTGTTTATTCTTTTACTCTTGGAAGAATGTTTTCCTGCTTGGATGATAATTAGTTGAATTGTGTATGGAAAGTTCTATATATTTACTCACCATGCAAAGATTATTGTCTTCAAAGGCATGCTTCCCTACCTTACTTTTGTAACAGATTTTGGATTCCACAATAGAGTTACTAGAATAAAGGAGCAGTTTACAGTGAAGCAAGTTTTTGCTCTTCAGTGCCTCAATAAGCACTGATGGTGTGGCCTTTTTTTCAGAGTCATCTGTCAATTTCAAAACTTTCTGTTGATTATTTTCATATGATTTTTCCCCAGAGGGAATAAATCTGTGTGTTTCTCCCATTTCTGCTTATATAGCCAAAGTTCACTATATATCTGAATGCTTTTGTTATCCTATATTGATTTGGGGAAATGTTACTTGCCACTGCAGCTTAAATTCACACTGAAAATATGACAAGTTCGACTATTAGGCTTTCCGGTTTTGGTCGTGCTGTTTCTAAGAAAGAGGTCAAGAAGTTTCTTGAGGATATTACTGGCGAGGATACTGTTATTGAAATTAAGCCTAGACCACCCAAGAACACAGTGCCAAATTCAAGAGCTTCTGCCGTCGTGCAATTTACTGCAACTAAGTTTGCTGAATATATATCATCTCAGGCCGAACAACGTCTTCTATGGTATGAGGGTTCTTATCTCACAGTTAGACATACAATACAGAAGCCACGGTCCACAAATTCTACGTTGAGAAAATGCAGTTCTGCATGTAGGCTGTATGGTTTCCGTTGAGAGGTTCTCTAGTCTATGGAATGTGGCAGATGTTCGAGTCAGCTTTGAATTCAGATGGCAAAAACTGCAGATCTTTTTATCTTATAATGGTCTCGAATATAAGCTTGAGCTTTTTGACCAAAACATTCGGCAAATTCAGTTACATCACCAATCTGGTCAGGAGAAAAAGTTTCTTCTTATTCAGGTTTGGCATTGTTACTAAAAACTAGTTTTATGAATTTCATTTCCTTCATCTGTACTTCCTTTTAATCTATATGCTGAGAGAAAGCAGCCTATGTGATTAGCCTGTTATAACCCCACTTGTAGCAAAAAAGGTTTTACACTGTTGGAAAACTGCCATCTAAACTTGGATTTGCTAGTTTTTTAGTTGTACCACTTCTGTTATATAGGTTGGACATATTGGAGTCCCATGGCTTCAATATTAAATTAGAAGTTCCTCTCCAACAAACTGTTGACCCTCCTTTTTAATTAAAAAAAAAAAAAAAACTTATTGTTGTTTGAGTCTTTTTTCCTCAAGAAACACATATATGCTTTTGAGGGTGAGTTGACCAATCGCTAGGTGCAACATACAATAATCAGATACCACTAGACTATCCTCCGAAACATTAAAATGTTAGTGCTGTTCTTATTTTTGGAGAGTGAGTTGCCCTTGACTTTCCACTTGAAATCTTTAATGCTTCCCTAACTCTAGTTTTGCAGTCCTCAAGCAAAGGACCTCCTACATTATGTATGAATTCCGAATCATCTCATCTCTAAAGTATGCCATCTTAAAATGCAATTAAAAACAAATCCCTTGTGGAATATTTGACAAAACCATTTTCAAAGTCGTTTATTCATGACCAAACTTGTCTCTGACAGTATGCTTTGGCTGATTGCTTAGGTCCACAGATGACCTCTTATAACCTACGAACTGAACCTTTGTATTTTATAAAGGGACACACATTTTAGAAGTGTAGGAAGGTAGTTCTGTATGTCAGGTTCTTTTCTTTTAGAAGGTAATTGATAACTTTATTAAAGCGAGAAGACAAAACAAGGATCAACAAGAAAATCAAAGGGTATAAGAGACCTATACCCTACAAGACAATTACATTAAAAGCACCTCCCAAGGAGAAGATCTATCAACCTTTATTTCAGGTTCATCGTCAAAGAATATCCATCTACTTGTGGTTAATTTCATGAGTTCTACTTTTTCACTCATCCTTGTGTAGGACTCTATTCTCCATTACTCAATCATGTCACCTTCGGGTTCTTCATTTCATTATTGGCTTTACAATTAGTGATGATGATATTGTGTTAAAAAGATTCTTGCAATTAATATCCAACACCTGCCCTGTATCGTGGGTATTTTTTTTTATATATATATATATATAAAAAATTTCAAATGATGATGGTTAACATGATCTTGCAATTTTAAGGTGAGAGCTGCCCCTCGGGTTTACAAGAAGGATGCTCCAGAAGATCACTGGGACAGAACAGTTGATTTCACTCCACAATGTTCCATTGGACAATCTTCTGCCTTGTGTTTGGAAGTTCCTTACAGCTGCGAGCTTCCAGATCTTCGCAAAAACTTCATTTACTTCAAAGAGAATGAAGGGCAGTTCATTTTGGTTGAAGGTTCTTCTTACTGTAACAGCTTCGATCTAGTCCCCATTGTCACACCTGGTCAGAATATTCAACTTCCATATCGCATACTCTTCAAGATAAACAGTCTGATTCAGAATGGGATCATCATGGGGCCCACACTCAATGATGAGTTTTTCAGTCTGCTCAATCCTTACTATACAAATAATCACTTCATTGACCATGCCTTGGAGGCTCTTGCTCATCTTAAAGATACCTGCTTTGAACCCACAAGATGGCTTCGGGAGCAGTGCAGAGCATTCGAAATGTCAGGACGCGTTCCTAAATTGCTAGCTGCTTCATTGGATCGTGGTTTGGTCTACATTTACAGGGTTCAAGTGACCCCCACAAAAGTATACTTTTGCGGTCCTGAAGTGAATTCTTCGAATCGTGTGTTACGCCATTTCTCTAATGATCTGGAGAATTTTATTCGAGTTTCATTTGTTGATGAGGACTGGAATAAGATCCAGTCAAAGGATCTGATACGACGAACAGTTCCTGGAGGTGGTGAAAGGCAATCAGCTGTCTATGAAAGGATACTTTCAACATTAAGGAATGGCATTGTGATTGGTGATAAAAAGTTCGAGTTTCTAGCATACTCATCAAGTCAACTAAAAGAAAATTCTGCATGGATGTTCGCTGCAAGAAGCGGGCTTACAGCAGCAGACATAAGAGAATGGATGGGTGATTTCAGCAAAATAAGAAATGTGGCGAAGTATGCAGCAAGACTGGGTCAGTCTTTTGGTTCATCACAAGAAACATTGACTGTTATGAAAAATGAGATCGAGGACATTGCTGATATAAAGACGGAAGACAAAAAGTATAATTTTTCAGATGGAATTGGAAAGATTTCAGCTGACTTTGCAGAAAGGGTAGCATCTAAATGTGGCTTACGCTCTACCCCCTCGTCCATCCAATTCAGGCTCGCTGGCTACAAAGGTGTAGTAGCTTGTGACCCAAACTCAAGTTATAAACTATCCTTAAGAGAAAGCATGTGCAAGTACGAGTCAGAAAACACGACGCTCGACGTTTTGGCATGGAGCAAATGTCAACCATGTTTCCTCAATCGCCAAGTTATTACTCTCTTGTCAACTCTTGGGGTTAAAGATCGTGTATTTCAGATGAAGCAAGAGCAAGTTGTACATCAACTGGACGAGATTTTAACAGAGGCTGGAAGCGCACATGAGGCGCTTGAGGTGATGTCTCCTGGTGAGAACAGCAGAGTTCTCAGAGAGATGCTAAGGTGTGGTTATAAGCCTGATGTTGAACCATACCTTTCTTTGATGCTGCAAAATTTGCGTGCGTCCAAGTTGTGGGAACTGAGGACGAAAACGAGGATATTAATTCCAAAAGCAAGAACAATGATGGGTTCCCTTGATGAAACAGGGACTTTGGAGTATGGACAAGTATTTGTGAATATATCGCGTGTTAGGCGTAAACGGTTTTATGATGATGGCCTTGATGCAGTTGGAGGAATTGAATTGGACAGTTCTTTTGTATTGGTTGGTAAAGTTTTTGTTGCTAAAAACCCATGTCTCTACCCTGGTGATCTTCGTGTGTTGTCCGCGGTCGATGTTCCAGCATTGCATCATATGGTTGATTGCGTCGTTTTCCCACAGAAAGGAAAAAGGTAATTTTTTTCTTGACACGTCATCATCATCATCATTTCCTCAAACCAATTTCCAACAATGCATACATCCTAGGCATAATTTAAATAACACATCATCAAATGCTTTCGATTATTGTTCAAATTTCTTAACCAGACCAATTTAAACTGATTTCTGCTTATGTGACCTGTCCACAAGTACATACTAATTTTGATACATCCAGTTACACCCCTTAACCATCAACTATATGAGGTGTGGTCTGAACTGATATGGTTGCCATCTTTCTTTTGTTCTTTTGCTTAACTGCACTGGTAATGCCACACAAATTAAGAACACACTTTTATCATCATCATCATCAAATTTCTCTTGAATGAGTGTTAGCTCAACTGTTGTTTTAGGCCGCATCCCAATGAATGCTCGGGGAGCGACTTAGACGGGGATTTATATGTCGTGAGCTGGGACCCTTTGCTTATTCCTCCCCGCCAAATCCCACCTCTGGAATATACGCCTGTGCCTACTGTGACGCTGGATCGTGATGTTGAAATTGAGGTACTACCACAACTTTTTTTCCAACCTAGTTCACAATTCATTTCGTCATTCATATGCTATTGATTTCATGGAATGAACCCTAATGATTGGTTGAACAGAATAGAATGTATTGCATATTGCATTGGTGTTGGTATAGTTTTGTGATGAACAAAGTGTATTAGATAGATAAATTAGTTTGAACCAATACCATCTTCCCAACTTGTCATACCTCTGCACTTGTTTGTGGCTACTTGAAGTATCAACATATGTTGGAGCAGACCAACTTTCTTTCCACATCAGTCATGATTCAGCTTTTGCATAGTTAACATGTTGACTAGTATCTGTTTCCTTTTTTCTTTCTTTCGTCTTTCTTTTCGTTCTTGTCACTGACCAGTATCTGTTTCTGCTCTGCTCAACTACTACAGTATGTAGAAATTATTGGTTGTGGATGGATATATATTTGATACTATGATTTAACTGTGCACAATAGTACATTTGCATATGAATACATAAATACAACTCCCTTCTACGAGAAACTCTAAATCTACCCATAATGACTTAGAGTTGAAATGTTGAGGCTGGTAGCAGTAGCAGGTATGCGTAAATATCTGAAGCAGAGAGACAATAAACCTCAACTTTGCATAAGAGAGTTTCACATCTTTTAGTAAGAGAATACTCATAGTTACACAAACAACAGACATGGTTTTTCCATGTGTTCACTAGGGCTCTCCACATCATTAATTTGTCACTTTTATTAACAAATCAAAAGCCACCTCTCAGATATTCTTGTTGCTCGAACTTTTTTTGTTAGCTGAGGAAATGGGACTTTCTATTTAGAAACCATTGCAGACTGGTGTTGGCCCCATGATGATTGGCAACCAAAACATTGCCCACTGAAAACACCCTTGAGAGCTACATACAAGATTTCACATGCATGGAGTCTTGAGACAACTCTGTCATTTTCAAGTATAAAAACTTCAGAAACCATTCCTTGAATGATTATTATATCTTATCCTCCCATTAAAGGTTCAATGCCCCCAATAATTTATTGCAAATCTGCATTTCTTGTCTGCGCATATGGACTCAATCAATAAAAAGTCGAGGCATTTTATTTTTTTTATGAATATAGAGCTGAGTAATCTGACTGGTCCCCATTGGTGATGCAGGAAGTGATGGAACACTTTGTTAACTACATGGTCAATGACAGTGTAGGAGTCATTTCAAATGCCCACCTTGTTTGGTCTGACAAGGAGCCGCTCATGGCGGAAAGCGACCCCTGCAAGGAGCTTGCAATGCTATCCTCTATTGCTGTCGACTACGCAAAATCCGGAGTGCCTGCCGAGTTCCCACAGCATCTACATGTCAAGGAATATCCGGACTTCATGGAGAAGCGTAACGGACAGCCCTATAAATCGAAAAGAGTGATTGGAAAGCTCTTCAGGGAAATAAAAAACATTGCAATCCCCACAGGCCATGTACAGTCATTCACCAAGGAGGACGCTAGGAAAACTTACGACCCGGACATGGAAGTTGAAGGATTTGAGAATTACATCGAAGATGCTAGTTGGTATAAAGAGCAGTATGGTATCAAGCTGTGCAATTTGATGGATCATTATGGGATAAAAACTGAGGCAGAAATAGTCAGTGGAAATTTACTGGAGATGACAAAATCTTATACGAAGAAAAAGGATGGAGAAACTATTGGACTGGCCATGAAGACTTTGACAAAGGAGGTGAGAACATGGTTTGATGAGAAGGGAAGCAGGACAGATCCTGATGTAGCCGATGATGTATATGCCAAGGCATCTGCATGGTACCATGTGACATACCACCCTGATTACTTCAATGAGGAGACCAATGGAGCCAGCTTTTTTAGTTTTCCTTGGTGTGTGCACGAAACATTGATGCGCATCAAGAAGAAGAAGAAGAAGCTGGAACTGACAGGGGAAGCAGAATAGATGCTGCCATTACAGCAGAGAGCCTCAGGCAGAGTCCGAGGCTTTGTCATGTTCGCTATAAATATATTTTGCTATCTTGATTGAACACACGCATTCACTGCGGAAACTTATGATGGTTGTGTAATGTCTAAATGTTGTAATATTTTTAGTGCTTTGTCTCTAGATGGATATTGATATTATCTTGTAATGAAAATGATTTCCTCTGGTGTGACTAAAAACAAAATGTTGTATATTGGGGCTTCAGGTAAACCTGATTTTCTGGAATGTGTGCATTTTTCTTTGTGTATATTCATTCTTATGGTAGTAGACATAGCTGAGGGCACATTTGGGTACCCTTGTAGCCTCTAAGCAGGAGGTTAAAATTTACTCTCCAAAAGTGTATTTCCAAAGTCTCAAATTTGGAATACTTGAGGCAAGGCAAGAACAAGATAAAGATTTATACACGGTCTAAAAGGCATTTACATGTGCAAAGGATGGAACGCTGCAAAAAAAAAAAGTAGCCAATAACAACTGCTGTTGTTACAACACTAGACTAATTTACATTTTAACTGATAGAAGAATGAAGATATATTCATCAACTTCACATACAAGACTAGAACAAAAAGAAGCAGATCCATCCAGAGTCGAGAGTAAATGTACCTCCCTCACATCTTGTAGCTAAGCTCACCATGACCAGACACGGCACCAATAATCACTTCAAACATGTCTTCTTCACCTGATCTATCAACTCATCCCCAATACCAAAAGAACTAAATCTGGTCATTTATATTTCTCTTTCTTTCACTCTCCTCCATGATTGAAAGGAGGCGTTCTTCCCCAACCCACTTTCTTGCACGTGCCATTACACAGTTTTCAAAGTATACAAATAGGTGTTCAAAGTGGCTGAACCTGAACTTCATATCCGGGCCAACCCGCTTTAGTCCGGGATTGGATATGTAACTTCAGCCTGTTTAATAGTTGGGCCGGCTTTGTATTTAGTGAACAGAAAGCCCAAGTTCTGACCCAGTCCGGTCTGTATAAGGAGTGTATGTAATTTAATTTAATTAGGTCAAAAATTTGCGAGAACTCCCATAAAATTGATCAAAAGCCCGGTTCACCCGGTTCAGCTTAGCTTGGTTGATTAAATAGGCAGACTCGAGCCAGACTTTATCTCCTAAAATTCAATAAATCTCATCATTTAATTCAAATAATCTATTAAATAAATATTTTAAATTCGGGCCGGTACCTTACCTGACAAATGCCCAATATGGGATGTGTAACGTAAGGTCTTCCATTAAATGGTTAGTTTGGGTGATGGGATTGACCAACCTCGGTGCAGATCATTTGTCCACTGAACCATCTTTTTCTTGCCTAGTGCCAAACCCCACTCCACTGGTAAAATCTAAAAATTATTATTATTTTTTACATTTGCACCTTCCCCTAATATTTCTATTACACCCCCTACACAGAAAGTAAAATCATGTATTTTAAAACTTTCATCAATTCAATGGTGGGTCATGTATGGATTGGATAAATCATAACTGATTATAAGTGCATTTGTTAATTATCGTCATAATCAATTTGGACTTAAAGAAATGAGCCATGTAATGATGAAAAAATGAATTTATGTAGGGTTGTTTTCTGTGGCCCACTAAGTTTGTTAATGTTACATGCTTTAGAAAAAAGAATTTTGTCCAAACTTTTGAAGTTATGCATTTAAGGATAAAAGGAATGGACAAAAGTGTCATTTTACACTACAAACCGGTAGTGGTTGGAAGACTATTGATTTCGGGGACACGGAATATATTAAATTAAAAATATAGGGGCATATTTATAAATATTAAAACCTCAAGGGCCTATTTGCAAATCGTACAAACCTTCTCTATAATCAAATCAAGGTCCTAAAATCTTTACTCTTTACTTGATATTTTTCTAAAAAGTCTCAGCTATCTAAAATTTGTCTAATGAGTTCCCATCTTTATTATGAATTATATATTAATATTTATTTATAATTTATTTAAATATTTAGAAATATTTCTAATTAGAAAATTTAATGACTTTTTAATTATGGCCCTGCGTTGGGAGCTGGCCTATTGCACTAGTGTCAAAGAAAACTAAGCTAGAAAGTGAGACTATCTGTCACGTGACTAGGAGATGGTGATGTTAGCAGCTTTACCATGTCTTTAAACCGAACATGGTGCCTCATTGGGAGTACTTGAGTTCGAATCCTTTGTATAAGTTTTTCTTTTAAGCTCCATCTAGTAATTGATTACGGTCAATTAAATTTATTTACACACATAAAAATAATAAAATCAACATCATCATCTCAAAGCTTGGTCAAGTTATGTTGGGTCGGCCATCTCAAACACTTTGTCCTAATTATGCCATGTCGGCCAGCTATATAAATTTTATTTCAATCTAGGGACATTTTTTTTTCCCCTCTTTCTGGTACCCTAGCTGGTGGGACTGGGATCCAAGAGAATAGGAGAAAAAACCCACAATGAGAAGATGAGCCCACATGTGCTGAAAGAGAGGCAAAACCATCGATCAATTCCTAGGTGGCTGGACGACAGGCAAGGTTGCAAACCAACTAAGCAACCCCTCGTTGTCGATCAATCTAAGTGATACGAGGGTCATAATTTACACCTAGGAATGTTTCTTTGTTTAAATTGCTAGTTGCGGCGAACAATCGGATATCTAGGAAGGGACATGAAATTGAGTAAGAAAACAAGATGTGTTATCTGTAAAAAAACCACTAGGTTCTATTGATATGCACTTAAACAATAGAAAAGCATATAACAAAGGTGGATAAAATTAGATTGATTTCCAAACCATGTATTCTCCGTGTATGAGCACCTGACCAGGCCGAATTCAGTCCCATTGATTTCTGTCAGATTATTGACATATAAAGATATGATTAAAATACACAAAAATAAAAAGAGAATGAAATTTTATGTTTAACACTTTATCAAGGCGACAGTCAGCCCAACTACAATTGGATAAAATGTATTATATCAAATCATATGGATCTAATACATCATAAAAAAATAAAAAAAAGGCTCCATATGATGCTATTACTTCCTCTCTTCACTGCCAATTTGGATGGATGCCACAAGGCAAATAAAAAACAAGATCCGGACTCTATTATGAAACATGACTCATGATCCTCAAAATAAAAAACATTGATTCCACTAATTAAGGTCATATGGGCAGCGGGGGATTTTCCTCTGCTTTAAAATGAAGAAAAAGACTGATGTTGTGTTTGGGAGGAAGAATTACTAATCTTATAAATTCAGCTATCATTCGGGTGACCCTGAATTGGGTTTGTTTTTTCAGAAATAGCCGATCACCATCATCACCCATTAGACAATTTCAATTCTAATAAATTCATATCAAATTTAGATGCCTTCTGAATTGGGTTTGTTTTGGACAATGAAACCAACGACTATCATATCCCACACGACAACAATTCAAATTCTAACAAATTCATATACAATTTGCATTGTCCTCTAAATTGGGTTTCTTTTAAATATCTAAACCAATGATTATCATCTCTCATGAGACAGTTTCGAATTTTAGTAAAACTCTGTTATCATATGGATACCTTCTACATTGGATTTGTCCAGAACATCGAAATCGAACATGATCGCTTCTCATCCGAATCTAGGGCAGTGTTCTTTTCTGCAAAAAAATATCCAATTTCCGCCATAGAATGCAAGCATAGATCGAGAGAAGCCCGGTCTTTCTTTTTCATCCAATCCCATGTCAATGTCTAATGTAGATCAAGAGAACTACTCATTTGACATAAAATAGCCAAATTTGCATCAATGTTGACCCTCGTTGTAGGTTAGAGGTTCTACTTAGAGAACATAGTAGCCTAACATGTGTTGACGTTGACCCTGGGCTGAAACAGAATATAAAAACTAAGGTCGATATCGACCCAAAAAGAAAGTAGGTAAAAAAAGGTTTTTTTTGGCTGGAAGACCACTTTTGGTTGTTCATTTTGGTTTAGGTGGATCTAAAGTGATATTTTTGGTCAAATCCTCTATATTATTTTTGCAATTTGTTACACTCAGTTTTTGCCTCTTCGAAGTTATTCGAGTGTAAACCAGGCTAGAGCTAAAGTGTGCCAGCCTGAGTTGAGCAGCCCACTTCAGGTCATGCCACTCAGTGGATGGGAGTGGGATTAAAAGGTCTCACTTTGGACCAGGGGTGGCGCTGATCAGGGGCATCATCCTTTGATCTAACATATTTTCCCCACACCTAACTTAAGATGAAGGTTTTCTGATTATAAAATCAAGCCCATATGGGCTCCACACCTAGTGAGAAATGAGACCTTTTAGTCCTCTTCTGCTTATTCATTTCAATGTATCAAAGTGTGGCCCAGGCAACTTCTTAGTTCGATCCTATGATGCTATCAGCAAATTAATTGATATAGGCTAAAGCCTAAAGGCTTACCTTTGCTTTTTCTAACTCATTCACAGCACATGCCTACTTATTTATAGTAGGCAATATCCCAATCTCTCTCTAATTGGAGTGAGATACCTAGGTGTATAAATCCAGCATTATATATGGCTAAGATTGAAATGAAACTTTCGCCAATTTTGATACAGGCAAACAAAAGCGATGTGATTACATTAACAGCTTAATCATTTGCATTAAAATACATGGGAATCGAATAAACATGGTGGTTGAAAATTAAAATGAAGATTAAAGGTGAGTTTTCAAAAACGAACATCTAATCACTTCTTTTTAGAGAAATAGAGTCAAAGGAAGATGCCGTTTCATGCTCGTTTTTTGAAATTCACCTTCTGTCATTCAATTTTACCACCTTCCTTGTTTATTTAATTCTTTTAAGTACTTTAATCCAAACACAAAGAGGGCCTGAATCAAGCAAAAGCAGCCCCACTTGTCAAAAAATAATTCCCCAGCCGACTTCACGTAAGATCCCACATCGCCCATGGGGCTGCCCGGAGACTTGGCTATAAGTCAGGACCCCTTCCTATTACAGCATGAGGCCTTTTGGAATGCCCGCGGGCCAGTCCAGAAACAAAATCGTGAGGGTCAAAGGCCCAAAGCGGACATTTTCAAGCACACACTTCAGTAGAAAACTTGGTCTGCCCTCAACGAAAAGCAGCGCCCCAATGAATCGTTTCTCCTTTGGGTATATAATATGATGTCTATGATGGTACTGGCACCTGAGTTTTGTTCAAAAGTTATGGACTATGGCCTATCTCCCTTTCTTCCTTGGCAACCAAGGGTTTAGGAGATTCTGGTTCCCGTGTGGGGTCCACCCTTTTTGGATACATTCTAGCTAGGGCCACTTTAGTTAGTTAGGAAGCATGGTCCCACTATTCAGAGTCTTTCAAAGCATTTTCTTCTGATCTGACTAGAAAGAAGCATTTTTTACTCATTTGTATTGTCTGTACACATTGATGAACTCTATATTTTTACTTAAAAAAATTGAAGAAAAATGGAAGAAAGCGAATGTAGTTAATAATGTGATGAACATAAAGATCATGTTTGTGTAAGTGAGGATTCCAGATGTTAGTTTCTCACTCCACTTTTTCATAAACCCGCTGAAGTAAAAAAAAAAAATCATATTATTTTTCTACTTTCACTCCATCTTTACTGCTCCTTTTAACAAATTGTTCCAAGCAATTGAATCCTTGGTAAATCTAACACTTGCACATTCCATGAGTGATTAAAAATGAAGTAGCCAAGAATAACCATCAAACAGTCTTTAGGGAAACATCCAGCCATCACCTAGTAATTCAAATGCTAGAAAACTTGAGAGACGTTTACCAAGGTAGAAACCTCCTTTTTCGTTTGAGCACAAAATGAAAATCTACATAGCAACCCGAGAACAACACCACACCAAGCAGGACAACCCAAACAAAACCAACAAAAACAAATAAGATCGAATTTTGTATAATGTCAGTAAAAGTGTTTTGAAAGATTGTAAAAGGGTTAGATTCTTGAACAGTGGTCCTAAGCATATGTATTGGCAGTGCAATTTAGTTAAATGCAGTGTGGAAGCTTCTAGATCTGTTTTAAATTACATGCATATAAAATACACAAGGGCAACGACTTATCATTCATTGACTTGCAACTGACAGAAGAGGGAGACATGAAAAAGAGAAAAAGCAGAAACTTCCTCCCTTCTTGGCCTTCAAGTAGGTTCTTCCTCTATATACCCAAAAAACAAGAAGAAAAGAGTAGGATCTTTCTAAGCACGGATCAACCAGTGGGGCCCAACATAGAGATACAAATTAATAAAAATTACCACTTTCTTGTTTAATTGTTTTTTCAATTGAAGTTGGACCCATCATCAGATTGATCACGAGAGACCATATTATTAAAATATAAAAAGCAAAAAAGAACAAAATCATTATTGCCTCCTATCGGAGTTTTATCTTTTACAAACAATTCACCCATCTCTATTTTGTATCATAGACCAACAAACCCATTAGTGAGGCCCAGCTTTTTGTAAATCTAAACCACTTACACACCCTATTTCATATTGTATAGATTATAACTAAATCATCAAGTTCACTTGCAGTAGGGCCTACCAAGATTGATCGCATGTTTGTAAACATGATGAACTCCATTTTATTTTCTTAGGAAATTGAGAATCAAAATAAGATGGGAAATGAATATCTTGCCATCACCGTAGTAAGTTAAATCATACGAAAGTTAAAGGCCCCAGCTACATCCTACCTACCTTATATCCTTCACCTCTTAACTCTCTAATAATCCTTTGGTGCAGCTCAATTGACCATGAATTCCAATGTCTTTCATGAAAACAAACTTGCCACAAGTGTTAGAACTGTATTTTCTTGATTTTGGAAAAATCATCTCCCACAAAGGCAAAAACCTACTTTTCCGCACCAGCAGAGGGATGGATATCCACGTAGCACAAAACTTAGCAATACATAAACCTAAAATCTTCACCTACAAGCAGACCACATAATGTACTAATTCATTCAGATCATGGGCCCAAATGGATATATTTTGATCATTGGGATAGGATGGATGGAAAGGTCTCTTTACAAATAAGGATCATGCAAAAATCATTCCAATCGGATAATTGCAGCCCTTGATTTAATATTAATAACCTTAAGAGTGTAATGGTCATTTAACTATAGATATCTTTTGAGATTCAATTCAACATCAAGTAACCGATTCAATGAGAAGAAAATTAAGCACGATGCCTGAACATGGGGGTATAAGAGTGAGAAAGGAGCTGCCATGATCAAATATGGGCCTAAGTGGACCCCTTAGTTCTGGACTATACATGCAAACTTCCCGTGGAAGAAAATTCTCCTGCACAAACATGCTCAAGACAAATTCAACTGTTGTACTCAACATTAACTTGAGCAAGATGTTGCATAATGTCATTAAAGGGGAGTTAGATACTGGAAAAGGGTTAGATTAGGCCCCACCCATAAGTTTAAAATAGTAAAATGTAGTGACAAAACTTCTAGTTACATGCATATAATACGAGTGGAAGAACTCATCATGGACTTACTTGCAACTATAGGAGAATCTGTTGATCTTATAAAGAGCAATAAAGAGAAAATGCAGAGTCTTACTCTCTTCTTGGTCTTCAAGAAAGGGCTTTTTAAGCATGGATCAATCAGTACAGCCCACTTTAGAAATACAAATTACTGTTTCATTAGTGCTTTCAGTTGGAGTAGTAGGACCCACCATCTGATTCCAACATGATAAATTTCCATGCTCCCCCTCTTGCTTACTACCAGTCTACCACATCACTCCTCTCTCCCACGGTACTCTCTCTCTCTCTCTCTCTCTCTCTCTCTCTCTCTCTCTCTCTCTCTCTCTCTCTCTCTCTCTCTCTCTCTCTCTCTCTCTCGGTAAGCTTTCTGATATCTTTGGTGCTTTCTGTTAGGAATTTCTAGTCTCTCAATTTTTTTTTTCTTTTTTTTAGTATCTCTGTTCTTGATGGAACATGAATTATTATGAAAATTAGTATTTGCAACACTAGAGATTATTAAGTCCACTGAAATTGAGTACTGGTTAAATGGTGCTGTTTTTTATTGATAAAGGAAATGCCTTCTGAAAATTACATAATTGGAAGGAGGAGAGAATAAGGAGAAGCCATAAAATATTACAATGGTCAGGTTTTCT
This sequence comes from Cinnamomum chago, assembly GCA_038049695.1. Lineage (NCBI taxonomy): Eukaryota > Viridiplantae > Streptophyta > Magnoliopsida > Laurales > Lauraceae > Cinnamomum > Cinnamomum chago. Next base: position 24,625,524 of record CP142453.1, on the reverse strand, counting down.
GTGTTCTCATTTTGTTGGAAAGCAGAGTGACAAGTTGTTGATCTTCTTGGTTGATGTATCTCTTGATGTTAATATCAGTACAAATACAATTCTTATAGCATTATGTTGTTAAAATTAACATATGTTCCAGTCAGGACTATGGCTCTAAAAATACTGCTGAAATCAAGCCGTTTTGGTAATGACCAATACATATTTGATATGTATTTAATATGTACCTGAACTCCATTCACAATACCTTTGTGTTCTATTTCATTGTTTTGTTTGCATCTAACACTCTAAAAGCAATTAAACGAAATCAAAATTTTGCATTTTTTATTTTTTTCCCAGAATTCTGTTTATTCTTTTAGTCTTGGAAGAATGTTTTCCTGCTTGGATGATAATTAGTTGAATTGTGAATGGAATGCTTTATATATTTACTCACCATGCAAAGATTATTGTCTTCAAAGGCATGCTTCCCTACGTTACTTTTGTAACAGATTTTGTATTCCACAATAGAGTTACTAGAATGAAGGAGCAGTTTACAGTGAAGCAAGCTTTTGCTCTTCAGTGCCTCAATAAGCACTGATGGTGTAGCCTTTTTTTCAGAGTCATCTGTCATTTTCGAAACTTTCTGTTGATTATTTTCATATGATTTTTCCCCAGAGGGAATAAATCTGTGTGTTTCTCCCATTTCTGCTTATATAGCCAAAGTTCACTATATATCTGAACGCTTTTGTTATCCTATATTGATTTGGGGAAATGTTACTTGCCACTGCAGCTTAAATTCACACTGAAAATATGACAAGTTCGACTATTAGGCTTTCCGGTTTTGGTCGTGCTGTTTCTAAGAAAGAGGTCAAGAAGTTTCTTGAGGATATTACTGGCGAGGATACTGTTAATGAAATTAAGCCTAGACCACCCAAGAACACAGTGCCAAAGTCAAGAGCTTCTGCCATCGTGCAATTTACTGCAACTAAGTTTGCTGAATATATATCATCTCAGGCCGAACAACGTCTTCTATGGTATGAGGGTTCTTATCTCACAGTTAGACGAGAAAAGCCCCATATCATACAGAAGCCACAGTCCACAAATTTTAAGTTGCAAAAAGCAGTTCTGCATGTTGGCTGTATGGTTTCCGCTGAGAGGTTCTCTAGTCTATGGAGTGTGGCAGATGTTCGAGTCAGCTTTGAATTCAGATGGCAAAAACTGCAGATCCTTTTAACTTATAATGGTCTCGAATATAAGCTTGAGCTTTTTGACCAAAACATTTGGCAAATTCAGTTACATCACCAATCTGGTCAGGAGAAAAAGTTTCTTCTTATTCAGGTTTGCCATTTGTTACTAAAAACTAGTTTTATGAATTTCATTTCCTTCATCTGTACTTCCTTTTAATCTATATGCTGAGAGAAAGCAGCCTATGTGATTAGCCTGTTATAACCCCACTTGTAGCGAAAAAGGTTTTACACTGTTGGAAAACTGCCATCTAAACTTGGATTTGCTAGTTTTTTAGTTGTACCACTTCTGTTATATAGGTTGGACATATTGAAGTCCCATGGCTTCAATATTAAATTAGAAGTTCCTCTCCAACAAACTGTTGACCCTCCTTTTTAATTAAAAAAAAAAAAAAACCTTATTGTTGTTCGAGTCTTTTTTACTCAAGAAACACATATATGCTTTTGAGGTTGAGTTGACCAATCGCTAGGCGCAACATACAATAATCAGATACCACTAGAGTATCCTCCGAAACATTAAAATGTTAGTGCTGTTCTTATTTTTGGAGAGTGAGTTGCCCTTGACTTTCCACTTGAAATCTTTAATGCTTCCCTAACTCTAGTTTTGCAGTCCTCAAGCAAAGGACCTCCTACATTATGTATGAATTCTGAATCATCTCATCTTTAAATTATGCCATCTTCAAATGCAATTAGAAACAAATCCATTGTGGAATATTTGAAAAAACCGTTTTCAAAGTCGTTTCTTCATGACCAAACTTGTCTCTGACAGTATGCTTTGGCTGATTGCTTAGGTCCATAGATGACCTCTTATAACCTACGAACTGAACCTTTGTATTTTTTAAAGGGACGCACATTTTAGAAGTGTAGGAAGGTAGTTCTTTATGTCAGGTTCTTTTCTTTTAGAAGGGAATGGATAACTTTATTAAAGCGAGAAGACAAAACAAGGATCACCAAGAAAATCAAAGGGTATAAGAGACCTATACCCTACAAGACAATTACATTAAAAACACCTCCCAAGGAGAAGATATATCAACCTTTATTTCAAGTTCATCGTCAAAGAATATCCATCTACCTGTGGTTAATTTCATGAGTTCTACTTTTTCACTCATCCTTGTGGAGGACTCTATTCTCCATTACTCAATCTTGTCACTTTCGGGTTCTTCATTTCATTATTGGCTTTAGAATTAGTGATGATGATATTGTGTCGAAAAGATTCTTGCAATTAATATCCAACACCTGCCCTGTATCATGGGTTTTTTTTTGCTATAAAATTTCAAATGATGATGGTTCACATGATTTCTCGATTTTAAGGTGAGAGCTGCCCCTCGGATATATAAGAAGGATGCTCCAGAAGATCGCTGGGTTAGAACAGTTGATTTCACTACTCCACAATGTTCCATTGGACAATCTTCTGCCTTGTGTTTGGAGGTTCCTTACAGCTGCGACCTTCCAGATCTTCGCAAAAACTTCATTCACTTCAAAGAGAATGAAGGGCAGTTCATTTTGGTTGAAGGTTCTTCTTACTGTGACAAGTTGGATCTAGTCCCAATTGTCACGCCTGTCCAGAGTATTCAACTTCCATATAATGTACTCTTCAAGATAAACAGTCTGGTCCAGAATGGGATCATCATCGGGCCCACAATCGATGATGAGTTTTTCAGTCTTCTCAATCCTTACTCCACAAAAAATCAGTACATTGATCATGCCTTGGAGGCTCTTGCTAATCTTAAAGATACCTGCTTTGAACCCGCAAGATGGCTTCGGGAGCAGTTCAGAAAATTCGAAATGTCAGGACGCCTTCCTAAATTGCCAGCTGTTTCATTGGATCCTGGTTTGGTCTACATTCACAGGGTTCAAGTGACCCCCACAAGAGTATACTTTTGTGGTCCTGAAGTGAATTCTTCGAATCGTGTGTTACGCCATTTCTCTAATGATCTGGAGAATTTTATTCGAGTTTCATTTGTTGATGAGGACTGGAATAAGATCCAGTCAAAGGATCTTATACGACGAACAGTTCCTGGAGGTGGTGAAAGGCATACAAGTGTCTATGAGAGGATACTTTCTACTTTAAGAAATGGCATTGTTATTGGTGATAAGAAGTTTGAGTTTCTAGCATACTCATCAAGTCAATTAAAAGAAAATTCTGCATGGATGTTCGCTGCAAGAAGCGGGCTTACAGCAGCAGACATAAGAAAATGGATGGGTGATTTCAGAAAAATAAGAAATGTGGCGAAGTATGCAGCAAGACTGGGTCAGTCTTTTGGTTCATCACAAGAAACATTGACTGTTATGAAAAATGAGATCGAGGACATTCCTGATATAAAGACGGAAGACAAAAAGTATAATTTTTCAGATGGAATTGGAAAGATTTCAGCTGCCTTTGCAGAAAGGGTAGCATCTTTATGTGGCTTAAGTTCGACCCCCTCGGCCTTCCAAATCAGGTACGCTGGCTACAAAGGTGTAGTAGCTTGTGACCCAAAGTCAAGTTATAAACTATCCTTAAGAAAAGAGAGCATGTGCAAGTATGAGTCAGAAAACACGAAGCTCGATGTTTTGGCATGGAGCAAATATCAACCATGTTTCCTCAATCGCCAAGTTATTACTCTCTTGTCAACTCTTGGGGTTAAAGATCGTGTATTTCAGATGAAGCAACAGCATGATGTACATCAATTGGACGAGATTTTAACAGATCCTGGAAAGGCACATGAGGCACTTGAGGTGATGTCACCTGGTGAGAACAGCAGAGTTCTCAGAGAGATGCTAAGGTGTGGTTATAAGCCTGATGTTGAACCATACCTTTCTCTGATGCTGCAAAATTTGCGTGCGTCCAAGTTGTGGGAACTGAGGACGAAAACAAGGATCTTAATTCCAAAAGCAAGAGTGATGATGGGTTGCCTTGATGAAACTGGGACTTTGGAGTATGGGCAAGTATTTGTGAATATATCGCGTGTTGGGCGTAAACGGTTTTATGATGATGGCCTTGATGCAGTTGGTGGAATTGAATTGGACAGTTCTTTTGTATTGGTTGGTAAAGTTTTTGTTGCCAAAAACCCATGTCTATACCCTGGTGATCTTCGTGTGTTGTTCGCAGTCGATGTTCCAGCATTGCATCATATGGTTGATTGCGTTGTTTTCCCACAGAAAGGAAAAAGGTAATTTATTCTTATGACACATCATCATCATCATTTCCTCAAACCAATTTCCAACAATGCATACATCCTAGGCATAATTTAAATAAAACATCATCAAATGCTTTCGATTATTGTTCAAATTTCTTAACCAGACCAATTTAAACTGATTTCTGCTTATGTGACCTGTCCACAAGTACATACTAATTTTGATACATCCAGTTACACCCCATAACTATCAACTATATGAGGTGTGGTCTGAACTGATATGGTTGCAATCTTTCTTTTGTTCTTTTGCTTAACTGCATTGGTAATGCCACACAAATTAAGAACACACTTTTATCATCATCATCATCATCAAATTTCTCTTGAATGAGTGTTAGCTCAACTGTTGTTTTAGGCCGCATCCCAATGAATGCTCGGGGAGCGACTTAGACGGGGATTTATATGTCGTGAGCTGGGACCCTTTGCTTATTCCTCCCCGCCAAATCCCACCTCTGGATTATACGCCTGTGCCTACTGTGACGCTGGATCGTGATGTTGAAATTGAGGTACTACCACAACTTTTTTTCCAACCTAGTTCACAATTCATTTCTTCATTCATATGCTATTGATTTCATGGAATGAACCCTAATGATTGGTTGAACAGAATAGAATGTATTGCATATTGCATTGGTGTTGGTATAGTTTTGTGATGAACAAAGTGTCTTTATTAGATAGATAAATTAGTTTGAACCAATACCATCTTCCCAACTTGTCATATCTCTGCACTTGTTTGTGGCTACTTGAAGTATCAACATATGTTGGAGCAGACCAACTTTCTTTCCACATCAGTCATGATTCAGCTTTTGCATAGTTAACATGTTGACTAGTATCTGTTTCCTTTTTTTCTTTCTTTCGTCTTTCTTTTTGTTCTTGTCACTGACCAGTATCTGTTTCTGCTCAGCTGGACTACTACAGTATGTAGAAATTATTGGTTGTGGATGGATATATATTTGATACGATGATTGAACTGTGCACAATAGTACATTTGCATATGAATACATAAATACAACTCCCTTCTATTAGAAACTCTAAATCTACCCATAATGACTTAGAGTTGAAATGTTGAGGCTGGTAACAGTAGCAGGTATGCGTAAATATCTGAAGCAGAGAGACAATAAACCTCAACTTTGCATAAGAGAGTTTCACATCTTTTAGTAAGAGAATACTCATAGTTACGCAAACAACAGACATGGTTTTTCCATGTGTTCACTAGGGTTCTCCACATCATTAATTTGTCACTTTTATTAACAAATCAAAAGCCACCTCTCAGATATTCTTGTTGCTCGAACTTTTTTTGTTAGCTGAGGAAATGGGACTTTCTAATTAGAAACCATTGCAGACTGGTGTTGGCCCCATGATGATAGGCAACCAAAACATTGCCCACTGAAAACACCCTTAAGGAGAGCTACATACAAGATTTCACATGCATGGAGTCTTGAGACAACTCTGTCATTTTCAAGTATAAAAACTTCGGAAACCATTCCTTGAATAAGCATTATATCTTATCCGCCCATTAAAGGTTCAATGCCCCCAATAATTTATTGCAAATCTGCATTTCTTGTCTGCGCATATGGACTCATTCAATAAAAAGTCGAGGCACTTTGTTTTTTCTATGAATATAGAGCTGAGTAATCTGACTGGTCCCCATTGGTGATGCAGGAAGTGATGGAACACTTTGCCAACTACATGGTCAATGACAGTGTAGGAGTCATTTCAAATGCCCACCTTGTTTGGTCTGACAAGGAGCCGCTCATGGCGGAAAGCGACCCCTGCAAGGAGCTTGCAATGCTATCCTCTATTGCTGTTGACTACGCAAAATCCGGAGTGCCTGCCGAGTTCCCACCGCATCTACATGTCAAGGAATATCCGGACTTCATGGAGAAGCCTAACGGACAGCCCTATAAATCGAAAAGAGTGATTGGAAAGCTCTTCAGGGAAATAAAAAACATTGCAATCCCCACAGGCCATGTACAGTCATTCACCAAGGAGGACGCTAGGAAAACTTACGACCCGGACATGGAAGTTGAAGGGTTTGTGAATTACATCGAAGATGCTAGTTGGTATAAAGAGCAGTATGGTATCAAGCTGTGCAATTTGATGGATCATTATGGGATAAAAACTGAGGCAGAAATAGTCAGTGGAAATTTACTGCAGATGACAAAATTTTATACAAAGAAAAAGGATGGAGATACTATTGCACTGGCCATGAAGACTTTGACAAAGGAGGTAAGAACATGGTTTTATGAGAAGGGAAGCACGACAGATGATGATGTAGCTGATGATGTCTATGCCAAGGCATCTGCATGGTACCATGTGACATATCACCCTGATTACTTCAATGAGGAGACGAATGGGACACGCTTTTTTAGTTTTCCTTGGTGTGTGCATGAAACATTGATGCACATCAAGAAGAAGAAGAAGAAGAAGCTGGAACTGACAGGGGAAGCAGAATAGATGCTGCCATTACAGCAGAGCCTCAGGCAGAGTCTGAGGCTTTGTCATGTTCGCTATATATATTTTTTACTATCTTGATTGAACACACGCATTCACTGCGGAAACTTATGATGGTTGTGTAATGTCTAAATGTTGTAATGTTTTTAGTGCTTTGTCTCTAGATGGATATTGATATTATCTTGTAATGAAAATGATTTCCTCTGGTGTGACTAAAAACAAAATGTTGTATATTGGGGCTTCAGGTAAACCTGATTTTCTGGAATATGTGCATTTTTCTTTGTGTGTATTCATTCTTATGGTAGTAGACATAGCTGAGGGCATATTTTGGGTACACTTGTAGCCTCTAAGCAGAAGGTTAAAATTTACTCTCCAAAAGTGTATTTCCAAAGTCTCAAATTTGGAATACTTGAGGCAAGGCAAGAACAAGATAAAGATTTATACACTGTCTAAAAGGCATTTACATCTGCAAAGGATGGAACGCTGCAAAAAAAAAAGTAGCCAATAACAACTGCTGTTGTTACAACACTAGACTAATTTACATTTTTACTGATAGAAGAATGAAGATATTATATTCATCAACTTCACATACAAGACTAGAACAAAAAGAAGCAGATCCATCCAGAGTCCAGAGTAAATATACCTCCCTCACATCTTGTAGCTAAGCTCACCATGACCAGACACAGCACCAATAATCATTTCAAACATGTCTTCTTCACCTGATCTATCAATTCATATTTCTCTTTCTTTCTCTCTCCTCCATGATTGAAAGGAGGCGTTCTTCCCCAACCCCCTTTCTTGCACGTGCCATTACACAGTTTTCAAAGTATTCAACTAGGTTTTCAAAGTGGCCGAACCTGAACTTCATATCCGGGCCAGCCCGCTTTAGTCCGGGATTGGATATGTCATTTCAGCCTGTTTAATAGTTGGGCCGGGTTTGTATTTAGTGAAATGAAAGCCCAAATTCTGACCCAGTCCGGTCCGTATAAGGAGTGTATGTAATTTAATTTAATTAGGTCAAAAATTTGCGAGAACTCCCATAAAATTAATCAAAAGCACGGTTCAGCTTAGCTTGGTTGACTAAATAGGCAGACTCGAACCAGACTTTATCTCCTAAAATTCAATAAATTTCATCATTTAATTCAAATAATCAATTAAATAAATATTTTAAATTCAGGCCGGTTCCTTACCAGGAAAATGTCCAATAATTGATGTGTAAGGTAAGGTCTTCCATTAAATGGTTGGTTTGGGTCATGGGATTAACCAACCTCGGTGCAGATCATGTGTCCACTGAACCATCTTTTTCTTGCATAGTGCCAAACCCCACCCCACTGGTAAAATCTACAAATTAATTTTTTTTTTTTTTTAAATTTGCCCATTCCCCTAATATTTTTTTTACACCCCCCTATACAGAAAGTAAAATCATGTATTTTAAAACTTTTATCAATTCAATGGTGGGTCATGTATGGATTGGATAAATCATAACCGATTATAAGTGCATGTGTTAATTGTCGTCATAATCAATTTAAACTTAAAGAAATGAGCCATGTAATGATGAAAAAAATAAATTTATGTAGGGTTGTTTTCTCCGGCCCACTAAGTTTGTTAATGTTACATGCTTTATAAAAAAGAATTTAGTCCAAACTTTTGAAATTATGCATATAAGGATAAAAGGAATGGACAAAAGTGTCATTTTACACTAAAAACCGGTGGTGGTTGGAAAACTATTGATTTTGGGGACACGGAATGTATTAAAATAAAAATATAGGGGCATATTTGTAAATATTAAAACCTCAGGGGTCTATTTGCAAATCCTACAAACCTTCTCTATAATCAAATCAAGGTCCTAAAATCTTTACTCTTTACTTGATCTTTCCCTAAAAAATCTCAGCTATCTAAAATTTGTCTAATGAGTTCCCATCTTTATTATGAATTATATATTAATATTCATTTATAATTTTTTTAAATATTTAGAAATATTTCTAATTAGAAATTTTAATGACTTTTTAATTATGGCCTGCGTTGGGAGAAGGCCTATTGCACTAGTGTCAAAGAAAACTAAGCTAGAAAGCGATACTATCTGTCACGTGACTAGGAGATGGTGATGTTAGCGGCTTTACTATGTCTTTAAACCAAACATGGTGCCTGATTGGAAGTGCTTGAGTTCGAATCCTTTGTATAAGTTTTTCTTTTAAGCTCCATCTAGTAATTGATTACGGTTAATTAAATTTATTTACACACATAAAAATAATAAAATAATAATCATCATCATCTCAAAGCTTGGTCCAGTTATGTTGGGTCCACCATCTCAAACCCTTTGTCCTAATTATGCCATGTCGGCCAGCTATATAAATTTTATTTCAATTTAGGGACTTTAGTTTTTTCCCTCTTTCTGGTACCCTAGCTGGTGGGACTGGGATCCAAGAGAATAAGATGTGTTATCTGTAAAAAAACCACTAGGTTCTATTGATATGCACTTAAACAATAGAAAAACATATAACAAAGGTGGATAAGATTAGATTGATTTCCAAACCATGTATTCTCCGTGTACGAGCACCTGACCAGGCTAAATTCTGTCCCATTGATTTCTGTCAGATTATTAACATACAAAGATATGATTAAAATACACAAAAAAGAAAAGAGAATGAAATTTTATGTTTAACACTTAATCAACGCGACAGTCAGCCCAACTACAATTGGATAAAATGTATTATATCAAATCATATGGATCTAATACATCATTAAAAAAAAAAAAAGGCCCCACATTATGCTATTACTTCCTCTCTTCACTGCCAATTTGGATGGATGCCACAAGGCAAATAAAAAACAAGATCCGGACTCTATTATGAAACATGACTCATGATCCTCAAAATCAAAAACATTGATTCCACTAATTAAGGTCATATGGGCAGCGGGGGATTTTCCTCTGCTTTAAAATGAAGAAAAAGACTCATGTTATGTTTGGGAGGAAGAATTACTTATCTTATAAATTCAGCTATCATTCGGGTGACCCTGAATTGGGTTTGTTTTTTCAGAAATAGCCGATAACCATCATCACCCATTAGACAATTTCAATTCTAATAAATTCATATCAAATTTAGATGCCTTCTGAATTGGGTTTGTTTTGGACAATGAAACCAACAACTATCATATCCCACACGACAACAATTCAATTTACAACAAATTCATGTACAATTTGCATTGTCCTCTAAATTCGGTTTCTTTTAAATATCAAAACCAATGATTATCATCTCTCATGAGACAGTTTCGAATTTTAGTAAAACTTTGTTTTCATATGGATACCTTCTACATTGGATTTGTCCAAAACATCCAAATCGAACATCATCGCTTCTCATCCGAATCTAGGGCAGTGTCCTTTCCTGCAAAAAAATATCCAATTTCCGCCATAGAATGCAAGCATAGATCGAGAGAAGCCCGGTATTTCTTTGTCATCCAATCCCATGTCAACGTCTAATGTAGATTAGGAGAACTTCTCATTTGACATAAAATAGCCAAATTTGCATCAATGTTGACCCTCGTTGTAGGTTAGAGGTTCTACTTAGAGAACATAATAGCCTAACATGTGTTGACGTTGACCCTGGGCTGAAACAGAATATAAAAACTAAGGTCGATATCGACCCTAAAAGAAAGCAAGTAAAAAAAGGGTTTTCTTGGCTGGAAGACCACTTTTGGTTGGAGGAAAACCAAAATGTTCATTTTGGTTTAGGTGGATCTAAAGTGATTTTTTTGGTAAAATCCTCTACATTATTTTTGCAATTTGTTACACTCATTTTTTGCCTCTTCGAAGTTATTCGACTGTAAACCAGGCTAGAACTAAAGTGTGCCAGCCTGAGTTGAGCAGCCCACTTCAGGTCATGCCAATCAGTGGATGGGAGTGGGATGAAAAGGTCTCACCTTGGACCAGGGGTGGCGCTGATGAGGGGCAACATCCTTTGATCTAACATATTTTCCCCACACCTAACTTAAGATGAAGGTTTCTGATTATAAAATCATGCCCATATGGGCTCCACACCTAGTGAGAGATGAGACCTTTTAGTCCTCTTCTGGTTATTCATTTACATGTATCAAAGTGGCCCAGGCAACTTCTTAGTTCCATCCTAGGATGCTATCAGCAAATGAATTGATATAGGCTAAAAGCCAAAAGGCTTACCTTTGCTTTTTCTAACTCATTCACAGCACATGCCTACCTATTTATATTAGGCAATATCCCAATCTCTCTCTAATTGGAGTCAGATACCTAGGTGTATAAATCCAGCATTATATATGGCTAAGATTGAAATGAAACTTTATTTTGATACAGGCAAACAAAAGCGATGTGCTTACAATAAGGGCTTGTTCATTTGTATTAGAATACATGGGAATTGAATAAACATTGTGGTTAAAAATAAAAACGAAGATTAGAGGTGAGTTTTCAAAAATGAACGTCTAATAACTTTTTTTTAGCTAAATAGAGTATGAGGAAGATGCCATTTGATGCTCGATTTTTGGAAATTAAACTTTTCTCTTCATTTTTTGTCACGACCCGGGCCCAAATTACGATAATCCCGAGCCGTGGGCCCATACTTACTCCGGTAAACTCCGAATTAACCGAAGTTAAAAACGGAATCCACAAGGGATATCATTCTCAACAAACCTGTTAAATACACAATTTTGTGGAAATTTATATTTGATAATATCAATTTACGATTTACATGTATACAAAATAAAGTCCTTATACATGTATCACTTCCATCATTGTTTATCAATCGGTGCATATCCAACGCACCATACATTAACAATTAATTACATCTCATAAATGAATGTACAAAATAGCATTTCAAACATTTCTCAAAATATTAGGGTTCTTTCTCGCGCTCGGATGCCCATATAAAATGGCATCCCGCCCGTTCCATTCGATCAATCCTCCTGGAGGAACCGGAGCGGTTTCCTCCGCTGGCGCTGCTGCACCGGTAGGGGCAATCGGACCTGTAATGCCATCAATAATACTAATGAACACGACGGTTCAACAATGTATAAACAGATCTGGTAATACCACATGTTCATACATATATTAAACTCATTTCATCTATTTAATAACAATTCCAATTCTAATAAGTCCAGATAATTTCTACAATGACAATGTACGGGATGGTCAGTACCATAACTTTCATTCATTCGTTTCATTTCATTACCATCTTCCCTCAAAGGAAGGATTCATTTAATTTACCATTTTCCCTCAAAGGAAGGATTCATCTTCCAAACGGAAGGCATCAATCAATACCCATAGATATGATCGGAATATGTGACTTACTAGTGTCCTGGCCAGGGACAACTAGCATCACCACGGAGCTCCGGAACGCCCCAAATCCATCTGCTGCAGCAGGATTAGTCATTATTTTATTTATTAATTCATTGAACTCATTTAGAGTTCTAGTAAAGTAGCTAGGTAATGCCAGACCTAAGGGTTAATGTCTTTCTAATGATCAATTTAATTCATTTCAATAATTCTCTTCCTAACAAGAGAAGAGAATTACGGTAGTACCAATCTCACTAGATCGGGACCCAACAATGTGAAATACGATATAATGAGAGATCTTACTACTCATTTATAGTTCTACTCAATTCTGTCTCAATCTAAACCAACCATCTGGGTGTAACCATTGGTTTCCAAATGCACGTGTTATTCTCGAGGGACATCACATTTATATTTAATGTGTGCATTGCATAGTCCCCATAATTATCACCCATGGGGGTTTAGTCTCAAAACCAATTTAAAGAGTACTCATACTTACAAGTAGTACTCCAAGTTTATGGGAAAATCCAAAATCTGCGGTCCGATCGATTGGCTAAATTTTCGCTTACAGTCAATGTTCGTACCTGCATCAGGTTTCGCTCGAGCGAGTAAAGTTCGCTCGAGCGGACACCTCACAGAACGTTAGTCGCTCGAGCGCACCCCATGTTCGCTCGAGCGAACTGTCTAAAACTATTTCGCTCTGTCACAGAACCTTGGTCGCTCGAGCGACTCCCTGTTCGCTTAAGCGAACTGTCCAGAGTTGCAACTCGAAAATCTGATACATTCTCTCTTCTTCTTCACCCCATTCTCCATTATTCATCCACAACCTACAATAGTAATGGAACCTCCTGTTCCCTCCTCACATATCATCCATTTCCAAAGCAATACTTCTAATGATTCATTAATCATTCACAAAACCCATAAAAAATTCCACAAATCAATGGAAAATGCATAAATCCATGAAAACTACATGCATTTCTACAACAAGTAATGCTAATCACAAGAGTTGCTTATACTTGCCTCTCTTGAAGTCAATGAACTCAAAGCCCTCTTTTACTTAGCTTGGTTTGGGATTATAACCCCCAAATAAAACCCTAATCCCATGAAAACATGAAAATATACAACTCATAAGCTATTTGAGCTCGAAGTCCCTACAAAACAACAAATGGAACTTAGAATCCTAAGAGGAGACCAACTACTTACTTGTAGCCAAGATAACATATAGAATCAAGACAAATATAGCATCTAGTCTAATACAATATGGCACATTCACACGAGCTAGATACCGCGGGATATTATGCTGCGGCCCTCCCATACTGAACACAGTTGCGGCGAGGAATCTCACTAGTGTTGGGGAATGACTAGCCCCGCAAACAGTCACACTCAACAGTCTCACCACACTCATCACTCGGGGAGATTGGACTCGGTATCACACCGCCCGTCTAAAACATAGCTCATCATGATAGCTCACTCACACTCATAAATAGCTCCAACCAGTGATGATCAGTCCAATAGCTGAGCTTAAATCAACTGAGTGAATGTCTATGCCGACTCGGGAAAACTCTAAAGGTCTGTGTCTGTCTAGGCTTTGCCTTGCGTGAACAAAGTCCTAACGAAGTTTCTAAGAGATTCAGATACCAATTCAGTTCATGGATTACAATCCAAGCCCAAGTCCACTCGTTGGATTCATACCAAGGCCCATTAAACACATGGCCTGGTCTAAAACAGTCCAAACGAGGTAACATGTCTATTTCCAATAATAATCAGTCCATTCTCATCCAAAATGAGTTATAAGTCTAGTACAATCCACCTCTCCAATTCTAAGGGTATAACACATCCATACTTAGGCCATAAAAGGGCCCGCCTAGCCACAGACACGGGTCAGTGTTCACCCAATCACTTCACTAGGTCACCTCTAAGTAGTCCTAGGTTCAAGTCATCCATTTCCATTTAATTAACATTTATAACCTATAGTAAGGACATAAGAGTGACAGTGATAAGATAAGTGAAGTATGAACTTCAAATATGAGAATCAATAGGGAAATATCAATAATTCAACATAGGTAACGGACCACATTCAGGTCCAAGTCCATCTCAGATAATTTGATCTCTAAATGGAATCTCAGATGCCAAAGAATACTGTGTTTGATCCAAATAAAGGGATTTCAAGCTATCTTTCAAGCTCCAACACTTCAAAAATGGGGAAAAAGACTTGAGGAAGAAGATGGAGGTGGAGCCTTCACTCTCCAAGCCACACAAACCACTCCTAATCTCACCCTTGATGAAGAGGAATGGAAAGGAAAAAAAGGAGAGGAGAATGGTGCCTAGGGTTTGGTTGGAATGAGGAAGGATTCATTCCATTCTAATATAAGACCTTTTTTCACAAAACCCACCTTTTAATAAGGCAAATTACATTTTAGGTCAAATGGAGTCATGTCTATTATGAAAGTTAACGTACTACTAGAGATATACGCGTTGGTATCAATGATTTCCGTATTTGAAGAAATACGTGAAAACTCGTATTTACGGAAAAATCCTTAGCCTAACATGTTTGAGTCTAAACTCATTAAATCAACATAATTCCATTCAAATCCATTCCATTATGCTAAATGCATCATTTGAGACTATCTTGTCTCCTTTTGGTCATTAACCTTGATTAACCCATTTATCCATGCTTAATTAGCAATAATCTCAGTTAATTAGCCTTAATCGTGATTAGTTTGGGTCGGGGTGTAACATTTTTAACCACCTTCCTTATGTTTTTAGTTCTTTTAAGGATTTTAATCCAAAAACAAAGAGGGCCTAAATCAAGCAAAAGCGGCCCCACTTGTAAAAGAATCATTCCCCAGCTGCCTTCAGTAGAGTTTCCTCTGAAAACTTGGTCTGCCCTCAAGGAAAAGCAGCACACCAATGAATCGTTTCTCCTTTGGGTAGAATCTAAAAGGCAATATAATATAATGTTTATGATGGTACTAGCACCGGTGAGTTTTGTTCAGGAGTTATGGACTATGGCCTATCTCCCTTTCTTCCTTGGCAATCAAGGGTTCAGGAGATTCTGGTTCCCGTGTGGGGTCCACCCTTTTTGGATACATTCTAGCTAGGGCCACTTTAGTTAGTTAGGAAGCATGGTCCCACTATTCAGGGTCTTTCCAAGCATTGTCTGACCTGACTATGGAATTTTTAGATGACCAGAAGCATGGTCCCACTATTCAAAGTCTTTCTAAGCATTTTCTTCTGATCTGACTAGAAAGAAGCATTTTGACTCATTTGTATTGTTTGTACACATTGATGTACTCTATATTTTTACTCAAAAAATTGAAGAAAAATGGAAGAAAGCGAATGTAGTTAATAATGTGATGAACATAAACATCATGTTTGTGTAAGTGAGGATTCCAGATGTTTGTGTAAGTGAGGATTCCAGGACCCTGTGGAATATGGTGTGATCTTCATGGAACATAGTTTTTCACTCCACTTTTTCATATAAACCCACTGAAGTAAAAATAAAAATCATGTTACTTTTCTACTTTCACTCCATCTTTACTGCTCCTTTTAACAAATTGTTCCATGCAATTGAATCCTTGGTAAATCTAACACTGGCACATTCCATGAGTGATTAAAAATGAAGTAGCCAAGTATAACCATCAAACAGTCTTCAGGGAAACATCCAGCAGGGAAACATCCAGCCATCACCTAGTAATTCAAATGTTAGAAAAGTTGAGGGATGTTTACTAAGGTAGAAACCTCCTTTTCGTTTGAGCACAAAATGAAAATCTACATAGCACAAAATTTGAACCCAAGAACAACACCACACCAAGCAGCACAACCCAAACAAAACCAACAAAAACAAATCAGAATTTTGTATAATGTCAGTAAAAGTGTTTGAAAGATTGTAAAAGGGTTAGACTCTTGAACAGTGGTCCTATGCATATGTATTGGCAGTGCAATTCAGTAAAATGCAGTGTGGAAGCTTCTAGATCTGTTTTAAATTACATGCATATAAAATACACAAGGGCAACGACTTATCATTGACTTGCAACTGACAGAAGAGGGAGACATGAAAAAGAGAAAAAGCAGAAACTTCCTCCCTTCTTGGCCTTCAAGTAGGTTCTTCCTCTATATACCCAAAAAGAAAAGAGAAAAGTAGGTTCTTTCGAAGCACGGATCAACCAATAGGGCCCACCATAGAGATACAAATTAATGAAAATTACCACTTTATTGTTTATTTGTTCTTTCAATTGAAGTTGGACCCATCATCAGATAGATCACGAGAGATCATATTATTAAAATATAAAAAGCAAAAAAGATCAAAATCATTGCCTCTTATCAAAGTTTTATCTTTTATAAACAATTCACCCATCTCTATTTTGTATCATAGACCAACAAACCCATTAGTGAGGCCCAGCTTTTAGTAAATCTAAACCACTTACACACCCTATCTCATATTGTATAGATTATAACTAAATCATCAAGTTCACTTGCAGTAGGGCCTACCAAGATTGATCGCATGTTTGTAAACATGAAGAACTCCATTTTATTTTCTTAGGAAATTGAGAATCAAAATAAGATGGGAAATGAATATCCTGCCATCACCGTAGTAAGTTAAATCATAGGAAAGTTAAAAGGCCCCATCTACATCCTACCTACCTTATATCCTTCACCCCTTAATTCTCTAATAATCCTTTGGTGCAGCTCAATTGACCATGAATTCCAATGTCTTTCATGAAAACAAACTTGCCACAAGTGTTAGAACTGTATTTTCTTGATTTTGGAAAAATCATCTCCCACAAAGGCAAAAACCTACTTTTCCGCACCAGCAGAGAGATGGATATCCACGTAGCACAAAACTTAGCAATACATAAACCTAAAATCTTCACCTACAAGCAGACCACATTATGTACTAATTCGTTCAGATCATGGGCCCGATTGGATATATTCTGATCATTGGGATAGGATGGATGGAAAGGTCTCTTTACAAATAAGGGTCATGCAAAAATCATCCCAATCGGATAATTGCAGCCCTTGATTTAATATTAATAACCTTAAGAGTTTAATGGTCGTTTAACTATAGATTTCTTTTGAGATTCAATTCAACATCAAGTAACCGATTCAATGAGAAGAAAATTAAGCATGATGCCTGAACATGGGGGTATAAGAGTGAGAAAGGAGCTGCCATGATCAAATATGGGCCTAAGTGGACCCCTTTGTTCTGGACTATACATGCAAACTTCTCGTGGAAGAAAATTCTCCTGCACAAACATGCTCAAGGCAAATTCAACTGTTGTACTCAACATTAACTTGAGTAAGAGGTTGCATAATGTCATTAAAGGGGAGTTAGATACTGGAAAAGGATTAGATTAGGCCCCACCCATAAGTTTAAAATAGTAAAATGTAGTGACAAAACTTCTAGTTACATGCATATAATACAAGTGGAAGAACTCATCATGGACTTACTTGCAACTATAGGAGAATCTGTTGATCTTATAAAGAGAATAAAGAGCAAATGCAGAGTCTAACTCTCTTCTTGGTCTTCAAGAAAGGGCTTTTTAAGCATGGATCAATCAGTACAGCCCACTTTAGAAATACAAATTACTGTTTCATTAGTGCTTTCAGTTGGAGTAGTAGGACCCACCATCTGATTCCAACATGAAACTCCCTATAAATTTCCATGCTCCCCCTCTTGCTTACTACCAGTCTACCACATCACTCTCTCTTACTCCATTCTCTCTCTCTCTCTCTCTCTCTCTCTCTCTCTCTCTCTCTCTCTCTCTCTCTCTCTCTCTCTCTCTCTCTCTCTCTCTCTCTCTCGGTGAGCTTTCTGCTATCTTTGGTGCTTTCTGTTAGGAATTTCTAGTCTCTTGATTTTTTTTTCTTTTTTTTAGTATCTCTGTTCTTGATGGAACATGAATTATTATGAAAATTAGTATTTGCAACACTAGAGATTATTAAGTTCACGGAAATTGAGTACTGGTTAAATGGTGCTGTTTTTATTGAAAAAGGAAATGCCTTCTAAAAATTACATAATTGGAAGGAGGAGAGAATAAGGAGAAGCCATAAAATATTACAATGGTCAGGTTTTCTGTGTTCTCATTTTGTTGGAAAGTAGAGTGACAAGTTCTTGATCTTCTTGGTTGATGTATCTCTTGATGTTAATATCAGTACAAATACAATTCTTATAGCATCATGTTGTTATAATTAATATATGTTCCAGTCAGGACCATGGCTCTAAAAATACTACTGAAATCAAGCCGTTTTGGTAATGACCAATACATATTTGATATGTATTTAATATGTACCTGAACTCCATTCACAATACCTTTGTGTTCTATTTCATCGTTTTGTTTGCATCTAACACTCTAAAAGCAATTAAACGAAATGAAAATTTTGCATTTTTTATTTTTTTTCCCGGAATTCTGTTTATTCTTTTACTCTTGGAAGAATGTTTTCTTGCTTGGATGATAATTAGTTGAATTGTGTATGGAATGTTTTATATATTTACTCACCATGCAAAGATTATTGTCTTCAAAGGCATGCTTCCCTACCTTACTTTTGTAACAGATTTTGGATTCCACAATAGAGTTACTAGAATAAAGCAGCAGTTTACAGTGAAGCAAGCTTTTGCTCTTCAGTGCCTCAATAAGCACTGATGGTGTTGCCTTTTTTTCAGAGTCATCTGTCATTTTCGAAACTTTCTGTTGATTATTTTCATATGATTTTTCCCCAGAGGGAATAAATCTGTGTGTTTCTCCCATTTCTGCTTATATAGCCAAAGTTCACTATATATCTGAATGCTTTTGTTATCCTATATTGATTTGGGGAAATGTTACTTGCCACTGCAGCATAAATTCACACTGCAAATATGGCAAGTTCGACTATTAGGCTTTCCGGTTTTGGTCGTGCTGTTTCTAAGAAAGAGGTCAAGAAGTTTCTTGAGGATATTACTGGCGAGGATACTGTTATTGAAATTAAGCCTAGACCACCCAAGAACACAGTGCCAAATTCAAGAGCTTCTGCCGTCGTGCAATTTACTGCAACTAAGTTTGCTGAATATATATCATCTCAGGCCGAACAACGTCTTCTATGGTATGAGGGTTCTTATCTCACAGTTAGACGAGAAAAGCCCCATATCATACAGAAGCGTCGGTCCACAAATTCTACGTTGAAAAATGCAGTTCTGCATGTAGGCTGTATGGTTTCCGTTGAGAGGTTCTCTAGTCTATGGAATGTGGCAGATGTTCGAGTCAGCTTTGAATTCAGATGGCAAAAACTGCAGATCTTTTTATCTTATAATGGTCTCGAATATAAGCTTGAGCTTTTTGACCAAAACATTCGGCAAATTCAGTTACATCACCAATCTGGTCAGGAGAAAAAGTTTCTTCTTATTCAGGTTTGCCATTGTTACTAAAAACTAGTTTTATGAATTTCATTTCCTTCATCTGTACTTCCTTTTAATCTATATGCTGAGAGAAAGCAGCCTATGTGATTAGCCTGTTATAACCCCACTTGTAGCGAAAAAGGTTTTACACTGTTGGAAAACTGCCATCTAAACTTGGATTTGCTAGTTTTTTAGTTGTACCACTTCTGTTATATAGGTTGGACATATTGGAGTCCCATGGCTTCAATATTAAATTAGAAGTTCCTCTCCAACAAACTGTTGACCCTCCTTTTTAATTAAAAAAAAAAAAAAAAACTTATTGTTGTTCGAGTCTTTTTTCCTCAAGAAACACATATATGCTTTTGAGGGTGAGTTGACCAATCGCTAGGTGCAACATACAATAATCAGATACCACTAGAATATCCTCCGAAACATTAAAATGTTAGTGCTGTTCTTATTTTTGGAGAGTGAGTTGCCCTTGACTTTCCACTTGAAATCTTTAATGCTTCCCTAACTCTAGTTTTGCAGTCCTCAAGCAAAGGACCTCCTAAATTATGTATGAATTCTGAATCATCTCATCTTTAAATTATGCCATCTTCAAATGCAATTAGAAACAAATCCATTGTGGAATATTTGACAAAACCGTTTTCAAAGTCGTTTCTTCATGACCAAACTTGTCTCTGACAGTATGCTTTGGCTGATTGCTTAGGTCCATAGATGACCTCTTATAACCTACGAACTGAACCTTTGTATTTTTTAAAGGGACGCACATTTTAGAAGTGTAGGAAGGTAGTTCTTTATGTCAGGTCCTTTTCTTTTAGAAGGTAATGGATAACTTTATTAAAGCAAGAAGACAAAACAAGGATCACCAAGAAAATCAAAGGGTATAAGAGACCTATACCCTACAAGACAATTACATTAAAAACACCTCCCAAGGAGAAGATATATCAACCTTTATTTCAGGTTCATCATCAAAGAATATCCATCTACCTGTGGTTAATTTCATGAGTTCTACTTTTTCACTCATCCGTGTGTAGGACTCTTTTCTCCATTACTCAATCTTGTCACCTTCAGGTTCTTCATTTCATTATTGGCTTTAGAATTACTGAATATGATAGTGTTAAAAAGATTCTTGCAATTAATATCCAACACCTGCCCTGTATCGTGTTTTTTTTTTTTTTTTGCTATAAAATTTCAAATGATGATGGTTCACATGATTTCTCGATTTTAAGGTGAGAGCTGCCCCTCGGATATATAAGAAGGATGCTCCAGAAGATCCCTGGGTCAGAACAGTTGATTTCACTACTCCACAATGTTCCATTGGGCAATCTTCTGCCTTGTGTGTGGAGGTTCCTTACAGCTGTGAGCTTCCAGATCTTCATGCAAACTTCATTTACTTCAAAGAGAATGAAGGGCAGTTCATTTTGGTTGAAGGTTCTTCTTGCTGTGACAAGTTGGATCTAGTCCCAATTGTCACGCCTGGCCAGAAAATTCAACTTCCATATAATGTACTCTTCAAGATAAACAGTCTGGTCCAGAATGGGATCATCATGGGGCCCACAGTCGATGACGAGTTTTTCAGTCTTCTCAATCCTTACTCCACAAAAAATCAGTACATTGATCATGCCTTCGAGGCTCTTGCTCACCTTAAAGATACCTGCTTTGAACCCGCAAGATGGCTTCGGGAGCAGTACAGAACATTCGAAATGTCAGGATGCCTTCCTAAATTGCCAGCTGTTTCATTGGATCCTGGTTTGGTCTACATTCACAGGGTTCAAGTGACCCCCACAAAAGTATACTTTTGTGGTCCTGAAGTGAATTCTTCGAATCGTGTGTTGCGCCGTTTCTCTAATGATCTAGAAAATTTTATTCGAGTCTCATTTGTTGATGAGGACTGGGATAAGATCCGGTCAAAGGAACTCAAACGACGAACAGTTCCTGCAGTTGGTGAAAGGCATACAAGTGTCTATGAGAGGATACTTTCTACTTTAAGAAATGGCATTGTTATTGGTGATAAAAAGTTTGAGTTTCTAGCATACTCATCAAGTCAATTAAAAGAAAACTCTGCATGGATGTTCGCTACAAGAAGCGGGCTTACAGCAGCAGACATAAGAAAATGGATGGGTGATTTCAGAAAAATAAGAAATGTGGCGAAGTATGCAGCAAGACTGGGTCAGTCTTTTGGTTCATCACAAGAAACATTGACTGTTATGAAAAATGAGATCGAGGACATTCCTGATATAAAGACGGAAGACAAAAAGTATAATTTTTCAGATGGAATTGGAAAGATTTCAGCTGCCTTTGCAGAAAGGGTAGCATCTTTATGTGGCTTAAGTTCGACCCCCTCGGCCTTCCAAATCAGGTACGCTGGCTACAAAGGTGTAGTAGCTTGTGACCCAAAGTCAAGTTATAAACTATCCTTAAGAAAAGAGAGCATGTGCAAGTATGAGTCAGAAAACACGAAGCTCGATGTTTTGGAATGGAGCAAATATCAACCATGTTTCCTCAATCGCCAAGTTATTACTCTCTTGTCAACTCTTGGGGTTAAAGATCATGTATTTCAGATGAAGCAAAAGCAACTTGTACATCAATTGGACGAGATTTTAACAGATCCTGGAAGGGCACATGAGGCACTTGAGGTGATGTCTCCTGGTGAGAACAGCAGAGTTCTCAGAGAGATGCTAAGGCGTGGTTATAAGCCTGATGTTGAACCATACCTTTCTATGATGCTGCAAAATTTACGTGCGTCCAAGTTGTGGGAACTGAGGACGAAAACAAGGATCTTCATTCCAAAAGCAAGACTGATAATGGGATGCCTTGATGAAACTGGGACTTTGGAGTATGGACAAGTATTTGTGAATATATCGCGTGTTGGGCGTAAACGGTTTTATGATGATGGCCTTGATGCAGTTGGTGGAATTGAATTGGACAGTTCTTTTGTATTGGTTGGTAAAGTTTTTGTTGCCAAAAACCCATGTCTCTACCCTGGTGATCTTCGTGTGTTGTTCGCAGTCGATGTTCCAGCATTGCATCATATGGTTGATTGCGTCGTTTTCCCACAGAAAGGAAAAAGGTAATTTATTCTTATGACACATCATCATCATCATTTCCTCAAACCAATTTCCAACAATGCATACATCCTAGGCATAATTTAAATAACACATCATCAAATGCTTTCGATTATTGTTCAAATTTCTTAACCAGACCAATTTAAACTGATTTCTGCTTATGTGACCTGTCCACAAGTACATACTAATTTTGATACATCCAGTTACACCCCTTAACTATCAACTATATGAGGTGTGGTCTGAACTGATATGGTTGCCATCTTTCTTTTGTTCTTTTGCTTAACTGCACTGGTAATGCCACACAAATTAAGAACACACTTTTATCATCATCATCATCAAATTTCTCTTGAATGAGTGTTAGCTCAACTGTTGTTTTAGGCCGCATCCCAATGAATGCTCGGGGAGCGACTTAGACGGGGATTTATATGTCGTGAGCTGGGACCCTTCGCTTATTCCTCCCCGCCAAATCCCACCTCTGGAATATACGCCTGTGCCTACTGTGACGCTGGATCGTGATGTTGAAATTGAGGTACTACCACAACTTTTTTTCCAACCTAGTTCACAATTCATTTCTTCATTCATATGCTATTGATTTCATGGAATGAACCCTAATGTTGAACAGAATAGAATGTATTGCATATTGCATTGGTGTTGGTATAGTTTTGTGATGAACAAAGTGTCTTTATTAGATAGATAAATTAGTTTGAACCAATACCATCTTCCCAACTTGTCATATCTCTGCACTTGTTTGTGGCTACTTGAAGTATCAACATATGTTGGAGCAGACCAACTTTCTTTCCACATCAGTCATAATTCAGCTTTTGCATAGTTAACATGTTGACTAGTATCTGTTTCGTTTTTTTCTTTCTTTCATCTTTCTTTTTGTTCTTGTCACTGACCAGTATCTGTTTCTGCTCTGCTGAACTACTACAGTATGTAGAAATTATTGGTTGTGGATGGATATATATTTGATACTATGATTGAACTGTGCACAATAGTACATTTGCATATGAATACATAAATACAACTCCCTTCTACGAGAAACTCTAAATCTACCCATAATGACTTAGAGTTGAAATGTTGAGGCTGGTAGCAGTAGCAGGTATGCGTAAATATCTGAAGCAGAGAGACAATAAACCTCAACTTTGCATAAGAGAGTTTCACATCTTTTAGTAAGAGAATACTCATAGTCACACAAACAACATATATGATTTTTCCATGTGTTCACTAGGGTTCTCCACATCATTAATTTGTCACTTTTATTAACAAATCAAAAGCCACCTCTCAGATATTCTTGTTGCTCGAACTTTTTTTGTTAGCTGAGGAAATGGGACTTTCTATTTAGAAACCATTGCAGACTGGTGTTGGCCCCATGATGATTGGCAACCAAAACATTGCCCACTGAAAACACCCTTAAGGAGAGCTACATACAAGATTTCACATGCATGGAGTCTTGAGACAACTCTGTCATTTTCAAGCATAAAAACTTCAGAAACCACTCCTTGAATGAGTATTATATCTTATCCTCCCATTAAAGGTTCAATGCCCCCAATAATTTATTGTAAATCTGCATTTCTTGTCTGCGCATATGGACTCATTGAATAAAAAGTCGAGGCATTTTATTTTTTCTATGAATATAGAGCTGAGTAATCTGACTGGTCCCCATTGGTGATGCAGGAAGTGATGGAACACTTTGCTAACTACATGGTCAATGACAGTGTAGGAGTCATTTCAAATGCCCACCTTGTTTGGTCTGACAAGGAGCCGCTCATGGCGGAAAGCGACCCCTGCAAGGAGCTTGCAGGGCTATCCTCTATTGCTGTTGACTACGCCAAAACCGGAGTGCCTGCCAAGTTCCCACCGCATCTACATGTCAAGGAATATCCGGACTTCATGGAGAAGCCTAACGGACAACCCTATAAATCGAAAAGAGTGATTGGAAAGCTCTTCAGGGCAATAAAAAACATTGCAATCCCCACTGGCAATGTACAGCCATTCACCAAGGAGGACGCGAGGAAAACTTACGACACGGACATGGAAGTTGAAGGGTTTGAGAATTACATCGAAGATGCTAGTTGGTATAAAGAGCAGTATGGTATCAAGTTGTGCAATTTGATGGATCATTATGGGATAAAAACTGAGGCAGAAATAGTCAGTGGAAATTTATTGGAGATGACAAAATCCTATACGAAGAAAAAGGATGGAGAAACTATTGGACTGGCCATGAAGACTTTGACAAAGGAGGTAAGAACATGGTTTGATGAGAAGGGAAGCAGGACAGATCCCGATGTAGCCGATGATGTATATGCCAAGGCATCTGCATGGTACCATGTGACATACCACCCTGATTACTTCAATGAGGAGACCAATGGGGCCAGCTTTTTTAGTTTTCCTTGGTGTGTGCACGAAATATTGATGCGCATCAAGAAGAAGAAGAAGCTGGTGGTACTGACAGGGGAAGCAGAATAGATGCTGCCATTACAGCAGAGCCTCACGCAGAGTCTTGAGACTTTGTCATGTTCGCTATATATATATATATATTTATTTTTTTTGCTATCTTGATTGAACACACGCATTCACTGCGGAAACTTATGATGGTTGTGTAATATGTTTAAATGTTGTAATGTTTTTAGTGCTTTGTCTCTGGATGGATATTGATATTATCTTGTAATGAAAACGATTTCCTCTGGTGTGACTAAAAACAAAATGTTGTATATTGGGGCTTCAATATCATTTTCTGGAATGTGTGCATTTTTCTTTGTGTATATTCATTCTTATGGTAGTAGACATAGCTGAGGGCACATTTGGGTACCCTTGTAGCCTCTAAGCAGGAGGTTAAAATTTACTCTCCAAAAGTGTATTTCCAAAGTCTCAAATTTGGAATACTTGAGGCAAGGCAAGAACAAGATAAAGATTTATACACTGTCTAAAAGGCATTTACATGTGCAAAGGATGGAACGCTGCAAAAAAAAAAAGTAGCCAATAACAACTGCTGTTGTTACAACACTAGACTAATTTACATTTTAACTGATAGAAGAATGAAGATATATTCATCAACTTCACATACAAGACTAGAACAAAAAGAAGCAGATCCATCCAGAATCCAGAGTAAATGTACCTCCCTCACATCTTGTAGCTAAGCTCACCATGACCAGACATAGCACCAATAATCACTTCAAACATGTCTTCTTCACCTGATCTATCAATTCATCCCCAATACAAAAAGAACCAAATCTGGTAATTTATATATCTCATTCTTTCTCTCTCCTCCATGATTGAATAGAGGCGTTCTTCCCCAACCCCCGTTCTTGCAGATGCCATTACACAGTTGTCAATGTATACAAATAGGTTTTCAAAGTGGCGGAACCTGAACTTCATATCCGGGCCAGCCCGCTTTAGTCCGGGATTGGATATGTAATTTCAGCCTGTTTAATAGTTGGGCCGGGTTTGTATTTAGTGAATAGAAAGCCCAAGTTCTGACCCAGTCCGGTCCGTAAAAGGAGTGCATGTAATTTAATTTAATTAGGTCAAAAATTTGCGAAAACTCTCATAAAATTGATCAAAAGCCTGGTTCAGCTTGGCTTGGTTGACTAAATAGGCAGACTTGAGCCAGACTTTATCCCCTAAAATTCAAATAACAATTAAATAAATATTTTAAAATATTTTAAATTCGGGCCGGTTCCTTACCTGACAAATGCCCAATATGGGATGTGTAAGGTAAGGTCTTCCATTAAATGGTTAGTTTGGGTCATGGGATTGACCAACCTCGGTGCACATCATGTGTCCACTGAACCATCTTTTTCTTGCGTAGTGCCAAACACCACTCCACTCGTAAAATCTAAAAATTATTATTATTTTTTTTTTTTGCATTTTCCCATTCCCCTAATATTTTTTTTACACCCCCTACACAGAAAGTAAAATCATGTATTTTAAAACTTTTATCAATTCAATGGTGGGTCATGTTTGGATTGGATAAATCATAACCGATTATAAGTGCATGTGTTAATTGTCGTCATAATCAATTTGTTGGACTTAAAGAAATGAGCCATGTAATGATGAAAAAATAAAGTTATGTAGGGTTGTTTTCTCCGCCAACTAAGTTTGTTAATGTTACATGCTTTATAAAAAAGAATTTAGTCCAAACTTTTGAAATTATGCATATAAGGATAAAAGGAATGGACAAAAGTGTCATTTTACACTAAAAACCGGTGGTGGTCAGAAGACTATTGATTTTGGGACACGAAGGGTATTAAAATAAAAACACAGGGGCATATTTGTGAATATTAAAACCTCAGGGGCCTATTTGCAAATCCTACAAACCTTCTCTATAATCAAATCAGGGTCCTAAAATCTTTACTCTTTACTTGATCTTTCCCTAAAAGATCTCAGTTATCTAATATTTGTCCAATGAGTTCACATCTTTATTATGAATTATACATTAATATTTATTTATAATTTATTTAAATATTTAAGAATATTTCTAATAGAAATTTTAATGACTTTTTAATTATGGCCTGCATTGGGAGCAAGCCTATTGCACTAGTGTCAAAGAAAACTAAGCTGGAAAGCGAGACTATCTGTCACGTGACTAGGAGATGGTGATATCAGCGGCTTTACCATGTCTTTAAACCAAACATGGTGCCTGATTGGAAGTGCTTGAGTTAGAATCCTTTGTATAAGTTTTTCTTTTAAGCTCCGACTAGTAATTGATTACGGTCAATTAAAATGATTTACACACATAAAAATAATAAAATCATCATCATCATCTCAAAGCTTGGTCCAGTTATGTTGGCTCGGTCATCTCAAAGCCTTGTCCTAATTATGCCATGTCGGCCAGCTATATAAATTTTATTTCAATCTAGGGACATTTGTTTTTACTCTTTCTGGTACCCTAGCCGATGGGACTGGGATCCAAAAGAACCGGAGAGAAAGCCCACAGTGGGAAGATGCGCCCACATGTGTGGAAAGAGAGGCATAACCATAGATCAATTTCCTAGGTGGCTGGATGACAGGCAAGGTTGCTAACCAACTAAGCAACCCCTCGTTGTCGATCAATCTATGTGATACGAGGGTCATAATTTACACCTAGGAATGTTTCTTTGTTTAAATTGCTAGTTGCGGCGAACAATCGGATATCAAGGATGGGAAATGAAATTGAGTAAGAAAACAAGATGTGTTATCTGTAAAAATCACTAGGTTCTATTGATCTGCACTTAAACAATAGAAAAGCATATAACAAAGGTAGATAAAATTAGATTGATTTCCAAACCATGTATTCTCCGTGTATTAACACCTGACCAGGCTGAATTCTATCCCATTGATTTCTGTCAGATTATTAACATATAAAGATATGATTAAAATACACAAAAATAAAAAGAGAATGAAATCTCATATTTAACACTTGATCAACGAGATAGTCAGCCCAACTACAATTGGATAAAATGTGTTATATCAAATCATATGGATCATCTAATACATCAAAAAAAAAAAAAAAAAAAAAAAAACAAAACAAAAAAAAGGGGCCTCATATGATGCTAGTTGTGTGGGACATTTCCTAATAGCAGGATTGAGCTAGTTTCGGTAACAATACCAACTTGGCTTATCTCGATCTCGGTGTCCAAGCTCAGCAATAGTGCCAAGACACATCCAGCTAGCACCGAGCTTGAGCTAGCTTTAGTAAGAGTACTGGCTAGGCTCACCTCGGTCTCGGATAAAGCACATCGGCAATAGTGCCAAGATGCGTTCATATATGGTCTCGGTATCATCTTCAGCTCGGTATGACCAACTGAGATGAGTACTAAGTCATAATTGTACTCCCATAAAACTACGGCTACGCTGCAGAACGTACTAACAGATAAGATGGGCGCCGGATGATAAGAGGTTGTCCTTATCAGATGATCACATCCACATTAATACAAGAAGTCGACAGCATCTCCACTTACCCCCACTAAGGGAGCACCAGATGGGACTTCCACCTATATATATAGACACACACACACACAAGGGTAAAGATCCCAAAAAGGTATGCCATACAACACAATACAATATTACTTAACTCATACCTTGCATTTCTTCCTCATCCTTTGTTCAGTGACAACACTAATTCAGGCATCGGAGAGCTTTCGACTGACTGCAGTCAGGGTCTTTGATCTCAGTTTCTCCTTCCCTTTCAGGTCTCAAGGCAATCCATCATTCCCAAATAAGCTTAACAGCATTATTATGAGTTTCATACTCACCTAATCAAGTACGTAAGATTTAGGCACTTATACTAGTACTTCCTCTCTTCACTGCTAATTTGGATGGATGCCACAAGGTAGATAAAAAACAAGATACAGACCATATTATGAAATGGAGCATTCTCACAGTTTGAGGTCTCAATTAGGGTTGTAAATGGGTCGGTTCCCGTCCGGGTCCATGGTGAACCCGGAACTGAAACCATTAAGGAGAATGTGGAACTGGATCCAGACCCAGAACTGTTTTAGAACCGATTTCTTGGCTCCGGAACCGGAACCAGAACCACATATGGGACGAGTCTAGATCCGGGTTCGGGTCTATGTAAAGAATGATATTTGGAAAAAAAATGGTTTTGAGGAGAGATTTTCGAAAACTGAGATAATATGTCGGGTTTCGGGTCCAAACCAACATGGAATCGGACCCAGACTCATTTACTTATCGAGCCCTAACTAAGGACCTAGACCCTGTTTTTAACGGGTCGGAACCTCCGGGTAATCGGAGAATCGAGGTCTCATTTACATCCCTAGTCTCAATAGACCAGAAGTAGTATTTTGCTTCTTCGAGAGTAACTTGAGTGTGAACCATCAACCAAGCCACAACTAAAATGTGGGAACCTGTATTGAGGAGCCTACTTTAGTTCATGTCAATTAGTGGATTTGAATGGGATTAAAAGTTCTCACATTGGATCAGAGGTGGAGCTTATTGAGGACAAGATCATATGATCTAACATATTTGCCCCACTCATAATTTAGGATGAAGGCTTATGATCATAAAATCATGCCCATATGGACCCCACACCTAAATGGGAGATGAGATCTTTTAATCCTCTTCTACTTGTTTAT
Source organism: Cinnamomum chago (assembly GCA_038049695.1). Lineage (NCBI taxonomy): Eukaryota > Viridiplantae > Streptophyta > Magnoliopsida > Laurales > Lauraceae > Cinnamomum > Cinnamomum chago. The sequence continues at coordinate 24,595,880 of CP142453.1, read as the reverse complement.
TTTGGTATGGATATTGCTAAAGGGTTACTTTCTGTCACATCCCGGTCCAGAATCACCTTGGCTTAGGATAATCTCCGAGGTGTGACACACGTACTCCCATGTGCTGTACCTAGGGATGAAAGTGGGCCGGGCCGAGCCGGGCTTTGACAGGCCCTAGGCTCGGCCCTAGCTCGGCCCTAGCCCTAGAGGGCCTCAAAAACCCTGGCCCGGGCTCGGCCCTTATTAAGTTATGAGGCCCTAGGGCCGGCCCTTTGAGCCTGGCTCGATTGAGGCCCTAGGCTCGGCTCGTGAGCTTGGCCCGTTTTATAATAATATAGTACTAGCTGAAAGAAAATATTTTCAGGAAAAAAAAACCTGTAGGAATTCAAAGAAATCTGCATATGCAAACCAAAACAAAAAAATGGTCAAATGCATGCATTCATCCCATATTCCCATTCTCATAATTTGGATTGCAGCACTAAAATTAACTAAAATAAGAAAGACTTCATAAAAGCAAAGGGAGCCTAGTTCCAACACTCCATAATAGTTCAATGTTAATGTAGATTAGCATCATCAAACTCCAACAATAATACAAATCAAATTAAACTCCAATAGCATCATAGAAAAAAATAAAGTATTCGGCTAACATCATAAAATAAAGTTTTCATCATCACCAGCATCACCTATAACAACAAGAATAGAGCCTTGTTAATAAATAATAATAACAACAAAGGAAAGATTATTTCAGAGTTACGAGACTTAAAAACTGGGCAGTCGTTGGTTGGATCCACTTTAATGATCAAACGGTTCCCACTTGACCTGAATAAGTCCTTATATATAATATATGTATTATAATATATGTAGGCCCTAGGGCTTACGAGCCGGGCTTCATTAAGCCCTAGCTCGGCCCTTTTAAGCAAACGGGCCTCCTACTAGGCCCTAGCTCGGCTCTTTTGTCTTTTGAGCCGAGCTCGGGCCGAGCCTATAACGGGCCGTCCGCGGGCGGCCCTAGGACGGCCCGGCCCACTTTCACCCCTAGCTGTACCTGTCTCGAGCCAAATACAACACATGAATGAGAGAAAACAACTTTCCACACACGTGAGTTAGGACTTACTAGAACATATCAACAACAGTTAATCATAGCGGAAGCTGTATTTCATTCATGTGAGGATATCAATACCCAGTCAGTCCAAATAGTAATTCAAGTTTTAATACAAAGGAATATACAATTATATATATATATACATTGTTGTACAAAAGAGGGTGAATAAAAGAACCCTATACAACATTACCAAAAGTATAAACAAAAGAATACTAAACCTAAGTGTGGCCTACACAAAAAGGGGCTGACCACACTCACTACTAAGGCTCTCAAAAGGTCTTCACGCACTCTAAGGAAGAAAATTAAGCGGCCCCGGGCTCTGACCACTCTTCTAATCCTGAAGGTACCTCTTGGGTAGCCTTCTCTCCCTCCTTGGCCTTCTCAGGGCCAGAGGTTGCACCTGCGACTGTGACACCAAGAGTAGTATCATCAATACAACGATTAAGCAAGTATAGGCAATAATAAGGAAATACATAATGTATCAAATTGAATTTAAGACGAATAAATTAATAGATGTCAATAATAAGTATCAACTAGGCAAGTTGTGCAAGAATGAAGTAAAATGAAAACATACAAATTGACTACTACCTTAAGCTCATCTTCTCAATAGAGAGCAAATCTAGTTGGGATGTCACCAGCGGTCCGGCCAAAGGCTAACTTGCTACCCGGTTCTGGAGTTCCGGTGCTCCAAATGACTTACTGCAGTAGTCTTCGAATAACTATACTAAGTCCAACCCCGTCGGGTATCACAGGGTCGAAGCTAAGTAGTGCCGACTCGATCAAATCAAATAATGATCGGATTTGAGTAAGTTTGTATTTCACTGATCCATAATAAAATTGAATAGAAATCACATAGCACAAATACTTACTCAACCCATATTTTCAACGAATACTGAATTCGATATACAATACTGAAGTTACGAATTGAATGTAAACAATCGGGCTTCAATAAACATCAATGACGGAACTAGTCCACTAATTAGGATTTGATTATCAATAAGAAATTATACTCCAATATGAAATGTAGTAACTTTAAAGGAATCAAGAGATTTTACTGACCAATACTAAACTAGTGATTTTAGTCTTTCACTGTCCAATACAAGGTAAGTTTGGAAAGATCATCGTATTACTACTTTATTAGGTGTCACATTTATGGAAAATACGTTAAATTTCCCATTTATGGAAAATACGTTAAATTTCCCAAACTAATCTTCATGGTATAGTGTTAGACTAGTGAGTAACCACTGGGCCAATTAATAAGGTTATTGGTTCCATTTTAAGGTCATAAAGTTTTAAAATTCCTAATTTCTTAAGGGAGTAAAAGTAAGCACCTTAATTATCTACTAGGAATGATGAAGGTGGGTTATAATAGAATAAGGGTGGTAATTCACCCTAAAATTGGATCAGAAAAAGCCCGGTTAACAGCTTCAAGGTCGCTCGAGCGGACCCATCCAGAAGGTTGATCGCTCGCACGTCTCAATTCATTTGCTTGAGAGAGGTCTTTAAGGGGGTATGGTCGCTCGAGCGGATTCATGTTCGCTCGAGCGGACCCCATTCAGAAAGATGGGCGTCCGAGCGATCCTTTAGTTTGCTCCACCCAAAGCTTCAGAAGGATGTTCGCTCGAGCGAATGCTCAAATTTGCTCGAGCGAATTGTCCAGAATCCCTGAACACAAGATTTTTTTCCATTTCTTCTCCCATCCATTCCTTAACTTCTTTTCACTTCACACCTGCACAAATGGAGCCTCCTTGCTCCCATTTTCATTTTATGCAATTTTTCCATCCATTCCATCAATTAAGACATGATAAATAATCTACTTACTCATATATTAAGAAATGAAATCATGAAAGAGAACTTCATTGGAATCAATGAAAATTAATCATCATATAAATCCAAATTAGAGCTTATACTTGCCTCAACTCAGAGCTTTCCAAACTCTCTCTTCACTATGGTTCTAAGAAACCCCAAAATCCCCAAATCACTCAAACCCTAAGAACAAGAACACATGGAAAATGGCAATGATCATGCATGAATGATTGTCCAAGAGTCACTTAACTCTAATACAACTCAAAATTTAAAAAATAAGGAAGATTTGGCTCCTACCTTGACAAGGATTCCTAGTTCAAAGGAGTAGGGGATGGAGGAGATGAATTCTTGCCCACAATGAAGAGGAGGAAGATGAAGATGACGATGATGAAGGCTTCCTAGCTCTTAAAACACATACACTCTCTCTCTAATAGTGATTGAAGGAGAATGGAGAAGAAGAGTAGATGAAAGAAATGAAAAGGAATGAAAGGAATAAGATAAGGTTATATATATAAGGGTAAGGTTGTCATTTTGCAAGAAAGTCCACTAAAGTTGTTTATTTCCATTTTGAGTCAAATGAGGGTCCAATCATTCAATGGTTGGTCAAATGAAGTGAAGTATAATACGAGAATCGACGTACTCGTCGAAATACAAGCGATGACACTAAGATGACGTGCAAATGATGTAAAATGTGAAAGTTCATATTTACGAAAAAGCCCTTCACTCTACTCAATCGAGTCAACTCTATTCTAACTCACCAATTCAAGTTTCAATACTCCACTAACTCAGTCAATAAAGACTAATAAACACTAATTACCATAGTTAGCAATTAAACATAATTAATTTAGCTAAAACACACTTAATTAGTACTAATCAAGGTTAAATCGGGTTGGGGTGTAACACCTTCGCTTGATGTAACTCATTCACATCACTTGCCTACTTTTATAAGATGATGTCTCAAATTTTACTTTAATTGGAGTACGATATTTGGATAGTTACGTCTACTTACCGCATACATGAACCCAACAAAATATTTGGCTAATATTGAAGTGGGATTTTGGCCGAATTTGAGATAGACTAAGAAATGCGATGCAATTACACCGGCTTGTTTGCATTAGAATGCATAGGAATTGAATAAATTGGGTGGTTAAAAATAAAGATTAAATGCGAATTTCAATAATTGAACATCAAGTCGCATCTTCTTAGGGAAATATAATCAAAAGAAGATGGTATTTGAAGCTCATTTTTTGAAATTTACCTTTGACCCTCGTTTTTAACCACCCAATATATTCAATTCCTATGTATTCTAATGCAAACAAACATGGCCAAAATCAAACAAGAAAGTGTCCCAAGTTTCCACTCTTGCTTGGTCACTAAGCTGCCCCAAAGAAAAGTAGTACCCCCAAATCCCAGTGTATCAATTCTCCTCCTTTGGGTAGAATCTCAAAAGCAATATAATATAATGTTTCTGATGGTACTACCACCAGTGGAATAAAACTTGATTTGTTCAAAAGTTTGGTGTGGCCAATCTCCCTTTCTTCCTTGGACACTAAGGGTTTAGAAGGAAATTCTGTTTCCATGTGGGGCCTACCCTTTTCTAGGGCCACTTTACTTAGTTAGGAAGCATGGTCCCACCATTCAGGGTCTTTCCAAGCATTTTCTTCTGAGCTAAGGAAATTAGATGACCACCCGGGAGTCCTGACTTGCAATGATGGGACCCACCCACCAAAATGTAGGGTTTGTGTGATTAATTATATATGAAAAAAGTAGCCAATTCTATCTTTTTAATCTTTCTATCCAAAAAAAAAAAGTGGACAGTAAATATATATAAAAACATTTGAATAGATTACCTTTTTAAGAATAACCTAAACCAATTACATGCCCTGAATCATATTTGTATTGTCTTGTACACATGATAAACTCTATTTTTTTCCTCACATAATTGAAAAAAATTGAAATAAAGTGAATGAAGTTAATAATGTGCTGAGGTCATGTTTGTGTAAAATGCCGAAATATTTCATGCAAGATAGTGTTTTCACTCCACTTTTTTCATTTTAACCGGCAAACCGGCTAACGTAAAAAAAAAAAAATCACATCATGTGCTTATTTTTACTCCTTCTTAACTACTCCTTTTGCTAGATTATGTCATGTAATTGACTATTTTGGATGTTGACACTTCTTAAAAAAGAAGCAGCCAAAGTGAATGTCCAAAAATAACTACCAGACAATCTTCCTTCTTATATAAAATATCCAGCCATCACCTCGCAATTCAAATGTTAGTAAAATCAAAAGGACATTTACAAGGGTAGAAAAGAATTTTTTTTGCAAGCACAAAAATAAAAATCTACATATCACAATACTTCAAAGAGTTACATAGACTAACTTGAGCAAAATCTTGTATAATGTAAATAAATTCCCACCCATATGTTTAGTATTGGCAATGCAACTTAGTAAACTTATCATTGACTTGCAACTAAAAGAGAAGAGGGAGAAATAAGTCTGAGCAAAACCATTGACTTAAAAGGGCAAGAAGTACTTATCATTGCACGAAAGCGCAAGGACTTGTCATTGACTTGAAACTCTTCCTTCTTGGCCCGCAAGCATGTGTTTTTTTAAGCATGGTTCAATCAAAAGATCCCACTTGAGAAATACAAATTAATTTAAATCTCCATTTAATCATTTATTAGTACTTGCAATTGGAGTCGAGCCTACCATCAGATTGATCATGAGAGATCATATTATTAAAATATAAAAACAAAAAGGATCAAAATCATAGTCTCTTATTGGAGTTTTATCTTCCACAGACAATTCACCTAACTCGATTTTATATAGTAGACCGATAAACCCATGAGTGAGGCTCACCTTTAGTAAATCTATAAACCACTTACACATCCTATATCATATTGTATTGGTTATAACTAAATCATCAATTCACTCGCAGGGGAACCTAATTGTATTTTCTCAAAAAGTTGAGATTCAAGGTAAGAAGGGAAATGAATACCCAACCATCACTCTGGTAACTCAAATCCTAGGAAAGTTAAAGGCCACATCTGTGTCCTACCTTATATATTCTTTACTCCTCATCTCTTTAATAATCCTCTTATTGAGCTCATTTGATAATGAATTCATATGTCTTCTGTGGAAACAAACTTACCCTAAGTGTTGAAATGTATTTCTCGATTTTGTGAAAATTCATTTCCAACAAAGGCAGAACCTACTTTCTAATTCGTTCCCGATCATGGCCCTATAGTTGGATATATGTCTATCACTAGGATATGATAAATGAGAACGTCTCTTTACGAATAAATGTCATGCAAAAATCAGCCCCATTGGATAATCCTAGTCCTTAATCTAACAATCTTAAGAGTTTAATACTCTTTTACCCATAGATTCTTTATTTCACTTCAACAACGAGTAAAGAGGATGCTAGAACATGGGCTGATAAGAGTGTGAAAGGAGCCGCAATGATCAAATATGGCCCCAAGTGGACCTATTAGTACTGGACTATACATGCAATCTGCTCGTGGAAGGAAATTCTCCTGCACAAACATGCTCATAATAAATTCAACTGTGGTACTCAACATTTACTTGAGCAAGATTTTGCATAATGTCATGAAAGGGGGTTAGAGACTGTAAAAGGGTTAGATTGGGCCCCACCCATAAGTTCAATGCGGGCAGTGCAGTAAAATGTAGTGTCAGAAGCTTCCAGTTACATGCATATAATACAGCAGGTGGAAGAACTCATCATTGAATCAATTGCAACCATAGGAGAATGGGGGAGAGGGAGGAAAGAAGGATCAAATGCAGAATCCAACTTCCTTCTTGGTCTTCAAGTGAGAGTTTTTTAAGCATTGATCAATCAGTAGAGCCCACTTTAGAAATACAAATTACTGTTTCATTAGTGCTTTCACTTTGAGTAGGACCCACCATCTTATTCCCACATGAAACTTCATATAAGTTTCCATGCCCCCTCCTCTTTCACTCTCTCCCTTCTCTTGCTTTCTTACTACTACAGAACACTCTCTCTCTCTCTCTCTCTCTCTCTCTCTCTCTCTCTCTCTCTCTCTCTCTCTCTTACGGGTAAGCTTTCTGATATCTTTGGTTCTCTCTCTTAGGAATTTCTAGTCTTTTGATTTTTTTTTAGTGTCTCTGTTCTTCATAGAACATGAATTATTATGAAAAATAGTACTTGCAACACTAGAAATGATCGACCCCAATGAAATTGAGAACTGGTTAAATGATGTGTTGTTTTTATTGAGGAAGGAAATGCCTTTTGAGATTTACAAAATGGGAGGAAGGAGTAGAGACTGAGGAGAAGCCACAAAATATTACAATGGTCAGGTTTACTGTGTTCTCATTTTGTTGGAAAGTAGTGACAAGTTCTTGATCTTATTGGTCGATGTATCTCTTGATGTTAATATCAGTATAAATCCAATTCTTATAGCACCGTTGTTGTTAGAATTAATAAATGCTCCAATTAGGACCATGATTCTAAAAATATAACTGAAATCAAGTCGTGTATGTCGAGGCCGACTCGCAATACATCCCAAAAGCTTTAAGTTGTTAGGAAGCAAACGACCAATCTACTTAGCACCTCCCCTCGAATTGGACACCATTAGAAGTTAAAATTCACAACCCACACATGCCTACCCTAGTGATACGTGTCTGCCCATGCAACCTAGGGGAACAACCCTCTCCCCGGGGTTCAAACTCAAGACTTGGCGCAGCTTTGATACCATGTCAAGTCTGGGTATCTAATATATCCCAAAAGCCTAAATTGTTAGAAAGCGGAAGACCAATTTACTTAACACTTCCCCTAGATTGGAAAGCTATTCAAATTTGCAACCCATATGTGCCTACCCACAAGATACATGCCAGTCCATGCCACCTGGGGGAACAATGACTCCGTGGGGTTCGAACTCAAGACCTTGTGTGGCTCAGATACCAAGTTAAGTCCAACTAGCCAATGCATTTATGCATCCAAAAAGCTTAAGCTGTTAAGAAGCATCAGGCCAATCTACTTAACGGTGTCACCCAATACTATGAGGTTTTGGTCATGACCAAAACGCATTTGATATGTATGAATGTATCTAATATGTACTTGTAACACCGTTCTCAATGCCTGTGTTATATTTCATTGTTTTGTTTACATCTAACACTCTCTAAAAGCAATGAAAGAAATGAAAATTTTGTAATTTTTTGCTTTTTTTTTATTGTTCCTGAATTCTGTTTATTCTTCCACTCTTGGAAGAATGTTTTTCTGCTTGGGATGATAATCAGTGAGTTGAGTAGGGACTGTTTTATACATTTACTCACCATTCAAAGATTATTGTCTTCAAAGACATGCTTCCCTTTTGTAACAGTTTTTGGATTCCACGCTAGAGTTAATAGAACAAACGAGCACTTTACAGTGAAGCAAGTTTATGCTCTTCAGTGCCCATAAATCGCTGATGGTGTGGCCTTTTTTTCAGTGCTCTCTTTTCTAGACTTTCGGTTGATTCTTTTCATATGACTTTATTTCTTTTCATCCTAGAGGCATAATCTGATCTCTCAATATTTCACCTCTCTGCTAATATAGCCCAAGTTCACTATATATCTTAATACTTCTATTATCATATATTGATTTGAGGAAACCTCACTTGTCACTGCAGTTTAAATTTACTCTAAAAATATGAGAACTTCGACTATTAGGCTTTCTGGTTTTGATCGTGTTGTTTCTAAGGAAGAGGTCAAGAAGTTTTTAGAGGATATTACTGGTAAGGATACTGTTGTTGAGATTAAGCCTACACCGCCCAAGAACACGGCGCCAAGGTCAAGAGCTTTTGCCCTTGTGCAATTTACTTCAAGTGGGCTTGCAAAAGAAATATCATCCAAGGCCAAACAACGCCATCTATGGTATGAGGGTTCTTACCTCACAGTTAGAAAAGAAATGCGTGATATCATACAGAAGCCTCGGTCCACAATTTTTAAGTTGGAAAATGCAGTTATGCATATTGGATGTCTGGTTTCAGATGACAGGTTCTCTAGACTATGCAGTGTGGAAGATGTTCGAGTTGACTTTAGATTCAGATGGCAAAAACTGCAGTTCTTTTTATCTTATCATGGTTTTGAATATAAGCTTGAGCTTGTCTACCAAAGCATTCGGCAAATTCAATTACATCACCAATGTGGTCAAGCAACAAAGTTTCTTCTAATTCAGGTTTACTATCGCAACGTGAAACTAGTTTTATGAATTTCATTTCCTTCATCTAGATTTCATTCTATCTATTCTGAGAGAAAGAAGCGTATGTAATTAGCCTGTTATACCCCTGCTTATAGCAAAAAAAAAGGTGGCCTTGATGACAATGCCACTAGGGAAAATCCTCACTTTTTCCCCCTTTTTACAAGAAACGGGATTTTTCTCACACATGCAGCACATGTCCCAATCAGCTGACGTACAGATTGGGACAAAGCTACAGCTAATGAAAATCCTCTATTAATATGCATGTACCAATTATCCTCTTGGGCCTCCAGTGGAACACACGTAATCTATTTTCCTTATACCAGCTCCAACAACTGAAGTCACTTCTTTTGTTCCCGATGACAAAATGTGTTGGAAAAGAAGATTACAAATTTTAGTGAAGCTACTTACTGACTACAAATCAGAAGACAACCTAAGAAGAACGTACAAAACTGATATAACACACAGAGAGAGAGAGAGTTAAATCTTGATGTCACCTTTTCTGCCAATGGTGGTTAGATTTTCATCAGCGAGTTTCAGCTTCCTAATGGTTAAATCGTGAATAAAAGATCAAACAAAAGGAATGTAGTGTACCAGATGTACGATCTGTGGCCCCGGGTCAATGACTCAAGAACCTGATGAAGATGCCACATGAAAAGTAGGACTAGGAGTACTTAACTAAGCAAGTTAAATTGAAGAAGTTGGAAGCTAGACATCTCTGCCCTTGGCTTCTCATCCAGAAGCAACAATGTTAAAACTCCATTAAGTCAGGGAAGCACTATCTTATAAAATTTGAGCTCAAATTGGTTCAAAATTCTGATTCAAGTCAGCCAAGAGATAAAATTTTTGATCAATCTCAACTCTGTTCATTCTGTTATGATCAAGGGCTATGAGAAGAGATCAATCACACAAGAAGAACAAAGAGATTTACGTGATTCGGCCTTTGACCTACGTCCACGGAGAAGACAGGAGAATCACTATGCAATCAGAAATCAGAGGTTGTTGTGTACATCCTAGAAATTCTGGGACTCTATTTATAATATCAGCCCCAAATCTTGTTACACCCAAACCCTACTTCTAATCACAGTACAACTTGGGCAATTTAGGGGCCCGGTTAATCAAGACTTACTAATTTCTAGTGAGCCATACTAATTAACACATTCATTCCTAGACATCCTTCTGATAAAAAAATTACAATTCTCAACACAATTCTTGCCAACTTACTGTTGATCCTTCCACACACACACAAGAAAAAAAAAAAAAAAAAAAAAAAAAAACCCAGCTGTTGATCCACTCTTTCTTCATCAAGAAACACATACACATTTGACCACCACCGTCACTAGGTGGAACATGCAATAATAAGTTGCCCTTCGAGTATCCTCTGAAAAATAAAAACTCTGATAGTGCTACGTGATTTTTCACTTTAAATCTTTAATGCTTCCCAAACTCTAATTTTGTAGTCTTCAAGCAAATTAAGGACCTACATTAAGTTATGTATGATCAAACTATTCATTTGACATTAGGAACCTTTCTATTTTTTCCCTGTTGAATAAACAAGGGGCATGCATTTTCTAGTGTAAATAACTAGAAACACCAAAAGCAGACGAGACAAATAGAAGTAACATGCCTCCCAGGGGTTTCGAACTTGTGACCATGGGCTCTGATACCATGTTAATAACTAGAAACAATAAAAATTTGAACTGTCAGTGAACGACACAATAATGTATATCAACATCTAAAAGTGTAGAAAGGTAGCTTTATGTCAAGTTCATCATCAAAGAATATCTTTTTTTCTTGGGGTTAGCTTCATGAGTTCCACGTTTTTACTTATCCCTAGGCAGGACGTTACTCTCCATTGCTCAATCAAGTCATTTTTCAGGTTCTTCATTTCTTTATTGGTTTTCCAATTGCTGATGATGATATTGTGTTAAAAAGATTCTTGCAAATTCCTGTGTCACATTCTTTTTTATTATAAAATTTCAAATGATGATGGTTAACATGATTTCGCAATTTTAAGGTGAGAGCTGCCCCTCGGGTTTACAAGAAGGATGCTTCAGAAGATAACTGGGCCAGAACAGTTGATTTCACTCCACAATGTTCCATTGGGCAATCTTCTGCCCTGTGTTTGGAGGTTCCTTACAGCTGTGAGCTTCCAGATCTTCACAAAAACTTCATTTACTTCAAAGAGAATGAAGGGCAGTTCATTTTGGTTGAAGGTTCTTCTTACTGTAACAGCTTCGATCTAGTCCCCATTGTCACTCCTGGTCAGAATATTCAACTTCCATATAGCATACTCTTCAAGATAAACAGTCTGGTTCAGAATGGGATCATCATGGGGCCCACACTCAATGACGAGTTTTTCAGTCTGCTCAATCCTTGCTCGACAAATAATCAGTACATTGATCATGCCTTGGAGGCTTTTGCTCATCTTAAAGATACCTGCTTTGAACCCGCAAGATGGCTTCGGGAGCAATACAGAGCATTCGAAATGTCAGGACGCCTTCCTAAATTGCCAGCTGTTTCATTGGATCCTGGTTTGGTCTACATTCACAGGGTTCAAGTAACCCCCACCAAAGTATACTTCTGTGGTCCTGAAGTGAACTCTTCGAATCGAGTGCTACGTCAATTCTATAATGATCTAGAAAATTTTATCCGAATTTCATTTGTTGACGAGGATTGGGATAATATCCAGCCAATGCATCTGATACGACGAACAGCTCCTGCAGATATTGAAAGGTATACAAGTGTCTATGAAAGGATACTTTCTACTTTAAGAAATGGCATTGTTATTGGTGTTAAAAAGTTTGAGTTTCTAGCATTCTCTCCAAGTCAATTAAAAGAAAATTCTGCATGGATGTTCGCTTCAAGAAGGGGGCTTACAGCAGCAGACATAAGAAAATGGATGGGTGATTTCTGCAAAATAAGAAATGTGGCGAAGTATGCAGCAAGACTGGGTCAGTCTTTTGGTTCGTCAAAAGAAACATTCACTGTAATGAAAAATGAGATTGAGGGCATTCCTGATATAAAGACAAGAGGCCGAAAGTATAATTTTTCAGATGGAATTGGAAAGATTTCGGCTGACTTTGCAGAAAGGGTTGCATTTAAATGTGGCTTGAGTTCAACCCCCTCGGCCTTCCAAATCAGGTACGCTGGCTACAAAGGTGTAGTAGCTTCTGACCCAAAACCAAGTTATAAACTATCCTTAAGAGAAAGCATGTGCAAGTACAAGTCGGAAAATACAACGCTGGATGTTTTGAAATGGAGCAAATACCAACCATGTTTCCTCAATCGCCAGGTCATTACTCTCTTATCAACTCTTGGGGTTGAAGATCATGTCTTTGAAATGAAGCAACAGCAAGTTGTACATCAACTAGGCAAGATTTTAACAGATCCTGTAAAAGCACAAGAGGCACTTGATGTGATGTCTCCTGGTGAAAACAGAATTATCCTCAAAGAGATGTTAAGGTGTGGGTATAGGCCTAAAGTTGAACCATACCTTTCTATGATGCTACAAACGCTTCGTGCATCGAATTTGTGGGAATTGAGGACTAAGACAAAGATATTTGTTCCAGATGCAAGATTGATGATGGGGTGCCTGGATGAAACTAGGACTCTGAAGTATGGCCAAGTGTTTGTAAATTTATCACGTGTTGGGCGTAAACGGTTTTATGATCATGGCCATGACGATGATGCAGCTCATGAAATACAATTGGATAGTTCTTTTGTGCTGGTTGGTAAAGTTTTTGTTGCTAAAAACCCTTGTCTCTACCCTGGTGATCTCCGTGTGTTGTTAGCGGTCGATGTTCCAGCATTGCATCATATGGTTGATTGCGTTGTTTTCCCACAGAAAGGGAAAAGGTAATTCATCCTTATGACATATCATCATCATCATCATTTCCTTACACCAATTTCCAACAATGCATAATGCATCCTAGAACACAATTTCATAATTTAGATACCACACCATCAAATGCTTTCTATCAGTGTACATATATCTTAACAAGACCAATTTAAATTGATTTCTACCAATGTGACCTGTCCATAAGTACATACTAATTTTGATATATCCAGTTACACCCTTAACTATCAAATATATTAGTTGTGGTCTGAACTGATATGGTTGGCATCTTCCGTACGCTCTTTTGCATAACTGCACTGGTGATGCCACACATAGCACACACCGTCATCATCATCTTAAGTTTCTTTTGAATGTTAGCTAAACTCTGCTGTTTCAGGCCCCATCCAAATGAATGCTCAGGGAGTGACTTAGATGGGGATTTATATGTCGTGAGCTGGGACCCTTTGCTTCTTCCACCCCGCCAAATCCCACCTATGGAATATATGCCTACGCCTACTACAACCCTGGATCATGATGTTCAAATTGAGGTACTACTGCAACTTTTTTCCCAACCGAGTTCATAATTCATTTCTTCATTCATATGCTATTGATTACATGGAATAAACCACTAATGATTGGTCAAACTGATTAAAATTCTTTGCATTAGTGTTGCGGCCGTTTTGTAACTCTAAAAATAATCTCTTATTTTGTGATTTAGAGCTTATTTACATCTTTTTATAACAATAGAGTTTATTAAAGAAGCTTACTTTCATACAGCTCTCTAAAAATTATAAGATAGTGGGCTGCCTATTTTTTTGAGAACTTCTTTTGCTAAAGTGGAAAAAGGTGGACGGCTCAAGATTTATGTATTTTTGGATGATAATAACCTTATAAAATTTTAAAATGATGCAAATGGTGGGTTCTACATTGTGGTTTTTAAAAGGGGGAGGAGCCCAAATCACAACAATTCCTAAAGGTGTGCCCCAATTACCTTTCGAAATAAGATCGTTTTTATAGTTTCATCAAGCACACTAATTATAAATTAGAACATAAAACTTAATGTGTTTATTTTAGACCTTAATCTAATTAGATCTTATTAATTAAATTAGAGCTTTCAAATGGCCCCTTGGTATAGTTTTGTGATAAACAAAGTATCTTTATTAGATAGATAAATTTGTTTGAACCAACACCATCTTCCCAACTTGTCATGTGTCTGCAATTGTTTGTGGCTATTTGAAGTATTTACATATGTTGGAGTAGAAGAACTTTCTTTCCAAGTTGATCATGCTTCAGCTTCTGCCTTGTTAAGATGTTAGCTAACATCTGTTTCTTTTCTTCTTTTTCTTCTTCTTCTTTTTTTTTATTTTTGTCTTTCTTTTTTACTTTTTGTTCTTGTTAGTATCTAGTATCTGTTTATGCTCTTCAGGACTATGACATTATGTAGAAATTGTAGTTTGTGGATGGTAAATTGTTGATACTATGATTGAAGTGTGTACATAAATACAACTCCCCTTATACAAGTAACTCTGTATCTACCCATGATGACTTGAGTTGAAATGTTGAGGCTGGTAGCAATAGCAAGTAAAAGTATGCATAAGCATCAGAAGCGCTGAGACAACACAGCTCAACTTTGCAAAAGAGAAGTACACAGTTTTTAGTGAGAGAACACTCATGGTTACACAAACAACAGAAATGGTTTTTCCATGTGTTCACTAGGATTCTCCACATCATTAATTTGTTACCGTTGTTACAAAATAAAAGCTGAATCTAAGATGCTCTTGTTGCTTGAGCTTTCCTCTGTAGGTTGTGTTAGCTTAAGATCCCTCAATCCACAGGAGGATCTCCTTGGGTCTAATCCAAATGACACAATGAAATAAACATAATAATTTGAGAATGGGGAGGAGCTTACCTGATTCCATAGCTTTATCTTGAAGGTAACAGAAGATCCTTGAAATGACAGAAGCTTGAAACTTTGTGGGGTTTACAACTCCTTTGCCTTTGCTATTCTTTCTTGTTTGGTGATGGAGGCCAAGAAACTATTAACCAAAGGAGTTACCCAAAGGGGTCCTTTTATAGAAGATTCCTACCCATCAAGGAAACATTAACCCCCAACTATCACCTAACCCTTTAATCTCAGCCCATTATTAGTTTGTTGGCAAGTGAGCTCAAAATAATTAGGTCTCTTAAATATGCAGACAAGTGGGTATCATTAAAGTTCCCTGATGGGCTTGTAGTTATGTGGGCCACACTCATTTAATCCAACATTCTCCCACTTGGCCCATATGATCATGAAAACAAAATCCAAGATTTTAGTTTAAGGAAGTTCATTTTCAAATAGTACCTTGAAAAATGATAAAACGACCTTAACCGATGTGCATCGACTTTAAAATAATTGCCAACGTGTCACTTATGCTGAGCCTTAATACTGTGACTAAATTGGTTTACCAATGTGAACCATAGCGGTTACATGTCTTTAATGACATGTTCCCTTCCATAATTACTCCACAAGCACCCCAACCTAACTAAGTCTTTGATAAAGGTAAAATAGGACATTTTCAATGGCCGTCCTATTTAATTGGGTACGATAATGTCATTCTCTTTAATATTCTTATTTTATTCACCTTAATACATGTAAATATTTGACAAAATAAGAATTACGAAATCATTACTGTAATGATGTCCTTAATAATAAGGCAAATCAATAAGGCCCATATTTCTAACATGCTCTCTATAAGCCTTTGGCGCCAATGTCTTCGTTAACCGATCCGCTATCATTTGGCTCATTGGAGCCCCAACAATAGACACCAATCGATCTCATACCTTTTCCTTTAATACAAAGTACTTAACTTCCAAATACTTTGATTTACTAGAAACTTTGTCATTTTGAGAAAATCTTCTTGCGGCATCATTATCACAAAAGATTTTAAGAGGTTTAGAAATTGTATCCATAATTCGTAAACTTGCGATAAAATCTCGCATTCATAATGCATGACCTGTTGCTTCAAAACATGCCACATATTCGGCAACAAATGTGGATGGAGTCATTAGGGTCTGTTTCGCACTTCTCCATGATACTGCCCCACCAGCTAAAAGGAAAATATATCCTGAAGTCGATTTTCTTGTATCGAGGCATCTAACGAAATCTGAGTCTGAATAACCAATCACTTCTAATTGATCGGACTTTCTGTATGAGAGCCTGTAATTCCTAGTGCCACTAAGATATCGCAAGACTTTCTTAACTCCTACCCAATACGTCATTCCTGGGTCACTTTGATATCTACTAAACATGTCAACTACAAAACTGATATCAGGTCTAGTGCATGTTTGTGCATACATCAGACTCCCTACTGCAGCAGCATAAGGACATTAGTCCAATATTTAACGTCTTTCGATTTCATTTCTTAGACTTTGCTCTTTACTAAATTTGTCACCCTTAATTATTGGTGAATCTTGGGGCCTACATCCTTCCATACAGAATCTTTTAATAATAGTTTTAATATAGGATTTCTGTGATAACCCAAGTAATCCTCGAGATCTATCCCGATATATCTCGATTCCTATTACAAAGGTTGTTTCTCCCATGTCTTTCATATCAAAATTATTCTTAAGATATTCCTTGGTTTCATTAATTATACCAAGGTCATTACTAGCTAGCAAACTATCATCGACATACAGTATCAATATTATAAACTAACTCCCACTAACCTTGAGATAGATGCAATGGTCTACAGGATTTTCGGAAAAACCGAATGATGTGATAATGCGGTTAAATTTAAGATATCATTGTCTGGAAGCTTGTTTCAAACCATATATTGATTTCTTTAATTTTCAAACTAATTTATTGGTATTCCCTTTTTATGAATCCTTCCGGTTGTTCCATGTATACCTCTTCTTCTAAATTTCCATTTAGGAACGCTGTCTTAACATCCATTTGATGTAGCTCTAAATTAAAATGAGCTACGTACAAAAGCCATAATTATACTAAATGAATCTTTTTTAGACACCGGAGAGTAAATCTCATTGTAATCAACTCCCTCTCTTTGCGTAAAACATTTGGCCACGAGCCGAGCCTTAAATCGTTCTACCTTTCCTTTCAAGTCCCTTTTGGTCTTGAAGACCCATTTACAGCCTACAGCCTTAGAACCCTTGGGTAGTTCAATAATATCTCAAACCTCATTAGTGGCCATTGATTTTAACTCTTCTTTCATCGCATCCATCCATTTTTTAGAATTCTCACTTTCTATGTGTAACGCCCCAATTCCGGATACCGATACACTCGTTCGAATACCCGAAATTGGAGCGCTACTTCCCGAAAAATCCGAGAACTTCCAAGATCGTAGGCCGCAGTGAGGTCCAATTTAAAACTTTTTGAACCATATAATAATAACATTTAAATTGCGGAAACAGAAGAATTAAGCGGAAGCAATAGGTATCGATATATATATTAAGTGTGAGCCGAACAATAGTCTAATTAAAAGATTCAGTGTTACTCAAAGTTTATACATTTTTTATGCTACCCAACTCACTACAAAATTGTTCTCTCAAACCCAAAATAAAAGAGAGTCCCTCAAAACCCATATAGATCGTCTCCACCCTCCGGCTCGACATCCGTGTCGGTCGGGCCCCATGCGTACTCTCCTGCAACGGGTGCCTCCACTACAGCTAGTGCATCGTCTGGGATCTCGAGATCAAGGCCTAAGCACCAATGAGTGGGTCAGATCTAAAAGATCTGGCAAGTTACAGCATACTACTAACATAGAACATATATATCAAAGGAAATAGAGACAGGTACATAAATTAAATGAATAGCAAGGGAAATGAACTAGGTAGTTGTGCATTTAAATCATAAGGAATCAGTATAAATGAAATCATCTAAACTACTACAACAAGGTGGCACATTCACACGAGCTAGAATACCGCGGGATATTATGCCGCGACCCTCCCATACTGAACACAGTTGCGGCGGGGAAATCTCACCAGTGCTGGGAATAACTAATCCCACATATCACTCATCAACTCATCATCTCAACACTCCAGACCGGCACGGTATCACACCGTCCGTCTCAACCATACAGCTAATCATGATAGCTCCTCAATACTCAACTAGCTCCTACCGAGGGGTGATCAGTCCACAGGTTGAGCTTAAATCAACCGAGTGAATGTTCATGCCGACTCGAGAATAACTCTAAGGGTCTGTGTCTGTCTAGGCTTTGCCTTGCGTGAACAAGGTCCTAACTATGTCTCTATAAGGTCTGCACATTCCAATTCAATCCATGGATCTCATTCAAGGCCCAAGCCCACTCGTTGGATCCATACCAAGGCCCATCAGTACATGGCCTGGTCTAAAACTGTCCATACGAGGCAACTAATCCACTTATACTGATAAACAGTTCCATTTCAATCCATATAACTTAACAGTCCAATAAAACTACCTCTTCAAGCTAAAGGTTTCACATCTCCATACTTAGGCCCAATAAGGGCCCGCCTAGACACAGACACGGGTCAATGTTCTCCGAAATCACACTATCGGGTCACCTGTAGATACCCTAGGTTCAAGTCTTCCAATTATATTTAATTAACAGTAAGCAACTATTCTAAAGATCTAAGAATGACAGAGTAATAATAACAGTGAAGTATAAACTTCAATCAAAGAATCAACGGGAAATCCAACGGTCCAATCCTAGGTAATGGGCCACTTTAGATTCAGGTCTATCTCCGGTAATTCGATCTCTAAACGGTGTCATTAATGCCATAAAATACTATAATTGGTGCTTAGTTGGTTAAGGGTATTGTTGACAACTCTTAGAGGTCGAATCATCTTAGATTAATAACCTAAACCCTAAACTGTGGTCCCCGCGAGTCAAGGTTGAGCCACACCGTTGACTCGGGCTTAGGACACTGATAAATGCTCATTTGGATGGTCAATGGGCCCCACAACTGATCATAACTACTAAATGTTGAAAACTGGAACAATCAGGGTTTCCCAGGTGAACCTGATGTGTTGTGAGCTCGGTTGATCTCCTGGCCTGGAGGATCAACCGAGTGCACTGACAAACCTGAATCAGGCTTCCTGGACAACTTAATTCGTTTCTAAAGGTTTCTTCCAGCGTGTCCGATCAAACAACCCGGCCTAGGTGGTTGACCGCATACTCTAAAAACCTTAGAAAGATTGATGTTCCAGCTTTAAACACTTTCTAAATGTAAATCCCGAGTATCAGGTTGATTTGGGTGTAAGGAGTCTGAGTTTCGGGTGAAAAACCAACTTTCAGTCAATTCTTGCAGTAATAGTGTGTACCAGGTTAACTTGGTCAAGGCCAAGTCAACTTGGCTAACTGAAAAGGATTTTCTGCAAGAAAATGGCTGAGGGCCAATTTTTCATAAAAATATAGTGTTCTCGGTCGACCAAGGTATGTCTCGGTCGACCCAGAACACTACCGGTTGAGTCAGGTCGAGTCTGCAGAAAACAGAATAACTGGGAGCAGAATTTTCAAATCTGCAGTGTCGCCGGTCGACCGAGGTGGGTCTCGGTCGACCGGGAACACTGCAATTTCAGTCCCGGGAGCACTTCTGCAGATTTTTCGTTTTGACTCCTTTTTCGCCCAAATCACTTCCAAACCTTTCCAAACTTCACCAACACCTTTCTAAACATTAATTAACTCCATAAACCATCCATTAACACCTTATGGCCCACTGATCTTCCAAATGGGGGGTGAAAACCCCCATCCATCAGTGACCTTTCAACCAAAAATACAAAACAGAGCTCATAGGTAATCTAACACTTAACTGAACATAATATGAACTGAAAACCACTGAATCACGAAAAAAAAACATACATCCTAAGTTATCAGTATGATGCACTTGCCTTTTTAGTGATTGAGAAGGTTGATAGAGAGAAACAGAGCAATAGAAAAGAAATCCCAGAATTTCAGTTGAACAAAGAAGATGAAGAAGAAGATGATGACACAGCAGCTCTTAATACTTGTTTCCAGCACAATAACAGCAGCTACAGCTCCTCCAAATGGCTTCTCCAGCACGGATTCAACCAGAGAAAGAGGAGAGGAAAGAAGGGTAGTGACTGCAGCAGTCACAGAGAAGGAAATTCCAGCACAACAGACACTCTCAGGTGAAGCAATGAGAGGGGAGGAAGAGAAAGATGATGAGGAACGATTCCTGCAGCTCCTATGGAGATGATCTCAGTACAACTAGTAGCTCCCAGTGAAGAAAAGAGAAAGAGAGAAGGTGATGTATCAACTGCAGTAGCTTTAAGTGGAATTCCAGCAATCACAGTAGCTCAAGGGGGAAAGTGAGGGAGAGTAGAAGAGAGAAATGGAGAAGGAAGATGAAGAAGAAGATGTAGTGGCTGTAGCAGTAGCCTTCCAGATGGAATTCCAGCAGAGTAGTGGTTCCAGCAGGCAGGGGGAAATGAGAGGTAAGAAGAGGGGAAATAAGAAGATGAAGGGGGTGGCTGCTCCCAGCTGAAGAAGAAGAAGAACACAGCAACCGTAGCTCCAGGAGGTGATTTTCCAGTAAGTAGCAGATGAGAGAAATGAAGAGAGGAAGGTGGGGTAGTGGCTTGGAGGGATGAAATGGGGAGGAAAACAGTTGCTGGAGGTTTTCTTGGGATGGGGGCTGCTCTTGGGATTAGGGTTCTTGCATTGGGATAAGAGAGGTTTTATAGGTTTAGGGGGGATGATTAAGGACTATATTAGCCCTAGGGTTTAATGGGATTAGGGTTAGGGTTTGAGGTTAATCTGGTCTTTTGGGAAGAAGCTTCTAGAAGAGCACCATTAGCACTAAACCCACTTAATTAATTTAATTAGACTCACTAACTAAGCCTACCCCACACTAATAGCCTAGGATTAAATCCAAAGCACCCAACTACTAAAATAACCCAACTAAGCTAGTCTAACCCAAAGACTTAGGAGATCTAACTAGTCTCACTAAGCAACCCCTAATTAGCCCAATTAAATGGTAATTAGCCAAGATTTAGCAAAGATTAGCAATAATTAGCTAAGATTAGTAGTAATTAGCAAAGATTAGTAGAGATTAGTAGTAATTAGCATAAATTAGAATAAATTAGTCTATAAAATAGCATTTAGAGGGCCCACTAAGGGTGGGGCCTCACACTATGGCTTCTTTAAACACTTTAGGATCATCTTTTATCCCAATATCGGCTTCCTCTAAATATACAACATAATCGTCTGAAATGGCAGGTCTTCTTATTCGAGTTGACCTCCTTAATTCCAGACCATTAGGAAGTGAATTATCATGATGTTCTGGGATGGATCATTAATGGGCTGACCAATATTATGTTCAACTTGATCATTTTGTGGTTGTTGTATCTCTTGATGACCATTAATGATATCAAGTGGAACAAACCCATTTTGGGTATCAGGTAACTCAATAGTTTCCCTGATTTCTTTATAAACTATATCTCTTCCTTGAACACTCCCACTATTCTCATGATTCTCTAGAAATTTTGCATTTCCCGATTCTACAATCCTAGTAGTATGATTAGGACACTAAAACCTATACCCTTTAGATCTCTCCGGATAACCAATAAAATAGCCACTAATGGTTTTAGGGTCTAACTTTCTTTCATGTGGGTTATAAATTCTCACTTCAGATTGGCAACCCCAGACTCGAAAATGATTTAGGTTGGGTTTCCTTCCGGTCCACAACTCAAATGGTGTTTTTGACACCGCTTTACTAGGGACACGATTTAATATGTATATTGTCATCTTAAGTGCTTCACCCCACATTGATTTGGGTAAAGTAGTATTACTTACCATACTCCTAACCATATCCATAAGTGTCCTATTTCTTCTCTCAGCAATAACGTCCAGGCATTGTGTATTGGGCCACAATACCCTCCTTTTCTAGAAATTTAGCAAATGGGCTCGGGTTACGACCTGATTCGGTGTACCTTGCATAATACTTACCACCTTTATCAGATCTCACTACTTTGATTTTTCTCTCTAATTGGTTTTCTACTTCTACTTTAAATATCTTAAAGACATCTAAAACATCAGATTTCTCTTTGATCAAATAAACATAACCAAATCGCGAAAAATCATCAATAAATGTGATAAAGTATTGTTCACCTATAAAACATGGTACATCCATTTTTCCACATATATCTGTATGGATTATTTCCAGGAGTTCAGAACTTCTTGTGACACCTTTTTTTATTTGTGTTTGACTGTTTTCCCTTTATACAGTCTATATAAACACCATAATCATTGAAATCAAGATTAGATAATAATCCATCTTTCATTAATCTGAGCATTCTTTCTTTTGAAATATGCCCTAGCCTTTTATGCCACAACATAGAGGAGTTTTTTTTAATTGCCACTCTCTTAGTGCCAATGCTCAGTTCACAACTAATGTGTGGTGTGTGCAATGATTGTTCATCCATAGAATTTAACAGTAATCTATACAATCCACCACATAAATAACCATTCCCAATTAAACATTCATTTCTAGAAATTCTCACATAGTTTTGTACAAAAATAAATTCAAATCCTTCATGAACCAACTTTGAAACAGAAATTTAATTTCTAGAAATCTTACGAACAAGGAAAACATTATGGAGGTTCAAAATAAATCCGGTGTCCAGCACCAATCTGTAAGTGCCTACTGCTTCGACTTGTGATTCATTCTGGTTCCCCATGGCAATAGTCTTTTCTCCATCATGAAAGGAATCCTTGCACACAACCAGTTACATGAATGGTTGCACCAGAGTCAACCCACAAAGAACTTGGTGGAACATCGGTTAAATTGGTTTCATGACATATTAGAGATAAATTTGTACCTCTTTTTTCAAACCAGTTTTTCCGCTTTAAGCAATCCTTTTTGAAGTGACCGTTCTTTCCACAGAAGAAGCATTTCTTTTGTCCCAGTTTTTCCTTCTTTTCTGGTTTTGCAATTTGAACACTTGGCCTTTTCTTGTTCTTTTCCTTTCCCTTGGACTTGTTATGAGAAACAAAGTTTACCATCAGGTGCCCGTCAGCCTTAAGCCTCCTCTCCTCTAGATCACATCTAGCAATTAATTCTATTATGGTCCAAGGTGTTGGGCTTTGATTGTAGGCAACTTTAAACGGGCCAAAAGAGAAAGGGAGAGAGTCCAAAATGAATTGTATCAAGTATTTTTCTAATACACTCATATCCACTTGTTCCAATTTTGAAAAAATATTTTGCATTGATAAAATATGTTCTCTCACTCCCAAAGTCCCATCATATTTCATGCTTGATAGGCGGCTTATTAGTGATGCCCCTACAACCTTGTCAGTTACCTTGAACTGCTCATTTACAGTATCTAAGAGATCATTTACATTTTCTATTGTTCCAAAGGATCCCCTAATACCTCTTGAAATCGAGTTCAAGATAATCTTGGTTGCTACCTTGTTAGCCTTGGTCCATTTCTCAAATTTTGTCTTTTCATCACTAGATGTTTCATTTGTAGAAGTTAGGGGTTTAGCCTCATCAAAGACTATATCCAAGTCTAGGAAGGTTATGGCTATCATTAGCATGTCCATCCATTCTAGAAAACTTGACCCATCTAACGTAAGAATGGTCCCTAATGTAGAAAGTGCTGCCATTGACTTAGTTACAACAATAATATCTACAAGTTACAATCTATTCTTGATCATGCAATAACAATGAAAGTAAAAGTAATTGTACATCATTGTAAATCTACCTTTGGGTATGAAAACAACATGCATAATAATCACTTTTCTTTAATTAATAAGACTACGTTAATAATATGATGTGATTAAGAGGATTATTCCTTTGGGCATAAATCATTCTTAATTACATCACATTACCAACAATATCTTATTCCGATTTATATTCCATGAAGATTGAACCTTTGGGCCTCCCCTCATATCGTTTATGAAATAGCAATTTAGTGTTATTATAATCACACAAATAATGGTGACGTACCCTTAGTTCAATCTATAAATTGAACAATTCTTCATGACTTGGTTGCTTTGGCAACTATCAAATCATTCCAAATCATTCATTTCTAATTGAAATTATAATAACAACACTTTCATCATGACACATCCTTAATTGGAATCTTTGTTTTTCTCTAATGATCCATGGTGACATAAGTTTGACAAAACAACATATAATCAGCTAAGTTACAAGCTATTATACACTTTGATTGCATAAAATAAATCATCCATGATGCGGAAGTAAACTTTAATGACTTATTTTAACATTTAAAGAATATGTCAAAATACTAGAGACACCCCATAATTGATCCAAACTATTCAGATTAAAGATCTCAATAATAGAAATTCATAGGAGAAAACGGATCGAAATTCCGAGTTCCCATGAGTCCAATATGATCAAAACAAATTATGGATCACCCATTTGGACTAATATGATCAATCCTAAAAATTGGGTCAGTTCTGGAACTCATTTGGGCTAATTAACCATGCCAATAGACACCATTTAATAAGTAGAACATTCTGGAAATTTTCTTCCAAAACTATAGTGGGCTTAGGGGGTCCTCAATGGGTCAGTTCCGACCCGTAATTAGATCAGGCCCAACAGTCACCTAGCCCCGCTAGGCTAGAGCAGGTCAGGTTGACCTGACCTATCTGGCCTGGCCCAGCTATCATTCCAAACGGTGGGCTGCCTCTACCAACGCATTATATGTTAGCAGAGGCCGCGGCAGCGTATAGTGCGGTGGACAGTCCTGCCTCCTCTGTTCTCATTTTTTTTTTTAAAGAACATTTATAATATAATAATAAACCATTCACAGTGATTAATACAACCCTCATTATAATTCTTTCATGCCCAAAAAAAAAAAAGAAAAAAATTTGACAGTAATAAAAAAATGATGACAGTAAACCTATAGATATTCCAACCTCTATATAATTTCTTAAACAAAAAAATAAATAAATAAATAGAATATAATCTTTTATTCTCATCTCTTTCAGATTTAGGTTGGGCACTATAATACTCGATTTGTGAGTCTCTTCTTTCCAACAAAATGGAATCCCTTTTTATCAAATACTCAAAACTTCTTTCATTTAGGCATTTGGTTTGATTTCTGAGGAGAACACGGAAAGCTCCAAAATCTCATAATATGTAAACAAAACTTGAAGCAATCATTTGGCTATACCCAAAGATGGTTCTGATACCATCTGTTAGCTTAAGATCCCTCAATCCGCTGGAGGATCTCTTTGGGTCTAATTCAAATGACACAATAAAATAAGCATAAATAATCTGAGAATGGGGAGGAGCTTACTTGATTCCATAGCTTTATTTTGAAGGTAACAGAAGCTCCTTGAAATGACAGAAGCTTGTAACTTTCGTGGGGTTTACAACTCCTTTGTCTTTGTCATTCTTTCTTGCTTAGTGATGGAGGGTAAGAAACTATTAACCAAAGGAGTTACTCAAAAGGACCTTTTATAGAAGATTCATACCCATCAAGGAACCATTAACCCCCAACTATCACCTAACCTTTTAATCTCAGTCCATTATTAGTTTGTTGGCAAGTGAGTTCAAAATAATTAGATCTCTTAAATATGCAGGCAAGTGGGCATCATTAAAGTTCCTTGATGGGCTTGTGGTTAATCCAACAAGTTGAAGAAATAAGACTTCTTTATTTAGAAACCATTGCAGGCTGGTGTTGGCCCCCATGACTGGAACTCTTTACATGATGCCTGACTTGAACTCTCGACTGCTACAACAAAATAGAACTTAAAACACAATCAGGTTCAATTAGCAGTTTTTTTCATGCTTGGTGGCCAAAACAATGCCCCAATGAAAACACCCTCGGGCCCGTTTGGTAATTTACTTTTAAAATAAAGTGGAGTGAAGTGAAATGAAAATAATGAATAAAATATAAGTAAGTTATGATGATATTTTGTTTTTAGTTGTTTGGAATTGAATATTTTTGACTTTTTGTATGGGGAAATGTAGATTTTTTGTCTTTTAGTGAGTAAATGTAGTTGCTTTTTGACTTTTTTTAGAAAAGATGGAGGGAATTTTTGTAAAAAGTGTTTTTGATGGGATGTTTAACTTAACTTAACTTTATTAGTAAATTTACCAAACGGGCGCTACAAACAAGATTTCACACGTATGGAGTTATGAGACGATTTTGTCATTTTCAAATGTATAAACTTCAGAGACCACACCTAGAATGAGCATTATATCTTATTCTCCTATTAAAGGTTCAATACTTGCAATCATTTATTGTAAATCTGCATTTCTTGTCTACGCATGCGGCCTCGATCAATAAAAAGTTGACGCATTTTTTTCCTATGAATATAGAGAGCTAAGTAATCTGACTGGTCCCCATTGGTAATGCAGGAAGTTATGGAATACTTTGCTACCTTCATGGTCAAAAACAGTGTAGGAGTCATTTCAAATGCCCACCTTGTTTGGTCCGACAAGGAGCCGCTCATGGCTGAAAGCGACCCCTGCAAGGAGCTCGCGAGGCAATTCTCTATTGCTGTCGACTATGCCAAAACCGGTGTGCCTGCCGAGTTCCCGCCTCGTCTACATGTCAAGGACCATCCGGACTTCATGGAGAAGCCTAACAGACCAACCTATAAATCGAAAAGAGTGATTGGAAAGCTCTTCAGGGCAATCAAAAACATTGCAACCCCCACTGTACATGTACAGTCATTCACCAAGGAGGACGCGGGGAAAACTTATGACCCCGACATGGAAGTTGAAGGCTTTGAGAATTACATTGAAGATGCTAGTTGGCATAAAGAGCAGTATGGTATCAAGCTGTGCAATTTGATGGATCATTATGGGATAAAAACTGAGGCAGAAATAGTCAGTGGAGATTTACTGCAGATGACAAAATCTTATACAAAGAAAAAGGATGGAGAAACTATTGCACTGGCCATGAAGACTTTGACAAAGGAGGTAAGAACATGGTTTTATGAGAAGGGAAGCAGGACAGCTGATGATGTATATGCCAAGGCATCAGCTTGGTATCATGTGACATATCACCCCAATTACTTCAATGAGGAGACGAATCAGGCCCACTTCTTTAGTTTTCCTTGGTGTGTCTATGAAATATTGATGGACATCAAGAAGAAGAAGCTGGAACTGACAGGGGAAGCAGAATAGATGCTGCCATTACAGCAGAGAGTCTTGAGGCTTTGGATAAGAACCATGACAATTCCTTAATGTTGTCATGTTAGTATATATTCGATATATATATATATATATATATATATATATATATTGTTTAGTGCTTTGTATCTGGATGGATATTGATATTATCTAGTAATGAAAATGATTTCCTCTAATCCTCTGGTGTGACTAAAGGTAAAATGTTGTATATTGGGGCTTCAATATCATTTTCTGGAATATGTGCATTTTTCTTTGTGTATATTCATTCTTATGGTAGTAGACATAGCTGAGGGCACATTTGGGCATACTTGTAGCCTCAAGCAGAAGGTTAAAATTTACTGCAATAGTGTATTTCCTCATCTCAAATTTGGAATACTTGAGGCAAGGCAAGAACAAGATAAAGATTTAAACATGTCTTCATCTGATCTATCAATTCATCCCCATTCCCCAATACAAAGAACAAAATCTGTTAATTTATATATCTCTTTCTTTCTCTCTCTTCCATAATTGGAAGGAGCCGTTCTGCCCCAACCCCCTTTGCTCACACCCTGCTCGTGCAATTACACAGTTTTCAAAGTGGCTGAACCTGAACTTCATAGTCCGGCCAGCCCGCTTTAGGCCGGGTTTGGATATGTAATTTCGGCCCGTTTGGTAATTGGGCCGAGTTTGGATTTAGTGAAAGAAAGCCCGAAGCCTAACCCAGTCCGGTCCATATAAAGAGTGTATGTAATTTAATTTAATGAGGCCAAAGATATGTTAGAAAGACCATAAAATTGATCAAAAGTCCAGTTCAGCCTGGGTTGGTTGACTAAATGGGCATACTAGGACCTAACTTTATATCCTTTAAAATTGAATAAATCCAATCATTAAATTCATAGAATCAATTAAATATTATAAGATATTTTAAATTCGGGCCGGTTCCTTACCTGACAAATGTCCAATATTTGATGTGTAAGGTAAGGTCTTCCATTAAATGGTTAGTTTGGGTCATGGGATTGACCAACCCTGGTGCACATCATATGTCCACTGAACCATGAGAACCATATGTTCAAAAACTTAACAAATGCATCCATAACTGTGCATACCCGAGTTCATAACCATATAGTTCACTTCAGAGTATGAACACCCCTAATTGAAAGGTTCCCACAGTGGGTTGAAGATTGACCATCTGTGGTAGAGACCCCAGGCTTATAGCAATGGTTATTATGCAAGAATAGGAGGAAGACTTTGATTGAAATTAGGAGTCTCAAATCAATGGTTTTGATGCAATCAATAGCAAAGAAGGATGCTAATTCAAGAGTTCTAATACAACTCAAAGTAGGGGGACCAAAGTAGATAATTATTGATTTGATCAGTGAAACATTTGGATCAGTAGAAACTCATGTGGTGAAAGCATGTGTCAGTGGGTCAGATTGTCATAGGTAGGCCACCTCAGTAAAAATGAAAATGACAAACTGTGAATATTTGTCAAAAATATTTTAAAAAAGCCTCACTCAAAATACTGTTTTTTTTTTTTCCTCTAGTATTTTAGTTAAGGGGCTGGGTCCTTGCGCATGTGAGGCAATAAGAACTCAGAGACATTCAAGGGGTCTGCATATGAGGTAATATGAACTCACACGTGTAAAAGAAAACGAAGTTGGAAAGCCAGACTACCTGTCACGGCGTGACTAGGAGATGGTGATGTCAGCGGCTTTACCATGTCTTTAAACCAAACATGGTGCCTGATTGGAAGTGCTTGCGTTCAAATCCTTTGAATAAGTATGTTTTTTAAGCTCTGACTAGTAATTGATTACGGTCAATTAAATTTATTTACACATATAAAAATAATAAAATCATCATCATCTCAAAGCTTGGTCCCAGTTATGTTGGATCGGCCATCTCAAAGCCTTATCATAATTATGCCGTGTCGGATATAAATTTTATTTCTATAAAGTAATAAAATATTATATGGAATAAATATAAATAATACTAAAATAAGATATTGTCCTGAACCTTGGAATGGTCTGGCCAACACACTCTTGGTTGAGTGGTGTTGGCAGTTGGCACCCTCTTTTCACATACATGCCATGCCAAGGATCAACCCTTTTTTTAGCAAAACACAACTCAATCTAGTGACATTTTTATTTTCTTTTTGCTACCTTGGCCAATCAGACTGGAATACAAGAGAACCGGAGAAAAAGCTCACAGTAGGAAGATGAGCCCACATGTGTGGAAAGAGAGGCATAACTATCGAAGAAAGGTTGCCAACTAACTAAGCAACTCCTTGTTGTCGGTCAATTTAGTGACATGAGCTTCATAATTTACACCTAGGAATGTTTCTTTGTTTAAATTGCTGGTTGCGGCGAACAATCGAATATCAAGGATGGGACATGAAATTGAGTAAGAAAACCGGATATGTTATCTGTAAAAACCACCTGGATCTATTGATCTGCACTTAAACAATAAAAAAACATATAACAAAGGTAGATAAAATTAAATTGATTTCCAAACCATGTATTATCCATGTATTAGCACCTGACCAGGCTGAATTCTGCCCCATTGATTTCTGTCAGATTATTAACATATAAAGATATGATTAAAAAACACAAAATAAAAAGAGAATGAAATCTCCTATTTAACACTTGATCAACGTGATAGTCAGCCCAACTACAATTGGATAAAATGTTTTATATCAAATCATATGGATCTAATACATCAAAAAACGAAAAACAAAAAAAAAAAAAAAAAAAAGGGCCTCATATGATGCTAGTACTTCCTCTCTTCACTGCCAATTTGGATGGATGCCACAAGGCAGATAAAAAACAAGATCCAGACCCTATTATAAAATGGAGCATTCTCACATTATGAGGTCTCAATTAGGATCGTAAACGGGTCGGTTCCGGTCTGGGTCCATGGTGAACCCAAAACCAAAACCGTTAAAGAGAAGGTGGAACCGGATCCGGACCCAGAACTGTTTCGGAACCGGTTTCTTGGCTCCGAAACCAGAACCATTTATAGGACGGGTCTAGATCCAGATTCGGGTCTACGTACAAAATGATATTTTAAAAATTAAAAAAAAAACATGGCTTTTAGGAGAGATTTTCGAAAATTGAGGTAATATGTTGGGCGCTCGGGTTTGAACCAAGGTGGAACCGGGCCCAGACTCATTTACTTATCGAGCTCTAACTAAGGACCTAGACCCAGTTTTTAATGGGTCGGAACCTCCGGGTAATTGAAGAATCGGTGACCCATTTACATCCCTAGTCTCAATAGACCAAAATTAAAGTAGTAATCTTTCAGTGTTTTGCTTCTTCGAGAGTAACTTGAGTGTGAGCCATCAACCAAGCCACAACTAAAATGTGGAACCTGAATTGGGGAGCCCACTTTAGTTCATGTCAATCAGTGGATTTGAATGGGATTAAAAGTTCTCACATTGGATCAGAGGTTGCGCTTATTGAGGACAAGATCATATGATCTAACATATTTGCCCCACTCATAATTTAGGATGAAGGCTTATGATCATAAAATCATGCCCATATGGACCCCACACCTAATGGGAGATGAGATCTTTTAATCCTCTTCTACTTGTTTATTTTGGTATAGATAATGCTAAAGGGTTACCTTCGCTTGATGTAACTCATTCACATCACTTGCCTACTTTTATAAGACGATATCTCAAATCACTCTAATTATTGGAGTGAGATATTTGAATAGTTACGTCTACTTACCACATACATGAACCCAACTGTATATTTGGCTAATATTGAAGTGGGATTTTGGCCGAATTTGAGATAGACTAAGAATTACACCGGTTTGTTGGCATTAGAATGCACTAGAAAAACATGCCCATGTTGAGCACGGGCAATATAATCATTATATTAAAATTTATATAAAAAAAAGACTTTATGATCAGTTTCTTTAAAATTAAATGCAAAAGGTTTTAGTCTGAAAGAGAGGGAAAAAAAAGTCCATAAGAATTCAATACCTAATACCATATAATTAAAAAAAAAAAACAAGCCCATGAAAATTGAAGATTAATGATCAAGAAAACTAAAAAACAAAATCAAAACTAACAAACAATGTAAACTATGAATAAAATCCAATAAAATTTGAAAGACACATAGAAATAAAACATAGAAATAAAAATCGATAATCAACTCAACAACAGAAGAAATTTAAAAGAATCAAACACTTATGAGAAAAAAAAAATAGAGCACAAAAGGGTAAAGACAAAAGAACCCACAGATTCATGAAAAACCATCATAAAAAAAAAAAAAAAACCATCACAAGTGAGAAATTATAATGAAAGAAATACAAAATAAAATAAAATAAATTTTATTAAAAAGGCTATAAATATATATATATATATAAATAAAGATCCATTGACAATACAATGGCAAAAGAAATTTAGAAGAACCAAACCAACTTATGATAATCTAATACTCAAAAATGAAAATCTACAGGTACAAAAGAAATAAGAAAATCCATAAAAAGATTTCACAAAGAGAACTTAAAGAACCCAATGGAAGTAAAATAAATAATTAACTCATAATGATAAGCATTAAAAAAATATAAAAAAAATACAATAGAAAAATAAGAATTTACAGAAAATCCCATGATAAAAAGTGATTTAAAAGAAAAAAAAAACCAAGGAGAACCCAATACCCAAAAGTTAAAACAAAAAAGGGGAAAAAATGAAACTCACAATCTATAAAAAAAAACCATACAAATACACACTATAAAAATATTGCAAATCTATAGAAATTTTAAAATGATGATTATTTTGTATAAATCATATTAAAATGACATAATTAAAATTGCTCAAATAAAATATGATGAACTCAAAAGTAAATGAATATTAAAAAAGGTTTACCTCTCAAATTGAAACGTTTAATAATTACACCATGTCTCAAGATGCTCACATTTTTAAATGGGTTGAACACTGGTCTAAACTAAGCATGCAAATGAGAACTGAGATGGTACTAAAAAGAGACACAAAGAAATAAAAGAATTATTGAAGTTGCTCTAATAAAATACAATGAACTTAAAAGTAAATGAATGAAAAAAATGAAAGTTCTCTTGTTGACATAGAGAAATAGAATTATATTGGATAAAGTAGAAAATGATGATAATAAGAATGAACTTAATTCTTTATTTAAATAGACCAATATTATTAGAGATTCTTTTTACCATTAGTTCCGCATTCTTAAAAAAAATGTACAATCAAAATCAATAGATAAAAAAGAAACTAGACAACCCAGAACTGAGAGTGGATTAAATAAAAAATACTAAAAATTAAATAAACCAGACAACTAAGAAATCAGCATTTCACATTTTTAAAAAGAAAAGAAAAAAAATCATATAATCAGAACAAACAAAAATACTTGAAATTCCTCATATTAGTGGCACTTAGATACTGGGACCCATTAACACTCAAATGCTATTGCCTTGATAGAAATAGGATGGTATTGAGAGTTAATTTCTTAATAGACAAAAGGCACGATGGAGAGTCCAAATCACAAAAAAAACTTTTGAAAAATTCTAGTATTTTGTATTTTTTTTATCAGAGAATCAATTTGACCGTAGAAATAACCCAGAATGAATTGAAGATTTGAGGTATCCCATAAATAGCAAGGATGTTTGTCTTAACGATTGTGATTTTTAATAGATGGGGTCTATCGTACTAGTGTTCCACTCCATTTACATCACGATTTATAAAAGTTAAAGCCACACACACAAAAAAGGAAAACATCAAACTCCACCCTTTCTCCATCGGCAAGCGTGCATGGTAGCACATCAGTTACATGGAAAGTTTCTTGCCTCCTCTTTAGCTCCACGCTATTATCGCGAGCTTTTCTTTTCTCAATAATATTATTATTTTCTTATTAATTATGAAATTTATTATTTTTGTTGATCAATTTCATATATTATATATTCATTTAAGTTTAGTTTTAGTGTAAAATGGTTGTCTATGAAAATTAATGACTATATAGGAAATCATATAAAATAGTTATTTCAAAAGTCTGATCACCACATGCTTAAAGTATAATGCATAAGTATGAAAATAATAACAACAATATTTATAGGGGTCAATATTCTAAAAATATAGTTATTTTTATAAATACCTTGTAGATAAATTCCAACTCTCGGTCAATATTCCAAAGTAGGGCTAGGTCCCTTTCTCATTAACTAATTTTAACATTTTGTTGATAATTATTAACAAAAAAAGATGCTTTGTGGTGTAGTGGTAGGGTTGCCCCTTTGAAATCTATATTGTCTTGAGTTTGAGTCTCGGCACATATCATGATTAATTTTTACCACATCATTAAAAATACACGGGTCAGGTTGGATCTAAAATGTGAGCTTTATATTGGTCCGACCTAATTTACCCCGACCCGACCTAACCCGTTTACTAGGGTCAAACTAAATTAAATTTGATGAGTCAAGATCAATTGGAGCGAATTAGAACTGATTTCAATTTGAAACCACTTCACTTCATATATATACTAGCAACGAAGGCCCGGGCTAAGCCCAGGCTCAAAAGAAAAAATATATTTAAAACTTGATACATATTACTGGGGAGAAAACAAATCTAAAAGAAAAATAATTATATTATTTCAAGAAGAGAAAATAAGTTAAACTTACACAATCTATATATGGCAATTTCAAGATTAGAGTTTTCTTTGAAATATTATTTTTTATCTGTTTATTTGAAATATTATTTTTTATCTATTTATTTGAAATATTATTGATAAAAAATAAATTTAAAAAATCAACAACATAAATGAATTAACAAAATGTGAAACACATTTCCAATTTAAGGATCTAATTATGCATATATAACAAATAATTTTCAATAGAAACCAAAGAAAGATATGTAAATATTTTTCTAAAAAGTTATCAGAAGCAAATACTTTAAAAGAGAATACAAAACTATAGCTTCCAAACAATTGAAACCCAAGAGGAAAAAAACCAAATAAATTAAAATACTGATACCATTGTGACAGAGCCCCAATTTGATTTGATCATTCTAACCGTTGGGTACGCATCATGAAAATGAATAGTTATATAAAAAAAAAAGGCAGATAAGAACATACACAAAGAAAGCAAGAGAAATTTGAGAGAGGATTCTAAAAACCATTTGAGAGAGCCATT
This sequence comes from Cinnamomum chago, assembly GCA_038049695.1. Classification (NCBI taxonomy): domain Eukaryota; kingdom Viridiplantae; phylum Streptophyta; class Magnoliopsida; order Laurales; family Lauraceae; genus Cinnamomum; species Cinnamomum chago. Next base: position 24,561,692 of record CP142453.1, on the reverse strand, counting down.
TGTGGACAAAGATGGGGGAGTGGACTTGTGAGATTTAGATAGAGAGTGAGTCATTGTGGTTATAAAAATTTTAATTTAGGCAATTTAGAAAACACGTTCCATGCACCATTACAACTGCATATGAAAAAAATGCGGAGAAGATCATATGCAAAGAAAGCGAGAGGAATTTGAGAGAGGTTTCTAAAAAATATATGAGAGAGAGCCATTAGTGGACAAAGATGGGGGAGTGGACATGTAAGATTGAGATATTGAGAGTAAGTCATTGCGGATGAGGATTTTGAATTTAGGATTTTGAAGTGGGTTGAGAAAGAGGAGTTGATGAGACAACGATCATGTTTCCTTGGGGCACTTTTTTTTTCCTTACCAATAAAGTATCATTTACCCTCAAGAGTGAAAATGCAGTTTATGCATTTTTTTCATAAGCATTATTTCTTACAAATAAAGGACCTATGGAGTTTTCCTATCCTATGGCATTGGCATATTTTTGAGTTCAGCTCCAAACAGTGGTCTCATGTAAATGGTCAAGGACTCCATTTTTCTTTAAGGATATCCAAACAAATGCTTCCGTTGCTATTAATGTTTGGATGGAAGACCTTAGTCCTAAAAACGACCTTGGGAGGTTTAAAAGGATGATCATAAGAAATAAACCTCTGCATATGGACTATCAGGAGGCCCCATGATAATTGCTTGCCAATGGAACAGATCTTCAGCAACGGGACCTACGCTACATGAGGTTGGTGACCCTTCTGCAAGTCCTTGAGTGCTTTTCAAGAAACGGTTGGTTGCCATTGGTAGCAGCTAAGAGGTAGGTTCTGGAACTCTTTCCCCTTTCCTCGATAGAGTAGAGAATATGGTGTCAAATGGGGATGGCCACGACCCCACCCTTGGGGCGTTTTCTTGGAGGGCATTTGTTTGGGAGGGAGAGAGAAGATGAAAAGGATGAGAAGAGTTGAGAAAGAGGCATTGATTGGAGAGCATTAGAGGCATTACTTTGTGAGGGAGACAGAAGAAGAAGAGGAAGAATGAATAAAATGCGTTAGAAATTTAATGGGGGAGAGTCATGCGTTAGAAATTTAAAGCGAAGAGGATAGGGCATGTGGAGAGAACCGGGAGACATAGGGGTCAAAAGAAATTGGGAAGGGTCAAAATTAATTGAGAAATCCCACTGATTTCTCAATTGAAACAGTGGCTTTCATATATAAGAATATATATATATATATATAATAGGAATTTAATAAATTGGGTGGTTAAAAATAAAGATTAAATGCGAATCTCAATAATTGAACATCAAGTCACATCTTCTTAGGGAAATATAATCAAAAGAAGATGGTATTTGAAGCTCATTTTTTAAAATTTACCTTTGATCCTCATTTTTAACCGCCCAATATGTTCAATTCCTATGCATTCTAATGCAAACAAACATGGTCTAAATCAAACAAGAAAGTGTCCCAAATTTCCACTCTGGCTTGGTCACTAGGCTGCCCCCAAAAGGAAAAATAGCACCCCCAAATCCCAATGATTCAATTCTCCTCCTTTGGGTAGAATCTCAAAAGCAATATAATATAATGTTTCTTATGGTACTACAACCAGTGGAATAAAACTTGTTTTGGTCCAAAGTGTGGTGTGGCCAATCTCCCTTTCTTCCTTGGACACCAAGGGTTTAGAAGAAGATTCTGTTTCCATGTGGGGCCTACCCTTTTCTAGGGCCACTTTACTTAGTTAGGAAGCATGGTCCCACCATTCAGGGTCTTTCCAAGCATTTTCTTCTGAGCTAAGGAAATTAGATGACCACCCGGGAGTCCTGACTTGCAATGATGGAACCCACCCACCAAAATGTAGGGTTTGTGTGATTAATTATATATGAAAAAAATAGTCAATTCTATCTTTTTAATCTTTCTATCAAAAAAAAAAAAGGTGGGCAGTAAATATAAAAACATTTGAATTGATTGCCTTTTTAAGAATAATCTAAACCAATTACATGCCCTGACTCATATTTGTATTGTCTTGTACACATGATCAACTCTATTTTTTTCCTCAGATAATTGGAAAAAATTGAAATAAAGTGAATGAAGTTAATAATGTGCTGAGGTCATGTTTGTGTAAAATGCCAAGATATTTCATGCAAGATAGTGTTTTCACTCCACTTTTTTCATCTTAATTGGGTAACATAAAAAAAAAAAAAAAAAATCACATCATGTGCTTATTTTTACTCCTTCTTAACTACTCCTTTTGCTAGATTATGTCATGTAATTGACTATTTTGGATGTTGACACTTCTTAAAAATGAAGCAGCCAAAGTGAATGTCCAAAAATAACTACCAGACAATCTTCCTTCTTATACAAAATATCAAGCCATCACCTCGTAATTTAAATGTTAGAAAAATCAAAAGGACATTTACAAGGGTAGAAAACTATTTTTTGTACAAGCACAAAAATAAAAATCTACATATCACAATACATAAAAGAGTTACATAGACTAACTTGAGCAAAATCTTGTATAATGTAAATAAATTAAGGGGTTTCAAAGATTGTAGAAGGGATAGATTCTTGAAAAGTGGGTCCCAATATGTTTAGTATTGGCAATGCAATTTAGTAAAATGCATTGTGGCAAGGACTTATCATTGACTTGCAACTAAAAGAGAAGAGGGAGAAACAAGAATGAGCAAAAGCATAAACTTAAAAGGGCAAGAAGGACTTATCATTGCAAGAAAGCGCAAGGGCTTGTCATTGGCTTGAAACTCTCCCTTAGTGGCCCGCAAGTGTGTGTTTTTATAAGCATGGATCAATCAGAAGATCCCACTTAAGAAATACAAATTAATGAAAATCACCATCTAATCATTTATTAGTACTTGCAATTGGAGTCGAGCCTACCATCAAATTGATCATGAGAGATCATATTATTAAAATATAAAAAGCGAAAAGGATCAAAATCATAGCCTCTTATTGGAGTTTTATCTTCTAAAGACAATTCACCTAACTCTATTTTATATAGTAGACCAATAAACCCATGAGTGAGGCTCACCTTTACTAAGTCTATAAACCACTAACACATCCTATATCATATTGTACTGGTTATAACTAAATCATAAAGTCACGTGCAGGCCACATATGTGTCCTACCTTATATATTTTTTACTCCTCACTTCTTTAATAATCCTCCTATGGAGCTCTTTTGATAATAAATTCATATGTCCTCTATGGAAACAAACTTACCCCAGTGGTGAAATGTATTTCTCGATTTTGCGAAAATTCATTTCCAACAAAGGCAGAACCTACTTTCTAATTCGTTCCAGATAATGGCCCCAGTTGGATATATGCCCATCACTAGGATATGATAAATGGGAACGTCTCTTTACGAATATGGGTCATGCAAAAGTCAGCCCCATTGGATAATCCTAGTCCTTAATTTAACAACCTTAAGAGTTTAATTTTCTTTTAACCATAGATTCTTTATTTCACTTCAACAATGAGTAAAGAGGATGCTAGAACATGGGCTGATAAGAGTGTGAGTGTGAAAGGAACCGCAGTGATCAAAGATGGATGGCCCTAAGTGGGCCTGTTTGTGCTGGACTATACATGCAATCCGCTCGTGGAAGGAAATTCTCCTACACAAACATGCTCATAATAAATTCAACTGTGGTTCTCAACATTTACTAGAGCGAGATTTTGCATAATGTCATTAAAGGGGGTTAGAGATTGTAAAAGGGTTAGATTGGGCCCCACCCATAAGTTCAATGCGGGTAGTGCAGTAAAATGTAGTGTCAGAAGTTTCCAGTTACATATGCATATAATACAACAGGTGGAAGAACTCATCATTGAATCAATTGCAACCATAGGAGAAAGAGGGAGAGGGAGGAAAAAAGGATCAAATGCAGAATCTAACTTCCTTCTTGGTCTTCAAGTGAGAGTTTTTTTAAGCATGGATCAATCAGTAGAGTCCACTTTAGAAATACAAATTATTTTTCATTAGTGCTTTCACTTTGAGTAGGTCCCACCATCTTATTCCCACATGACACTTCATATAAGTTTCCATACCCCCTCCTCTTTCACTCTCTCTTGCTTTCTTACTACTACAGAACACTCTCACTCTCTCTCTCTCACATTACGGGTAAGCTTTCTGATATCTTTGGTCCTCTCTCTTAGGAATTTCTAGTCTTTTGATTTTTCTTTTAGTGTCTCTGTTCTTCATAGAACATGAATTATTATGAAAAATAGTACTTGCAACACTAGAAATGATCGACCCCAATGAAATTGAGAACTGGTTAAATGATGTGTTGTTTTCATTAAGAAAGGAGATGCCTTTTGAGATTTACAAAATGGGAGGAAGGAGGAGAGACTGAGGAGAAGCCACAAAATATTACAATGGTCAGGTTTACTGTGTTCTCATTTTGTTGGAAAGTAGTGACAAGTTCTTGATCTTCTTGGTCGATGTACCTCTTGATGTTAATATCAGTATAAATCCAATTCTTATAGCACGGTTGTTGTTATAATAAAACCATGATTCTAAAAATATAGCTGAAATCAAGTCGTGTATGTCAAGGCCGACTAGCAATACATCCCAAAAGCTTTTAGTTGTTAGGAAGCAAACGACCAATCTACTTAGCACCTCCCCTCGAATTGGACACCGTTAGAAGATAAAATTCACAATCCACACGTGCCTACCCTAGTGATACGTGTCTACCCATGCAACCTAGGGGAACAACCCCTTCCCTAGGGTTCAAACTCAAGACTTGGCACAGCTCTAATACCATGTCAAGTCCGGCTAGCTAATATATCCCAAAAGCTTAAATTGTTAGAAAGCAGAAGACCAATTTACTTAACACTTCCCCTTGATTAGGATGCCATTCAAATTTGCAACCCATATGTGCCTGCCCACAAGATCCATGCCACCTGGGGGAACAATGACTCCTTGGGGTTCGAAATCAAGACCTTCTGTGGCTCTGATACCAAGTTAAGTCCAACTAGCTAATAAATCCAAAAAGCTTAAGCTGTTAAGAAGCATCAGGCCAATCTACTTAACAGTGTCGCCCAATACTATGAGGTTGTTTGTGGTCGTGACCAAAACGCATTTGATATGTATTTAATATGTACTTGTAACAGGGTTCTCAATGCCTGTGTTATATTTCATTGTTTTGTTTACATCTAACACTCTCTAAAAGCATTGAAAGAAATGACAATTTTGTAATTTTTTGCTTTTTTTTTATTGTTCCTGAATTCTGTTTATTCTTCCACTCTTGGAAGAATGTTTTTCTGCTTGGGATGATAATCAGTTGAGTTGAGTATGGACTGTTTTATACATTTACTCACCATTCAAAGATTATTGTCTTCAAAGACATGCTTCCCTTTTGTAACAGTTTTTGGATTCCACACTAGAGTTAATAGAACAAACGAGCACTTTACAGTGAAGCAAGTTTATGCTCTTCAGTGCCCATAAATCACTGATGGTGTGGCCTTGTTTTCAGTGCTCTCTCTTTCAAGACTTTCTGTTGATTCTTTTCATATGAGTTTATTTCTTTTCATCCTCAAGGCATAATCTGATCTCTCAATATTTCTCCTCTCTCTGCTAATATAGCCCAAGTTCACCATATATCTGAATACTTCTATTATCATATATTGATTTGAGGAAACCTCACTTGCCACTGCAGTTTAAATTTACTCTAAAAATATGAGAACTTCGACTATTAGGCTTTCTGGTTTTGATCGTGTTGTTTCTAAGGAAGAGGTCAAGAAGTTTTTAGAGGATATTACTGGTAAGGATACTGTTGTTGAGATTAAGCCTACACCGCCCAAGAACACGGCGCCAAGGTCAAGAGCTTTTGCCCTTGTGCAATTTACTTCAAGTGGGCTTGCAAAAGAAATATCATCTAAGGCCAAACAACGCCTTCTATGGTATGAGGGTTCTTACCTCACAGTTAGAAAAGAAATGCATGATATCATACAGAAGCCTCGGTCCACAATTTTTAAGTTGGAAAATGCAGTTATGCATATTGGATGTCTGGTTTCAGATGACAGGTTCTCTAGACTATGCAGTGTGGAAGATGTTCGAGTTATCTTTAGATTCAGATGGAAAAAACTGGAATTCTTTTTATCTTATCATGGTTTTGAATATAAGCTTGAGCTTGTCTACCAAAGCATTCGGCAAATTCAATTACATCACCAATGTGGTCAAGCAACAAAGTTTCTTCTAATTCAGGTTTGCTATCGGCAACGTGAAACTAGTTTTATGAATTTCATTTCCTTCATCTGGATTTCATTCTATCTATATTCTGAGAGAAAGAAGCCTATGTAATTAGCCTGTTATACCCCTCCTTATAGCAAAAAAATAAGAAAAAAGAAGGTGGCCTTGATGACAATGCCACTAGTGAAAATCCTCACTTTTTTCCCCCTTTTTGCAAGAAAGGGGATTCGAACGAATGCTTTCTCACACATGTGGCACATGTCCTAATCAGCTGACCTACAGCTTGGGACTGAGATGCAGCTAATGAAATTCCTCTATTAATATTCATGTACCAATTATCCTCTTGGGCCTCTAGTGGAACACACGTAATTTATTTTCCTTACCAGCTCCAACAACTGAAGTCACTTCTTTTGTTCCCGATGACAAAATGTGTTGGAAAAGAAGATTACAAATTTTAGTGAAGCTACTTACTGACTACAAATCAGAAGACAACCTAAGAACATACAAAACTGATATAACACACACACACAGAGAGAGAGTTAAATCTTGATGTCACCTTTTCTGCCAATGGTGGTTAGATTTTCATCAGCGAGTTTCAGCTTCCTAATGGTTAAATCGTGAACAAAAGATCAAACAAAAGGAATGTAGTGTACCAGATATATTATCTGTGGCCCCGGGTCGATGACTCAAGAATCTGATGAAGATGCCACATGAAAAGTAGGACTAGGAGTACTTAACTAAGCAAGTTAAATTGAAGAAGTTGGAAGCTAGACATCTCTGTCCTTGGCTTCTCATCCCGAAGCAACAATGTTAAAACTCCATTAAGTCAGGGAAGCACTATATATCTTCTATTCATTCATTCCTAGACATCCTTCTGATAATGAAATTTACAGTTCTCAACACAGTTCTTGCCAACTAACTGTTGATCCTTCCACCAAAAAAAAAAAAAGAAATAAAAAAAAAAAAAAACAAAAGAAACCCAGCTGTTGATCCACTCTTTGACCACCACCGTCACTAGGTGGAACACGCAATAACAACTTGCCCTTCGAGTATCCTCTGAAAAATAAAAACTCTGCTATTGCTACGTGATTTTTCACTTTAAATCTTTAATGCTTCCCTAACTCTAGTTTTGCAGTTCTCAAGCAAATTAAGGACCTACAGTAAGTTATGTATGATCAAACTTTTTCACTTTAAATCTTTAATGCTCCCCACTCTAGTTTTGCAGTCCTCAAGCAAATTAAGGACCTACATTAAGTTATGTATGATCAAACTTTTCATTTGACATTATGAACCTTTCTATTTTTTTCCCGTTGAAAAAACAAGGGGCATGCATTTTCTAGTGTAAATAACCAGAAACACCAAAAGCACCCATATAGACCTGACAGATGGAGGTAACATGCCTCCCAGGGGTTTCGAACTTGTGACTCTGATACCACGTTAATAACTAGAATCACCAAAAGTTTGAGCTGTTAGTGAACGACACAACAATGTATATCAACATCTAGAAGTGTAGGAAGGTAGTTCTTAATGTCAAGTTCTTCATCAAAGAATATCCTTTTTTCTTGGGGTTAGCTTCATGAGTTCCACATTTTTACTTAACCCTACGCAGGACGTTGCTCTCCATTGCTCAATCTAGTCATTTTCAGGTTCTTCATTTCTTTATTGGTTTTCCAATTGCTGATGATGATATTGTGTTAAAAAGATTCTTGCAAATTCCTGTGTCACATTCTTTTTTATTATAAAATTTCAAATGATGGTGGTTGACATGAGTTTGCAATTTTAAGGTAAGAGCTGCCCCTCGGGTTTACAAGAAGGATGCTCCAGAAGATCACTGGGCCAGAACAGTTGATTTCACTCCACAATGTTCCATTGGGCAGTCTTCTGCCTTGTGTTTGGAGGTTCCTTACAGCTGTGAGCTTACAGATCTTCACAAAAACTTCATTTACTTCAAAGAGAATGAAGGGCAGTTCATTTTGCTTGAAGGTTCTTCTTACTGTAACAGCTTCGATCTAGTCCCCATTGTCACTCCTGGTCAGAATATTCAACTTCCATATAGCATACTCTTCAAGATAAACAGTGTGGTTCATAATGGGATCATCATGGGGCCCACACTCAATGACGAGTTTTTCAGTCTGCTCAATCCTTGCTCGACAAATAATCAGTACATTGATCATGCCTTGGAGGCTCTTGCTCATCTTAAAGATACCTGCTTCGAACCCGCAAGATGGCTTCGAGAGCAATACAGAACATTCGAAATCTCAGGACGCCTTCCTAAATTGCCAGCTGTTTCATTGGATCATGGTTTGGTCTACATTCACAGGGTTCAAGTAACCCCCACGAAAGTATACTTCTGTGGTCCTGAAGTGAACTCTTCGAATCGAGTGCTACGTCAATTCTCTAATGATCTAGAAAATTTTATCCGAATTTCATTTGTTGACGAGGATTGGGACAATATCCAGCCAATGGATCTCATACAACGAACAACTCCTGCAGATATTGAAAGGCATACAAGTGTCTATGAAAGGATACTTTCTACTTTAAGAAATGGCATTGTTATTGGTGTTAAAAAGTTTGAGTTTCTAGCATTCTCTTCAAGTCAATTAAAAGAAAGTTCTGCATGGATGTTCGCTTCAAGAAGCGGGCTTACAGCAGCAGACATAAGAAAATGGATGGGTGATTTCAGCAAAATAAGAAATGTGGCGAAGTATGCAACAAGACTGGGTCAGTCTTTTGGTTCGTCAAAAGAAACATTCACTGTAATGAAAAATGAGATTGAGGGCATTCCTGATATAAAGACACGGGACCAAAAGTATAATTTTTCAGATGGAATTGGAAAGATTTCGGCCAACTTTGCAGAAAGGGTTGCATTTAAATGTGGCTTGAGGTCAACCCCCTCGGCCTTCCAAATCAGGTATGCTGGCTACAAAGGTGTAGTAGCTTATGACCCAAAATCAAGTTATAAACTATCCTTAAGAGAAAGCATGTGCAAGTACCAGTCAGAAAATACAACGCTGGATGTTTTGGAATGGAGCAAATACCGACCATGTTTCCTCAATCGCCAGGTCATTACTCTCTTGTCAACTCTTGGGGTTGAAGATGGTGTCTTTGAAATGAAGCAAAAGCAAGTTGTACATCAACTGGGCAAGATTTTAACAGATCCTGTAAAAGCACAAGAGGCACTTGATGTGATGTCTCCTGGTGAAAACAGCAATGTCCTCAAAGAGATGTTAAGGTGTGGTTATAGGCCTGAAGTTGAACCATACCTTTCTATGATGCTACAAACGCTTCGTGCGTCAAAGTTGTGGGAATTAAGGACTAAGACAAAGATATTTGTTCCAGATGCAAGATTGATGATGGGGTGCCTGGATGAAACTAGGACTCTGGAGTACGGCCAAGTGTTTGTAAATTTATCACGTGTTGGGCGTGAACCATTTTATGATCATGATCATGACCATGACGATGATGCAGCTCATGGAATACAATTGGATAGTTCTTTTGTGCTGGTTGGTAAAGTTTTTGTTGCTAAAAACCCATGTCTCTACCCTGGTGATCTCCGTGTGTTGTTCGCAGTCGATGTTCCAGCATTGCATCATATGGTTGATTGCGTTGTTTTCCCACAGAAAGGGAAAAGGTAATTCATCCGTATGACATATCATCATGATCATTTCCTTAACACCAATTTCCAACAATGCATAATGCACCCTAGAACACAATTTCGTAATTTAGATACCACACCATCAATTGCTTTCTATTAGTGTACATATATCTTAACACGACCAATTTAAATTGATTTCGACTAATGTGACCTGTCCACAAGTACATACTAATTTTGATACATCCAGTTACACCCTTAACTATCAACTTTATTAGCTGTGGTTTGAACTGATATGGCTGGCATCTTCCGTTTGCTCTTTTGCATATCTGCACTGGTGATGCCACACATAGCAGACACCATCATCATCATCTTAAGTTTCTTTTGAATGTTAGCTAAACTCTGCTGTTTCAGGCCCCATCCAAATGAATGCTCAGGGAGTGACTTAGATGGGGATTTATATGTCGTGAGCTGGGACCCTTTGCTTCTTCCACCCCACCAAATCCCACCTATGGAATATATGCCTGCGCCTACTACGACCCTGGATCATGATGTTCAAGTCGAGGTACTACTGCAACTTTTTTCCCAACCGCGTTCATAATTCATTTCTTCATTCATATGCTAATGATTTCATGGAATAAACCCCTAATGATTGGTCAAACAGATTAAAATGCTTTGCATTAGTGTTGCAGCAGTTTGATAACTCTAAAAATAATCTCTTATTTTGTAATTTAGAGCTTATTTACATCTTTTTATAACGATAATTTATTAAAGAAGCTTATTTTCATACAGCTCTCTAAAAATTATAAGCTAGGGACTGCTTTTTTTTTTTTGAGAACTTCTTTTGCTAAGTAGAAAAAGGTGGATGACGCAAAATTTATGTATTTTGGATGAAAATAACCTTATAAATTTTCAAAATGACGCAAATGGTGGGTTCTTCACTGTGAATTTTTAAAAGGGGGAGGAGCCCAAATCACAACAATTCCTAAAGGTGTGCCCCAATTACCTTTTGAAATAAGAGCTTTTTTATAGTTTCATCAAGTACACTAATTATAAATTAGAACATAAAACTTAAAATGTTTATTTTAGACCTTAATATAATTAGATCTTATTAATTAAACTAGAGCTTTCAAATGGCCCCTTGGTATAGTTTTGTGATAAACAAAGTATCTTTATTAGATAGATAAATTTGTTTGAAACAATATCATCTTCCCAACTTGTCATGTGTCTGCAATTGTTTGTGGCTATTTGAAGTATTTACATAAGTTGGAGCAGAAGAACTTTCTTTCCAAGTTGATCATGCTTCAGCTTCCGCATTGTTAAGATGTTCGCTAACATCTGTTTCTTTTCTTCTTCTTTCTTTTTTACTTTTTGTTCTTGTCAGTAACTAGTACCTGTTTATGCTCTTCAGGACTACCAACATTATGTAGAAATTATAGTTTGTGGATGGTAAATCGTTAATACTATGATTGAACTGTGTACATAAATACAACTCCCCTTATACAAGTAACTCTGTATCTACCCATGATGACTTGAGTTGAAATGTTGAGGCTGGTAGCAATAGCAAGTAAAAGTATGCATAAGCATCAGAAGCGCAGAGACAGAGCAAAGCTCAACTTTGCAAAAGAGAAGTTCACAGTTTTTAGTGAGAGAACACTCATGGATACACAAACAACAGAAATGGTTTTTCCATGTGTTCACTAGGATTCTCCACATCATTAATTTGTTACTGTTGTTACAAAATAAAAGCTGAATCTAAGATGCTCTTGTTGCTTGAGCTTTCCTCTGTCGGTTGAAGAAATAAGACTTCTTTATTTAGAAACCATTGCAGACTGGTGTTGGCCCCCATGACTGGAACTCTTTACACTGTAATGCCTGAATTGAACTCTCGACTGCTACAACAAAATAGAACTTGAAACACAATCAGGTTCAATTAGCAGTTTTTTTCATGCTTGGTGGCCAAAACAATATTGCCTCAATGAAAACACCCTCAAGGGAAGCCACAAACAAGATTTCACGCGTATGGAGTCATGAGACGATTTTGTCATTTTCAAATGTATAAACTTCAGAGACCATTCCTAGAATGAGCATTAGATCTTATTCTCCTATTAAAGGTTCAATACTTGCAATCATTTATTGTAAATCTGCATTTCTTGTCTACGCATGCGGCCTCGATCAATAAAAAGTTGACGCATTTTTCTCCTATGAATATAGAGAGCTAAGTAATCTGACTGGTCCCCATTGGTAATACAGGAAGTGATGGAATACTTCGCTAACTTCATGGTCAATAACAGTGTAGGAGTCATTTCAAATGCCCACCTTGTTTGGTCTGACAAGGAGCTGCTCAAGGCTGAAAGCGACCCCTGCAAGGAGCTCGCGATGCAATCCTCTATTGCTGTCGACTATGCCAAAACCGGTGTGCCTCCCGAGTTCCCGCCTCGTCTACATGTCAAGGAATATCCGGACTTCATGGAGAACCCTAACAGGCCAACCTATAAATCTGAAGGAGTGCTTGGAAAGCTCTTCAGGGCAATCATTGCAACCCCCACTGGACATGTACAGTCATTCACCCAGGAAGTAGCAAGGAAATCTTACGATGCCGACATGGAAGTGGAAGGCTTTGAGAATTACATTGAAGATGCTGTTTGGTATAAAGAACAGTATGATATTAAGCTGGGCAATTTGATGGATCATTATGGGGTAAAAACTGAGGCAGAAATAGTCGGTGGGAATTTACTCGAGATGACAAAATCCTATACAAAGAAAAAGGATGGAGAAACTATTGCACTGGCCATGAAGACTTTGAAAAGGGAGGTGAGAACATGGTTTGATGAGATGGGAAGCAGGATGGATCCTGATGTAGCTGATGATGCATATGCCAAGGCATCAGCATGGTATCATGTGACTTATCACCCTGATTACTGCAGTGAGGAGATGAATCGGGCACACTTCATTAGTTTTCCTTGGTGTATCTATGAAACGTTGATACACATCAAGGAGAAGAAGCTACAAATGAGGTGGGGCAGAATAGATGCTGCTATTACAGCAGAGAATCAGGCAGGGTCTGACGCTTCCCCTAAGAACCATGACCATTTCTTAATGTTGTCATGTTTGTTGGTTGGTTTGTGTGTGTGTGTCACGCATTGGCTGAATAAATTTATGAATGTGTAACGTTGTAACACTTATGTTTAGTGCTTTTTTTCTGGATATTGAAAGTAACTAGTAATGAAAATGATTTCCTGTGGTGTGAGTAAAAACAAAATGTTGTTTGTGCTTTCCCGTATATAGTTATCAGAACAAGTCTTCAGGTAAATCTGATTTTCCGGAATATGTGCATTTACTTTATTTATATTCTTATAGTAGTCATAGCTGAGGGCACATTTGGACACACTTCTAACCTCAAGCAGAGGTGTGTTTCCCATGATAACCTGATTCCTGTTTTGACCTAGCATTCAAATTTCCAATTCATAATTTAAGAGACAATAAGATATTTCGATGGATAGGTTCATTTGATTCACTCTTCTATTTGTTAGATTCAGAGATTGATTTTTTGATGAACCAATTTGTCTAGTACCGACCATAAATCTGTCACTGAAGCTGAGATCATCCGCTCAAACTAACTGTCCTTACAGAAACTATCCACTAAATTTCACTTCAATGGGAGTCTGCACGTCATCAGATTGGTTGTGTTTTGGTCACGTGCAAAAACATCATTTAATAACAATGAACGTAAAATCCCTTCTTTTTTTTTTTTGGCAAGTGATCAATATTAAGGTGAAGACATCTCAGATTGGAGGAACATATGGACTAGAGTTAATGCATTGGACCATAGTGCTTTTAAGCAGCTTCAGTTTCTTATGTAGGCTCCATTGATGGGATTTGTATGACTCAATGTTGAGAATTTTGCGAGAATAGTAGGTGAACCAAACTACTACTGGTTTGAAATGAAATGTTTGCATTTTGGAAGGTGTAATTAGTGGAACTAGGCAATTGGGACTTGGCTGCATCTGTAAAACCACTTTTGGCTGAATCTACTGCACTCTTCAAGTCACAAGCTCCATGAGATTTGGTGAAGCAAGGGACTGAACGAGTGCCCCCACCAACTTAGTTGTCCAGCAAAGAATAGAACAAAAGTGAAGACAATCTAACATCTGCTTTCATGGAAGAGGTGCAACATCTGCTTTTATGGAAGAGGGGTAAGGGGGTGAAAATGGGGGCCATCAAACCCCTGAGGTTCATTTATTTGCACAAAAGATGGGAATCAATTCTTACAAAACTCTCTGAATATTCTCATCAGTCAGTTAGAGATTCCAGCTCTTTGATAGATGCCTTTTCTTAGGATCATAGGATTCTATTGCAAACTAGGTAAGTAGACCCTCAGTGTTGAAGGGATCATCAAGCTACAAGGGGAAAAGGATCTCGTAGTTTAACAAGAAAAGCCTCCGGTAATCTACTCAACAATCAATGTTAAACAGTAACTTACATTGATCTTCAAAAAAGGCAAGCTCCATAGGACTCAGAGGCAGAGAGCATACAGTGCTTGGCTGCACTCAATGGATGACCAAAATGGGGAAATTCTCTAGGACGGACATTGCTGCTTATTGTGAGAACCCGACCCCTAATCTCTTGGATTAGTGTTGTTTTATTTGTGGATTAGTTCTTTTAGTGGGATTAGTATTTGTTGGGTTGAGTTTGTGAGCTAGAATGGGTTTTCTTCTAGTTTTGGGCTTTTGAGTGCTTTGGTAGCTTGTGGGGCCCTTTGGGGGTTCCCTTTTCGGCTTTGCTTTTACTTGTGAGATTTTCCCGACGTGTTTTAAATTGTGTTTTTGGCCCGTTGCATTCATCTTGAGGAATCCTACAACTTTCATGTTGATCTCGTATCCATTTGAGAACCCGAAACCCGATTTCTTGGCCTTGAGGGCAAAACAGTCTTTTCACACCAAATCTGTACCCAAAACTCGATATTCTCGAAATCCGTGAAACATACACTTTTTGGAAACTAGATATTTCGACGATCATTTCTTCCTTCTTCGTCGAATCCATCCGAGGTCCCGAATTAGATGATTTCAGCCACCCAAGTCCCTTAAGTTGTGGGGCCCAAACCTCACTTGTTTATAAGAGGAACCCATCTCCTTCATTGCTCATTCTTCACCATTGTTCCAGCTGAGCCTAGGGTTTGCTCTTGTGTTTCCTCTTCTTCTTCTTGCTTCTCCATCTCAAATCCTCACCAATCTTGCACCAAACTCGAAATGGAGACCGTCTTCTTCTTCCTCATCTTGCAAGCTTTCCATTGGTACCAATTGTGAAGAGAACCCTCCATCACAAGACTTTCCTTGAGCTTACCTTGTCCATTAGAGGACCTTCCAACTTGGAAGTGAGCTTAAGAAGGGATTAGGAGCTTGGTTTGTGAGATTGGAACCCAAGGCAAGTGGATGAATGGATTGTTTTGATTATTAACATGTTTGTGAGAAAAATCTTGTTTCATTAATGGTTTTGGTGATTTTAATAGTTGTCTTTAATATGATTAATATTGATTTCAAGATGTGCTTATTGATGAGTTATTTCTCCCTTGTTAATCTCTTGGAAATGTATGTATCATAGTGTCAAGATTTCAAATGGTTTCACATGAATGAGTTTTCTCCACTTTTGAGATTTATTGTGAATGGAAAGGATGGAAATGGAGGAACTTGAAATGAGGAGCTCTTTAGCTCATTTTAATGTCTTGGAAACATGTGTTTAAGTCTCCTTATGTATAATTCTATGTGATTGATTATATGTTGGAAGGAAAGGAAACAAAAAGGAAAAAAATCAAGTTCCCGGACCTGCACTGCGCCCAGGTCCGATCGATCGGACGTTCAGACCGATCGATCGGACTGACTTTTAACTGTAAGGCTTTTTCAGCCGATCGATCGGACCCTGTGCAGAAATTTTGACCGATCGATCGGACCGGTGAATTTTGAGATTTTTAATTTTTTGGTTCTAGGTGGGACCTTGGCTACCCTTTTTGGACTGATTGGACTATGTGTGAGATGTCTTGAGCCGACACTCCTCAAGGTTGATTCGGTTGCATCGAAGTTCAATCCATTTCAATCTTGAACGGGATGGAACGACGCGATATCTTCTTTATATCTAAACACAAGTCTATTTCCTTGGTTATCGCTAATTCTATTCCTTTCGATGACTGAATCGGTTGCTCGATGTTTCCGGATTAATGTCATGCCTAGGATGGATCGTGTATAATCTTGATTCTTGCTTTGTAACATCTAGTACTACCCATAAGCTCATTTTAAGTTTTGGAAATAGTAAAAGTGCATAAGGAGCCCGGAATGTCTTCAAACTCAAGGAGTACCAAGTAATTGTTATAATCGACATACGGGACCCCTATTCACTTAAATAGATCTTGAAACCGATATTTTTACCCGAAATTGTTATAGTTCATTGTTTCACCTCTTTTCCCGAGATTTGCATCACATGACTTGTTTCCCGAAAGCATTGCAGTTACTCTGGTAACAGTTATTGTCCCGAAGTGCATTGCACCACATGATATGTTAGTGTGCCCTTGAGCACCCCCGTCTTGCCCGTTTGATTATGTATTTGTACTTGATTTACTTGCATTGTCTCGATTGTATTTGACCTATGAGTCGGCACCACTAAGCTTGGATAACCATGTTGGTCTGATCCACCGACTTGGAGATCCCCCTCTTGTCCCGCCAGCTGCAGCTTGGATCCCGCTACCCGGTTATTACCGTGGTCCCGTCCCGATACCCGGTTATTACCGTGGTCTTGTCCCGATACCGCAGATTGCTACTGTGGTCCCCGATGCCCGGCTCGCTACCGTGGTCATGTATAGTATATGTATATGCATTCATGAGATCCCCTGTTTCTCCTCACCTCGAGTGACTGAGATCAGGGCCTAGTATATGTATATGTATTTATATGAGATCCCCTGTTTCTCCTCACCTCGAGTGACTGAGATCAGGGCCTAGTTATTGCTCTATCGCTTTAGTGATAGAGGACTTAGCTTCGTGTGGTTGCCATCTTGCCAGTTCCCGATTCCTTGGACACCCGACATGTTTTATATTGTTTACTTGCTTTCCGATAAATGATTCGTTTCCTTTATGAAAGTTGTTATTTAAACAAGTGCTAATATTCTCCAATGTAAATTCAGTTATTATTATATTGTTTTCTGTTCTTTGTACCCGCACATGTTTTAAATGAATGCCCGATCTGTTGAAGAACCATGCTTTTACATATATTCCATACGATCAATGATTTTGCTAGATTTATATGATTACACGTGTTTTAAGGGAATACCCGAATTGTTAAATACCCGTGCCTTGTTTTAAAGGACATTTGGTTTGTCAGATATCTATATTTATACCTGTTTTTAAATGAATACCCGAATTGTTAAATACCCATGCTTTGAAATATGTTTGAAATGACACTTGTTTTGCCAGATCACTATGTTTATACCGGTTTCAAATGAATATCCGATTTGTTAAATATCCCTGCTTTGAGATATGTTCTAAATGAACACTAGTTTTGACAGATTGCTTTGGTTACACCGGTTTTAAATGAACACCCGGTTTGTTAAATATCCGCCTTTCCACATATGTTTCAAATGAACTTTGGTTTTGCCAGACTGCTATGGATACCTGATTTGTTGTATACTTGTGTTTTTACTTAAGTCTCAAATGAACGTTTGTTTTGTCAAACTACTATATTTATACATGTTTTAGACGAATACCCGATTGTCAAATACCTATGATTAGAGATGATGTAAATGAATACATGTTTTATTAGATCTTCATGTTTTACCCATACTTGAAATGAATACAGGTTTTCCCCGAGATTCCCGACTTTGCACCCGTTTAATTATATGCAGCACTTGATCGATTAGCATGATTTATTATATGTTTTATTCCTTAGTATATTTGTGATCTTTTCATCCACCTGCCAGACCGTCGTGTCTGACCCACTACTTTTGGTACTCAGGTTCAGATTTCTTCGCCCGAGTTGAGTGCTTTTGTTGGCTGTAGAGCCATGCCTTGCAGGTTAGTTGTCGGCTATGTCATGTAGACATTGAGCTTGACATCGGAGCTACGTCACATTTGGGTAGTAGTTATAGCTTATTGTTGTATGGCTTTTATTAGCCTTTTCTTGGGATTCTTAATTAATGTACATTGATAATTGTAACTTGAACATATTTGGGAATGTAATATCCTGTTACCGTCAGCTCTGTAATTTATTGTGATGGTTACTCCAGTCTGATATGATTCTTGATATAATAGCTATGTGCTAAAGGTTGAGTGCGACGCGGAATCCGATGGCCACGGACTTCGGGTCGCAACGCCACAAATGCTTCCGCAAAATATTCAGAATGTGTTGTCTTCACACACGCGGATCTTGGGAGAAGTAAAATACATTTATGCTTAATCCCATCTCCCGCCCCCGAGGTTTCGGTTCGGGGGCGTGACACTTATGAGACTGATGAACACCATCCTAGAAACCACCTTGGATGAAGATCAGTTGATAAGATATTAACAGTCAAAAGACTCTTTCTATAACAAGCAGTGAGCAAACATTGTCTAGTGTGCATGAGTTAAAAGGCAGGAGGTTGCCAGAATCCCCACTGGCAGTGAATAGACCAACAAATTGAAAGGAAACAAACTAAGAAGACTCTAGTGTGTTGCTTGACGCTGACACTGCATCAAAATGAATAAGATATGTGGTCAACAATTGTGTTGTTTACCTTGCTTTGATTTGAGGTTAAACTTCCAAAAAACTCTCTTTGGGCATCACTCAAACCAATGTCACATCATCTCAGTCAGACCTTCACTCTAACGAGTTCTATAAGGAGTAGCAAAGAGTAGTTTGTGAAGAAATAATCAGATCAATGATAACAACATTTGGTGCAAACAATGTTAGGCAATCTCAACCCACAGCATTGTCTCCAGCTACAGCTGAGCTGGTTAAGGACACCAAATATGAGGTGAGAGTGCACAAGTTCAAGTCCTTCTGAGCCAAAAAAAAAATCAACCCACAGCATCAGTAGGCTGTTTGTATGCTTTCAAATGCACTAATAGACTAGATTCAATTCATCAACTTACAATTTTCAAAACTCTTAAGAACATAATAACCATTGAGACGGGAAACTAAAAAAGCTCTAGAGATATGGTCCGCAATACAACTTAATACACGACAATTGAAAACAACAATCATCATGAGAAATAGGATACAAACTAGAGTTAGCATACTGCCCTGAAAGAAAAAGCAACACACATCAAGACAACAGTTCTTTTGGCTGGAAAATGGAAAATTGGCAAGTATTCCATTTACGGCCAAACAGTTTGGCAGAAAATACCAAACAGAAATCTAAAGTAAAAAGCTCATTCGCTTACCCTAGAATCACCATAGATATTGTTTTTCTTTTTCTCCCTCTGCTTGGCGCTCTCAACATTCAAGCTTACACTGTCCATTTCACCAAGCAGAGATTTTCATGGAAGCCTGAGAGACTAGAGAAAAGACAAACTATCAGAAAACTATGTGCAATAATTTAATATGTAAAAGTTTCCAACTCCCATCATGGAGACCCAAAAGAAATGTTATACAGAAAACGTGTATTTCCTAGTCTCAAACTTACTAGGTTAGGAGTTTGGAATACTTGAGGCAAGAACAAGATAAAGATTTATGGTCTAAAAGGTATTTACAACTACAAAAGATGGAACACTACAAAAGTAGCAGATGGCAACTACTCTTACAACACTACACTAATTTACATTTTAAATGAGAGAAGAACGAAGATATTCAGCAGCTTCACCTACAAGACTACAACAAGAAGCAGATCCATCCGGAGTAAATGTACCTCACATCTTGCAGCTCACCATAAATTATGAAGCTCCTTACTATGAGATATGAAGGGAGGCCCTAGACGCTTGATCTGATACAGAAGCAAGGCCCTCCATCAGTCTAACAATCTCAACTGTATCGTCCAAATAGTACTTCGCCTTGCTGGGCTTTCGACCCACTGTACATGCAAACACTTCTGCCGTGGGGGCTAGAGAAGGACCGGACACAGCACCAATAATTACTTCAAACATGTCTTCATCTGATCTATCATCCCCAATACAGAGAACAAAATCCGGTAACATCTCTCTCTCCCGCATAGTTGAAAGGAGGCGTTCTGCCAAAAGCCCCTTGCTCACACCCTGCACATGCCATCACACAGTTAAGTATACTGGATTTTCAAAGTGGCTGAACTATATGATCCTGAACTCAAGGTATGCACAGTTATCAATGCATTCTTGAGTTTTTGAACATATGGTTCTCATGGTTCAGTGGATACATGATGTGCACCAGGGTCAATCCCATGACCCAAAATAACCATAAATGGAAGACCTTACCCATCAAATATTGGACATTTGTCACGTGGAATATCGAGCACCTTTTTTTTTTTTTTTATGAATGGAGTGGAATATTGAGCATTGTTGTAGTATTTCTTTATTAACAGCTTATCTATAGGCCAATGATGACCCATGGTGCCCAAGTACTTCTCTATACCCAGCGTACCCATATAGGACAAATACAATGCAATGGTACTCATTATTGCACTGGTGCACTAAAAAGGTAAACACTTGGCATATCCTGCTAAAGTTTGTTATTTCATATAGGTCTATTAGTTTTCTTACAAGGAATGCAGATAATTATAATTTCATTAATTTAGAAATTGCCCTAAAGAAGAAAAATATTACTTCAAATAAGTTTTGCTATAAAATATGAGATTCCATATAACGGATAGCCAGGCTATCACTATAGGTGTATTGTGTCCTGAATTTTCAAAAGTGCACCATTGCATCTTTATCTCCATATCTGTGTCCATAGCCATATGTGAATTGAGCATCAAAAGTTAGCATTGCCCCATCTGATTGGTATATGCATCCATTATGGGGCCCATCAAGACCAACAGGCCCAGACTGGATCATGGCCACATGCTCAAGGCTTTTGGATACTAGGGATAAAGTATTCTGTCTAATTCATCTAGAGTGACTAAAAAAGCTACTTGATAAAAGAATATTAGACCCTACCTGCGGTTTCACTTCTACAATGTTCTGTCCACTCTTGACTGAAACTGGTTCATTGGCAAGAACGCTTTCAAGATGATCGAGAAGCTCTTTGGCTTGACACGAGCCAAAATCTGGATCAGAATCCTCATAACACCAGACCAATGAGGTTTCCTTGTCTTCAATTGTAGAACCATCAGTTGTTTCAGTGTACAACTTCATCACAGGCTCAGCAATTTGTTTCCAACTACAATCTGCCACGGGCACACATGTATCCCACTCTGCATCATGCTTCATTCTGGGATCACAAACTAAATTTCAGCAATCAGCACAGTAAGATGGCCGAAACGTGTTCCATATATGGATGTGTTTATGGGACTGAAATTTTTTTAAGGAATTCACTGAAGATGGAATACTTCCATTCCTAAAATCAATACTCGAAAAGAGGCACTTAGCCACTGACAATAATATGTATACAGCAGGAAAGGCAAAACATGTCCCACACAACGTGGTTTCCAATTTACACACCAATCAAAATGTGCAGAGTAATGATACATCTGTTTGCCAATAATTCAAAGCACCTCCCATTTGAACACATCCAAACATATGAAAAATTTTGACAAGAAATAAAGATATTTACCGCAGAAAACAACCATGCTCGGCAGCAATTCCCAGCTTCTCACAAGGGGAAAACCATTCGTCGAGTGTCTTGCGGCTTCTTGCGCTAACAAGAAACACTATATTGTTCTCATCACTGCATAGACTGTTCAAGATTTCAATCGACTTGCTGCATGGACTCTTATTCATAGATGCCTGAGGCATCAAGGTGCCATCATAATCTAGAAGGATGGCCCGGATTCTTGTCCTCTTGTAAGCTGAAACTATGTGCTCCATAGACAGCTTCCTGAAATTAGAATCAAGCGCAATGACCCTGAACCCCAACCCGAATCCAATGCCCCAGCACCTACGCGTCCCATGATCCCTACATGTTCTTTCCAAATCTTGAAGAAAGCTGTGCGCCCAATAACCAACATCATGTGTACTGACATACCTATAATGCTTTTCATGTCTCAACTGCTTCTCTGGCTCAGCCATTTCAAGAGCAGAATCCATGGCATCAGCCACTGCATCAATATTCCACGGATTTACTCTAATGGCTCCGCTGAGGGATGGCGAACATCCAATGAATTCAGAAACAACTAACATGCTTTTTTTGGGAGTGGATGGAATGAGCCCCAAAACCTTGTCCAACTTTTCATTTCCCTGCCTAGAAATGATGTACTCATAAGGAATAAGATTCATTCCATCCCTAACCGCCGTAACTAAACAACACTCAGCCACAACATAATAAGCAATCCTCTCATAAAACTCAAGTGGCCTGTCAATCAAGATCACTGGTTCATACCCAGGCCTTCCAAACGTTTTATTAATCCGAGCAACTGTTGCATAAGTCTCAGACTGAACTTCCTTCACATCTTTCCCTCTCCCCCTTGCTGGATTAGCAATCTGCACCAACACCACCTTACCCTGCCACTCTGGATGCTGAAAGAGAAACTGCTCCATTGCCAAAAGCTTCAAGGTAATGCCCTTGAAAATATCCATATCATCAACACCAAGCAACATTATCCGATCCCGTTCGCCGCCGAATTGCTTCTTAAGCTCTGCCACCTTAGCTTCAGTCTCCGCAAGGCTCAAAACAGAGCGAAGCTGACCCATGTGGATACCAACAGGGAGAATCTTAATGCTAACAGTCCTGCCATAGTACTCAAGACCAATGTAACCCCTCTTTGATTCATATGCAAGACCAAGCATTCGACCGCAGCAAGAAAGGAAATGGCGGGCATAATCAAACGTATGGAACCCAATCAAATCAGAATTCAGCAGCGCCCGCAGAAGCTGCTCCCTCACAGGCAATGTCTTGTAGATTTCAGATGATGGAAATGGGCTGTGGAGGAAGAATCCCAGCTTCACTCGATTGAACCTCTTCCTCAAGAACGTGGGGAGCACCATGAGATGATAGTCGTGTACCCACACAAAATCATCTTCTGGGTTTATCACTTCCATGATCTTGTCTGCAAATATCTTGTTCACTGATACATAGGCCTGCCACAGCGACCGATCAAAGCGGCCGCCGAGGTCGGGCGAGAGAGGCAACATGTAATGAAACAGTGGCCACAGCTGCTGTTTGCAGAATCCATGGTAGTAGCGGGAGAAGAGGTCGGGTGGGAGGAATGTGGGGACGCAATTGAAGGTCTCAAGGAGGATTTGGGAGACCTCATCCTGGTCATTGGGATGGATCTCTTCGCGCAGGCATCCAACGTAGATGACTTCAACTTCGTCATCTCCGAGGCCATCTTTCAATTGTAGGAGAAGGGAGTCTTCATCCCAGCTGAAGATCCACCCCTTGCTGTCTGGTTTTCGTTGGGCGCGTATAGGGAGCTGATTCGCGACGATGATAGTTCGCTCTCGAGGTGCAGAGGAAGAGCCAGAACCATTGCTATAGCAACCATCATCATCATCAAGGTCTGAGATTATGCCTGCGACCGTCATCACACGAGGAATTCGTCGGTTCATCCGGCCAAATGATGGAGCTTCACCAGATGCAAGATCTAGAAGATTTGAGTACGATCTCGACACCATTCTTTCTTTTCAAATTTTAACTGAAAAACAGTAGGAAGAGATGAGAAAAAAGTGCTTTATAGAGTTTCATCCAAGTCGTACTTTTAATCAAATCAAATGCCAAACAGAATCCACAAACAGAATTCTTAAAGTTTTGAGCTTTGAATCATGAGCAAGATGTGGCAACTGTTTTTTACGGGTTTCTGAAACTGAAGCTGATTTTTATGCGAGTTTTCTCAGATTTCGAACTTAATCACATCAAATCAAATCCTAAACAGATCCAGAAACAGAATTCTCAAAGTTTTGAGCTTTGAAGCATGAGCAAGATTATGGCAACTGTTTTTTACAGATTTCTGAAACTGAAGCTGATTTTTATGCGAGTTTCCTAAGATTCCGAACTTAATCACATCAAATCAAATCCTAAAACAGATCGAGAAACAGAAATCTTAAGTTTTGAGCTTTGAAGCATGAGCAAGATTATGGCAACTGTTTTTCACAGATTTCTGAAACTGAAGCTGATTTTTATGTGAGTTTTCTCAGATTTCGAACTTAATCACATCAAATCAAATCCTAGTTTTTCACAGATTTCTGAAACTGAAGCTGATTTTTATGCGAGTTTTCTAAGATTTCGAACTTAAATCACATCAAATCAAATACTAAAACAGATCGAGAAACAGAATTCTTAAAGTTTTGAGCTTTGAAGCGTAAGCAAGATTATGGCAACTGTTTTACACAGATTTCTGAAACTGCAGCTGATTTTTATGCGAGTTCTCTCAGATTTGCTTAGACATCAGACATCACCAACAAAAACTGCAACCATATCTCGAATTTCTGGTCTTCGAGTATTCCGGCACTGAATCGAAACGAGGAAAAACAGTAACATTTTCTACAACATGAAGAATCCGAAGTACCGAACAGAAATCCAGTCCATACAGCTGATCTCTTTCTTTTTATTCTAAAAAAGTAGGAAATCAAGAAACAAAGAAGAAGAAGACAGAGGCAAGAAGAAGAGAGAGTGCAGATCAAGTTGAGAAAGGAAAAGAGAAAGAAATGGGGATGAGGATTACCGACTTCAGTGAAGAGTTCTAAGAAACCTTAGAAATCTCGATTGAAACGAATACGAAGAGGTAAGAAATAAACCCTAGTTTAGTTTTTGTACAGCATTAACCAGAGGCTGGAGCTCATATGTATACTGTAGTATACTAGTGCTTCTGTCAGAGAAGACGAAAACGTAGAGAAAACGCTTTTCTCCTGTAGAACAACAGGTTCGATAGTGAAGAGGACTATCTTAATTCGAGATTTATATATATGTGATTGTGAATTTTTTTTCTTTTCTTTTTATTTGTGTTGGACTATATTGCTCAAGAATATTTCTTAACGAGGATGTGTGTAAATCAAAGGCCAACACCACTCAATCTCAATCTATTAGGACCCAAGTTGGGGGTGGCTCAAGTGGTTTTGGGACGTACCGTCGACCCACGGCTATTGACTGTTGTCGGGAGTTATAGGGCGTAACACAGAAATACCTTACGATATCAAAGAAAAATAAATCTATTTAAGAGTAAGTGGGATCTTTAGTGGGGTTGTTTAGTTAAAGGAACTGAGGAAAAAAAATCCAAATGGGGACCCTCCTTTTGAGACCAATTGTTGATGGACTCAATCCGAATCCACTCAAGTCGATGCATAAATACATTAATGTTGGATTGATATTTGTAACACATTATCTAAAAAGAATATTTTATAACAATTATTTAGCCTAAATGATGGCACTTTTTAGTTCAAGCTTTGAGATACCTTCTCTTAGGAAAAAAAAATACGTTCTATATATATATATATATATATGTATAAATTTGCTATATATAAGTTAAGAAAAAAATTACATGCATTGTGCATCTAGACCATCATGGAGGTAGGATCTACCAGTAAATATAGATGATGTGCTATTAGGATGCTTAGTGTACACGCATGCATTGCAAATGAGTCTGAATCCCTTATTTCACTGAAATAGAATGATATTGTTCCGCCCTATCAAATCATTTAAATTTTATAAAATTTCATGCCAACTAATACATTATTCTTTAAATTAAAAAATATATAAGATTTCATATATTTTGCGTGATTTGATAGAACAAAATGGTATCACTTTATTTTCTAAAAAAAAAAAAAAAAAGGAATTAGACTCATTGTGAAGATGAAGGTTAGTTTGATTCGGATAAAAGGGGCGACCTATTACCCTAATCCTAGTATGTAATCCTGCAAGAGTTGGAAGCCTTTTCTATTTATTACAAAGAAACTGCCGATACTATCCTTTTTTTATCTCCATTGATTCATGTCCTTATCTCTTTTCTTTTCTTCTTCTAGAAGGACCGAAGAAGACCAAAGAAGACCAGTGGGGCCCGGCAGTACAGCTGTCACTCTCGTGTTCTGTTACACCTGTAATTAATTATACGTGTGATGCAATTCTACGACTTCGCTGATGACGTGGCTCACTCTATTGCTGCCAGCGAGGTAATTTGCGTGTGGTTTCTGCACTTTAACCTGTCGCGATCCGAGATAATTTTTCATTGTTTGTATCACAGACCGATATATCCGATATGTGATCGCAATCGTACGGTGCTCATCTAAGTTTGTGTAGTATTGGTTTTCTTTTCTTTTTTTCTTTTTTTTTTTTTAGGGTTTTAAAATATATATGTGCACCTTAGACTAAGGGCATGTTTGGCAAAGGGCATGACAGAGGAATCCTCTCCATTTTCCGCGCTTTTGCGGATTTTTCATGTTTGGTTGGGAGAGGATTTTGAGAGGAATGACATGGGTTTTCCTCCCATGTGATTATTTCCACAATCAGACCTCCCCCCCTAGGACCAAGTGATTCCATGAAAGAGTGGAAAGGCGGAGCTACAGTAGATGAACAGTGAGTGAGACGTTAATGTGGTCTTGGCCGGTTTTTGCATTTTTAATGCATCTTTTGAGTCCTACAATCAAGATCCAAACCGTTAATAATGTTTAAACAATCCAAAACGGCCATGTCACCAAATTTCAGCCGTTGATTTAACTTAGATCTTGAGATATATGCAAAACTGTCCAAACCGTTAAAATCCATATTCTGTGATGCAGTGGGCAAAAAACGGGATTAAATACAGTCCCTTGTTTTCAATTTTCTGGTTCCCGTGGGCCCCAAAATCAAGATCTGAACCGTTAATTGTGTTAAGAAGGTCCATAACGGCTATGTCCCAAAATTTCAGCCGTTGATTCATCTTAGATCTTTAGATATTTTCAAAACCGTGAGGGACAGTGACAATAAAGGTAAGTAGTAATGTGGCCCTAATAAGTTTTTGCTTTGGGAATGTATCTTTTAGATTCCCTAATCAAGATCCAAACCGTTTGTCATCTTTAAAAACTCCAAAACGGCCACTTCACCAAATATCAGCCGTTAATTCATCTTAAATCTCCAGAAATGTGCCAAAATGTCTTACTGTGCAAACTATTATTGAAATCAGTCCGTTTTTTCTCATTTTTGGGTTTATGTGGGGTCCACGATCAAGATCAAAACCGGTCATTAGTTCTGAATGGTCAAACACAGTAAGGTGACCAAATTACAACCGTTGATCCTTACTTTATCTTGAGATATTTGTATAAACATCAATTGGATCATACATTCTACAACTTAAAAGAATCCTCCCTCCATCCAAACATGGAACTTTCATTGGGAATTCTACTTGAGGATTGTGGCTTTCTTTGGAGATGGAGAGAATCCTCTAAATATAGGATTCTTCACCGTTTACCAAACGTGCCCTAAAAGGATTATTTTGGTTTTTCCCACACCAAATTCGTCTTCCCAAAAAAGAAAAAAAAAACTTTTTTTTCATTACCTAATTTTTTGAAGGTTGATATAAATTATAGACCATCCCCTCCTACTTTCAATTGTAAGGGTTGATATCAGTCCTCTCCTGCTTGAAAAATGTAATTTTCATTTCGTCTTCCTCTTCTCTCTTCTCCAAATTGAACCCAAATGGAGAAGTTCTGATATCATTTTCCTCTTCCTCTCTTCCCTGGACCCAACCCAATGGGGAAGGCCTAAATGAAGCGGATAATCAGTCACGCCTTCAACCAAAATCTTGATGGGCGCCCCTTAAGATTTTGTTGAAGGCATATTGGTTCCTTGATTTGAGTGTCCAAATCTCCTCTTCATCCTCAACAATGGCCTTTTTTCTTCATTTGCATCTTCTTCATTGGGTTACGTTTAGGGAAGAGAAGAGGATAATGATGAAAACCGTGTTCTTCAAACAAAGGAGGATCGATATAGACTCTTACAATACAAAACAACGGTTGATATCAACTCTCGAAAAAATAGGTAAAAAAGAAAGATTTTTTTGGTGGGATACCGATTTGGTGTGAGGGAAACTAAAATGACCTCTTCTGTCTCGGATGCATCTAATGTGTTTTCTTTTCTTTTTTTCTTGATAAAATCCTCTTTTTTTCTCAAACTCTCTTCCTTATTTGGAAAAAAAAAAAAAAAAAACTTTCTTTTGGGGGCATGTGTAACAAAAATAGATGGGATTCTCAAAAGACTTAAGAGGTTTTTTTTTAGTTTTTTAAATTTGGATGCCTCATTTGAAAACTCTATAATTCTCCCAGTTCTAGCAATGGGGACATAAAATAAGGTTACTATAATTCTCCTGTCCAACTCAAATGATCCCTTTACATAGAAACATTGATGTGAGAGAGAGAGAGAGAGAGAGAGAATGATCCCCTTACATTTACATAGAAACATTGATATGAGAGAGAAACATTGATATGAGAGAGAGAGAGAGAGATATGCTTGTGTGCTATCTAGAATATTTAGATGGTGGTTGTGGTTGGTCACATTAGTCAAATACTTGTATTCCACCAAAGGTGATCCATTTTAGCAGTGGCTTTTTAGCTTTTGGGAAGAGAAATGATGCGGCATCAGAATTTTCAGTGGGGTCCACATCTTAAATCTAAACCACTTAATACAATTACCACTTCTTTCCCCTTAATTGATTACATGGGCCAAATTTCAAATCTCTCTAGTAGAAGAAGTTTAGGCTCATGGTTGATCAACCAGATTAGACCAAATCCATAATTCATATATTGAAAGAAAAGGACTAAAAATGAGAGTCAGAATCCTTGATCCATATATAGATATGGTGCAAAGTTAAATAATGAAGCACTCAGCCCACTTGACCTGCAAGTGGGATTTCACTGTTGACACTTTAATATCAGAAATTCGCCAGTGCATCTCATCTGAAGATATGTTGACATTGCAAAGGGTCCAATCATCAATACCAGCCATCAAATTTTTGAGTGGCACTTTCAAATGAATGGTCCAGATTATGGCTTTAAAGCACAAGTTTGAATACTGGCTTGGCCAAAGTGAAGTGTGAACCTTTACATATCAGCTATACATTGGTTTTAGACTGATCTATAGAAAGTCAGTATTAGTCGTCATCAAAACTATTTGACTTGCGATCAAAATTATAGTGTCGACAACACTTTTAGTAAGAGAAATCCCTTATTTCTTTGTTGCAATCATTGTTCATCAACAAACACTTTGCCTTGAGTCTGCATTATAGAATGAATGGTATGAGATTTTCAAATGGAGAGAGAGAGAGAGAGTAGGGAAAAAAAGAGTAGATTAGTTGAAAAATGACAAAAATACCTAAAGAAAAAATGAGGCCCAATGAGATGTAATAAAGAATATGCGTTGGTTATTCTGTTACTGAGGGCAACTTCTTCAAGATTTCAAACCAATATGATGTAATTGACTTCATTTGAGATTTAATTCCACCACGCCAAGTCATATTGACAACACCCTTTCTATTTGTTTGCCTGCTTTGCTCTCTAAACTGTTTTCTTTTTCTTTTTTTTTCAATAAAGTATATAAGTCTAGGGGCAGACCCATGTGTTGGGTACCTAGGGCGTGGATTTGGAAAACCACACTCTCTCCGTCCCTCCCTCCCTCCTAAATCGGAAAACCACAATCTATAAATTCTTAAATCCCAACCAGAAAACCACAATCTATAAATTCTTAAATCCCAACCATAATCCTCTTTTCCTAAATCTTAATACCTAGACCCAATCCCTAACTCCCAAAATCCCTATCACCACCAAGTCCAGCAACAGCATTAATATTGGCATTTTGAAATTCCCTAATATAGTTACAACAAGGCTTTGATGATGATTGACATTTTGAAATTGGTCCGAATAAAAACAATCGGTATGAGGAAGAGAATGACTTCCAGGATTGAAGTGGTGTTTGCATTCATCGTCATCTTGTAGGAGAATGTAACCAAATGAATGGTGGAACCGTCAAGTGATAAGTGTAGTAACTCTTAAAAGAGATACTGTGCCTAGAACAGATCTATATTATTTCAAAAAATGGAACTGGCAGAATATACAATGTTATCATTTTCTTTACCACCTAAGGCATTTGAAGTGCCCTGACAAGTTGTTCCACAATTTACTCTCGAATAAATGTTGTGCATCTTATACAAATGGCATTTGAGGTCTGTAAGAAAAAGAGTAATGTGCTTACCAAGTTAGTTTTTTCCCTCAGCAGGATGACATAACAATTAATCTTTGTAGGCTGTGGCAAAGTTGCTCACGAGATTGATTTTCTTCTTTCTACAATGCACTGAATTATAAAAGTTGATAGTTTAAAGTTATTTAAGGAAAAGTTTGATAGTTTCTTCTTTTTTTTCAATTTTGAGATGAAAATTTTCAATTAACTATATGTGAACTTTGGAGTATGATCAATGTTGAGCTTTTAAAACTGAATGTGGTGTTCAAGTTGCTAGCAATCTTTTGAGTACACACAATGACACTCGTTCTTGTTACTTTTTTCTCTTTCTTTTTTGTTCAAATATTAAACTTAGTTTCGACATTTTAGTCTCATGTAGAGAGTAGGATTCCTTCACCAAATAGGCTAGGGTGTGAGTACCGTATATTAACCTCTGCTGATGCATATAACCATCACTATTCATCTTTTGAGTACCGTATATTAACCTCTGCTGCTGCATATAACCATCACTATTCATCTTTTGAGTGAGAGGGAGAGGGGGAGGGAGAGGGGGAGGGGGAGGGCATTTGGATGGTGCTCTCCGAGATCTTGTCCAAATATCAGACGTGGGCCTATCTGGTGGGCTACCATCCATTCAATTGAAGAACAAGTACTTCCAAAGGCAACCCCAGATAGATGTGATCAGACTACTAAGATGAGACGATGATATGTGATGATTGACATCCACATGGCCTACACTGTTTCAATTTTAGCTGTCTTCCATGTTACACAACGGACAAGCCAAATTTGCCCTTGATGAGAAATCAAATGACCAGTAAATAGTCTGTATTTCATGGCATATGTATGGTGCTGCCCCCAGTAAATATCTTATTTGAACCTGTGCGCCCCAACTTCAATCTAAATTGTTTACATCACACGCTTCATTATGATAGCCACAGGCCCAGATTACACAAAGATAGCAGTGATATGCACATTGGACAAATCATGAATGAAATATGTAGAGCAATGTTTTCTACCACATGAACAATCCAGATTATTATATAACTACTGACTTTAATTTGGTCAAGTGGCTATTTAGAGGGTTATGTGCAACATGGGCAAGCTTGATCAAGCAAAACATTTGCTAGAACAGCTAGTCAGCAGCCAATAACAGCAGCAAAATATCATTTCTTAAGCAAAAACTTTCACCTCTGGGAGCACAAGTAGAGTGTGGGATTGTTGTGCGGCATTTTAAATCCTCGGGACAGTGCGGGAATATATTTTTTAATACCAAAGCATAGTAGCATCAAATAAAAAGCTAGAATCAGCTACTGCTGCTGAAGCTGGACTCACTAAGTTGTTATTGAAGCATACTGCCATGAAATGCACATTCCATTAATTTCCAAACCAAACCAAGACTATGAAATAGTTAGCATCCTGCCATTTTGCTTAGTAAAACCAGGTTATAAGCTGGAATTTATTTGAGAAATGATCTAAGAATATGTTTCTGAAAATCACCAGAACAGCCCTGATGCACCATGAAAATAATTTACCGAGTTGGCTGCCCTTCTACATAGCAAACCCAAAGACAGGAATTTGAGCTCACCGCTCACAAGAACAGCTCCAACACCATGAAAATAATTTACCGAGTTGGCTGCCCTTCTACATAGCAAACCCAAAGACGGGAATTTGAGCTCACCGCTCACAAGAACAGCTCCAAATATAGTTCTTTGAAAAAAGAAACAAATCCCTTGCAACACTGGGTGAAAAATCCAATCTTTTAACATGAAAAGGCAACGTTATTTGGCAGAAGAAGTTACCCCAAAGTTTTACTTCTTTTTGGACAGAGCTGCGCTACACTGAGCCATTATCTTAGATGCCCTGCTGATTGAATCTGTCATGTAGAAGTTCTCCACTGCAGTCCCAAACACTGTCATACTAATCTTCTGGTAAAACTCTGGCTTTATGGCATGGGATACTGTTGCTGGCTCCCTCTCATCAGTATGCAGAAGGTTTGGAGCCACTGCCCTGATGCGTGCTTGAACAGCCCCAACAGTGTCGTAAGGCAGCCGAACTCCAGCCACTTCAGATAATGATCGGATTATCTTCCAATCGTCCCTTGCATCACCAACAGTGGGAACTGCTGGCATTGTCTGCTGTGCACACCCTTCTGTGTTCTCATATGTCCCTTCTTTCTCGCTGAAAGCAGATGCAGGGAATATAACATTTGCACGGTAGATACTCCGATCACCATGGTGCCCCTGATAGACAACGAATGCATCCCCGGGGAGCTTTTCCAAATTCACATCATCAGCACCCATGAGATACAAGAACTTCGCAGACTCAATACTGTTCGCAGATTCTGGCACAAGACCAAGGTCGAGTGCAGCTGCTTGGGCTGCATTGAGAAGTAGGACGTTGAGGCCATTCCAGTCAGGCCGGACAACCTTCCCAAGTTTGGCGATGGTTTCCACAGCTGAGAATATGCCATCTTTGTCCTTGCGTTCCCAGATTCCGGAACCAATTATGATGGCTGGGTTTTTGGCAGCTAAGAGGGTTGAACAAAAAGGGTGGCGCCCCTCAGCAATTTCAAGAAGGGTCTGAGGGCCAGTGCCCAGATGCTCATGTTTGTAGTTGAGATCAGTTGGAGGACCAATGTAGGCAACCTTTGCATGGGTAGCTAGAACCGTCTTGCGGATTCTTGCATTCACCATAGGAGCTTCTACTCTTGGCTGTCATTTTGCCACAATTAATTTAGAAAACATAAAAAAAATACCTGAAAATCTGAATGCACATATACAACTGCATCCATGACTAAATTGTACATATGTTGCTCAGCTGGTTAGGAACGTCTAGGGTATGTGGGTGTGAGTTTGAGTCTCTCATGAAGAGAAAAACAGAAAGCTATGACCACAAGAAAGAAAGCTTAGAGACTCTAGTCAGTCTGATCCTAGGACCTGAACCCAGATCAAATGCGAGAGACATCAAAAGCGAGACAAAGAAGCTTCTCAGAGAGTTTTCCATAGTCCTTTCCAAGAAAATAAAGGTGAATCAAATCCATAACCCAATAGAAACTACGCATCATAGCAGGTTAATATGAAATCTGCAATTCTATTGTTCTCAATTTTTTATGTAGTAGCTCCGGCAATATTCAGTAGTTCTGGAAAACATCTCAACACCAGCTAGATAGAATTATAAAAAATTATAAACATTTTTTGTTTTCTCAAAAGAACAAGATAAGACTACAGCAAAAAAAAGATTGAAGTATGAAAGTGCAGTGTCCACAGGTTGTGTTTTAAAAATAGATGGATTTAAGAAGGAAATGACTTTGTTCTCATGTCCTCTATTATGAAGTTTATATTAAAAACAAAAACAAAAGCAAGAAGAGATCCAATACAAATGAAAAACATCATAGATAAGGACCAGTATTAAGTTGAATCAGTGACTTGAGGCCTATTCTTTAAATAAAATGTTCTTATCCATAATTTTTTTACTAGTAAAATAAGTTGTATTAGGAAAATACATATACATATATAAATATTGAAGAATTGTACAAACTGCCCCCTTTTAAAAGGGGCATTTCTGCCCCCCTCATAGCATCAATCGAAAGAAAGACACGTGTTGTGTTGCTTTATATGGGGTTGCATTAGGGTTTTGAATGCATTTAAAACATTACAGCTGTTGCACCTTATCAGAAATAGGTATTGACATGTACACATCCGGAACTTTTGAACACCTCCATGAGGAGCACTCAAGAAATATGTAAACACCTTCATTAGGCCCACTTATGAAAAATCTAAACACCTCCATGAGGCCCACTTATGAAAACCCGAACTAATCAAATTAAATGGTGTGATCATTTACGGCCAGCTGCCAAATCTTAGTTAAAGAAGAGTTGGGTCGACCGTCCAATTATGAAAATTTCAAGTTTTCTATGATGCTCGATCATATTGTGGGCTCAACTCCTATTGAAGTGAAATTTGGCAAGGGCTAATAAAAGATGAGGCTATTTATTTTGAGCGGATTGAATTTCCCAAAAGTGGATCTCACAAGTGGATCCCACAAATAATTTCTCTAAATTTTCCCTTTGTAATATTTAACCAAAAGCAACCATTCCACTTCTTTTTCATCCCTTTTGAATGTTATGGGCAAAAGCAACTCTCTCTTTTATGACAACTCAGCAGCAGCAACCCTTTTAAAAACACTTGATTTCTTATCTCTCGATGACAGAGGCGTTTTGTACATGGCACTCATTAGCTCACGTGCGTAAATGCCTAGTGGTTCAACCTGATCTTAAACCTTCCCAAACTGTCCAAAGCACTCAAACATCTATTTGAATCAATTTTAGGTCAAATAGACCCCCAAAAAAGCAGACTTTCCAAATGGAACCTTATCAATTACATGTCAATAAATAATCTTTCAATGCCTACACGGCAATCAATTTTCTTCCCATATCTAGGATAACTTCTTAGGATTTTATAAGCTAAGGATTTTTGTCTAGAAACATTTTCTTGAAAATTTTTGGTAGATCTAAGAATATTCATTGGAAATTGTTATAAAAAAAAAAGTAGACATGGTTGGGACAATGGGCTGGCAGATGACCTGTCCCATAATGGCACGACAGTTAGGATAGGAAAGCAAGGAAGAAGTGGCAAAGCAGCATCTCCTCCATCAGGTTCTTTAGATTTAATGTGGACGGGGTATCAAGATTCTAGAGGCAAGATAGTATCTAGGGATTACTGTTTGATGCTATAATTATCAGTGTAGTTAGGATTATATTTCTGGTCTGGAAGGGGGTGGAAAATAACCAATATGCAGAGGCCTAAACCACTATGGAAGCATTAAAAATTATATTTGAACCCCTTTCGGGGTGTGGTTAACAGAGGAAACAAACTTGTCCAATGCCATCAGCTAGATTGCTAATGATCAAAATAGACCTTGAAAAATAACGACAAACGGAATGCAATAAAATCATACGAAAGGCTTGTTTGTATATGCCATGGAAATGGATAAAGGTATAATTGTTTGTGCTCTATGCAAAATCTCACATCGCGCATCTGGAATCCCCGTTCTCTTCGGATGTGGAACTTCGTCACATGTAAAATAGCAAGTAAGACTAAAGCCTGTGGCAAAGTGGAAGGTGGAGCCTATGGCAAAGTGGATGGTGCTCACTCTTCTAACTAAGAAGTTGTGGGCTCAACTCATGTTACTGACAGAAGGGAAAAAGGAATAAAAAAATATAGCATGTATCAAGCTAATAATGTTTTCTGTCTCCTTGTGGTTTTTGTATCTTGCCATTATGTCACCGATACTGTTTTCGGCATTATCTTTGTAAAATTTTCTACTAAAGAAATTTTTACAGTTTTTTATAAAAAGGGAAGGTAAATCTTAAAAGGAAACTATTGCCAAAGGCAAAATCTACTCGTTGTTACCCTCCTTAGTCATTGTAGCTTTATGTAGTTGTTCCCTATTTAACCCATTGAGAAACTGTCTGCAGCTATAGCTCAGCTGGTTAGGGACGATAAACATTCCTGTTAGGGGGCGAGAGTGCTTAAGTTTGAGTCCCCTCCCAAAAAATTAAAAAAGAAAAAATAGAAATTCTCCATGAATGTACCACAATATTTGTACTTTGACCAACCTTTTATGAAGGCAAACAATTGGATCAAATCCTCCATGAATTATGACAGCCTTGAATATCACTTTGATCAGTCTCATATTCACAACAGACTGATACTTAGAAAAATACATGCAAATCATTTTCCCAAGATCAACCCAACAGTGAATATCACCCTGATATGAGTGAGATTCAATTGCATGACAGTGGTGCAGGAGAGTTTGATCCTACACTTTCTTCATAAAAGGACGGCTCATTCTAGAAATTTCACCAATGCATCTAGCTGTCTGCAAGTATTCTAGACAAAATAAAATGCAGGAGATACTGAGTGAAGGTATGAAAAAGAGAGCGATGTGTTCCTGATGGAAGGAGATTCGTCAAACTCAATAGTATGGATGCTAAAACCTTGTAGATTGGGTTTTGTTTATAATGTAACAATTGCAAAGCAGGAGCTACTAAGCGACCTCTTCAAATTCAATAGCCTGAATGCCTAAGGAAAGAAGGAACAAAGACCTTCATTTATGATGAAACAAGATCATTGAGTGTGAAGATAAGCGTTCTCTTTATGCACATTCCAAAGGAGGCTAACAACCTGGTGGATCTCTTGCACAACTAGAAGTGTAGAAAAGGTTTTAATGTTAATAGGCCAGACATTACCACATATACATTTTAGACATTATTGTATCTGTTGTTTGTTTCTGGTGTATTGGTCACCCGAGGGAGATATATGGAGGTACTATGAAATAAAGTACAATATGCATAGGCATTTCCCTCCCTCCCCCTCCCTCTCCCTCTCTGATACCTACTTTATTTTGATGATATTTACTTTTTTATCATTTTCTAAAAAGTGAATGCAGATAGGAATGTCTTATGTTGTAAGGTAATCCTAGAAGCAGCCAAGCAGGTATAAAAATGAGTTACGATGAAGGATATTCCTAAGGAATGAACCAATAGAAAAAGATAATATTATATAATCATAATACCTGAGTACCAACCAAAAGGAAAGCATCAGCCTTCTCAAGACCAGCTATGTTGGTGTTCAAAATGAAACTTGGACGAAGGTCGGCCTGAGGATGCATGCCATTTCCTTCACACCACACATTATTTGATCCCATCTTGTTCAAGAAATCTTTTAGAGCCATCATAGATTCTGCATCAGACAGCTGACCAGCAATTCCAACCATCTCCTCAGGATTGACTTGATGGGCAACCTCTGCAACCACAGCAAGGGCATCACGCCAGCTAACAGCCTTAAACCGTCCATCAGGACCTCGAATCATAGGGTCATTCAGTCGCTGCCTCTTGAGACCATCATAAAAGAAACGTGTTTTATCAGATATCCATTCCTCATTGATGTCCTGCAATGATCAGCAGTAGTTGCTAAGACTCCATCTTTTGAAATTTTTTACTTTTAGTTTTAAATACTAGATGCACGATCTTTACAAGCAACAGCATCAGGGTTGTTTCTATAATGACCATTCCACTAAAAGGTAAAGAAAAGCTTAAGTTCCTCCAAAAAAAGGAAAATAAGCAAAGAAAATGATTTGAAGCTCCTTTGAAAAGTTGCAGCCATGAGATCCCTACAGTCGCTGCACAATATTGGAAAGAATGTTAGAACTGCAAGACAAATCCATATCAGACATGGGAACCAATTTCTTTTCTTTTCTTTTCTTTTTTTAAGTAGCACTTTTGGCCTAAGAAAAAATCTCAAATAATTAGCAAATATTTTGAGCAAGCCCCAGAACAAATTGTGGTCAAGAGACCTATTATGCCCACCCGATGATATAAAAACAGAGACAGGAATGTGGGAAACAATATAGAACTGCAATTGCTGAATCAGGTTAAAGATACAGGTATGATGCACAATGCACGAAGAGGAACCCAGGTGGGCAATGTGGGTGGGACCCACTTTTCACAGTAAAAGCCCCAGGAGGAACTCGGAGCCTGTTCTAGGTAAGGGTCCAAAAGGAAATCTAATTTTCCTGCTTCGTTTAAACTCTCAGTTATCTTTACTTGTTGGTTTAAGATTAAGATCCTAGTTTAGTTAAGTGTTTAAGTTTCCACATGTAATAGGGTAGTTAGACTTAAATCTTTGCTGTATCAATAGCTTAGATGGATTTGAAGTAGGATTAAGCTCACTTTTCATACCAAATGCCACAAGCACTCAAAAATCCTAATTTCGGTTCCACAGAGCAATCTACTTTTCTCCCTTTTTTGCAAGACACTAGGCTCCCTATGTGCTTAAAAAGACGCCATAACTGGCTTGGGAAATTAAGCTGCAACTATGTAATTGCTTGGGCCTGGCCCATCAAATGAATTAGGAGATAATCTCTGTAGCACTAAAGCCAAAGGTACTGTCATGTAGTTTAACGAATGCAGTTGTCCAGTTAACTGCCAATTGGGGAAATTTTCAAAATTGAAGGCTACCTTGAAGTAGATTCTTGAGATGGAACACACGAGATTCAGTAAAAAGGGACCATACAAGGCATAAATATGATATGATGAGGAGGCTTACGGCAAGAAGAATCATTAAAAGAGAGAAAATACGAGAATATAACCTCATTCAGACGTGGAAGGATGCGCATGACTTCTGGACCTCTACTATCAATTCTAATGTTTGATCCAACAGCATCTGAAACATCAATGGTCTCTGTACCCTTCAATTCCCAGTTTCGAGCCTTGAAAGCAAAAGGTTTAGAGGTGAGCGCTCCGACAGGGCAAATATCTATCACATTTCCAGAAAGTTCACTAGTCATAAGTTTTTCTACATATGTTCCAATTTCCTCTCCACTGCCACGACCTAACATCCCAAGATCCTGCACGCCTGCAACCTCGGTGGCAAACCTGACACACCTGTTGCAGAAATATCTCATTTAAGTTGACAACTCATGTAAGTGTCAAGGTTTTTTTTTTTTTATGTGCCATGTTCAGCTGATAATAAGTATGCAAATTTATACAAGCTTTCTGAGCAGTGTATAATCAGCTCTTACCTTACAAAAGGGGATAAATTCAATAGAATAAAATTCAGTCACCATTTTCAAAAGAAAAAATAATTGAATATTGAACTGGGGCCAATCTTTGAAAATTAAAGCAGAAATGGACCCAATTTTTCTGGTTGCTACTAATAAATAAATTCAGTCTTGGAACATTTTGTTCTAAATGGTAACTTATTAATTATAGAAAAACAATAAAAGAGACATAGTGAAAAGCTACATGCACACAGCACAAGCCTGAAAGAACAACCACAGAGGAAACACAACCTGAAAAGGTCACAAAGATGCAGAGCCATCATATGCTAAAAATACACTATTGTGCCTTTGCAGAGCCATCATAAGCTAAAAGTACACTATTGTGCCTTCGCAGAGCCATCATAAGCTAAAAATACACTATCGTGCCTAACACCCTCCTAGGGAAAAACATTTTTCTCCGAGTTTGCGCTTCTTTTAACATGATGAAGCGAGGCACAAAGGAATCTGGATAAAACCATCACCTCTTCAATCACATTGCAAGCCTCCATGGGGCCCTACTCATGCCAAAGGCCCATTGAATAGTGCATAAAGAGTCACCCTTCACAAGGGT
The DNA here is from genome assembly GCA_038049695.1 of Cinnamomum chago. Taxonomy (NCBI): domain Eukaryota; kingdom Viridiplantae; phylum Streptophyta; class Magnoliopsida; order Laurales; family Lauraceae; genus Cinnamomum; species Cinnamomum chago. The sequence continues at coordinate 24,522,532 of CP142453.1, read as the reverse complement.
GTCCCTTAAACCCAAGTGCAGAGCTTCAAAAAGACCTGTCCTCAAAGCTAACATTTCCACAACATTGACTGAACATAAACCATCAGGCACTGAAAAGCAAATAATGGTCTTCACTTTGCTGTCCCTCACTAACCAGCCAGCTCCAGTATTCCTTGGATTTCCAACTGCACTCCCATCAAGGTTTAATTTAAGGAAACCCATAAGAGGAGGAGACCACTGAGGCAATGAATGGATCAACGATGAAGAAAACACAACCTCATTCCAATCTTAAAAGAGAATCATTACCATAGGATGCCATCAAAAACTACATGAAGCAGGGCAACTCCTCTCTTATAAAACGAAAGGAATGCTTCATAAGAAAACTAATTGAGAGATAGAAGTACAATGAATGATAGTAACCCAGCCGCAAAAGAGTATGGAGAAAATAGAGTAGGCATAATCATCGATCAAAATACGTAGCGGCCGTTATATCGGGCGTAGTGGTCTACAGACAATTTATCACCGCTAGCAAATGTATAGGCCACTATAGCTGCTATGGTCCTCTACAGTACGCTACATATCATGACTGACGTCTACTCTGCATAAGTTTTTTAAAACCACATAGTAGGGTTTCTTTTTGTTCTTTTCTTCTCTCCAGCAACATTTCTATGCGACTTTTCTACCCTTCCATGCTTAAAAGAACATTAAAAAACACAAGATTTCGCTGAATTGAAACCAATACATATAGTTTCTCTCAAGGGCTCTTCTCTAGGTATATCGTGGTAGACACCCCTTTGGTATTAGTAGTATAGGTATTCTTTTCTCGACTCTCAACAAAAGTACATTGTTTGTATTTAATGGAAGTTAATTCGTCATTTGGTTTGAACTTTAAGCTTTACTTAAGCATTACTTTATAATTTATTTATCCTGCGTTATGTACAGTTATGCTAAATTGATTATGAATTTAGAGATGCATAATAGTTTCTAACTTATATTAACTAACATGAAAACATGTGAAAAATTAGATAAATATCGTTATTTTATAATCATTCAGCAATACAAAACCTCTATGCACTAAAGGGACCGCTACATCCTCCTATCTTAGTTACTATAGGAAAAAGGCATCACATTCTAATATTTTCCAATATTCTAGATTTTTTGGGTATTTTTTTTGAAAAAAATTTACCACTTTTTCGAGTCATGCCGGTACGTATCACCCTCTACATAATGTTTTGGCCATCAGCTGCTATGCTCACCACTACTGCTATTTTGATCCTTGGGCACAATTACCACACAATATGAAATTCCTAATTATATAATGCATAACTCGCCAAGGACAAGTTGATTCCCTAGGTCAAGAAACACTTGTACATCAGTTCTCACTAACCACAAATACAACAAGCATAGTTATCAGAATCCTACGATTCGTATCCCCAATCTTAAGAAAAACAATTCATATCTATGTAATGAATCCTACGATTCGATACTCGTTTCATTGAATCTTACGATTCAAGTGATTCGACTAAGCGAGAATGGCTATAGCCAATAAGCTAATATTAATAATCTTTTACCTTTTTTCTTTCTCTATTCTCTCTTTCTTTTATCGCTTGTATTTTTAAAAGGTTATTTAGCAGTTAACGAAACCTTGTAAGAATTTTTTACGGCTTTGATAAGATTTTAAAGATGAATAAAGAACATGCATTTAACTAAAGCATTCGATTGTCCGTATGGTGCTTGTTTATATCTTCTTCTTTTTTTAATCTATTTTGGTTTTTTTACTTCATGAACACTTCCTTAACTTTAAGAGATATCCTACTGTGTAAGATTGATGGTTTGGATTTTATTTTATTTTTATTTTTTGATTTAAAGATAATAAAAAATATATATTGATACTTTAAACTTATTTAACTATTTACACATCATTATTTCATATATATATATATATATGTAATAATATATGTCATAATGTTCTTGATATGATTGTATGATAGACTTACTTATTATTATATTTATACTACTATAAATGGAAAAATGGTGGTTATGAATAATTACTTTTTCCTTTTTCTTTTAATTTTTAATTATTTTTCATTTTTATTAGAAAAATAAAAAATCCTACGATTCACGATACGATTCGATTCATGGGTATGAGCGATTTGCGAATTGCGATACGATTTCGATTTTGAAAACTATGACAGCAAGCACTACAATTTTTTAACAATAAAAAGTAGCCCAATTTTGACATGTTGCAATGTTGGATGATTGAGAATGATAGTTGTCATTTTTTTTCTATTCTGGCCAATTCCCTCCTAAACGTTCTGGAATTGGGCCGAGTCAAAACAGAACACCCTCCCTAAACTTTCTGGCCACAATACCGGCTATTCCAGCCAATTCCAGCTGGAATCAACCCAGTCAACTTTTTTTTGTTACTTCCTCAATCACCCCTCTAAACGGGGTTTTCTCCACATATTTGAGGGGCATACGGGTCATTAGTACCCTTATACCTCTCACATAAGAGGATAAAACCCTTTGCAAGGCTCTCTCTCTCTCTCTCCAAGAGCTTTTTTTTATGAACCTATGGCTCATTCTTTTTTCTTTTTTCTTTTTCCTTTCTTGGCTATGTTAAATACACACACCCACACAATCTCCTTTTTATGAAAAAGGGCCCATTCGTTCCCTCTTTCCTCTTCTTTTTTTCTTTATTTTATTTTATTATTATTTCTGCCTTGGTACATACTCTCGAAAAATTCATGTGCAATAAAAATGTCCACATGTTTAAAATTTATAATTTTTCTCATTTAAATATTGTTTAAAATCTAATTTTCTATTTTTGGTTCTTTTATTTGATTATATTATTGCAATGAATGCTCCAGTATCTCAGGATGCAAGCAATGGAAGGCAGGAAGCATCTTCGAATGCTTCTGCCCGTGCTAGACCTGACAACGCTGCATGAAGTTATGAAATACTGGCGCCTAAGGAAAAAAAACTAACAATTTGCATATTTTGTAACAAATGCTTCCAGGGGAGAGGGAATTACAATACTTAAAGAGCATCTAGTGGGATGCAAGGTGACACTCCAGAATGTCCAAAAGTTTATGCAAATGTGAAATGGAGAAAATATTAAATGACAATAAAGAGGAGATGAGAGAGAGAGAGCAAAAGGGAACAAGTTTAGAGATGGTACCCCACATAGGGCCCAATGGAAGTAGAAGGGGAATGTGCAGAAGAAGATTATTGAAATATAGTATCAACTCGTGCAAATAGTCTAAGGGGAAAGGACGCGATTGAAACAAAGATTGGTTCTTTCAGCCACGTACCATGGCTGGTTCACAAAAGAAAATCACATCTGCTCTAGCAACAAAGGAAATGGTTCAATGCGGCTGATATGTTGTTAGCCGTTGGTGGTTTGTTGCTAACATTCATTTTAATACTGCTCATTCTAATTTATCAACCCATGGAAAAAGTTATTTTATCAATATGACCTGATATAAAATGCCCTCATATCATGATTTAAGGGGAAAATTTTTGAGAAACAATGTGACTGAATTGAATGACTTCAAGACTCACTTCAAAGAAAGTTGAAGTACAACTGGGTGTTTCATTGTGGCAGGAAGAAGGATAGATGAAAAACAAAGGACATTGATTTTCTTTTCTTTTCTTTTTTTTTGTATTGTTATGTTCTTGAAATCTATAGATGGAAATGGAATCATGAAAAAATGCAGAAGCCTTGTTCCAAATTTTTATGTTGTTGTTACATCTGTTGGCTCGAGTAGTATTGTGCAATTTATAAATGACAATGGAGCTAATTATAAACCAGCTAGGTGAAAATTAGTAAATGAGTATGGTGTTTTTTATTGGACACCTTGTGCAGCCCACTTCATATATTTAGTTCTAGAGGACATGTCAAAGTCTTATCTCTTTCCAATCAACGCATCGACTGCTGAGAAAGCTAAAAAGATCATAAAGTTCATTTATAACCATGTATGTATTCCGAATATTTTGATAAAGAATTTTACAAATGATAGAAACTTGATTTGGGCAGGCATCGTGAGTTTTGCGATGAACTTCATTAGCTTAAAATGCTTTTATGTGTTTAAAGGGAACTTAAAAAATGTTAATGAGTAATGTATGGGTGAATTCGAGGTTCGAGCCATGCATCTTCTCTAGTAGAATTAGAGATCTTTGACCTTCTTCTAAATAATTCTTTCTGGAGAAATTTAGAGCTTGTCTTCAAGGTGAGTGAACCATTAGTCAAAGTTATTCACCTTGTTGATAGTGACCATAGGCTTGCCATAGGCTATTTGTATGGAGCGATAGATAGGGCAAAAGAGACGATTGAGGCAAATATTAAGAAGAAGAAATCGATTGCATTCCATGTTGGAGGATTATTGATAAAAAAAAAAAAAATGGGACTACCAAATGCATAACTCCTTACACGCTGCAGGATACTTAAATCCAAGATTTTTTTATAGTCCCACATTTTTTAAGCACTGTGAAATTAAAAAGGGTCTGAAATCTGAATGAAGCTGCCTGCAGGCTGAAGACTGACAAGAGAACTCAAGAATTAATTATCAGGTATCTTGAAGTAATAAAAGGGCTATTGACCGATTTGGAACAAATTTGACATTAAGGCTCTGCAGTCAAATGGCCCCAGATTGTTCGACATTACTTTGCTCTTTACAGTTCATTGTAAATTTATATTTTACAGAAGAAAAAAAAAAACTTGATTGAATTTTTTACGTTTACTTGTTTATAGCTTCATGGTGAGAGCAATTTTGAGATGAGACCTCTGAACTTAAAAACTTTGCATTGAGGGTTCTAAGTTCAATGTCGTAGTTCGAGTGGGATGTCAAAGAAACTTGAGTATTTTCAAATGCACCCACCCCAAGATGAGAAATAGACTAAACATCATAGATTGAATATCTAGTCTTCATCCACTACAATTTTGAAGCTTTGAGGAAGGTTTCAATAAATTTCAAATTTTAGTTTCTCTTTTTAATTCATACCACTTCAACTTATTTATAAAACTAACAAGTATATTACTATAGATAAAATTTTATAAGTGCAAGTCCTAATGAACTACATGCTAGTGATCTTATTAGCCTGGAGCATATTGATATTTTCTCAGAGTGGATGTGTGAACAAGTGGAGTGGATCATCATGAAACCCACTTGTCGAATCTAGTTGAATCCCTAACTAGAAACATGGCATTTCAGAATAACATGATATAATGATTTAAAAAAAAACATGTTGGAATGCAAACATATCATGCTTTCCAGTAAATATATCAACGCTAACAGATTGTAAAAAGAAATGTAGATAATTACCATTCTGCCAAAATATTCAAACCTAACAGGACAAGGCACACTCTCATTCTGCCATTGAAACAAGGGGCAAAGATTCTCGGTTCCTAATTCTTTCCGGTGGTAGGAAAAAAAAAAAAAACTCAGCTAATAATGTCTTAATGATGCACAATCTTCATGATTCAAATAGAAATAAATTTTAACCATGCCTGATGCAAAAAAAAGAAGGAAGACAACAAAACTTAGACCTTGTGCATTGGATACACCGAGTCATGACTGTCTTCACCAAAGGCCCAAGATTCTTGTCCACAACTGATCTCTTCATCTCTGTAAACCTCCCACGATCTGATCCAAATGCCATTGACTGGTCCTGAAGATCACACTCCCCACCCTGATCACAAATTGGGCAGTCTAATGGATGGTTCATAAGCAGAAACTCCATCACACCTTCCCTTGCTTTCTTCGCTATGGGCGTGTTTGTCTTAATTTTCATCCCTACAGCCAAAAGTCCCAAATTAAAATAAAACAATAGTAATAACAGGTCTACTCTTCTTCTTAATTGTAAGGTTGTGCAAGAGATTTGGCTTTCGATTTTACAAGAGTTTGGCTATAGCTGAGTGCTCCTTTGCACTCTCCTTGACCTCTTTAAGGATTGGAAATGGACTGTACACTCTTCTAAAGGAAAAATTTAGCGGAGATCTTCCTTTTTGGCTATTATCTGGGTCAATTGGATGGAGAGAAACCAAAGATATTTTGAGGGCATATCTTCTCAAGTTGAGGCACTGACTGCTCAATCAAGTTTCCTCACTGCATCCTAGGCGTCCATTCTTCCGTCTTTCCATCACTTCCCTTTAGATCTCTTACTGTTTAATTGGAGGGAAGTAGGCTTTCCCATAATATGCTGTAGTTTTTAGTCGGTGGGCTGCTTTTCTTGTATTTTGTTTTTGTTCTCGTTGCTTTCGTCCTATGTTTTGGGGCTCTGGCAGTACAGCCCTCCTGAAATACTGATGCTGCTTTTCAATGAATGTTAAAATTCAATAATAATAATAATAATAATAGGTCTGTTCGGATGCATCCTAAATAACAAGTGGTCGTAATATAACGGTAGAATAGATGATTATCTGTCCATATGTTTGAGATGGCAAAGAATTCAGAAACAATGGTAGGCTAGTACCATTTCCGCACATCTCCTTGCCAAATCAAAATCAGTAAACAGAATGCCAGACCCAATGAACAAGATAACTTAAGAGAACATCTTAACATTCCCCAAATAGCAATGAGTAGAAACACTTAGTAGAATTTATGGTTGGTGAATGCTAAAACATGGAAGAAGGAGAAGGGGGATGGGAGGTTGAGGATTGGCACAAAATGGAGGTACGCCAAATGTTACTCCAATGAAATCATCCCAACACCACAGATGCGAATAATGGCCACATCAGTGTCAATTTGATGCGTGCCAATTTGCGGGGTAGAGTCATGCGTGGAAAAAGAACTTATTTTTCTATAACGAGGCACTGGTTTGGATGGATTTTTACGTTATGGGTTATCTGTTTTGTTTCTTTTAGCTGCGCATTAGGGCAGTACAGAAATCAAAAACCATTAGCGGAAAAAATAGTTTTTGTTCTAGAAATGTACCAAATTCCTACAAATTGGAGAAATGAGCATCCAAACGCACCCATAAGAAAATCAAAACGGATCAAATTGCAGTAAACAAAAAGAAAACAACTCTCACCAGGGAGGGCCGGCATGGCACAGGAGGCGACAGGCTTCGGCGACTTCTCAACCTCAACGAGGCACATGCGGCAGTTTCCGGCGATGGAGAGCCGGCTGTGGTAGCAGAAGCGGGGTATGTCAACGCCGGCGACCTCGCAGGCCTGGAGGACGGTGAATCCCTTGGGGATCTTGATGGGGAATCCATCGACGGAGACTTCGATGGCATCTTCGGGGGACCGGAAGTGGACGCGGGCGCCGGCGACTGGGTTGGGAGGAGGTGGTTCCGGTGCGGCTGCGGCAGCAGCGGATTCGGGGTTTTGGAGATCGGGAGTGGAGGAGATGAATCTGAAGTAGCTAGGGTTCGGAGATGACAAAACCCTAGATGAAGATCTAGAAGCTTGAATCGCTCGAAGACCAAAACCCATTTCTACTCGATCGCGCTCTCTGTGGGCACTGCAATGGGAGTGAGAGAGAAAAGGGATTTGGGGGAGCTTTGTATTGTATTGTGCTGTACAGTATGGAGGACACAGGACAGATGCTTACATACGTGTGTGGCATACGTGTATGAGATGTAGTGCATTCATCACCATCATCTGGATTTCTCATGTATGTGGACTTCTCTCAAAACCATCAGCTGGTGTGTCTTAGATTGATGGGGTTCTCATCATCTCATGCTAAAATTATTCAAAATTTGTGCATTAAGAGGGAGCGCTCGCGTGTTTTTTGGTGTATTTATACGATGAGAGGAATTTGTACTAGAGAGAAAAATTATTTTAATTTGCCGTATGTAGCCCATGTTTTTATTCGTTTGGCACGCATGTTTTCTTCTCAAAAATGGGAAAATGTGAATTGAATTTCTTCTATAGATATAGATAGGGATTTTGTTTACATTGTGAGGGATAGAAATACAAAATTCCTTGTAGGAAAATGAAAATCTTCGAAATGTTCAAAATACCTTGGCCTTCTAGTATTCCATATATGGATACAAATGTTTGCAAGGAGAGGTATTAGGGTTGTAAACGGGTCGGTTTCGGTCCAGGTCCATGGTGGAACCGGATCCGGAACTGTTTCGGAACCGGTTTCTTAACTCTGGAACCAAAACCAAAACCATATATGGGACGGGTCTGAATCCGAGTCCGAATTTCGGTAGAGAATGATATTAAAAAAACATAAATTTAGAAGAGATTTTTGAAAATTGAAGTAATATATCGGATCTCAGGTCCACGGATCCAAACAAAGTAGAACTGAAACCAGACCCATTTACTTATCGGGGCCTAAATAAGAATTCAGACCCGGTTTTTAACGGGTCGGAACCTCCAAATAATTGAAAAATCGAGTACCCATTTACATCCCTAGGATGTATGCCACACGCCCACCTAGAGATGTCAAACGGGCTGGGCCGGCACGGCCCGCTCCAGCCTCGGCCCACCCGTGCCACGAGCCGGGCCAGCACGGCCCGCCCCAGCTAGCGGGCCGGGCCAGGCGGGCCTGCTCTGTTTTTTTTTTTTTTTTCAGTATTAAGAAAAAGCCCAATACATGCATAGTAGAAGATTTGTCATTAACAAATCAATGGACCAAACCTACTGTTGGTCTTAAAAAGCCCAATACATGCATTATGTTCATCAGGTTGTGCAATGGTTATTAGTGGTTTTATGAAATGGCTCCAGATATGCATGCATTATGTTCATCAGGTTCTTTTCAGTGGTGTTCAAAATCATACTCCTAGTCAAAGTCCCTCCATACTTGTTAACGACATTTTCTATCATATAAATACCCCTTATATGACCATTTTGGGGGGGGGGGGGGGGGGGGGTGGGTAAAATGGATATTTAAAAAAAAAAAGTCACTTGTGGGCGGGCCAGCGGTCCCGGTCCTTAAAATATTATAGGCCATCTGATTAACATAGAATTTTAAGAAACCCCTTATATTGAGCACAGAATAGCTGAAGTGCCCCTAGAGGATCCAATCTTCAGTCCTTCTCAGACTATTGCACTTCTATCTGGAAAGTTATCAATCTAACAGCGTCATTTAGATCCCTAAAATTTAAAAGCAAGGGTTCCATAGACCTGGCTTAAGGTTCTGAGAAATTGTAAGCGCAGCCCATATATTTGCGTGTCCACGATATTTGATTTGTTACTGGTGGGTTGTGTAGATTATCCTGACCGCTTGTGGGTTTTTTTTTTTTTTTTTGCCTTGTGTTACAAATAACCAAGGTGGGAAGATGTTGCTGTCTAATATTTAACCTTTTCTTATGTTTCTTTGCTTCCCTTTTAGACCATCTATTTAGATGATGTTGATCAAAGGCTAGCAAATTCAAGGAGTTGACATTTTGAGGTATGGTTCTCCATATCAACGGTCTGGTTGCCGCTAGAAACAAATAAATATTTCAAGACCATCTGATTAACATAAATTTTAAGGATATATCATATTATAGGCCCTTTGGTGGGTTTACCTTTTTTTTTTTTTAAACTCAAGATTTAAACAAGTTAATTAAAGCTGAGAAGAATCTAGAGTAGAGAGAGAGTTTTTTTTTTTTTTTTTTTTTTGTGTGTGCCGTATAAATAACACTAATAAATTTAGAAAAAGAATAAGAGGGTTATAGTATTATAGACTTTGTCAAATTGAAAAGGACACAAAACCCCTTATATGATCGTTTTATGGCTGTTTGGGGGGGGGGTGTAAAATGAACAATTTTTTTTTTAAAAAGTCACTTTTGGGCGGGCCAGGCGGGCCGTAACTAGCGGGTCGTGCCTGGTGGGCCTGGCGGGCCACAGAGGGCAGCCCACGTGCCAGGCGGGCCTGACGGGCCCAGCCTCCTCGGCCCAGCACAGCCCGTTGACTGGCGGGGTGACATCTCTACGCCCACCCCAGCTTGATATTTTAAAAGAATAAAAACATAACAAAAACTTACGATGAAGTTGGAAAAGTAGACCAGGCTGTAGAATCCTGGAAACACTAGGGGCACGTTTGTGTACACACCCTTTCCGCGGAAAGAGGAAATTGCCACGTCAGCAAATTCCATAGAAATGAAAACCTCGGAAAAGGATTTCCATAGAATTTAGAAATTCATGTTTGGTGCAAAAAGAGTTTCCTCATTGAATTGGTACAGATGTTGTTTGGTGCGGCTGTGGATTCCTTATAGAAAATCAAAATTTCTTATTTAGTGATATAATTTTTTGAATAAAAATAATATAACATGTATATTATTTATTTAACATTAAATAATAATTTATATAAAGAAATAAAAATGAAAGAGTTATAGGGTTTTTGGGTTGAAATTGACAAGAGTAAGGAAAAGAGGGAGAAGTTTTCCGAGGAAAACCATTTCCCATACCCCCCCATGGGAAATCCATTTCCACAATTATCAAGGAAAATGCTGACGAGGCAGGAAAGCATTTCCGCGTTATTGTTCCGCACCAAACGCCGGAAAAATGGGTTTTCAGTGGAAAATCGTCAACTTTTCCGACGCGGAAATGTTTTCCTGCCTCGTCAGCATTTTCCTTGATAATTGTGGAAATGAGTTTCCCATGGGGGGTATGGGAAATGGTTTTCCTCGGAAAACTTCTCCCTCTTTTCCTCACTCTTGTCCATTTCAACCCAAAAACCCTATTACTCTTTCATTTTTTTATTTCTTTATATAAGTTATTATTTAATGTTAAATAAATAATATACATGTTATGTTATTTTCTTCAAAAAATTATATCACCAAATAAGAAATTTTGATTTTCTATAAGGAATTCACAGCCGCACCAAACAACATCTGCACCAATTCAATGAGGAAACTCTTTTTGCACCAAACATGAATTTCTAAATTCTACGGAAATCTTTTTCCGAGGTTTTCATTTTTATGGAATTTGCTGACGTAGCAATTTCCTCTTTCCGCAAAAAGGGTGTGTACACAAACGTGCCCTAGAGCAAGCAAAAGTCCAACAGCCTGTTTGCTTTGGCCACTTAACAACATGATGACTTTTGTGTTTCTAAAAGCAGTTAGAAATGAAGTATCAAAGGTGAATTTTGGAAAATACCATCAATGATCTTTCCTTTAATGGGATATGAATGATGAATTGATGACAAAGATAATGATAAAAACAAATCTAATGATGAATTGATGACAAAGATAATGATAAAAATAAATCTAGCTATAGGATGGCCAAAATCTTCCAATATGATTTGTCATAGCCTCATCTCCAATGAGACCCTCAGCCAACCCCACACAGGTGGGATAAGTCTAAGATAATGATCATCATCGTCGTCGTCGTCTTCTTCTTCTCAAATGAGAAACATCATTTCTAAATGTAGATCATGATCCACATGCAGAATCCAATGCATAATAATACCATGGAGCCTTGGATCTGTATGTGAAAGCTGTTTCGCTCTTGCACAACTAGTTACATATAAATAAATTTACAAGTAAACTAGAATATAAAGCAACTGTGGTTCGAGGATCCAAACAGAGCATTCAGCCACTGCATGCAACCCTGCTTTTCTACTCCGAGTTTATGGGTTTCCCCTGCTAGTACCATTTCAGTTGGCCGCTTGTTTTCTCATTGGAACAGAATAATTTGTTGATCCAGTGCTTCTAACTGTTACAAAGTTCATTGATACTAGTTCATTTTGCTGAAACATTTCATTAGGTCCTCCATCCATGGAAGAAGCATTTGTAACATACTCGTTCCAAATTTCAGAGAAAACTGGATACCAGTCCAAATTTCTTAAACCACATCCAAAATTGACTCAGTGCAGAACCACTAGAGGGCAGGTCCAAAATTCAAATCAGTGAGGACAGTCCTAAGTTTTGGTCTTCCCTCTACTATGTGAAGCTGTAATGGCTGAAACAGAAATTGAGCCCACCATCACTCTGATCATACTTTGAATATCTACCTAATCCATCAAACCATTCATTTTGTTCATTACATCTCGCAACCAATATAATTACAAGAAGATCTTAAACATGGAGTTTGTGTTAACTGGTTGCTTTTATTAAAGAACGGAAAGACTCGTCTTCTGCTATCCCTCAATTTGACACCATGCTTTCTGTCTCCTTCACGAAGCCATCTCCCGTCCAGTCCTTGTCCGACTGCAAACCTTTCTTGACCGCTTTCCTTTGGCGGATTGCCTCTTGTTGTCGTTGCACTAAATCTGTGTGGGTGGTGAAGAACTGGAGGGAGTACCTGAAGAGTTAAGAGAAAACAATGAAGACTTGCAATGATAGCTATCCATTAGTGTGACCCATATAGGTTATTAGTGTAATGCGAGTTAAAACGGGGCTTCAGGTTGAGGTTCAGTGTGACCCATATCAAATATGAGCTTCTGCCAGGTCTTGCCACAGAAATTGTAAGACCTGGAACCTGATCCAAATGTTATCAGGCCAAAGAATCTGAAGAATACCCATGTTGATGGTCACAATGATCCAAATAAAGAACTTCATGAAACCATGTAAAAGTAAGAATAATAGAAAAAAGAACCATGTGAAAACATGTTAAGACCGTAATAGTGGCAACAAGAACATGTGAAGAGGCCTTAGCACTTCATTCCACAACTGACCAGCACATTACTGCACCCACAAAAAATTACTAGGAGTGGACTATCCAAAACCACATACCCTCTGAAATCTTCTATTGAAGAGAAGTTGTGCTTTCTCATGAATTCCTTTAGTTCATCGCAAAGTTTCTTAACAACGCCATACCCATGCATCATCACACCCGTGCATACCTGCAGCAAAAGGCAAGTTCCACACGGCAACTGTTAGTAAAACTAGAAAGATGTCTCTAGTAATTAACTTGCTACATGGGGAATGATCAAGTGCAACTTGTCACACCATGCACTTGTTTGGACCTAGAGCATCCATATGGTCCAGCCCACTATTTGTAGGCCCTTACACCAAATATATATATATATATATATATATATATATATGCAAAACAAATAATTCTAACCAACCAACAGCATGTATGATGGACATCAAGATTGAATCGACAGTCTAGTAAAATAATGAGAATATCTACATGTACAAATAAAGTGAATTGCACAACAATTGCAGTGCAATTGGTTGCACTTGATTATTCCTCATAAATATAGCTGGTTAAATGTAGCACGTAGGGGCCAATTTATTGTCAAGGTAGACCTAAGATCAAACAATCCTCTTATGAATGTTCACTGATCCAAAATCACTTATGTTTGTGATATTCCACATCAGACTAAAATGATCTCCAATAAAAAGGGAATCATGTGACATTGATCAATTTTAATTAAAAGGTTAATGTTCTATCTGATCAGAGCATTGAGCCAGTGGTCGTTAACAAGGGCATCCTGGTAGGTTTTGATCCAAAGATCTAGCTTCGCAAGAAGTGAGACCTGCCAAAAAGTTTTCAATGGACACAGAGCAGACCAGCACATTCTGGTACATATAATTATTTCTATTATTTAAATATTGTTCTGGGAGTCTTTAATATTTCCTTGTATCAAATATTTTAGTAAATCTGAGCAAAATAATTGACATGGTTCACATGACAATACACATATGGTCAAATTGTTAACCTATTAGAAACTGTATATGTCCTATGAGCTACATACATAGGATTCTGCTTAAGTGGCACACGGCCACATGACACATCAGATGACATGACCAGTGGACTCAAGCATGCATTAAGTATTAACCAATGAATAACTGTCTACTCACGTCACTAAACCTCAAGAACGAAAAAACAAAAAACTCGAATTTTGAAACAAAGGAAAGGGTATGACATACATACTACCTCCATAAGATTAAAACAAAGAGGGAACTAGAGAGTTCAAGCATTAGATAGAAGATTCCATTTGAATTCCCACCTGAACGGTATTTGCTCCAAGTAGAATGAACTCAGCAGCATCTCCTCCTGTCTCAACTCCTCCAATGCCAGAAAGAGAATACTCATTCAGATTAAATTCTGACTCCATCATTTGCGCAATTTGCATTACTTTTGCAAGTGCAATTGGATGGACTGCTTTGCAAGAATAGCCGCCAGGAGTGGAATACCTGCAGACAAACAAGAACAGAAGATTGAAAAGATGTTCTATGTTATGAAAAAGGATAAGCTCATGCTGATCAAAGCAGTAATGACTAACCCTTCAACACAAGGCTCTGGGCGCAAGGTTTTTAGATCGATTCCCATGACACTCGTGATAGTGTTAATAGCAGAAACTCCCTCACATCCTGATTTAAGAGCCACCCTGGCTGGCTGTATGCAACAAAAGTAAAATATCTTTATAAAAAAGTCGATATGTCACTGTGTTCTGCCGAATCTTCTCACACCTAGGACAAGCGCTAAATTGTGCCATGTGTTAAGTATTGGCACGCCGGAAGAGATTGATGCATATCAGCACTATGTATCACTGTCCATATCTAAGTGAATTTTTTTAGTCCCAAGTGTGAAAAATATATTTTAAAAAATTAGATAAGAAAATTGGAATGGAGAAACAGAATTCATGTAGCGGCCCCAACTATGACAAGGCTCTGGTGGTGGTGATGAATATTAGAAAATGTTAAATTTTGAAGTCTAGTTGCAAGCATGCACTTGTATCCATGTATCGTACTCGTTCCCCAAAATTATTAATATCTCTGTATCATTATCTGTTTTGAGGAGCATAACTCATTCTATCCACTGTATTTCTTTGCAAATAGAACTTACATCAGAATATAATCACATCTAAATATCTAATTAATTTTTTTTAATTCTGTCCAGATAATGAGTAAGAAACAAAAGTACATATATGAATAATTGCAGGCAGAAGAAAAAGAACTTTTCAAACTACAAATGATGAATTCTGAAAGTGGAACCAAATGAAGCAATCTCAAACTGAAATATAGATAAGCTACCAAAATCATGGATAGATCTGAGGATGCCATCTACCCAGAGTATAGATAAGCTCAACATATCCAACAGGATTGAGATTATTTCAAAATTATTGAAGAAAAATATGAGAAATTCAATAAATAGAAAACGGGATAGACTCTATCTAGTGAACTCTAATAACAACAACCAAATCGCTACAAGCTACCTAAGCATATAAATAAACTGGAAAAAGTTGTTGGATCTTGCTGCACCAAAAAATATATATAAACTGCTTTTTCTCTCAAGACTGCATGGAGGACTCATGGTTCTGTAATCCAGACCACCGACAATATGGAGACGTCGGTGTGCAGGGGGGATGACCATAGATCTCTGCAGAGAATGTACAGTCTGGTTGGAATTCTACTGTAAAGATTTTCCATACAATCAGTTCAATTAGAAGATCAAAAGGCAAAATCTACCAAAGGCCAATGATCAAAAGCAATGCCACTAAAAACCTAACCAGTGAAATCCTGAACCAACAACACTCAAAACCTAACCAGTGAAATCCTGGACCACCAAATTATCACAGGAGCCCTCATCTGAACAAGGAGGGTCTAATAATTCCTAACAACAGGAGCCAGATGTAGCACATGAGTTGGTCACCTTGTGGGGTCATATGGACCCCAAAGAATTATTAAATCACTATTTTCACTGAATGCACATATAACAATTGACATTGCAAGGCAACCACAAAATTGTGATTCAAACAAGATGAAAGTACTTGACTTTTATAAAAAAAATAAAAAAATTGAATGTTAATTCCTAAAAAAGTAAAAATTAGAAAAATGACTACAATGAATACAACCAGAAATAGGATGCGAACCTCTGAAATCTCAGTGACATTTGGAGTCATCTTCCCCCATACAGGAATAGTGGCTTTCTCGTTTATCCATCCACATGTCTCCTCCAACAGTGCACAGTCCTTTCCGACTGCAGCACCCATCTTCCGCTCTGGCATGCCATGAGGGCATGAGAAATTTATCTCAAGGGCATCCTGATTCAGGGTAAATGTATCAGGTGGTGGTATGAGCTTTTGATCTGAGAGACCACAGGATTGGTCTTGATGTATATGTTACCAGGCCCGACAAATAGACAAAGGTTTTTTGCTCAGCCAGCAGTGTCATAGATGGTGCCCACCTTTCAGTAAACTGCAGGCCCTAAACATGGCTAATGGGATGAGCCATGCCCTAATATCTCACCCATTCCATGATCTCAACATTCCAATTGGGCCTGGTTGGATCCCCTGGAAGACAAGGGGGGAATCAATGTCATTTTAGATTCAGTTTTGGGATATGTTTTTTTTTTTTGCTTGGGTAAGTATCCTGTAATGGAACTCCAAAAGTAGATCCTGGAGTGATTCCCCTTAAAGGGCACTCTCTTATTCCTGTAAAAAATAGCATTTCACTCATTGCTGTAGTTATGCATCATTCCAGGGATCTAAAAGAAGTTCCAGAAAGTGATTGCTGCCAGCCAAATAGCAAAATCCCAATGACAGGAAATCCTCCGTTTCAGTATTGACCCGGAAGTTCTCTATAATGCAGGCATCTTCAAATTTCTACAGATCCAAACAGGCCTTTAATATGTTAAAACTGGAGAGTTCAGATCATCCCATTGGCAAGGGGTCCATTATTTGTACTTAGACAACCAAAATAAAGCCTCATATGTAGCCTGAAGGTTTAATCAGGTGACACAACTGAACATCAAGTAAGTTTTCAGATTTTAAAATAAGACAACAACAAGGACATAGATAGTTGGAAGCATACCACCCCAGTTTCCTCAACACGCTCAATAAGTTCCTCCCAAGCAGCTTTGTTGTATTCCTCCATAATTGAAGCAATGAGTATCCTATCTGGATACTCTTTTTTCAATTGCTTGAACTCCTTCAACATGGTTTCAAGTGGACGATCACTGATGAGCTCGATATTCTCCCACCCAATAATTTGCCCTTTGACTGACCCATTTGCTCCTGCTCGAAGCCGAGCATATCTAGGGGTTACATTCACAACTTTAGCAGCATCCAATGACACCTAACATGGATGCAATTGCAGTCCCAGACAACAACCTTAAGTCTTTGTTATAAATTTAATAAAACACTCAAACACACAAAAGCATGACATGCAATGCTCATCACATCAGGTGGGCCACACTTGAATGCTGGATCATGAATGTGGGCCATTCATCAGTCTTTATTGACCGTCAATTTTCTCTATTCACATGTGTGACCCACCTGTTCAACGAAGCACTCTTTCGCAGGAATATGCGGGACCCGGCTAATGAATGGCCCAGATCACACCAAGGGCGGTGCATTGATTCAAGTGGGGTCCACCATATGATCCCCATCATCCAACAGAAGACATTTTGCATGACTACTCTACAGCAAAGAATAGCTGAAACCCACCCAAGTCCAAAAATCAGATCTTTTTCACTGTTACCGAATGAAACACAGAAGAACAGAACCCTTTAAAAATCTCAACTTTACTTCAATTTCAATATCCTAATGCTTGGAAATCTCAATCTCTTGAAGAACCCCAACCCCAACAACACCCATCCATCAAAAACTCAAAACAACAAAAACCCAGATCTCATATCAAACCATCTATCGAAACAAATCGATCAATGAACAGATAACGATCAGAACCGTACCGTTTTGGCGATCACTGCTCCCCATCCTTCATCGAACGCCCGCTTCATGACCGTGTAATTCGTCCCGGGCGGGCCCGACCCGATCACGAAAGGGTTCGGCATCTTCAATCCATTAACTGTAACGCTCAGGTCCGGCTCTGGTTTCACCTCCTCTGCAGAAGCAGAAGCAGAAGCAAAAACCCCAAAACCGACCCGACGGTTGGGATGAGTCGAGCGACGAAGCTTGGGAAATCGCAGCCGTGAGATCTCCCCCGTGATCTGACTGGGACTCGTGAGAGATGCCATGAGAAGGAGTCTTTCTGAAAGGCAGACGAGAGAAATGAAGGAAGAAGATGCTAGAGAGACATAGAGAAGGTATCTGAGTTATAAATATAGGAGAAGAAAACGTGGCAGAGTTGAATCTCTGTCCTTGACACCTTGTTGCTTTGGAGAAGGCGGAGTTGGAAGGGAGTCGAAAATGGAATCCAAATCCTCTGTGCACAGGACTCATAGATATCTCTAATAAGTCAATCAATTTATATGAATCTCATTCCTTACTATTTTTAACAGATGATGATAGCTCTATTAGATTAGAATTTAAAATATGTTTAATTATAATATATTAACCCAGAAGGTTTTGAATTTAATTTTTATTTTACGATTAAATTTTGATCGTACAAGTTATTTTTTTATTTCTACAACCGTTAACGTACTCTACATCTACTTTCCACTAATATTTTTTCATACTTATGGACTCTTATCTTAACCCTTTCTAACATACATAAAATCATATCTACTCGTGATTAACATGGTTTTTTGTGCTAGTTATAATATATTAAGGTTGGAGGTTTTGACTTTAATTTTATCCTTGTAATTCTGACCGACGGTTACGTAACTACTCATTCAACTATTCACTCATATTTCCATCAAATCACTCATATTTCAGTTGTTCCTGTATAACCATACCCTTTTTCAGTTATTCAAATTTCTCTATTTCTATTTTATCCAACTTGTCCTATGAAAAGAGGTAATTTATTTTTAATATGTGATTATTTATTTTGTAGTAGAAGGAGATACCGTGTTGAGCACAGGTTATTGGACTAGTATAAATTAGGCTAGTGATTTAAACGGATTAAGATATAGGCCCCATTGTTTGGATTTATATATATATATATATGGATAAGTCTGATCCTCTCAAAGGCTTTGACATAGAGAAATCTCATCGAGTGATAGGAGTAAAACCATAGTGGCCCTCACCTATTGAAATCCGAACATTTCAAAATAAATTATCTCTAAGTATTTGAGGTATCTCCAAATTTTACCTCAATGGGAAAGATAGTTCCGCCTTAAGATTGATTGATTGATTAAAAATGTGATTAACACAATGTATGAGTTATTATTATTATTATTATTTTTGTTAAAGAGTTAACCCAAGGGTGGAACTAGCTCCTATTCAAATAGAATTTGGTGATAACCCACATACGTAGAGAGCATTTATTTTTTAATGGTCGGATTGTATAATGTGGGTTCTACTTTGTAGTCCCCATTCTTTAACATGGAGATTTTTCTAAATCAAAGCCTCAGAGGATCAGGGCTCATAGATGGATTAAGAAAACCCAGCCAGTCTGTAGTCATTGGTTAAAAAGGGATGAAATCCATTTTGATTTTTTGAGTAAACTTTCTGGAACTTTGAATGTTTGGACACGAGAAAGTAAAACGTGCGGTTCTTTAATTCTAGTATTTGAAAAGAGATTTTGAATTAATGGGTTGCTTGCTGAATGTGTAGTAGTGGATCCAACTCACGTGGTCCTAATCTGCATGTTGGGCCCCACCTTGGATGAAAGATGCCTATATCCAATAAGAGAAAAGAAGTACTCTATAGCATGACCCATCTATTCAACATCCAAACCTCTAAATATATACTCCCTTCCATTATATCCCCAAATCTTATTTCAATGGGAGTCAATTCCATGACCACTTGATTAAAAACATAATTAACACAATATTTTGAATATCTAATAATTATATTATTATCAATGGTTAATCTTATACTAAGATCAACTCTTATTGAGGTAAAACTTAAAAACACATCAAGAGTTTTTACTTTCAGTGGCTCGGATTTTAATAGATGTGCCTCACCAAGGCCTATTTGGTTAGTAGTATTTCTCAACCATAAGGGGTAGCTCAATTGGCTTAGGACCACGGTTTGCATCCGAAGGTTGTAGGTTCGAAACTGCACTACGACACTAGAGCTACATGAGAGTTTACTATCGGATGGATTAGTCTAGTCCAAAGGGTTGGGAACCCTCCGATAGCCATAAAAAAAAAAAAAAAAAAAAGTATTTCTCACTAAGAAATGGATATATTGAGAATTTTGTAACCATGTTCCAAACCACGTCTCTAGCATTCCAATATCCAAATGCTCTCTTACATTTATATAATTCTCATATTCTGGGTGCTAGCCCACATGGACTTTTAGCTCTTTCAATTCTCTGAATTATAGCAATTTTAAATGCTAAAATAGATTTGAGAGCATTTGAAATTTCACCCGGAAAGAAACATTAGAAGAATTTGGAATTCTCCCTCCAAAATTCCTGCACTGAAACAAGCCTCATGCAGTTTCACTCCTTCAATTCGATCAGAGTAAAACCTTCAAAGGGACAACAAGTTTTTGCCTAGAAAACTCCTTGAAGGGACCACACTGTAAAGGTTGAAAAAGAAAACTTATGAGGGGGTCTCTTGTAAAAGGTACAAATATATGTATAGAAGGAATTTGCTCCGGGTCCAGTGGATGCATATGAGGGGGTCTCTTGTAAAAGGTACATATATATATGTATAGAAGGAATTTGCTCCGGGTCCAGTGGATGCAGTTTGTGTTGGGTCCAAACTACTGAGCCAGTTATAAACTAACCACAATGGGCACCACACATTTACATCCCATGCTGGGCGGGCCTGGCAAAAAGGCAAAAGGAGTATAAGAAAACTACTATAAAAAAAATACTAAACGAAAAGGGGTCTGAAACAAGAGTAATGCTACTTGGACAAACTTTTTGGCCAGAATTTTGGCCAACCCATATGGTTTCCATTGAATATCACTATGATATTTAATGGAAACCATATGGGTTGGCCAAAATTCTGGCCAAAAAGTTTGTCCAAGTAGACTTTTTGCTGAAACAATGCATGTTGTATTCTATCTTGTAATATTTTATGGAGGGGTGCTATGTGCACCGAATGGGGGACCAAACCTTGGCCGGTCCCCCATGAGGACCACAGTTGTGGTCCTCTTGGCCCGGTTCCCCAATTCGGTTCAAGTAGACTTTTACTATTTTATATAGCACAGCTGTTTCTGTTCATTTCCATATTCAAAAACAAGAAAGTGCACTCCTCATGGCGAAAGGATAACGCACAAGATGGCATTTTAGGTTTTTGGAGGGAATCTAGATCTGGTGAGGTAAAAATCTACTGTGACTGTCCACTCACGGTCACCGTGCATATACCCACTCAAAAGATCTTGATTCTTAGGGGTCATTTCTTTATCAGAATTTCAAGAATTCATGTCTGGGAGAATTTCAGATTCTCCAAAAGTTGTCTCCTTAAGTGGAATTCCAAATTCTTCATGTTGATTGAGAATTTGAAATTCTAGCAAATGGTATAGAGAGTGGAATTCAAAGAATTCCAAAAGGTCTTTTTGGGTGGTTGGAATTTGAAATTTTAATGAAAGAAACACAACATTTCAAATGCCAGGGGATAAGATGTCACATCATATCAAAAAAACCTCAACCTCTCAAGTTCTAGTCATAAATTTCAGTAAAGAAACAAGCCCTTAAGAGGCAAGCATTCATGCAACTCTTTGTACTGCAAAAACGAGGAAAGGCATCGGTTTTCCAACATCTTCATTGTTGTTTAGTATAGCAACTATTCAAGGGAGAAAACACATTTTTAACTGTATTTTCTACACTAATGCGGATGATGACTTTCTACCCTCACAGATCGGAAACTATTGCTGCAGAAGAGGAAACGTCATGGCTCATTCACAAATGAATCCTTAACAAGGGTTGTTTGTCCAGGCACATATATAATTAAATTTTAAAGAACTAGATTCTATAGCTGGTTTAGGATTCTATCAATGAGGTTATAAGGCATAAGCTATGCCAACACTTGGCCAAATATTTATCCAGTTAAAGTCAGGCCAACATTTGATTGATCATTTGTAAAACATACATGTACGTGTTTTACACATCAAGTTAGTGAAAGAATAAAAACCCTCTCTTCAATCTCAAAACCTAAAGTTTTTTTTTTTTTTTTTAGTTTTCCTTGTACAATGATTTATAACTACTCACAAATGGTTAAATGATCAAATCAGGGTCCAAATGAAGTACATGCCAATTCATACTTTGTAGTAGGTAGATGAGCAAAAATTGTATGGATTTATCAAAGTAGGGGGCTCCATGTAAAAGAAATATTGGGGGTCAGGGAAATATATACATATATATATATATATATATATATATATAAACATATTAAATTTTAGAATATGCAGGGCTTTTTGTCCTTTTTTTTTTTTGAAAATTCTTAACTGTTTTCAGGTATGGTGGGGGCCGTCCCTGGTTGAAAGTCCAAAAGGTCTAGGAAAGGCTAAGAGGGACTTACATAGAAAAAGGCTATCTGAGGAAAAGTCTAAAAGGAACACCTGGTTGGATCGTCTACGTGCTCTGTGTAATGTCATTGTTGCATTATAATTTCCCTATGATCACAATGGTCTTATATCTTAAAGTCAGAGGCAGCGAAACGTGTACTTGATCTTCAAGATAGGAATTGCAGGCCCCTCTCAACATTATCACCATCGTCTTGGTCTTATCTTTGAAATGATCATTTTATCTCGTGATTTGGCATCAAGTCTAATTTTACACTTAGTGATCTTTCACTTATCATTGGATTAAATCTCTAAAAATTCTACGGTTAAAATGTCATTAAATTAAGGGCTAGGATAATCCGATTCGGTTGTTTTATGGATTTCCCTTATTGATGATGAGACTTTTCCATTTGCCTTTCATCTATTGACTTTTTCATTTGCCTTTTATCCATTTGATAAACTTACATCTAAATGAACCCAACATCAACTGGACCGCATACAGGCTTATATGCAATTTGCAAATAGGAGGACATGCGCTTTATATAAGTACTATTCACAACATAAGCTTCAAGATGTACACCATTCAATATAAAAATATAGTTTAATTTTGAAAAGTATTTGAAAATCAATACTGAATATCATTCACAAGAAAACTTCAAAAGACAGCATGCACACAAAGACACGCACAAATGCATTTGTAGAAAAAATACACACACATATATATGGATGGCCAACTCAGCAAACAAAACACATACACACACATATACACCAAATTTTCCGTCCTTTTTTTTTCCCAAGAACATCACTCAATATTTGGTACGTTCATGTCTCACTTTTTAATATTTTCTATTTTATAGCCAAAATTTTGCCCATATTCCTCAATCCTCAACCCAAATGATCCCCAAATATGTTGTATATATTATACTGAAAATTTTTAAAATTTGGTCATTCCTCACGAATGGTCCTTGCAGATTGTGAAACACAAACTCGATCTTCTCGTTACTTTTTAATTTTTTTTGTGTATTTTTCTGAGTGAAGATAGCATCGCCCAAAAAAGTTGGAAAATGCCAACGTCACTCCTCACGTCTTCTTCTTCCTCATCTCCTTCTTATTTCTCCATATCCCATACTCCATTTCTCACTCAATCCACCACCCACAATACTTCAATCATCCTCAAGTGTAAGGAGAGGATGATTATCACCTCTCACTTTTCTATCTAAATATCTCATAATCTCTTAGATAACATATTTGGATTATGTACACGTGGGTGAAAAAAGCTGTGAATTCAAGTTTTCAACCATTCATATTGGTGGAAAAAGTTGCGAATACATGTTTTCCACTGTTTATATTGGTGGAAAAGTTGCGAATATAGGTTTTCTGGATACACAGGTTTTTCAAACCTGCAAAGATCCTTTCTCTCTATCTTTCTCATGGATGGGTTCATGAGTTGAGGGTACGCTCTACGTGATAATGTATGAGTATAAGATTGTTATCGGAATCTTCCATGTTATGTCTGTCGTTTTTTTCATTTCCCGTCTCTTTCACTCTTCAAAATAAATCTTGAAAATATGAAAAGAAGAAAGAAAGAAACTGATTAATCTTTTTATAAAGCTTGGGATACTATTTTCCCAAGATGATTGGGAGAGAATGGAGTGGGGGAGATAGAGAAATAGGTGGGAGAAGAGGAAAAAATAAGAGTGGGAAGAAACAAAAGAGTACTATGTTTTAAGAAAATCGTGTAGAACAATGCTAGCGTGGCTCCTATCAGACACGAGCGACCCCCCAACATTAATAAAAAAAAAAAAGATGTCCTAACAGACCCCATTTGTGTTGCATAATTTGTTGGAACTCTTCACGAGGAATGACCAAATTCAGGGACTTTTCTTGTAAAGTCCTCTACTATATTTATAGACTATTCTCTTGATGGAACAAATGAAAAAGATCTCAAAGACTGCGCATAGGATGTGAGAGAAGCAGGCCCCACCCCACAAAGAAGGGACCCCCCCCCAACCACCCACCCACACAATTTCACTGGGACCTACCATTATGACAGAAGAATGTAGGAGGGAAGGAGAAATTTTCCGTCAATAGGACTTGTTTGTGTAACGCCGTGAAAGATGAAAACTTTCATAAACATAGAAGTTTGATGGGGGACCATTAGACCCACGTTTCTGCTGTAGCATGAAAAAATATTAGCTATGAAAGAGGAACTTTCTATGAGGATTCCATGTGCATTAAACAAGAGAATGCATTCAACAAAGGAATGAGTTCCGCTTCCGACACGCAAACGTGCCCTAGATGTAGGATAGATGGGAAGGCCTCTTTATGGATAAAGAGTTCTTGAAAAAAAGAAAAGAAAAACACAAGCTCTATCAAATTATCCTAGCTTTCTATTTAATGTCCTTCAAGGGGTTGTTCGGCTGCACCATTTACTTATGTAAATGATGCATATGCTTAATTACAAGTAAATGATGCATAAGCTTAATTGCAAGGCACCATCATATTTGATTGCATTTAATGTACGCATCAGATGCATAAATTAGGTGCCAAAATGGTGTGTAAATCAATCTTGTAAGATCTCGTCCCAAGTGACATCGATTAGTATTAATTAAGTCGTGTTTTAGTTTTAAGCGTGTTTAGTGTGTTTCGGTTAAGTTGGGATTAGAATAGTTTTTTATATAGCTTTGGGGAATTTTGAGTGGCTTTGTGACTAGTGGGGCCCTTTGGGGGTTCCTTTTATGACTTTGCGTTTACTTGAGGAATTATCTGAGATTCCTGTATTTATTATTTTAATCTCATTTTATTTATCTCATTAATCCCTATAACTTTTATTTTGATCCCGTGCCCGTTCGAGACTCCGAAACCCGACTTTCCTAGCATTGAGGGCAAAATAGTCATTTTACACTAAATCTGTACCCAAAATTTGATATCCCCGAAATCGGCGAAACATATTCTTTTTGGAAACTAGATATTTCGAAGATCACTATCTCTTCTTTGTCGAATTCGTTCGAAGGCCCCGATAAACATGATTTCAGCCCGTAAGGAATTCTAGTGGTGGAGCCCATCTCACTTGCTAATAAAAAGAGAAGTCTCTTCTCGTTTTCCCTTTTCTAGCTCAAACTCCAACCTCCCAAGCTAGAGTTTTCCCTTTTTCCTTCTTCTCTTGCTTTTCCATCACCATATCCCTATCAACCTTGCACCATTAGCAAAATGGAGATCACCATCCTCTCCCTCTCCACTAAAGCTTTTTCTCGATATCTTTTGAGAGAAAACCTTCCATTTCAAGACTCTCTTTGAGCTCACCTTGTCCATTTGGAGAACCTACAAGTAAGCAACACTCTCCATCTCTTAGATTTGTATTCCTTTGGCCTTGAAGAAGTTCCATTTTCATTTTTGTGAGCATTCTCTTTTTATTTCTTATTTTGACCCATTTAGGGTTTGTTTTTGGGCGCTTTGTTTATAGCTTGGATTCTTGGCTTGGAGGAGTATTTGAGGCTTGATTTCCTTATTAGAGACCTAGGGTAAGTGGATAATTTGATATTTGAGCACTTTATAGTTTAATGAGAAATATATTGATTTTGTCATTTCTATTCATATTATTCTGATGCACAAGATTTTGAAATAAATGCTCATGAATAAGTTGGTTAGTTGTTTAACTCTTGAAACATTGCATTTATAGCATCTCATTTATTACTTGTTTGTGGTGTAAATGGATTCTTGTGTTTGTGGATTTTCTCTTCTCTCTTGTGGTTGATTATGGTTGATGAGAAGTTGATTAAATGTGAAGTGATTGGAGGAGAATGTAATGGATATTATAGAAGGTTTTGAACTCCTCATTTGGTGTTTAAAAGAGGTTGTAGAAGGAAGAGAAAGAGAAGAGAAAGACTGTCCCGAACCGGTTTCTGGACAGTTCGCTCTAGTGAACTTGACAGGTCGCTCGAGCGAAGTGTCCAGAAAAGGGTTCGAGTCATTTCAGAGGACAGTTCGCTTGAGCGAACCCTCCCAGAACTCGTTCCAGAGAGTAGTTAATTCGAGCGAACTGAAATTTCGCTCGAGCCAACCTGAACTGGATAAGTTCGCTCGAGCGACCTTAACTTCGCTCGAGCGAACCCATCCAGACAACCATTCCGGAGAACTCACCGCTCAAGTGAACTCAATGTCCGCTCAAGCGATGGGTACTGTTCACCTAGGGCTGTTTTGAGAGCACTAATGAAATGTTTAAACGATTTAGAGAGGTTTGTTGGGAGTCCTATTGTGATGGGAAGACTTATTCTCATTATTTGACATCCATTTGAAAAAGAAACCATATCACAAAGATTTCATTTGAAGTTCTTTTAAAAATCTTAAGGTGTATAAGGAACCCGGAATGTCCCCAAACTCAAAGAGTACCTAATTATTATTAAATCGACATACGGGACCCCTATTCACCTTAAATGAATTTTGAACCTGATATTTTACCCGAAACTTCAATAGTTTATTGTATTTTACTGTTCCCGAGATTTATACTACACGACTTATTATTCCTGAAAGCATTGAAATTGTATTTGATATAGTTATTAGTCCATAAATGCATTGTTTAGATTGAGATGACAGTTGTGCCTTGAGCACCCCCGTCTTGCTTGTTTATGTACTTGCATTTGATGTATTTTATACATGCTTTGATCTCATTAGTTGATCTATGAGTCGGCACTACTAAACTTAGATAACCATATTGGTCTGATCCACCAACTTGAAGATCCCCCTCTTGTCCCGCCAATTGCAGTTTGGATCTCGCTACCTGGTTATTACCGTGGTCTTGTCCTGATACCTCGGATTGCTACCGTGGTTCCTGTTGCCCGGCTCGCTACCGTGGTCATGTCCCGTATATTATATGTATATGTATATATTTCGTTGTTTCTCCTCACCTTGTGTGAATAAGATCAACGCCTTGATATGCTCTGTTACTTCGGTGATAGAGAACTTAATTTCATGTGGTTGTCATCTTGCTTGTTTTTTCCGTTTCCTTGGTTACCTTTACATGTTTTACAACGCATACTTGTATTTGAATAAATGATTTATCTCTTTTATAGAAATTGTTATTTAAATAT
The DNA here is from genome assembly GCA_038049695.1 of Cinnamomum chago. Lineage (NCBI taxonomy): Eukaryota > Viridiplantae > Streptophyta > Magnoliopsida > Laurales > Lauraceae > Cinnamomum > Cinnamomum chago. The sequence continues at coordinate 24,495,327 of CP142453.1, read as the reverse complement.
GTTTAAATGCTTTTGAAGGTAAATTCATTTATTATTATATTGTCTTGTCTTTTCACCCGTTTGCCAAACCGTCATGTTTGACCCACTCTTTAGTACTAAGGTCCGAACATTGTCTATCCCGAGGCGGAGCTTGAGGACGCGGTCGGTGAACCGCAACGCCTAGTTGAGTGGCATGCTGATGATGTCGTTTAGACATTTGGTTGTTATGAGAGACGTAATATTTTGGAAAACATTTAACCATTCTTTTGGGGATTGGTATTTTGTTTATATTGGCCTTTGTTGGCCTCTATTTTTGAGAAATGTAATTAAATGATCTTTTGTATAAACTTTAACTTTTCTTTTGGAAAAACGCTTATGATTATTGCTCATTCTGATACTTGGTTTATACATGTGTTTTTATCTTGTGACTAGAATTGAATGTTTGATTTGCTACACGCTTCCACATTGAAAAAAGTATTTATGTTATTGTGATATCCTCACCACAGACACCTGTGAGAAATTAAATAAACGTGACACATACATTAATTAGTCCCGATCCCGAATTAGGCTCACGGGCCTGGTCCGGGGTCGCGACAAAGCCTTTTCACACTAGAATTTATGCACATGCGACTCCTGATAAACCATTACACACCTCATGTATAACTGACCTAAAAAAGGTGGAGCTACAGTGACCCAGGCAGTCATTTGAGGTTGCCGATTTTTTTTTCTATTTTTCTTTTCGAATTTCTCATCTCTGTGGCTCCTAAATCAAGATCCGAACCATTCATCCTTTTCAAAAGGTCAAAAACAAAAAGGACATCAAATATCAGTTGTTGATTCCTCATGAGTTTTGAGAAATTTGCATACAGACGGACAAAAAATCCAGATAGAAAAGATGACACTCTAGAAGTATGTAGACCCCACTTTCACGATCGGAATCATTTGTCCTATTTAGAATGCCAAAAATGCCTAGAAGTTCAAATCCAATATTTAATTTATCATGGATTTTGAAAAACTCGTAAAAATAGTGAACCGGTGGAATATGCTACATTACACTAGTTCGGGGCAAGTGATCTCCATAGAGCTGGACTGTGCTGCAGTGCACTCGTAGAATATTCTCCCAAAATGGATATGTACGTTGAACAACAAAATTGATAGATTAATTCAATGGTTGTAAGCGTACCCGTGTTTGACTCTCCTTCTGATTTGACTCGAAGATGGAAGGAAGGTTCCCACATGCTATCCACAAAGGTTAGAGATAAGTTCCTGGTCGGATCCTTGTAACTAGCTAGGACAACTTAATTTACCTGTAAATAGATGGGGATGGTCATTGTTGTCCAAACATAGAACCTGAATTTAATAAACCAACTACAACCCACTAAGGGGTCGGCCCAGTGTTCAGGACAGCAGTTCTTCTCTCTACACAGGAACTAGAGGACCTGGTATTGATCTTAGATTGCCCCCTCTTCAGGAACTGAAGATTGAGTCCTCTAGTACTACGACTTGGGGGTCATAGGGGTTTTATCCGACTTCTCATTAGGTCCGGAGGGATAGCCCACCACAAAGAGTTGGAAATCCGCTGGAAAAAAAAAAAAACCACAACCCACCTCTCGCATTGAAATTATTCTGGCATACTTGAAGGGAAATGGCTCAATTGGATCCTTCTTTTATTGAAAAAAGCGCTGCAGGATGCCTTAAAAAATCCAACTCAATTGGATCCATGGACACCTCAGCATGGACCTTGTTTCCTGATCATGTATAGTCTGAGCCATGTGTTTTTAGGAGAGATTTCCAACCCAGTTATTAAATGTGTATGGCTTGGTTGGGTGTATATAGGGATGAACGTGGGCCGGGCCGAGCCGGGCTTTGAGAGGCCCTAGGCTCGGCCCTAGTATTTTTCAGTAGGCCCTAGCTCGGCCCTAGCCCTAGAGGGCCTTAAAAACCCTGGCTCGGGCTCGGCCCTTATTAAGTTATGAGGCTCTAGGGCCGGCCCCTTTGAGCCTGGCTCGATTGAGGCCCTAGGCTCGGCTCGTGAGCTCGGCCCGTTTTATAATGATATAGTACTACCTGAAAAAAAAAATTCAGGAAAAAAAAATCCTGTAGGAATTCAAAGAAATCTGCATATGCAAATCAGAACAAAAAAATGGTTAAATGCATGCATTCATCCCATATTCTCATTCTCATAATTTGGATTGCAGCACTAAAATTAACTAAAATAAGAAAGACTTCATAAAAGGAAAGGGAGCCTAGTTCCAACACTCCATAATAGTTCAATGTTAATGTAGATTAGTATCATTAAACTCCAACAATAATACAAATCAAATTAAACTCCAATAGCATCATAGAAAAAAATAAAGTATTTGGCTAACATCATAAAATAAAGTTTTCATCATCATCAGCATCACCTATAACAACAAGAATAGAGCCTTGTTAATAAATAATAATAAAAACAATGGAAAGATTGTTTCAGAGTTACAAGACTTAAAAACTGGGCAGCCGTTGGTTGGATCCACTTTAATGATCCAACGGTTCCCACTTGACCTGAATAAATCCTTATATATAATATATGTATTATAATATATGTAGGCCCTAGGGCTTACGAGCCGGGCTTCATCAAGCCCTAGCTCGGCCCGTTTAAGCAAACGGGCCTCCTACTAGGCCTTAGCTCGGCTCTTTTGTCTTTTGAGCCGAGCTCGGGCCGAGCCTATAACGGGCCGTCCGCGGGCGGCCCTAGGATGGCCCGGCCCACTTTCACCCCTAGGTGTATACATGGTTTTCTCAACCTTCCTTGAATCCAAGTCAACCTGAAAGCTCAAAAGACTCATGAACCCTGTAACTATAAATGCACATAATCCATGTTTATTGTCTAATCAGTCCAATAGCCTGTGATGCACACAGACTTTACTTCCGACCTTGTGAGCTAAAATGAAATTAGACATGCTCAATACACCTCAATTCTTTTTTTCCCTTTTTTGTAATGAGAATTCCAGGTAGAATTACATCTAGGATTGCTCCTATAGAAATATCACCAAATCCATCATCCATCATAGATGCAACTCGTCGCCGTCATCATTGTCTTAATTGGAACCTCATGACATCTAAATTAAGCTCGAACAAGGTCCCTCTTTTCAATTCTACTATTCCACTTAACTCTATTTAAAGCCATTAAAAAAAAAACCTCTATTTACAGTCATATATCATGCAAATCTTCATAGTAGAATCTCCAATCTTGAGAGTTTCTTCAGGTAAAATTAATCATCCAAGAAACAAATAATAACTATTATACAAAAGAACCCAAACATCAACAAGATGTTTCTACCAAAAAAAAACTATTATGCAAAAGAAAAGGAATAGATATCTTTACTCTCAAAAACTGTGTCTTGGAGCCTTTAATACTGAATCAAATCCATGGATCAAGCAAGGTAATTAACAGACTGCACCTGCTGGAAATGATTCTGAGCATCAACAATACCTTGGGCAAAACTATCAGTGTCACCATTCTCCGGCGTTTCCTGGGGGCCTTCTCCAGAATCATCAGAACAGAGGAGTAGAAAACAACCCCTTATCCATCTTAGGAAGGGATAAGGGGGACATACAGAATTAGTCCATTCAAGCTCCAGGACTTCGCCCAACTTCACCCACATAACTGCCATTAGCAACACTATATGACAAGAAAGTCGAAAGAGGAGCTCTTCATAGAGTCTCAGAAAGACTAGAAGGGTTTAAATAAGGTAGGATTATGTCTCTTCAAGTTCCAGATGATTCAACTTGCACTTCATTGGCTTTTCTTTGTTGCTTCCTCTTTTGGCATTTTTCTTTCTCTCAATGATAATAAAATGCATTTGGATGATAAGTCTCAATTGACAACCACTAGCAAGTCATCCATACAATTTCTTGCAGATGTACCACGGCACAGGTTGCTGATGTACCTTTAATTTGTTTGAAATAAGGCTACCTAATTTGGGTTGCTGTCAAATAAATAAATAAAATGGAATGATATATAATACCTGATATTGGAATTTTCAAGCCACAGAGATGTTGGTGGTGTGGAATTGAAGAGCAGTAGCATCAGTGAAATACCCTTGAGTGGGAAATATTCATTAAAATGATTAGATTAGATGCAAATACCGTTGAGTGGAAAAGTAGAACTTTCAAGTCCGACCCCAAATAAGTGAAAGAAATCTCCACTAATTATGTGGATGAGCTCAAATGATTGGGCTTTGGCAGGCGCATTTTCTAGGGCCAGTTTGGCAACTCTATTAATAGAGTCAAGTGAAGTAAAGTTGATTTCGAAGAAAGAATAAAATATAAGTGGGTTATGATGATATTTTGTTTTTAGTTGTTTATTATGAAATATTTTTTACTTTTTATATAAGAAAGTGGAGTTTTTTTATTTTATTTTAGTGGATAAAGGTAGTTGCTTTTTGACTTTTTTGAAAAAGATGAAGAGAATTTTGAATTAAAGTGCTTTTGATGTGACATCTTGTCTGAAAAATAGAGGCTTTACTTGACTTTTACTATATTAGTAAAGTGCCAAACTAGCCCAGGAATCCTCGTTCTAGGAGAATAAGGGACTTCGCTTCGACAAGATTGAAAAGAGAGATGTGGGAGAGTTGTGACAAGGTTGAAAACTCTCCAAATTGATTAACGACTCTCCCAAATCTTGTCATTTTAACGATGGATCAAGTCAAATACACTTAAGACTCCGCCGAGTCACCCACCATTCTTTTTGTTGGAAGAGTCACCCACTATTTTAATAAGTCGTTTTCATGAATCATTTGATAGCTAGGCCTAATTTTAAATAATTAATGTATATTTTTAATTAATTATTGATAAGCTTTGGAACCCATAATTTAAAAATGATGACTGAAATGTAATTTGAAATTTATATTTGGTCTTTTACAATAAATTATGTAATATATATTATTTTTATTATTTTATTATTTTTATTGCACATATAAACTTATAACTTAAATTGATCATAAAAAAAACGCATGTAAATAAATATAGATTTATATTTTATAAGTGTTTGGTTCATTTTTAAATTTAAATAAATATTCTTAAAATTATAAATAAAAAAAACATGACTCCTGAGTCTCAAGGTATTATTATTATTTTTGTATAATAGAAGAATACCTACGTGTACTTTGCAAATAATTCAGACTACCCCTATATTTGGGTATTTTGTACTAAACCTACCTGAAGTTTTAATTAACATGCAAAAGTTATGGATTATGTTAGTATTAACAGCGTATATGTATAAATGACTTCTAGGGCATATTGGCGGCATCTTACTCTTCCAAATGGCTTAAGAACGAGACTTATTCGCCCCTGAACGTAGCCTATAAAAAAGGTAATGGGCAGTTTGAGTTTGTGAATAGCTCTCAGTCATTTTTTTTTCAAACATTAGTTTGTGAGCAGCTCTCAGTCATTTTTTTTAGCCATATCAAATGCTTTCCTCTCAAAACTCCTATACCCAGTTTTCTTGTGGTCAAAACTCTCAATTTGATAGTGAAATTTGTTATTGTTACTGTAGACATATGGTTGCTTTGAGAACTTCCCGAACACAGCGGAACATGTGGATGAGGTTTCTTGGCTATGCACTATATGACGTTATACTTTGATCCATCTGTTTGATCTTCTTCATGTCCGATCAACCATGGTAGTATTAATGTATTTTTTTCATTTTTTTTTTCAGATCCAACCAGCGTGTGGATTTTTTAAATGGGTTGATGGGGAAATAGAGCTTGTGTCGAAGCTATTGGATATGATTGATGTGTTGGAGAGGGAACTGAAGTCAGATTGTTGAAGGGAAACATGTTACCTACGTGTGTTGCTCGGGACTTGGGCTAGATTTGTGTTTATGTTGTTCATGTGTTACCTACTGATATCTTTGACTCTTGTAGATGGGTTAAAATTACCATGAGCATATGTATCAATTGGACTATAATATTATTAAAATAGGTTGGTGTTGTTTGTTTGTCAATGCATGCTTTGGTTCACTCTAGTTTTTTTGATGAATTTTAATTAACCTGCAATAAAAAAACACTAACTTGACAGGAATACAATGAACAATCAATTGCTAATTGATTTGGAAACAGTAAAAAAGAAACGCAAAACATCATCATCCCAACAGTAACAAAGAATTTGGAACCAAATGGTAACAAAGAAACTGGGAACATCATCATCCAAACAGTAAAAAAGATCATCCAAAAAAAGTTTTTTAAAACAGTCATCTATGCTGCTCCATAAGCAGTGATACAATATCATCCAGAAAAAGTTTTTTAAAATAGTGGTTGCTGTCATCAACACGTTGAGTTGCGTTTTCCTACTCTAATCCTCCCTTTACCTACTTGTAACTTCCCTCTACCACTGGCATTTCTTGCTGATGGATTTGGCTGAGAAGAAGCTTGTCTGACTCTCCCCTGACCAATCAAAATTTGAAGACCTTAGTGAGTAAATGCATATACTCTAGTTAGAAGTAAAAATAAAAATAAAATTTGGGTGAAAACACAGTACAATGTGTGGTGGCATGGGCTGAGAAGCTAGCATGCGTTGAAAAGCTGGCTGAGGTTGTGATGCAGAACTAAAGAGTCCTGAATTGGGATGCACTGGTCCCTTGCAAGACCTGACATTATGGCCTGTTTTCAAGCATCTGGCACAAGTCATTGTTCTATTCATTCTAACAACTCTACTGGAATTAGGCAACTCATTTGCTTCCCTCCTCCTCAACTTCCTTGACCTACCTGCAGGTCTTCTATACAAAGGAGGAGCAACTGCTTCCATTCCACTTTGTACTCAATCATGTATGCCAGGTACTGAGTATATCATACTATTTATATGCCCTCAAATACATCTCTTTGTTATAGTATGCATGAATGTAATCTTCAGGTTTTTCTTGATTTTTGTATATACATGCTATGGCGTGCTTACAAGGTCTCCCAGTCAAATCCCACATTTTGCATAAACATGTTCAACTCTCAATGTTAATAACAAAAGTTTTGGCAAAACAATCAACCTCAAACTCACCTATGCCTGACCAGTTGAGAAAACAGTGTCTATTGTCATTCGTTTTCTTTTTTAATTTCTCCAATATCCTTAGATAGACTGTCCCATCATATTTGGTTATTCCTTTCAACTTCACTTGAGTTCTATTCATAAGCTTCCTCCTCACACACTCAAGCAAACCAACTATTGATTTCTCCCTTACTTCAAGTATGTAACCGTTGAAAGACTCACAAATGTTGTTTGTTAATGCATCACATTTGACCCTTGTGGAAAAATGAGATCTGGCCCACCTGTTTGGATTAGCAGCTATTAGTCAATTATATGCAGCCTAGTCCATCTCTTTGATCCTCTACGTATTACTATCAAATTCTCTTGGTGATTCACATGATGCTACAGTCCACATAGCATCTTTCAACAATTTTCATCTGAAAAGTTTTTTGAAGTTATCATATATATGCTTTAGGCAGTTTCAGCAGTAGGAACAACTATCTCAAATGCTGCATCAAACCCTTTTTGTCTATCAGACATAAAAATCCAGCCCATGTCACCCCATCTCCAATATAATTAATTAATGATTTCAAAAACCAAGTCCATGGGTCTATATTTTTCAGTCTCTACAACAACCATTACAATTGGGAACATATTCTCATTCTCATCTCTACCTATTGCAGCCAGCACTTGTCCACCATAAATACCTTTGAGGAAGCACTCATCTAGACAAAATTATGAGTTTACATTCACTCACGAACCCTACCTTTTGTGCCTCGTAACAAACATACAATATCTGGAATTCTATCCATGTGATGTCTTTGTGTCGCCACGCATAAACTTGTGTTTAGATTGTAATTCTGGATAGTGATACAATAATCCCTCAATCAAGTGTACTACACTCTAATATCTACAGAGATGTTAGCTGTTGCCTTTCTCTTGGCTCTATACAACTTATCATTCGACAAATCCACGTTCAATTCTGTTTTCAGCTCTTTCTGCATTGCAGGGATTGATCATTTCGGATCTTCATTCATTCTCTGCAGGTATTTACTAGCTATATAGCTAGAAGTGACAACGTGACTTTTAAACTTCATACTACATGTATGTTTGAGCTTGAATATATTAATTTGAAATGTCCTCTCACTCTGCATGGGTGATGCACGAATCCTAAATCTACAATCATATTTACAAACATCCGTGATTCTCTTATTCTCATTTTTCAAATATTTAATGTCAAAGCCATGCATTACAATCCATTCAACAAGTGCTTGTCCGAATACTTGTAGACTTGGAAAATATCATACCCAACTTGAATTGACGATTCCCCATATTAGTTAGCTCATTAAAATTAGGCCATTTAGCCCTATTGTTTTCATCAGATGAGCTACACAAAGACTGAAGTTCATCCCCATCCTCAGCATCTGTAATCCAGTTCTCATCAACTAGTACTTTTGGTTTTTGGTCTGTTCTTCTTCCACACTCTCAGCTTTATGAGGTTGTGATTCCTTCTCAGGATCTCTGAAGATATCATCATCACCAGCCTTCTCAACATCCTTATATAACTCCGGAGGCTCATTAGGATCTAATCTGATGTGATCACTCTCAACCTCACTATCATCATCATTAGAGTCATCATGATGACCATGTTGCTGATCTTGGTCATCATCACCGCCTTCATCAACAACAAGTTCATCCTCAACATTAGTAGCATAGTCCCAATCACAATGAGGTGCATTGCTACCTGATGCAACTTCTGCTGCAATTAATTGCTTCAAGGCTCATTTAGTGTGAATATTTTGCACCAAGATCTTCTCTTTAGGTGACACTACATCAAATGTTCATATTCCCTCTCTACATAAATAGTCAACACCTCACTGCCCTTATAATGTTCCAATAGAACAACTACATCCTTGTTTGATTCAATCCACATCGGACCACCATCAAAACCCAAGGCCAGTACCTTAAAATGCATTGAACTGTGCTGGGTATCCTAATTCTATCACATAATCCCTGAACTCAAAAAATGATGCTTTATCAATATCAAAATCAGTGATTTAATCTACCACACCCCCAACGTATGGTGGAATCGAACTGTAACTTCATCAAACAACATCTGCATGTAAACGACATTTCTTTGAGGAAAATTCATGTACAATAATAAAGAAAATTCCATGTTCGACAAAACTATGGATATAAAAAACATTTAAATGTGTTACTGTGGTCCCCTTTATATGTGGCAGCCAATATGGATATCAGACAAAAGTAGCCGATACAGTGCAGACAGGTGGGTATTCTATTCCACCAACATTAAAAAAAAACGAACAAATGAAATAGATAGCACAAGAGGGGACCATTTTTACACAACATCACTATATCAGACAACGAAAAGGTCTTACATCCACTCAAAATAGCCGAAAAACTATCCCCATTCACTACATGAGACAAAGAAAGGGACAATTTTCTAATTCAAATTTCACATAGAGATCATACAAATCCATCAACAACTTTAAAATTCATACACGTAGAGATGTCAATTTAAGATGACTGTTCAAAACCCTAAACCCAAAACCTTCGGCATCAGAATATACATGGCATTATTAAGGGTTTGAGATTATACATACCTCTGAAATTGCTGATGCTTCTTGATGGATTCACTATGATCGGTAGAGCCCTAACCAACGAAAAAGGAGAAAATGATCAAAAATGGCAAGACACGAGTACACGACTTATATATATGAAGGGGTAAATTCATCGTTACATCTTTTTCATCACGGCCGTCTCTATTTGTATTGTGATTTAAAATACAAAAAAGGTTTAATACAAAATACTAAAATACAGGGGTGGTCGGAAATATCTGTAAATTACCGGTAGGTATTCTGCTATTAAACTTTTTTTTTTGGGTGGACGAGTTCAATCTGACTCAGTGAGTTTTCCAACCTTGAGTTGCGGACATAAATAAGGTAGATGGAGCTCGAACATTCTACTGGGAAGAAGGAAAAGAGGAGGGCAGAAGAAAGAAGAAGAAAAGCAGCAGCAGCAGCAGAAGGAGAAGGAATGGCCTTGCAGTGGATCGTTCTCTCCTACATCGTAGCAGTTGAGGCTGCAATATCTCTCATTCTAACCATTCCTCTTCCAAAAGCCGTGAAATCTCGGATCGTCGCCCTCGTTTCCATGACCCTGCAGCCTGCAATCAGTATTGTCCCTTTCGCTGGATTCCAGCTCTTGGGTTCGTCCCTTCTTCCTCTCTCTACCCATTTAAAACCATACCCATTTCAAAATTTTGCATTTTGGAGTGTTTGGATGACTAGATTTGCCTTTTTAGGGCTCTTGGTTTATATATTCAATTTGGGTTTTTGTTCTTGCAGACATCTATTGGAAGAATGAGCACCGTCTGATGTGCACGTCCGACGTCTGCACGGCTGCAGAAAGGGACCGATACGAGAAATCTGTGAGTCTGTTAATCTTTCGTTTTCCCCCTTTTTATGCTATTGGTTATTGTTATTGGGTGCGTTTGGATGTGCCCCATATACAGTTTTTTGAATATTGGGGTGGCATGAAATTGGGAAATCATATTGGGTGGATGCTGTTTTCTTGATTTCTCACCAACCCAGATCAATACTGGCAATTGTGTGCCTACCATGGCTTCTGATTTCTCTCCTCTCTTGTTTTAATCACCTTTTTAGTTCTTAGTGTGATATGAGAATTGGATGGGTTGGGATTTTTTTCCTCTTAGGAACTTTATCATCTTTAGGAAAGTAGCACATTGCTAGGAAATGGTAGCTGCAGCTGAAAATGAAGATGCTCAGCATCTCATTCATATTGTATTCAGCCACATATTAAAATAATGATACATGGTATTCAGTTTCTTGTGTATCCACAATTCTGTTGTCCATAATTATATCCTAACTAGCAAAAAAAGCCTGTGCAATGGATGGAAAGGGCTATCAATCATTGTCATAATATTTTTCTTGGAAAACCAGTCTAAGGATAATTTCAAATTTAGGTTGCATAGATTAAATTCATTTTTGAGTAATTAATAAAAAATTATTATGTAGATACCCCCATCCCCTCTCTTCCCCCTTTTTGTATATTTTTGGGTGTTACTCTGATTTTCTCACAATTTTTTTTTTTATATTTGATGGTTGAAAATATTGTGATATTATTGGGAAGTTACCATCATGATTAGTGTTTTTTTTTTTTAATATTACTGATATTTATGACAGTGCTACCAATTTCATGGATGGTCTCAATAAGTAACTCCTCCATTTAGATCGGTTGCCTAGCCACAACCAATCAACCTGATTGTGGAAATTGCCTATTTACGAGTTCTTTTGGTATTTGGTGAGGCTCGCGGCCCTTACACACATGCCACATCCTATTTTCATTAATAAAAATGCCATAAAGAACCTCTACAACAATTGACTTTCCCACTATTTGTAGTTATCTTTTTTTTTTAAAACTAGCACTAGCTTCTTAATTCGTTTATCTGCAACTCCCTGCCCCTCTTAGCGCTCTTATTTTAGTAATTTATGCCTTCACAATTGCCTTAGTAAAGACACCATTGCCAACAACAGTACCATTGATGTTTTGAAAAAATTGAACTTCACCCTTTAGTGTGGGTGTTCTCACTCACAGCTTACTCAGACTTGAGGTATTTAGCTAATCTCCCATATATTTACCATTTTAATTCCTTGGTCAATGCTTGAAGTTAGAGAGTTAAGAGCAAGGTGTGCTTTTCTCCTATGGAAGCTATCTGCAAATATATAGCTTTACAGCATCCATATTGTGATATGCAACAAAAGATTTCAAGGAAGAGTTAGACAAATGTGAAGAGAAAATTTAAGGAAAAGTTGTATGAATAGTTGAATGGCCATATTCTTTGATGTTTAGATTTCCATACTTTTTGTCTAAAAATGTGAAAATGAAATTATCACGGTTCATGTTCTTCCAGTAAATGGAAAGGGATATTCTCCAAATATGACAGAAAGTGATAGCAAATTTCTGCCTGAAAACTTGATCATCATCAAAGGCTCGTTCCCAACTATGTTGGAGTCAGCTACATGAATTCTGGAGTCAGCTACATGAATTCTGTTTTTCCATTCAGTCTATCTTCAGCCAAATCCTTGACTTCAACATGAAAAACTTAATTTTTAAAGATTTAGGACCAATAATGGTGACAGATGAAAGATAAACACATTGCCATGTTTGTCTAAAGATAAACTTGATTTTTTTTTAATGTTACACATGTGAATTGTGAAACATATTACCATGTTTGTCTAAATCATCATTTTCACATGAGTGAATGAGTATATCAAATGGTTTTAGATTTATTTGGATTATTTGGATTTTTCACAAATTTTCTCAAAATCCATGAAGAATTAAGATTTGAAACTCTACACCATGATGTTTACCGTTAACACAAGAATATTGAACTGTTCAGATCATGAATTGGGGGCCCATAGAAGTCTAGAAAATTAGATCTATTGAATAGGAATTTTTCACAAATTACTCAAAATCTACGAAGACCTATGGTAATCAGCTTCAAGATCTTTGGGTTTATTTGTTCGATAAACAAATTGAACGGTTTGGATTACAAATACGGGGCCTAAAGGAATGAGAAAAATAAAGGTATTTAATGGACGACACAAGTGAAAAGTTACTATGTAACTCATTGTGCTGGTGCCTTTTTGGTTGAGGTGTGAATCACTTTTCACACCTGCACAGGTGTAAAAGTTTTGTTGATTAGATGCCCATGTTTAGACACCATTTTCATACCTTATTTACGCACCACATGCATATATGAGTGCAAACAAATGTGACGATGCGTAATCATTACGCATGAAAATCATTTACATATGCAAATGAGCAAAAACAAACTACCACTAAATCGAAAATGGTCTCTAGCTAAATTTCACTCTAATAGTGAAAATAGGGCCCTAACCAAATTTCACTATAATAGGTAATAGCGCTCTAGCCAAATTTCAGTCTAATAGAAAATGGGACCCTAGCTAAATTCCACTCTAATAAGAGTTTGACAAATTTCACTCAAATAGGTGTAAATAGGGCCTAGGAAAATTTCAATCTAATAAGAATAGGACCCTCGCCAAATTTCAAACTAATAATAAAATTATAGTATTTTTAATATTATCCTATATATAATGTATAAAAATAAAGTTTATTCTTTCCGAATCAGCTGAAACATTTCAGTTTGGAGGCCAAACTGAATTAGGTCCGTAATGAAATTGACAACCATGCAATTGACCCATGTACTCTTTAAGGAACATGTAGATCCCAAACACTGTATAAACTTGGTACACTAGTAGGGTAAACCAAAAAAAAAAAAATAGTACGCTAGTATCTCAGATTCTTAGAACCCAGCAAGACCATTATTTTTCATCAAAGTACTATTTTTATAAGCATTCCTTTGAAAGCCACAGCCACCGGACATCATGATACTTTTTTTAAATTATTATCAGGACAACACTCTACTTAAATCTTAGTTTAGTCACATTTTATGTCCCTGTTTCAGAGACGTAAATCCCTGTTGTGAGGCAAATTGTGTATTATGAATCCCATGGTAATTCCTCAATGTTGTGAGCAACTTGTTTTATGAGTAATCAAATATTGGCCAGATTTGGTCTCTTTCAAGTCCTGCATGACTTGATGCAACTGTTCTTATTATTCTTCTTCTTTGATTGGTTACACTAATTTTTATTTTAGGAAAAGAAAAAACAACCATCACACAATCAGAAAGACATACAACCATAAGGGTATTGGTGTTATAAAAAAAACCATAAGGGTATCGGTATAAAAGCCTTATACCAACACCTAAAACCTAAAACTAATTACAAGAGAGAAGCTACCGAACGGATAACCCTATCAATCCCTTGGTTTTTGCTTGGCCAAAGAATCAGCCATATCATTGGCCAAATGACCCACACAAGAAAAAGACACCAGATGCGTTGAATATGAAAGAAGCCTTAATCTCGTTAATGTGGAAATGAAATCTCCAAAGACCCGGACAACGGAGACACAAATAAATAGTATTAGAAGAATCACTTTTCACTATTTAACTCTCCTTGAAAGGGGATGAGAAAATCCTTAAGGCTTCCAATATAGCAAGCACTTTGGATTCATTAAAGGTTCTTTGACACCAACATTCTTGGAAAACATACCCGCTTATTAATATGAAGAAACCCACCAATACGCACTAGGTTGGGTTTCCCTCCTTCCACCTCATTAGATGCAACCTTTTTCTGTGCTGCGTGCTACATGAACATTTCCTCCTGTAGGGTGAATGTGAGACTTGGTTATGGTGGTGACTGAGTTGGACACCATAGCCGAGATTTGATTTACCTTTTATTTTCATTTAATGATTAATGCTGTTAATTAATCTTTCTGATTTTCTAAACACTTGATCAGGTGACAGAAGCCCTGTTAGGGAAATTAGGATACCTATGTTAAGAGTAATTGTCATCTGATAAGATCTTCAGAGATATCTGATAAGCTTAGGGTGTTTTTTTTTTTTTTTTAAATCTTTGGATTACCATCTGTTGCATATATGACATAATTTCAGTGATAAATGATACCATGATTGCTGCAGTTAACCCCAATAGCAAACATGGCAAGAACCTTCCATCCTTGTCATAAAGTCGCAACTTGTGAGTCCACATATTATTTAATTGCAGGTTATAGCCCTTCTATCAGATAAACTCATATTTGAACGAGGGGCACCAGCTAGTCCGTCCTCCAATTGCACTCTGCACACTGTGCTCCTATTCCCCCATGCTCTTTGTTTGGCTACTGTCCCCCTTCTGGTCTCTTGTTAGTATCTCTGCTTCTGCACTTAAACCTATCTCCATTGCAGAATCCCATTCCTTGATTGTCTTTCCTTGCGTCAATAGCCTATTCACTTTTGTGGTTGATATCTGCATATCCATCCATTAACAACCTGAAAGACAATTTGGACCCTTGCATGTGACTTGTATTCTAACTTCATCTATATCTCCTATCTGCTACCAGAATGAGCTGATGCTGCCTAGTGGACCTGATCGTCACTCTGATGACAATTTGTGTCTAATCTGGTGGTTCAACTTCGATTAGATCTTTCTATCAATTTGTCTCTTAACGTGTTTGGCCATGGCTTATATCGCAACGCTTCTGCTATTCTACACTTGGATTGAGTCTTTTTTATATAAATCCGATAATATGTTTCGGATTGGATTCCAAATTCAATCATCTGTTTGCATGATCTGTAAATCTACTTGGATCTCATTTGTTTACCGGATATTTCACTTGCCGGATCTGATGATCTAAATTTGGGTCAGATCACCAAATCACGGCATCTGTTTTGCGACTTTGTTTGCATTTTTGTTTACAATCTGTTGGATCTGCAATTATTGTCTGGCCTTTTCTGTTGGATTTGTTTGCATTTGATTCTTTTTATTTTTGGATCAGTTTCTAAATCCAATCATTGTCTCAGGGTCTGATCATCTGTCAGTATTTTCATTGGCATTGTCAATCTCAAGTTTCACTTGGACTGCCAATCTTCATTCCATCTCCAGCACTGAGCTTGCCAGTCACTCATCTTGCAATAGATTGTTCGTCTCAGCAAAGTTTATGGATTCATGAAAATTTATTCCAACATAAACTCCGGTTTCTCTTCCAGAGCACCTCAAGTTTAAGAGGGTTTTAGAAAAATTAGGATAACTATATTAGAGAGTAATTGCACTACCACACTGGGGCCATAGGGGATTTACTTGGCTTATATTGAATTGACCCTTTATTTCACACCACTATACAAGTAATTTTCTCGAACAGGCCCCCAGGGAAAAGATATCTGATAAGTTTTAGGGAATGTTTGTGTAACACTTTTCAGCGGAAAAGTTGACGGTTTTCCGCAGAAAACCCCTTTTTCCGGCATTTGGTGCGGAACAATTCCGCGGAAATGCTTTCCTGCCTCGTCAGCATTTTCCTTGATAATTGTGGAAATGAGTTTCCCATGGTGGGGTATGGGAAATGGATTTCCTCGGAAAACTTCTCCCTCTTTTCCTCACTCTTGTCCATTTCAACCCAAAAACCCTATAACTTTTCATTTTTTATTTCTTTATATAAATTATTATTTAATGTTAAATAAATAATATACATGTTATGTTATTTTTCTTCAAAAAATTATATCATCAAATAATTTTTTTTGATTTTCTATAAGGAATCCATAGTCGCACCAAACAACATCTGCACCAATTCAATGAGGAAACTCCTTTTTGCACCAAACATGAATTTCTAAATTCTACGGAAATTCTTTTCCGAAGTTTTCATTTCTATGGAATTTGCTGATGTGACAATTTCCTTTTTCCGCGGAAAGGGTGTGTACACAAACGTATCATTAGTGTTTTTCTTTTATCTCTGGATTACCATTCACAGTATATATATGATGGATATAGTCAATGATTATCCAGTGACTTTCAACAGTTAACCACAATAGCAGACCGGTACATTTTCTTCTCCATTTTCACTTTCATAGCCATTGTACTTACAATGTTTTGAGACTGCAGATTTACAAAGCTCAAAGGAATGTGATTATGTGTGTTGCTGCTTGCCTTCTTTATTGGTGAGTACTGGGCATCTTGAATTGGTAGGAATATGGTATGATTCTCCAACTTCCATGCTTAGAATATCCTGCTGTTTGCTTATCCAGGTGTGCCTACCGGATTTGCAAGTATCACAAGGAGATTCAGGATCTGGAAGCAGCTGAGAGGAGGTACAAGGACATGTAGCTACCTGTGGCCCAGGGATATTTTTCTCCAGTTAAGGTAGAGGTAGTCGAGTCTTGTGGGGAGCTATTTTGTATGAACAGGCCAAGGATATGGATTTGGATATGAATATTATTGTTCTGTTTGAATTCATGTGCTTTTATAATTCACATTTATAGAACTTATAGACATACATATTTGTACACGAGCGTGAGTATATTTGTGTTTAGAACTCCCACAAGATGAACTAAACCAACGGGCTGAGCTTCAGTTTGTTTGCGATGTTGTACATCACAATGTTGTCCAGATATACCACTACAAACTTGTCAAGGTACTCATGGTTTCATTCTCACTCTTCTCCAATCCACACTGCTCTCCTTCCACTCTTCTTACTGCTCCCTGCTCCCAGCTCGCTCTGAATCTGCTTCCCTTCTTGCCCCCTCCCATAGTTGCCCTTACACTATCCAATGGAAAGCCAAACTTCCATATATGTTGTATGAATTGAATTAAAAGATTTGCATACTCTTTTGTAGTTTTCCTAATGTTATGAGTAAGCCCTTCGCATCCGCGAATTCTACCTCTTCAAACATATTGAGTATGAGAATCGGGCTGCCTTGAAGTCAGGGGCCTGACCTCCTTCCATTTAGCCTGTAGGCCTGGCCTCTTGCTTTGTGCGATAGGGATTCAATCCAGCCACAGGTTTTCCCAAATGCTACTACTTATTGATTGATACCTACAGTGTGGGAAGACATGGATAGTCTATTTATATAAATCTTATATATGCTTACTTTTTTTTTCCCTCTCTAATACAAAGTCTTCAGCGTTGGTTTTTTTTTTTTTTCTAATATGAAACGTTGGTAACATGTCTCAACTTGCAAAAACTCTTTTCCAAGCACACAAGTTTCATGCCCCCATGCGAGTGTGCGCGAATGCACGAGAGAGATAATCAACAGCCTTGTTTTTGCAAATCTTATTTGTTAGAAACAGATCTAGAGAAACAGATTTGTTTCAGGTGTCCTTGTTTGAAATAGATGTGTTAGAATTAGTCTGTTTGGTAATACAAAAGGCTGGATCGAAATAGACTTTTTTTTTTAATTAATGGTTGAAAGGTTTTCTTAAATATCTTGAAATCGGTGAGGAATCAACTATTGAGATTTGACCCCACATGTAGTAGTGTTAAGCTTTACCAAGAGAATTAATGGTTTGGATCATGAGTTTGGGGCCCAAAAAAAAACATCAAAAAGTAGATGTAAGTATATGAGGTTTTTAATTTTTTAATTTTTTAGCAAATATTTAAAAATCTACAATGATTCAATGGCTGAAATTTGGACCTATAGCCTTGTTTGATTTCTTGAACATATTCAACGATTTGGATCAAGATTTACTATCCCAGGACTTAAAAAATTAATAAAGAACTGCTTGTGGTCTCCATGGTGGGGCATGGTGTGGATGAGTAAAGGAGAGATGGATGTCAAATCATTAAAAAAGTAAAAATAAAGTATATAAAAGCAGAAAGTAGAGTGGTGTTAAAATCCTTATTTGGATATTTTTAGGTAAAGTATACGTGAAACTACAAGGGGAGTGTAAACTAAAAGCACCTTTTGTCATAAAGCTTACTACTCAAGCAGAAGTTGTTGAAAATCTTAAATGGGTATATGGATTTTATCCTATTTGCCCCTCCTCACTATTTTTTAATTTTTGTTTGCCTCTGAACAACTTCAACAATTTAAAGAATAGAACTTTTTAATAGCACATAAGGGCAATTTGGCCTCTTGTTTTTATGCAAAAAAACAACTCATCAAATCACTTTTCTAGGTTCCTTTCCTAGCCTGCTCTCTTTTTTTTTTTTTTTGTCCTTCATTCATTGGTTGCCTCTCACCACTTTTTTTCCCCTCTCAACAAAGAGTAGTACTTCCAAAACACATAAGGGCAATTATGTTTTTATTTTTATTTACTTTTATCTGAAAGAAACTCATCAAATCACGATTGAGATCTTCGCTTTCACCTTTCCTATTGCTTCATTAACACACGCATGGTGCTAAGTTGTAGCTGCTGCTGCTGCTTATTTTCCTTTGCTTTGCCCTTTATTGAGGCTAGATTTCATATCCTCTATAGTAACAAAAAAAGTCATGCGTTTATAAGTAAATATGCTAAAATATGCATTCTTCTTGACCTATTATTGAATGATATCGATTGTAGATAGCAATACAAATTCATCATTATTATCACTTTTAAGATAATGATCGAATAGGATGATTTTCTCTTACACACATGCATACTGCGCATCAGTGCAGTTTATCATGTAGGACCAGTGGGAATTCCCTTGGTGACTATTCGGATGCATGCTCCCTCAGATCACATACGCAAGGGAAACTCTTTCTTATCTAATAATTAGTTTATTAATTAAATTGGATTAAACATATGATTTCAATTTTTTGAGATTTTGTTAACATTTACATGCTCTGCTTGATTGTCCACCCCTTTGCTTTCCCAACAAACCACTTATTTAAAATTCCAACTGCGTAATGTTCTTTTTGTCATCTATTCAGGAAAAGAGGAGGTGCAAAAGTAGTGTGACATGTGAATGGCGAAGGGAAGGGAAAAGGGCCAAAAGGGTGAAGACCATCAAATTTTCTCACATGTTTGAGGACTAATACTAACAGGAAAGTGTGGGAACTAGTTACAACAGTAGGACAAAAGTTGATTGTGCATTCGCCCACACACCTTAGATCATGGCCTCTATCCCATAAAAATCACGGGGAAAGTGTCAAAACGTTCATTTCTTCCTGAGGCTTGAGTTTATCAAAAGGAATTCTTACCCTGATGATCACTTTTGCATGGTTTGGTATGTTCATAACTGCTGATCTGATATGTCTGAATCTAACATGTTAGGGATCGTTCGAGTGTAGGGGATGTAAATGGGTACTCGATTTTCTGATTGCCTGGAGGCTCTGACCGGTTAAAAACCGAGTCTGTGTCCTTATTTAGGCCTCAATAAGTAAATGGATCTGGGTCCGGTTCCACCTTGGTTCGGACCTGTGGACCCGAGACCCGATACATTACCTCAATTTTAAAAAATCTCTCCTAAAAATCATATATATTTTTCAATATCATTCTCTACCTAAACTCGGACCCGGATCCAGACCTGTCCCATATATGGTCCTAGTTTCGGTTTTGGAGCCAAGAAACTAGTTCCGAAACGATTCTAGGTCCGGATCCGGTTCCACTTTCTCCTTAATGGTTCTGGTACCAGGTCCACCATAGACCCGGACCGGAACCGACCCATTTACAACCCTATTACTCTATTTGAGTGTGAATGATTCTGGACATGGATTTCTCAAATCAACTGACAAATTCATTAATCGTCCCAAATAGCTAGCTTTTGCATAGGGGGGGTGTGTTGAATAATGAATATAGCTTCTGAAATCCATGATTCCCAGTCTCTCACAGAAGGATGATGACCAACCATGCATACTTCTTGTTTCTCTACAAACAAATAGGGAGTTTGAGTGGGCCCACACAGGCAACAAATATTATACCATGCATCTACTTTGATACTGATGTTTTTATATTTTTGATCCATACATGTAGTAAGAGTCATCCAGAAATCCAGTAAGCATTAAAAAAATCAGGAATTGAAGAATTTTAGAACCTCTCAGGCAGCAGTTCAACAGTCTTTTGAAAGTAGTATTTATTAGCAGGATTTGAAAATCTTACAGCTGAGTTTGGATTAAGAAATCATATCATCCTATAAATCCAAAGATTCAATCATCCAACCAAAATTCTTACCAATTTTAATCCAAAGATTCAATAATCCAAAGTCATTTGCAACTTGCAACTGTGAGATGATATTTTATGTGGGCTCTGGAACCACCCTATCAAAACACTTGGATAATCAAACAATCAGTCGTCACTTGCTACTATTGAATGAAGTTTTTGGGTCAAAGTTCAACAACAACTTGTTTTGGATGCTGCCCATTTGTTTATTTAGTCCTAGTTTTTTATTAACTTTTCCAATATCAACCCATGTTCCTAATAGTTGTGCCTATTCTAAACTATATTATAATGGAGTGGCAACTTTCTTTGAGCAAGAGTCTCTTGGCAATTTTGACTTCTCCCCTCAAAATACTATTGTAGCTTCTTCAGCCTATTCTAGAAGTATCTATTTCCTAGTATACAGAATTTTCTCAACAGTCACAACTGTCACATTTTCTTTTAAGTTTTCTGCTTGGATACTCAAAACACATCTAGAAGCTATAGAGTTATATCTGAATGCAAAAGGCAGCAAATGCCAGTGTCATCCATACTTGTAGCCCACAAAATGTCTTTCGACCATTCAATCAATGGGCTGCGAATTGGATGAGGCATCTATTGGGAATGTCATTATGGGCATTTTGATGGTGCCACTAAATAAATTTAGAGTGTTCGAATCCTCTGTTTCCTTGAAATAGGAAGATACTGTTTCTTCTTTTCAACCTTCACCGTGGTATTCAATCTCTCTCTCTCTCTCTCTCTCTTTTTTCTCATTCTAAGAAAGCAATTGAGATGGTTCATTAACTCTCTTTTATTTTTTTTTCTCATTCTAAGAAAGCAATTGAGATGGTTCATTAACTAGCGCAAGATTTTATACCGCAGGCGAATGTTGATAAGATGAAACATTATCTCCCTGTTTCAACCAAATAGGGTATCCAGACTCAAATTTAAAATACAGGTTAGAAAAAATGAGTGCTTGCACAGGCCGAAATTTTGGGCTGACTCAGTTGTGGTGGGGTCCTTTTGGAAGCCTAAGATCACATGCGTTTATAGAGGTTGGCATGGTGCCAACTGCAGTTTTAAGTAAGGCTGTCAACAAGGCTGAATCTGGTCCAAATCTGGATCCATTTATGTGTGGCTGGCATCCATTTTGTGTCTGATGGGTTGGACCCAGATCCATATTTTGGGGTTCCAAGATGGGGAACCCTTGACATGGACTTTTATAAGGCCCATTTATATGCACAAACTAATACCGGTTTGTTTGCATTTGAATACATAAGAATTCATATTCAAATGAGCTCCCTCAAAGTATTCTTAAAAGAGATGAAGTGTGAATGAAATGA
Source organism: Cinnamomum chago (assembly GCA_038049695.1). Taxonomy (NCBI): domain Eukaryota; kingdom Viridiplantae; phylum Streptophyta; class Magnoliopsida; order Laurales; family Lauraceae; genus Cinnamomum; species Cinnamomum chago. The sequence goes on along the minus strand of CP142453.1, from coordinate 24,473,501 downwards.
GGTCAGGGGTGAAGGATATAAGATAGAAATGTAGATGGGACCTTCACTTTCCTAGGATTTGAATTTCTAGGTGATAGCTGGGTATTTGTTTTCCATCTTTCCTTGATTCACTTTCCATTAAGGGGATGTTATTTGATATGATCATATCCACCCTGGATCTTTATCTTCGACCACTTATGACATGAGTTCATGTGTATTCAATTCCTTTATATATTCAGTGCAAACAAATTATCCTTAAAATACATATGAATTCATAATCAAATGAGCTTTACCAAAGGATTATTAAAGATGTGATGGGTAAAGGATATGATGCTAGGAGCAGAGGATCTAAGGTAAAGATGTAAATGCGATACTATCCTAGGTATTGAATTACTATAGTGATGGTTGAATATTCATTTCCAACCTTCCCTTACTCAATTTACATGAGAGGGAGGATTTTTTTATGGTCAGTTTGGATATTCACCCTTGATTGTTTGTTTTTAGCCACTTGTAGAAATACAATCCCAGGTATTCAATTATATGAAACAAACAGGCCCTCCACAAAATAGGTTGAGCTTAGGTGATGGCATCTCTCATGAGAGACATCATGTAGATCCCTTTTTTTAAGGATGTTGGCCCCCTATGATCAATCCAATCCTCTCATACTCACTTCTTCCTCATGAATTGACACAAGCTAAATTAGACACTTCATTGGCTGTAAATCCTAAAAAATAATGTTTTATGAAATCATTAAACTTGAGGGTCACAAATCAAGGTGTTAAGATAACTTAACAGAGTTAAGATTTTGCACACATCTAGGTTCCTTTCAGGTCATTCAAGTGAGTCCATTCAGAAGGCCCATGAGAGAAATATGCACCAAAGCACAGCTCAACAAAATGAAAAATGAGTACATTAGACTTTATTTTATTTTATTTCTATGGGTCTCATATTTGTAATCTGAATTATTTAATTCTTTTTACATTTCTATGGGTCCACGGTCTAGTGTTTGTGGACATGGAAGGCCGCAGGCTTCCACCTTTCCGCACCAGTCGTGGGGAAGAAGGTAAGTGGAAAAGGCTTCCACCTTTCCGCACCAGTCGTGGGGAAGAAGGTAAGTGGAAAAACTGAATATTTTGCCTTTTCACCGTAAAATACGCTACACAAACGTGCCCTAGCTAGTCAGGTGAAACTTGTGGAATTTTCAAGAACATGTGGTTATAAACAAGCCCAAATTAGGTGGTGGAAATGGGATGGTGATTATTACAGGTTGGAAAGCAACAATTGGATGGGGATGCAGCAAGGCCGACCGAAAAATGATAAATGCAAATATTCCAGTTTTGAGTGTTTGACCCATAGTAGTTGAGGCAGACAGCCAAAGCACATCCCATACATTTGGGTATATGATGCAAAAAAAGGGTTCTTTCAACCAAAATCCATCCCATAAAGCCTCTTAAATTGTATCAAGATAATTGTTAAATCTTATAAACTCCTTAAAGTTACATTTTTCAATATAATGATTGAGACGACCAAAATCATCCTAAAGCAGTTACAACCTCTGTTTCCAAAATGTGCAAGCTTTGCAACTTTTCTAAATATAACAAATACTACTTTTGAAACATCTTCTTCCAAAATAACAAATGCTAATAAAAGTTAATATCAAATTTTAAAAGTGGTTTCTTAGAACAAAAGAAGGAAATCTATTGGTATTAATTTTTTAATAGAAATTGAGACATAATCTCAAAAAAAATTTGTCATGAGGTCAAATATGGATAGTTTGGCTGTTTATATTATGAATATCTTCTTACACGTAAGTGGTCAACATGACCACACGTCTAAAAATGATAGGGCCTCACTTTAAGTTAATTGACATTTTGATAAGCATTCCCTTTAGTTTTAATTTGACTAAATCAAACTTGGATTCAATTTTAAGGGCTCTTGTTTGACTAATTAATGAGGGAATTGAGGGAACTAACATCTACTAAGAATATAAGACTATTTGATGGGAAGAAATCTTAGTTCCCATCACTTAACATTTTGATAAGCATTCCCTTTAGTTTTAATTTGACTAAATCAAACTTGGATTCAATTTTAAGAATTCCAATCCATTAGGACTCTTGTTTGACTAATTAATGAGGGAATTGAGGGAACTAACATCTACTAAGAATATAAGACTATTTGATGGGAAGAAATCTTAGTTCCCATCACACAAATCTTAGTTCATATTTTAGGCTTTCTGGTCCTCTCTTTGCTCACAACTTGATATTGCATGGTATCCATTAACTCTCACGCATATTAGAGTGAGTGAAAAGGGAGATAGGAGAAAACTTTGTTTGATCAAGACCGTTGATCACAAGGCAAGACCGTTTAAAAGATTAGGTCCGAACCACTCATCATCGCAAAGTATGCTTTCAACATATTGGATTATCCATTATTTAATGCATAAGTATAGATCCGTAGGTTTGATTTTTATTGCAAACCATAACATATTCAACATATCTTTGAATGGTTTTGGGGGGAGAATTAGATAGAATGGAACTTTTATGTGAGACAATGCGCCAACCATTGAATTGGATTTTTAGAAATTCTAATAAGCATCTTAATGAAAGTGGCTAATATTGAGGAAATCAAGGTGAATATCCATAAATAGCATAAAATAATCTCTTCTTTAATGGAAAGTAAATAAAGGAAAGATTGAGAATAAATATCAAATATATCAAATCCTATTTGCTCTCCACCTTATGTCCTTTCTCCCTCCTCCTCTTAAATATACTTTTGTTACAACCTGCTTTACCATGAATTCCTAAGAATTCAATTGCATTCAACCAAATGATTCCTAAGGACTATTTGTGTACTGCTTTTGTTCCAAAAATGGAAAGAAAAAGTATGGAAAGCAATATATTTTTTCGTGAATACACAGAAAAGTGAAGGCTGGAGATCAATGGACTTCTGTTTCTGTGAGTGCTACAAAAAACGTGCCCTGTATGAAGACATAAAAGATACAGTCAAACCTATGGTTAGTGAAAATTCCATCAGTACAAATGTACAATGACATGCAGACCCAGTTGCATGCAGTGCTGAAAGAAAGAAAGTCTTATTTTCACATTATTTTCGTTCACATGGTAAGAAAAGTTGGGCTTTCTGAGATAGCAAATGACGTAAGTAGACCACGTTGTATGAACTAGATTAAACTACTATGTTCAGATTTTGAGGAAGTCCACCTGGACCGAATGGGGAGACCGGATTCTGCCCGGTCCCCATGAGGACCATTGGATCCTAGCGGTCAAGGTAGTAGGGCTCTTAGATTTTATAGGTGCATGCTCAAACTGATAAAGGTTTAGGGCTGGTCTTTGGAGAATCAGCTAATCACACATAACTTACCAATATTCCACTGTGTGGGGCCATGTATGTACCCCCAGGGAGTAGTCCTTGTCAAAATTGGGTAACCCCTGAGTTGGACGCCAAAGGTCCAAAGGCTAGGTTGGCGAGGAAAACTATAGGCCATAAAAATAAATAAATAAATAAATATATATATATATATATATATATATATATATAAAACTACCAATATTCCACTGCAAAACGTCTTCAACTCTTTAAGCTGGCTCACCTTGATACATAGGTAGAAGAGATCAAAAGGTCTCATCACAGAAGATTAGCCCTATAAGGAGCAATCTTACTATTACATGAGCTATCTAATAAGGTCCCATCATATATGCACTTATAAAACAAATAAACTTCAAGCCCTTTAATCAGATGATTATGATCCCTAGGTCGTACCCCTATGGGAGAAATCCATGATGAGGACCACCAATTCCCTAATCCCTATCATAGTGATTTGCATGGATTAAGGTAGGCCTCATGTCTAAGTTAGTAAGGGTCCCAATGTCAGATTGAGGGTAGTTGGGTTTCCGATTGAGGCTCTCCTATCAAATCCAAAACTCAAAATCAATGTTCCATCATTTTCTTTATCTAGGCCAGTTTGGATAGGCAAAAAATAGAGTAGAGTGAAGTTAAATGAGTTCAAATTAACAGTCTAAAATCACCATATGTTATCAAAAAATAGCAGTCCAAAATTTCAACTCTACCATGTTTGAATGAGTCTGACCCGATGGATAAAGTAATGTTGTGAGTCATATGTATTACATTTCACTTCAACTCTAAATACTTCGAGTCCTTTGAATAAAAGTGGGTTCTACTTGAAACATTAACTTCAAAATAAGATCCAAATGGAGTGAAGTGAAGTACTCTATTTTAACTTAAAGTTACTTCTCTTCCACTCCACTCCACATGTCAAATCCACTTCATTTCATTCGACTCCTCATTTATCCAAACAGGCCCAAATTTCCTCTAATTGCTGATGTGCCTCACGTTAGAATATTGATTGCGTTTACAACTTAAGTAATTAAATAAAAAAACAAAAGAACTTAGACCACATCCTTATACAGGATCAATTTGATAACCCATATGTAAAAAGGTTAAATTAAAACAAGTGGTGGGAAATTATTCCGAGGGCTTTCGATTTGATGGGTAGTCTCCAATGATGTAGTGCTGATTTCAAACTCAAAAACTTCTCTAGTCTTGCCTAGGGCACGCTAGTGTAGAATTCCAAAGCGGTTTGATCCTCAGACTTTTCCTCTTGGATGTGGATTTTTTCTCCCTGATGGGAAACATCTTTATGCGAGCTTGTAAAAAATTTAGCTCATTTAATGTTTTTTTTCGTGGAAAATCCGCCGCACCAATAGTAAAAAAATAATTCACTATGGGGAAATGACCAACTTTTTCTCACATTTTCCGCGCGCGCGCGCGCACACACATATATATATATATATGAATATACAAACATTTCCTTAGGTTATATTTGACAACAAAATCCTTGAGGAAAAGATTTTTTCTTTCCATGAAGTCTTGAGAAATCCACGTTTGGCATTGTAAATCTCTGAGGATATGAACCAATGAAAATCCACATTTTTTGAGGATTTTCGGGTCCAACCTCCCCCTATAAGATTCAGAAATCACTCTTGCAGATATATGCACGAGATTAGCGATATCAATGTGAAATCATCAAGTATATAAATCTCCAGTGAGAATTTCCTATTCAAAGGGTAGTAAAAAATCCTTAGATTAGTAGATTTCTTTAGGAGTTGGACTTCTCGCATGTTACTGAACATATTCTAAGTGGATATTTCCATGGCCTCTGAATCTATATAGTAATGCTTAATAAAAAAAAAATTCAGTAGAATTTCTAACAAGAATCTGCCATGGTGGGGGCCTTTTGGACATGATGTAACTTCTTATCCCCTTGCATTTACAAATGCCATATTTTTTCACTGGAATTTCAAAACTTCCAGCTCTAGAATTTTGAAGTTTTCTGGCATAATAGGATTTTGAATGTTAACTACAAGAAAGACTGCTTTTAGCACCGCCGATAAAAGTGCTATTGGCTGTCGGTAAAACTCTTATTGGCGGTCAGTGTGGCTGCTGCTTGACAACGGTATACATCGAGTGGGTAAAGTCTTAGTGGCGGTCATTGATCGTCGCTATTGTTTTTTTTTTTTTTTTCTTGTGGTAGCTCTAACCGTCGATAAAAGATATCCGTGGGCTGGTAAGACGACAAAATGAATTTGTAGCGGGGGCGTTTAGCCGCCGGTAATAGTAAAAATGGCTGCTGCTAAAAACCAATTTTTTTAGCGGCGGTCATTCAGCCTCCTCTTAAAGTAGTGTTTTTTTTTCTTGGCAGTTGGTAATAGTAAAAATGGCTACAACTAAAAACCAGTTTTTTGTAGTGGTGCTCACATGGTCGCCACTAAAAGTAATATTTTTTTTTTTTTAACAAATTTCAGCCCACATGAAGCACAGAAATATCTATCAAAATCTTCGTGATCTACCAATCCTCACCACAACTTAGATAAATACAAAAACAATAACAATAGCATTCACAAAGAATGGAACTAAGAAAATCACTAATTTATTTAAAATTGAACCATGGGGTACAAAGAAGCACACTCAAAACAATGATCGAATAAATGAGTGGAAATTCTCTCGGCTACTAGTGCAAAAATGATCACACCATACAAAATAATTTGGCCAGTCATATTTTCTTCTAGGTAGTTGGGTCTACTCTTAAGGGATTTATCAATGTTGGAGAAGGATGGACTCTATGAATTCATAAAGAGGTCCGAGCTCCACCTTCTCAATCAATTGGAATCCCTACATTAGAAATCGACAACAATTAACAATCACCAAGACCTGGGAACATTGCACCATCATAGGTTTGAATTAGTCGAAAAAGCCAATGACCCTGATACCGCCTTACCCATAATGACTTGATGGATAAAAACACCCTTTTACTTAGCATCTAGAAAATCCAACAAAAAGACAAAGGGGCTGGAATTTAGGAATTTGAAAGGTCATTTGAGACCTTTTAGGGTCTGTTTGGATGCACAGGAAAGTACAAGAAAATAATATTTTTTAGAATATAATCTTTTATTTTTTAAAGAATAAAATCTTGTGCGTTTGGTAACTCAAGAAAAACTTGAAGAAAAGATTCTTTTCTTTCAAAAAGCTCAATATTCTCTCCTACAGCTCCCCCCTGTAGAAAACTTTCTACAAGATAAAAATCTTTCAAAATGACGATTACAAAGTGGTAGGGTAAAGTAAAGACCTTGGTTCAACAAATCAATCATAATGTGTATGTTTACATATATGGAAAAGTAAAGTAAAAGTAAATCTCACAGGACGATAAAGGTGGGGTAAAGTAAAGGTGGGATAAAGTACATGGTGAAGTAAAGTGGGAATGAATGGTAAAGTAGTTTTTTTTTTTACTTTACTTAAACATTTTATCGTAGTTTTATATGGTAAATAAAAAGTGACTTGTTTACAGGTGTGGTAAAGTAAAATAAAGATTGATGTCATATCATGGTAAAAGATGAGGTAAAGTAAGGTCAGATGAAGTATGTGGTAAAGCAAAGTGAGAGAGAGAGTTATAAAGTAGTTGTTTTTTTATTTACTTTACTTTACTATACTTTACCATGGTTTTATGTGATAAAAGAAAAGTAACTTATGGTAAAAACATGAAAGTTAAACTTTACTTTACCACATTACTTTTTTTATCCTGACGTGGTAAATTACATATAAATTAAAATATTTAATAAAAAAATTCTTATAATATAATTTACTTTTATCATAGCACCTTCCAAACATCTCAATTTAAAATCTGTAATATTCTTCAAAATTTGCCAAACAGTAAAAAAATTATACTATTATGATATTGTATTTTTGTATTCTATACTATTTTATTCTTACAATATTTAAATATGTAAATATTTTATTATGTAGACATCCAAACGGGCCCTTAGTCAGCTGAATATCTTGAAATTTTCGGTGCTGGGGATAAGATGTCACTTCACATCCAAAAATCCCCAAACAGACAAATTCTTATAAAAAATTCTAGTAAAAAAAAAACATGCCCTAAGAATCATGAGAAATTCTTATCAAAAACATAAAATCATCAGAAATACCTAGGATGAACTTTTACTTTAGAATGACAAGAAAGTGTTAATCTCAAAAGTGATTGGTGTACTCTCACTTAATTTTGTACATATAATTTAACAAAAGATCCAACCTTAATTCATATAATCAAAATCTTAAGGCCCTTCAATTAGAATGGCCGTTTCAAATGCTTGAAATCCATGGAATCAATACACTCAGTCCTTTCTCTATAGGCATTCAGCAGCTTCAAAAGATCTGTTGCCTTCTCCTTTCCTCTCTCACTGCAACCAACCTGCAAAACCACCAACACCTTCTGAAACGCCCCCATCTGAAGAGCCTCCACCAAAATCCCTCCATCTTCTCCACTGTAGTTCTTGCACAGCTTCAAAAGACAGGAAACAGCAAACTCAGTCGCCAGATCCGACACCCGGAAGATCTTCCTCACCAGAATTGGTGCCGTTAGCGCGTGATTGTATGCCTTCTCTCTCCCTTCTTCACTCCCACAGATGCCATCTAAAACACCCAAAGCCTTCTCGCAGATGCCCGTATCTGAATCCACAAGCAATTCCAGCAGCAAAGGAAACAGACCCGTTTCGGCAAACCGAGATGCAGTCATCTTCTCCGGTGGCGGCGGAGATGGTGAGGAAGAAACCAAGTGGAAAATCGCCACTAGAGAAGCTTTTGTGGTAATTGGGCAGATGGGTTCTTTCAATTGATTGACTAGAGCTTCGATCAGTCCTTCTGTCTCCATTAATCTGTCTAGAAATCTTTGATTAGAGGACGAAGCTAGCTCTTTTACCGCCAACACTGCATTCCTCCTTCCCGCCATATTCCCAGATTTCAAAAACCAAACCATGCAACGTAAAGATGAGTGAAATCCGAGGTATGATCGAGCTTCATCATCCAATGGCAACATCCACACCAACATTGACAAGATTTCATCCACACCTTCTATATAATTCTCCATAGACGAGGCCGCTAACGACTTGAAAGCGGCACATAGGACGCCGGCGGCGGTATCATCACCGATGATGCACCGCCGGTTGCGCACGCTATCCCTTCCCAAGGCGCCAATCTTCTTCACCAATTCACAACAGCCCGTCAGGTCACCGCGCCGGCTAGCATTTGAAATCTCCGATAGGATAGCAGAGACCTCCACCGGAGTAACGGGGACGCGGGGCGTCGGGATCCGTTCTACGCCTAATGAACTGTTTTGGACGCACCAGTCTTGAATTCTCCTCATTATTGTATGGTTAGGAATCTGTTCGAGGCTCTTCAGCTCCTGCTTGGTGAGGGGGCAAGTGCGGTTGCCGGCATCAAGCCATGCTTCGATGTTCTGCCGGTCGTAGGTGATCCCCGTCGACAATGTCACGGGGTCCTTCATGAGATCGAGCGAGATGGGGCATCGGAAGTGTGCCGGGATCTGCAGATCTACGGTCAGATCACCCTCCGGCTTCTCCCCTTTGACCGCATTCACGCGCTCGACTCTTGGGACTCTCAACATGGTTAAGAGCAACAACAAGAAGAAGAAGAAGTCCAAGAGCAAGAAGAAGAATATAGATATATAGATGAAAGAATAAGAAAAGGAGGTATGAAGGCTTTATGTTATTGTTTGATATGAGAATCCTTTGGAAGGAGATGAAAGGAACCTGGCTTTATGTGATTGTTTGATATGAGAATCCTTTGAAAGGAGATGAAAGGAACCTTATATAGATCAAGGTTGCTAATGGTAGTTTAATGAAATAATAGAAAGAAGTTGTATGGATGTTTTCAAAAGAGGAAAGTAAAAGAAAGAAAGGAGTTTCCTTGCATATTTATGGAAGGAAGGATTCCTAATCCCTTTTAATTTTTCAAAGACGACTTAATATCATACTGGGCTCGATGATGTGCATACTGTCCTCGGCCTTGAGTCTTTGACACTGTTGAAAGTGGGGTCCATGACAATAAATAGTGCTGATACAAGCAGGACTTTACTAAATAAATAATCAATGCAAAGAATAACAACGATGGAAATGTTTGGCTGGCTAGCTCTTCATGTCTGATAAGGAATGCAATCCTCTTGGGCAGCTCAATAAATCAATTACTAGGATTTGCATACAATCAATTTCACAGTGGCCTCAATTCTGATTCGGGTGAAATTTGGATTAGGGTAACTATAAAGAGGGACCCTTTAATTGAGTTTATAAGATATTAAAGATTTTAGAGAAGAGATCACCCACTGATGGATTTACATAGATTGACATATTAAGGAGTGGGTTCTAAATAATAGGAATCCACCTCTCTCTCTCTCTCTCTCTCTCTCTCTCTCTCTCTCTCCATTAGGATTCGAACTCATACACCCGTGTTTCTAACCAACTGGGCCATAGGTGAAAGACAATGGGAGTTGTGATCGTGTGTGCGAAAGCATGCGATTAACAACCAATTCAAAAAATAAGGTACACAATATCAATACAGAATTTACGTGGTGGTTCGATGATTTTACACCTACGTTTATAGACAAAGTTTTCTTCTTTTCCACCAAATAGAGTTTTCTTTTCACCTAACCATGGTTACAACCACTAATTAAAGAGAGTATATGTAGTTTTTGGACAAAGACCAAACTACCTATCAACCCTAATACAGATGGAAACAAGCCGAAATCCAAACCCACATGCCCCACAGTGGGACCACTTATGTCTACTCATTAATTAAGTGCATATCATCTATTCTCATAATTAAATATTTCTCTTTAGTGGGGCCCACTTATCAAGATCTGAATTCAAAATAAATATATAGAAAATTCATATATTTAATATCTGATAATTAGGAGTCAATTTGAAAAAGAGGAAATCTATTTTGATTTTTCTAAGTAAGCCCCACCCCTACTACAGAGTCCCATGATTCCAAGAGTCAACACATAAGCAAAAGATTGTCCTCGGGCAGTGAGAGAAAGACTATGGTTATGGTTTTGAATATTGACCGTTGAAATCTTGAACGTGTAAACCTAAAACTGTAGTAGGAGAAACGGTGAAACAAATTTAAAATCTTAATATCAGTTGGAAGACATCAGAACTTTGATTTTGGCAGATTGACCAAATGGCAGTCAACAAGTCCGAATGAATGACTCTGAATCTGAAAGTGGGGCTGCTGAAACGACGACCCACTTTGCAGTTTTTGAATCCTGTTTTCTCATGGGACACGCCAGCAAGAACGATAGATATGAAAGAAAGACCCATTCATGCATGAGATCTTGCAATTTGATTTAAGATGCTCTCAATCATCCCATTGAAAAGGCTTAGGCCTTGTTTGACAAATCTTATTTGTATCAAATAGATCTGTATGGAGTAGATCTATATGGAATAGGTCTGTATGAAATAGATGTTCTAAAAATAGAGTGTTTGGTACGAGAAATGGTTGGCTTGAAATAAACTTTTTTTAATTTAATGGGTCACAGTTTTTCTCAATTTTCTTGGGATCTATGATGAATTAAGAAGAGAAATTTCATTCCCTAGCTGCTGTCATCCTTCCAAAAAGGATCAACGGTTTAGATAATTATTTAGCAGCGTATAGAACTCCATGAATATAGATCTAATGTTATGAAATTTTCACAAATATCTTAAGATTCGTGCTAGATCGACGGCTCAAATTTGACATTATATTTGTATTTGAAGCTCTTAAGTTATCCACCGGTTCAGATCTTGTATAAGTGGCCCACAATTAAAATAAAAGAGACAAAAAACTAACTCAGTATTATCATGTCAGAACCCCCAGCCATCAACATATCATTACAATCAATGGCTAACATATTCTTAATGATTCCTTGAGATTCAGAAGAAATGGATGGAAGAAATTTGGACTATAATTCATTCTTACCCTTCGAAAGAGGTTCAACCATTCAGATCTTGATCATGGGCCTCACAAACTCCAGATACTCAGATCTAATGGACCACGTTTTCCCACAATTATTTCAAGGTATGTGAAGAATTAACGGCTCAAATTTGGTCCCAAAGTCGTTATGATGATGATGAAGACTTTCAACGGTTCAGATTATTATTTAGATCTATGGATCTTTAAAAAAAAGAAAAAAAACGGACTGCCAGATTTCTCACTGTAGCATAGAGGTCTGTCCGCTTAAGATGTTTTGGTCTGTATGAAAAAGCATCAGTTTCGTGCCCATATGAAATAGACTTTTTTGGTCTAATGTCTGGTTGAAACAGACATATCAAGTGTTCCATCCAAAGAGTCTTATACGTCTAAATATTTGTTTCGAAATGCGTTAAGAGGAATAGAGGCAAGAAGTAGATTTGCTAAACGCCCCCTTAGTCTTTTGTATTTATTTAAACATCTTCCATGGGATCATGTGATGATTTGGATGCTTTATAGGACATAGTTAATCTTGATTGTGTAAGAGTTTCTCTCAGCATAATCTATTAATTATGTTGTATGTTTATAGATGCTAGATCAGTTGAGAAAATTTGCATGGGTAGTTCTCTATAGCAGACCCACTTCTTATTTTAAAATGCTGCAATAATGATAATTTAGAATTTGAACCAACCATCTCTCATTTCTTAAGTTTTTTTATTTTAAAGTGTAACTAATCTAAAGAATTATAGGACATAAAATCTTTACATCAATATTCATTAAAAATTATCTAAAGTTGCTACATGAGGATAGATGTGGCTACCCAATCTCGCGTTAGAAAATTTTTAGATGAAATGAAATCATGAAAGTCATTTGAATGGATTATTTGGAGAGGAATTTTCAGTAAAGTTGTATGTTGTTGATTTTCTAGGACTGCTTCGAGTTTGGACAGTTTTTTTATAAACATGTATGTCCAAATATTTTTAATAAATGTATGTGATTTTTTTTTTGTTATAAACACTTTAAAAATCAATAAAGCAGTGAATATTAATATGACATTGAAAATAATTTGGATGGACTATTTAAATGATTTCATCAACTTGTATTGTTTTTTTACTTGGGCCCGGGCTTAATAGGGGTAGCTAACTAGCTACTGTTGCATAGGAAAAAAACAAAAAAAAAGGTCGGTTTTGGGCTTCATGGAGGACCACCTGAATTAGAAAACTGCACCAATCACTGCATATAATACTGAGATTCCAACAGGGGCCCACCTGAATTAATAACCGGCATATAGTAGGGCCTTAAGTAGATGGTCTGTTGCTATCTCACCTTCAGTATTTGATTGTCATGGATAAGTTGGGTGGGCCTCCTGAAATGGTTTGCAAGTTTTGAACTTTTCAAATGCTTTCTAGGGGATATCTGGGCTCGGAGGGATTAATTCAGCCCAAAGAGTTGGGAACCCTCGATGACAAAAAAATATAAAATGCTTTATAGTCAAATGTTCCATGCATGGGTTAAAATCTCGGCCGAGACCGGTCCGATATCTCGCTGAGATATCGGACTCGGCCCAGATTCTCCAAAATCTCGGCCGAGATGGCCGAGATTTTCAATATCTCGGGATTTTTTTCATCTCGGCCGAGATATCGGCCGAGATGACCATTATCTCGGTTTTTTTTTTTTTTTTTTTTTTTTTTTTTAGAGATGAAGCATAGAGGTTTGTCACATACTCACTTGTGTAATTGTGTTGTTTTCTTCATTTATAAGTTAGATCTATATACTTTCATGCTAGATCTACTCATACACATGATTTTGAAATTTTTTTTCAAATTTTTTTATTTTCGGATTTTTTAATATTTGAATTATAATATATCATTTTTTAGGGATTTCATCATAAATATGTTGTTTTAATGATTCATGATCATTGTATGGTGTGTAAATGATAGATCTACATACTTTTATGTTAGATCTATATATTTAGGATTTTGAAAATGATATTATTAGTTTTTGTTTTGCAAAAAATAATTGTTGTTACTTGTTAGGATATTTGTGATACCAAAGGCTTATTAATAGTATGTAGATGATATATCTACATCTACTCATAGTCATAAATAATGTTTGCATTATATGAAATACTGGAAAAAAGACACTGAACTGCGAGTCTGTAATACAGACATGACTCATAACTTAAGGTGACCGATATTTTGATTTATTGTTGTTACTAATGGAAACAAATATAGTTTTCCAGCATTTTCTAATATTCTGGATTTTTTGGATATTTTTGCGAATTTTTTTGGATTAAAAAAAAAATTCACACCGCGATGACCGCGACGGACCGATATCCGCGACCGATACCGATATCATATCGGTTTTTCGGATCGACCGATACCGCGACCGAGACCGAGATTTTAAACCATGGTTCCATGTATTTGTTAGGGGATACCTGAATTTTCAACCACAGAGTCCAAACGGTTTTCGATCTCATTGTCCAAAAAGTGGGACCCCCTAATTAAAGGCTCTCATCTACAATTTCCCTGCTGAAATTCTTCAGGAAAAATAATCCCCTGGGCTAAATATTTTGTGGCTGAGTTACTCTCTCCTGCACTTAACAATGTTTTTGGGTTATTTCCATGCTAAAGTTACATTCCCAAATCAGGCTGTGTCAAGGGGCCAAATTCTAGCAGAGCTCACATGGATTAGACCAGATTCAACTAAATTTACAGGTCTTAATTTGGGTAATTCCAATCTGTTCACAGCTTGGGCTATTTTACGGGCCTAAATTTGTCCCAGGTTTGATCAGTCTTGTGATGCCCCGGAGTCCCACATCAACTATATGGAGGAAAGTGAATGTGGTTATATGTAAGAGCTTACACCCTTACCTTGCATGAGGCCTTTTGATGGGTTGAGGCCCATCAGAAGCAAAACCGTGAGGCCCGTGGGCCAAAGCGGACAATATCATGCATGCGTGAAGGGTGGAGCGTTACAAGTCCCAACTAGCTACAAGGTTGTCATGACTTACTGATGAATGCTTTGATTCCATCTGCTTTGATGAGTTTTGATCACAACTGCCATCACTACTTCACTAATCTGTTTTTAATGCTATGCTTTCTGTTGTGACCTGCATTGCAAGCCTGCAACTTACTTGATAGCTTTTGTTGGCTGAATGTTACCCATATGTCTGTTGTGCTTGTTTGGGCATTCATTGGTCAGGCCCACTAAGCCCATGGGACTTTGACCAAGCCAATTAGCATACCCACAAGTCTTGTTGCACCAATAACAATGTTTAATATTTTGAAGTACATTCAAGAAATTGTATTTTAATTGACATAGGATCATAGTTTTCTTACTTAGAGATTGATTAATGAAAACACGGCGCTAAGTGAGAAGATTTGAAGGGAAAACTCCTGTCAAAACTATCAAGTTGGTGTTGGTCAAGCCCAACATCAAGTGGGCCTTATCTATTAAAACTTGTGGTCGTCGAATGTATGTTATAAGAACTCAACCCAACTGCACTACAAGGACCGATCCAAAGTAGGATACTTTGTATTAATTGATAAGATTAGCCTCATTCATTCTTATCCATTAGGTGGTAGAAAATAGTAGAAATTGTCTGCAACTTTTTTTTATTTGGTAGGTGATAATTTTATTCCAATTAGTTTATATCTTTGTAATTAGCAACTAGTAAAACATGTCTCAAGTTTAGCACGGGCAATATAATTCATTATATAAGAAATATACATTAATATTAGATGATATATAATAAATTCCAAATATGATATTTCTTTGTACATATAGAGGTTTTTTTTAATATACAATAAAAATAAATATTGAAATAATGAAGCAATCTTCAATCCATCAAAATATAGATATAAAAACCCTAAACCCAACTTTCATCTAATAAAAATTAGAAATACACCAACAATAGTCAAATAAGAGTATAACCTAACTGCATTTACAAATCTTACTAAGCCGAAGTGAAATTTCACAAGCGCATTTCCAAATCTTACTAACCTGAAGTCAGATTTCACAAGTGGTATTTTCTTTCTAATCACACCATCTTCGTACACATAGTTAGTTTACCAGGCATGAAAAAGAGAACAAAATCAGTTAGAAAGAGAAAATGAATATCAGTGATATGGGTTGTAATATAGGGGAAGAAGAAAGTAGTGAGGTAGTGGAAGATGTGGAGATAAAAGGTAGAGATTTAAAATCATTTAGTATCTGACCAATGAATAGAGATTCAAAACCATTTAGTACCGGTCCAATTAATGAAATTATAACTAAATGCGTGGATATTTGAAATCATTTATTAACCGCCCATTCAGTTAAATGCTAATCAAATGCCTGATTTCAATTAAAAACAGTTTCGAAAATTAAAAGTTGAGTGGTCAAGATCAATTGGTGATTAAAATCAGTCTATTTCATGGTGGATTAATGACAAAGATATCAGAATTATTTCCCAAGATTACGTGCTTGCACAAGGAGTTCTAATTGGGCAAATTTTATCCCTATCATGGAGTTGGTATCATAACAATCAGTTATACCATTAAGCTTTGGGAGCAAAAGTTTCATTAATTGCAACTTTGCCCAATGATATATGTACATCACTGCCATCAAAGAAAAAAAAAAAAAAATTTCTAAAGTCAACAATGGCCCTTAACCAGATAGCAGTCATGTTCGCAAAGATGCAAACATTGATGATAGAATTACAGAATGAGATGACAAAGATGCAGACAGCAATGATAGAATTACAGATTGAAATTGCATCTATAAAACATCAATTTTGACTACTGAAGACAACCTGATATAGGAGGAAAATGCAGTTGAATCCAAAAAAGAGAAAGATTTAAAAAACAGAACTAGCCACTAGATTTGTTTATTCTAAGTTGAAAATCTTATTCAATGGCATAAAAGAAAGCACTTCAACACAAAAAGTGGTCAATTTGGCATATTCAAGTGACACTATCACTTATTTGATTCCACCCCATCTCCCCATTTTGGTTCGGTAGGAATGAAGCTATTTTCAGCCGCAGAGTAGTTTCTATACAGCGAGCTAAGTGACAACTAACTGAACACCATTCCGATTCAATCTGAGCTTTGCTAAGTTATGTTCAGAGGCCGTTTAATGATGCTCTCTTTTTCTTTTTTGGAACCTCCCTTCAATGACCTTTTGTTCTTTATGTTGTTATAATTTTCTTTGTTTTTGGTACTCTCATGGCGATTGTACAGTTTTTGTTTTCTCCTTTCCGGGGCTATGTGCCCATTTCTTTCTTTCCTTTCTAATACAAAATCTTGCCTTTAAAAAGAAAAAAAGTGACACTTTCACACTGACATTTCTAATTGATACATATTCAAATCAAACGGTGTGCGAGCAATTCATACTATGATTGCAAGTGTTAAGATAAAGCTAAGATAGACAAAATTCATTTATTAAAAAAAATAGATGATGTGGTACTATTACCATGACTGTAGCAAGTGTGTGGTAGTTGATTTGGTATTTGATCCAAGAGGTATTGTTTGGTCGCTGCCAATTTCCCAAATAAAAATGCAACATGGGAGGAGCCACTATGCCTATAAGAGGGCAAGGTCAATTTGGAAGGAGGGGGGAATGATAGGAACCCAATCCAACTACATTGCAAGGGCTGAGTCATGAGATGAGCCAAAGGGTCTAGCATTGTGTTGGGTCGATCGAGAGTAGGACGCTTTGCAAGAATTGGCAAGATTAGTCTTATTCATTCTTATCCATTAGGTGATAGAAAATAGTAGAGATTGTCGGCACCTTTCCTATTTGGTAGGTGATGATTTTATACTTGATTGTAGGGATCAATTCCAATATGGTAGTGGATGATCCTCGGGATCAAATCCAATTAGTTTCTATCTAGCTATGTAATTAGCACATGCATGTTCACTAATAAATGAAAAGCATATTTACTGGTTTATTAAGAAAAACTCAGATTACGCAAGATCAATCCTCAAATACTCATGACAATAATTTGGTGATTATGATAAGTATAAAAATGAAGTTCTTGCATAAAACTGAAAAAAGTGAGAAGAAGATGTGGTTACATGAAGTGAAGGAAATGAGTGGTTACATGTTGGAAGTGGAGATGAGTGGTTACATATTGGAAGTGTGGAGTTATAATTTTCAGTCAAAATCATAAGTTATGGTCAAGATTATCTCCAAAATCCATGGCATTAATATAGTATAATTGCTATTTATTAGTAGAGGATCAATGAGAATTAAAGATATAAAAAAATAAATTTCCAAACTTATGTGCTTGCACAGGGAGTTCGTCCATCCTCGAATTGGGCGAATTTCATCCCCATCATAGAGTTGGTCTCATAAACAATATGTGTTTGTATAAATTCACTTTATGATCATCATCATGAGCATATGCTCTTAGATTATTTTTATATTTTTACATATATTGTTTATTAACTTCTCATGATTTCATTACAAGTGTTTAATGAGGTACTTCTCTTACCTTTTTTAAAAAAAAAAAAACTTTCTAATACTTCCTTTCCTAGCTTGTGCTTACATTTAAACTGGTTTTGTTTGGTACTCAAAGCCCCTAAGATCTTTAATCATAGTATTAGGTTTCAAACTTTGAAAATTCAAAAAAAAAAAAACATCAATTTTAGCTCCACAATAAAACTGGAACCAAATTACGAATCAAATCTTGATCAATTTTAAATCCGAATTTGAACTCAGCTCTTAAATGGGCTTAGCTAAACCTCGTAAAGTTCTTATCATGCATACTTAGGGCCTGTTCATTTACTAGAATTTCAAAAATTCATGTCTGGAGAATTCTTGAATTCCTAGACAAGGTGGAATTCCAAAATCCTCTTAAGGGCATGAGCATTTTAGAATTCCACAAAAATGCAAAGAAGGTGGAATTCCAGGAATTCCTAAAGGCTAATTGAGACTTATCATGTGCTGGAATTCATAAATTCTTGTAAAGAAACATGAAATTTAAAAATGCAAGGGGCATTTTAGATTTGAACTCAAAAACCCCAACCACTAGAATTCCAGTTAGGAATTCTAATAAGGAAACAGGCCCTTAGATTTGAACTTTAAAACCCAAAATTTCAGCTTGGGAATAATTACCTGGAACCTAAGAATCTTCCAAGTGATCTTTGTCTGATTTGCAAAGAAATTTAGGATTGTGACGATAGTGATTGAGCCAAGGGTGAAAAGAGGCTTCTAAGAAATATATTTCTTCTTCTTCTTCTTTTTTTTTTAACAAAGTAACCCCCAAGGAGAATTTCTTGGGGTCTGCCACTTTGTGGAGCAAAAAAATTCTTGTAGGAGCAGCGATGATTCTCAACAATTAAATAAGAGCTCTAGACGTCCTTCAATTGTAGTTTGGCTACTTAGTAAATTAAAAGGTGTATGAGTAGGGTGCGTGAGTTTGAATCCATGTTGTAAGAAAAAGAAAAGCTCAAAGTGGCATAGCGAGAAGAGTGTTGGATGAAAAAGTTACTTAAACGTGGGTGATGCATTTGTAAGCATAACATTAGACAAGGTGCTTATAATAGTTATTAATTTCGTTTTGAACTTAATTTCGGTGTATCCTCTAAAATGAAATATTTTGGATAATTTAGAATTTCAGTGAAGTGTTTTGGAAAAATAAATAAAATAAAAATACACATATATGCTAGAAATATATATATATATATAATATAATTTATGCATTCAATTCATTATGATAAAATAATATCGTAACATAGAAGTATAAAATTCAAAATACTCCTTACTACAATAAAGTTTAAATATAACTTTCATAACAATAAAAGTTAACAACCTTTAAGATTGAAGTTTGGATATATTGTTCACAAAAATCTGATCATTTCAAAAATATCATCCATTTCGGTCAATTTACCCAAAACTCATATTTTCGGCCAAAGATTGACTAAAGTCAAATTGAAAAGTCACAATATTCATTTATTTCAGTTTAAATGGCCGAACAAGAAGTTTCAGCCATTTTAGTCGAAACGAAATGAAATTTTGCAGGGTTTGAGAGTATTCATTTTAGACTCATTGCAATATTGACCGCCTTTACAGATATATAGGGGGGGAGAGAGGGAGGGAGAGAGAGAGAGAGAGAATTAGAAATTACTTTGTTTAGAGAGGGAGAAGGGAAATGAGTGGTATGAAGGAGGGATGATTGACCAGACGCTACATTTTTCTTTTTTAAAAATAGAATTCCAGATCCTCTTGTAGAAAATGGACTTCTCTAGTACAGAGGGTGCCACCGCAAAAGAATGTACAGCAAGAAAACGCTTTGACCTTGTTTTTCCCTTTCACAAAAAAGTGGCTCCACGAACGTGAGCGAGCCTAAGTCCTTTGACGGTCTTATGCAACTTCCTAGTGAGATTCCAAAGTGGGCTTATCTATTGAAAATTTTACCCATTTGAAATAAAGGCCCTACTTGTTTATGAGTGTCCACAGATTTTACTCAGATACGATTTAGTCCCACCATAAGATTGAGCATATAATTAATAATGTGATTAATGAATATGATTATTAATGCATAAGACTATATTAACCATGTTAGAAAATAACTCTTATATATTGAGGTAAATTCTTAGTACATTCCAATACAAGAGAGGCATTCATTTTGAGTGGCTCAACTTTTTTTATTTTAACTAAGCCCAATTGTAGAGTTTGACTCGACGTGAAGAACACCCGAGTGAGACAAGATTCAAACTCCTCTTCAAGGAGTACATAGGTTGGACCAGTAAAACTCTTTTTCAAGATTCTGATATGGGCCCCTCATTCACCGGATGCATGACTGAGACAATTGGGACTTGTCTAAACCGCTAAAAATGTGCCCATGACCTAATTTTACTTTGCACTAGTTGGTCCGATTGAAAGATTGAGCATGTGATTGATAGTACATAAAGCATATAAATCACTAATTGGGACTCTTGCCTAAATCCAAACTTGAACTCGATAAGTAGGTACCCAAATTTATGAGGAACAAGCCCTATATTCGATCCCAATTAAATTTTTAATAGAAATAATATATTTAAATATATTAGATAAACACCTATATGTGTATAAATACTAATTAGCATTGGTGAGAGCCACTCACAGGGAAGATGCGAGGCACATCAGTCTCACAATATAACTAAGATGATAATGTAAAAAAAGAAGAAGAATATGGCCTTCAAATTCAAATCTTCATACTTGAAATTCAAGTGTGGACAGCAGACCCACTAGATCCAAATTAAAATAGGTCAAGAAATTAATATGGGCATCATGTATGTTTTGGAAAAATGTGATGGTGAGAAGAAGGAATACAGCCGAACCCAATGCTGGAAAGAAGCATTTTAAAGTTTGCATAATAACAAGGAGGTGGCTCTTAAAAGGGCATTATTCAAGATTCAAAGAAGTTAATACACTCATATTTTATAAGAAGATAACTAATTAAGCAGAAGTTAGTAGGGTTTTTGGTAGTTGGACTTAATGTGTGATTGATTAATTTGTTAATGATTTGTTGTGTTATTAATAAGTAATGATTGATTGAATTATTAGTCAATTGATTAAAGGAGTTGTACAAAACTGTGTTTTTAAAATATGACCTTTTGATTGGTTTTTGCCTTCATTGATTGAAGTATTGAACTATTATATTGATTCGTGCGATCTCATTGTACCATGGGTTTCTTCATATGTAGCTGTGGCGCACCGTGCAAGACAACCAGTGGGCTCTACCCCGGGGCCCCTTGTGACCAACCCAATCATTTTTTATAGTACAACTTTTTTTTTCCGCAAATAGAGGGTTCCCAACCCTTTCGATTGGACTATTCCCTCCGGGTCCAAAGATAAGCCGGGTAAAACCCCTGTGGCGTTTAGGTGGCGGCATAAGTGGACTCAACATTCGGTTTCTTAAGAGGGGGGAATCGGAGGTTGATACCAAGACATATAGCTCCAAAAGATGGAGGAACCGTGACCCTGACCACTCAGCCAACCTCTTGGGGTTATATATATATATATATATATATATATATATATATATAGGGGCGGAGCCAGGATTTCATCTTGGGCGGGCCAAAACTTGAATAAAATTTTATTTCACCAATTATTATAACTATCATATTTTAAAGTTTCCTTTTGACATAGTTGTAAGTTCAACCATGAAAATTATATTAAGATTCAAGACTAAATTTTACATGAAAATTGAAACCAGTATCTATTTGGACATAGTTGTAAGTTCAAGCATGAAAAATATATTACGATTCAAGACTAAATTTTACATGAAAATTGAAACCAGTATCTATTCAACCATAAATTAGAGAAACACCCTGCCTACACTCCCCCTTGATAATCACTTATCCCAAGTTTGGCACACTAGACCATTGGATTGATAGTGCACTCCTTTGAAAGATGAAAACTTATGAGCTGTTGCTTAAGTAGTTACGATGGTGATATGAGCCTTTATCCTGTGTGGGTGAGATATTTCAATTCCCTCAATCCCATCCTCAAGTGGGCTCCATAAGAACCAGTGCAGCTGGGGATCCCAATATGAGATCCTCATCTACAGATATCCTCAGTGAAGCATCTCTGTCCCAAGATGACAAAAATTAATCAGTCTCTCTCTTCCCCTCCTAATGTTGGACTAGGGAGTGATAAATTTTAACTTGCATACCCATGAGTGCGTGTGCCTTCACATGACCAGTTTGACAATGGGCCATCAAGTCCACGTGGCTTCAACCATGCGTTTCCATTGTCCAGAAGTGGACTCCACACGAGGAGAACATTGAAAAGTATTTCCGCTGCCTCTAGTAAAACCTCCCTTCCACTTCTCAATGTCCACAACCATCCTTCCACAAACTGTCTAAGTCCTCAGTCCTCACCTGATGGTATGTAAGATGCACCATTTCCAGATGTGTGGTCACTGTGGTGTGGGTGTGGCCCAGTCACTCGCATGCCCAACACATGGACTCTAAACTCTTCCTTCCCCCATCACACCACTTGTCCCACCGACCCATCTCAACCCTTCTAGCTGACTGACATGGTGCACTAGGGCCCAATCCAAAAACCGGGGGGGGGGGGGGGGGGGGTGGGGTGGCGCATTTTGGTGTTTTAAAAGGGCTTTCCAAAGGCTGGCCTCCCCCCGGCCTCAATGTGGTTCCGCCCCTGTATATATAGACACATACACACTAGCACACTCTTAAACGTATGCAACAGCTGGATTTATGAGAATTCTTCGCGGCAAATATATTGTTTGGAATGCATGTTGATAGAAAAGTCCCAATTCAAACAGATCATTTGGAATTCTAGTGAGATAGTGTCCAAGTAGATATAGGGGCTTCCTTTTAGAAATGCTAATCAAACAAGCCCTCAAAGCTATACTTATAAGAGGAGAAAGGTCAACTCTCTCTTCTCTTTTAGCCACACTAGCAACAAAAGTTATTCATAATCTCAACTTAAGTGTTTAGAGTCTACTAAATGAATATCTTGCACATCTTATCTTTTATCTAAGAGGAATCCACAGTAAGTTATCCACTCGCTAAACCCGTTCTTTACCTCCATGTACATGGGACCCATGACATCCAACCCCATTCTATATAACCCATCTTTCTCATATTTTACTAATGGGTCTCATATTTGGATTGATTAGTTGGATCTATAACAAGTATCGTAAAAGATCCCCACTATCATTACATTATTTACACTATGCATAACATATGTCGGCCTGAGTTTTGTTTTACATGTGGGAAGCAAATTGCCACAAAACTCTATCTGGTGTCAATTACTCAAACCAACATATGATTACGATACGACTCGAACCCTTTAATAGTTGATGATGGCATATCAGCGAATGGCTCGGTCTACGCAGTGAAAGCAATATTTGGAACCGTCATGATCCATCACACCAAATACTCCAACCAATTGGCGTGTGCCACCCACAAGCCACATGCATTGAATCAAGACCGTCCATCAGTTTTTGCTCACCATCCATCTTCTCAAAGGCTACAGTGGGTCCTACTGATATATGGACAAAGTGATGGCTGATTTCTAAGTCCTCTTTTAGGAATTGTAGCTCTTTTTCTAATTTTAGGTTGGGCTCTCCCTGACATTTATAATCCTGTTGATAAATGGGTCAGGTCTGCATTTATTCACTGGGGGCTTTTCTACCTTCAGCATGACCAATACCTGATCCAATATGTTTCACTGTAATTTTTTTTTTCTTGCAATTTGCACTATTATGTTTCTGTTTGTTTGGAGGTTTGAATTGAAAGTGTTAGGAAATCTCTAATGTTGGTTTAGAGGATTTGGAATTCTTTGATTTGAATGCTCTAATTTAGAAAACCAACATCCTACAAAATCACTCATTTATTTTGCACCTTACCAATCATATGCTCAATTTAATAGCATGCATCGCCAGCTTAAACCAAAATAAATATCTCCATGCCCAAAAAAAGGGGAGAGCGTGCATTTTAAGTGATTCAAAATCTTCAATAGGTGGCCCTTACTGTGAAGTTTCACTTTTCTCACTGAGTGAGCCCATCAGAGGATCCAGATACTGATAACTAGGGTACTGTTCATGGTCAAAGTTTGTAAAACCCCAACTTATTTAATTACCAGTTGTAATACCAAAAACTCTGTTGAACCACAATCCATTCTAAAAAAAAGCCCATTGATCAAAAATAAAAGCCCAGCCCATTTAACCATCAACCCAAAAAGAAAACACCCACTTCATTGAGCTAGAGTTAGGGATGTAAATGGGTCCCCGATTCTCTGATTACCCAGATGTTCCAACCCGTTAAAAACTGGGTCTGGATCCTTATCTAAGCCCCCCGATAAGTAAATGGGTCAGGGTTCGGTTCCACCTTAGTTGGAACCCGTTGACCCGAGACCCGACATATTACCTCAATTTTTAAAAATTTCTCCTAAAAACCATATATTTAAAAAAAAATATCATTCTCTACCTAGACTCGAACCTGAATCCAGACTCGTCTCATATATGGTTCTGGTTCCTGTTCTAGAACCAAGAAACCAGTTCCGAAACGATTACGGGTTCAGATCGAATTTCACTTTCTCCTTAAAAAGGTTCCGGTTTCGGGTCCACCATAGATTCAGATCGGAACCGATCTGTTTACAACCCTAGACAGAGTCATAGAAAACACAGCCCAAACCACGTCGATCCAGCCCATGATTAGGCTTTAAATCATTGTTCCACACCATTCTCCCCCACATAACCCCAACCTGGCCCATTTCCACCAACAGCTAAGATCACAGTTACTGCTTGTTGACACGCGTGTGCAAAAGCAGAACAAACTCTCCGCAGCCTTAACCTGTGCGAGGTGCGTTTCATTGCGCGTGTCTGATGTTGGTGTAGAAAACCAAACCTCGCACAACTTCACAAGAAGCAATTGTCTTAAAAAAAAAGCTGTTGGATCGAATCAGCACTACATAAAAAACGAATAAGAAGAGAAGAAGAAGAAGAAGAAGAAGAAGAAGTGTTTCATCAAACACAAAAGAGGTATTTTTATACTCTGCTGTTTCTCTCACTCAGTCTCTAATATATATATCATATGCTTTTGTATGTATGTATGTATATATATAGTTGAGCGAACCACTTACAGTATCAGATTTTTATATGTTCCAAATCTGATTTCCCTCTTTACAGAAATCCCTAAAATTAGCTATCTTCTAGGGTTTCCTTCTCTTCTATTCTCAATCGAAGAACACATACATTCTCAGATCCGTCCAAGGTATGTTTCTGCTTCTTTCTAGCAATCTCTGTTGTGAAAGTTTTTTTTTTTTTTTTTTCAAGTTTGTGGGTCTTTGGATTGAAAAGTTTTGGCTTTGGTTTGGTGTTTGTGCTCTTTTTGCAATGGAATTTGCATGTGAAGTGTGTTGTGATTGGGTGAGGAATTTGCATGTGTTGTGGGTTTTGATGGGTTTGTGGAATTGGGATTTGTAATTGATGGTGAGTGGGTGGTTTGATTGAATTGAGGGTTTTGAATGTAGTGTTTATGGGGTGGGTGGTTGAAGCGTGGTTTGTAGATGATTTCCATTGGAAAGAACGTGTTTTTGGATGTAACAGGAAGCGGAATAGGTTTGGGGATTTGGGGATGGGTGGTTATCCATCGAACTGTGGCTTTTGAGAAACTGGGGATATTGAAATTATATTAGGTGGGTGGGGTTTTGTTTGGTTTTATATTTGTTTCATTTCGATGTTTCCTTTGCTGCCTTTCTTCTGCAATTAATGTCACTATTCGTGGTGATATTTTTGGAAATTGGATGCAAAAATAGCTGGCTTCCTAATGTGGTTTTTGGTTTTTCTTGCTGAGCCAGAATATGGCAAATTGGAATGGTGGTTAACCATCTGTTCTACCAAAGTATTCAATTAGCGCCGCCCCCCCCCCCCCCCCCCCCCCCCCCTCTCCTTTTTTTGTAACTGAAAAGTAGGGACATTAAAGATGAGCTGCTGGTTTGGAGATTTCAAGCGATTAAAACTCTTTTGCCTGTTGTCAGTCTCCAGTCAATATAATTAGCTATTATAAATTGACATTGTTGTTTGTTTCTAGTGCTTTTCTCTTTGTTTTCTATAAGTTTGAAAGTTTGAGTTGTTGCTTGTACATGTAACTGTCATTGGATATAATCAATTTTTTTTAAATATAATAAGACATGGCTATATACTGTACCTAGTTTGTATAAGATAGCAGTGGAGAAAGGAATGAGTCCTCACCAACTTTAGTTGGAGAGCAGTTCAAGAGGCACCTTGGCTGACCGGCATTGTTTACATTCTTTGAGGTTCAAACCATTGCCTTGCTACTGGCAACCAGACTGATAGTGTCCAAAATACGATTGCTCTGGAATTGACTATCTGCATTTGGTTCGATTTTGTTTGGAGAGAGCCTCTGGAAATGAAACATATGTTGTCAACCTATCACCCCTTGCTCAGTGACTCATTGGGTAATCCTCTGGTTGAGGGATCAAGGGAGAAGAATGGTTTATCCTAGGATATCACTGAAGTTTCAAAAATTAGCAAAGTAGAGTCAAATTGGCTCTACTATATCGTAATAGGTTTCTATTGAATCATTGAACTCAGGCCAATCTTGTTCTGAGTTGGTCAAATTTCAATCTTGGTTGTAAACAATTTGGTCTTAATACCAGTTTTAAAACGACTCCAAAAAATAGAACGTTTTCAAGCGCACTTGAATGCCTCCCACTTAAAGGGGTGAGTAGAAGCAGTTGCGTCCTCATCCCATCTCCCATCCTGCAAATTGAGATAAAGGGAAAGACACCTATATTTTATTGAAACTAACTAAACTACTTGGGATGAGGGGTTGGATCAAGAGAACTTTGATTATACCCATCTAATAGATCCATCTGAAATGCAGTAATACCTCACGGTACTGATGAGAGTGGGGCATCTTTTGCGATCTCAATCTGCAAAAGTAATCCTAGCTTGATCAAAATAATTTCTGGTAAGAAAATATGAAAGATTCAAAGATAAGTGTGGATTTGTGCTTGGAGTGGAAAAATTGACATTGTTTTGTCTTTCATACATGTCATTAGAATTTCTCTGCATCTTTGATAACTGAGAAGACATGGGCTGATGAAATCATGTTGGAATAGTTGATATTTTTACTGATCAAAGAAATGATTGTTATTTTATTTCATTTCCTACAGAGGCTAGTTTTGTACTTTGTACATTTCGGTTGCTTAATCCTTAATGTAGTTTCTTTTTAGATATCTATGTTGTATGGGTATGGCCCGTATGGGTATGCGTGTCAAATTCGACAATTCAAAAAATAAGGCTGTTTTGACACATTTAGAAACTACTTAGTTGAATATAATATACATTCCTATTAATAAAAAAAATAACACACAACATTATTAGGGAATGGAGAAGATATTATAAGATCTATAAGTATCACAAAGGAGTGGGCTCTTCATCTTCATATGAATATGAAGATGGAGTTTTGCTGGTGTGCTGTGAATGTCAAATTTTATAAAGGACATAGTCTGCTGTTCCCACCATACGAAAGAATGTTTTGTTGATACCAATCTTGAAAGAATCAAATTCTTGGAACATTGCTAGATCTATGATTGAAGGTAATAAATAATCACCATCATCATAATTGAACCTTATCCCATCTGTTTGTGTTTAAGCTTTATGAATTTTCTACTTTTCCACTCAATCTATCTGCAGCCATATTTCCATTAACAACAGAGTGGCACAGTGGAAGATGCTCACTGCAGCTTTGAGGTTGTGGATTCAAGTCATGTTTGTTACTGAAAAAAGAAAAAAAAAAAAAACCTTCCAATCTATCTTGTCGTTCCTCACTACTTCATTTGGGGTCTTTGTGAGACAACTCTCTCTCATTTTAAAGAATCTTGCAACATTGTTAATGATAAGTAAGATCATATGGGATATTAATACACAGTCCCCAACCCCCCCAGAGAGAGAGAGAGAGAGAGAGAGAGAGAGAGAGAGAATCTCCTTCCTCTCGTATACCATTTTGTTCAAATCTTCATTCCATCCTCTTGTATACCATTTTGTTCAAATCTTCATTCCAACCTGCAACCCATGGCCTTAACATTTACAAGGTGGTAGCAGAGCAGCTTTTCAGGTCATCAACCATGCCATTGTTAGCATCTATTATGCTGAGCCAACAACCGTGGTGAGTGCTCATTTTTCGCTAAATGTGGCCATCTAAACCTTCATATAGTGTTTTTGGAGAAAACAAAATTCTTCTTGTCTACAACTTTTTAACACCTCAATTTCGATGAGGGGTTTAAAATATAGATCACATAGAAAGGTTTTGAGAATTACATGCCAAATGGCCAAAAAAACTGCAAAGATTTTCAAAAGTTCGTTAGAATCAATTGTTCTAAAAACAGATGGTTATGTCTAAAGGAGATAGTGCATTTCGGCGAAGCAAATATGCTTTTTCTTTGTTTCTTTTTGTTTTTGACTTTTGCAAGATACCTGGAGAGTTCAAGTAATTGTACAGTATCGACCAAGTCTCAGATCAGCTTGTTCCAAGAACGTTAGTGGGTCTGCCTTGTGCTTTGTCTTTCTAACATTGGCTAGTTTTGGGTGCATGAAGAGAGAAAGGCAATATGTTAGGACATCACTAGGGGATATTTATTTTAGGCTTGGTTTTTCTTTGGGATTTTATTGCATGCTTTTATTTGTGCATCTATTTCCTTGCTGTTTTTTAAGCACAAGCCTTTATTTTTGTTCAAGAAATCAAATTTGTGTTAATAGAAGCACCATCATAGTTGGGCATATTGTGCTAAATGCAAAGAAGTGAAGAACCATTCTAGACATCACAGTTGGGCATATTGTGCTAAATGCAAAGAAGTGAAGAGCCATTCTAGACGTTTCTTTAGCAAGTGTTCTGGCCTACGTTAAATATGGTCAAATGAGAAACTTGGATTTCTGGAAAGGTGGAAAAATTATCAGATTTTCCCCTTTTCAGAAAACAAGATAGATGGTTCTTTTATTCATCAATCGTAATCTAATTTATAAAGCATCCTCATTTTCTTATTGATTTCAATCTACATTTTATTTATATTATTTGACAATTGGAGACTATAATGACTATATGTATTTTTGTTGCTTTATGGGCTACATTTTTTATTAAATCTTCCATTTCGTTCTAACTGTATATCCTTTATAGTTTTGAATTACCCTCTTGCTTAATATGGCTTTGTATGAATTGATTTTATGTGATATCTCTGTCTCTCATTTTTCTTAATATTACTTGATGTGGTATGCAGCTTTTCTCATTTCTTTTGACTAAGAATGTAAATTGGCTGGCACTAGGCAGCATTTGCATTAACAATTGCTCTGAATATTTGAAGGAGCTCTAAAGGAATGCACCAAACTTAAACCATGGGCAACGGAGAGGTGGATACTCCAACAAAGACTCCAAAGACTACTTCGGCACAGGTTTGCATGCATAAACCCTGCACTCTGTTCTAGAAACGACTATGCTGAATATTCTACAAGAAAATGTGCCATTTTTTTTATTTATTTTTTGGTTTTCAATCTGCAGGAGCAGGCTCCCCCATGTAGCCCTGCCACACTTTTTCCTGATTGGGCTTCCTATCAGGTGCTAAGAATTTATCTTTGCTTACATAGAAGACTCTGCATGCTTTTCCCTTCATGCAATCTTATCTCAGATGGTATCCTGCATGCAGGCATATTATAATCCTGCTGGAACTCCTCCTATTCCCCCGCCTGGTTATTTCCATTCTTCTGTGGCATCTAGTCCTCAAGCTCATCCTTACATGTGGGGTCCACAGGTATTCTATAATGTACTTTTAAAAAAAAAAAAAAAATGTTTAAGGAAGTGTCTGGTTTGATGCACTTCTGTGTTCTGTAGATGCAAGACTTATGATTTGGTCTCTAAGGGTTGATGTAATTGGTTCCCACCATATCCAAAAGTCTTCTAGATTGAAGATTCTAGCTCTTCAATCAGTGGCCCGAACTAATTACCAATTTGGATTGGATGGCTGTATCTTCTAATTTGGAGGGTTCTGGGACGTCCTGCTTCCGTCAGCCCCAACACATCTATTGTTTGCATTAAAAAAAAAAGAAAGAAAAGAAAAAGAAAAAGAAAATCTATTGTTTGGGTCAGCAAACTATGCGTCTTGCATGTATGGAATAGAAATGATTAGGGAAGTGTTAACTTTTTTAGGATTATTCCAATGTAACCCTTCTATATATATTTGTATGTTTTATCCTAAGTTGCTGGTAGTTATAGTTAGATAAGGTTGAGTGGAGAAGTAGAACTTAAAAAACCAATTGCAGATGGATCAAGGCTTCAATGATGACAACAACAATGTTGAGTGGTTTTAGTTAGCAATTATTTTTCGTCTGTTATATTGAGCTTGATATTGAGTTCATGACCTGGATTTTTTTTTAAATAACTCTCTCTTTTTTTTTTGTTTGTTATGTGTAAAATGTTTCAATATTCTTGTAAAAATCTCTTGAGCTTTTCTAGTTTTTGCACAAAAATGTGTCAATCGAATTATTCAGATTGTCCAGAAGACTATTTTTAACCCTCTTCTTTCTTCTCTTGATGGGGTCGGACATGCAAATTTTTGATGGGCTCTCACCAGTTTCGATTTCTCTGTTTTATTTTATGATAAGATGAAATAGTGTAGGAAGAATGGAGAGGAGAAAGACGAGGAATGAGATACGGGAAGAGAGAGGATGCATGCCATTGTGGCTGTATCCTCTTTATTTTCACTTCTTTACTAAAAATAGGAAGATGCAGCTCAGATGCATTTATAAGAGATCCTTGGGGATCTGCTCTTATCCTAAAGGATTTGTCATTATTCTGCCTAGCTACAAGATTCGATTAACACGTGTCAGTGCACATGTTAATACGTTGCATGTATTCCTAATGCATGCAGCAAAACCTACTTCTAGTCCCTGTAGGTCAATGGATCTGCATTTCCTGTTTACACGGAGGATCCAACCCTAAAATCTCGAAACGGACCCCTCTTTTTGGACCTGATTGATAATGGGGTCTGGTTTCAAGTCCAGTTGGGTCCATATTGAAATACCCTTAAACCAAATTGATATGTATGAAAATAAGGTATATATTGCTTATATGCAGGCCAGCTTGTGGGGTCCACTTAGATGCCTTCTCATCTGTTAGGGTGGTGTATATGGAAATGTCTCCTCATGGATTAGGGTCAACAAAAAATAGTCCCATCAAATCATTCTAGCCCATGATTTAATAGCCTTAAAGTTCATTGTTCTTGTGATTTCTTTGAGATACAATCCAATGGTGGAAAAAGGTTTGATGAGAGTGAATTTGGGCCTTATGCTAGGTCATGGGCGGATGAGAACGTGAAACAGTTTGCACTAATCAAAGGTGGGCCTAAGTGGGCCTCATGGAGTTGGACTACATATACAATTGCTTGTCGGAGAACATTTCTCTGGTTAAATGTGATAATTAATCCACAAGAATTTTTTCACAGATAATAGATACTCCCTTTTACAGTCAAGAGGATGAGGGTTTGAACCATGTATAAATCCTGACATATATGTTAACATGTTTAGATTTTAAGTTGAGCTCAGCAAGGATCAAAATAGCGGTTGTGGCGGGTGTAGCAGCCAGTGGCCAAAACGCTACGTAGCGGTGTGAATTTTTTAAGTGATAAAAAAATTGAATATTGTATAACGGGCAATCTTGTGTTTTTTTAGTGATTTGAAACCCTATAAGAGTAGAGACATCTTTAGTTAAGGCTATTGAGGAAAAGAAATAAGAAAAACAATGTTTAAAATTAAATCTGTTTGACTCTACTAGGTTTTAGATCGTAGCGCCGCTATTTTCAAAATAGCGTAGTGGCCTCGACTGCTACAACCGATAATATAGCATAGTGGCCGCTATTTTGAACCATGGAGCTCGGGGTCTGGTGCGGGTCCTAGTTGTGTCCGAGTCTGGGCATATAAATTTAATCGGGTTCTGGTCCGGACTTGGGTCCTCCATGGACCCTTTCAAAATCCGCACATGTACATCCCTATCCTAATGGCATTATACATGTTACCACTATGGTTTTGACTTGGGTTTCTTATTCTGCTTTGTGAATGGTGGAAGTTATGGGTGGTACTACCATATTACTATTCTTCTTTGCTACACAACGTAATTTGTAGACACTCGTACTAACATATTGCTTCTATTTAGTATTTTGAACATATTTTGGTTGTCCATCCATTAACATTGAGTTTCTTGAACATATTTTGGTTGTGCGTCCATCAACATTGAGTTTCTTATTCTTCTTCGTTTGCAAATGATAGACCTTGTGAATCACATATAGAAGGTTTTTGTAGGCAAATGGAAACGACAGTTCTCTACAAAAATCCAGATCCTAGATTTTATATATATATATATATATATATATATGGAAAATTCTCTAAAATGCCCCATCTGAAAGGGGGCATTTTTGCCCTCTCATCCTATCCAAAGAATGTTAGCCATGTAAGAACCCACTACCAAAAAGCATTAAATTCTATCAAAACCCAAAAACTAATACCGCCTCTTTCTCATCCCTTGAATATGGTGACAGAGAGTTGTTTTGAGTTATTTTGAATCTCTTTTAAAATGTCCAAAATATCCCTGTGCAATTTATTTTGGAGAATTCCTCATGGATTAGTGAGGTTCCAAGATGGGGTCCACTTATGAAAGATCCAAAACGATCAAGATGATTGATTGTCCAAATCTTTCATGGACCCCCACACAATCTCACTTAAATCTAAGTTGGTCCCACCGTTAGATCATGAATCATAATTTTTCTATAGTGTTGAATCTAACGGTGGGTCCAGTTAAAGGTTTCTCCACGTTGCCTCATTGAACATGGGTTCTTGCCCTTTGTGACATTTAACCAGAAACAGAGATGAAGTAGGAAGAAAAACGAGGGATCAGTTAATACCATTAAACTTCTCTTCCTTAAAATTAGCTCTATCTTATCTTATTTCTTCTTTTTATGTCAACTACAATCAAAGTAAAATCAATGCAAGCACATGTCATTCTTATCTCATTGGTCAGAGCATTGTTGTTGTTTTTAATAATAATGAAACATCATCGATCCTATATAATGGGGTAAGGCAGACTTTGCACACTATTGAAAAATTTCTCTCACACCAGTGTTCTCCTCCCTTAGGGCCCGTTTCTTTACTAGAATTCATAGAATTCATGTCTGGTGGTTGTTTGGGAATTTCAAATGTTAGTATTTGAAATGCTGCCAAATTCTGGAATTCTAAATTCGTTGTTTCATTCATGGCCTGAATTCTTGCCTGAGCTGCCGGAATGCCGTCGTTCCTCTTCCGGAATTCTTGTGCCAAGTGAGATTTCCAAATCCTCCTTGTTAAAGTGGTTTTTCAAATGCTGAGTTTTTTGGGATTTCAAGTGCCTGGAATTTCAAATGCCTAGGAATTCTGGTAATGAAACACAGAATTCCTGACAGGAATTTTGAATTCCCAGACAACCTGAATTCTTGTCAGGAATTCTAGTAAAAGAACGGGGCCTTAAAGCTATTGCCCAAATTTTTTTTCTCGTTCAATGGTTACCATTGGGTCAAATGGCCTACTTTTGTCATATATTTTCTTCTTTGACCTTAGGGGCATTAATCATACCTATGATAATCTCATATATCTATTTTTTGTGCTTTCCTGATCCAATGCATATATTTTCCCAGCTCCCTTTACCAAGCCTTGTTTGGTTTGCATCCAGGTGGCCTTACATGGTGGTTTGCATATAGCTTATTGCATGCACCTCCTTGAGTGTTTATCTAAGTAACAATCCCATGCTACCCACATTGCCACTCGTTACATTTTTTGTGGGACCCACTTATTAAATTCAAACTGCATGTCTAACTACCCCTTCATGAATTTTCACTGGCTCGTACTTGTTCTAGTTGATTTTCCCATCATTGGATTGATCACATGTAAAACACTGAATTAACACAATGTAATGAATCGTGTCTTTTATGTGTGATGGACTTGATGGTGGGCCCATCTCTGATTTGAGCCAAATTTGATCTATTGACAATTCATGGGGGTTAAGGTTTATGGGAGAAGAGGACAGAGAGGAGGGAGGGGGTGTGTTAGCACAGGTCTCTCTCTCTCTCTCTCTCTCTCTCTCACACACACACACACACACACACAAACACTATTTATAACATTATTTTCTATATGGTTTAACAAAAAGCGTTTCTTTTTTACTTATTTTTTTTTTCTTTCGAATTTTGAAGATCTAAATTTTCTTCCTGCAGCACATGATCCCTCCTTATGGGACTCCTCCATATGTTGCTATGTATCCTCATGGGGGACTATATGCTCATCCTTCGATTCCACCGGTATTCTTCTGTTGATCTTGTCAAGTTTCTTGCGTAGATTTCTTTCATTTAGTTGGAAATTTGTGAGCTATGGATTTAATCTGTGCCTCACTGCTTCTTACACCTCTCTCAGGGATCTCATCCATATGGCCCATATGCAATGGCTTCCCCTAACGGGACCCCTGACGTTTCCGTGAGTCATTCTCCTTTTCTCCCCTCCTTCTTTGGACTGTTGATGAAATTCATTTCAAGTCAAAGTTCTCTAAGGAAAAAAAAAAAAAAAACACTCGCTTTCTTTTCCTCCAAATTAGTTTTTATCTGTACTGGGCGCTAAAACGTGTCTTTTCATTAGTTTCAAGGGATACTGGTATCTTGTAAAGTGACAAGTGTAGCTGATGCATTTTTATGGTTGAGACCTGGGTTACCTTTAACAAAGAATTATATGATGCATGTTGATTGGAAGGAACACCAGTTTTTAATCAAGCAACAGTGATACAGGTGGGTCCCATCAGTGATGCCCTAATATC
Organism: Cinnamomum chago; assembly: GCA_038049695.1. Lineage (NCBI taxonomy): Eukaryota > Viridiplantae > Streptophyta > Magnoliopsida > Laurales > Lauraceae > Cinnamomum > Cinnamomum chago. Next base: position 24,438,845 of record CP142453.1, on the reverse strand, counting down.
TCCTAGAAAGTGATCTTAGATTATTGGTGTGGAAATGGACAACACAGCTTGTCCACATTTGATGAGGGAAAAGCTGGTTAGGATCACTGTTTAAGGCGATCACTCTGGTATTTCCATACCATTCATTTTTTTTGTCTGGTAATATTATATATGACCAAGAATACCATGCATGGGGTCTGCATCAGACCCAATCATCGCTCACCCCCAAAACAATTCCTACTTGTCTTTATAGCTTTAGATGGGGAAAACTTTTTCATCTTTTTTATTTTTTGGTTTGAGGGGCGGGTTGGGGTGGTGGTTTTAGTAGTTCTTTGTTACACCATTAAAAGTATTCTAGAGATGAAGTTTTCACTGTTGAGGATGGTTTCAGGTTGCTGTAGCTGGCGGTACAGAATTTGATGGCAAGTCAATTGAAGGTAAGAGGAGTCCGCTAAAGAAATCTAAAGGAAGCTTGGGCAGTCTGAACATGCTCACAGGCAAGGGTAATGAGATGGGAAAAACATCTGGGGCATCCGGCAATGGTGCCGTGTCAGAGAGGTACGTACTACTAATCTTTGTTCTGTTAATTTTTTAGTGCATGTTTGACATGCTAGCCATATCGTGCCTGAACTGAGAAGTCATGCAGTGGTGATAGTGGAAATGAAGGTTCAAGTGAAGGAAGTGATGCCAATTCCCAAAATGTATGTATTAGCAACCTGTAGATCTTTCTGCATGTTTTTAATGTATTTTATACTGGTCTTTTAAGAAATTTTCTATTAGAGTCATGTGCACTGAAGAGCCTGTTATAGTATTTGTTTGGTAAATTATTGAATGAGGTATGTGATTTGTTTTAATTTCCTTATTAAAGCTGCAGTAATGGTTTCAACTTCCACTTGTAGCTCCCTCTCAAATCATCATAAAAATTATCAATCATTTAATGGGTGCTGGTTTTTGCTGGTGGAACTGTTGTTATTACCTAGTTGATGCACATGTTTGCCAGTTATGCTATCATTGGAGCATTTGCAGGAAACTATTTGCGTTCTAATTTCTTCTTCTTTTTTTTCAATTATTAGAACTACCTTTTGTCCTATATCACCTGAAATAGTTAAAATGAGTGTTATGTACATTGGAGATAAGATAATGGTTGTTTCGGATGCTGGTTTGATTGTACTTTACATTAGCTCATTTCTGTATCTTTTTAATTGTGTGAAGTCCCTCCGTCGGGCTTATGTTGCCATAGGTTTCAAGTTCTCCCCTTAATCATTACAAACCTTCATATGCGAATAACACTTAAGTCACATAAAAACAGCCAGTCCCCACTTTATAATCCAATGAATTGTTACTTGTTACTTTCAAAATACTAACTGCTGTATATTAAACTAAATATACTGTTAAAGACACAAATCCTTTTCTCAAGGTTTTCAGCTTTTAACAATCCATGCCCGTGCCAAATTCTGAAGTTACTTACACCTGACCTTAATACTTAGCATAGTTCTTTTAGTTCTGCAATCTTCCAAGCCAATTGCTCTAGCAAAACGTGGTCTCCCTGCAGCCCTATGAACTAATCAGGATGTTGAGACTCCCAGCTTAGATATTTTGTGCAAAGACAATTGGATTGGGTTTTCTAAGCACATTTGCCAACATGGCACACTTGTGAGATGTAGTTCCATTAGCCAAGTGACGGTGTCCATTTAAACATACCGTCTTCTTTAAATGAAATTGGTCCAATCATTAGCTGTGCCTCAGACGTAGAATATGGAATATCATTTGTTTCTTTTTTTCACCCACCATCACCATCTATCTTCTCCTAGTTGCGTCAGTCATCTGATGAGCGGGTGCCTGAGTATACGAGGGTATGCTTATGGTGCATGTCAATAACATATATATATATATATATATAGGGTAATATTCAGGTGGGAACTGTTCTCACATATTATGTGAGAACTTTTTTGTGGGGCCCAATTGTGGGCCCCATTTGGGGATGGGACCAGGGGGGTGGAAAGATCTATGTGAGACCACCCCAAGTATTAAGTTTGACTCCAAACCCATGCCCCTGACCCCTTCATCCGTGGCCCACAAGTTTAATGGCTTCATATAAAAAAAAATATTCAACCCTCGATCCAACGGTTCAATCCATTTGAATGTGTGCCAATCCTTGGACTTCGTGATTATCAGGGGTTCCCTATTGGTTGCTAGGTTTGGATGGGTTGCTAGTTGGGCCCTGCAAAAAGTTCTCATATAATAGGTGAAAACTAGTTCTCACTTGAATATTTTCCATACATACACACACACACACACACACATAGAGATGCTCCTACCTTATATGAGAGATATGGGTGGGAGCCCTCACATTTAAGTTGTTGGTATTGGATATGGATGTGAGGGCCCCCACACTATCTCTCATATAAGGTGAGAGATATCTCTCATAGGTGCATCTCCCATATATATTTATATATGGGAGATGCACCTATGAGAGATATCTCTCACCTTATATGAGAGATAGGAGTGGGGGCCTTCACATTTAAGTTGTTGGCATTGGATATGGATGTGAGGCCCCCCATCTTATCTCTCATAGGAGCATCTCCATATATATATATATATATATATATATATATATATAGGGCTGCTCCCCTACACTGCAACCCTCCTTAATATCAGCTGCAGGCATGTGAGGGGAGCAGTGTAGGGCATGTGAAGGCATGGTTCACATGCCTGCAGCTGATATTAAGGAGGGCTGCAGTGTAGGGGAGCAGCCCTCATATATATATATGGGGAAGTTTCAAGTACATTTATCCCTCACCATAGGGTGAGGGCACTTTTCCTTTTTGCACATGAAGACAAGGAAGTGTACCTCACCCTATGTACTTGAAAAGTAACTTTTGTACTTGAAAATTCCCAATTATGGAAGTGTCCCTCACCCTATGGTGAGTAATGGATGCACTTGAAACTTCCCCTATATATATATATCACCTGATGAATAATCCACTTGCCACAGTGACACTTCAAATATTCTCTTCACTTGTCTTCATGAGAATCTCTTGCACTTCTTGGAAAATAAATCCCAGTTAGAAAAAAAGAAAGAAAGAATTCTCCTTGTAATTGCTGGAACCATTTTGATGCCACAGAAGTTTCACATGAGCTAAGATACCCTGATTTCAGCCTGCTTTTGCCTGATTTTTTGGGCTTGTAGGTAGTGTTGGGCCTGTTTCTGAATGTTTGCCTAATCCCCCAACTACATAGCAGACATAATGATAAAGGCTGGGAACTGAGTTTTACTCTATTAGGACCACGGACTGGACCTAGACTTAAATATTAGCTCATGTACTAAATGGGCTGGGCTTAGACAAATTTCGGCCTGGTCCATCTGAGAAACTGAACCTGAAATAATTCGATTAATGTCTCTTTCAGGGTTTACAGCAAAAGCCTCGCCGTGAACGAGGATCATCGAATGGTAAGCTTTATATAGTAATTTGCCAATGTCCGACATTTTGTATTAAATGTTAATCCACTCTTATGCCTGTTAATTCTCTTCATGCTACCTGCTGTTAATCTGGTTAATGCATGGGCTGCTGGCAGCTGATGAAGCCCCAAATGGGAGCAGTGGTTGCAGTGCACCATGTACGGTTACACAGGCTCCCCCAACTCAAACTATGGCTAACCAGGCAGTGGGAATGATGGCCATCCCTCCAGGCAGTGTTCCTGGTCCGACAACAAACCTGAATATTGGCATGGACTTCTGGGGAGGGCCGCCTCTTGCAACAATGCGAGGCAAGGTCCCTTCTGCACCAGCTACAGGAGCCTTAGTTGCTTCCAATCTTATGGGATCCCAAGATGGTGTTCCTTCAGAACTCTGGTTGCAGGTTTCTCCATGACACCTCTGCTCTCCTTAATAATTTGTCTATTTCTATTCATGCCTATGAGACTTCTTCATTTCTAAATCTCAGGATGAAAGAGAGCTTAAGAGGCAAAGAAGAAAGCAGTCAAACAGGGAATCAGCACGTCGTTCAAGGCTGAGGAAGCAGGTTAGAAATATGATGCGTCGTATGTCTTTATCTGAACTGTAATTTCTGTACTTTTTTCTCTCAAAACTGTATCATGAATGACATCGAGTCGTATCTGGGTTTATTATTATCAACTCTGGGCAGTTTTTATTGTGGTACTAAAATATTGGATGGGACATTGAGCATGTCAGTATTATTCTCTTGTTCTGCTTGCTTCATTAATGAAAGTAACCATTTCAAATTTTTTTTTTGAATGGTATAACCATTTCAATATATATATATATATATATATATATATATATGGGAGGTGTTCCAATGAGAGCATCTCTCACCTTATTATGAGAGATAGGGTGGGGGCCCTCACATTTAAGTTGTTGGCATTGGATATGGATGTGAGGGCCCCCACCATCTTTCATAGTAAGGTGAGAGATGCTCTCATAGGAGCACCTCCCTATATATATAGATATATTGGATGGGACATTGCCCTCCAACTATTAGGAAATGCTATCCTCATTTGTAACCATGTTTCCATATCCATGTTTGGACATTGTTGTTGGTAGTGTTGCTCATTAATTTCATCATGATGTTAGCCTTGTCCCACCAACTTGGTGATTTAGTGTTGCTCATATATAAGCCATTTAAACTGTAGGTGTCTGTGCCAGTGTTTAAAAAAACACCATACCTTCTAAGTTCCATCTAGGCAGTTATCACAAATGCACAATGCCCAACATGCTAGGTTTGTAGAGGAAATAATGTGCATCTCACCCTCCTTTTCAGTTACAGTGAATAACCATCAATAGGGTGTTTTGCTAGCACAAGAGATTTATGCCAAGGTGGCCCAGTTTCACCATTTTTTATTCTCAGTTGTAGCTAAAGGTCTTAGACTATTCGATAATCCTTTCGAGATTGGGTGAACCCAGGGTTCCAAATTGGGTCAGCAGGGATCTTGATGTTACACCTTCTCTCTGATGACGATGCTATAGTTTCTCACTTTCTTGAAATGCTACACTTCAACAAGTGCAGAATGTATTCACTCTATTGAGGTGTTCTGAAGCAGTGCTAGGCTTACATGTTAATCTCTCAGAGAGAGTGATGGTAGGAGCAGCTTTAAGGAATGTTCTTCGTCTATGTTAGTATCTTCTATGGGTTGTGAGGCTGTGTGTTTTCCTTTTTAAGTTTCTTTGGGCTCCCTTTTAGACCAAATTTGAGGGCCACCTTGACATGGGAGATGATTGTGGAAAGACTTAGAAATAAATTAGCCTCATGGAAAAAAGTCATATTTTCCTTTTCTGTTATCGGATAACCTTAGTAAAGCTACTCTACCCAACATACCTGTCTATTATTTGTCCATTTTATTAGATTTCAGCAGAAGTAGCTAATATGCTCGAGAGACTGCAACAAAATTCTTTGGGATGAGAAGGGGGAGAAAAACAAAATTGGGAGGTGTTATTTGCCTATGGAGAATGGGGATCTATACACTTGGAACTTTAAAGGAAAAAATAGGTTTCTGGTGGTTAACTTATAGGGAGGAGGAGACTTTATGGAAGAAGGTTATAGAAGCTGATTCTGACTAGGAAAAACAAGAGAAACAATCAAAGGGGGTATATTCTAGAGGTGGCTCTTTTGGAAAGGTATCTCAAAATTAGATAACCCCATTGATAATGTCAGGAGAGGATTGAGAAAGGGGCTATACTCTTGGTTGGCGGTGGGGAAATGCTGAGCCTCTGGGACTATGTATGGTTGGGAGATGGACCGTTAGGGGGTCGTATGTTAGCACCCTTTTATGTATGTAAATGAAGAACATGCATAATGGTTATGCACATTTATGTTTGTCTGCACTATGCATCACATGCGTAAATGAGGTGTGAAAATGAGCCCCGTTTTGCACTTAAATTTACACATCCCATTCACACACCTATGCAAGTGGCGCGTGCTACAGTGAGATGGCATTAGTTTTACGTCCCATGGGCCCATCAAGTCGCTACTTTTTTTTTTTATTTTAAATCTTGTGGGTCTCTAATTCACAACCCGAATCTTTCATCTCCTTTGGAAGGCCGGGGAATTTAAAAATAAATTTATTTATTTTTTGCAGATTTTTTTTACTAATGTCTAAAGAAAAAATCTGAAACTTGAAAACACCTCAATATTTTTAAAGACATAATTTCTCAAACTTTGGAGGACGGATAAAAAACAAAAATAATATGGCTCATCATAATGAATCCAAATCGCTCAAAATAATCATTTACTCCTTATTTAAGACTCTGAGTTGTGTCTCACTCTAACCAAAGTATGGCCTATATCGGATTGATCACATGTAAACCGATCCACACATAATTAATTAATGAAAATATATTGATTGATTATTTGTGATTGTTTGATGGGCCCCGATGCCTATGGTAGACATGGATGGTTGAAAGTCCATTGACCGGTTACTTGTGATTGTTTGATGGGTCACAATGCCTGTCGTTGGCATGGATGCTTGAGAGCACACCACTGATAGCCATTAGCCAATGCAATAAAAAGGTGAATGGTGCAGGTGTAGTATCCATGCTACTTAGAAATTAGAATAAATGGCGTCTTCTTAAGTGGACTTTTCCCAAATTTTACTCCAATAAGAGTTGGTCCCACCATAAGATTGAACACATCATATTTTAAATATATGCTCAAATATGGTTGGACCAACTCCTATTTGAATATGAAGGATGGCCAAGATGTTGACAACTATGCACGAAATTAATCTCATCAAAACATAACTAATCTTAGCAAACTGTGATATAGATCAAATGTCAGTAGTCCTTTCATCTGTAGATGGTGGACCAGACCATCCACCACTAGAATCAGATCAACTTATTGAGAACCCATTTACATATCTAGATGAGTTGGTGAACGTAGATTTCAGCATTGAAGATCATCATTAACAATCTAAGCGGGTCCAATGGTTAGATTGAGAGATATAAACTCAAATAGTTACACAGTGCCAATGACAAGATTCACCTGTTCATCATCAGTTACAACGGTTGGATGGAAGAACTTCTTACCACCTGCCCTCTATGCCAAAGACTTGAAGGAAAAAGAGCTTCAACATCATGTTATTATCCAGCTGGTGCTTGATTGAGGTGGATTCTACAAACTCAAGGACCAGTTTTTCTAAATCACAAGGGAGTGATGTAGTCACTAAAGGCGACTCACCTGTTATACATATAGGATGGTTATCCAATGTGCCCGGTGCGCAAGTGGTGGGACCCACTTGATGGTCCATCTGACTGGACCCCTTCCTTTCGCTCCCCCCCCCTTCTTGAATTTCACATGCCCCTTGGGTTTTGCATTCATCCGAATTGACTGGACCATAACTGAACACCCATCCGAATGGACTGTACACCAATAAATTTGTGGGGCCCAGATGGAGATGATATGGTTTAGGGATGGTGCTGATTTTTTTTGCAGAGATGAAGGGCCCAGGCAGATCTTTCGATCCATCATCCCCCCCCCAACAATTGATCCTAGTCCCAGGTGGGGCCCCACATTGAGGTCCGCACACTCATCAAGTGCGCGACTCTCGCACTGGATGTGTGTGTGTGTGTGTGGAAATTCTAAAAAACGGCCCACTTTAAAAACACCCCCTTTTTGCGCCTCTCTTTTTTGGTCATAGGGCCTATGTTGTGTCAATTAAGTCTTTTCATACACACTTCCCCCAGTGAATAGTCACAAGTCCAAGTTTGACATTCATCCAACTTTTCCTCACTGTTGGATTGAAATCATAGGTCTCATATAGATCTTTTCATCCAATGGATTTCCATGATCATCATGCATCCCAATAGACCAAACTAGGAGGGGCGTTTTTTTTCTAAAAAACAACCGGGCACTTTGTAGCGCTCCCCATATATATATATACAGAGAGAGAGAGAGAGAGAGAGAGAGAGAGAGAGAGAGAGAGAGAGAGAGAGAGAGAGAGAAATCTTCAGCTACCGCCTTCCTGCTATTTAGGAATCAATTGATTCCTTAATAAATTTGGATTCTTTATTTGGATAACTTTATGACTCTCTTATTTAGTACTTAATAGTGTGATTTGTCAGTTGCCTAATAGAATGTCAGAATTTGAATTAGTTGTTTTATTGCTTTGAATTCTTTAAATGCATTATAAAAGTTGTCAGCAAGGGAGTTCTGGGGAAGAGATTTTAAGATTATGATATGCCAATTGCTGCTTCTTTGTGAAGTGCTGTTAGTATGCACTATGCTCCATTCGTATGCAGTATGAATACTGGTTTAAGGCCATATTCTTGTTATCTCCCATTCTTCCTTTTCCTTCCCGTCACTGCTGCTATAGCACCCCCTGATTCTGGTTTGAGGATTGAGGTTGTAGTTTCTGCTTTCTACTGCTTGATGTTGTGCATGGTGGATGCTATTGATTCTCCTTTCGAGGTTTCTTGGTTAACTATGGATATCCTTGTTTAACACTAATTCCACATTCCATCTCCATAGAGGAAAAGCGCTCCACACTGGGCACGGGGAAATGGTTTTCCACGCACTTGAGGAAGAATACTTTAAAAATTCCTCCATTGGTATGGACTAGCACAGCGTGAAACCCTGAAAAGTAGTGAACACGGAAAATTGGAGCCTTTTCCATGCCACCAAGGGAGCATGCACGTGGGGACATGATTTACATGGACTTTAGTAAAGAATAGTTAAAAATTTTCCTCCTCCGCATGGAAAAGTGCTGTACCAAATGGTGGAAAGTAGTGAACATGGAAAATCATAGTCTTTTCTATGCCACCAAGGAATCCTCGGCTTTACACAAATGTGTCCTACAGGTTGGTGCAGAACCCTATAGATTTCAATCGTCAAGACAGCTACTACCTGACTTTTGTGTAGCAGCTTGAATTTTGAATCCATCATAGTCCACATTCCATGTTCAGTTTGGGATCTTCCTATCTAAAATTTTATCTATATTGCATGCTGTTTTTGGGTTCATTGTCCGTCAATTAGGACATATGAAAAGCCCACAAAAGGCATATTTTAAGGTCCTACCTGCTGTTCTAATTTGATCGGTTCATACAAGTTGCAGACACGTATTTCAGAGAGATTATTGCATTACAGTACATAAGTGAAACAGACTCTCAGTTCATGGTTGTGTGGATTGCTACTATTTGAGGAACTATATTTGATTGTTGGATATTCAGTGGTATAAAAGTTGTCTAATTTGTGGGGGTTAGTAAAACACGAGAGTGATAGGCATTCATTTGGAATTTCGGATTACTAGATAATTGGTCTAGATCGATAAGTTTGGTACCCTCTGGTTTGATTTTGGTTTGGAAGGAAGAAAGAAGTTATTTTAATGCCTCCCGTAGTGGCAACTCAGAGTTTAATTTGTAAGTAAGAACGAAAACTATTACAATGCCTCATATAGCAGCAACTCAAAAAGATGTCCACAATCTTTAGGCCAGATACACAGCCCCTATCTCATTCTGTTGAGAGTTGAGTCCCCTAGTACTCAAATGGACCAAATAAATGGGAGGAATTGTGACTATGGTTAATAATATTTTGGTAAAGAGTATTGTTTGCAAATTTTGTGATGGCCTGTCTACAAAGGGATTTTGACTGAGGTTTTCATTATTATGCATGGCTCCTAGTATTATTGGCAAGGGCATTTTGACTAGCCTCCCAAAACGTAACTTTATATGCAACAAATATCAATGGTGGTGAAAAGAGTTGTTTGAAGGATAAAAGACTCTACTTATCGGTATCAGTCCTTAAAGTAAAATTTGCGAGTTTGTTATCCTTCCACTTCGTAATCTTAGCTATCAAATTCTAAACGATGAATGATCTAGATAATTTTCACCTATCCTTATCAATAAAGAATTCTGAAGATGGCAACAACAAATTAACTATTCTAGATAAGATCCTTAATTATCTATTATTCTAAAGATAACAATAATAAATGCAAAGTAAAAATATTGGTTTTGCTAGGGGCCCATGGATCTACTGCTTAACTAATTGTTCTTGTGTTGTGCTTCCTACAATAAACTGTTGGGCCAAGTGGACCTTTGTCATGCTCATGTGCATTGGCCCATTGAGTGTCGACATGGATATTGCTTGTGACCCAGAAGCCCATTTTGGGGCAACCCTCTTGACTGCGTGAGGTAGACTTGAATGTAAAACAGTTGCAACATTGTGTTATTATTATTATTATTTTTTTTAATGTTAACTTTCATTAAATAGGAAGGCAATACAAGAGATACTCATTGACAAACTAGACCCAAACGTGGAAATTATGGGAACAATTAGAAAAGAAAACTAAAGGGAGCTATTATTAGAAATAAGCAAGTTCTGTCGTGAGACTCCCTCCTTTGCTAGACCATGTGCCATTTCATTGGCCGAACGCTTCGCATGCTGAAATGACGCATTTAAATTCCTGTCCAAGTCTAAAACTTCATCACGTGCATCAAATTCCAAGGGGCCTTAGAACAGCCTGAATCCCATCTGAGTAGCACACTTGGAGTCACCGTCCACCACAATGCTGTGGAGATTCAGACGAATAGCTTCTTGACTACACGTCCGCAGTGCAAGCAACATTGCCTTATTCACCAAGCAAACACCGATAGGACCGAAATAATGGAGAACTTGCGAAGATTTCCAGTCTCAAACCGGTTCCCCCGATACTAGTAAGACTTAAATTAAAATTTAATTAGAAGCTACCTAGGGGGAGGGGACCAAGAGATTAAAATTGCAGACATAGGATTTCCTTAAAAAGAAAGCTACAAGATGCCCAGGATGTGACAAGAAATTTCACCCTATCCACCATAAATTTAATAGCATCAGAATAACATTCTAAACAATGCAGGTTTCTCTGTTTCCACAGAACCCACAGTATGGAAATATTTAACTGAATGCCCCCATTAGTGGTGCCTACCTATATGATCAACCCAATGCGTTGATCTCATCCTGCCTCCCTTGTCCGTCCAGTCAATTGGCACTCACCTTAATTTGATGACAGTCATCTGAGCTATATTTGGATAGACACAATTTTTAACTGTTTTTACTGTTGATCTTTTGGGCCTCAAATCCATACTTGCAATGATCTAATTAAAATGGATCTTGGGTCATTTGTGCCCATACAAAGACCTCCCATCCCCGTCTCCCTGTAATTGACATGCATCTTGGTGGACTCCACAATTATCTATACATGCATCAGGTGGGCTACAAAAGTCTTTTGTATGTAACCACATGTAAATCAGTTCTGTAGATGAAGATAGCCCTATCTACTATCATATGAGAATGTAACATCCTCTTGTGTCTGCACAAAGAGTTCATTGGAAGATTTATTTTTATTTTCATTATTATTATTATCTGGGCATTATTTATGTCATTGCAAAAACCATTATCAGGAACTGAAATGTTCCTCTGAATTTTCTCACACGTTTAGGGCATTTTTGAGCTATGCAAGTTCATGTTGTGATACTGTGGTGTGATACAGGTTCCCAACCATTTTTATTGGCACACATTTTTGGTTGATGCTTTGAACTTGGTTAAGCCAAGCAAATTTTCCAACCTCACTGCCCTATATAACCTTTTTTTTTTTTAAAAGCAACTGGGGAGCTATTTTACCTTTTCCATGCAAGATTTGAGGAAAGTTAACAGTTTACATTTAATTGATTCTTTTAAACAATGCCCTTAGAATGTTTTTTTCTTTTTTTCTGCTTTTGCTCTGTTTTCCTTTAATTACTCTGAACCTATGTATCCAGGCTGAGTGTGAAGAGCTGGCTAAGCGTGTGGAAACTCTAAAGGAGGAGAACAGTTCACTTAGAGATGAATTAGAGCATATGCGTGAGGAAAGTCAAAAGCTTGCAGCAGAAAATGCTACTCTTACTGTAAGTTCTGATCTGTGCATTTTACTGTAGTTTCTATTGGTGTCCTTGTTAACTTCCATTGCCACACATATTTTTGTGGATCCATTAAGAGCAATGAATTGTTCCTCTATAATATCATTTACATCAAAATGGATTTGCGTTATGGTTTTATGCATTGTTTCTATGTAGCATATGTGGACATCAACATTCCTCGTGTGAGATATGTAGCGTTTTGGAAGCCCGACACATCAATATGTTCATACAGATATATGATGATGACCAAAAACTTGTATGACGTGTAAGTTTTAGTTCATAAACATATCTTGATGCACCACGATGTGTTATCTTTGCAGGAGAGACTTGAGAAACACCAGGGAGAAGAATCAAGACGAGGTGATGTTCGTGTTCAGCCTGACTGTAATTCCCAGTTGACCAATAATGCGGACTCGTCGAGAAGAGAGAGCTGAAAGCGGAAGTTTTGTCTCAGAACCCACGGCAACCAACTAGTTCAATGATCAGGCGCTGACTTCTAGTGTTGCTAATGTGGCCTCTCACTGATGTTTATTTGTGCACAAGTGAGAAGGCTCCTTACTGATATAGGTGTAAAGGTGAATAGAGGCAACTACTAACAAAAGTCCCCAATAAGGATCTGTATTATTAGAAGGCTATGATGTTTTATTAGACAGGACTATTATGATGACATTGTAGTGTTTTACTTTATTTTTCTTATTTATGATACTTCAAAATGAGTGAGGAAAATGTTGTTAAGGCTCTGCATTTGTTCCAGAGGCTAAATATTGTGAAGTTTTCTGCCTGAATATTTTTAGTTGGCAATGTTACAATATGAAAATGTGAACCCTGTAATATGTTTGCATTTTAGTCCGAAGGAGATGGGAGTCTTTGCATTTTAGTTATTTCCATGTTTGTTGAAAATGAGCTTGTGTGAACTAATAGGTTGGACCGTATGAATGACATTCCATCTTCTTCAAAGGTCGGATCTCATTGCCATATATTTTGTCTATGACATCCAATTGAATTCAATCACGCCGAAGCACTGTTATGGGTGGTGTCTGTTACTTTGAATCAATTGAATGGTATAGGATGAGATGAATTCAACTATCCCATCAGTGGCAATGGAAATTTTGCAGTTATATGCAGCTCATGTAAGTATACTGCAATGGTGTCTTTTTGTTTGGCAATTGAACAGGTAACCACAACTGTAAATTGGATGTCATGCTTCAGGTCAATAATGGAATGGGTTATGATCAACTGTACCCTTGAAGGTAAGCCACTGGTAGGTGCTCACTATTACAACCTTTGAACGGTACCAATTAGAGGAAGAAGAAGAATAACAGTACGAAGACTCTAAATCAATTTAGCAAAATGAGGAAAATTATAGTGTCTTTAATCATACCAAAACAGTACCAACACCTTAATAAAATATGTGACTTAACAATTTGGACTATAGTAGTATTTCTACCTATGCTTCTTAAGATGAAAGGCAACTTCAACCCAACCATGAAGATGGGGTCCGGTTGTCTCTTTCAAGAATTCAGTCAATCTAGAGTTTTCACTAGTTGTAGGTTAAAAGAGGAATGATTTCCAACTGTTGAAGATTGTCCCTTATAAACCATTCGAAAAGTCCAAAGATACGCATGTGTAGTGTAGTACTGTGGGCACCAATCTATGCAAACATGTCTACTTCAGGCTTCTTTCCCAATTTGGCATTTTTAAATGTTCTGGCAACCCAGCTAAGGAGCTGGGACCATGGGCGAGGTAAGGGGGTCCTCGGGTGAGGGAAGGATCTTGGAGGGCGAGGTAAGGGGGTCCTCGGGTGAGGGAAGGTGCTTGGAACAGGCAAATAATAAATGAGGCCTCTTACCACTAAGATAAGAATCTAATCTTTACCATCTAATTTAAAAGATGCATTAAGTACATACCATTATCTACCATACCATCTAACTGAATCACCAGCACAATAAAGACCTTTGATTTCTGAGGCTCTAACCTTTTAGAGTGATATATGGTCCATCCCAATCTACTTAATATTCCTCTTCATCTCTAGTCTCTATCACTGTGATTAGAGCAATTTAAGCTGTCCTTAAAAATAAAAATCAACCCCTTTTGGTGGGTCTGATCACATTTTGCTTTTCTGGGTTTTCATCCCACAGTACTTATCTATCAAAACATTGAGATGCCCAACAAGCCAATTAATGAACCTCATCTATCAAATCTAAACCGTTCAAAATCATAATTACAGAATTTCAATCCAAGTGTAATACACAGTCATTTTGTTCGGTGGGCCCCAAGGAAATAAGAAGTGGAAAGAGAATGAAGAAGGAGAAAGAACAAAAGAAAGCTGTCGAAAGTGTGGACCACCATCTTGCCTTTCATTGGACCACATCATGCCACGTGGCAGTGGCCCAGTTTCCAATGTGCCGGGCTGGACCCGAGTCCAGACTGCAGATCACGTGCATGGCATGAATAACTGACACTATCGTGAAGGGTTGGATCACGTGACTACTGACTAGTATGTTGAGAAGCAGCCGTACAGCTGGTCTGAGTACTGTCAAAATTGTGGGGCCCATCTCATTAGATGGGGCAATTGGCAGAAAGTGGGCCCATTGATGAGTTTCATTTGGTGATGATTGCTGTGGGAGTTGTGGGTCAATTTAGAAAAAGGACCATCTATCATGACCCTACCATATACTACATGTCTGATCTGTAGCCTTGTGCATGGGTGGCCCACCATCATCTAGACCGTACATCTGGTGAATTGGCCACGGCTATCCAGTCACACTAACTAGAAGATTGGAGAATCTCATCAGTACTCAATCACTGGCTGTTGGTGCTCTGTAGCATGATACCTCCTGCCCCACAAACCCCCACCAGGTTTTGGAGCAATTGAGAGTTGTGGGTCTAATTCATTTTTAGAATGGCCTCATAAAAAATAAAAAATAAAAAATAAAAATTGACAAGTGGAGGAAGAACAATGAAAGCAGTGGATGAGATGAGAATCACCACCTTTTTGTTCTCCACTATCTTTGGATTCAAAAGAAGAAAATTAGGGAAGATAAAATAATTTTTATAAAAAATTATAAAGAAAAGTTCACCTATGAATATTTCAATTTTGACAAGGCATTCATCTGTACTTTTTGTAAGAGTTAATTAAGAAAATAATTACTTTCCTTCTTAAAAAACATATCTAAACAAGGAAGATTTATGAAAAAACCTTTTCCTCCCTAATTTTTCCTACAATCAATTGGGCAGTTAAATTTTGCCATAAAAGTATATATTAAATATACTCTTTAAAGACATCTAATAAAAAAATATCTAGGTAATAATATAATGCACATAATTACATTATCAGAGAATTTGGATAGAGGTAACATCCACCTCTATTTACAGTCTCCAACAATACTGAAGAGAAATTTCATTTGAAATGCTCGTAACAAACTTTAAATGAAATAAAATTATTGCCTTGATGAGCTTACTACATAATCAATTTAAATGGTTTATTCAATGCAATGTATAAAGAAGAAATAATAGCGTCCCTAAGCTATGATGTACAGATATAGCATGGATATGATAGGGACATGCCATAGACACAGGTGGGACGCAAACTTTACACATAAGAAAGTAAAAAATCGGATGCTATATGATACGATATGTTACCCATATTGAAGTATTTGTGCATCATAGTCCCTAAAGGCTGTTAAAGGGCTTGGTTAGGCCAAGCTCGGGGTTGTCTATGCCCTGCGCTCTATCCGGGATCAAAGCTGGCCAAAGCCTTCAAAGGGTGTGCACTCCCTAGGCCTTTACATGGCTCTTTCCGTCCAACAGTAGGGTTAGAACTTGAAAACAAAGAAAAATCAAAATTTATTTTTCTACATTGCCACTGGCCTTTGAGTAGAAACATGATGTTTCTTGTATCCAAGCATGGAACCTCAATGCAATGCAACAAACAACATAATGAGAGAATTCCACCTTACTACAATTTGATTTATTATGGTAATGACCAGGCAGTTATTTATATCCAAGAGATGATTTTCTTAATGGTAACTATGAATATTATATTTTAACTCATGCATTAATTGTATTCTCATGGATTAAATACCAATCAAACAGACTTATCTTCCTATATAAAAAATAAAAAAAAAACAAAACAAAACCATCTCATAGCTTTCTCCACAAAATGCCGTTTGAATTTTATAGTACTTCAATTATCAAAATGTGGTCCATCCAAGATGTGGGCTATTAAAGTTGAATTTGACTATAAGGCCAAATATTAGACCCCACAAATAAACAGCAAAAGTGATCCATGCTATGCTACCAAGAACCTACATAAGAATCGCATAAACCCCTCATTTTACTGGCATTTTAGGCGTCGGCGGGATTGCCACCATTGGATGGAAGGAATGCATAAACAAATAGAAGCATAATAATAGTAGGGGAAAGCTACAATACAGCGAATATGAACATTAGTGGGTGGCTGGGTGCCACCTTTAACAATTCATATTCATTTATTGGTTCTAACACCCACAGTGGTATATGTATGTTATTTAAATCAACAATATGCACATCATTGGATTAACTAAATCCCAACACATGATTCAACTTTATATACGCACTTTGAAGCAAAGATCAGGATGAGTGTAAAAGATGATGAACGGATAGAATTTCTTAGAGGTGGCCCCCACCCATGTGCTGTATTGTAGCTTTGCCCAGTAGTAGTATGTAGTGACTAGTGAATCCAAATTTCTATATAGGAGTACTGTTGTTGGCTCGAGGAATAGTTCTTTCTTGTATTTCCTCGAATCTACTACTCCCATGCACTTTTGTCTAATCCTTTTCTAGTAAAGACATTCTCTTCGGTCCTCATGTCTCCCTCTCTCCCTATCTTATCAATTCCAACATTTAAAAGATTAAAGATACGGTTTCCAGATTTGTCTGTTTTAGTTCTCTATGTGGGAAGGCTTTTTTTTACAGATTTTTCTTACGTCCACCATCTTCTAACCTATTCTTTACTATTTTGGGACACAAGTACCAATTACCCAGTTGTATATCTACTCACTAGTCAGTACCCAGAAACCCATTTCCCTGTTTCCCTTCTGTTACTACTAGAAATCAAGTTATCATCCAATCAAAGTGTCTGCAATTTCCTTATAGAGTATGTATGCTCTTCTTTTCTTTTTTTTTTTAATTATCTTTCATTTTCTGCTGCCTTTAGAACTTGATTTTGGGTTGAAAGAGAATAGTTTACTGTTCGGCAACTTATGTTTTTGTTGTTGTGATTGGATAATTTGGATTATTTTTGGCTGCTTGACGTTGGGTTTTGTTGTTTTTCATTTTTAATTTAAGTGATGATGTTTTGAGGTTGTTTGGGATCATCATGATAAATGAGTATTTAGTGTTTTTTCTGGTTGGTTATGAATTGGGTTTTCATGGTTTTGGTTTTGGTTGGTTGAATATTGTTGAGTCCCTAATAGGTGCAGGATATTGGCTTTTTATGGGTATTTTAAGTTGAGATATATATTTGGCTCTTTAGATTTGCTTTTCAGTTTTTTGGATGTTTTTTCTCTCTGTGTTTGGATTGATGTGCACTAGGTTTTAGCAATCCCTTTATTTGTAATTGGTCAAGATCACTTGGTACTAGTGAAGGATGAGGACAGAAAAAGGAATTCTTTTTTGGTGTGTTTGAATGTACTACAAATATCAACTGGCTTGAATACATTGCAGTTATGGATGGTTATCCCATTCTGCTGCACATGTGGAACAGCACCTAAATTACAAAGTTTTTTTTGTTGGGAGAGGGTTCCACTCTCTGCAGATTTCCATTTCCATCAGGAAAATGTGTTGCACCGAATGACCGTAAAAGGATCTGCACTGAAAATCAGAAAAACACACCCTTAGATTGGATTCTGCTCTTTTGGATGTTTTGCCCAAATCATAACCAATGAATTGAGTAACAGAAAAAGGGGGGAAAAGTATATTCCACCTAATTTGGTTCTTGGTTCTTGACTTCTATGGCATCTAAAATTCTTTGCGACTTTTAGTTTTGTTTGATATCAGTGTGTTTGGAGTATCTGATGGTGATTCATGGCTTCTGACTGTCAATTTTGTGGGGTTTACATATTTGAGATTTTGTGAAAAAAGCTGCTATGTTCTTGTGAAATCTATGTTTTAAATAGTTCATTTTAAGTGAGTTTACATAAAGCTTTGCCTAATTTATATATTTGACTGGAGTAGTTGTATGCATGACAATCTTCAATTTAGATTCTTTCAATTTGTTGAGAGGGTTTGAATTTGGGAAGCATTTGATGTACCTAAAATGCTGGCTGAATGGATACTGCCATTATGCCAAGCAGAACCAGGTAAGTGGAGGTCCATTAGTTGGGATACAATTTCTGTTGTGTGCAAACTCCAAGATATCCGCCGCGACTCCGGTTGCGCAACTCGCAAAATGTGTATCCCGTGACTTGAACACTTGACCTACCAAGCTCTGATACCACTTTTAGGATCTTACACTCCATTGAGCTACCACTTATCTCAAAACCAATTGGTGATAGGAAACGGCACAACAATAGTTTTATGGTGAGGGCGAGGGCTCGACGACAATTATGACCGCTCAAGAACGAGGGTAGAAGTTGACCTCAACAACTTCTTATTTGCATCACATTTAGTGAATAATATTCTGAAACTAATTTGAAACAATCCACTGGGTGTCGTTTTAAGAAAGTTATGGTAAGAATGGTGAATGCTATGTGCTGTATCTGATTTTCTTCCCTGTAGCTTATAAATGAAGAAAAATGATAATCCTTTTAATGTTCTGATCCTTTATGTGCAAAAGGCCACGAACTGAATCATGAAATTCATTCAGCATTCCATTACTTCATGGTTTCATCAAAGACTGGTAATGCTACTTGCTTCTAAATTGTTGATTCAAACAATGGATTTGCTCTATGACTCTGGTAACTTGGACAGACACATGCTAATGACACCTGACGCCGGCTCAAGGTCTACACCTTAAAAGACTTAGAACTTGACAATCTGCATGTCCATATATACAGTTCATGGTGATATCAAAGCATTATTTACTGTATAGATTTTAGCTCAGAAGTGCATGTTATGGTGACAGATTGTCTGACATACTCTCATAAATAATATTTAAATGCTGTGAATTCCCCATGTATGCATTGCTACCATTGAAGATGCTATAACAGATGTATGACCTTCAATAAATTGGGATGTGATTAGATTTTCCTTAAAACCAGGGGTTTTCAGGTGTGCATATGCTCATCTAAGCAGTTTGCACACAGCCTTGTGGGTTCCATCTGAGGCCACGCCAATTCATTGGAAGGTGGGAATCAAAAGATCTGGATGTGACCCACCTGTGCTAAATTCCAAGTCCATTAGATCATCCTACCCCTTTGACTTGTGGCCCTCAAGTTAAAAGAGTTTTAGATTGCATCATTTTTTTTCCCAATCCAGGAGTCAGTCCCATTCAGATCGGTGTAAAAAGGGTGAAATTGGTGACATTTGGGGTGGGGTGGTTTTGTCCCATTCCAATTGTTCATACAAGGTTGGCTCTCCAGGGCTGTGGACGTCATTCGTGGCATTTGCAGTTGAGCTCACCTGAAAATTCCTCCTCCTTCAACTGCAAGAAGGTAGAAAATTTAAATGTTTGTGCAGAACTATGGCTAAGTGGTGACTTGTATCTTCTATACATTTGGGAATCATAGGATTCGGAAATAATGGGATATTATTTTTCTGCCTTTTTTTTTCAAGTCATGATTAGGACCCCATTGTGGTTTCCCATTTTAATGTTGTCCCAAAAAATGCACAGATAGTGCAAACTACCATTTGTTCTTCCAAAATTTGTCTCGTTGGTTATCTAGTGCTGTAGGTATCTGAGTGACTGACTATTATGTGCTGATGATGCTTCGATACATTAGTATGTGCTAGACCCCATCTTTACTTTTAATCCAAGTGCTTATGTTTTAGTGTTTTTTTTTTCCTTTCCTTTTTGCATGTATTTGTGTGCCCACAACCACTAATAATCAAATTATAACATAATATTTTTCAGAATCACATTTTAGCAGAATGTTCCTATCAAAATACATAGCATCATAAACTAAAACTATTTCTTATGTTATTGAACAATATAAGTTTGAAGGCATTCTTATATTAGAATTTAATATGATTTCCTCCCATCTGAGGAGGAAAAATTGACTTAAATGGTTGATGTTTCTTTTACCAATATCATGAACAATTCAATTCCTATCTTGCAATCTCCTAGCAATTTTCTTGTAAACTAGAGATTAACATCTTGGATGGCTTATCTGGATGCCCTTACACATATTTGTGTCCTAGATTTTAGAAATGTAGACTATAGAGTCCTGTGTAACAAGGATGCAACAAGTTTCAAACTTGCATCCACACAGTTATATCTGTGTTGATGTGGTAGAAGGACTTTCTTCATATTTTATGTATAAAAAACTACTTAAATTGTAATATTACCTTAATTGTACACTTGAATATCAGACTTTTGTACAATTAAATTCCACTCAAGTTGTATTAGGCCTTTATACTTGGAGGGAAATGCTCCTATGGGAGAGATTTCTCACCTTAAATGAGAGATTGGGTGGGGGCCTCACGTCCATATCTAATGCCAACAACTTAAATGTGAGCCCCCCCACCATTATCTCTCATATAAGGTGAGAGAGATCTCTCATCTCCCATACTTGGATGGAATTTAATTGTATTGTAATCAGGGCCGGCCCTGAGCAAGGGCTGTAAGTGCCCTTGCCCCGGCCCATTTTTTAGGGGGGCCCAAAATCCCTTATACCTTTTATTTTCTTTTCATTCATTTGGTGGGGGCAGGGCTCATCCAATGGATTCCATCATCCTGGGCATCAATAGACCTATCATCAAATCATCTGAGAGTGCTTATTGCATCACTTATTTGAGCATCCATCAGTGGGGCCTACCAATGATATTTTATATTTGATGGTTGAAATTCTTGGAGAATCTGGTCTAGCGTTGGGATGATTTGGGGGCCTTTTTTTTTTTACAAACAGATCATCAAGCATTCATCCCTTCACCCGTTCTTTTCATATGTTAGTGGGGCCCACCAATGATTTTTTATTCCTCATATATGATGCTTAGATTCTGGTATGAGTTCTTTTTCTTCTCTTTTTTTTCAAATAGTTATACTTGGGCATCATCAACCCAATGCCAATTTTTCACATCAGTGGGGCCCACTAATGATATTATCATATATTATGGCCGAAGATGCCTAACTTTTACTTTTGCCCTGGGCCCTGAAAAATTCAAAACCGGCTCTGATTGTAATATCAAAACTTGCGTATGACAAGTCAACATGTACATGGTTCTAGTTGCCTTGTTCCTGATTTCTTGGTCCCAAATCCGAGCTTGTGTCCACATTATATGTTATAGCCTTCTATGATTTTAGAAATGGGTAGACTGTGTTCTTAAGGTCAGGCTTTCATGTACTTATATCTCTTTAGCTGTGTGTGTAGTATATGTTACCTTTAGAAGTCTATCATGTTTGTTTAATTATTTAGGGTTTGCATTTGGAATTTAATATCACTCTAAAAGCCTCTAGAAATGCTTTTTTTTTTCCTGGTAGTGCTGTGGTGCTTTGTCCAATGTCCTAAAGGCTGATTGGATGATTCTCTTTTCTCCCTTATTTTAAGATTACCATCCCCATGATGTATAAGCATCTGATACCGATGATTTTAAAGCAGCAGAATCATATGATGACCCAATAATATGCATATATTCTTTGACTTTGTGTCAATAATGTGGATCCAGTATTTTTTTATTATTATTATTTTTATCATGCCATTGATCTGAATTGGCCCATTCATGAATAAATCAATTGCCTATTTTTAGGATATATAAGTACATTCACTGTTGGGCCTACTCTATAAAGTCGGGTCTCCCACTTGTGCAAAGCTATGATACACAGATACGGTATCGATATAGCCAAGGATTTGCCATAGACATGGCAGGGACACGGATTTTACATAAAAAATAAAATAAAGTATCGGATACGATATGACACGATACGTTGCCTATTTTGAAGTATCCGTGCATCATAGGTACAAAGTATCATATTGGTTGATTGGATTAACAATTGGAGGTGCTAGTTCAGGCTCGACATTTTAGCTGATACACTACTCAGATCTTTCACCCATAAGTTCTCTATCTTTGCATAATAATCATGATGTTTTGTCTGTCATGATGTTTTGTCTGTTTTTCCTCTTTTACCCTGAAACCTCATTTTCTTCTTGGAAGAGTTATTTCTCAAACAGTGCCATTTGATTATTTTTTTGGTAGTTTGAAACAATTATCCAATGGGACAAAACCTCTTCATTGCAAATTAATGAGAACCTTAAAATAATGGGACAACATATTATTCCACCTAAATCTTGGGAATTGTTTCATATGAAGGAATTCCATGTGTCCACAAGAACTGTTAAAGTGGTAATTTCCCGGAATATTTCGGCATTGTCAATTGTGTCATAATTACTGTTCTAGAACCACTGAGATGACTCAAAATCTTAGCTGAATTGATTCTCTAGACTGATCAGATTTTGATTCATTTGCTTTTGCAATGTCAATTTGGTGCAATGAAGATGGGAGTATTCTCTTTCTCTCTCTCTCGCCATTCTTTTTTTTTTTTTTTTTTTTTGCTAAAATGCAAATTGAATTATGAAGAGAAAAAAGGGAAAGAACAACAGCCTAAGAAGGTGAAACAGAGAAAGGAGAAGCCTCAAAGAAGGAGCAGCAAAGCACTATCTTATAAAGGGATAGGGCTGATTACATAGGAGGAAGAAAGAGACTAAAGTAGGGCTGTTAAAAGGAGTCGTCATCTTGCTCAAAGATATAGAAGCATCCATCAAGAAGAAGTTAATAGTAGAGTCTAAAGAGGGAGACTTACTGTTGAAGACAGCCTGACTCCTAACCTTCCATATGCTCAAAATAGCAATAATGAAGAGGGCTCCTCCCAAACCCTTCTTAGCTTTATGGCATCGCGCGCGCCATTCAGTTATATACAATTGCCCATACTTTGTTCGCTTCTACAACTGCAATAACATGTTTCCTAAATGCATTATATATGATGTTGTAGAATATAATTTATGGAACGCAAGAGTTGAGTCATTAAGGTGAACAATATAACCATAGATCCAGGTTGGACTTTTGAGCTATGATTGATCTAATATGCTAGGTTTTACTTAAGTGCAGGTGAAGAGCTAGCCAATCAGTCATCAAGACCGTAACTCTATAAGCATTCTAGCTTGTGGTAATCCTATCTTCCACCACCAAACATGAATACTCCGAACTCCAATTTTGAAGCAGAGGTGATTTCTGAAGATGAATTTGATGTCAGCAGCCAAGTTGCTTCTAACATCTCGATCCAAGAAGCCTCTCCACATCCCCACTTGGGTCCCACTATCTCCTCCTCTGCAGATCTCATCAATCAACATGCTCCCAAAACAGTCTCTCTTGATTTGACACTAAAATGCAGTAACAGTATTCATGAATTTGGAAGTAAAAAGTTGGTAGGATTTTCGCAAGCAAGCTCAAGTGAGAGCAGTAATGGCCCCCATCCCCATCCTCAATCTGGAGCCACCCCAAGAGTCTTCTCCTGTAATTACTGTCAGCGCAAGTTCGTGAGCTCTCAGGCATTGGGTGGCCACCAGAATGCGCACAAGAGGGAGAGGACAATGGCGAAGCAGGCCATGAGGACGGGTGTCTTCTCTGAGAAGTATGCGAGCATGGCATCACTGCCTCTATATGGATCTGCAGGCCGGTCTCTGGGTATAAAAGCTCACTCGCTGGTGCATTGTGGTGCAATGGAGAGGCCTGAAACTCATGGTGCCGCAAGGTTCGACCAGGGGTTTAAAGGGCTGCCCGTTTTTGTGGAAGATGAAGAGATGGATATGTTCTGGCCCGGGAGTTTTCGACGGGTGGCCGCAGGCAGGCCGAGTTTTGGAATGGTGGGAAGGTCTAATTTGAATTTTGTTACTATTGGACCTCCCCAAGAAGAAGATTTATCAGCACCTGATCTTACACTAAGACTTTGAGAGGTTGCTTTCTCAAGTCTCTCCAGAGAAATTTTATGATCCCTGGGTGAATTACATGCAAAATTTGCATGGGAATTCAGGTATGAATATATGGGCCAGGTTTCAGTGATCTGGACCGTTGATCAAAAGGTCAAATTGTCCATTTGGGCAGAGGTTTCGGGGCATTATCTATCTACAGTGAAGTCCATATCCACAATCTGCATCAATTCATTACTACAGAGGCTCAGCTTGTACATAATGGAGGCCTATGTTTGAGGATTTTTTTTTTCTACTTTGGGTAATTCAGGTTTGAAGACCATTTAATTCCCAGTTTGTGTTGTTGCAAATACCATTTTTTTCTCTATTCACTAGGGATTGCAAGAACATGAGCAATGGGTTAGTGTTTTAGTAGTTGTTTCTATTGAGCCTTTTTAGATCTTTCAAGCATGATGTTGGTTCTGATACTGCATGTAACTGAATGGAAACATGATACTTTTCAATGCAAATGAAATGTTCTTTTGTTTCTGTTCTTTATTGTGTTAGGGTCAGATAATATCAAGAGAGAGCATTGGCCCATTCCCAGCCTTATCCATTGGATTGGACTTGTCAATGCGCCAAGAGTAATGGTCCTGAAAGGGCAGTCCTTACCATCTTACTGTGCAGACCACCGAGTGGGGCCCATCTTAGGACCCCACAGATCATGGAATAGGGGGATCAAAATATTCAAGTGTGGGGGTAACCTAGATATCAAATTTGAAGTCAATCTAATACCTCTAACTCTTTCATTCGTGGTCCACAAGTTTAACGGCTTTAAAGATTTAGTCTATTCGAATCCATGCAAAATCCGTGAGATAGAACCATCCTCGTAGGGCCATTATTTCAAAACCTACAAGCATGAGAGTCTGGACCAATTCTTTCAAAACATAGGCCCAATTAGCGCTGGAAATGGGTCCTGATCCCAACCAATTATTAATTAGGTTGGAGAAGTCAACCCAAATCCAACCCCAACCCGGAAGTTAAAAGAATCAACATAAACTTAGATTTATCAGGTCTAAGCATGGTTCAAGATGGTGCGTTGCTGTGCAAATTTGTCTAGGTATGTCTAAGTTCAAAAGTTGGGCTGACAGGTTGAATACCAAATATGAACCCTTGCTTGATAAATTGGTGACATGAAAGTAGCTCATACAAAGAAAGGCAGTGATAGTCTCACACGGTTTGTGGGGCCACACCAATCATCTAGAAAAAGAAAAAAGAGTAGCCCTTTCAAGGGTTCTGAGGGTCTCTCCATATTATCTTCCTGTGTGTTCACCCACCTATTGAGCTTTCTAGCATAATCATTGATCTACACCATTCACAAATAGGCCCTGTAAGTGCAGAAATAATAATACTCACAAGATCAGGATGCCTCTTAGGACTTATTCAATGCATGGAGGAGATAGCTGCGACGACCTGAGCCTGAAAGAGGAGAAAGACAAAGGTCAGAGGACCCTGGCTCTGGGCAGCGCAGGGCTCTCCGATGCTTAAGTCAGCAATGGATCGGAGAAGCAGAAGAAGAGGAAGAAGAAAGACTGGGTGTTTATGTGAGAATGCTTACCCCTTGCTCCCTTTGGCTCGTGCCTTATATATGGGACAGTCTTGGGTGAATGCCAGTGGGCTTGGTGATGTGACCTGGGTCACATCAGCCCACAAAGCCATTAATGAAGGTCCATCATAGCCCATACTGCATTTAATGTGGGTCCGATCAGCCCACAATGCATTTAATGTCAGTCACATTGGGCCTGATCCTGCCCTGATCTGGTGGTGGCTGAAGTCCCATCAGATCCCTTCCTTGGGCTTTGCCACGATAGGGCCGCGGCTATCAGCTGCAAGCACAATTCTGCATTGCCGAGCTTGCATTGCCGAGACTGAACGATATGCGCGGCCGAACTGAATTCTGTTTGGCCGAGACCAGCACGTAGTGCCGAGACCGAAGTAGATCGGATCGTAGCCGAGATCAAGGGACGTGGTCCCCTAAACAGTAGCTAACCGAGCACACCCTAGCCGAGACCAAGAGAAACTAGTTCACGGAATGGGCCCCCACACAATAGCCCCTCAGTTCTTGACCTCTAGGGCTCTCTCGGGCACTAAGGTTAAGAGCTGGACCGATCCCCCGCACTAGGGTTGAGAACTGAACCGATCTCCCGAGACGGACAGTGCTCGCCTTCCATCCGATTTTGTTTAAGGGTTCTGACTTATTCGGCGCCGGACGCCGCCGTTGCTTCGTCTGCCAGAGATAATAAAGGGGGTAATAAATGCGGGGGCTATGATTAGCATGGGAAGGCGAACCATCACTGCCACAGCGCCACGCGTTATTGCCCGGTAGGCTATCTTGCCTTTTCGAGGGGGGATGCGACGCAAGCCGAGGCGACATCTCACGCGTGTCCTGCTTCGAATTCCGGAATGGCGCCCATTCCTCCCCTTTATATTCATTTTCGTCTTCTCCCTTTGCCATTTTCGCTCTCAATTCCTCTGCTCTCTGCCTGGACTTCTGTTTCCTGCTAGAACTAGTGCCACCGGACTAGGACCAGACCTCGTACTGTTTCCCAACAGTAGTCGCCCACATCCGTCAGTCGGAGTCTGACTTTGCCCCGTCAAACCAGTGAGTTTTCTTCCGCTCCCTCCTCCTTCATTTGCATTCCAGACCTAGCCCCTAGGGTTTCTTAGATCCGGAAATGGGGATTTTCACCCATTGGATAGATTCCCCGTCAGGCCTGGCTAACCTTAGGAGAGTTTACATGATCCCGGACGAGGTCCGGATCATGGCAGCCGACCCTTCTGTTTATGCTTTCCGCAACGGCTGGATGCCGTTCCCTCTGATAGCCGTCATCGAGGGTGGGGTCAGATTCCCCGTGCACCCTCTTCTTAGGTCTTGTTTGGAGACCTGGAACCTCAGCCCCTGCCAGCTAATGCCCAATGGGTATAAAATAATCATGGGCGTCGCCGAGCTGAATAGGATTCTAGACATCAGTCTCGGCGTCCATGATATAGAGGATATATATGACCTCTGCAAGACCAGGGACGGGGTCACCTATTACCTTCGCGTCAAGGCGAAGTGCCAACCCCTCGTCACGGCGCTGGAGGACTCCAATAAATACGCCGGAGATGACCGTCTGCTCGTCTCGGGAAACTGGGAGTTCGGCGAGACCGAGACCGAAGTAGCTAGGAGGGTCCGAGTCCCTCGACGCTTCGGGACTCCACCGAGTAAAGACCTAACCCCTTTGGGTTTCGGATTTTCCCTTTCCCCCCCCCTTTTTTTTTTTTTTTTTATTTCTGCTGCCGAATTCTAACTCAGCTGTTTTTTCGCAGGCCTTTCTCAGCGCAAGCGTGAAGCCCAGCTGAACGGCTGGAGAAGGCACTCACCTTGGCTGAGCAAGGTGTACTGCTACCACGGCCACCACACAAGAGCTGCCTACTCTCTTCTGAAGTACGAGCCGAGATACGTGTCTTACACACGGAAATCCGGCAACCCGGAGAGATTCGCCCCCGATCCAGCAGAAACCAGCGGGACCGTCACGGTTGCGGAAGCGTCCGCAACGTTGGCCGTGGTCACGGGCATCCCGCTAAGGGAAATTGAAGAATATACCTCCGGAGCCGAGGTAGACTCTCCGACAAGGGAAGTTGAGAACTATACTTCCGGAGCCGAGGCCGAAGTGGACAATATGGAGAGGCGTAGGCCCGCGTTTCAGCCAAAGAATCTGGCGAACGCCGTCCTCGGCGGCGGTAGAAAGGTTGCCGCAACCCGCACTGCCTCGCCCTCCTTCGGGACCATCGTCCCTGCTAGAATTGAGGCCCGACCTTCCCCAGTCTCGGAAAGCGAGAGGCCGAGGAAAAAGGCGAAGGGGAAGGAGCCGGAGCGGGAGGAGCGACCACGGCAAAGTTCCCCACGAGCTGCGAGGGAAACGGCAGTGGACATGGTGCCCACCCCGGCAGTTCCTCTGGCGGAGAGTCGCTCCGAGCCCCAGGCGGCAACGTCCCCGGGTGCTGAGCCGGCCGAGTTCAGGCCGGACATGGAGCTGAGGAAGGGGAGGCCCCTAAATGCTGGGGATAGACTGGTGGGGAGCCCGGATGTCATCGCGGCGCTCAGCCGAGCCTGTGCGCTCCCCAAGGACATGGAGAGGCACAGGTCGGAAGACACCCCCCTGCTGCTTATGAGGACCATACAGCACTCCCTCGCTGTAAGTGCCCGACTTTCCTGGTCACAGGTGTTTCTATCTTTAAATATTTCTTGCTTTCATGCTGAGCTTCTTTTGTCTGATCCGCTGCAGGCTGTCCAAAGGCTCCAGATAGTCGCGGACAGGATAGCGGAGGAGGACAGTCGGTTGGCTCGCCTGGCAAAGGAAAAGCAGAAAGCCGAATCCGAACTGCGAGCGGCCAAGGAGGAGCTGAAGGCGGAGGCGGCCAAGACTGCGGAGCTCAAGGCTCAGTCAGATATGATGGCCAGCGACCTCTGCAAAGCAAGGTCAGAGGGCTTCGAATGGCAAACGAAGCTCCAGGCAGAGGAGAAGAGTTCGGCGGGGTTCAAGGCCGAGCTGGAGCTGGAAAGGAAGGCGAAGGAGGAACTCCTTGCATCGAAGGAGGAACTCCTTGCATCGAAACAAGCTGAGGTCGATGCCGCCTTCCTGGAGGGGACTGAGGAAGCTGCGAAGATTTACGTTGATCAAATCACGGCGCTCAGCCCGAAGCTGTACCGGCTCGGCTGCAAGGCCGTGTTGAAGAAGATGGGGGTTCCTGCAGATGATCCGATACATCAGAGTCTCCCCGAGCTCGGAGAGGAGCCCCTAGATGAGGCCCTGGCCGAGACCCCTGCCACCCCGGCCGAAGTCCCTTCCGAGCCAACGCCTGACCCCGTTGAAGAAGCTCCTCAAGCCGAGGCCGCCGTGGTCGTCATCGAGGACCTAGAAGCAGAGCCATCGACTTGACTTCCTCTTTTTTCTTTTCTTTATAAAATGTCGTCTTTGTTTCAAACTGTCTCGATGTAAATCAATGCTATCAATGAAAGACTCTTTCTCATATTTTTCTCCTGTGTGGTGTGGCTTTTACTTGCTTTCCTTTGTACGCTTTCCGTGAGTGTTGTGAATTTGGGTGTGACTTCGGACTAGAGTAGACCGACCTGATCAGGGTTCTCTGCGAGCGCTGACCCTTTGGAAGCCCCATGTATTTCGGCGAAACCAGATTTCCGTGTTGGAAGACTGGTGCCGTTTCGGCTGGTCTAGGTGGCTGAGTACCAGCCTTAGACATGGGCTGTTTCGGAAACTCGTCTAGGTGGCTGAGTGCCAGCCTGAGACATGGTCCGTTTCGGCAACTCATCTAGGAGGCTGAGTGCCAACCTTAGATATGGGCCGTGACGGAAACTCATCTAGGTGGCTGAGTGCCGACCTTAGACATGGTCCGTTTCGGCAGCTCGTCTAGGTGGCTGAGTGCCAACCTTAGACATGGGCCGTTTCGGCAACTCATCTAGGTGGCTGAGTGCCAACCTTAGATATGGGCCGTGGCGGATACTCGTCTAGGTGGCTGAGTGCCGGCCTTAGACATGGTCCGTTTCGGCAGCTCGTCTAGGTGGCTGAGTGCCAACCTTAGACATGGGCCGTTTCGGCAACTCATCTAGGTGGCTGAGTGCCAACCTTAGACATGGGCCGTTTCGGCAACTCATCTAGGTGGCTGAGTGTCAACCTTAGATATGGGCCGTGGCGGATACTCGTCTAGGTGGCTGAGTGCCGGCCTTAGACGGTCTTCCAACTTTGCACCATTGTCACTGTCAGGATGCCAGATTGCTACAAATTGTGGAGAACTGTAGTTTCATTGAATCCAGAAGCGTTGTACAAGTACAGAGACTAAAAATAGAATTTTTTGAGGTGTGAGGCGTTCCATGGTCTCGGTAGCGGACGTCCCTCCATGTCTTCGAGCCGATAAGCCGACCGTCCAGCAATGGAAGTGACCTTAAACGGGCCATGCCAATTCGGCGCTAGCTTCCCTTGATTCGGATCCCTGTCGGCTGGGAGCGTTTTCTTGAGAACCAGTTCCCCCACGCAGAACTTCCTTTCTCTGACGTTCTGGTTATAGCCCCTGGCTAGCCGCTGCTGGTAGACGGCCAGTCTGACTGCCGCCGCTTCTCTTCTTTCGTCTGCCAAATCCAGTTCCCTGGCCAAGTTAGTCTCGTTCTGTCCTTGGTCAAAGAGTTCGGACCTCAGAGTGGGGAGGCCGATCTCCAAAGGGATGACCGCTTCCATCCCGTAGGCGAGCGAGAAGGGGGTAGCCGAAGTGGAACGCCTTGGAGTGGTCCTGTAAGCCCACAGGACGCTCGGCAGTTCTTCCACCCATCTCCCCTTCGCTTGGTCCAGCCGCTTCTTGAGCCCATCGAGGATCACCTTGTTGGAGATCTCGGCCTGGCCGTTACTTTGTGGGTAAGCTGGCGTGGAGTAATAGTTTCTGACGCCGAGCTCCTGGCAGAAGGTCTTGAAGAGCTTGGAGTCAAACTGAGTTCCATTGTCCGAGACCAACGCTCTAGGAATGCCGAACCTTGTGATCACATTCTTCCATACAAAATTCTTGGAGTCCCGCTCTGTGATGGATGAAAGTGGTTCCGCTTCAATCCATTTGGTGAAGTAATCTGTTGCCACAATAAGCCATCTCTTATTCCCCGGAGTTCGGTGGAGCGGTCCCACAATGTCGAGCCCCCACTGAGCGAATGGCCACGGGCTAGAGAGCGGGCTGAGATCCTGCGTTGGCTGATGGAGGGAGTGGGAGAACTTCTGGCACTTCTCGCACTTCTTCGCGTATACCTGTGCGTCTTTCTGCATGTACGGCCACCAGTAACCCTGGCTGATGGCTCGATAGGCCAGAGATCTTCCTCCGATATGGCTTCCGCAGATTCCTTCGTGTATCTCGAAGAGGAGGTCCTCGACCTTACTCGGATGGACGCACTGGAGGTAGGGTCCCGAGAACGATTTCCTGTAGAGCTTGACCTCGGGAGATAGCCAAAACCGGGCTGCCTTGAATCTGACCCGGTGGGCCTCGCCACTGTCCTCGGGAAGCTTGTCGTCCTTAAGGTAGGTGATGATGGGGTCCATCCAGCTCGGGCCGAGACCAATACATAACACTTCCCGAGGTGAACGGAGCTCAATGCTGGGTACAGCTAGCGATCCGACTTCGATGCTCCTCTTTCTTCCTGCCTCAACAGCGCTGGCCAAGTTAGCCAAGGCGTCTGCGTGAGAGTTCGCTTCTCTGCCGATCTGCCTGACTTCGGCTGACTGAAACTGTGCCAGCAGCTTCTTTGCCAGGGCCAAGTACGCGGCCATCCGGTCGTCGCGAGCCTGATAATCTCCAGTCAGCTGGTTTGTCACCAACTGTGAATCACTGAAGACCACCAGCTGTTGAGCTCCAAGGATATTGGCACTGTTAAGTCCGGCTAAAAGGGCTTCGTACTCAGCTTCATTGTTTGACGCCTTGAAGTCCAGTGTCAGAGCTTGCTCTATGACCAGTCCTTCCGGCGATTGGAGAACAACTCCTGCTCCGGCTCTTCTCGAGGTGGAAGATCCGTCGACGAAGATTTTCCAAACTGGGGTCTCGGCTCGAGATGGTGATTGTTCAGAACTTGTGGGAGCCCCATGCTCCTCACCCCCCAGTTCGGTGCCGAGCGGGGTTGGTGCCGAACTTGAATCAAACTCGGCGAGGAAATCTGCCAGAACCTGGGCTTTTATTGCTGTCCGTGGCTGATATTGAATCTCATACTGCCCTAGTTCGACAGCCCATCGGGAGATTCTTCCTGAAAAGTCGGCCTTCTTGAAAACAGATTGGAGTGGGTGCTCCGTAACAACCATAATAGAATGGGTTTGAAAGTAATGGGAGAGCTTTCGCGAGGCGCTAACGAGCGCCAAGGCGAGCTTCTCCAGAGGCAGATACCGGGTCTCGGCATCAATAAGGGTCTTGCTCGTATAATACACTGGTTTTTGAACCTTGTCCTCTTCTCGGATGAGGACTGAGCTGACCGCATGAGCCGAGACCGCCAAATATAAATACAGGGTCTCCCCGTGGGTCGGGGTTGACAACAGTGGTGGTGATGAAAGGTAAGCCTTGAGCTGCTGCAAGGCGTGGTCACATTCTAGAGTCCATTGAAATTTAGAATTTTTTCTAAGAAGCTGAAAGAAAGGTCGGCACTTATCTGAAGATTTGCTGATGAAGCGATTCAGTGCCGCGGCCATCCCTGTAAGCTTCTGAACCTCCTTGGCCGAAGTGGGACTCTGCACTCTGAGGATAGCCGAGATCTGATCTGGGTCCGCCTCAATGCCTCTGCGTGTAACCAAGCTGCCCAAAAACTTGCCGGAACCAACACCGAAGGCGCACTTCGAGGCGTTAAGCTTCAGCCGGAACTTCTTTAGAGTGGCGAAGATCTCGGCCAAGTCTGACAGATGATCCCGCGCCTGCTTGGACTTGACCACCATGTCATCGATGTAAACCTCCACAGTTTTGCCGAGCTGATCGTGAAACATATTGGTGACAAGTCTCTGGTAGGTGGCCCCTGCATTCTTCAGCCCAAACGGCATCACCTTATAACAGTAGGTTCCCCTGGGCGTGATAAAAGCTGTTTTCTCTTCGTCTGGCCCAAATAGTGGGATCTGATGATAGCCGCGGTAGGCGTCGAGGAAGCTCATTCTGTCGTGCCCGGCCGTGGCGTCGATCAACTGGTCAATCTTCGGGAGGGGAAAGCTGTCCTTGGGACAGGCTTTGTTGAGGTCGGTAAAGTCGACGCACACCCTCCACTTGCCAGTCTTCTTCCTGACGACCACCGGATTGGCTAACCATTTCGGGTATTGAACCTCCCTGATAGCTCCGGCCTCAAGCAGCTTATCCACTTCCTCGACGACGGCTTCGGTCTGCGGGACCCCAGTTCTCCGTGCCTTCTGCATCACAGGTTTGTGGTTAGGGTCAACATTTAGTTTGTGACACATTACCTCGGGGTCGACGCCAGGCATCTCCTGAGGCGTCCAGGCGAAGGCATCTCTGTTCTGCATCAGGAACTGGGCCAGTTCGGACCTTTCCGGCTCTCCAAGCTGGCTGCCGAGTAGAAAGAACCGATCCGGGTCCTTCTGGTCGATCCGGACTTCGGCCAATTCCTCGACGCTCTTCCTGCCCGGATCTTGGCCGAGCTCATCCAGCCCCTGCTCCAGGTTCTTCTCCATCTCGGCCACATTGACCTCCTTGGGCTCTTGCTCCCCAGGTACCACAGCTGTCAAGCACAGCTTAGCCGCCTGCTGATCTCCTCTTACCGTGATAATCTCAATTCGGCCGCTCTTTCCCTCCCATGGAAATTTCAGCTTCTGATGGAGGGTGGAAGGGACTGCTTCCAGGTTGTGGAGCCAAGACCTGCCCATTATAGCATTGTAGGGAGAGGGTGCGTCGATCACCATGAAGGTTGCCATGACAGACGCGCCACCGACCTCGACCTTGAATGTCACTTTCCCCTTAGGATAGACTGGTTTGGCGCTGAAGCCGATAAGGGGAATTCGAGCCTCCTGCAGATCTTTCTCCGTCAGTCCCATCCTTCGAAAGCTGTCGAAATAGAGGACCTCGGAAGAACTACCGGGGTCAACAAGGACTTTCTTCACAGTACAATTCTTCACGCCCTGCTTAGAGCAATCGAACTTCAGAGTCACGATCAGGGGGTCGTTGTGGGGGAGCTGCACCCCTTCTAGATCTGCATCAGTAAACCTGATCTCGGGACGCTCCCTCCGAGCCCTTTTCGGTGCTGAACTGAGTTCGGCGGCCATGACATGTTTGCCGTGAGAGGCTTTCCTGGCTTCGGCACGTGCTTGGTTACTCCCCTTGGGCGGGGGTGCCAGATGGATAACGTCAATTATCTTCTCTGTCCCGTCGCTGTCGTGACCCCCTTCGTCTCGGCGCGGGGCTCGGGTGTCGGCCCTGGTTTCTCTCCTGACAAACTCTTGCAGGTGTCCATCCTGGACAAGCTTCTCTAAATGCGACCGCAGTATCCTGCAATCTTCAGTTTTATGGCCGCCCTCCTTGTGATAGGAACAGAACTTCGTCTGATCTCGTTTAGAAGGGTCGCCTTGCATGGGCTCTGGCCAGCTGAAGTACGGCCTGCTCTTGATCTTATACATGATTTTGTGGATTGGCATCTTGAAGACCGTGTTGACCGCCTGGAATGCGTCCTCTGTCAGCCTGGGTCGCTTGTTTCTTTCCGAGACGAACGCATGAGGCCTTGCCGAGCTGGTGGGCGCCCAACGCCTGTTTGGCTCATCTCTCCGCCGCTCCTCTCTCCGAGGTTCACTCCTCCGAGACGGTCCCCCGTCTTGCCTGGATGTCCTCCCACCCCGGTCCTTCAGCGCGGTTCCATGGTTTTCCCGAGCGCGGATCTGGTCATCTTCTTGGGCAATGTACCGGTTGGCGATGGACATGAGCGCTGCTATGGAAGACACCGGGTTCCTAGCCAAGTCCTTGCGGAGATCGCTGTCTGGCAGCAAGGCATTCTGGAATGCGAAGACGGCAACCTCGTCCTTGGAGCTCTCTATCTGACTGTAGACCGCCCAGAACCGCTTGGCGAACTGGGTGACGTTCTCTCCTTGCTTCATCTTCAAGGCCATGATGTCTGCATCTGTCTTCGGAAGGACTCTGTAGGCCTGAAACTTCTTCAAGAAGGACTGCTGGAGCTGCTGCCAGCTCGAAATGGCCCCCTCCGGTATTGCACAGAACCACTTCAGGGGGAGGTCACCCAGACTGGAAGAAAAAACTCTACAGTTCAGGTGACCCTCATCTCCCCAGACAGACATCCTCTGGGAGAAGTGCCTGAGATGCGTAGCTGGATCCGAGACCCCATCATAGGTGACGAATCTTGGTACGCTGAACTTCTTGGGTAAGGGGTACCTCCTGATGTCTTGGGAGAAAGGAGACGCACCGAGATCAACGGGGTTACAGCAAGCATCCTCTTGGTCTCGGCCGAAGCCGGCTACCTCCAGGTTGCGCTGGACCGTTTCCCTTATGTGTGCGTCCAGCCATTCCTGGTCTCGGTACATGTTCTCCGGAATGGTTTCGGACGCCTTCCTGGAATAGCTACGGCTGGCGCTTGAGCCTTCATCTCGGGTTCGGTCGTCCCCTTTCTTGTTCCTGTTCAAGTGGTCCCTCAGATCCTCCTTTGAGGAAGAGATGCGCGTAACACGAGTAACCCTCTCCTCATGTTGTCGCTGGGATCGCTCCTGACGAGTCCGCTGCTGCTGGGACTGCTCCTGACGAGTCCGCTGCTGCTGTCGAGACCGTTGCTGCTGTGACTGCTCCCTACGAGTCCGCTGCTGCTGCCTTGCTGAGCCCGCAGCTTTCTCCAGCTGCTGCTGGAGCTGGCGGATTAGAGCATCCTTTTCCCTGAGGGCCTCGTTCTGTGCCTTAATCTCCCGAAGGGTGGAGTTCAAGCTGTCGCCAGGGTTGTAGTCATCATCCTCTTCATCCTCAACGTCTTCGACGTGTCCTTCCTGACCTGAAGGGCGTGGTCCATCGACCACTGGGGACTTATCCCGCTGGTCTCGCCCTGTCAGGAGACCTGCAGGCTGCTGGGCGTCTCCCCTCCCGGGAGCGGACTCTGTACGGAGGTCACGCTGCTGGACGTTGATCCGGATGAGAGCGCGTTCAGCATCGTCCTCTGCGACTACTTGCTTCCCAGCCCTCTGCTGGTCAGGGGGCGGTCCTGCATGCTTTGTCTTGGAAGTTTCTCCGCTTTTCGCAGTTCTCCTCGTCATGGTGTTTAGGAATAGGAATAGGAAAGATTATAGAAATCGTTTCCCACAGACGGCGCCAATTGTAAGTGCAGAAATAATAATACTCACAAGATCAGGATGCCTCTTAGGACTTATTCAATGCATGGAGGAGATAGCTGCGACGACCTGAGCCTGAAAGAGGAGAAAGACAAAGGTCAGAGGACCCTGGCTCTGGGCAGCGCAGGGCTCTCCGATGCTTAAGTCAGCAATGGATCGGAGAAGCAGAAGAAGAGGAAGAAGAAAGACTGGGTGTTTATGTGAGAATGCTTACCCCTTGCTCCCTTTGGCTCGTGCCTTATATATGGGACAGTCTTGGGTGAATGCCAGTGGGCTTGGTGATGTGACCTGGGTCACATCAGCCCACAAAGCCATTAATGAAGGTCCATCATAGCCCATACTGCATTTAATGTGGGTCCGATCAGCCCACAATGCATTTAATGTCAGTCACATTGGGCCTGATCCTGCCCTGATCTGGTGGTGGCTGAAGTCCCATCAGATCCCTTCCTTGGGCTTTGCCACGATAGGGCCGCGGCTATCAGCTGCAAGCACAATTCTGCATTGCCGAGCTTGCATTGCCGAGACTGAACGATATGCGCGGCCGAACTGAATTCTGTTTGGCCGAGACCAGCACGTAGTGCCGAGACCGAAGTAGATCGGATCGTAGCCGAGATCAA
This sequence comes from Cinnamomum chago, assembly GCA_038049695.1. NCBI lineage: Eukaryota > Viridiplantae > Streptophyta > Magnoliopsida > Laurales > Lauraceae > Cinnamomum > Cinnamomum chago. The sequence goes on along the minus strand of CP142453.1, from coordinate 24,402,454 downwards.
GGGACGTGGTCCCCTAAACAGTAGCTAACCGAGCACACCCTAGCCGAGACCAAGAGAAACTAGTTCACGGAATGGGCCCCCACACAGGCCCCAAACTACAAGGCTTGAATTTATTGTACCTCTTGCCACTTAAAAGCATATACAACTCATCAATCTCAATGTTCCAATGGATGGTGGTGGGACCCACATTCATTCTTTCTTTTAAAAAAATTGGATGGGTGGGCCATGCCATGTAACATATGGTGGGTGTTACTGTTATGGGTCATTTTCGCTGGCACGAATCCAACGTGTGATTTGAGGTTGAGGAATGATGCTTTGACAGGGCCTTCCACCAAATAAAATCGATGCCACTGTCGGCTTCCACTTCATGTTGTTCGATGTTGGTTTCATACTTTCCCTTCGTATCTTCGTATCAGTAGTTTAGAGCAAATCCAAGGTCAAAAGTCATCCAATGGCCCTAAACACACGGCGTGTTTGGCAATTAAATAATTAAAGTAAAGTGAATCTACACAAGAAATGACAAGATGTCATATAAAAATTATACAAAAAAAAAAAACCTCTATTCTTTCTATGTAAAAAGTCAAAAAAATTCCATACCTAACAACTAAAATCAAAACACTATCATAACACTTTATATTTTATTATCTTTAGATTTAATGCTTCATCTCGACATACTTCAATTCATCGTATATCCAAACAAGCCCGTTAAGAGTCATGATATATATCTTTGTCGATATTGTAATATCATTTCAATACGAGACGCAATTGTAGCGGGTGCCTTGATTAAGAAAACACATAGATACTAAATCAGATATGTGTATGAAATTTAAGGCCCATCAAACATTGGTACTAGCTCAATAAATAAAAATAAAATAATAAACACTAGAGTGGAATATAAATGAGGAACTCAAAATCACTAACCCCTAATGAAATCATTTTATAACAATTCTATTTTGTTTTTTCTGCCTTTCTAAGACATATAAAGAGTGATTGTAAGCCGTTAAGCGGTCTTTGTCGTTGGTTTGTCCTAATTCACATATGCAAATAATTCACATGCATAACAAGTCCAAGTATGTATATATAATTTTCTATGAAAATGTCCTCATGTTAGCCCTTTGCTTTCACACCAAAGGAGGTGTAAAACCGTTTCATACTACGAATTTGCAAGAGGTGTTGGTACAGTTTGGTAGAAAAAGCCTCCATACGTTTTTCTCCCATGGGGCCCATCAAAAAACTTTATTTTCTTCGTGGGCCCCTAATTCGCAACCCTATCCATTCATCTTTTTTATATTGCTTGAAAAAGGTAAAGACATCAAATTTCTTGTCTTGATTTTTCATGGATTTCGAAAAACTTGTAGAAAAACTCAAAACTGTTATATCTAATTTTCTAAAGTTTTGTGGGTTACCAATTTATGATCAAAACCATTCATCTTCTTCATATGGGTAAAATGGCTAAGAAGAAAATTTTATTATCTTAATTCTTTATAAATTCTGAGAAATTTATAACAAAAACATCTAGAAAAATCCATATACAATTAAAACAGTTAGAAGTACTCATTTACTCACGTGAAAATGTTGATTAGACCCGAACTTAATAGATATTCAAACAGGAACTTTTCAACAAAGTAGTCAATGGCTAAGAAGGAAAATTGATTCCCAAAAGGCAATTTAATATTGCCAAATCTAAAGCTGTAAACAATCAGTAATGTCTAATCTGAGAATTTTGGACTGGGTCTTTCATACCATGTCGGTCTCTGCCTTCTAACATGACCGGGTCGGATTACTTTAAAACGGTAAAACGTGCAATAAAATGTGTATACAGAGAACTAGAGAAGGAAGGGGAGAAGTAAAGTCAGGGAATGCGCGTGAAGGAAGAAAAAGTCAGGGCCGTAGTTTGACTTGGGGGCCATCGACATATAGAATAGAGATTTACGAAAATATCCTTCTCAAACAGATATCTTTTGTCTGTTGCCCCTTCCTTTGTTTGTTTGTCCAGTGTGGAGGGAGATGGTACAAAAAAAAAAAAAAAAAGTGGTCCTCAGACTCAGAGTTGAGACTAACCAAAATAGGACCATTGAAACTTCAAAACCTCTTTCTTTCCTTTGCCACAGCAAATGCAAGGGCAAAGTTTGTAAAGGAAAAAACCTTCCTTTTCCAAGTATAACCTTTCCAGTATGGGGGAAATTGAAATGAAATGAAATGCAACTTTTTTGAGTCCAAAATAAAGTGGAAAGGAAAGAATCATATTTGGGGATCAAATGCTTTCTTCACTTGTCTTTTCTTTCTAATAACAGCACTGTTGGGGCTCTTGTTTCACTCAATTGAGTTGGTTTTAGTAGGGTTGGGTTGACCACTGAGGTTAGGATGCACATGCTCAATTTAAATCCAACTCAGTGATTTGTTTAGGTGAAGATTAGGGGGTGACAAAACCCGAACTTAACCTTATTGGTATTTGCACTACCCTATATCTGCCTTGACATGTGGCGGGTTTTATGGTTGTCATACCAAACCCAAGCCATAACAATCATGGGTTCGACCCGAACCTTAAAATACATAAGAACTGAATGCATAAGATTCATGCCATAAAGAGATAAAAAAGAAGACCACATGTCAGTTTTAAAAATGAATATCAAATAACTTTTCCTGTTATAAAAATAAAATAAAATAGAAAATAGAAAAAGAATAACCAGCCATCACTTTAGTTATTCATTTCCAATCTTCTTTGGATTATATTTTCATAGAAGGAGAGATCATTTGATGCTCAACTTTTAAAATTAACCTTTAACCATCATTTTAAACCACTTGTGGCTCGAATTTTATGTATTGAATTCATGTGTATTGTAATACAAACAAATAAGCCCCAAGTGATCTCCAAATGAAACTTCAAACGCTCAAATACAATTCAATATGTAGAAATATGAAATTTCGAGAATTTCAAAGGCTAGGAACAACTTATATTCAGGATTTCAGTAATCAAATGTAAAACTCCAAATGCTCGAAGGACATGAATTGACATCAATCTCATATCTTTAACAGCTACAATTTTTATTAGAAATACCTCCAAACAAATTATAGGCCTTTAAGGCATATGCCATGTGCAAGCTTTATATCTTATGTATCTGATTTTCTCATTGATAATATCAGACAGGATGTGGACTCTTGACATGGTCTACAAGAGGCCGATGTTTCCTATACCACTCCTATTCAAGAGATATGATGGATAGAATACAATACAAACCCAAAGAACAAATTATTCAAACCTAAAGAACAAATTATTCAATATCAAATCCAACATCTCACAAGAACCAATACCTAATAAAAAAACATATGCATTGACAAAATAGATGAAATGCAAATATGATTAGAAACGATAGTTTTGTATACTTTCTTCTTTATTGAGATCAGAGGTAAGGGAATCGAGCATCATGGCTTCAACGGTTAGATCTACAGAGTGTTCGACTCAGTTATATTCTCATTTTCTTTTTCAACCTTTCAAGTCTTCCATGTGATTGTGATTTGGGAGTTTCATCTATTGGAAACAGTAGGTAAGAAAGATTTTTGGGGATTTTGGCACGTATTAATGGAGTGTGCTTAAATGCAACAATGAGTTAGGGAAAGAAACTGTGTGATATTTTGATTTTAGTGGAAATCGTACGTGAAGTTTTAATGAAAAAAACTTAGAACATTTTGATAGACTTTTGGGAAGAGATGGGAACCGTGTGGCCGTCAAGTGGATGATTATTATGGGAGAGGTTTTACTGTTTTAGGAAGAGATTATGAATGAAAAGTAAATTGAAAGGGCTGATACAAACTCCACACGGAATTGTTGTGGATTTAAATAGGATTTAATTGGCCATTAATATAGAGAGAAATGCATAAGTTACAAAATACATTGGAAAGTCAAAATCAATTTGGCCGGTCAAAATTAATTAAGGCTGATTTCTCAATTGAAATCAGTCTCTTTCATATATATAAATAGGCTCATACCCATCCCAAATCCATCAAACCACTATTAAATTCACCTGAATTGTTGGTTTAAACCAACCTATCCCTGTCCTACTCTATCACTTGAAGAGATGAATTATGACTCTTCCAAAAAGAAGTTGGCTTCTATTCAAAGATTATTTTCATTTTTCACTTATTCTTTTAGATTTTTCACTAATTTTTCTCAATGTAAAAAAACATGAAAAAATGCCAAACTTAAGAATTTTCTTTCCTTGAAAACAAAAGGTAGGAGATGGAGTACTGGCGAAAACCCTGGAAATTTCTTTTTTCTTTAGAAAATTTAATGAATTTTTATATATGGTGCCTCCATAATTTTTAAAAGCCCCTTTTTCCTTGGAGGTCTTATGAATTTTTACATATGACCCTCCAAAACTTCTGAACCCCCTTTTTTACCTTTAGAAAACTTTATGAATGTCTACATATAGTCCTCCACAATATCTGAAAACCCCTTTTTCTTTAGGAATCTTTTAACTTTCTTTAAATATGAACCTCCAAAATCTTGGAAAAAAGATATTTGATATTTTTATAACTACATGCATTTTTCATATGGAATTAGGATCATCTATAAGATTTCCTCCACGGCGAGCGTGAGTGGACCAATCATGGTCTGTCACATCATCGTGGGCATCCCCCCCTGTACGGATGCATGGTAGACTGTCTGCGGTGACATGACGGACATTGATAATTGGTTCACTCACGATCACTTTTGGAGAAATCCTGAGAGGATCCAAACTCTTTCATACGTAGGCCCCATGGCTTTCTTTTCTACATAGTGGCCCCCCAAAGAAGAATTCTTGGGTCCACCCTCAAGTGGAGAGGGATGTATAGTTTTATTAGGTTCCAAATATCATACTTTGAACAATTAAGTAATTAATTAGATCATAATGCCTGCCTGTATAAATAAGCCAAACACTTGAGTTGTCTTTGAGCATTTTAAGCCATCTCAAGCTCCAGCCAAGCCGAGCTTTGGCTCAGTAAAAATTGTTCGAACATTGAATCAAGTCATCTCAAGCTTGACCTGGCAGTACTGATTCGAGTCTTGAGCTGGTCAATCTACGTCCGTAAGAACATAAACTTCGCACGAATATAATGATGAGAAAGTGATATGGATTAGATTTTTTTTTTCTTCGTAAATACCCGCACCCGCACCCACAGGGCCGCACCCTACCTAGGGGTGACAATGGGTTGGGTTGGGATCAAATTTAGGCTGACTTGAATCTAACCCGATTGGCGCACACGCTGCTCCATGCTCGAGCCGGCGTGTAATGGATTTGTGGTGTTTGATACAAAGCCCTTGCCATAACAGTTATAGGTCAAGTCAGGTTGGTTAATTGTTTATTTTCTATTTTAAAATATGAATAATTTTATTTGAAGAAGACAAGATTTGCACGTACAACATGTGGGTTGAGCATCTTTGCCCATAATCACCTATGCTAATGAAGTCGTATGTTCAAAGTAATATTTTACAATATATAAAGTACTAACAATTAGAGCAAGGTGGGTCAGGCACATCCAAAACTTAAATCCATCTCAACTCAAATTGACCCAACCTTGATTAAAACACTACTAAACCCACATTTAATAGGAGCAAGTTGGTGCGAGTCCTCGTTTAAATCCAACGCTTGCCGTACCTAACCTTTTTCAAGTTCCTCACCACCAACGTTATAATTAGATATGAACCAGGGGTGGATCCAGAAATTCTTCATTAGTGGGACCACTATGTAGGAAAACCATTTTGGGAAGGCCACATATAAAAAATGAACGTAGTTTTTAAAATCTATAGAGGCTTTTCTGAAAAATTTTGCCCGGGGGGGGGGGGGGGGGGGTGGGCATGCGAAAAAATTAGGGGACTTTGGTCGGAGGTCCCTCAACTCCTCACTTTATTGCAAACAGTCCACACAAAAAAAAACGTCCAGCCAAAGGTCCCTCATTCACAATTTGGTACGTAAAAGGTCTAATTTGCCCTTACATTCATTCTGTCTTTATTAAGATAAGGCCAACGAAAGCGTTACACTCATATCGCAAAAAGACTTTCGAATATTCTGAAACAGGAAAGAAACGACGAAGAAGGCGACATTCTCGTCTCTGTGACTACATGCAACGAGTAACAGCAGGTTAGATAGAAATTTCAAAAACTTTCCTTAGATTAACTGTTTCATTGCAAGTTAGAGTTTGCATCAAAGATATCTTCGATTTCGACAAGAGGAGATACAAGAAAGACGACATAGAAACCCTAGTTTCAGAAGACGGTTCCACAACTGCATAACTGTTTCCGAAAGCATACAAAGACAGTTCAAAATACTCATTTCCATTGTAAGTTCAAAGTTTCTCACTCTTTTTGGTTTGGAAACCCTATCTTACTGTTAATCACCGATTTGAATGATTTTCTACCATTCTCTCTGCTTCCTCTTCTAATAACGAAAACCCAATCAGGAAATGGCCAGAACGAAGTCCTCAATAGTTTCAGAAAGCCAAGGGCAAAAGGAACAGAGAGTTGAAGGTATCCAGAGTCAGATTTTTTTCTTTTTTTGGCTTATAATGTCTGTCATTTTTGTATAAATTAGAAATGTTGAACCAAATGTATAACATTCATATCTGAATCTAAGATAAATTTATCTGTGCCTTGTGCAATTTATTTGTGATCTGTATTCACTTATCTTACTCTTTGATGATATGTATCTGTGTATTTTTGCAATTTATCTGTGTTTTGTGCGATGTTGAATCAATGTCTCTTGATTTTAAATGAGATTAAAAGCAAGAGAGTGTGATGCTGGACTGAAAATTCAACAAGACTTTTGTGTATTTCATGAATTTATTTGAGTTTATATCAAATTTATCTGAGTTTATATCAAATTTATCTGAGTTTAAGATAAATTTATCTGTGTATTTTTACAATTTATCTGTGTTCTGTGTGATGTTGAATCAATTTCTCTTGGCTTTATCTGAGATTAAAACCAAGAGAGTGTGATGCTGGACTAAAAATTGAACAAGCCTTTTATGTGTTTTATGAATTTATCTGAGTTTATATCAAATTTATCTGTGTTTAAATCAACTTCATATGATTTATCTGTGACAATTTATCTGACTTTCTAACAATTTATCTCAACTTATATCAATTTTATCTGACTTCTGTGGCAATTTATCTGACTTTGTAACAATTTATCTGAACTTGTGTCAAATTTATCTGACTTATGTGTCATTTTATCTGACTTTCTAACAATTTATCTAAACTTGTGTCAAATTTATCTGACTTCTGTGTCATTTTATCTGACTTTCTAACAATTTATCTGAACTTATATCAATTTTATCTGACTTGTGTGACAATTTATCTGACTTGTGTGACAATTTATCTGAACTTATATCAAATTTATCTGAGTTTATATCAACTTCATATGAGTTTAAGATAAATTTATATGTGTATTGTGCAATTGTATCTGTGTTCTGTGTGATGTTGAATCAATTTCTCTTGGCTTTATCTTAGATTAAAACCAAGAGAGTGTGATGCTGGACTGAAAATTGAACAAGTCTTTTGTGTGTTTCATGAATTTATCTGAGTTTATATCAAATTTATCTGAGTTTAAATCAACTTCATATGATTTATCTGTGACAATTTATCTGACTTTCTAACAATTTATCTGAACTTATTTTAATTTTATTTGACTTCTATGTCAAATTTATCTGACTTCTGTGTCATTTTATCTGACTTTCTAACAATTTATCTGAACTTGTGTCAAATTTATCTGACTTCTATGTCATTTTATCTGACTTTCTAACAATTTATCTGAACTTGTGTCAAATTTATCTGACTTCTGTGTCATTTTATCTGACTTTCTAACAATTTATCTGAACTTATATCAATTTTATCTGACTTCTGTGACAATTTATCTGAACTTATATCAAATTTATTTGAGATTATGTCAAATTTATCTGAGTTTAAGATAAATTTATCTGTGTATTGTGCAATTTATCTGTGTTCTGTATTCAGTTGTTTTAATCTTTTTGTGATATGAATCTGAGTTATTTTACTATATGCAGGAGTAAAACACAACAAAAGAAAGAGGGTGGAAGATAAACCATCAAACAAGAAAGAAGTCAGTGAAGACATAGATGCTGAGAAGCCTAGCGCTCATTACCAGTTCAGATCAAATCTGGTCTCAACTGTTTCACTCGTCCAAAGCATCAAACAAATGATCACTGAAGTCCACAGAGTTGAATTAAGAAAGACTCCATTCTGGAGCCTTTTGGAATGCATGCTGGACAACAAATTATCTGAACAGATGTGCAGAAAGAATGACAAGGACATTATCTTGATCCTTGATACATACAACACACAACGAAGGCAATTCAGATTAGGAAGGTCCTATGTGCCACTCACTGCAAATGATATATCGCTGATATTTGGCGTAACCAAGTTCCTAAACAACAAGCATTGCAGCTGGTCACTTGAAAACTACCAAGCCAAGCAACTAGCTGCTGATGATGACTTCGAGAACTGACGAAAAAACTACAGCAATGAGACAAACAATTTGTTTCCAATCAAGTTGATGTATTTTATGTAAATCTCTTTATATGAAAAGTGAATGTTCAACAGACTTGTGAATGTATTTTTTTGGTTCACATGAAGGTTGGACAAACATTTCTGTCAATGTAATTCTCACATTTGTGAATGAATGTAAATAGAATTATTCCTGTCAATGTCTCCGTACGTCAGCACTATGCAATCTTTTGTTCTAATCTCTGATGGAATTTTATCTGACTTCTGATAGAAATTATCAGAGTTCTGACTGAGGATGAAATTATCGGAGTCGAGGTGAAATTATCTGACTTATGAATGAATTTATCTGACTTCTGAATCAAGTTATATGAGTGATTGGTAAAATTATCTGAGTTCTGACTCAAATTATCTGAGTCCTGGCTGAAATTATCTGACAAATGGATGAAATTATCTGACTTATATATGAAATTATCTGAGTCCTGTATGAAATTATCTGAGTTCTGACTCAAATTATCTGAGTCCTGGTGAAATTTATCTGACTCATGAATGAATTTATCTGACTTCTGAATCAAGTTATCTGATTCATGAGTGAAATTATCTGAGTTCTGACTCAAATTATCAGAGTCCTGGGTGAATTTATCTGACTCATGGATGAAATTATCTGAGTCCTGGTGAATTTATCATTTTTCACATATACAAATTCAAACCCAACCTCAATTGAATATCTGCACAATACACTTCTAAGCTCCCCAACACCACCCTCAAACCTCTGCCCCACATCTCTAATACCACTTGCCCAGCCGGAAGACAGCAACATCTTCTACTTGTGGGTACAAAACTGTGGAAGAAGATTTGTCTCTATATCTGTATCCTCGTACCCCACTAATGGTAGGGTATCTTCAGCTAAATGATCACCAATTTCCTCTTGATCATCGTCCTCCGATTCCTGTGATTCTGATACAAATACATCAACTGTCCCCAATCCCATTGAAGAAGCCAGCATGGACAAGTTCATTAGATCCGAATCGCTGTCCAGCAAGCACTTTGGGTGGCCAGGCAACGCATAAGTAAAACAAACCATGTTCATTGTAAGATTTCTCCACTTGTTACAAACTTGACGCATCAAACCATCATAGCTCATACCCCGACTCAAATGAATAACAGTCGTAAGCATGCCATACTTACAGAGAAGCAATAACGGCTGTGACATCTGTAAAACAACAAGATTCAATGAATATAAATGGCCACTATCATTGCAAAAACTATAAATGACTCAGATAAATGTTGACTCTAAACTTAGATAAATTGTACATAACACAGATAAATTGTACATGACTCAGATAAACTGTACATAACTCAGATAAATTTTGGCTCTAAACTCAGATAAATTGTACATGACACAGGTAAATTGTACCTAACTCAGATAAACTATACATAACTCAGATAAATTTTGGCTCTCAACTCAGATAAATTGTACATGACTCAGATAAATTGTACACAACTCAGATAAACTCAGATAAATTGTACATGACTCATATAAATTGTACACAACTCAGATAAATTTTGGCTCTCAACTCAGATAAATTGTACACAACTCAGATAAATTGTACATAACTCAGATAAATTCAATACAGAAATCAGATATTGTGTATATAACTCAGATAAAATTACACAAACTACGATTTGTTTGATTAACAGTCAGATAAATTTCATGCTAAAAGTCAAATATCTTAGATTACATTACTTCTTCCACAATGCAGCTCTGAAATAAGACTGGTAAATAAGTCATGCTCTAGCTAATCTAAATGCATGACCATCAAATCATTTCTACATCAACTGAGCTGATACAAATTGAATACTTCATCACCAACAAAACTAAAGAAACCTAACTATCAACACTCGAAAAGAAAAATGAAAAACTTCAAGTCCATATAAAAGATAGAACTGTTACACAAAAGTTAGATCTGAAATCAACTTCACGTCCATATAAAAGATAGAACTGCTACACAAAAGTTAGATTTGAAATCTGCTATACAGTAAATCAAACTACACAGCTAAAAACCAATAAGAATAGAACTGAGCATGCGCATCAGAAATATGTATATATCTACATATTCATATAACAAAAACTGCACAATCTCTGATGTAAACAGAAAAAATCGCTTACCTCAAAAAAGATGAATCCCTTCCCAACGTTTGAATCTGGTTTCTGCTTCCAAGCCAATGAACTGTTTCCTAGCCAATCAATATACGAGACTATAATCCAATTACAATAGAACTCCTACCAAAATATTGATCTGCAATCTGCTCCGCAAACAATGAATCTCTCTCTCGTTAGGTTTCTACATTCAGATTCAATATCATAAGCGATTGCAGGTTTAGATTCAAAAAACGAGATCTGCGCTGGATGACAGGGGCATATCAGTAATAACTTCCCCACTTATGCACTTAAATCGTAGCTAAATAATAGTGACACGTTGGGGACCACTCCACTGCATGCTGCGACGGTTACAGGGGTAAATTAGTCTTCAAAATTGAAACCGTGTGGATAGAGGGACCTTAGGCTGCAAACATTCTAACTGCTTGGACCAGAGCCTTTAAACAGAATCCGCCTGGACTGGAGGCTGGAAACATTCCATTCGAGGGACCTTTCGCTAATTAATCCAAAAAATTATAAATTTTTTGAAAAGGTAAAGGGTTTTTTTTTAAATTTCTTTTTTGTGGTGAGGACAGCCCCCCTCTGGTTCCATCCATGATATGAACCCTTGATTGTTTATATGGAGGGGAGGTACCTCGGTACTGAACTACCTAGACGCAAGAGGGTTGGCCCCTTAGGTCAATTAAAGTGGTTAGAATGCCAATTTAGATACGACATAAGGATATGATCATTCCCACAATTTCCTATTCATTTCTTTTGTTTTATATCTATATATATATATATATATATATAACAAAAAGTTCATAAAAGCCAATTTGTTTGCATAGAATGAAACACATATAGGTAATTAATACATGGATATTCATGGTACAACAATCTCCACCAAAGACTATTATAGAGTTGAGTGGTGAGGAATATAAGGACGTGATGTAGATAAAATCTTAACTTTCTTTAAATTTGAATTATTAGTGTGATGTATGGACATTTATTTTACATGGAGGGGATGTAAGGAGGTAACCCAAGCATAGCCTAACTAAAATTTAACTCATCATGCAATTGAGACTGCGCTAACTTGCCTTGAACTAGCCCAAGTCTCAATTCTCAATTCTCATGACCTAAGTCAAAACTCAAGCTTCGGTCCAGTCAAAGTCAAAGTCAAGCAATCATAGACTATGTTGAATCTGATTAGTCAGTCAATAGAGATGAACCGGTGACTTAGCTTGGGCTTTGCCTCATGACTTGAGCCAAATTCAAGCTCCAGTCAATTCAATTCAAGTCAAGTCAAGCTAAACCGGCTTGTGAGCCAACTTTGACCTGTTAAAAGCCCTAGGTTCTCATTCCTGTCTTTGGAAATCCTTTCACACCCTCTAAAGATGGCATAGTTGATAGATAATGCATTTTATCATTTTGTAAGTTAATGATACTTCCAAAGTATGACATCTCAAAAGGAGCAACTACCAAGATCATGTGGGCAAATAGCATATTATAAAGGAGAATCCATGCCAATTGCCACATAATGGGGGGACCTAAGCCAGAGGGTGGGGAGAACATGTTCAAGTTGACTTAGTTTACTATGTGATGGTGAGTGAACTTATCTGCATATTGTGATTTCACTAATATAATGGGCTGCTACCAAATCCAGGTTACATTTTTATGTTTCCTTTTCCCCTTGGGCATCAATTAATTAGGTAAGTGGGAAAGGTGGATAGTCCTACATTGCAACAGCAGCTGAGGTGGTCCCTTTCCTGCTTTTTTAAGATGGTGGGGCCCATTTTGAGTCCATGTTTACCAGGGTCCGTCCCATCCCCACGTATGGGTCAAACTTTTCGGCTTCTTTTCATAATATACACACTGGAAGACAAAATCAAGTTGGCCTCCTGTGCAACATGAGATTCTTAAGATCATAAGATCATGTTCGGTAATGAGTGAGTAATATGAGGCATTCATAGATTTAAAATTCTTTCATTGCTTCTCAAACAGGGATCCTTCATTGATGATTAAGTATTGTTGATGATCTTACATTGATGTCAGTGCTTATATCTAAAAGAAATTAGTATCCACATGTAGCTTCATACAAATGAGGATTTCAAAATCCTATGGGTTTGGACTTAAAAATTCTAAAAAACAAGAAAAACTATTGGCCCAAAATCCTCGGGAATTTACAATTGTAAAATGTAGGCTTACAACGACTTTGTTAAAAAACCGATGAAAAATCTTTGAGCATTTAATTACCAAATGTGACCTAATTTTTTTTTTCTTAAACTATAAATTTAAAGCTATAGAAGGGGGCTATTACGATGAGGCATCAATAAAATTTTAGCGAGATATTCTAGCTGTCCATTTAAGGCTGTAGAATGGGTTCAATGGACAAAGAAGGGATTTTTGTTTTAATTATATATAAAGATATTGTAGGTTTATATGACTAGAAGTATCTAATGAGATTTGATTTTGTAAATATTTTGTTGAATGAAAGCTCACCTTTTTTGATACACCATGGATATTTCCCCTGAAGTTACAGCCTAAATTAAGAAGTCCAACTCACCATAGTAATTAATCCCTATCCAATTGACACCCATAAACAGAAAACACAGACAAGCAAAACAGTGCAATGCATATTTATCCTATTCTCTTCAAATGTAACCCAAAGATATCCAAACCATTCATACAACGAGATATTTGTGACCATCCAAATCATAAACTGATTGGGCCCATCAAAGATGCCATTCATATCATCATCAACAAAAAGGATGAGTGGGACCCAAAACAATGCGGTCAATGTCGATCCAAATTCCTATCACTAATCGACACGTGTCCGGCCGACATCAACTAGATCCAAGCCGTCCATTCATCAGGCCCAGCCACATATTTCAATTGGCGATCTATTATGGTCCAATCCAAACCATAATCCATGGGCCTCATCATGATAGCTGCATCACCTGATCAACAGAAGTGGGGAGGACATTCCAAAACATCTATTCAAACTGTAATTCCCTCTCATGTAATACTAAGAAAAACACAGGGGCAATATTGTCATCAAAATCCCATATTCTCTCTCTTCCTGTAATTATATACAGAGAAGGAGGGTATTCCCGTAATTGCATACTATCATTGTTATACAGCCGCGTTAGACGCCAGAAAATCGTCCCGTTGCAGAGAGAGAGAGAGAGAGAGAGAGAGAAGCAGAAGAAGGAGATAAAATGGAGTCTTGAGAGCGAAAGTTCCAGGAAGAAGCTGAAGAAAAAGGAGAGAGAGAGAGAGAGAGAGAGAGGATCGAAGAAGGAAGAAGTGAATCTCTTCGAACCTGTCTTTTGAATCGTTCTATTCTGTGGTAAGCTTCCGATCCTTCTCTCTCCCTTCCTAACGATGTTGAAAGAACACAACATCTCCAGCGATTTCCCAGAAAATCCGAAAATCAACCCCACTTCCGAGCAAGATCACCAACAGCGAGATGAAAAAATCGGGTTTTCAGAAATGGGTCGCGATCTGTTTCGAGAATCTGACTCGGGTGACGTTGGTTTTCCCTTGAAAGCGTCGAAACCTGGGGCTGGGATGGGAAAAGCAGGGAACTTGAGCTCTCAGGAGCTGACTTTGAGCTATCTTTGTGATAATCCTAAGATGGGTGTTGGAGAGAATGGGATTTCAGGCAAGAATCTGTTCGTTTCATTGGAAAAAGGGAGATACAAGGGAAAAGAAGTCGTTTTAGAACATCCTGTTGACGATGATCGATGGATTGAGAGAGATTTCTTTCATCTGAACGAAAACAGAGGGTCTAAGCGTATGGTAGCAGCTGCTACTGAAGAAGTTGCAGAGGAAAAGACCGAGAAGAGAGCAAAATTAGAGACCCTTAATCTCTCTCTTGGGCTTCCTGATGTATCCCTCTCTCTCGCCTCTTCAAATCCGGCGGTGAAGAGCGAGAATGCCGATCTGGGTGCTGCTCCTGCTAATGCTCCTGCTAAGACTCCAACTCGGAGCATTCAATCCATGGCTCCTTCGCAATCTGATGATTTCACTGGGGCGTCTCTCTCTTACTCGCATTCACACGCATTCTCCCACAATCCGAGCTGTTCTCTGACTAGAAATTCAACTGAGAATTACGAGTATTCGGTTGGGAGTCGAAGGAGAGAGAGTGATCAGATGTGGTATGGTGGAGAAGGAACAAACGGTTCCGTCCACAGCCGGTTCAAACCGCTCGGTGACGGTGTTACTCTATCAAACAATGGGGGGCACCCCATGATGAATGGCCGCGCGGTTAATAAGGATGGATTTAACAATCTTTACAGGACCAACAGTTCAGAGAATCTCTCATTCTTTCCATCTGAATTGCCTGCAAGGCAAAGGAAAGATAGCCAGTCAGTTGATTCAAGAGGAAGAACTTCTGAGCAGAGGAAGGTAGCAGAGAATGGTTTGGGAAACTCCGATGGTGGTAAAGGATTTGGGGTAATAAGGCCAGAGGAGATATTAAGAGAGATTGTTTCAGGCTCAATCTCTATTACTGCTCAAGTAATTCGGGAGCTTCCCCATGAAGGTATAGAAGCTGTAAAGGAGCATTTAAAAAATCTCATTGGTGCGCAGGAGAAGAGGGAGGAGTTTGTGGGCCTCCAGAGGCGGCTTGAGCGGAGATCTGATCTTACATTTGAGGCACTGTCTAATGCTCACAAGTTTCAATTGGATGTTTTGGTTACAGTGAAGACTGGGCTTGCAACTTACATTTCGGGGAAATACCATCTTCCAACGCCGGAGTTGGTTGAGGTATTGTTGCTTGTGAGGTGTCGGAATGTGAATTGCAAGAGCTTACTGCCCGTCGATGACTGTGACTGCAAGATATGCTCGACAAAGAAGGGCTTTTGTAGTGCTTGCATGTGCCCAATCTGTATGAATTTTGATTGTGCCTCAAATACATGCAGTTGGGTTGGGTGTGATGTTTGTTCGCACTGGTGCCATGCTGTTTGTGGCATGAAAAAGAATCTCATTAGGCTGAGCTCCAGCTCAAAAGAAGCTGGTGCGACAGCAGAGATGCATTTCCATTGTATCGGATGCGGGCATGCCTCTGAAATGTTTGGATTTGTGAGAGATGTATTTGAAAGTTGTGCAAAGGATTGGGGTCTGGAGACCTTGATAAAGGAGCTTGAATGTGTTCGAAAGATCTTCGAGGGAAGCGTAGACCTCAAAGGCAAAGATCTTTATAACAGAGCAGAAGACTTGATTACCAAGCTTAACAAGAGGCTTATTTCTCCTTCAGATGCCTGCAACGGGCTACTGCAGTTTTTCGAGCGTAAATTCTTGAACTATTATATCATTAGCGTTTATGCTTCCATTAGTAGTTATTTATGTTTATGCTTATTGTTTCAAATTTGCTTGCACATTAAGAGTCCTTGCTCTGTTATGCTGCCTTTTGCTGTTTCTTAATGGATGATAGTTTTTTATCAAAGTTGTTAAGGCGGTAGGTGCAGTCAAGGCATATAAGCTCGAGCCCGAGGCTCTAAGCGCAAGGCAAGGCTTGTGCCTAACCCAGTTAGGTGCTTGTCTGACGAAAAAAAGATAATAAAAAAGATGATTATAGCCTGGACAATTCATATAAACTAATAACTACATAAAAGTATGGCTGAAGTAACAGTTTGGACAACTTAAAAAAGTGCGCGCACACAACACTTCTTTTTTTTTAATCAGCAACAAAGGATTATATTAAGAAGACTGAAAGATACACCCAGGAAATCCAAAAAGCAAAGAAACATCTCAAAACTGATGTAACGATATGAGAGAGATATACCGAACACAAATCCTAATTACAAGACATTAGCATTTAAGTTGCACACACGGTCAACCCCTTGTTTAGCAAGACAGTCTGCCATCCTGTTCGCTGACCTACTAGTATGCTGAAATGAAACTCGAACAAGTGACATTAAGTGATGAATCTCGCTGAATGAGAACCATATCCTCCAAGGACCACTTGAAGAATTCACCAAGAAATGGCATTAGCCGAATCCCTCTCTATTATAAGACTATTCTAGAAAGAAGAACCATAAATACATAGCGCTTCCAAAGTGGGCAAAACCTCCGCCTCGTTTGAGTGTTGTATCCCAACATGTTTGGAGAACATGTATCAGCACTAACACGCACACACACAACAACCATGCATCAGCACTAAATGGAAAGTCATCGAAGGGGAGATTTGGCCATTTGATTGGAGTATATATGGACCATGTGAAAGCTAGATCAACTCCTTCACATCCTCTCCCCCAAATCTGGGATAGTTCAATGGATTAGACTTAAAATTTTGTTGGACAATTCAGTGGGTCTCACCAGACGAATGATATGGATCACTAAAATGATTAGCAATACTTTTATGCAATAATCGGCCCAAACAAATTTTGGGCTATTGCAATCCTGCACTTTATAATAGATTAGGGTTTGGGACCATATAGTTCCTCTACTATTGACCACATTATTTCAAAGAGGAGATCAGCTGAGTAGCTGTCAATGATACCCCCCCATGTCACTAAAGCCAGTAAGCATTATTACCAACTGTGGGTTTGAAATTCTTCTTCTAAGAGGGTTGGTTATAGGCCTATAAACAATAATATGGATGTATATATTATTTAATAATAATATTGATCATTATGGTACCGGCTCAATAATATTACCAAGTATCCATGGTTATTCCTATTCAACAAATAAATAGAAACAGGCTTCGTCTGTTTTGGTTATAAACGAAATCAAATGTTGGAAGGCAAGCCTGCTGTGTGAGTAATGTGTTGGTTATGTATCTCTCTTCCAATTGCTGAAAAAAGGGCCTCTCTCCTCCATTGAGGAGCCCCAAATTCGAAATGCATCAGAAACTCCTCAAACCAAAGACAAAAGCGTGAGATTTTGCAGTATAAATAGAAGATAACGTGTCATTAGATGGGATAATGTTTTGATAATGATGATATAAATGGAGCTTGAAAAAAATCTTGTGATTTGTGATTCAAGATTCTAATTTTAGTATGGTTTTATGATCTGAATCAATTTCAAGAACCTAGTCTTATGATTTTATCACCAAAAGGTTGTCTCCATGTGCATTATATGGGGCCATGCATGTAGTATGTTTGAACATCGTATATTCCCTCTTCCGTGAGTGTTAGTTTTGCTGGGTGTTGCTATTTATACCGAATTATGAAGGCCGCTACTTTTATGATGTTTGAAAGTGTATTCCTATGATTGATTGGTCAACCAATATTACTGAGCTTTTCTTAGATTTGATGTCTCATTCCATGGCTTATCATTAGGGGTTCGTATGGATGTGCCTTGCCATCTTCATGCCATTGGTATAAGTAGCTCTGCTGGTTGTTTGACTGTTTATATACCTGACTTCTTTTGCTATTGAGGCCCTGCTTTCCATTCAAACTGTTGCCCTGTTTTCTGCTTTGTCTTTCTTTCGATAGAAATCTTGGCTGGAGAATATCAACATCAATGTTTTTCTTAAAAGTGATTATTGCTATCCATGTTGGTTTATTTAGGCCTTTTTGTTTGTAATTCTTGTCACTTTTTTTAGTTATATTCTACTTTAGAGCGATGAAAGTTATGGTCAGCTTTGGCTTCTGAGAGCAAAACAGTCACTATCACCAGCCTTCACAGGCTTCTAAATGCATTGTCTCCTGTATATCACTGTTTTTAGTTTCATTCTACCTTCCACATTTTATAGTGGAGAAAATTATAGTCAGCGTTGGCTTTTGAGAGCAAAGAGAGCCCTCACAGGGTTTTAAATGTATTATCTCCTGTATATTGGTGGTATCTTTCACCTGTACTGATCTCTGTTACAATGGGATTTTTACTATATTTCTGTTTAAAAAATCTATGCGATATACGTATGAAATTGCTTAAATATTAATATATAGAATTATATTACAATAGTAACATTATAGGGTTTCAAGGTGTATCAGCTATTATTATTATTATTATTATTATTTTAACATATTAGTTTTACTGATTATGATTTCATCGTCATTACCGCTACCCTTATTATAATTGTTAAAGCCTTGTCCCATCTCTCTAGGGTCATCATACTGAATCATTATTTGTAATATACATCATATGTTGTAATTATATATACAAATTAGCACAGTGAACTATTTCCTGATATGTGCAAAATTTTGAGCATCAAGTAGGTATATGTTGCATATGCTACGTTTAGAAGTTATTTTTCTTTGGTTGTATAATAAATGTATAATATCATCCCTTTTTTGTAGATCTATTTCAAGAAAGAGATCTACTTGGATGGGTATTTAGCTAATAGGTATACAAGCATGATTAATTTGTGTGTGGGTTTAATGCTTTGCCTGAATAATGGGAAATATGCTGGAACAAGTAAAGTTTCAAATGGACTGATTCAGTACTCTTCTGGGTAGTGATTGTTGACTTTTAGTTGGTTATGGATCCAAATTTTATGGGGAGTTCAGTCCCATCACTTCAAGCAGGCTCTTACCACTTTCCGCTTATAATATAATGTGTACCACTCTGCAGAGAGTTGTGTTGACCTTATCATTAATTGTGAAATTTGGAGGTGTCACAAAGGTTTTTAGCTGTTGACTCTAGTTTGAGTTTATTTCTCTCTATGGCACAGTTTGGAAGCTACAATCTTACTATCTTAGTCACTAGTTGGTAATTACCACCTCTGCTTTGTCTACAACAGAAAAGCTATGTACATGTGTAGATACTCTGATGGTGATTTTTATGTATTTAGCATTTTATATGTTTCGTCACCTATAGTCATTCTGACTGGATAATGGCCCTGCATTCATAGGAACTGTAACTGTGTGCATGGAAAGTAGCATTCTCATCTTCTTCCTTCTTGATATATAATATTTAAATAGTCCAGTGCTCCTGTGCAGATGCCTCATACCGTTTGAGACAACCCGTGGGGCCCACCTGGGCCTGAATGCCATAGGCATCATTTGGATTGAAATAAAAAAAAAGCCGATCCATTCTAAAACTGTTAAACTTGAGGGCCACGGATCAAGGGTTGGGATAATCGAACTGACTTGGAATTTTAGACATAGGTAGGTCCCATCGTGATCTTTGGATCCCTCACCTCACCCATGCTTGGTGGGGACCTAGGTGGGCCCCACATGGCAGTGCGCACGGTCTCCTATGTGAGACACCTGCACAGGAGGACCATTCTTGAAACTTTGCATGAGAGAGGAAAGGTGGGCCTGGACCTTTCTTGAAGATTTACATTCTATAGAAGAAAACACATTATTGGAGACCCGGTGGAAGGGTGTCCATTTTGGCAAATCCCAAAACATTGGGTTTTGTGGATTCAGGATAAAGTTTTAATGTCTTAAGTATGTGCATATTGTTAAATAAAAATAACATCTAAGCCTTACTTAATAATCAAGATATAACATTTCAATTTTAAAATAAGATTTCAAAAAGAAAAAGATGTTTATATATTTCAACTGTACTACAGTGTTGGACTTAGTAATAGGAAAATCCATGAAGAATTCAACATGGTTTCATATTTAGTACATGTCGGTACTCGATATATTACCTACTTCAATGATCAGTGTTACACAGTTGTCTGTACAGGTAATTAATCTTTTGGTTGTGAGATAAACATCCCAAAATGAAATAAAGTTCAGCTATCCTCTTTGTTTGGTTGATTGTGGAAATGGTTAAATTTTTGTCATAGCTTAGTGTTAGGTGCACTTTCAACCTATGGTACCTGTTTACTTCAGAATAAGCAACATATCAGATACTTTCAATTTTTTTAA
Source organism: Cinnamomum chago (assembly GCA_038049695.1). Classification (NCBI taxonomy): domain Eukaryota; kingdom Viridiplantae; phylum Streptophyta; class Magnoliopsida; order Laurales; family Lauraceae; genus Cinnamomum; species Cinnamomum chago. Next base: position 24,382,047 of record CP142453.1, on the reverse strand, counting down.
ATCCATGTCCATGCCATATCCATGGTGTTCTGGTTTTCCGTCTAAATTTTAATTGACAACTTCTGACATTATGAACTTGCTAAATGAACTCATCGTAACCAATCTATTTAGGAGAAATTTTGTTTTGGTGGTTTGATGGATTTTTTATGATGTTATTGTTTCAAATTTACGTGATAAATTACATAAGATATAGGTTCTCATGTTCTAGCAGCAGTTTTTCTATATTTGGATTCTTCTCTTGAAATGCTTGTGCTAAGTAAGTCCTTCTCAAAAGACGGAACACTTGCACAAATTATTGCAGATGGCTTGTTTTCCTAATTGAAAGTTCAAATATGTTTGTGCCAGTCTGAAAATTAGGCAGGATTCTTTACAGTCCAAACATGTGCAACCGGTTAATAATTATTTGACGTGAATCACCTTAATCAATTGCGTTTTTGGTGTTTGCAGTCCAAATATTTCCATTAATCTTTTTTTTTTTTAATGCAGAATGGTAGTTTCAAGTGAATAGCTTGTAATAATTTTCTAACTCCTACAGCATCAGCCCTTCCCAAGAAAGCCTATTTTCTAGTTTGTACTCTTATGTTTCTTATGGGGCGTTTGAAATCAACTGATTCTGCTTAAACTAATTATTTCTCCATGCTCATTTACAGGCGGCATTTCAAATATCTCTGATTTGGGTAGCTCTTCCAAAGATATGATTCAAGCAATGCAAAGAGCAGATGTTCTTCTTCCCCCACCCACTCCCATCCTTCCTAAACCTTCTCATGATACAAACACTTCTATTACTAAAATGGATACTTTTCATAGGAACCACCACCTAAGCAACATGTCCAAAGCTCTTACTAGTGAACAGACCATTGAACCGGAACTAAATTTTGGCGTGCCGAAGAAGGATGAGTTTGACAGCTTGGAAAGTGCTTTGCGTCTGAAAGAGGCAGAGGCAAGGTTTTTCCAGGGTCGTGCTGATGATGCCCGTAGAGAGGCAGAGAGGTACAGGAAGTTGGTGCGCACGAAGAATGAGCAGCTAGAAGAGGAGTATGCAAGTAAGCTTGCAAAGCTGTGCTTACAAGAGACAGAGGAGAAGCGGCGAAAGAAGCTCGATGAGCTGAAACTCTTGGAGAACTCTAACTGTGATTATTACAAGATGAAACTGAGGATGGACGAGGAGATTGCCGGCTTGCTTAGGAGGATGGAAGCGACAAGAAGGCAATGGGTGTGAACAATCGGTATGTTATGCTGATGATGAATGTGTGTATTTTCGTTGCCATGCTTTAACTGCTGGTATTTTGTAGATTTTGGATGCTTTTCATGTTTAGAGTTAAATTGATTGGTTTAAGAGCTCTTTTAAAAGAATGAAATGTATATGCTTGTTCCCATCATGTCTTTGTTTTGGTGTATAGAACTTTCTTCAGTTGCAACTGGTGACATTTCAATTAATCTGACCTGCCCATTCAAAAGTCCATTCCTTTGAGAAAATCGCGCTGCTTGGATTTTATTGACAAAGTGTACCATTGTTATGATATACTTGGACTATATCCACATATATGGGGTCCACTTTTTAACAATGGCCAAGTATTGGATTTCAACCTACTCTTGTGCACATCCACATAAGAGGTGTTTTTCACCATTTGATTGAATCTTGCCATTGGGTGTGATTGATGCCCCAGTGCATGGTTCAATCCAATGGTGGACATCACCAGCTATGATGCACAGATTCGGCATGGATACGGTAAGGATATGTCATAGATACGGCAGGGACACGGATTTTACACATAAAAAGTGAAGTATCAGATACAATACGACATGATACGTTGTCCATTTTGAAGTATCCGTGCATCATAGATCACCAGTCACAGGGGCAAGTTGAAATCCAATCCTAGATGAATGGGCCCATATGCCCATGCCTCAATTTATCATACCAATGAATCACAGAGGATGGATGATGTCCCCCATGTTGTTAGCCTTATAATCAATAGCCCGGTGTCTTGAGTCAATAATATAAAAAAAAAATGTGGCAATGAGCTACATTTAAGTAAATCAACTTGCAAGGTCTGATGATCTGTGACCATGAGCATAGGTGGTGTGTAGGCATGTTTCTACACAGTTTTCAATCAATATTTATGTATTGCATGAAACCATCATTCATCTATACAGTAGAACTAACTGCAAATGTGGTTAAGAATGAAGAGAGTATAATCACTAAAGTGGAAATTACTTGGGATCATGAAATCTCATTAGTTGTTGGGCATCACATTCACATCAGATTACATTTTATGAGCTTCGATACAGTACTGCAAATGTGACAGCGGCTCCATAGAGGAGGATGAAGAGGCCGGTGAAATTGACGACACGGGATTCCTCACCTCGCCGGAGTCCATTGTATGCTGCTATCTCTACCAAACCGGTCTCCGCTGCGCAGATCATGAGGAGAAAGAGAACCAGACCACTCAAGGCATGCCATGGGGCAAGCTTCTCCCTTATTTCTTTTGTTGCTCTTGGGTACCAGTAGAGAAGGAATCCCATCAACCACTGACCAAATTCAAAGAGAAATAGACTGACAATCACTACAAGTACCATTAGAATTAACCATCAGGTACTTGAACACTGCTGATAAAGATCCAGCATCAAACACAACTAGTGGTGCAACTTGAGCGGCACCAAACCCAGAACCTGCTTGGCCTCACCTGACCAAAAGTGGAATTTGATTTGAGCTTGTTCAGGTTCAGATAGCACTCAGGCCTCAATTTTGATAGGTCTGGGATTCTGATATCCTAGTTGGTCCTGGGTATCCAACTTATCTACAAAAACATGTATTTACACTCTATGGTGCATAATATATATGCTACTGTTTATGTTTTATACCTTTAAAAATTGAATTAGGAGATTTGGGTAACTGACATTATACACAAGTCAGTTCACCTGGATTGGAATATCACTCTGTAGGTACTTCACAATTTTGGTGGGGGTCAAGCTTTTTAATGATTTTCTCAGCTTTTTTTGAGTTCATATTGGTCAAAAGCTCAAGCTTGCCCATTTTCAAACTCTGCAAACTTGGATCGAACTCAAACTACTCAATTATAAAACGGACTCAGGCCTGGACAGAGATGAATCTGGCCCATTGCAGCCACGAGTAGAATGAAGGATTAGTATAACTGTTAAACATACCTGGAAGCCAAACAAGGAGATGGTGCCTATTCCTATCCATGAATGCAAGCTATAAACGTTGGGGATGTTGAAGTCACTGTGGAATTTGAAGACAGCATAAACGCCCAGGATCGCCAGAGCCAGACCTATAAGGTTAAACACTGTGTGGACCAACTTCTGCATCCACCTTTCTGCCCAAACTATCTTGAAGGCCATCAAAGCTGCTTGTGCAAAACCACCCTTCAACACATTAGCAACAAAATACAACTGCAAGTGAAGGAATCAAATGACTTGGTGCAAGATGCCCACTGAGAAAGTTCACTTCCCATGGGAGGTGGGGAGTCAAGGTTGTCAAAGAGCTGAACCAGAGATGGACTCATACAGGCCCAGGTCCAGGGCTTGAACCTGAGCCAGAGCCCGAGCCCGATATGGACACCTGGACTAGGACCTAAACCCACCCAATAAGTGAATTGGATGCATGACTTCGCCTGATAAGGACCCAGAGTTTTTATGTGGATTTTGGAAGCGGACCCAGGTCCAGTGGGGGCGACCGCCCCCAAATAAATGTGTGAGTATAGCTGTTTTAGATGCTCACCAATTACCAAACTCAAGCACTAAATAATTCAAAACTCTTATCACGTGCTTATTCGTTTTTCATATGTTTTTTCTAATCTTTTCAGGATCCTTCGTATACTTGAAATAGTGTAGTTTACATATTAGAGTTGAGACCCTGAATAATGGTTTATAAAGGAACCAAAGTTGTGATTCATACCTTCTCCAGAAAGAAATATATAGCCAACATACATAAGAAACGGATGCACCTACAAGAGTAAGTGTTGAATTAGCATATTTTCATCATATGGTCTACGGATTTTATCCATATTTCTAGGATTAGCAAACTCAACTTAGTGATTAAGTGTTCAACAGATACTAAATATCTTTTCATGCATGTTCATGCATGGAAAAGGTTTTGAGATGTGTGCTGTCTCAAAATCCTCCCATGGATCAAAATACACTGAAAATTGTTGTTCATTTCTCGATCATACGCTGTGTTTGGGCATCGAAAAATAACAAATTGGTGACAGATTATTGATGGTATCCTAATAGCAAATGAGCTTATTAATTCAAGGAAGCAATCACCCAAGGAGAGTGTCATCTTCAAAGTTGATTTGGAAAAAGATCTGTGCTCATGTTAATTGGAAGTACTTGGTTTGGGTTTGGTGAGAAATGGAGGAGGGGGTGGATCAAGGAGTGTTTTTTTCTCCTTCCTTTTTAGTCTTAGTACATGGTTCTCCTTTTCATCCATTAAAAGCTTCGAGAGGCTTCAGATAAGGAGTCTCGTTATCCCCTTTTATGTTTACAATGGTTGTTAAAGCTATGATCAGTTCTTTTGTTGAAATTAAGCCAAATACATTGCGGCGGCAATTGGGAGTTTTGAAGTGGGAAGAGATGAGGAAGCCATTATTTATCTTCGGTTTGCAGATGCTACAATTCTTTTCAGATCTTTTAGTTGGGATAAGATTGTAGTAATGAAAAGAATTATGAGATGATTCAAATTCGCCTCGAGTTTGAAAGTTAATATGCAAAAAAGCTTTTCCGTGAGGGTAAATTGTCCAGAAGAGGTGTTAAGGCCTCTAGCAAATAAACAACATTGCAAGGTTGGTTGTTTGCCAATCCAATATCTTTGGTTACATGCTAGAGCTAATTAAAGATTGAAAGCAACGTGGGACTCAGTTATAGAAAAAGTTGAAAAGAAGTTATGTTGGATCATTCTATGATGTTTCTTTGAGTCCTCCTCATCTAGCTAATGCGTGGTGTGGCTTGGTCCCCCTAAGGGCTGAGGTCTTTTTTCGGTTGATGGTTGCTATTAAGATCTCAACAGTGAGCAATCTACGAAAAAGAGAAATAGTGTCCGAGCCCATATCGAATACTTGTGCCTCATGTGGAAAGGAAGAAGAATCTATCAATCACTTGTTCATGCATTGCGAATTTGCCTATTGCATTTGGTAATCTTTTATCAAGAAATGTGGAAGTTTGTGGTGTTTGCCAAGCACTTTGAACGAATTGGTGGAGGCTTGGAGGTAGGGACCTTTCAAAGGGGTCGACTTAGTCCTACGGAGGTTGATTTCTTTCTCTATTCATTGGTTGATTTAGAAGGAAATGAATAATAGAATCTTCAATGGTGAGTCAAAGGATAGGGAGGATATTGCTTTTACAATTATTTTTAGAATAGCTAAATGGGTGAGCATTAAAAAATTGTTGGAGCACTTAAGCATGGATAATATTTTAAATAATTAAGAAGTTTGTTTGGGAAGCAAGTGTGTTATAGAAGAGTTCTTTAGTCACTTAGTCTCCACCTTCTATTAATGTTCTTAAATTTAATTTGGATGGTGCAACAGAGAAAAGTTAGGACATGTAATATAGTTGGCATCTTAAGGAAACACAAGTGAGAGGTGTTGGTTATGTTTTCAAAGTAGATCGGCATAAAAGATTTTGATAAAATAGAAGTGCTAACTATTTTGGAAGCTCTAAGGATTTACGCCTAGAATAATTTTCACATCACAGTGGTGGAAAGTGATTCTTTAAACATGATTTCTTAGATGTCTTGTTTCAAGAAGGGTTCATGAAAATTTCCAATTCCTCTTTGACAAAATCTAGACTTGATTAGGATCTTTAAATGCTGAGTTTTATAATGTGTATTGGTCGATAAATGGCATTACAGATGCTTTGGCAGAGCTAAGGGTAGATAGAGATATAGCTTTGCTTACTTCTATGTAATTTGTTATTTTTTACGTGGGCATTTAGCTCTGATACCTTCCCCTGCTTTACTTTTTCTCCTTTATACTTCATTTTTCTCCTTCATCTTAGTTGTATCTTTTTAAGTCTTTAATATAATCTATTGTTACTGATAAAAAAAAAATGGAGTCAGACAACCAATCAACAATATTATCTCTACAAAATTAAAATGTAAACATACTTATTCATGAAAGTAGCAACTGGCCCTCCCTAAATTACCAAAAAAGATTACAAGAGATCAAGAAGAAATCTATACACAAAGTCTAAGAAATTAATGCAACAAATGAGATTATGAGTAACTATATATATATATATCTATGAGGACACTCTAAAACAAGAAAGAGAGAGAGAGAGAGAGAGAGAGAGAGAGAGAGAGAGAGAGAGAGAGACTTACATTGAAAATATGGGACTTGTTCTCCGCATCTAAATTAATGCCCCCACGATAATGAAGCACCCACACAAACATCAACACCATTGCAACTACACCGAACAATTGCGCAAGAAGCGCAGCGATAGTGGCAGAAATTGGTAACTGATGTATCACGGCCATGGTATATATGAGGGAAGAAGAAGAAGAAGAAGAAGATGATGATGATGATGATGGACGAGGGAAAGAAGCTTTTTGTGTTGTGTTGGGTCTCCTAAAAACTTGCCTAGAATTGGGAGGAGCACGAGGAGCACGAGTAACACATCAAACTGTCTATATATGCATTTTACTAAAGTGTTACGAAAGCCAACTAATAAACCAATATAAAAAGGCTTAACCGCCGGAAGGTCCTTTGTTAAGATTATGCAACTTCAAAAGGTCCATTATTTACACAAAAAATCTGGATTCATGTAAAGTATTTGCAAACTCTACCACTCTTTAATCCATTCATTTTCATGCTCCCATGACTATAGTACTGACATCAACCATTTACCTAATTGAACTTTTGCGTAACTAAAGTTGCTCATTTAAATAATATTCTCAAACTTCAATTCGATTAGAGTTTTGAACTTAACTGCACTGATTTTGTAGAAAATATTACTATATTAAACAATACTTGATTAAATCAAAGGTGCATGTCACTTTGATTAAAGCAAATTTTTTTTTTTTTTGGTGCTAAAAATTGAAACCTTTTAAGTGCCATCGGGGCTCTTTGTTGTATTAAATGTGCACACAATGTTTTCCCCAGTAAATTCACATTCTTGTGCTTGACAGAGTCTGTTTCACCATTTAATTAATGTACCTCTTGGTCCTGTAGAGCTTTGTGTCACTGAACTTGTGGAAACTTTTAACGTGTTCCAAGTTTCTTTGGACAAATAAAATCTCTAAGAATAAAGGGGAATTAAATTATCAAAAAAATGACGTTAGATGTGCGATGCACCTTAAAAATAAAAAAAAAATAAAAAAAAAAACCTCATTGTTTTTCTTTAACAGTAAAGGCTCTCTTGCCAATTTTTACTTTTGTTTGACCGATGATATGTTGCTTATCTCTTCTTCCTCCTCAACTTAGCAAATAAAAGTGAAAAATGACTTAGAGGGCATTTACTATTATGAAAGAACTATGAGGGCTTTTTTGGTGCAGTTAGATATCTAAGGTGGTTTTCTTTAGTAATTTCCTCAAGAGTTATTAAAAATATGACATACCAATATTGTGAGACTTCAAGATGTATTCAAATCTTTGCAGACCATGCTTATACTCATTATAAATACTTGGAGTTTGGATCCTTTTGTCACACCTACGACAAGGAACCATGTAACAAATGCGTGGAACCCCATCGTGGGTTCCGCATAGAGATAATTTGGACTATTTAAGATTAATGTCATACCCTTTAGTGATACATTCCCAAATTTCTATTCAAAGGGAGTGGGTCCTATTGTAAGATCGATCATAAAATGAAAATCGTGATTAACACCACAACATCACCCTATCACGTTTTCATCATGTGTTCAATTGGGCAGTGGGACTCATTTCCTTTTGGACCGAAACTTGAGGATACATCATTGAAGATGATGGGGTTCATCTCGAATAGTCCAGATTATCACTATGTGAGCCCAATGATGGAGTTCCAGGCATGCATGGCACCGTCCATGTAAAAAATTAACTATGACAAAAGGTTCCAGACTCAAACATTTATATTTATGCTGCCAGCGGGGTAGCACATCATCATCACCATCATTAAATCTTTGTTCAACTAGCATCAGCTATATAAATTCCTTGGTCTCCATTCTAGATAATCACCTACTTCAAACCCTTCATTTTTCGATTAACTAACTCGTATCTAGGTTTTTTTTTTTTTTTTTTTGATAACGTAGGGTTCCCAGCCCTTTGGGCCAGAATAATCCCTACGGGCCCAGGAGAGAAAGCCGGGTAAAATTCCCCTGTAGCCTCAGTGTGGTAGAGCAGTTTCGAACCCACAACCTCCGGGTGCAACTCGTATCTAGGTTGATAGTCTAACAAACCATATCATGTCTTTACAAAAAAAAAAAAAAAAAAAAAAAAAACCATATCATGCAAAAGCTGAGTTTGGTAGGTTGTCCTTCTATGGAAAAGAATTCTCATTGGACCATGCTAGCTAACTTATAAAAAAGGAACTAATTGTGAACAGTTGATAGAACAAAAGGTGTACCCATTCCCTAAAATTAAAGATTTCTTACAAGAAAAAGAATGAAAAAGAATTGTGCTTTTACATAAAGCAGCAGCTCTGTTGCAAATCTTGTTCTCACTTGAAAGATTTGCAGAAACTCCCTGAGATTTCAACCCCAGAAAAGATTCATGCCCTACTTTCCCCCAGAGAAAAAAAAAAAAAAAAAAAATTTCATGCCCCACCACTTCTTTAGACAGCACTAACGAAAAACAACATTTGCTGGGAGATTTCCCAAACCTACCCCACCAAATGAATTGCTAACCAAACAATTTCCACAACAACAGGACTCTCTTTCCCAAAAAGAGTCTTTTCAGTAATGCTCCACTGGAGTGAAAATATAAATACACCCACTTGAGAATCCACAGGAAACACACAGGAGTATTAAATAAGCATATGAAAAGCGATTCATCAGCTTTCAGTTGCTATAAACTGTTGAAAATGTACCGCAAACACATGAAGGCAACGTACTTGTGTGATGTCAATCACTCAGTCTATTTTTATAGGCTCCGTTTGGTCACAGTAACTTCGTAGTGATTGGTACAGCGATTAGCGATTGATACAGCGATTGACCAAAAATCAAATACAAGACAACAACAAGCTACAGCAACAGCGACAACTTCTAGAGCCTCAAATCGCTAATTTTCCATAATCTTGGTCCCCCCAGCTTCAGCATCAGCAACAGCAGCAACTTCTACATAACCTCAATCGCTATCAGTAGTTGCTGTGACCAAACGTGTTTATATTTATCAAAGAGGATAAATTAATTGTGTCAGGAACGGGAGAGACTGGCTTGCAATTAATTTCAATGTTTTTAAACACCAGTACCTAAAAGGATATCTGGGTGTATAAATGTTTATGTATGGTAAAGGGTGATTTTCAAACATATAATGGTAGTTGGACCATTGGAGCATGTATAGTTCTCTAGATCAACTCACCCAAGTGGCCCATAAAGGGCATTGAGTTGAATAGCTTGGGCAAGTCTGAATGCCCTGAATTTATATTTTTGTTTGCATCTACATAAGCAGACCTCAAAGTAATAGCTAGAGCATGTTTGTTTGCATTTGAATATATATAGAGGAGTTGAACACATAGGATTCATGTCATAAGTGGTTAAAATTGAAGATTGAAGGTGAATTTTTAAAAACGAGCATCAAATAACCTTTCATTTTAAGGAAATAGAATAAAAAAGAAGATAGAGTATGAATGCCTAGTCATGATGATCACCATAGTAATTCGATCAATACATAGAAAAGTGGAGGCTTATATCCTTATATCTTTAACCCCTCACCTCATATCCTCCACCCTCGTCTCTTTAATATTCCTTTGATAGAGTTTATTTTACCGCGAGTTCCTATGTATTTTAAAACAAACAAAGAGGCCATAAAAGATAATAGTTCTAAATTAAGTTGTGGTAGGATACTCGCGTTGAATAAAAAGCTCAAATGGATGATAACCATGATGACACTAGCAACTTACATTTTCATGGTAACTCAAAAGTCACATCTGGTATAAAAACCTCAAGCACACATGCCTTGAAAAAAATTTATAGTATAAAACAGAAACTATAGTGAGGATAGTTCTGTTTTCCGGTGGGGGAGTATGCCATGCTTTTGTCTCCCCTGTAGGAGGGCGTGGGGTCTAGCGAGCATCCGCCTAGAGAGAGAGATGGTGGACTGAGTATGGTGTGGTGCATACGTCCCACATAAAAAACATGCTAGTCATGATCCTAAATATATATATGGGTGATCTGGGCTTAACTCCACATTAGGTATTTTAAAACCATGCGGCGAGATTGGATTGAAGTCCGATCAGGCAAAGCGGACAATATCATGTGGACAGTAGGCTCGGGTCATTACAAAAACTTTATATTGATTGTTTTTTGCTAGATTAGTCTATTGGCTAGCTTGGAGTTGTACTATCAACCAAAAGACCAATGGATTATTTTTTACTAGGTCGGGATAACACCGCTCAACTATGAGTGTGTGGTTGAGTAACTATAGACTTACAAATTGTTTTGACCGGTACTTCTTTTGTACATTGGTAACGTACATGACCCCAAACCCACAACGTCATGGTTCAAACAACGAGTGCCTTAAAGTCCATGATAGATATCCAACTCCATTCGTCCATTCTACCCAAAAAAAAAAAAAGGACAAAAAGAGAAAAGAAAGCGCCATTCTTCCAGTTAGTTTGAGAATGTTGCATATGATTTCTTTACCTTTAATACTAGTTATAATGCTTTCGGATGAAATTGAACACCCCACAAAAAAAACTCATTAGCAAGCTTAATTTGAGAAAAATGAAATAGTGAATTTAAGAATCAGTAACAAAAAATAGGCAAGTAACCATTCGCTAAAGAATAGCTAGTTATGAAAATTTATTTAGGGTACTGTTTGTTTGCATTAGAATACATAAGAATTGAATACATGAGAATTTATAGTTAAATGAGCTTCATGGAATGATTATTAAAGATGTGAAGTATGAAAGAAATGAAGTGAGACAGTGAAGAAATAAGGTAGCAACGATAATAGGACATTACTTGTTTAGGATTTGAATTACTAAGGTGATGACTGAGTATTCACTTCTTATTTTCCCTTAATTCACTTCACATCAAAGTGGAGGTTGTTATATGTGGTCATTTTTTTAATGAACACATCAGATTCTCATTTTTAAGAGCACATGGCGGTATAAATTCCCATATATTTTATGCAAACAAACGAGCCCTTAGTATATATTTTTTTTAAAGTAACACATTTTGGCTTGTTTGTTTGCATCTTGAATGCATTGGGATTCGTGGTCAAATGAGCTCCGCCAAGGGATATTAGAGGTAAAGTGTGAATGATTTGAGGTGAGTGATACGGGTAAATGATATATGGTAGGAATGTAGATGAGACCTTGACTTTCCTAAGATTTGAATTATTAGGATGATGACTGAGTATTCATTTCTCAACTTCCCTAGACTCATTTTCCATTAAGTAAAGGGTTATTATCTGGTGGTCATTTTATATATTTAACTTGGATCTTCATTTTCAACCACTTATGTCATGAGTTCGTATGTATTCTAGGCAAACAATTATACCCTTTGTGATTTAATATTATCAAGGAGAGGCGAGTCATTGCTCTGGCATTTTTTTTATGTACACTTGATGTCCCATTAACCAACAGTATCCGCTGGATGATCCAAACCCAAGTTGAAGTTGGTTTGCCCAGTTGCCATCTCGATCCACCTGAGTTGGACTTGTATTATTAATCCTAATATATCAATCATTAATCAAGATCAATATAATGAGGTTCTTCTAACATATTTCAATTTTCCATGGTGTTTACTACAAATTATATATACACATGTGAGCGGATACACAAGCTATATACAAATACAATACCTCAACAGTTTTCCATTAGAAGTATACATTGCACTGTCCTCCTCTTATGCCCATTCTTAGCCATTTTAAAGAATGGTACCTGAGCAGATCCACGTAATTATTAGCATAAGATGCCTATCTTATAGATAATAGGAATAATTTGTTGGAGATAAGGATTATTCTCTTCTCTTCTTTATGTAAAGAAGTTTGTGTCAATAAAATTCTTTTCACATGGTATCAGAGCATGGTCTAGTCCAATCACTATAGTGCGATCAATCTAGTAGTCATAGCTATCATAGTGATGGTTTGGTAGCAATCTTGCGATCAAGCCGGTCATGGTCTTGCCACTTACGTCTGCATGCAATACTTTCATAAAATCAAGGCTTCCTCCCTTGCCTACGTACGCATTTATCCAACATCATGATCTTATCATCTTTATCAAGGCACACGATGAACGCTTATGGAAGAATCACGATAGTCCAGATCTAGTGGACCATTGACACCAATTAACTCATAAAGAATGGGATATGATGGTGATGGGCTATAGAAGATGAACAGTGACTGGTGATTTATAGCAAAAGATGATGATCGTGCAGGACAGAGAGAATGAGGGTAAGGTTCATATTTTTTCTGTTAAAGATGAGGATTCATTTGAAGTTTTGAATTATTAGTCTGGATTTGAATATTATTTCCTCTTCTATACATAGAGAAGTTTGTACTGCAGATGGTAGAATGATAAATGACAGTTCACACTAGAAAATTGCACTAAACTGAAATTTTTTTCCTAGAGCCCACCATAATAATTGCAAAATCGAAGCCAAATAGACCCCACCAATAAAACATATGCAGGAAACTATAAACTAACAATCCATTATAATGTTTATTTAGTAAACCAAAATGCACAACCATAATCCAATGGCTAATGCTATTAGTAAATAAAATTTTGTCAAAAACCTATAAACTGTTGGGTCGTGTCTTGTATTCCGGGTTAATTAGATGATCGATTGGATTAGGCGGGATGAACTAAGGTTCAAGCGTAGTTTGTTCTTTGTAACAGGTTATGTATTATTGCTTGCAATCCTACTGTTCTTACGAGAGATGGAGAAAGAATAGATGAGTTTTCTCTTCTCTATATGGGTATGCACACTTGTTGAACCATGTAAAAGTGTTGTGTTTAGGGGTGTAACGGTTCGGTTAACCGTGGTTTTTGGGAAAACCGTTAATCGAGCCGTGTTTTACGGTTTTTGATTTTTAAAAACTATAACCGTAATTGAACCATGAAAAATCGTTAAAAGTCAAACCGCAGTTAACTGTGGTTAACGGTTCGGTTACGGTTAATTATCACTTGAAAAAAATTGTGAAAATTTTGCCATTTACCAATCAAACTTACTGTGAAAAAAAAAAAAACCCATAGTTAGAGAATGACATAATATATTACTATAAAAAAAGAAGTAATTTTCATTTAGGCTCTTAGGTTTTTTTCTTATTAGCAAAACGGTTCGATTAACCACGTGTATCGCGGTTAACGATTCAGTTCGGTTAATTACCGTGAGTTAAGATAAAAATCGTAACCGAACCGTGAAGTATGGTTTTCCGAATTCAATAACCGTAACTGTAATAGAACTGTGAAACACGGTTATTAACTGTGGTTCGATTTGGTTCGATTCGGTTAGACAGTTTTTCGGTTTTCTTTTACACCCCTAGTTGTATCATTGTGTGATTGTGTATTGTGTTTGTTTGTCAATTGCATTTGCAGCAGTACAACAAATAATTCACGTAAGCATCTTCCTTAAGTATTCACGAAGGAATGTATCACATCTAACTAGTGTAAATCACGCATATGGTTAGTAGCAACTATTATTGACAGTAATTATAGGATTGGCCATACATGTGAGGGACAAGCTCCTGACAACTTGTTTGGCCTTGTATCTCCCTATGAAGACATTTGCGCCAGAAAGTGCAGTTCCCTACCAGGTTTGTTATTGTCAGGAACAAACAATTCCTCTTGCATATATAGCCTTCTTCCACTCAGGGTGGCATGGAGTTTCCAAAACAATCTTAGAACACAAGAGGTGAAGAAATACAGTACACAGGCTGTACACTTTGGAATTTGGAGCAAATCTGGAATAAGGCACAAAAGTTCTAAAAGGAAACCAGAAGTTCCACTTTAGATTCATCTATTGGAATTATTAGAAGCAGAGCAAGAAATAGGAGACAAAGAAGTACCTCTAATATTCTTTGTATGGAAGAGGATCCCTGTTTCGTCCAAACAGGAGATCTTTGTTTGGACGAATCAGGGGCCGCCACATGAGAGGGCGGAGGAAAGAGAAAAGAACTTTTTCTTTTCCTCCGCGCCCGCGCGTGGCGGCCTCTATTTCGTCCAAACAGGGATCCCCTGTTTGGACGAAACAGGGATCTGGATCCTCTTTGTATAGATAATGCAGTGATAGAGTTTGATAGGGTTACCCAAAAAAAAAAAAAAAGGAGATAAAGAGTATGATAGGGTCAACAGTGATGGGAAGATGTTTAATGCTACAATTCGGCCTGGATCTCAAAGTTTGGCCCAATAAACAAATGGATTTGAATGTCATTTTGTTATAGCTAGGCTTCATTTGATGCACCGTTTGGCCCAATAAATTCAGAATAGTACAGGTGTAACACCCCAATCCCACATCGGATATGCGAGGTGCCTAGATCATGGCTATAAGTCCGGACTCCCGCCTATTGTAGCATGAGGCCTTTTGGAAAGCCTGCGGAGCAGCCCATAAACAAAACCGTGTGGGCCGTAGGCCCAAAGCGGACAATATCATGTTGGTGGGATGGGTCTCTAACAATAGGCCCAAAAATTCACTGAGGTGTTGGGCTAGGTCTAATTTTTAGGCCCATGATTTGGATTCAAACATGAAAGTTATGTGAGATGGTCAAATGGGTTAGGTTGAAAACTAGACTTGATCCCAAAAGGTTCTCAATCCGAGTAAGTCAGGTGACTTGCCAAGTTCAATTGACTTGAGCTAGTCAATGTTAAGCACATGTTTTAAATCTATGGATTGACCAAGCCCAACCCGTGTGTCCCTGTTGATAAACCATTATTTTTCTTCCTCCAAACACTTCTCCATTCATTCTTCCAATGAAATTAAGCAGTTTGCCAAACACATCATAGGATGGCACACAAGAAAATTGTTTTTTGAGACTCTGCAACATCAAATGGTTCCATGATCATGTGTCATTTTTTTTCAAGTATGTGATGGAGGCATGGTTTAACTTAACCACAACAACACCATCAATAAATAATAATAGTAATAATAATAAATTTATCACTAATCAAATTTTAATAAAGAAAAGAGAGTACAAAGGCAACAAACCAACTAAAACAAGTTGAATAAAAATGGTATAAAAACATGATACCAAAAGACAAAAGAAATTAAAAAAACAATAAATAATAATAACAATAATTAATGAGATGCTTGAGTGCAATATTCCAAACTTAAAAAAATGGCCTCAACTCAACTTTGGAAGCTGAATTTTTTTTTTTTTGTGCTTTTCTTTCTTTTTTTTGGCTAGGCCGGTGGAGTGATGCTACCAACTTGGGTACCCTGTGATCGATCGTTGAGCTTATGTGTGTTACCAAGGTGCCAATACCATTAAAAAATAAGTGTGTTGGCGAAACTTTCATGTTCCTAAATAGTCTTAAACTTATTAACATGCACGTCACAAAGGCCCTCCCAAGGAAAATTATCTAATTCCACCACTTTAAATAGTCGGACTCATCAGTTCATACGAAAAAGGAGAGTTCATTCAACAAGTAAATAATTTTATTTATTTATTATTTATATTTTTATCAAGAGAATTTTACTAGAAAAATCACATTAGATGCAAAATACACAAAAAAGGCCCTTTTAGTCTCCCTTGCGGACCATTTCCTTTTTTTCATTATTTTTGTGTGAAATAAGATTCACGTCAATATTGACTCTCCTTAAACCCTCCTCTAAACACGAGAGGGTTGATATCGACCCTAATTCCCCTATCTTCCTCCTCTTTTCCTATACTCAAACTAAGCTTGAAATCTTGAGTGTTTTTTTTTTCCTTGAAATGACTTCTCTTTTAAAATTAGAAAAAAATGTTTCTCGGGCAGATTTGTAGGGGTTCCTGTATGGGATGAAGAATAAGAATACATGGAATCCTCATATTTTCCAAAAAATACCCTAATCTCAAATCGATATAACCATTTTTTTTCTTGATTATAGTACTCTTTCTTGAAAAAAAATTAAAAAAACAAACCAGTATTAGGAATGTCATAAAATAGAGAAGATTAAGCTATTAAAACCGATTTCGGATTTTCTATTGGCATTTGATCCCTAACCTTAACTAGGTATGTGATATATGGGCGAAGATTAGGCTACAAAAACCCATTTAAGTTTTTATTTGGTCTTCTCATTGAGTTTGAGGAAGAGAGGATGACAGAAAACTAAAGTTTTTTGGAGGATCGATATCGACGAGCCAATCTCACTGGAAAAAAAGAAAAAACCCATTCAGGGGAAACTAAGTGGGGCTTTTTTTTTTTTATCTGATGAAAAGTAGACCCAAATGTAGATCAGCAATATGTCATGTAGTCACTAACATGCCATCATGTCTCAAAACATTCACTAGTTCAAGTTTAATCAATGATCAGTGGGAAATGAATGTGGAAAATCAGCTTCCTGTCCAGATTCAATCCATTTTAGTGGCACTGATGGTGAAAGGTTACAACTTCATATCGACATGTACGGCACATTCCCTATCAATCCAGACCGTCGCATTCACTCTACCTTTGTGAAATGAACCCTACACTAACCCTTAGATCAAATCTACGATTAAGACTTTTTTGTCCAATCTCAAAATTCCCAACCCATGATGAGTCCATCAATGTGAGGACCATCCGAGACCACAATTTATAATTACAAGAGTCAACACTTTCTATTCAAAGTGGGCCCCACTAGCATACAAATCTAGGGTTATAAACGAGTCGGCTCCTGTCCAGATCGATGGTGGACCTAAAACCGGACCGCTAAAGAGGAGGTGAAACCAAATTCAAATTGGAATCGTTTCGGAACCGGTTTCTTGGCTCCAGAACTAAAACTGTATATGGGATGGGTCTGGATCTGAATAAGGATCTAGAAGGAGAATGATAATAAAAGGGTGCGTTTGGTCACAACTTCCTAACGATTGGTACAACGATTAGCGATTGATACAACGATTGGCCAAATGCAAATACAAGACAACAACAAGTTAGCGACAGCTTCTAAAGCCTCAAATCGCTGATTTTTCATAATCTCGGTCCCCCCAGCTTCAATATCAGCAACAGCTTCTAGACTCAGCAACAACAACAGCTTCTACATAACCTCAATCACTATCAGTAATTGCTGTGACCAAACGCAGCAAAAAAATATAATTGGGGTCCAGAAAGAGAATAATTTAAAAAAATATATAATTCTTAAGAGAGATTTTCATTTTCATCCCCCCTATAGGGTCCTATCAAGGTGGTCCCAGAGCACGAGATCCTCGCCTCTCTTTCCACATGCACAGTGGTGCCTGCCGCGTACGCGGTTGGTAGACCGGCAGCTAACCGGTTATAGCCGGTGATTCGGATCGGGGAGCATCATTTGCTCTGTTTTACGTGACTGCGATCGAAGTCAAGTAAATCCGACTCTCACATTACAAAAATTAACCAAAAAAAACCATCGGAGCTCCGAATATGCATGAAATCACCAAAATGCCCCTCTCACACGCATCATCTTCTTCTACCTTCCTGTACGCGAATATTCACGACAGAAGAAGAAGAAGCTAACTTGTAAAATACGCCATCATTTCTCGCTTCCATCGATTCTTCAAAAACCATCTCGAATCCCGCATTTCAATCGATCCAGATCTGGAAATCACATCAACATCGACCTTTCCCTCAGCATTCTCGATTTTTCTCCCGTGTTCTTCAAGTCTCGATCAGAGAGATCATCTTCGTGTCTCGACATCAGTTTCATCCTTTGGATCTCGTGATCGGCAGGAGAAGGGGAAGGATTCTATACATTTTTTGTTCTTCGGTGAGCATTCTCTCTTTCGATTCGAGTTGTGTTCGTGTTTACACTGAATTCTTGTGTTTTGAAAAGTTTTGTTCATCCATTTGCAGAATCGGCAGATTTATACGCTTTAGCATTTGGTTTTTTTTTTTTTTTTGGAATATGTATTGATTGTTCTTGCGATCGAAGGATATTCATTCGATCGGAGGTTAGTGATTTGTTTGTTGGAGTGAACGGATCTGGAAATGGAAATTTGAGCTGTGAGGAGGAGAAAAAGAAGAAGAAGAAGATGTTCTTTGAATAGAGGAGATGATGGCAATGCCGACTGGAAATGCGGTGATTTCCGATAAAATGCAGTTTCCGAGCAGCGGTGGCGGGCTGTGGTACCAGGACGAGCGGGATGGATTCATTTCTTGGCTGCGAGAGGAGTTTGCGGCGGCGAACGCCATCATCGACTCCCTGTGCCACCATCTGCGGTGCATTGGCGAGCCCGGGGAGTACGAAGTTGTGATCAATTCCATCCAGCAGCGGCGGTGCAATTGGAGTCCGGTTATAATTATGCAGAACTACTTCCCGATTGTGGAAGTGGTGTACTCGCTCCAGCAGGCGACCTGGAGGCGGCAACAGCAGCGGGTGTTCGAAAACCCGGCTCATGTTGCAGAGAAGGATTTCAGGAAATCGGGGTCACGGTATAATAGGCAATTGCGCAAGGTCCCCAGCATTAGGGAGAATCATAATCATACTAGTGAGGTGAACTCTTCTGTTGCATCTATCAATGGGGTTGCGAACATGGAGCGAGGAGAAGAGAAGTTGGATAAAGGAGAAGAATCAAAGCAGAGGAGTGAAGTTGAGAAATCTGAAGAGAATGAAGGTACTGTTTAATGAAATGCAATTTTTAAGATGTTGTCACTACAAATATATTGCCTGGCAGTTAGTTGCATCTATTTTTTGTGGCAATTGCCTAAGCAATTCTCCGTGAAACTTGTTCTGTTGTTTTGTGTTCTTTGTAATGTTAAGAGATGTTGTGTGAGAAGAGTGAGCTAGTAATCCACTAATATTCTGCTGGAAAGGAAATAATTTTTTACTGGTAAGAGAGAGGGAAGAACATAATGATACACACAATCGCTAGTAATGCTGTTCCATTCGCTAGTATTCTTGTTTCTGCATCTCTGCATGTCGGAGTCATGAACTGTCCTACTGTAGATTGCCTCGGCCAAGAGTGAGGCCTGGCTGCTTATCAAGTTGGTCATTTGTATTCAATACAAATGGGCGGATAGGAAAAAGTGGATATAGAATGAACATGGAGTTTAACCATTTTTGTCCTTATAGAGGGGAAAATGTACAGGAATGGCAGCATTTGATTTGATTACTTGTGAATGAAAACAATCGTAATAGAGGAAGTATGGAATGTGTTCTCTCAATCTAACTGTTAAGGTGAGGGTATTACTGCTGTACTGATTCATTGCATCTGGTGCAGGGGCTTGCACTGTTACTAATTCTGTGGCAGAAAGCACTGTGACGAATGGTGAAAACCCATCAGCAACTGAATGCAATGATATAGGGCCTGAGGCAGTGAAGGAAGGCTGCACCCCTCACTTGAAAGGTACGCTTTGCTAGAATGCATAGATGCTAACAGTGTTACAAAAATTGAACCATAATTTCAAGAATAGGAGGGGATGGTTTTGTTCAAACCTGTTTGGTCATTTATCTGATCCAGCTCAAGTGCAATGTCAAATGATAAATTTAAAACATTGACATTATTAAGAACATCTGCTGGTCCATATTGATGTGACCATTGCTCATACTGATTTTGATGGTTTGAATCTACAACACAACTCGGTTTTGACTAAGCTGTCTTGTGACGCTGATGCTTGACCCTGTTGTTGAATGTGAGATTTTGCTCCAGTCGAGGACAGAATCTTGGGTTCTTAAGATCAAATTGTCAAATCTCAGTCCAAATGGACCTAATCTAATGGCTGTGATCAGCAGCCGCTGTATGGTTGTGAAACCAGAATTGATCACACTTAAAAAGTTGATTTTGGGTTATCACTTGTTACAATACTGCCGCTGAAGTGTAATGACTTGTAGTAGTAAAGGGTGTAGAGATTTGGGTCATTAAATGTATCATACATTATAAAACAAAACTGAAACCCAACAAAATATACAGAAAATAAAGATAGAAGGGAAAATGAAAAATGGGATTTTTTTGTTGAATATATTGAAGAGAAGATCACAATTATTCCCTGAATACCTATCACTTTCCTCTATGGAAATGGGTAATTATACAGGGCCTGTAGGTAAATACTCAATTAACTTATTAAGACCAGTGTTTCGTGGCGAGACTGCTTTCTATGCCCAAGTATATGGACAAATATGAGGGACAGATAGCAGTAGGAAAAAAAAAAAAAAACCTAGGAAAAAGAAGATGGTTGAATATCTTGCATTTTAGATTCTTAAAACATGTTTCTGTTTGAGGTTTAGTGCATTGGTATTTCATGAACCTGGAGTTAGAAGTCATACTTATATAAAGGCTACAATTTTCAGCTAGCATTTCCTGGTGTTCTGTAACTTTAATGCTTATGGGAATGGCTCTGAGATAGGGTCTAAATTTCTTGTTCACGGATCTTTTCTTCTCGAAGAGAATGGTTAAAGTCGACAAAAGTTAAATAAGAAAAAAATATGATTTTTTTTTATAATCACCCACCTACTCATCCTCCTTGCCCAATCGGTGACTGCTGCTGTCTGATTGTGCATAATTTGTGTTTAAAAAACGAAAGAAAGATCTGCAGCTATTTAGTTCGCTTTAGATGATATGACTTATCTATGTTATGCAATCCTCATATGGACACTAGTTATGAATGTTATCTATAGATTATGATGAATAAACATATGCGTTTATCAGTCATCAGTGTATCCACTTCATACTCGCTGCCCTTCCGTGATCTAACACTATACCTGATTTGACACTAATCTAACATATACTCACCTTTGGATTGAATCTTAAAATGTCTACAGTTAAAAGACTGTCAAACCCCGAGCTATCAAACCAAATGTTGGGATAACCTGATGGGGGCTAATCTTCTTCCTAACCTCAATGTTATAATGATGTATAAATATAAAGCTTCTGACATTCATTTTCATGTTATCTTAATGTCAGGGCCTTCTAAGAATCATCTTCCAAAGGATGGAGTGGATGCAATCACAAACCCGGATGAGAAGCAGAAACCGATTCCCGTCCCTAAAAGTTTTATAGCTATTGAAACATTTGATCAGAAGACGGTATAGTCTCATATATCACTAGGAAAAATACATGTTTTGTATCTACCGGCACTGGCATTTCCTTTCAATATTCTGTAATAATATATTTTTGTTGGTATTGTTATATAATGTTACATAACTCTTAAATCGGCAAAACAATTTCCTTCTATGCAGGTCAATGTTGTTGAAGGGTTAAAATTATACGAGGAACTGTTTGATGGCTCAGAAATTTCAAGGCTGCTTTTAATGGCAAATGAACTGAGAGCATCTGGACGGAGAGGAGAGTTCAAAGGCAAGTTCACTGCTATTGCTATCTT
The DNA here is from genome assembly GCA_038049695.1 of Cinnamomum chago. Classification (NCBI taxonomy): domain Eukaryota; kingdom Viridiplantae; phylum Streptophyta; class Magnoliopsida; order Laurales; family Lauraceae; genus Cinnamomum; species Cinnamomum chago. The sequence goes on along the minus strand of CP142453.1, from coordinate 24,360,489 downwards.
TTCCTCTTGTTCAGAATGAAGCAAAGTTTTTGTCCCCTTTCTTTCTGGAGTTGTATTTGTTTCATGTTATTGTATCTTGATATGATCCAAGGAAAATTTATCCTGGTAAAGTAGAGCGGTTCTATTGTTATTAATTTAACTTTGGTATGCTAACTTTTTAAAGGATACAAAATGCCATTTATTAGAAAAAACCTGTCAAAGTTTAGGTTTTTCTCTATATTCTTTTAATGCACCTGTGCACTATTACATGATCAAGGAATTCTATTTGTTATGTTGGATTGTACCATTGGTACCTGACAATGGTGGACCCAGGATTTTCGTTTGGGTGATGCGGGCAATGATCAAGTGAAGAAGTTAAATAATAAAATCGTATATTTTAAGGCCTTATATAAGGGGTTTCTCGAATCTCACGGGTGCGACTGCACCCACGTGCTAACAATTAGGTCCACCCCTGATTCCTGATATATGCGTTTCTAATAGAAGTTGTCAACCTCTATGTGTGTGTGTCTTTTGGTGTGCATGCTTGTGCATCTGCGCATGTCTGTTGCATTTGTGTGGTTATCCTCCATTCCCCATGCTTGCTTGTTTAATTTGGAATGTATGCTTATACATCATGGCTCATGATTATTAGCCTCTCATTACATTTTAGTGGAAAGGCCGTTTAATCCCTTTCTTTTTTTGCTACACTAGGGACTCAAACTCACACTCACACACAAACCCATGTCCCTAACTAGCTGAGAAACAACCAAATCCGAATTTACTAGACCGTTGGATCAATTACGTATCGATCCGAATGAATTATTGACCATTAAACTCTTAGGCCCATATGGAGATGATAGAAATCACGGTTGCGGCTGATTTTTTGTAGAGAGGAAGATTTCAGGGAGTCCTTGAAATCCCCCCCACCCCCATCCCCGTAGGTCCCTAGGTGGGCCCCACCAAACACTTGAGCTTACCTTATCCTAAGCTTGAGCTTAGGAGAGCTGGCCTCTATATATATATATAGATGTGAGGCCCCCACCTTATCTCTCATATAAGGTAAGGTAAGAGATATCTCTCATATGAGCATCTCCCTATATATATGTATGTGTGTATATATATATATATGTAGGCCCCCACTTCTATCTGTCATATAAGGTGAGAGATATCTCCCATATATATATATATATTTATTTTTTTTCTTTTCGATAATTTTTTTTAGAGATAATGAAGTTTATGAGAAAATAATGCCTCCAACGTGGATGGATGTAAATAATCTTTAAATCATTTGCATATATTTTGATTTTCTATTTGTGGTTGATTATACAGCTGATAGTGCTTAGCGCCTACTATGATAATAGGAATTGATACTAGGATTACCAAGCAATGCCTTTTCATCAAAGGGGCTAAAAGGGTGAATCATTAAAGGTCAAGTGACCATTAAATTATTTCATCTCTAATAGAAAATGATTACTTTCCCATTTCCCTAGTAAATGAAGCCCTAGGAAAGTGATGGCCACATTTACATCTCCACCTTAAACTGTTCACTCCAATCTTCTTTAGCATTATTCAAATATTGGCCATAGCCGTTGTGGCCGTTACGCTATTTTGAAAATAGCGGCGCTACGGTTTAAAACTTAGTAGATTGAAATTTTGGAGTTTTTTTTTAGTAATATCCAATGGCGGAATAATGGCCGCAGTAGATTCCAGGTTTGAAACTCCAATGGCTGCTACACAAGATTCAAAAAATAAAATAAAATTGTATTTAAAAAATTCACACCGCTATGCTGCTACGTATCTCTTGCTATCTAGTGGTTTTGGCCATTGGCCGCTACACCTGCCGTAGCCGCTATTTTGATCCTTGTTATTTAGTACTCCAATTGAAATGCTACCATTTTGGAGTTTTTTTTAGTAATATCCATGCTAATTGCATGTGTTCTAAATTCCTACTTTTCTATATTTGATCTGTCAAAGTGGCATATAAGGCGGTAAGTCCCCTGTTGCATGTGTTTAAGCAGTCGCCTAGTTAACTAGGTTTTCTTTGACAACAGTAATCTGCGCATACTCTTAGGGACAGTTTAAATTTATAAAATCGCTACAATCATCTCGAAGTGCTATTTTGATTCTTTGCTTTTACTGCAAAGATGCCCTTATTAACCTTTAGTACGTGAAATTCTCCTGGCTTCATTGGTGGTGTTTTGATGCTTTGAATAGCATTTATAGATTTTAATTAACAATCAGTAGCAACACAAAGCAGGGCAGACATATGTGGTTTCAAAGAGACCTATGAAGGGACATGGAAGAGAAATGATTCAATTGGGTGTCCCCATTGCTGATGGACCTTCTGAAGATGAAAATGCAGCTGGAACGTCCAAAGGCAAGTCCATTGCAAGGCTACTTTCAACATGTTTTCTTTATAATAACCATTCCAAAAAAAAAGTTTTCTTTATAATAATGTGGCAGTACAAAATAATTTTGGATCTTGAAAATTTTAATTGCAGATCGAAAGATGGAGGCCATTCCTACCTTGCTGCAGGATATTATTGATCGCTTTGTTCGCCTAGAAGTAATGCCAACAAAGGCGGAGTCTTGCATCATTGATTTCTTTAATGAGGTAACTAACGGGTTTTGTCATTGTGAATAAAGTTCTTATAGAAATGTGTGGTGTTGGGGAAACCTAATTATGCTTTTTATTTTTAGGGAGACCATTCACAGCCTCACTTGTGTCCACCTTGGTATGGGAGGCCTTTTTGCATTCTGTTTTTGACAGAATGTGACGTAGTTTTTGGCAGAGCAGTTGGAACAGATTACCCTGGGGACTACAGAGGATCTCTTAAGCTTTTTTTGGCAGCAGGGTATGTATTTCCACTTTCAAGCTTATAAAATGTGTCTTGTGGATTATTACTTGTGGCAGTTGTGATCATCAAACAATTTGCTTGATTGACAACAAAAAAAGCAATAGCCAAACAGTTGGTGAAACTGGACTCCTTGGCATGAATTATTTGATAATGGATCTTGGAGAACTCTAAATTTTGAACACTCAAGCACAGAGCAAGGAACCAACCTTTAGCCTGTAAGGCCCTTCGAACAAAGCTGTTTATAAACAGTTGTTGGAGGTGTCATCCAGGGCATCTTGTCTTTCAAATTGTTCCACTTCTCAAATCAAGCATTGCTATTGTTATGACAATATCACTAGTTTATGGGTTCTTCAAACTAGGGAACAGAATGATATAGTGGAGGTCCCTAAAGCCCAAAATTGAAAAAAGTGATCGAAAAGAAAAAAAAAACATGTTACATCATATCTGAAAATTAAGTGAAAAGCGTGTCTGTAACATTTTGTACCAACAGAGGAAGCTCATTTGTTTTATTCTTAATCTTGCATCTGGCTACAAAGGTATGTAGAGGGGTGTAATCCTGTGATCCCCTGTGCCCAGTTCACACAATTTACCTTTGCATCCCTCATGGCAATCATTGAGATAGTGAAGGCGGGGATTGGCCTCATCGGGGTTGTTTGGGCAAAAATCAGCCTCATCATCTTATTTAATAGGTTCAGATTTATAGTTTTTAAAGTTAGGGTTATTTTAATATTCCATCAAACATTGCTTGTTGGTCAGATCATTTTCACATGGTGGCGAGTGGCATTTCATTTGTTGTGGGGCAGTGAGTGCAAGGGCCAAGGGGCGATGCGTAGAAACTTTTGTGTGAATGGTTCTCATTGGATCATGAGTTTGTGTGTGACCTTTGAGATAATACTTTATCAAGAGGAAAAGAAACTGCACCAAAAGATAACGGTAGGCAACTACAAGCTATAGGCAGTACGCTGAAGAGGGAATATTTTATTTATTGTCTCTAGTCAAACTTGAGGAATGGAGGAAGAAAGGAAGCAAAGTGGTAAAATCCACAGTATATGGAAGTTGGGAGAGGTTTTTTTTTTTTTCCTTGTGTACATGGTTTTATCAATGTAATGGGTGCAAAGTAACAAAATGTCCTATGTGGTGGGTTGCAGGGCCCATGCTGCAGGTTGCATCAGCATGTTTATCTTATGGTTTATTTTCTTTTCGGTTTCTAGTGAGCACTGCATATTTTACCCTCTTTATAGACTTTCCAAAAAAAATGAAGGTCTATCTGGCACAAGCTAGCTGACTTCCTAGTAGCTACTTAATATTTATGAGGATTGAAGAAATCACTCTATCATTTTTGAATCACTAGGGTTGATCTGAAATAGTTTATTTGGCTATCATTACAAGGCTTATGTGATAATTCTTTTGCAAAAAACTCTTGCATAGCTTGGCACATTATTACGCTGAGAATATCTTGCCACATCAACAAATACATAGAATGCTGGTGGGCCTCACTTACCCCACAAAATACAAGAGATGCTTGTGAATTCGCCGTTTACCAACAACCAATTTAATCTGGCATTTCTTATTATCTGATCTAGGGCATGGTTGATAGCGGTAAATAAGTTTTTTTTTGGAACTTTAATTTCAAATTCTTTGATTTGGTGTGAAGAAATTTTAGTTATTCATTTTTGGTAGATAACTAATCCATACCCTCTTGTATTTCATGGGTCAACTGGGCTTCACAGATTGCCATATATTTCCTGATGTACCAAATTGCACAACATCTTCTTTATACTTTGCTTCAGGAGAATCATCAATCTTTTTTTTTTTTGTTCTAACAGTCGGAGAATCATCAATCTTGCTGCTTAAATGTTTCAATTCATCTTGCATGGCCTAATGCTTCTCCCTTTACTACAGATCTCTGCTTGTTATGGAAGGAAAATCTGCAGATTTTGCCAAACATGCCATCTCTTCTTTACGTAAGCAGCGGGTCCTTCTCACCTTCACAAAGTCTCTACCAAAGAAGTCCTCTCCAAATGAAAGCTCGCGTATTCCCCCATATTTGGTCCCAGCTGTGACACCACATCCATCAACTTGGGGCACACAGCCAAGTAGACCTCCAAGCTTCACACGCCATCAAGCAGGCCACAACCATTTTGGAGTGGTACCAGCGACGGGGGTCTTGCAGGCCCCAGCCATTCCTTCCCAACATCTACCATCTCTTAATGGCATACAACCACTTTTTGTGGCAGCTCCGGTCACACCGGCAGTGCCTTTTCCACTGCCAGTGCCACTCCCACCTGCATCATCCGGGTGGCAGGCGGTTCCTCCAAGGCACTCGCCACCTCAGCTCCCATTGCCTGGCACCGGAGTTTTCCTTCCCCCCCCTGGCTCAGGCCATTCACCACCCTCAGAACAGCCTGGGGCAGCAACTGTGGTAGACATCAGTGCTCCAATGGAGTCACCTTACAAAATGGAGAACAACTATGGGGCAGAGAATTTCAATTCTGGAGACGGTTCTTCCCCAAAGGGTGTTAAAATAAATGAGAAATGTCAAAAGCAAGAGTGCAATGGAACTTTCAGCAGTATTGATGGAGGAAAATTGGTGGGTAACGAAGAACAGCAGGCTCCTACTATCCAGGTGACAAGCAAACCAACAGAAGCCGTCTAGAGAGAGAGAGAGAGAGAGAGGTTTGTATTCTTTCAAGCACTCGATCAAAGAAAGGGAAGGCTGCAAACTGCAAATGAGTTTGTGGCGGCTGTAAAGAGCAGCAGAGTACTGGCTAGAGACCATGGGACAGTTGGGATTGGACTTGGTTTTGTAGCATTTTTCCAGGTTCCGCTATCAGTTTTCCTCCCTTCTCGTTTTTAAGTATCTTCATCCTTTTTTCTTCTTGCAGTCAGTCGTGTCACATGTAGGAACTAAGTTATCATGTGTGAACTCTATGCGGGAACACACTGGTCCTCTTTGAAGTTCAGTGATAGCTTTTGAAAATATCCTTCAAATTTTCGGATGTTGATGCAGTTTTAGGGATCTTATATTTTCACATCTGCTGCCTTGGATCTTTAAAATTGAAATAGCTACCGGCTCTTGACCTGTGAGCTAGGAGAATCGGAATAGCTTCAGGTCTATCCACAAGCCATTAAGATAAAGAGTTATGACTTTAGGTCTGTGGTTTCCTGACGGGGTGGCATTTGGTTGACATGGAGATTGGAATCACTTTACAGATTTTTTGGGCATGACCGGGTGATCCCAATGACCCCACAGTAAGAACCTGTTTGCATGGCATTTTGAGAGAGAGAGAGAGAGAGAGATTGCTAAACTAAAATTTGAGTTAAAGACTATGATGTTGTCTGGACGTGAGAGGAAAAGGTGCACAAACAAGTGGATAAAATTGCCTTTTGGGAAAAGTAGCATTCCACCGATTTCATTTGGATGAGATATGGTTGATGGTCACTTGTTGGAGATAGCGCCCTGTAACAAAACTAAAAAGAAAAGGAGGAGAAAAACAGAAGAATGGAAGTGCTGTGTACTTGTGTTGCCATACTTAGGATTCAATCCCCTGTTTGGTCGAGACAGGGAAGCCTTGCTTGGACCACGGGGAATAGAAAATTTTTAAAGAGAAGAGATGTGACATCTCAACCTCATGTGGCACCTCCCGATTGGTCCAAACAGAGCTTCCCAATTTGGACCAAACAGGGGATCCGTTTCCCATACTTAGATGAAAACAAAAGTGTAATAAGTTGTAATGATTTTGGAATGACTTGTAAAAGAATTCAATGGTGATGGGGATCTTTCGTTACTTTCCCCCCCAAGCCATGGCCACCCAAGATTCTCCAAGTTTTACACGTATTTTTAAGCTCTTGATCATCAAAGGTAGGACCTGCACATTTATCAGCGCAGGGAACTTCCATGTGTACAGTAGTCAACGAGTAGCCGAGAGAAAAAGGGTTATTCATCTTCAGCTATCAAAATCTATATTCTTCCTTTGTAAGTTTACTGAATTGTATGTATAGATGCTGCAAATGGCGTGGCTGTGGCAAGGACTAGGAGTGATGATATGCCCAACTTACACCTAGCATATTTTCAATTTTAGTGTTGTGTGGTGGTTTCTTTTGACAACCGACCATCATGGGGGCGTTTGTTTGCATTTTTAGAGAAATCCTCTTGGGGGAGAAGCATAAATTCTCCAAATGCTATTCTTTGGGCACATCCAAATCATATGGGGCAAATCGGGAGCCACGCCTTATGCTGCTCCACCAACTCCCAAGTGGGTGGAATCCGGAGAATTTGAAATACCAAAAACAATATTTCAAGAGACGGAGTCTTTGGATTATACTAACAAACAAGGAATTTTAAGAAATTTTATGGACAATAAATAACATTTTTATTAGAAATCTTCAACATGTAGAATTTCTGAAAAAAGGCCCTTAAACCATAATTAATATTTTGAAAAATAAAATAGAATTTAAAACCATAAAACAACTAGAATCATGAACCACATAGATCATAATTTCAAATGATAAGACTCACAAAAAGCAATGTAATATATATATCTCTCTCTCTCAAATAAATAAATAAATAAATATATAAATATAAATTTGGACTAAAAAAGAGGAGTCAAATCAATCCTAAGGGGTAGTGGCTAGGACCACATCTAGTTTCAAACTCACGGTCTCTTCCTAGGGCCATTTGCCCTGACAAAAGTCAGGCTTACCTGATGTGTGGGGCAGATAGGAGAATAATATTTTCTCAAAAAGTCTAGAGACCCTAAAAAAGGGAGTCAAATTACAATAAGGTCTAATACGCAACAGAAGTATCATCTTTGTAAAATAGTGAATTTTGATAACAAATTAATACTGATAGCTTGTGCAGTTGTGCTCCCCTTGCACAATTTCGAATAAATCACTACTAAACCTTAAAACAAGGAGTCTTCTTGTAATTATAATAAAAGATGGTCGTGTCCTTGTAAATCCACCGTCATATATTCACACGCATGAACAAACAGCAATGCTTGTAAAATGGCCGAATCGGAACATCCTCGCCTCTTGCTTCCCGCTTTCATCTCTCCCCATCTCTGCAAGGTCTTGCTTCTTCTTCTTCTTCCCTTGTCTTCATTGATTCTCTCTCTCTCTCTCTCTCTCTCTCTCTCTCTCTCTCATATATTTCAGCAGCAGCTTTTCAATGCCTATTTCTCAATGCATGTGTTAGTGGGGTTGGCATTTCAGGAGCTGGAATTCATACACAAGAGCTGCAGTTCAATTGGATACAGACCCAGAGTCTTTTCCACCACTCTCTCTCATCTAATCGCCACTAACTGCCTCCATCTCATCCTACCTTTCATCCCCATCCGAGGTATGTAGCACATCATGTGCTTCCAATTTCACGTTTGACTGTTTGATTAATTATTCTATCCCTGTTGCCATTGATTCTATACGGAAGATGTTTGACAGAAAGACTCAAAGAGAAGGTGGAGGAGTTCTTCGGCTGCGAGTACGAGCTTTTCATTGAATTCACTGGTTTAATCAGGTGACTTCTCTGATAACCCACCTGAGTTCTGGGGTTTTAGTGATCTCAGCCCTGATCTAGTTTCCCTCCATATTATGGTTGGTGGATTGAAATTATAGTATTTAGATGAAGGCATTCATTCAACGATGATCAAGAATCAATTGGGTCGTCGGGTTGAGGTCCCCTCTTGTGGGAGATCTTTTTATTTTTTTTATTTTTTTATGTCCCACATTCATGGTGGGTGATTGGATGGACGCTCTGGATTAGCAGAAAGTGGGCCCCCCGTGTTTTAATAGCGGTATAATTTGATGTTGTTCTGAGAGCTGAACATTGAATTGGATTTTGTATTGAATTGAATGGGATTGCAATCCAATTGTGGGCAATTAGATGCACCCCAATTCGGTTGTGGTCGTCTGTTCTGCTTTGCATTTTGGGTGGGACAAAAACTGGAACCATTTCCACTGAGTTACTGTATTTATGCATTGACCACATTAAAAATCAAGATTGGTATATTTTAAAACTTGAGAAACTGTTTGCCACAGAAAATGTTCAATTTCCTGTTCGTCCCTATTCAGTAAAGGTGGGCAGCACATTAATGAAGAAAATTGCGATTTATCTTGCAGCTTGGACATTGTAGTTCCTAGTCAGTGACCTGTAAAGAAATATTCTCTTTTACTGTAAAAAGTAGAATGCAACAAAAATCCTGAGAAGCAAGGCCAGAGAATGGTTGATTGCGTATTCCATTCTGGAAGACTTTTAGGACATACCATGAAGCCCATTAGATCAATTGTTTTGATGATCAGACATGGTGAGTTTGAGGCCTGATACCCATAGTTGAGAAACTCATTTCGTACCCCATTTCGGCTTGGCCTCCAAACTGAAATGTCTCGGCTGATTTGGAATTTCGGCGAAACGTTTCTGAGTTACATTTCAGAAAAATATAAAAAATTAGCAAAAACAAAAATATAAGATTGATATTAGAATTTAAAAAAATGATTGATACATTTAGTTTATTCTACTAAATCAACTCATAATATGGTATTTATGATATTAACAATTAAACAAATAATAATGTGGCCAACATAACAATTAATGTTATCATTATGGCCCATAATCATGGAATTTAACAACTATAGAGCTTAGAATTTAGATACATCTCTTAAAAGTCAATGTCACAAGTCACAATCATACAGTTGAAAAATAAAAAAGTTCTCCCAAAAGCCCAATTCATAACAAAAGATTTAAAAGCTAGATTTTGTAAAGAATTTTGTAACTATGTCTATGGGTCTGATATACATGGATGAGGGAACAAATCTAAATGTACATTTATTGCAAGGATGGGGGTGTATAAGATTCTTCCAAAAGCTTCTCCATTTTAATTTGGATGCTGAAAACGCCTTATCACTAGAAAGTCTAAAATCTATTTTAGTTCAGACTCCTGAGAGCTCTTTACAGTTATTTTCAGCTATGCTTCTTATCATTATTGAATCTGATCATTCGTTATTGCATTCAGTTGGTGTAAAGGAGCAAACATTGGATGGCACAGTGATGACAATAGGCCTTATCTTAAACAAAGAAACTACGCAGTGAGTACAGAACTTGTTCTAGATATTATGCCTGCTACAGTTTTTCAATTCTATATTTGACCTTGACTCTGCAGTTTCTATATTTGACCTTGTTGATCATTTGTCTTGTTAATCTTTTGTGTACCAATTACAATTGACTGCCCTTATGTGCCTATACTGTACAAGTGGAGTTCAATTTTGGGTGGTTCTGATGGTCAATGTTCTTCAAGATTGTAATTTCTTAGCCATTCTATCGTTGTCACCTTTTTTAGATTGTTTCCATTTTTCTTGTCTTAATTTTCTATCTTTAATCGGTTTACTATGCTGTTCCAATATCAAAGGACCTGTTTTGGAAGGGTTAGAATATTAGATCTTTCTGGACCATGCTGACCACAAAGTCACTGCTTATTCTTTATTTAATTAGGCGATGAGCTTGAAAGATCGAAATAATTTTACCATGAAAAGGATGTGAAGCTCAAATTTTTCTTAGTGGACTGTAACTTTAACAATATTTAGACTTTATACTCTGGCTGTGCGCCTTCTTTTAACCCTCTTGGATGACAATCCTAATCTGATCTTGAACATGCACTAAGAGTTCTGCTGTCTGTCATTCCTGCTTCTCTGCTGGGCTTCATATCAATCATTTGGATTGCCTTTGGGTTCCCCTTGCATGGATGGTGCATCACCTTGTCATTCACATTGTTACCATACCTTGCCAACTCGTAACTCAGATTTGATTTGACAAGCCAAGGAGTGGAGTTGACTTGGTGACTCAGGGGTTCAACTTGGAGAGCCATTTCAGAGTTTCTTACTGATTTTAGAACTAAATTTTTTTTATCATACTGAAATTAATAATTATAAAAATCAGTTCATCAATTATTGAGCCCCACAATTTATTATTGTTAAATTGTTAGTTTAAATATATTAGGCTCATGATTTATTAAATCTGGACCTTTTATTTGATGGACACTTATGGACAAATAATAGTCCAAAAAGTAGATTGGTTGAAAAGATTAGAACCATTTGATGTTTTATTTTATTTATGTGAAATATAGATTATTGTTTTATTCATCTTTTTCACCAACTAATTTGATTCAAATCTCGCTCAATAAATTAACAGAGTAGCCAATGGAATGGGTTACTTGGTAAAAGGGTACAAATTTATTAAGAGATACATATAAATAAAAAGTTTTGTAATTTACAACTACCATCATATAACTGTGGCAATGGATTTCCTCCTTAAACCTTAAGTCATGGTTAGAACTCTATAAAATGTATTTTTAGCATTTAACACTATTGTCACCTATGATGCACAGATATGGCAAGGACACATCGTAGGCACGACAGGGACACGGATTTTCCACATAAAAAGTGAAGTATCGTATACAATACGACACGATACGTTGCCTATTTTGAAGTATCCGTGCATCATAGATTATCACAGTTTGCTCAGTAACAACTTTATTACTTGTTCTAGCATGATGGCGTGTCAAGCCTACTTGTCTGATATCAGTTCGTCACTAGTTCTCTGACATTCAAGTTGGCATGCTGCCAAGCGAGTGAACTTGGCACGGTCACTGAGTTGATTTGGTGAGTTGGCAAACATTATAGTTGTTGCAGACATATGAGAACCATATCATTCCTCTACACGTCTTGAAGTTTATGATTGTAACTATCTTATCAACATGACTTATTTTTTTCCTCACCATTTCATTCATATGTTTGTTACTATTATTAGTTTCATATTACTTCTAAACACTTGTAACTAGGCTTATGAGTTTTGAGTGGCTGGAGACGGAACTTAGTCACTTGGGACATGTTTTCTGGAACTTGTTTTACTTTCTGGTGATTCAGTCAATTACATTGTGGGCATGATTTGAGCTTGAAACTCATCTTTCCCACACACTTCAAACCACACCTTTTCTTGAGTGCCACTTGAACATTAGGCTCTAAGCTGTTTTTCACATATTATTGCTTTTTTTGGCTGGTTAGAATGTCATAGAATTACAGCCAACCAAGATTGGGGTTTGGTTATCTATATTATCTTAACCTTTTAACAGGGGTGTGATAAATTGGCTTAAATTGGTTCTCATTGATACCAACTTGTGATGCTTTTAAAACTTAGGTTTGTTTTCACGTGAATTGATACTTCTTGAACCCCCTTTGTATATCCTTTGATTTTTGAACTGGTAGAGGCTGAGTCACCGAGATGTTAGTTATTCTCCTAGGAATATGTACCATTGCAATTCAGTTTCTATGGTACTTAGATACTTAATAGTTGACAGTGCATCTGCATTTTATTCATATTCGATACTTGAGTATAAAAAATGTGCTCATGCCATATTTCCTTATGCAGAGATGCTGCTTCTAAGGTGGTCTTCCTTCTCAATCATGTGTCATTTATTTCCTCTAGAGTGGTTTTATGTGCAATCATCCATGAAGGATGCAATTAGGAATAGCAATAAGAAAGAACACAATTAAGAGGCATATACAAACCCTAGGAACAAAACTAATTATTTTTTATTATTAACAATTTATATATAAAACATTATATAACAATTTCTATATTTAGACAAGCTGTTAACTCCATTTGTGCATGTTGCTCTAATGAATGTAATAGACTCTTAAGAGTCTTGGGAGCCAGAGGTTGGGTTGGGTGTTTCCTGTTCCTTCTCTCTGTGGTATATAATTTTCTTAATCATTTACGTTTCATGTCTTGCTCAGGTTGTTATCTTCTTTAATCTAATTCATGGTCTTTTCTTGTGTTGGTGGGTGGCGAAGGCAGTTTGTTATTTGAATAGTCATGGATTGGAGTTTGAGGGTGGCATGTTTCACTTCCAAGATGGAGATCCTGCAACCATTGTCCCCATGGCTGGGGTAAGTGAATCTTATTGCTTTACAAGAAGTTGGCTTATTGTGCAAAATACCCATTGAAATGAACAGGAACTTAAATGAAATTGGAGCTAAATAATGTATAGAATGATGATTGTGTTGATATATTGTCAGGATGTGGTGATCTATACAGCTGATAGTCGCAATGTTCACTCTGTGGATGAGGTAATTTCCTATATCACTCTTTTACATATTTTATGATCTCCAGTACATTCATTGGTTCAGTTTTTGGTTATTAACAACCTCAATACTAAATGGTTAATGCTCACTGCATGTATTAACACTGCATCATTGCATTCATATTATTACTTTTACTTCCTACTTACGATTTAATTATCTTCAAGGAATAGAAACATATGGAGGACTTGTTTGAAATATGAATCTTTTTAATTTTTGTACTTTTGAGCATTCACATCAGTTTGTTTGTGTCTCAACTTTGATTTTGAAAGAACATATTGTCTACAGATTGCTTTTGTGATTTTTCACCATTTGAACTGTAATGTAAATTTGGCTCAACAAGGTGCCCAGCCCCTTTCTACTCATAGATAAAACTAGCAGTCATCATCAGGTTCCTTGATTATGGCCAAAGAGTGTCGAACCTTAGTTTTCCAACAATGATTCTTTTTGAAAAAAGTTGTTGGTAGCCTCAAAATATAAGTTGTTCTGTAAGTTCCTTGATTCAGTTCATTTCCTTCTTACACATTTTCATGTCACAGTCGCCAAAGTTTGATGGCTATATAAATTGAGGTTTAGGGCCATATGTTATTTACACAATTCATTTTGGGAAAATTTCAAAAAAGTATAGAACTTTTATCTCTTTTTTCAAAAAGATACATGATAAATTGGATATTTTAAAGCAATATATAAGTTTTCCAAAGTTTTTTCAATCAAGTCATTTCCAGTGGTTTCTCTGTCTCCGGCGACTTTTTTAAAAAAAAATACAAAAATATCTTTATGAAAGCATAAAAAGAGTGTTCTTGTCTCTTGGAGAAATTTCAAAAAAGTATACAACTCTGGGCTTATTTTCAAAAAGTATAACTAAAATTGAATATTTCAAAATAGTATAATTGTTTTCCATAATCAATTCCTCTCCGGTAGTTTATCTTTAATCACCGGGCAACTATTTTGATTCATCATGTGTGCAATTTACTGTTGTGACATGGAAGAATTGATGGTAGTAACAATGGTCGTTGGGGCCACGGGGCAAGTTGTAGTAACTAGTAAGTTGATTGTCTTTTATGTAATCCAAATATTTTTAGTCAAGAAATAAGAATATTTGTTTATAAAAGCATTGGCCCATGGAGAAATAAATGTGATCGGATGTTGGTGGGGTAACCATCCATTTGATGGCTGATATGACCCCGCCAACTACTACGTTGTACTCTATTTATATACTTGTGATTGGATGGACTCATAGATATAAATGATGACTCATAGAAACATCTTAGTCATCACTATAAATCATTTAGTTGGGCTCATCTTTGAAATCCAAACCACTTAAAAAACCAATGTCCTACACTCCTGTTCAATCATTGAGGAAATATTTTGTTTCCAACAAGAATTATGTCCCCCATAAACATGTTAATGTGATTAAAATAAGAAAACAATATGATTCAAATCATGTTTGGATGTATAATCTTGACAGTGGGCACTAAAATCCCATTGAATTGGGTTTTTTTAATGATAAATTAGGTAGCATGGCATTTTAGTGGCCCGGTGATTGGAGAGAAACTACTGGAGAGGGCATGATTGAAAGAACTTTGGAAAACTTTTATACTATTTTGAAATATTCGATCTTTCATTTACTTTTTTGCAAATGAGGTAAAAGTCTTGCACTTTTTTGAAATTTTTCCTGGAGACAAGAACCCTCTTTTTATTCTTTCATAAGGGTATTTCTGTCGTTTTTAAAGAAAAGTCACCAGTCACGGAGAGAAACCACCGGAAAGGACTTGATTGAAAAAACTATACAAAACTTTACACTGTTTTGAGATATCCAATTTATCATGTACTTTTTTTGAAAAAGATCTAAAAATTTTACACTTTTTTGAAATTTCCCTTTTTTTAAAATGAGTTTCTTATTTCTCATTTACCATTGAATAGAGGGGATTAGAGGTTCCTGTTTTACCACATGATTTAAAAGCTAAGATTGCTCAAAAGATCTTCCACATTGAAAGAAACAGTGGAGAAAATATTATAGTGATGGTCCATGCTTTTGTTAGTATGGTGCTGAGTGCTGACAGCAGCTTACGCCTCATTTGCCTTGCTTGGGGCTCATCTTATTTGATCCAGCTCACTCACATCAAATTCCTTCATATGTTCATCCGATGACACAAATTCCACTCCAAACTGAACACGATCAATCCAATTGCGCATATCACTCCGGTAGGAGTGAAATTTGGGCCAAATCTATATAGAGGTGGTGCGTGCTATGATCAGTTCTAATTAAGCAAAGGTGGGTCCACAAGTTAAATCAGGTGGTTAACTGCCATCAACACTATACTGACAATTCCATAAGATCATTTCTTGTAACTAATTGGTTAGGATCTTCCAATCTGGGAGTTTGTGGTGTACCCCATCCATGTTCATATGTACCTGGTCAATGGCATTGATCACCGAACCATGGGCCTCTGTTTTATTGCAATGGCTGGCTAAGGGCCCTATATTTCCTTCAAAAGATATACCTGATGTGTGATGATTTTCTTTAGGCTTTGATACATTTTCGTATTCTGTCATCACCTGTTTTCCACATCTTATGCTATTGTTTCCTTCCTTTTTCTTTCTCTTCTTGCTGTTGACAGATAATCAACGGTGAAAGGCTTACATTGACATTGTGGTTCACTCTTGACCATTCTCATGATGAGGACGCTAAACTTATTTCCCTTTTATCTCAAAATCTCATGGGTCGTGAAAAGCCTGATTCATACCTGCCTTTGCCAGCATCCAATAACATGTACTGGTTTTCTGCAGACTCAGTGTCTCCTCATGAATCTGGTTTTGATATCCGATGGGCAAGAGTACATTCCCTTGGATACAGTTTTTATGCTTCTGACGATATGCCTCATACTTCAGATTCATCATCTGATCCCTTGGAACTGCTCATGCGTCCATTGCAACTAGCGAGGGAAGGTGAGATATTTGAGAAGGAATTTGCCGACAGTCTGCATGCCCTGCAGGTATCCCTTCAAATTGACAGCATTCATGAATATCTGTGTTTCTAATTTTTAGGAAAAGCTAATATTCCATCCCACACTTACATCCTCCGTCTTGGCAACACATGCCATGCATCAGTTGCTACATACTATGGATCACCGCTCCCAATAAGCAGACTGATCCTCACTTGGTTCTCCATGATGTACAAGTGAACAGCTGGAAAAATAATTTTCTAGCTGTTGATTTGATTTTTTTTTTTTACTATTGTCGAACTGTTGAGTTCTCTGGCTTATTTTTTGGACTGAACATCTACATGATAAGGTCCACATTTGGGGGAGTATATGAAATTATGAATGCCAGCAATAGTTTTGGTGATTCGTACTAACTGGGGTTGATAAATAATTTGTTCAAACAATTTGCATTTCAAGTTGCTCAATAATTTGGCCCACCTCTCCTGCACTCATGTGCTCACAACTTCAAACAGCTGTGGGGCCCACCTGGGATCTCCACAGCCCCCAAACTACCCGTGTATGGTGATGGAGGCTTGGAAGATGAACGTAACCCCTTGATCAATGGTCAACAAGTTTTTAACTTGCAAAACGAGTGCCCAAACCTTGGAATTAGTGACCATTAGGAAGTGGAGAAGAAGAGGAGGGGGGGGGGGGGGGGGGGGGGGGGGGGGCACTTGCAAAACGAGTGCCCAAACCTTGGAATTAGTGACCATTAGGAAGTGGAGAAGAAGAGGAGGGGGGGTGGGGGGGGCGCACTTGCAAAACGAGTGCCCAAACCTTGGAATTAGTGACCATTAGGAAGTGGAGAAGGAGAGAGGGGGGGGGGGCGTCCCTTGTTTTATGGTTCACTTGGATGGATCATCAGATGGGCCCCACTAGGTGTTTCCGCACATTAAGCTGATGGGTGTGCATGAGCTTAGGAGAGGATTTTTTATTTTTTTTAATTTTTTGTGTGTGTGTGTTTATTAGAGTTTTGTTCTAGTGAGAGTTATAATATCAACCCTATTAGATCATCCAAACCCCTTGATCTATGGATCTCGAATTCATTGGTTTTAGAAGGCACTTTTATTTTTTATTTTCTTATTTTTTTGGGGTTTTGGATTTCAATCTAGTGGTGAGGAATGGTTGGATGAGTGTCAGAATTGTGGCAATTTATGGGGGTTGGTGTGTGTGAGAAGGCTTACTTGATCATAGGTGTGATAGGTAGCCCAGTGAGTGGACCACACATAAGATCTATGTGGACAGTTCTCACTTGAATATTTCTGTATTATATGGGTTTCCGTCTGCTAATAGTTACCTGTCACAACTCATATGAGAGGTAACAATTTTGGCACCATATGTGGCCCACCTATCATCAATCTAACGCCTTCGCACTCACTAACCCCCTACTCTAATGACACTTCACTGATGGATTGAGTTGAATGAAAAATGTTACTTAAGAAACTATTAAACTTTATGATCTGCTTGAGATGATTCTCCCAAAATCATATCCACAATGAGACCTTTCCACGCTAACCCCTCATGATTGGTACAAACTAATTTGATTTCATTTAACAAAATCCTATGTTTCATTTTAAAGTGTCGTTAGTTAGAAGGGTTTTGCTTTTTGAGAAAACTTGTTGAAAGATATCATATTGGTGGATAAAAAAAAAGAAAAAAAGAAAAAAGAGAGAGATCATATTGGCGTCTTTTTTGCTGTTGACATTTAGTTATTTCATAGATGACAAGGTTGTTTGGGGTTTTATATATACATTAGAGGACATATTTATCTAAGAATTAGTTGAATTGGATCTATGAGCCATGCAAATTGGATCAAACTATTATTAGACAATTGAATTCATTCGTCCAAATCTGTGAACTTGATTTACAAAATGGGTGAACCAAAAATGAAATGAATGAGCCTACCTCAGCAAATTAGTGAACTTTGATTGGTACCGAATTTTCAAATTACATACTTCAGTATGATTTAATGGGATTCGAACCATGTTAGGTAGTATGTATAAGTTGCTGGAAGACTGATATGCCTCTTATGGTAATCATAAGGATTGATAAATTGAAAGTCAATGGTTGGATAAAGCAAGTAGCATGCCTCTTTTGTTGTCCTTGCTTCGTTTGAGGAATTATATGATCTTTAACCCAACAATGTGCATTGTGATCTGGTATTTTAGCTTCACCCAAACTACCACTGCAATGGAATGCTTTGAATTGTAATACATTCTAAGCCCTATTGCTGCACCCCAGTGATAACTTGGATCACTTGCATAGAAAATCTCCTGCAATATTTGATGATGGCCACCACTGAAGTTTAACTGAACAAGCCAACTCAAATATGTAGTCCAGCTGTTTTAAATGAATGTTTGATGGTTTTATAGAGTTTGTACCCTAATGATGTGCTTGGATGCTCAATTCATTTAAAGATTGATGATTCATTTAATTTTTATTAGAACCGTGGGGCAATTTATACTTGGTTAACATACAATATATATGTTGAGGAGTCGATGGGACAAATTTTGGCCGACCAAGGTTGACAAAGCCTACCCGGTTTACTTGTTGGGCCCGGAATTTGAGGCCAAATTCAACCCATCGAATCCATAAATGTCCTGCTTTGAGTTGGGCCTTAATGTGAAATATTGAAAACATGATGTTTGCCATTGACTTTTTAGGCTTAAAAATAGAGCCAAGTGCCTGTGCTACAGGGCTCTTAGCATGTGGTTGCCCGTGCAGCCCATTGTATATCATTGGGTTGCTAGATGATCAATTATATGTAATCCATGCACTATTTAAAATTTTCTTGAGTATATTATCAATCCCCATCTTTTCCAACTCATGAATAAAATGCCTTTTTGTTTAATAGGTGGTGCAGTTTTACCATTGGAAAGCCTCTGAATTGCAAGGAACCGAATGGAGCAGAGTAATCAGCAAAAAGAATATGAAATTGTCCCACCCATTACCGGATAATAAAGAAGGTTTGGTGTTTTCTGGAGATCATCATCTCGTTGATGAAGTTCTTGGCCCCGTCATTTCATCTTGCAATCAGATCAGGCCTCCTTTTAAATGGAATGATTTCGCTGCGGCCATTGCAATGTGGGAAGATTACATCCTTAGATTGCAGAGAGAACTGATGACTAGCGTGCCATACTGGACAACCCATCAAGCTCTTTATCCCGTTGCCTCCATCGATGAATGAAACTACTATTATAAATTCCTTTTCATGTGCTTCTGCTGGTGGCTCATGTGCGGTGATCCAAGCCTTTCATCTAGTTGGCCTTACTATGGAAGGTAAATGAGTAAATGCCACTAATTGGACCATCTTTTATAAAATTACATGGGTTTCATTTCACATGGTATAGTTATTGAATAACTAGTTGGTGAGTGCTTGAATCTTTTGTAGTGTGCTGCAGCAGGCAGTCCCATTATGGGAAGTTTTTTTTTTTTTTCCTCTTATATGCCAAGGTAGCACTTATGTAACTGGTTTTCCTCTGGTAGCAGTTTTTGCACTGTGCTGATTTTTTATTATCGATACACTGCTTATTTTTGGCGGTATTGCCATGAGACAAATAAGAAAACATAGGGATTTCTTCAACAAAATCCTTAGGGCCAGTTTGGGGGCTTTACTTGTAAAGTTGAGTGGAGTAAAGGTTATTTTGAAGAGATAATAAAATATAAGTGGATTATGATGGTATTTTGTTTTTAGTTGTTTATGATGGAATTTTTTTGACCTTTTTTTTTTTTGGAAAGTGGAGTTTTTTTTGTCTTTTAGTGAGTAAATGAGGTTACTTTTTTTACTTTTTGGGAAAAAATATGGTGGGAAATTTAAATTAAAGTGCTTTTGGTGAGATTTTTTTTTTTTTTTTTTTTATGAGAATGGGGCTTTACCTTACTTGACTCTACAAGTAAGGTGCCCAAACAGGCCCTTATCGACTACCATTATCTCAAATATGTCCTTGTGTTTTCATTCCTCTACATTTCTTGTATAAGTTATTTTACTTATAACTATTAATTGAACTTATATATCACTTTTTAATCTTTATTTTTCTCCTTGTTGGTGTTTAATATTTTATTCTGTCTACACTTTTTGTATATTTTTATATTTTGACAGTTAGTTTCACTTTTCCATGCACTCATTAACTTTTAAAAATTTCCTCAATTTTTTTAGGGAATAGAATAAAAATAACATTGTTATCAAGGACAGTGATTTAGGACCATTATATTAGGCTAAAACTTCAAAAGGAACCATATTTAGATTTTTCCTACAAGGTAATACTTTCCAGTACCCACAGGGCACTGCTTGTCTCTTTCCTTTCATTCATGGAATTATAGTTTTTTTGCCACAGAGATTATGGCCACATCATACCACAGAATTTATGACCTGTTTTTATCCATGAAGTCGAATTCTCCATCCTAGGATCAGTGGCACAAATGTTGGTGATCTTGAGAATATTGTGATGATAGTTTTCTAAAATATTGGAGAGGCCCAAATTCCAAATTCCACAACTAGATCTACGGTCTACATAATGGGAGTCCAAAGCAATTTTGGGTCATCATTGGTGGTACAAGTGGGCTACCGGCTTCGTGTAATCCAGATCGTTGATGTGGGAGTCAAGATTAATGAGTCACACATCTGATGGGTGCACCCCCACCTAATATTATGGCCAAGGTTCATTTACAACAACCAATCTGATGAAGAGCCACTATGCTCTACACTCGTACATTATTAGTTAATTTTATGATCCTCATTCCTTCATATTCATCGTCATCATCAAAGCCTTATCTCAATTATTATTCAACGTAGAATGTACAATCTCTTCAATGATAAAGTACCAACACATGATGGGTGGTAGACAATGAGAAATACTAAACATTTAGGCATGTTTGTTTGTATAGAATACATAAAAATTTATGGTCAAATGAGCTCTTTTTAAGGAATATCAAGGAGGTAAGGGTGAAGGATATGAGGTGGATACATTGTGACTTTGCAAGGTACTTAATTACTAGGGTGACTGCTGGGTGTTCATTTCCCATGTCCTCTCCATTGATTTTCATAATTAAGGGGAATTTATTTGCTGGTTGCTTTGGATATATATATATATATATATATATATATATATACATATATATATATATATATTTGCTTTCTTCATTTTTAATTTCTTCTAGAAGCACAAAGTGTTACAATTCCTTTCAATTCAATTACAGAAACCAAACAGGGTCTTAATTAACAAAACCTCATCCTTATCATCGTTATCAAAGCCTTGTCCTAATTATTTTGGGGTCGACCACATCAATTCTATTTCTCCATTCATATCTATCTGGAACCAAATCCTTAGATAAATTGCATTTCTTCATATCATTGTTCTTAATAAATGAAAACTAAAGAGGCTAATTTATATGCTAGAAATACACAATGTGCTTTATTTACATAGGCATGGAAAGCTGCTTGGACGTGCCCCATTTGTGTAAAACATTACCATGGACATCAAAGAATACAATTTGAGCATTTGTTTGGGTTAGCTGCACAGACATGAATCCTTGCCCATCATAGAAGAATTTCAATTGGCTATAGTTATTCTTCACATCACCTCTCCATGCTTTTGAACCTGCCCCACTTGTTAGAAACTGGATTGGACTGCATCACATCAAAGACACCCCAATTAAAAACAAAGGATAATGAATGTCATTTGATAATTAATTGCGCAGTTTTAACTCAGCCATTACAGTTTTGACTCTTTCCAATTCCACATTAAGATATGAACAATGGATTCATAGCATGAAGACTCTGAATCTCTGATGCTTTAGTTCGTCAACTCGTTTAACTTGAGCTTGGGATCAGATGATAAATCAACCCGATTGCATTCTCAAATTAGGAATTGTGAACCAGGTAACTATGGATATGACATGGTATTTGATGAGGATGGTTTTGCACTTTAGAATATAGTATAAGTCATGATATGGATGTATTTGCTGTGTCTTGTGTTTACCTGTCAAAATCACTTATTTGTTGCAGGCAGTGATCATGGCCGTTTATGTAGAAGTCGACGTTGTATGCCTGAAAAGAGTAAATTATAGGTGAATCTTAGTTCTTGCTAGAGCATTAGTTGGATTTTTATCTTCTATGATTAGGAACTTAATTACCTTAAGCAATGGGAGCATAAGATCCACAAGCTCCTGAGTATCCCCATGATGACTTGCGCTCCTGATTGTGTGGTGACCCACAACAATCTTCCATTCTGCTGAAGATTCTCTCAGTGCCGATTCAAGACTCTAGCAATCAAATTGGTTGTGATTTTATGATTACTTTTATATTTTCATGAATAAAGATGTGAATAAAGCAGCAAGTAAAGACATGATTGATGCTCAAATGGACTGTAAAACTGGGAAAAAACACCCTCCCGTTAGTCACCAATCCTAGATGCGGCAACCATCCGAATGAACTGGACCATTGGATCGACTGTGCATTTGTTTTGAATGGTGAAAACTTGTAAGCCATTGATGAAGTGGTTAAGATGATGAATTGAGCCTCCCATCTTTAAGTGGGCCCCACAAGGAAGTGTGTTCATGTATGAGAGAGAGAGAGAGAGAGAGAGAGAGAGAGAAACCTTTAATACAGTTTCCATATAATCCTTTCTTGAGGACACCTCTCTCCAATCATAGGTGTGGTCCTCCAGGTTGGTCCAATAGAGTTCCACAAATGGTGTTGTGTCAACAAAGAAAATCTCGGCAATTCCTAGAGAGAAGATAGAAAATCATTAAGACTTAAAAGTTCTTCACTAGAAATTAAAGAAAGAAAAATCCAACTTGAAAGCTTAGTCACCTGCATTTACAACAAAAGATCTCAAGCAAAGCCATCGGCTATCAATCTTTCTTAGGCTTGGGCTCAACTGTGCAAGAACATCACCTCTATAGTCATGATTCCCTAAAACTGCAAGCATTTCCAATTCCCATTCATAAAAATAAGAACCACACAAATGAAATCCATAAAAATACATGACATGGCATTTGGCATCTTCTTCCTCCATATTAAGATTGAGACATACCACTGTACCACTGTTTCTGAAGGCTCTTAGCAGTGTAAATGTTAGTAAAAGAATCCTCAAATGCTTTGTCATCTATGTCCTTCAATCCATTTTCATAGAAATTATCACCAGTGGAGATTACAAAGTTTATGTCCAGCATCTCTCCAATCCTTCCCATCTACAAAACCATCAAGCAAAAATAGCAGATAAATTCAGTTTGTAGCCCCTAATTTTCATTAATTAGAACATGCAACTAGTGTTAAAGAATCCTCATCCGACTAGATGTGGAATCTCAAGAAATCATAAGATTCCTTGGATTACTTGTAATTTAGTTTGAAGACTTTCCCTTGTTATATCCTTCTTGTGAGGGTCCATGGTCAAATCTATCACTCCACTGTTGATTTAATCCCCCGAACAGTGTTTTTTCAATCAATGTGATCAAATCAATTCTCTATTTTAAAATCACTTTACAATCTTTGAAATGAAAGTTTTGGAAATGTCTACCATTAAGGTTTTTATACTTTTTATATAGTGTTATATGCAAATATAATTTTCTTTAAAAAAGAATTGTGGGGCCTGCATGGCTAATCATAGGAAAGAAGGGTTGGATAAGGCTATAATTAAGAGTAAAACAGAAATGGTTCAAACAAAATCATTTTGACTCTTAAATTTAAAGGCTTTAAAGTCTCAATCCTAAACAAAGTAATTTATTTTTTTTAACAATTAAAAACTTATTCATTTTTTACTTTGAGTATCAAATTGGGATGAATACCAAATTTACGTGAGGATTTAAACTTTAAATTTGATATACATGAGCCAGCCCTTCTCTCTTAAAGATTCTCATGCGCATGGTTTGATTTTTTTTTTAATTTATTGTAATATATATATATATATATTAGTTGGCCAATGACCACAATTTGCTCCGGCCACACCCGACTCCCCCTAAACCTGAAGGGATTAGTCCGATCCAAAGAATTGGAATACTCTCCGTTATCATATATATATATATTTATTAGTCCGATCCAAAAAATTGGAATACTCTCCGTTATCATATATATATATAGATATATATATATATATATATATTTATGTATGTATATATATATTCTCGTTAAGTTATCATCAGAGAGAAAATTTAGTATCAAGCGGCTATGATTTTGAACTATGTTATCCTTGCAAGTACAAAACAATAATCAGTGCCCACTTTGGAAAATTATTTAAAAAGGAAAGGAAAAACAGACATTGGATAGAGAAAGTATATAATATATATATAGAAACATGAATTTGCGCTTATGAACTAGTAATAAAGACAAGAAAACATCATCTAATATGAAAAGAAATGAGAATCATGAATCGAGATGGGTTGACCAAGAAAAGATGGAGAATCCAATTCCAACCTGTGTAGCAACTTGGGATTGGTTATAATCACCTCGTCTCCCCCAGTCTCCAACCACCAGAAAGCTGAGAGATCCGTCGCTTTGGGGGGGATGCTCGAATCTCTGCAGCTCTGCAAATGCACAAGAGAGGAAGCAGAGGCTGAAGATGGCAGGCACAACAAATAATGAGGAAGAGGCCATGGATTTCATGTGAGGAGTATGGAAAGGGAAGAACAAAGGATGTGCATGTGCTATTAAGGATCCAGAAAGGATAGAGAATAACGGAGGGTGGGTGGTAGCCGGTAGGTGGTTTCTTCTCTCCCTCTCCAAAGTCTAAATAAAGGTTGGTCAGGCATACACTACACGTCTCCTTTTATGTCTAAAATCCGAATGTGGATAACTGATGCTTTAAAGGTAGAAATGAAAATGGGTCACCGATTCTCCAATTATTCGGAGGTTACGACCTGTTAAAAACCGAGTCTGGGTCTTTAGTTATGCCCCGATAAGTAAATGGGTCCGGGTCTAGTTCCACCTTGGTTCGGACTTGTGGACCTGAAACCCGACATATTACCTCAATTTTCTAAAATCTCTCCTAAAAATCATATTTTTTAATATCATTCTCTACGTAGACTCGAATCCAGATCCAGACACGTTCCATATATGATTATGGTTCTGATTCCGGAGCCAAGAAATTGGTTCTGAAACGGTTTCAGGTCGGGATCCAGTTCCGCCTTCTCCTTCATGGTTCCAGTTTCGGGTCCACCATGGACCCGGAGTGGAACCAACCCGTTTACAACCCTATTTAAAGGTCATTATTACAGAGTTGTTTCTATGGGAAAAATGAACGGGTGGGCAACCTAGAGTGGAGCCCAAAAGAATAGAGGAAAGGGTGAAAGCTTTGAAGGGCTCAGGATCTTGTACCGGTGGGTGGAGCCCAAAAGAATAGAGGGAAGGGTGAAAACTTTGAAGGGCTCAGGATCTTGTGCCGGTGGGTGAGATTTTTCAAGTCTCCTCTTGATTCTCTCTGAAAAAAAAAAAAAAAGAAGTCTCCTCTTGATTCATGGTAGAGGGACCTGTTTGTATGCATGGAAAATAAGGTTGAATATCCAAAAATAACAAAAAGGAGACTTTGAAGGGCTCAGGATTAATGTTCCAAATTGTTACAAACAAAAATAAGGTTGAATATCCAAAAATAACATCCAATAACCCCCCATTTTTTTAAAAAGAAAATCGAGATAAGGAAAAATAGGAAATGAATACGGAGCCGCCATTCTAATAGTTCAAATCTTAGAAAAGTCAAAGTCCATCTAAATTACTATTTTATGTTCTTTAACCCGGTTTCTTTTAGAATTTTAAAGATGGAGTTCAATTAACTGCAAACTCCTGTGTATTCATTATCTATTTTACTGTAAACAAATAGACCCTAAGAAGTATTTTATTCAAAATTAGTTATCATCTGCCCCTACCTTAACAGAATTCATATAACTTGATGCTTCTAATGAGTGGGATGTGTATAAGTTTAGGATGTGTGTGGCATCGTGCCATTTGAATGTTCTCATGTTCCAACAAGATAAGGTTGTGGAAAAACATGTTTGGTATGTGTAAATCAATGGTTTTGAGTTTTGGTCTCATAAGAATCTCAAATCCTTTTAGTCTGCTGTTATAAGAAAGTTGGAATGAAAAAACTTTAATTTTTTTTTTCTAAAAAACAATCCACTGGCATAGTTGTTTCATATTTTGCTCTTTCCTTTTAAAGAGGATGTCATTTCAAGATTTCAAATCCTCCCACTTATCCTAAAGGTAGGCCACATGTTCACAATCTCAAATAAAATGGCCCCAGTCGGTAATTCCTAAAAGTGAGTCACATGGTCACAATCACAAAAGGTGGGGCCCATATTATAATTCTTATAATGGTGGGACCACATTATAAATTCTACGGATGTGAGCCCCATGTTTCAATTTCTAAAGGTGGGCATCACATTATAATTTTTAAAGGTGTATCTCTATTATAATTTCTCTAATGGTGGGATCACATTATAAATCCAATGAATGTGGGGCCCATGTTCTAATTTCTAAAGACGGGTATCACGTTGCATTTTCTAAAGGTAAGTCATGTGTCTACAATTACAGAAAATGTAGCCTCACTTTATAATTCTTAAAGGTGTGTCATATAGTCACAACCACAAAAGGTAGAGCCACATTGTGAATCCTATGAATGTAGCCTCATGCTCTAATTTCTCAAGATGGGTACTACATTGTAATTTTTAAAAGTAGATCATGTGTTTACAAACAACAAAAAGATGGCCCCGCATTATAATTCCTACAAAGGATAGGCTTACATTATAATCCTATGAATGTGCCCCTATGTTCTAGTTTATAAAGGTGAGCACCACATTGTAATTCTTGAAAGTGAGTCATGTACTCATGTGTCCACAATTACAAAAAAATGTGGCTCCACTTTGTCATTCCTAAATGTGGGTCACATGGTCACAAAAGGTGAACCCACATTTTAAATCTTATAAATGTAAGCCCCATATTGTAATTTCTAAAGGTGTATTACACTTTGTAATTTCTAGATGTGGGTCGTATATTTACATTCACAAAAGGTGCCCTCACATTTTAACTCCTATAAACGTGGGCCCACATTGCAAATCTTATGAATATGGGCCCGGTGTTCTAATTTTTAAATGTGGGTATCACGTTGTAATTCTCACAAGTGGGTTCCATGTAAGATAATAATAAAGTGCAGAAACAATAAAAGGTTCGTCCAACATTGTAAATTCTATGATTCTCTTTTTTTAATTTTCTGGAACAAAACTTTTATAATGTTCTCAAATAAATTCTATAAACATATTCTCAATAGAGTAATAAACAAGTTCTACACATTGTAGTCTCGGCACAACTTGATCTCAACACAATAATCTAAACACAAAATTGAAAACAACATGAGAACGATGTCAAATGAGCCCACCTTTTAGTGTTCCAAAATAAACGTCATGCCTTCCAATTATATGCCGTTAGATCTTACTTAAAAGAGTTGATCCTATTGAATGATTGAGCACATGACTAATAATGTGTTTATCACAATCTTAAACATATCTAATCTTATAGTGGGGCTCTCATGGTGGGACCACTTCCTATAGGAATAATATTTGAGGATATATAGGACTCTACGGTGGAATCAACTCCTTTCAAAATAATATTTGCGAATATATGATTTGATGGGATGGCTGAATTATATATCTCTAGGAGTTGGAAGAGGATCCCCTGTTTGGACGAATCAAGGGGCTCCACGCGCGGGGGCGGAGGAAAGAGAGATTGACTTTTTATTCCTTTACCCCCTTCCACTCCGTGCGTGGAGGCCCCTGATTCGTCCAAAAGGGGATCCGGATCCCTAGGAGTTTCTATGCACGGCAGTGCATCCAGACATTTAACGGAGAGTGGGGCCATCTACATTAAAAGGCATGGATTGAATTTTGGTTACGCCGTACGTTCAGACTTTGGCACATGAAAACTGTTCTACAGAAAAACGAATTCAGACCTCTATAAGAATTTAATTTTCCAGAAATCAGTTCATTTTTATACTTTTTCATGAAGAAATGCGGCCAAACCTAAATATAAATTTTACTTTAACACCAAAAATCATTTATGCAATCCCCACTTTTTAGGCAGAAAACTGTCTATACAAGGAAACGGATCCCCTGTTTAGACCAAACAGAGAAACCTTGTTTGGACCAATCAAGGGGTGCCACATGGGGGAGATGAATTTTTTTTATTCATTGGAGGAAATGGAGTTTGACATCTCTTCCCATTAGGGATGTAAATGGGTGCTCGATTTTCAGATTACCCGGAGGTTCCAACCCATTAAAAATCGAGTCTGGGTCCTTATTTAGGCCCCAATAAGTAAATGGGCCTGGGTCCGGTTCCACCTTGGTTCCGACCCATGGACCCGAGATCTGATATATTACCTCAATTTTCGAAAATCTCTCTTAAAAATCATATTTTTTTAAATATCATTCTCTACCTAAACCCGGACCCGGATCCAGACCCGTCCCATATATGATTTTGGTTCCGGTTCCGAAGCCAAGAAACTGGTTCCGGGTCCGGATCCAATTCCACCTTCTCCTTAGACTCGTTTACCACCCTACCTCCCATGTGTCAACCCCTGAAAAACATTGTTTGGACCAAATAGGGGATCCAGTTCCTCCGCACAAATGTGCCCATCAGACTCACGTCAAGCACCCCACTCATGAGAAGGAAGAGGATTTTGGGCCTCCATTACCATACACTCACGCCACTCAAAATTCAAATCATAGATTGTGTCCAATGGCTTGCGTAGACGAAAGATTCTTTTTAGTGGACTTGGTCTTCTCATTGGAATGGGACTATCCAATGGCCCACATATGTTTTTTCGAGGTACAAATTTAAGTATCCTGTATTTAAGTGCTAATTCAATTAAAGTTTTCTTTTTTTTTTTTTTGTAGAAATTCAATCAAAAGTTGAAAACAATGAAGGTCTAGGGATCAAAGTTTGACCCATTTTCCAGAGAAAAATGTATGCTCTCTCTATCTCTCTCTCTCTATCACTACGTCTAGACAGAAAGAGAATTTTCCACCCCGTAAGAAATGATTTTCATGGAATCACACGTAATTTAACTCATTTTTGCTTTTTTCCTTGTGAAAAAACGACAACACGAAGCATAGATTTTTAGTGTAGCACGGAAAACCGTTTTCACAATCTTCACTTCTTTTGCAGCAAACCGGCTGCACAAACATGACCTAAAAGAAATTGCAGATTCAGAAGGGTGAAGTATCCACACCCAATAATGTAAATAGAAAAAAAAATAAAAATAAACCATGAATCCTGCAAACGAGTCTCATTAACCAAATGGGATCCACAACTGATAAGAGGAGAGCATGGTTTAATGTACCGATTAATCAAATGTGTAGTAGATCTTTTCATGAGAAGAAGTGGACTCATGATCACTGATAAATTGAACCCATTTTGCAGAACAGAGCCATCCTAAGGTTGTATACTAGTCGAATTCAGGGAAACCATAGTGTTGTTAGATACAGCTGGGTCATTATTATAAGGTGGGATTCTGATCCTAATCTCGATCTAGGTCAATTATATCAACTAGTCCAAGAATATGATTGGATTGATAGACTCCAAAATACGTATGTCAAGCATGCAAGTGGGCCACTTAAAATGACAAAATGATCTATGTTTTATGGACTTTCAAACAGCAAAATTAATGATTCACGGCAAGACTCTTAAATTCAATCTTTTTAAAAAAAACTACTTCAATAGCTGGTTTGGGATAGGGATGTTAATGGACTTTCTTTCACCCGGTAATCCAAATTAATGTTCTGACTAAAAAAAAAAAAACGTGTATGGACCAACTTCTTGTGCCCTATTAATAAGGCTCCAAATGGGGTCCATAACAAAATTCTTGATCATCTAAGTGGTGGAAAATGATCTCTGTTTGGACCACTAAAGGGGTGCCACATGGGGAAAGAGAAAAAAAATTTTGGAGGAGTTAAGATGTCATTGATTTGACATCTCTCCCCCATGTTCAACACTTAAATGGGCTCAACCCAATCTAGACTTTCCCAGACCAGATACAATATTTCCTTTATATGAAGCTATGGTCCATTTCTAATAGCTCCCTTAGGCCCTGTTTGGATCCTTAAAACTGGGTTACAGTTACATGGTTGCAACTCTAGCTGTCTTTCATTCAGTTTGTTGAAAAGAACAAACTTGAGCTTATTTGTAACTCAGGTTATCCGCCTAACTCGTCCTAACTGAGTAGTTAAGTAAGTTCATGCAAAAATGACAGCAGAGTCTGGGCATGGTTTTGATTGCCAGTATTGAAAAATGAATCCAACAGCTACTTGTGGATATTAGTGTCGAACTAGGATTATTGCAGGTGCAAATTGGACGTACCAGCTTGTGTTTTTGTTAGTAGGTATATGAGTTAGATTAATAGCTAGGTTTCTCCTCTTAGAAATTAGGAGTTTATGTGCAAAAAGTTGTATGAAGGTGTTCCCTCTATGATATACAACGAACAAGAAAGAGAGATTTGAGTTTAGGCTTTCATGCATGGGCTTTTTTGGGTTTTGTCCTCACATGAGAAAAGGTAATGGGTATCAAACATAGTTTAAAGAAGGGGATTCCATTTTCATATTCAAAAGCTCCCATGATCAATATATTAGCCCCCTGAAAATCTATGGTGGAACTCCTTGATATCAAATTCAATGGTGAACCATTGTGTAGGGAGCTCAAGTTGGTGACCCAAAGGATCTTTTATTTAAGAAGATGGGGTGGGAGAAGAAGTGGGATCACAACTCACAAGGGAGCCCCCAAACGAGGCACTCACATTCCATAGCAGATCAAATATATATATGCTTAGTAGTGTTGTGGTGCAGCAGATACTAGTGGTTTTTCACACCATGCTTGGCCGTGGCCTGTTATACCCTCTAAAGAACTATCAACTATCTGTCCCAACAGTAGAAGAAACTGTGGAATTTGTATTATAGTGAAAGGCACAAATCCACACACTACAGCATTTAGATGGGATTCTTTCTGTTTCTTATTTATTTGTTTGTTTGTTTTTATGTTTAACATCAAAAGAATTCCTAGGACAGAGAAGCATTTAGACGGGGTAGTACTCATAGCTTTCTCTCCACTCTCATTTCTCACAATCTATATATTGAATAGCTACGTACAACTTAAAAGGAAAAAAAATATGTTCATCTTCTTCACTCACACTCACTCTTTCATTGGTACATACAGTTCATCCACAAATACAAAGAAAGATGCATGCCAAATATTAGGGACAGTTACATGCATTGAGACAATTAAGATCCTCCTCCTTTAGTAAATTGCATATTAACATATATGGACATTTAGCTGCTGCTTCTTCTTCTTCCCTCACTGGATATATTGAACCTATTCAGCAGTACCAAAATAAAAAGAATCATAGAAACTAGGCTGTAATGTTACCAGTCCTGCTCTTTTCCATGCCAATATGATCTTCCTAAGGCAAACTCCAAGCTTGGGTTTTTGAGTTCCAGATGAGATACTCTTGAACTGATCCATTGAGTAGAATCGCTTTCCTGCAACAATCTCACCATTTCAATCATCGTATGTGTAGGATCTTACACCCTATTGAGGTACCACTTATCCCAAAACCAATTCGTGATAGGAAACGGCACAACAATAGTTTTATGGTGAGGGCGAGGGCTCGACCACAATTATGACCGCTCAGAAGCGAGGGTGGACGTTGATCTCAACAATCCCTCCCTCAACGGCACACCCGCCACGACTCCTGCTGCGAACTCGCAAAACGCGTGTCCCGTGACTCGAACACCCGACCTACCAGGCTCTGATACCACTTGTTGGATCTTACACCCTATTGAGGTACCACTTATCCCAAAACCAATTGGTGATAGGAAACGGCACAACAATAGTTTTATGGTGAGGGCGAGGGCTCGACCACAATTATGACCGCTCAGAAGCGAGGGTGGATGTTGATCTCAACAGTATGTGAGAACAGTTTTTGAATGATGCATGTTGAATCATTACCTCATGTTCATTCCTAACATACTCCTTACACATGCATTTGTTATATATATATATATATATATATATGGAAAGTTTCAAGTGCATCTATCCTTCACCATAGGTGAGGGACACTTCCCTTTTCGCACATGAAGACAAAGAAGTGTACCTCACCTTATACACTTAAAAAGTAACTTTTGTATTTGAAAATTCTTATTTATGAAGCATCCCTCACCCTATGGTGAGGGATAGATGCACTTGAAACTTCCCTACCTTTTAAGTACATAGGGTGATGTACGCTTCCTTGTCTTCATGTGTAAAAAGGGAAGTGTCCCTCACCTATAGTGAGGGATAGATGCACTTAAAACTTTCCATATATATATATATATGAGGGCTGCTCCCCTACACTGCAGTCCTCCTTAATATCAGCTGCAGGCATGTGAGGGGAGCAGTGTAGGACATATGAAGGCATGGTTTCACATGCCTGCAGCTGATATTAAGGAGGGTTACAGTGTAGGGAAGCAGCCCTCTATATATATACACTCACTATGAGAGATAAAGGTGGAAGCCATCACAATTAAGTTGTAGGTATTAGATATGGATGTGAGGGCCCCCACATTATCTCTCATAGTAAAGTGAAAGATGCTCTCATAGGAGCATCTCATATATATATATATATATTTATGGAGTTTGGTAATGAGGGTGCAACTTGGATACTTGGGTCAGGCTAATCCAAACGTGCACGACCCAACCCAATCAAAAGTGAAATTTAGGTTGGGCTTGCTCCTTTTCACATGGGCTTCGAGACAACATTGTGACCCGGATGGAAATGAGGTCATGGCTTTGTGTTTTCGTTTGGGGCACCTGAATTCTACCAGGGTTCCTGATTTATCTATATAAACATATTTTCACTTGTTCATAGTATATACACTAACCTATATATTTTCCAAATTTTTACTTTTTGTGAATTTTTATACCCTTCGAGAGGCAAACAAAACCCAGAAACTTGAGTAGGCGAATTTAGGATTTGCGATGGAAATTATCAGCTTCCATTGCGTAGAGCTCAGGTTTGGGTTTGGGCTTGCAATTGCCTACATACAATTCGAGCAAGCTTGGCTGAGCCAACTATATATCCAAACTGACCCATTGCATTCCTACTTGTTTATGTGCCTGTATAAATATATCATGGATGATCCACGTAAGTATGCTCAGAATAATCATATGCATGGTGGATGCATGCTAGGAGATTCAGAAATAAGAAAACTGATTGCATTCTAATGCATTACCATACAAACAAATATTCCAATATATGCTATGTAGCAGGGAACTACCTCAAAGGGGTGTCCAGATCTTTGACCAAGGGAGATGCAAGCTGCTCTTATCTCGTTTATGTCACTTCGGTTAGTTTGCATCCATGCGCCAGCACTGAAATTCCACGGAGATCACTCTTGTCAATTAAGTACATGAAGCCCCTACTTTGGTTTTTGCAATGCTTCATTAAATTTTGAGAAAAAAAAGGAGAGGGTAAGTGCCTGTACCTCTCCTAAGCAACTTTAGTAGGAATCATACAGAGAAAAAGCATGTGAAAGAATTAGCTTAACCAACCTCTACTGATGTATCATTTTTGCTTAATATTGATAACTTGACACAACCAATGATACTGAAATATCCATTCTGTTAAAAATCATCTAGCATTTGGATACCATGAGTCATGACAGAGCTGGAGGAGAGTTAAAAGCATTTTATTGGTTTGGAAGACTATGGTATCAGAATTACACCCCTATGAGTTCAGATAGGAGATTTACAAGAGTAATTTCTGGAAAGTTTGATAGAATGTAAATAGATTGTGGATGCAAGGTTCTATATAAAGACCATATATATGATCTCATCAATAACCTTATCCCACCAACAAGGGGTCGATCGTGTTTTTGTTCAAAGTAGACAATCTTTTTTTTTTTTTTTTCATGAAAAAAGATTGTGAGTACTCACACAAAAAAAAAAAGATACTCTGATCCATTGTGTGAGTACTCACACACTCTCCCAAGTCCCTCGCCATCTACCACAACAGCCATAGATTGATCTTTGGTTGTTTCTATTGAGAGTGGGCTCCACCCAATGGAGAGTATTGAAAAGCATTTATGTTGCATCTACAAATTCTTTGAAGCTTTGGTAGAAATGGTTAGCTGAAGAAACTTAATATGGTATCAGAGTCAACCAGTTGAGTGACATCCACGGCTCTTGGCACACACTTTGATTATGATATCTTCACGAGTTGCAACATACATCAACATTCTATCAATGTCATACAACAATTGCAAATCAACTTAAAAGAATGCTATTTACAAAATATTTTATTCTTTTTCTTTGCTCAAATCCAGTGTTTCTTTTTCTCTTTAATCATGGGGAGAGACTGTTTGTAGTAGTTGATCTTCAAGGTTGTGTGGGTTGAATTGCATTTGGGTGGTAATAGTGCCATTTATGCAGGCTCAAGAGAAGAGGTTCAAAGGCTAGTTATTTAAGTTTTTCCTGCAACCTTTTTACTCTAAATGTGATGCAACCTAAGAGGAAGCTGCCATGAGCCCAAGGCCAAGTGCTAGCCCAGTCCACTAGGATCACGCCATGACCTAACCTGACTTTAATTTTCGTGTTTTAAATAAATGGCTAGATCCAATGTACAAGGAACTCAAGGTTGTGCAATCCGAACTTATTTGAGAAAGTTGTGAATTTTTTTTTATAGGATCCAGGGCAGTGGTCACCATTTTAGTGTTTCATACATAGTCATTTTTTCTTTATTTAGGTTTTAATTTAAGAATATATTTGAGGCTTAGATTAAATCTAGGTCTCCTTTTATTTTGATCTCTTTCGTATATGCAATGAAAAGGCCACACGGTTCATATCTTTTTAGCTCGGAGATTTATTATCTTCTTTGTTTAGGAATTAATGCCAAGAAGAAATAATCAGAGAATAAAGGGATAATGTAGTGGTTGGAGTCCTATTGTCATCTAATTACCTAGAGTTCCATCCCTGGGTCTTCTCTATTGTGTGTGCTGGTGAAGTTCTCCCCTTAGTGTGCAAGTGGTCTTTCTTCTCAATATGCGTTGAGTGGTGTTCCCTCTAATGGTTTGCACAAAAAATCAAGGACTTTTGCCTAACCACTTTGGTGTGTCTGGCCCCATGTGGTGCTAACCTCAATGACCATGCCCAAGACATGACAAGGTCTTCTCATTGACGGGGCATGTTTGGTAAGACAGAATTCCAATTAAGGAGGCTCCTCTTAGAATTATCAGGTCCCCCAGAGAAGGGTTAGGGACCTGATCCATGTCAAGGTTAGGCTAGGTGGCTCTCTCCTCTACTTCCTTGTGGGCTACCTGGTTCAAAGCAAGTACTTCAAAGGCTTCTCCCCTTAGCACCCTTGCTCCCTCTTCTTTGGCTCTTACATCTGGAGACCTATAAAGAAAAATTCGCAATTTCTTTTTCAGAATGGCCACTGGGTTTGGGAAGATGGTAAAAGCTCTAGCTTCTAGCATGACAAATGGCGTGGCCTCCTTTCCTTGGCGCAGATCTTCCCTGAGATACAGTTCCCTGTGGCTGGTTCTGTCCATGACTTCTTTCTCTAACAACCAAAAGCTTTTGAGCCTCTCTCTCTCTCTCTACCTTAGCAGGTGGTCTCCTTCTCCTCCTCTCCCCTCTCCTTCTCCCTAGCTGCTAAGCCAGATGTACTGGTATGGTTTAGTTCTAACTCCATCCACCTCTCCTTTGCTGCTGCCTGGGAGTCCAGCAGATCCAGACACCCCCCCCCCCCCCCCACCCAATCCCTAGTATAAATTTTCTTGGATCAACCTCCTCAAGCCTTGTGTGGCTTGCTTTGCTTGAAAACTATTCCATAACAAACTACCAACCAATGCCTAGGCCCAGTCTATTGGACTGCAGTTGGCGTCATCCTGCTACCTCTGCGGTTCTCACCAAGAATCTGCGTTCTCCATGTTCTTCCTCTACTCCTTCACTGCCTCTTTCTGGGATTGGCTTCAGGCTAAAAGAAACTTCAAGTTTGGCCCTTCTAGCTCTATCTCCTCCAAGTGAGACACCTTCTCAGCCAACTCCTGTCATAAAGCTAAGAAGGGCTTAGGGGCCCTCTTCATCATTGCCATCTTCCGCATTTGGAAGGTTAGGAACCAAGCTGTCTTCAATAGTAAGTCTCCTTCTCATGACTCTGCTGTTAGCTTCTTCTTGTTGGATGCATCAGCTTCTCTAAGGAAAATGTCTACCTCTTTTATTAGTTCTTCTTTACATTCCTTTTTTTCTATTATGTAATCAGCCCTATCATCCTATAAGATAGTGCTTTGCTACTCTTTCTTTTGTGGTTTTCTTTTCCCCCTTTTTCTTGCTATTGTTTCTCTCCCCTTTTCTCTTCTTAATTCAATTTTGTGATTTAGAAAAAAAAAGAAGTAAAGTGGAGCAAAATGGTCGTGTCAAATCAAAAGGTACTAAATTTCAACAAATGCATCTATATTTTATCCAAAACAAAAGCCAAAAAGTTACTTTCCCCTACTAAGAATTTCAATGAATTCCTGAATTCCTAGACATAGTGGAATTCCTGAATGCTCCCTTGGACTTGAGCATCCAAGAATTCTACCAAAATGAAAATATATGGTGGAATTCCTGAATTTCCAAAGGACATTTGGGACCTTTCATGTGGCAGAAATTCCTGGATGCTAAATAAGAAACATGAGATTTGCAACTGCTAAAAAAAAAACCTAACATACAGAATTCCTATCAGGAATTCTAACAAAGAAACAGGCTCTTACTGACAAAACGTATTTTCTTTTTCTTTTTTTTAAACTAAAAAAGTTGCTTTCTCGTTTCAACCAAAAAATAGAAAGCCACCGCATTTTGCTTTGACCCATCTTTTTTTTTTCTTGTCTCTTAATTTGACCATTAACCTCACATTACTTTACTTAGTGAAGTTACCAAACAAGCTTGGGTCCCGAAATTCTCCTTTGATTGTTGAACTTAAATAGAATAATATCAGATTTGTTTTCTGAAATCTCCCTGCTTAATAATTCTACTCAAGGACGTTGTTGCAATGTCATCCAATTCGGCCCATGACAAAAACCTTCTCCACATGATGAAATTAGTCCTAACCTCTCTTCACCACGCATCCAAACATTTCCTAAACCTCCTCCAATTGATCAGGTCGGTCCTACAGTCTTATAGGAAATCACTTTTTTCATGGACGTGCTCTCAGTAGAGAACCACACACTCAAGACGGTTGTAAGTCAACTCTTAGCATGGAGTTGTTGCAGACTTGCAGGTACTATCAATGATATGATATGGATGTTTTGGAGATTTGTCCAAGAAAATATGAGCTCTAATGATGATACTTTTAGAATTCATGAATAAGAAAAAGGTGTTGGAAGGAGCACCAGCTTTTTTAATGATAACTCCAACGAGAAAATCAATAGTGATGATGATTGATTGGATTGTCAAATCCTAATGATGGAAAAGCTCCACACTATTGTGCGTGGAAGAAGAAAAACTTGCCAGTACCTTCATGAGAATGTCCACACACACGGACAAATAAAAGTCTCATTCCTTCTGCTTATAGTTACTCATATTCATGACTTATTTTTTTAAATATAAAAAAGTTCAATTACAATTACCTAAATAACTTTGAACTTAAACCTACATCCCAGTAATACAGGACATCAACCCAACATAGTAACGGGCATAAATCGGAAGCGCTGTGCAACCGAAGTATGTGGTGAAAGTGGCACAATTGACCTCAAGTACTCAAAACATTGAAAAGATTTAAATTGCAAATTCACTTAATGTTGTAGGTGGATTCACTTAACATTAGAAAAGAAAGAGAGAAAGTTCCCTTATTCTTTCTAAAATAGGGATAATCTCTAAGGGGTCATTTGTTTTTCCTCATTTACTAGTGTAAATGATTCACATGTATAATGATCATGCATCATTACATTTATTTGTGAATACACATGTGATGTGTAAAAGAGGTGTTAAACTAGTGTGTAAACAAATCATGTCATATTATAATTTCACAAGAAACACTTTCACATCTCTTGCTTGCAAAAATGCGCCAAATACAAGTTTTACACGGTGATTGGATTTGGTCATGGGATACAATCCCATAAACCTTTTTTTTTTTTTTTGTTAATTTTTTTTCTTATTGGTCCCATATTTATAATCCAAATTTTTCATTTTTATTAGACTAATAATGACCAAGACCTTTAAGTTTATTATCTTAAATCTTTATAAATTTTGAGTAATATGTGAAAAGCACTTGAAGATTTTCATCCTATAGTTTCTACACTTCTGTGGACTCCTAATTCATAATTTGAATCGATAGTCGCAAATTGTTGATAAGCATTAAGACATTTAGTTCCATACCTTAAATATTCATGAATTTTGAGAAATTTGATAAAGAGGTCAAAAAAAACTGAACACATTTAAAACTGTTGGATGTACTAATTTGCTCATATAAAAATGGGGAATTTGAAAAGCATGGTAATGTGTTTTAACATTAACATTTGCATACGTAACATTAACATATGTAAGTTCCATTCTTCTATCCTATGCATAAAAGCCATTCTTCTATCCTATGCATAAAAGCCAAACGACCCCTAACAACATTCTCATTCCTTATATCATTACTATTTTGTAGATTCCCTTTAGGGTTCCTACCGCAAAAGTTCAAAAAGGGACAATTGTAGTACTATCTAATTATAAATGAGGACGTCAAGATAATTTAGGGTCCACTAATGGCCTAATGGGCTTCATCTTGGTAAGGGCCCTAAGCAAGTAAGTCACAATCAGTCTAGACGCATCAAAATCAGCATGCAATCATCCATAGAGACTCATTGATAGGGTTTTGAGAGAACATGCATCAATCTATTGAAAGAGAGATGATATTTTAATTGAAGGTCATGGAATATCACATGTTGATCTATTCTGAGAAGGGGTTGGAAAAAAAAAAAAACCATAGAGGCCAAAATGATAGAGATGTAGAAGATTGTGGTTGTTAAATATCTTTAGAATCCTTTAGGAAATTACTATTAATATTATAATTAGTGTGATTAGGATAATTAAGATATAATCTCTCCTTATTATGATTAGATTATATTGATATTATTTCTTTAATATCGTTGTACTTTATATAAGGAGTTGAAATTCTTAATAAAAAGAATACGATTGAAATCTAAAGTTTTCACAAAAGACATGCATTTTGAAATCAATTTAATGGTAATATAAGGAGTTCAAATTCTTAATAAAAACAATATCATTGAAATCTAAAGTTTTCACAAAAGACCTGCATCTTGCAATCAATTTAATGGTAAATTCTCATGTTCCAACTAGGATCCATATCCAAACATGCTTCTGATGAAAATGAGATATTTCATTAGAATAACAAAATAAAATCAAGCTATGATGTCGTCTCCCCCACGCTCAGAGAGGCTCTCGTAAAATCTTTTTTCAACAGATCTCCTAACAAAGTTTTCATCTAGTTATGCTAGTGAACAAAGGCAATCAGGTTTTTGTCCACCTAGGAAGAATGATTGGGATTTGAGACCACCTACTTGACAATTTTGGAACAAGTATAAGATTTCTTTCCAAAGCTGGCCAAAGATCAAATTGGATAGTCAATTTTCTATCCTCTATTTAATTTTGACTATGTGTTTTCAAGTAAGACCTTGCTAGATTCTCATTTATTTGTTTCCCAAGTAGAAAAAAATTAGATTTTTATGCAATTGGCATGGTAAAGACAAGTGTCATATATCTTCTTGGTTTTTTGGGGCTTTTAGCCCTTCTCTTTATACAAGTCTTGCCTTTAATCAAAAAATAAAAAATAAAAATCTCAGTATCAAACCTAGAATACAATTACAAGCAAAGATAGTAACTTTGTACAGCCATGCATTATGTATGTAGTAAGAACATGTTATTTTGGTTTCTTAGATTGAGGGGAAGGACATATTAGAAGTCCTTTTCTTTCTTATTGACCTTGTACATCTGCATTTTATAGGTAACCCTTTAAACTTTCTACAGGGACCGACCAATCACCCCATAGGCTAAGTGGGCCAGTACCCAAGTGCCCTATTCATAAAATACCCTAGGTAAGAACCAAAGTATATATGGAAGGAATCCCATCCCAATCCATTTCTCTCAGAGAAAAAAAGATGGAGACTGGCTAGTGAATATATGCAAATCCCCTCCTCTAGATTAGACTCTTCTATTTCTAGTTAAGAGTTGCTAGACTTGTTGCATATTCAGGTAAGGACTCAGGTTAGAAAAGTAGTCATCTAATTAATGGGACATCATAATCTTCCAATTTATCTTTTACAGAAAGAGGAAAGAAAGATCAGGAAAAGAAAGGATAGAGGACTACTACCAAGAGAACAAATGTGTAAACAGACTAAACAAGCTAAAAGTCGAAGTCTCTTGCCATACCTAAAAAACATAGCTCTTCGAGTAAAGAACAGTAACCTAACACCAGCTTTCTATAAAACTACAGTTGATTTGATTTTTTCCTTGTGTGTTTTACAATTGTTTAGTCCTTGCTTTCAGCCATCTTGATAGCAATTTGACGCATCGCCACATGAAATCCCACAGCAAAAGCTGCCACAGAAGCCCTATATTCTTCGCATTGGAGGCCGTGGAAGGAGAAATTTCTACGCTACTTAGATACCCGTGCAAGAAAAAAGAAGTGGAGAGAAGCATTCTTTCGTTTCTTTGTTTTCTTGTTGGGAATGATACTATGCTATGCAGCTCCTTTCGCACTGTACTAGGGTTCTAACTGTGGGTGGACTGATCACCTAGATCCTGTCCATTCATTAGATGGGCCATCTATGGTGTCGATGGACAAACATGGAGAATCTAAACCCTGGGTTTTCGATCATCCACCTGGAAAATGGATAGTAAATGATATATACAATAGCATTTTACAGTACCATAGCCATTCGTTTCAGGCCCATATATCAAAGTGACCTTGAATCATGTATCATCTAAGATGGGGCCCATTGGATAAACAGTCTTGATTGATTGATTGTGGATATATATGTATATATATATATATATAGAGAGAGAGAGAGAGAGAGAGAGAGTACCTTGAAGAATTACTCGACAGAGAAGTAGAAAAGGGGGGATCAATGTCTTGTTGTAGTGACCCATCCGATCCTCTCTTCTCCACAAGTCGTTGGAAATTGATGTTACTGGAGAAATTAGTGGGAGTGAAATTTTCTTCACTTGAACCGAAGGATTGACCTTCTTCTGATAAAGCGCAGATCCATGTAATTATTATTAATGAATGTAATTTGCATAGGAGTACTGCAGTTAGCAACAGAAACGAAGTGACAGAGAAGAAATTTACATTTGGGTACTGCAGTTTACCTGAAACAGGTGAAGGCCTGTCAGTATTTTTAAGAGTTCGATACATCTGCAAATGAACAGGGAAACAAAGACATGTAAAGAAAAAGAAAAACTTTATGACCTCGTTTACATAAAAGAATACTAAACATTCATATGGGTCTCTCTCTGTGGGATCTTTCCTTTTTTTTCATTGACCACGAGGTTGATGTTCGGTGAAAGAGTAATGGCATGTATTATTGTGAAATGATGACCACTTGCTTCTATTTCCTGTCTGTTCTCCACTTTCTATCATCTGTGTGTGTGTGTGTGTGAGAGAGAGAGAGAGAGAGAGAGAGAGAGAGTTTATCCATACCTGCAAATGGCTCTTAACATGAGCTAGTGTGAGATCTTTAACATCTATGAGCTCAAGAACTGATTTGGGAGTTGCCCCTAATTATAACCAACCATATACAAGTCAGTTTTTTTTTTTTTAATTCAACACACCAATACTAAAATTCAATAACAAAAGTAAAAGACTAAGAAATGAGATTAGAAAAGAGAGATGAACATCAAATGGCATACTTTCATGGCCACCAAGGAAATCCACGGCGCGAACGAAGCGGGCATGGAGGCTAGTCGTCCACCGCATTCGGGGTGCTCTCATGCTCCTCTTTGTAGGAAACTTTGTCATAAATCTCGATCTAATCATTGCCTGAGAGCAATCCTCAGGAGCTCCAATTCCAAAGTGAGGATACCGGTTTAAGGGTTTTAGCAAATCCCCTGGATACCCATTAAACCTAGTCCCTCCAGCTATCTCATACACCTTTGAACAAGGGGAGTTCAATGGAACTGAAGACTCCCGCCCTCTTTCCATAGAAGGCGGTGTAAGCGAGGAACATGAACAAGAAGAAGAAGGTAGCAATGAGGAACACAAAGAAGGAGACCATGATCCCATATTGGAATTTTGATGCTGAAGATACTGGTACTGTGGTACTTCCTGGTCTGGGTTTTGTCTCACATAGCTTCTTCTACATGGGCTCTCACCCTCCATGGCAGGGTTTATGAGAGAAAGCTCGCTGTAAGCAAGGGAGTCTGGTCTCACAGACCCCTCGCTGTTGGACTTGAACAGATCCAAACCGTTCTCCTGTTCGTTGTTGCTGTCGCACATTGATGAGGGGGCACTATTTGGGGGGCAAATTCGTAAGGTTAGATCAGGAGTCGGATCCATGAACACATGTTGTAGGGGCATTTTTTGAGCAGTTGCAGTTGAAGAACTTCCCCTTTGCGCAATTGGGTGCCTAGGAAATTATAAGAACTTATCAATTAGAGAGAGAGATGGGTATGCTCCAAGGTAGAAAGGAGAGAGTGTAGGAGAAGGGGAGAAGAGAAGAAGAGGAAGACTAATATCTACCTCAGGAAACAGATATCCCCAAGAGATGAGGAGAGGGAGGGAGGGAGAGAGAGAGAGAGAGAGAGAGAGAGAGAGAGAGAGAGAGAGAGAGAGAGAGAGAGATGGGTGAAGAAAGAGGAGAAGAGATGTATGTTTGTCACGCAAAGCAAAAAGAGGAAATAAGAGGGTAGTGCAAGGTATCGAAAGAAGGAGAATTTGGTTATCTATCTCCCTCATCTCCTCGGCAGTATTTCTTGGAAAACGACACTCGAACTCAGAGTCTCTCTCTAACATGTACACAGTCAAATTCGAGGCGTTGGACTCCACAAATTTCTCATATATGTTAAGTACTGTTTAACTATACATCAGAACAATGTGGCACTTTATCCACCATACATGATGCATGTGTACACATTAAAATCTTGGACCCCACTCTGTTGAGGAGTACAGCCCAAGTTAACACTTATAATTTTGTCCATTCAGGAGCAGGTGTTTTGATGGACACTGGTTGGTGATTATGATCATCCTATCAAAGTATCATTGTGGCTATGCTTTTCAATGGGCC
This sequence comes from Cinnamomum chago, assembly GCA_038049695.1. NCBI lineage: Eukaryota > Viridiplantae > Streptophyta > Magnoliopsida > Laurales > Lauraceae > Cinnamomum > Cinnamomum chago. The sequence goes on along the minus strand of CP142453.1, from coordinate 24,317,273 downwards.
CATTGGGTGGTCTGGAATTGGTTGTATGATTGGTGTTGGTGTCCCTAATCTAGTGAAAAACCAAGGCAACTTTTTAATAACCATTTTCTTAGTCATGTTTGTTTATAAACATTTCCGATAAGAATTCAGGCTGTTTGGAAATTCTTGAATTTCTGTCAAAAATTCAATGTTCATTTGTGGGAATTTCCAGCATTTGAGACAAGTAGCATTTTAAAATTCCAAAAAGGTATGACTTTCAAATGCTAGCCTTTACTCTAGTCATTTCAGGAGACTTCTTTACAACCCCAGCCATTTCGATAGGATCCACTGCAACTCTAGGTCTCCCCAGTGATGGACTGTCATCTTCTCGATCCACTCAACTGCACAAAAATCAGGCCCAAACATTTTTTTTTCTTCTGTACTGCTTTCACCCACCTGGTTTATTTTTCTATTTTTATTTCATCTTTTTGCATACTCTCTTCTTCTTTTTTTTCCTAAAGTGTTTTGATGGAAAGGGAAGAAAAGAGTTTTGGGGGTTTTGATGGAATGAAAAATAACCCACCCTTCTCCTCTCTCTCTCTCTCTCTCTCTCTCTCTCTCTCTCTCTCTCTCTCATATACAAGAAGGAAGATAAAGGCCATAGATTTTAGATTTTTCCACTGAAGTAGACAGCAAATCTATCTTACATGGGATCTATTTTGGTTCGAAAGATGACTGAACCAGGGACTAGAATTCTGAAATCTGAATCTTCACAAGAAATGGAAAACCCACCTTGTTTAATTTCTTCCCTTGAAAATCATTCCAAAGAGGCCAATGAGACACCAATGACGAGATTGTTCTCTAGTTTATAATCTTAGAAAACGTTCCTCCTTGTCAAAGACATGAATCTGCTATGCGCTTATTACATCGTCTACATTTGTAGTCTCTTCTTAATTCTCATCTAATAAGCCCTTTTTACCACCCTATAACAAAATTTGCAGAAACTTCTTTACCTCATTAACACAGAGGTCTTATCATGAATCCCAATTCTGTGGGGATGTGTGAGCCTATTCCATCTATCATTAGGTATCCCAAATATTTATTAAATATTATCTTATGAATATTTTAGCCTTATATTTGTATACAAATAGTGCATAATATGTAAAAATCCACTTAAAAACTCAAGTGGATATGAAACAAGGAATTTGTGGAATTCAGGTTGGATGAAATTCTCAGACAAGAATTCCAATATCAAAGTAACAAAGAATTCAGGAATGTCAGGATTCAGCAGCATTTTAGAATTCTAGCATCACAAATTCTGTAAATTCTAATAGACATGATATATAAGAATTCTTGTAAAGAAACGGGCCCTCAGTAATAGGGTGTATTGGCAAGTCACCTCCAAAATCTAACAAAAGCTGAGTGGAAACTCTACACATTACTATTGCGGAAACCAACTTAGGAAATAGTTAGTCCTTGGGGATGATTGTGCAGGGTCCCGTTGCATATTTGACCCTTGATGAAGGGTGCCTATCAAACGGAGGCTAGGCCAGTCGCGGGGTTGTCCAGGCCATTCCCTCAAACCTCAAACGGAGTCAAGTTCTGGCCGTGTTTGAATCTTGGGTGTGTCTATCATGCCCGGCCGGATATCTTCACTTTAACGGAGATTTCTCACCGTTATGATTGCTATAGATCTTCGGCCATGTGTCTGAGCCTTCCACATTCCAATCATTTAGTTGGTATCAAAGACAAAGCTTAGTGTCTTTATCGATTCAAATCATGGGGAAGCATCATGTATGTGGTGTTGTACACGAGATCGGACCTTACATTCATCGTGAGTCTCATGAGCAGATTCCTATGTAACCCGAGGTTACCAAATTGGTACGCGGTTAAAAGGATTCTACAGTACATCAAAGGATCTATAAATCTCCCCTATATTATCAAGGTAATGGCCTGGAGCTATGTGGGTACTCAAATGTTGATTGGGCAGGTGATTTGGACTAGAGAAAGTTCAGGACCGGTTATATGTTTGACGCTTGGAGTAGGTGTCGTTTCTTAAGGCATCAAGAAACAGATCTTAACAGCTATAAGAACAACCGAAGAAGAGTACATAGCCTGCAACACAACAGTCTATGAGGCTCTTTGGTTGAAACACTTTATGTGTGGTTTAGAAGTAATTAAGGAAAAAGAGTCTTTGTCCCAATGAAAATAGACAGTACGTTGGCGATCTCTATGGTGAATGAGTAGGAATTTAACAGCCGGTTAAAACATATTGAGATAAAATATCATTTTATCAAGGAGAAGGCTGAAAAAAAAAAGATATTGAGATATCCTATATACCTTCAAAGAAATTAATGTCTGATACTCTCACAAGGCGTAACCTACAGAATCATTTGTAAGGCATGTGATTCGCATGGGATTGAGATATATTGGATATACATGGCATTCGTGTCAAGTGGAAGATTGTTGAAAATCATGTAGCCCACGTGCCACAAGTCCCATGTCAGATCAAGCAGATGACAGTTTCCAATAGAGATAGAGTCTCATTATAATCAAAAGACTTGATCTGTTGTAACTAAGATAGGGATCCGCAGTAATCGGATAGATTAGCAGATCAAATCTTATCTCCACGTAGTAGAACCCCATCAAGATTTAGGCGATGTGCATTTCTTGGCGAATAAGTCTCCAGAAAGCAAATCTCCTCGTGATCAATTATATTAGAGAGTTGGGAGCCCTAACACAGTCACCCCAATCACTAAGATCCAGATGCAGGAGATCCGTGGAGACCTCTTACCTTCAAGAACACTACAGATCTCTGACCGCGTATTGGAGTCTTTTGCATCCTGATCCTTCAGAAATGATGGCCACTGCTTTAAAAATGAGAGCTTAAATTTAAGAATTAATTTTCCATATAAAACCAATTCACAAATATATATTGAGATTTTTTGTAGAAAGAGAAAATTGTTTAAGATCTCCATAGGCGTACATGTATTTACCATACTGGTGCATGAGTGTTGAAAATACAGAAACATTTTTTTTTTTTTACTGTAGTACCAAGTGCCCTGCTTTTTATATTGGATCGAACCCTTCTCCTCCAATGATAGGATAGGTGCTTTATTACTGACCCAAAAATAATAGGCGAAACAATGAAACATCTGATTGTAGCCCAATGCAACATGTATTTTATATATGAGAATGATAGAGTTGAACATGTTGTGGAGCGTGCATAAATCCAAGGGTATATACCATGGGTTCCGTATGGTTCAAACACCACCGTAAGATGATTTCCTTCAAAATAGACAGCAAAAACAGTAAGGTCTATTCATTTTGCTTGTTATAAATTCAAGGTTGGTTATCACGAAATTAACAATGTTTATAATTAGTCTATCTAATCTACCAAATTCAGTTTAATTATATTTCGGTACTCAACCAACCTGCATGTAAATCGGCTGTCTATGAATCGATCACTGGATATGTCACTCTCCCACCTCCTGTATTTACTGTCCTTTCCACTTTATGGGCTGATTTCCTCAAACTCTTCTCTTAAATTTTTACCTCAACTTCACTATAGAAATAAACATGAGAAGATTAAAATATTTTCCTGGCCTATCGTGTGGAGGGGACCTTCTAATAGGTATAGGGCAGTAGGCCATTGACTATGAGAAGGCTATAGACATATATATTATAGGGGACCTGATATGATTTCAAATGCTGCTTCTAATTCCCCCTAGCTCATCCTCCCCAAAATATTCCTTTCTAATCTTTGAATCTCTTGTCTGGCATATATATATATATATATAATATTATCATGTTCTCTTTACATGATCTTTAATCACATAAGGTTGGTTGGGGACCACACATGTAGGTTTCCAATTGCAAGCACTAGGCTGAATAAAAACAAATGTATATATTATCTCTATGTCATATGTAATTCATCTTTTACGTAAAAAGTCTTTGCACAATCCACATCAAATCCTTCAACTGAAGCAATTGCATTGCATCAAAGGCTGTAATTAAAAGGGGCCACCAGGAACCATCCAAAAAGCCAAAACCCTAGGGACAGCAGGCTCTACAAGCTCATTTGGAAAGTCAAGCTCGGTGACCAAACTATGTGTACACTTCAATGCCATTGAAACCAACAAATTCTTAAATTAATATGTCACTTGAACCTGTGCTATGCACTAATGTTTTGTGTCAATGGACTGTAAGATCCTTCTATCATGCATCTATATATGGAGTGAGGTTGATACCACTACACATATTATCCTCAACACATATTATCCTGTGAATTGTAACAAGTCTAAATTAGAGAATCATCTAATCATTACTCATCATGGGTTCATATCCAAAAACTGATACCTTCTCAAATCAAACCGTTAAAATTGAGAGTCACAGATAAAGCTGTGAGGATAAAGTAAAGGATTTGATATTTTTGCGCACCCCTAAATAGGTCTTATCAAGATCTTTTCATTCCCTGCCTCTCCAGCAATTGGCATGGCCCTACGTGAGACCCACAGGGAAGTTGGCATGATACTATTTGTAGATGATTCTTGCCATAATAAAACTCGTTGTGGACCCCATGCCATACACATCAAATGAATTAAACCTTTATTTTGAGGGTATTAATTCGAAAACAGTGTTTAAAAAACCGGACTACCCATTAACTGGTCCAGGCTTGGCCATGAAGCCAGTGATGGCAACCGTAACACCAACGTTAGTTTATAATTATATAGTAAATTTAGACAAGAAGAATTATTAGAGTTGAAGTTTTAGACTTTGAGTTCTGCCATTCTTTTCTCTAATTTTACCCAGCTGACTGTTTCTTCTTTTTTTTTTTTTTTAAATTACAAGGCAGATTTGAAGGTTTAATGCTTGAAGTACATGGTCTAGAGAGTTTTAGTTCAATTGAAGCATGTTATGAATCTGATTCATCTAGATTGTTGTGACATAGATTGAAGTGACTGAGGATACTCTAGTCTCCACACCCTTCGTATTACCCAAAACCTACAGTCTTCGGCGGCCCTAGTAATTAATATGACATCTTCGAGATGGAGGGGTTGCTCTGGTTGGCAACCCCGCCTCTAAGCCCGATGTCCCAGGTCTCCCCCACTCCTCATATGTGAGGGTTCTCACTCTCCCAATATATGTGGGTTCTCTCTCCTTGCATGTGCAAGTGCTCATTGTCTATGCGTGTGGATACTATTGGTCCACGCCTCTTATTTAGTCTAAAAAAATTATATTTTCGTTTAACTAGTCTTCATTAAAGAGAATTTAAGCTGATCACCAAAATCAAAATGTTATATACTTAATATGATATCTTCATTTAACTAATCCAGCATTAGAGAGAAATCTAAGTAGATCACTAAATCCAAATGTTAGTACAAATGTAGAAAGGGGAGGAATGAAGAATTATTTTTCTTCCTTATCGGTTCTAAAGCCTCTAAACCACATGCAAAAAGGTAGGGGAGCAAGTACAGCTTATGAAAACAGAAAAGAGAAACTCAAGGAAAAGAAAACCAAGATATGAATGGGATAAAGCAAGCAATGGTAGCTGTCTGTGGGTGAATATGTACGGCACGTGTGCCATCCAATCACAAGATGCTTTATGCCCCCATATGTGTTTATGGACTAACACCAATAATTGAGGTAATGATGAGAGAGAGAAACATATAGAATGAGTAGTTTTTTATTTTGGACGAATTAGCATATTTGTGTAGCTTCCTGGGCCTATCATATTAGTAAGTGTTTGTTGGATGTTCTTGATTATTTTATAAAAACATTTTTTGAAAAATCAGTACAATAGAATTTTTATTTTCATATTTTTTTCATTTAACTAAAAGAATCAAAATTAATGAAATTTCTGTTTTATTTTTTGCATAGCTAAATTCTAAAGCTCCATATATTTATGGGACAATTACCGTACGTATAGTCATAAACCAGAAAATAACCCCAAAACAGTCCAAAAATACATATTTACCACAGAATTGTTCGATCCAATCACTTGAATGTAGGATATCCCACAATCACTTGAACAGTCCGCGTATTTATTTTTTCTCATTACTATGGGTCCACCAAACCACCATCCAAACCGTTGAAAAGCTGTATGAGTGTAAGAACTAATATTTATTAAATTTGAGTCGTTGATCTATCACGGTTATCAAGAAACTTGCAAAAAAGAAAGTGGCTTATAATTTGTTCTTATAATTTGCAAAACAACATGACTTTTTTAAAACTTTCTCGATAACCGTGATAGATCAACAGTTCAAATTTGGCACGATATTAGTTTTTACATTTATACATTTATCCAACGGTTTGGATGGTGTTTCGGTGGTCCCACAGTCAAGGAAAAAAAGAAAAAAAATGGATAGTTCAAGCCTTCCCGCTTCTGATTGTAGGATATCCTACATTCCTAGGATATCGCAACCTGCGATATCTTACATTTCTAGGATATAACAGCCCAAAAATACATATTTACCGCAGAGTTGTTCGATCTGTAGGAGATCATAGGCTGTGATAATTGTTAGTTGTTATATGATCGTGATGTCCTTGATATATTCCTAGGATATTGTCCCTATATTTATTATAAGTAGCTTTTGGAGTTAGTTGTTTAATGAAAGTCAAAATTATTACATTTAAAGCAGTAAAATGAATGGTTAAATTTCTATTTTAATGGCCAAAAATATTATGGTATGGATACTCTTTAATTGAAGAGCTGGCAGCATGAGATGGATCACACTTTAGTGATAATTATGTGTCTACATAAGAAAAATGGCTTAAAATAAAATCCTACCAAGAATTAAGGGATAGCGATAGCCGAGTGGTTGGTAGTCTCATTCTCATTCAATTGCTTAGAGTTCAATTCCCAAGTCCTCTAACTTCCCCATATGTTTCTAGGTTTTCTCCCAAGTATGTGTTGTGGTTCACTCCCCTTCAGTTTTGGGTAGGGTCTAAAGCCCAGAAGGCTAGTTAGAAAAAGAAATAAAGAGAAGAGAAAAGGAAATCCCTACCTTAGTGGCTATGAAAGATTTAAATCCCTTTGGAACATTGTTTACAAAGCCCCTCAACCGGCACCGAGTCAGACTGAGTGGTCAAACTCGCACGAGCTAATGGAATTTGGTGCCTTCTGAGTCACTTGGATTTGAGAGAAGTTAGATTCCCCAGGTACATGTGAGACAAAGATGTCTGTCAGGTGAACTTCCTTCCTTTCTAATTAAAGCCCACATAAATCCATACATCATTCCTAGTTTCCAACACAAGGCACAAAGCATCATCACCAATGGCACCAATTTATCAATATCTTCTCCTGTATTATGCACCAAACCCTTAAAATCCCCTAACTGTTTCCTTTGGAAAACAGCAACCAAACCAAACACCAGAATATTTTGGACAGTGAAATGCTCCGTGGATTCTGCCTTGTGTTCTCTCTCTCTCTCTCTCTCTATACATTTCATGTGGGCCAATACGACATGTGGTCTCTCACAAGATATCACTCAATATACCTAAAAAAATTTCAACTTTTCTTTTATGGGTCTTTCCTCCTTTCTATAAAGGAAATCTCGAGCTTCCTCCAGGGACCCCATGGCTTGAGAAAACGCTCCCTTCTTTTCAGCTTTGGAACTGGAAGGGGTCCTCCAGCTTTTTGGCTAGTATACTGATTGAAATGGCCAACATGACAAATCTTCTTTTTATATGACCCCTTTCCCATCCATCCAACATAGGACCCAAGCCCTAAAGAAACCAATCAAGATGGATAGCTGTGATCAAGATGCACAACACGTGTATGATCAGATGGGGTTATTTGGATTCTTGACAGTACAAAATGGACTGGTAATAGCATTATTTGTATGTGTATGTTGGCATATGTGTGCAAATCGGATACACCAAAACCAGAGATATGATTTTGTGTTACGCACTTCTATGGGGTGCATGTTCTTACGCAACTACGTACTGGTCTTAATTTCTTTTCCTTTCTTTTCTCAAAGGCAAAGGAGGACAATGCATGCAAAAGCATCTCCATATTCCCCTTTTTTCTAAAGTCTAAAAGAGAGATGCTGTTGCCCCTTGCATGGGGGAATATTTCCTATCCATGTCTTTTCATATAACTCCAAGGCAATAACAATGAAAGAAGGGGAATTAAAAAGCATAGGTATCTGACTCCTCGTTTCAGTTGGGCATTAAAAAAATAAAATGGGATACATGTGTACTAGACTTCAAAGTGAAGATGGTAACCTGCACCACTCAAGTTTATACTTTATATCATTTATTAGTATAGTTGAAAATATCAACTTGAATTCACCCCAAAAGTTAATAAGGGATCAGCCCAAAAGCATTAAATAGACAGATTAGGTTCCCATTTGGTTTACTAGTCCTTTTTTTTTTTTTTTTTTTTAACCCAACTAGGTGGGCTGGTACCTATTAGACACCCCATCCTTGGAGTAATATCCGCTCGTGTGGTAAGAAACTCCGTCCCCGGAGATATAAAATCTGCTCATGATGTTTAATCCGTGGATACCGACGTGAGAAGCGGGGTTTTCAACAAATTGGGCAACCCCTTATAAGTGGTTGTTTAGACTCATGGTTGAGTGAGATTGGCACGTTGGTCATGCTCTAATAAAACCAAATGTATTGGCCCATAAAAAAACGGTGTCCACTGTCCAGGCCCAAGTCCATTTACAGCTGTCTGGGTGTGAGGCTGATTTTCCATGATTCAAATTAAGCTGAGGGTGTTATAACTAGCTAATTAACTTGAATAAGATTTAATGACATTTTTCACCCTTTATTTTGTTCCAATGAGACAAAGATTAAGCACCGAAAAATACAGTGGATTTCATCAAATCATTAAAAAGAAAGGCCAGCAATCAACTGATGGTCAAGGCAGTTGACCAGGATTCTTAAATTAATATAGGTGGTCATTAAAAAAAAAAAAAAGGGCACGTAGTTATTTGTAAGCATAAAAAGATTACATGGGGTTACACGTAAATCTCCCTAATTAAAAACCATGAGTCTCTGTAGAGATGTATTCATCATATAGTGACTAGCAAAACACACCCGCGCTTATCGCGGGCAATATAATTTATAATATTAAAAAATAATTAATTTAACCATAGATTTATAATTTATGACCATAGATCTATGCAACGTGTATCCTTATAAGTTAGAAAGAATATTTTGAAATCACATGAGAAATCATCATTATCTAAAGTCTTATGTATAGATAGATATGTGTTGAATGTGTTGGACTCTATATTTAGATGACTAAAATCGAAAATTTCTCCAAAATCCCTAAAATCTCTCCTTAAATTAAAATTGAAATTGAAATTGAGCTCCAATTTTGCAATCAATTGCGAAATTAGAGCTCAATTTCAAAATCCAATCCTACGTCTATAATATATAAGAATGGATCCACGGTCCATACTGTGGTGGGGCCCCACACTAAATGGCTCAGATTATTACATGCATCTTTTGCTGAATATGGGGAGATCATTGTAGCACTCGACATCCAAACGGGAGGTAGAGAAATCAGCGGTCTGGATCACTGTATCTGGAACTGGGGTGGGGGCCGGGTGCATTGTGCCAACATCATCCATCACAGCCGTCACACTCCGGGTTCGATAAACAGGGAATCGTTGAAGGTGGGGCACAACACAAGGTTTAGTGATTCAAACGGGCATGATGGACCCACTGCGGATGGGCCACTCTTGGGCAGTTTTTTTAGAATTACATGACCATATCCTTTGTCTTTTTTTAATTTTTTTAATTTTTGCTGAAGATGGACTGTTGTGATCTTCTCACAAAAATTACTGATAACAATGATCCATATGCTTTGGGGAAAAAAAATGTAAAAGGCACTTAGTGGAGTATATAGATCCATTAATCAGACAGATCCACAAGGCATTTAGAAATAGTTTTTTTTTTTTTCTTTCTTTTTGGGGTACCTAGTCCCCAGCTATAGGGGCAGGGAAAACCCCAAACACCCCCGTCCCACCCTCAGGTGTGGGGTCTAGCCCACTTTGAGCCGGGCTTGGATATGTAATTAGGGCCCGACTATTAATTGGGCCAGGTTGTGATTAAGTAATGGAAAGCTCATAGCCCGGCCCGAGACTTGTATAAGAAATGAATGTAGTTTAATTTATTTAATGCTCTAATGCCCATAAAAGTGATGAAAAGTCCAATTCAGTTTGGTCTATTTAATTAAATGGGCCGAAATCACGTTTAAATGAAAATAAAAACGGCAAAAAGACAGCCTTCCTATGTTTTATTTTATTTTATTTTATTTTTTTCAACAGCTTAAGGATTAGAACTTTACTAGGCTTGCATATGCGAAATGATTCGAGGATACATAACTCCACAAATTTACGAGGAGAGGGGAGGCCGACCTTCCAATGCAATGAGAACAGTACACTACAATTTTTTTTATTTTTTGGGGTAAAGGAGAACAATAGCTTTGTATGCTAGAAAAGCCCTTTCCAGCAGACACTAGTTTGGGTAGTCCCACAGACCATGGAACAGAAACTGAAGGTGCATTGCAGTAGAAGACGGAGACGGTCGGCAGTAAAGTTAAGAGCATTAATGCTTTGGACAGAGAATGGCAGTACCAATGCTTCTTCTTCTCCTCTCTTTTTTATTCATTTTCATTTCCTGTTTTGCAAAGTGATCCTTCCTGCTGCATAGTGCATAGTGCATAGTGCATAGTGAGAGACAGACAAAGACAGAGTGAGTGACTGTCTTGCTTTATGACCGAATCGAGCTTCTTTTTTCTTTTCAGACAATGATGAAGGTCGTCTAACAATAATGATGGCACTATGATGGCCATCTCTTCATTCCATGTCAGCTCAAGGAGCCTGCCTAGGGCTGGGGGTGCTCATGAGTCTCCTACTCTCCTTTGTGGTGCCCACTTGATGAGAAAAATATACTGCTGGACCCTCTGTCGCACATATTATACTGAACAGTATGGTGTGACACTTTTTTCTGTAACTCCGGCACTACATAGAAAACATGCCGATCATTCAAGATGAAATAATGTGATCCCCTTCAATTATTTATTCTCAAGTTCCAGTTCAAAAAGGGAGTCTGTTCCACTATATCACTCAGCACATAGTCGTGATTAACATCGCATGAGAGCCTTAGTCGTGTTTCCATCATCAGTTCAAGGTGGGACCCAATTTTGAAACTGTAAGTGCAGAAAATATAACTCACAAGATTAGGGGGAGCCTTAGAGGACTTATCCAAATGACTGTGAGGAGCTATCCACTTCAGGGACCTGAAAGGGGAGAGAAAACGGTCAGAGGACCCTAGCTGTGGGCAACGCAGGGCTCTCCAATGCCTATGTTAGTGCAGGGACTAAGGTCGGAGAAGAAGAGAGGCAGAGTAACGGCTGGTAGATTGTATGCGTACCTCGTTTTTTGGTGGTATATCTTCTTATAAGAGAAAAGTCCTAGATGCCTGTTAATGGGCCTAATGATTTGACTGATAGGGTCTCATTAGCCCATAGAGTAATTAATGAGGATCCATCATAGCCCACATTGCATTAAATAAGGGTCCGATCAGCCCTTACTGCATTAAATACTAGTCACATTGGGTCTGATCTCGCCTTGACCTGTTCACGGCTAAGGTCCCATCAGATCCTTTCTTGGGCCCTGTCCGAATACGGCTGCAGCCACCAGATGTGGCTTTGTCAGGGATTTGATGAGGATTCTGGACGGCTAGGATGGTGTATATGTCCCATCAACGCATACCTGCATCCTGCCACGTGTCCTGGGGCTGTCAGAGCCTGTCTCGGTTAGCACTCCGTCATCTCGGCCGTAGCCGAGATGCGTGACTCGACGAGGCATGTGGCCGAGATCGTGGCGATCAGTACTGGTCTCGGCAAGCGCACCAGCGTTCGTACCGAGATGCTCGTAGCCGAAATAGAGCACGAGCTGGCGTTACTGTTGGCCTTAGTATAACTTGCGCATTAAGAATTGCCCCACATAGAAACTTAGAAATATATGATTGAAGGGATGACATTCATATTAAACGGTCTGAATTATTTTTATATGGGCCCATATTAGAGTTCTAAAAAAGTATTACATGTTCCGTGTCATAGATGCAATATGGAGTCCATTCTCGTGTGCTCTATCTTATATGGGCCTTGACAAATTTCGACTGTCGTAGAAGTTGTGCTTATTGCTTAATGGGTCCCCCTAGTTGAATACTTGTGATCACAATAAGGTCCTGCACTTTGTTGTAGAGCCCAGATGGGGATGGGAATATCTCCCTCTCATACATTCCCCTTCCCCTTCCCTTCACCTCCCCCCAACACCTAGCTGGGTTATTGTGTATAATAATATTTGAGGTTTAAATTATCATCATAATCACTTCTTGATCAACAGCTGGCAAGTTATTATCATTCAAAACGAGTATTGTCAAACCCGTGATCGATGACTATAATTTAGCATGGTCCACTCGAATAGATAATAAGGTGGGCCCCACTAGCTGTTTATGCACACTTTGCTTTCCTTATTGTGAGCACGGGTGCTCAACCGAGGTTTCTTCCTATTTAATACATTAATGAAAGTTTTTAATGGGTCACCTTACGACTAAACTTTATTTGGGTAGAACTCTACGATCCCATACAAGACAAGGATAGTAATTTTCAGCTATTTAAATTTTTAATAGTTGGGGCAAAAAAATTTAAAGATTTTGCATGAGTTCGAGCTAGCCACTACAAAAAAAAAAAAAAAAAAAAAAAAAAAAAAAAAAAAAAAAAAAAAAAAAAAAAAGTGCGCTTTCAGGATGACCTTTAGTGGAGGTTTTTTTCCACCACTAAAGGTCCTATTTTCCACAGCAAAAGGTTGGCATGTAGTAAGTAGAGGGGAGAAAAGGAGGCAGGTGAACAGTGTTCTTTCCCATCCATGCCCCAATATGGTTTTTCTTTTTTAATTTATCAAGATCTAAGAGTCTAAATCTAGATCCAAATCGTTGGAAAATGGTGACAAGACCAAACATGGCCATGACACCAAATTTCATCCATTAGATCATCACCGATATTGAGATATGTGCAAAAAAGTGAGCAATTGGATGCAATTTTCTGATATTTGTGGGGCCCAAACACAAAATCCACACCTTTAGATTTTCTTAGAAGGCTACAAACGGTTATGTGGTCAATTTTCAAGACTTGATACCATGTGGATATCGAGATATATGCAAAACAATATCATCCATTAATGTATTATGCTCAATATTAGATTTGTCCATGACCAGTAGCGTTTCTTTAATTTTTTATTATTATTATTATTTCTGGGAGTGTAAATCAAGATATAAATAGTTAGAAATGTTAAAAAGATCAGACACAGCCATGACCGCAAATCTCAGCCGTTGGATCATCATCGATCTCTAGATATGTGTAAAAAACATGAGCCACTGAATGTAATTTCCTAGACTATGTGGGTCTCATACACAAGATTTATACCGTTAGATCTCTTTGGAATGCTGAACTAGGTCATTGGATCAATTTTCAAGTGTTGATACCTTGTGGATCTCTATAAATTTATGACAAACTTTCAACCATTGATATGAAAGGGTCTATTTAACATAGATCTTTGCATTACCGAACACTTCTTCTATTTCTAGCCTCTTTTTTTATAGTTCTTTTTCTAATGGCTCTATTTTGATGAGTCTATAAAAAAAAAGAATAGAGAAACCAAACAAGGTCTTAGTATTTTACCGCAGTTCATAATATACATTCAATGTTAAATTTAAGCAGTGTTCTCTTTTCTAGTGGTTTTTAATAAAATCCTATCATAAGATTGTTGACATTTCTTGTGTCCACAAAGACCATTTATAATAATGGAAGGTAAAAAAGGCGCAGTTAAAAGACCTATTTTAGGCCTTTTACTGTCTTCTTTTTTTGTACCCTAGCCAAGGGAGCTGGGACCCAAGAGCTGCGTACACACGGAAAGGTAGCCCACTTAAGTGCGAAGAAGGCCTGCACAAGTAGAGAGAGGTGATATACCCGGGATTCGAATTACATGGGCAGCAAGATAAGAACTACCGCTCCTTACCTCTCAAGATATTTTTACTTTCGCTCAAGGTGGTTGGATGTTATCTTTGGTAGCATACAACTGTGAATACTAAAACTACTACTACAACAACAACAATAGTAATAAATAAGTGGTTATTCCTAAGTTTTCGAGGGAAAAAAAAAAAAGGGTGTTCGCTATGTGACCCATTGAGCCCACTAAGCCCACCTACATGGAATCCAAAAGGCTAGGCAGGTCAGACTGGTGGGTATCAACTATTGAGCTCTCCAAGTCTGGCTCTATGTGATTAACCAAGAGCCCAATGAAGCCAGAAATGGAAGGCCAGAGGCTGAGCCCGATTAGATTGCGACAGGTTACTGAAGCTTTTTTTTTCCCCCTTCTTTTTTCCACTCAAGAAAAATAAGTAGAAATGTAAGGGTGAAAAGTCGCAATGTACATGAGGAGGGGGATTTCCTGCCTTGGGCCCAACCCGACCCCTGCCATGCGCCTAATCTGAGCCCCACCCAGAATATTCTCAGGCTTCATAAATCAGACTAGCTTAAGCCCGCTACTAAACAAACAAATAAATAAGTACCCCTACTAAATAGGCCCGTTGACCCGGCCCTCGAACAAAGGGGCCTGGCCCGGCTTTGGCCCGAAAAAATGAGGGCCTTTTATTGTCCTAAAGCCTTATGTTAAGGTAGGGCCTGATTTTTAAATGCATGACAACTTGAAGGCCGGGCTAGTGCAACACCAAGTTCTACCCGGCCCTACTCTTTGTCCTTTTATAGGGCAAGACTCTCCTAAGCTCATGCTTATTATAAAATTTCATAAGCTTACGCTTGTGGGGCCCACCCTTGGTCCATCCAAATGAGCCAAACACACAACCCCTTTGAAGTGCACATGTCCACCAACTTTCGGTCATATCCAAATTTATTGGACCATTAGATCGACTGTGTACCGATATCCGATTGGACCATTGACCATTAAACTTTTGGGGCTTAGATGGAGATGATAGGAATCATGGTTGTGGCTGATTTTTTACAAAGAAGAGGGTCCTAGGGATTCCTTGAAACACACACCCCCCCCCCCCCCCCCCCCCCCCCACCCCCATGTGAGACCCCAAGTGGGCCCCACCTCATACTTGAGCTTAGGAGAGCCTTGCGTGTATTAGGCCCTCTATCCATTATGTATATGCACATTCCATCAATGAATTCCTTTATATTCAAATTCCATTCAAACAAACAGGCTTATTTGATAAATATCTCTTATGTATTACAATCCCATACAAACCAACAGGTCATTTAATTATGAATCCCCTTGTGTCTGACCATATTGAAACAAATGTGCCATTTGAATACATAGGGTCAAATTCCATGCAAACAAAAATATACCCATTTACCCACACTTAAAATGGTACCCACACTTAAAATGTTACCCACACTTAAAATGTTCGTGTGGTTAGGAAGTCCAGTTTTAACCTGGAGGTCCTGCCTTCGAATCCTTAAGGCCTTACCCGATACATAGGGCTTGTGGGTTGTTCTATGTATCCTTGGGTTTACCAATGACTTCTCATGTATCCAATTCCATGCAAACAAAAATATACCCATTGACAATGACTTCTCATGTATCCAATCCCATGCAAACGTACAGGCCCATTTGAATACATAAGTTCCAATTTCATGCAAACAAATGGGCCCATTCGATGAGACTCATTTGAATGCATAGTTAAAAAATGAGGGGGGATGTTGGGGATGGACGCACACAACTCTTATGCCTGTAAATCATTTTTACTGGTGTTTAATGATTGAGAGTTTCAACAGCAAAGAGGGTCATTTACACACCAAACTTTACATGTATTAGTCACTTAAATACGTAAATGAGTGAGACAAGGGCTGTCGATGGGCCGGGCCGGGCCCTGCCCTTCTTATATGCAAGGCCTAACCCATGCAAGCTAAATCCCCTGGAGAAGCTGGGCTGTATATCCCTTACCCAACCCTCACAGGTCAGGACCAGGTCATGGCTGGAAACAGGAAAACCAATTTTGAAAATTCAATAAATGAAGGAGCCAAAAGAGCAATTTGGATGAGTTTTAATTAATCATAATTATAAAACCTGACTAAAACCTAGTTGTAACCAACAAATATAATAGTTCTACTTATTATGATTAAAAAAATAATTTCAATGACTAATTTATTTATTCTAAAGAAATGCCCACATGTTTAGATTGATGCGATTAGACCAAGCTCATGGTGAGACCCAAACAAAAAAAAAGGGGGATGGGTTCAAGTCCAAATCAGAAAATGATACAGGTTTTGGGCACTCCACGCACAACATCACCTTTATAGGGTTCAAGTGGGTCTGATTTGCCTTTCGATGCAATTAGACCAAGCTCATGGTGAGACAAAATCAAGGGATCAGGTCAAATCCAATTCAAATAAGGAAACAGGTTTTGGGCATTTCAGGCACAGCATCACCATTTATAGGGTTCAAGTGAGTTTGATGTGCACGATGTGTGGCCATTCTTTTATTTTTGCTTTGCATGGCCTAGTACTGTCCAAGCTCAACCCTCACGCTCTTTCTTAAAAACAAAAACCTTATTTTTTAAGAGCCTTTTTGGGCCAGACTGTGATGGTCCCCCGAGGGCAAAATTGGCAGGCCTAGTGCAAAAGCATCACATGTGGAACATTTACATAGGTAAATGGGTGTGACAAAACAATTCTATCCGTATTTTGAATCTGCTATCATTAATTATTTTCAAAAGGTGAATATTTTCTTTTACAGGCTCTATGTTGTTCATTCAACTTATCTTAAAACTGCCTGCCCTATTATACATTTGGCACTATTTAATCATCCTTTCTTTAATGATAAATGAAACTTACTAATAAGACGGTTAATTCCTCTTTGCTTAATTCAACCAATTAGCGGTCATTAAAGTCATTAGGCTGTAGATTGTCAACCTTATTCGCTTCATTATCACGCCAAGCTTCAAAAACACGAAAACCCATTGAGGACAATTGTCAAAATTCTCTGCTATAATTTAGATAAGACTTTAGTGGAAATCTTCTTTCATCGATAAGTAATAAATAATTATTTAATTCATACGGCTTGTTAATTTTTGTTCATATTTTTTTTTATTGGGGTTCTTTAATTCCTCTTTATTAGTGAAATCCCACTAATACCTTTAATTATAAAAAACAAGTGAAACAAAATATTTATTGACATTATTGATCCACAATCGCTTGCCCCCATAAAATACAAAAAGAAAAAAGAAAAAGGGAAAAAGAAATCCCCCCTCTGTTATCGGAAATAGATTTAACAAACGAGACAGTTTGAGTCAAAATAGGATGGATTGGCATGAGTTGTCAACAGGTTGAAATTCAACCCGTATCCGAGCTGTTTTTCAAAGCAGGTCATCAAGTAACACAATCCACACCTGATGCGGGTCAACCCGACCCTTCTTGAGTAACCCAAATTAATCCACCGTGGTTTCACCCATTTAACGCAAACCAACCCCATCCAAATTGCACATGTTTGGGCCAAGCCTAATCCATTTCAAGTATTAATTAAGGTTATAGTTGAGTTTTCTTGTAGATCACAAAAGACCATAAGGACAAAAATATTAAACCGTCATATAGTTTAAACCAGTTTAGATATACGAGTAGACCCTAATAACTGGCCCATTTAAATGGGTTATGCGGGTCAATCCTAACCTGATCCATTTTACTCCAAGTCAATTTTATCTTACCCGGGACCAACCCGCATAAGGTTTGGGTCCGGAGTCGGTTCATATTTTGCCACCCCTAAATTTTGGAGGCAACCACCACCAGGTCCCGCATAAGGTTTGGGTCCGATAGGAGTCGGTTCATATTTTGCCACCCCTAAATTTTGGAGGCAACCACCACCACACACCCCCCCCCCCAGCTCAAGCCATGAACAATTGACCGTGTCGGTCCACATGGATGATGCCAATTCTTAGGTTTAAAGGAGAAGGGTATGATGAGGATTAGAGGTTAACAAAATTTCACCCTTTCTAGATCATGCTTACCCTTGATTATTAGGGCGTCAAAGTTTCACAACAGTCTTACTGACTCCATCGAACATTGGATTATTGCCATTTTACAAGGTAGGTTGGCCCCATTTATGTAACAGAAATTGTTTTTATTTTTCTTCAAGTACTGTTCTTTTTTATTTCTTATATGTTTTCATCCATAAAAGATCTCATTTTTAATGACCAAAGCTAAGGTGGTTTAAATTTCTAAGGGAGAATCACTTGGGTCCATTCCACTGGTTGAAACATTTGGGAGTGACTATTCCTACCTGAAAGGGCCTGTTTATTTGTATTAAAATACATAGAAATTGAATACATATGATTCATATTATAAGTGGTTAAAAATGAAGATATAAAGGTAAATTTCAAAATGAGCATGAAAAAAATATTTCCTTTCTGTGAAATAGAATCAAAAGAAAATTTCAAATGAAATACTAGGAGTGATGGTTGGTTTATTCATTTCTCATCTTATTTTGATTCTATTTCCCTTATGATGTTCATTTTTTTAAAATTCGCTTTGATCTTCTTTTAACCACTTAGGAGGTGTTTGGATAACTAAGAAATTATCTTACAATATCTCACTTTCTTCCAAAAACCTTCATATTACATTATTCAAGGATATGCTGAATAAAATAATCTTTAAATTATCTTTTTTAACTACGAATGGAGAGTTTGAGTAAAAACCATAGGAGAGTTCATGAGCAACCATTAGTTATAATGGCCCACTATAAGTTTTAATATTTATGGGTTCCACTATTAAATTGGCCTCACAGTGCTTACAAATTTAATATAGGGTCTTATAGCCATAACACGACTACATAGCCCATGTTAAATATCAATATTAGGTGGGTCCTACAAATGTCACACTTGAGGCTTTTATTGTGATTACCAACATTAGGTGGGTCCCATACTACCAAAACTAGCCGGGCCCCCATGATTATCAAGATTGAATTGTGTGATTGTAATTATTAGTTTGCCATCACGAAAATATGGTTCCCACTATTTGATAGCTCTCGTACTGTTAATATGATGACTACCAATATATTGTATTGTAAGACCCCGACCCGAGAGAACTCGATTAGTACTAATTAAGTCGTATGTTAGTTCTAAGCTTGATTAGTGATTTTGGCTAAGTTGAGTTTGGAATAGCTTTTGAAATAGTTTTTGGGGAATTTTGATGGTCTTGTATTAGTGGGACCATTGGGGGTTCTTTTTTATGACCTTGCATGCGCTTGAAGATTTATCGGAGATTTTGCATTCATTGTTTTAATCTCATCTTATTGGTATTGTTAATCCCTACAACTTTTATGTTGATCCCGTCCCCATTCGAGATCCCGAAACCCGATTTCATAGCCTTGAGGGTAAAACAGTCATTGTGTACAAAATCTGTACTCAAAACTTGATATTCCCAAAACCCGCGAAACATATACTTTTTGAAAACTAGATATTTTGGCGATCATTTCTTCCTTCTTCGTCGAATTCATTAGAAGCCCCGATAGCTAAGATTTCAGCCCAAAGAGTGTCTTTAGTAGTGGGACCCATTCCCATTTGCTATATAAGGAGAACCCATCTTCCCCACTCCCTTTTTCCAGCACAAAAAGAAACTAGGGTTTGCTTTTAGCAACTTTTCTTCTTCCTCTTGCTCTCTTCACCACCAATCCACACCAATCTTACACCAACATCAAAATGGAGATTATCATTATCTTTTCCTCATCTTACAAGCTTTCTTTTGATACCATTTGTTGAGAAATCCACCAAGTTTGAGATCTTCATTGAGCTTACCCTTGCCATTAGAAGACCTTCCAAGTAAGTGATCCTTCCCTTCTTGTAGACTTGTATTCTTCTAGCCTTAGAGAAGCTTCATCTTCATTATTGTAAGGTTTCCCCTTTTCTATTTCATTGTTTGACCATTTTAGGGTTTGTTTGTTTGTTTTGGGGATTTTGTTCATAGCTTGGATCTTTGGCTTGGAAGAGTAATAGAGCTTGATTTCATTGATTAGAGACAAAAGGCAAGTGGATGATTTGATTTTTTATGAGCTTTCAATGGTTTTTATGAGGAATGTGGTTGACTTGTCATTTCACTCATATTTATTGGCTTGCATTGATTTTGAAATGAATGCTTGAATGCATATTGGCTAAGTCATTTAATGTTTTGAAAACATGTTGGTTTAGCATTTATTGTCTTTTGGTTATATCCTAAAAGAATGTCTGTGAAATGGTTTCCTTCCTCCTTCCTTTGTATTGGACTTGATGTGGAAGAATGAGGTGATGAATGATCACATATTGGAGTTTTGGGAGAGGCATAGATTGGTGCATTGGAGGAGCTCCTAACTCAGTTACATTGCAGGGACTAAGTGGAAGTGGGGAGAATGGTTTTGAGGAGGAGAAAGGGCTTAAATCTGGATACAGTGAGTGTTTCCTGCACCTGGCGGTCAGCCAGCGGTCACCTGGCGGCTAGCCGCCTGTAACCGCCAGCTAGCCGAAATGTCACGGTTGCTTTTCCAGAGAGCACACTTCTCCACCTGAAAACTCAATCAGCTCCTAACCGCCGAACCCATCGGCAGCTAACCGCCAGCTAACCGCACCTTGGCGGTTAGTTTTCCAGTAAGCTGCAATTTGCAGCCCAACCGCGGTCAGCCAGCGGCTAGCCACCTATCTCAGCGGCGGCTGACCGCCAGGTAACCGAAATTTCCCAGGTTTCGAAGAGCTCCTCGCTCGAGCGAACTCTCCGGTTCGCTCGAGCGCTGAGCTTTGTCGATCAAAGGAGATTCACTAGGCATTGCATGAGGCCATCCGAAAAAGAAACCATATCACAAGGATGTCATTCGAAGTTTTGAAAAATCCAAAGTGTATAAGGAGCCCGGAATGTCTCCAAACTCAAGAGTACCAAATTATTATTAGATTGACATACGAGATCCCTATTCACCTCAAATAAATCTTGAACCGATGCTTTACCTGAAATTTCGATTGTTTATGGTACTTTAACGATCCCGAGATTTATACTACATGTCTTGTCTTCCCGAAAACATTGAATTACACTTGAAACAGTTACTTGTCTTGAAGTGCATTGTACTACATGAAACGACAGTGTGCCCTTGAGCACCCCCGTCTTGCCCGTTTACTTATTGTACTTGATTTACTTGCATATGTCTCGAATTGTTATTTTACCTATTAGTCGGCACCACTAATCCCGCTACCCGGTTATTACCGTGGTCTTGTCCCGATGCCGCAGATTGCTACTGTGGTCCCCGATACCCGACTCACTACCGTGGTCATGTATAGTATATGTATATGTATTTATAAGATCCACTGTTTCTCCTCACCTCGAGTGACTGAGATCAGTGCCTAGTTATTGCTCTATCACTTTAGTGATAGAGGACTTAGCTTCGTGTGGTTGCCATCTTAATTGTTTCTCGTTCCCTTGGTTACCTTTATATGTTTTATGATGCATACCCGTATTTGAATAAATGTTTTATCTTGTTTAGAGAAATTGTCATTTAAACAGGTTCAAATGTTTTTGGAGGTAAATTCACATATTTTTCATATTGTATTGTGTTTTATCCATTTGTCAAACCGTCGTGTTTGACCTACTCTTTGGTACTCAAGTCCCGTTGTTGGTTATCCCGAGGAGGAGCACGAGGAGGCGGTCGTAGAACCACAACAATTAGTTGAGTGGCATGCTGATGACGTCATGTAGACGTTTGATGGCTATGAGAGACTTTATATTTTGGGGAAACTATTTAACCATTCTTTGGATTGGTATTTTGGTTATATTGGCCTTGTGGGCCTCTATTTTTGGGAAAATGTAATTAAATGATAATTGTATAAACTTTAACTTACTTTGGGTAACATGCTAATGATCATTACTCATCCTGATACGGTTTACACTCATGCTATTATCTTTATAATTTTAGATAGATTGAATATTTGATTTACTACACGCTTCCGCACTTAAAAGAAATATTCATTTATGGTTGTGATATCCTCACCGCGGACACCTGTGGGAAATTAAATAAATATATGAAATCATTAAATGTTGTAGTATCATCATCCCTATCATCATTAATATAGTCCCGATCCCGGATCAGTCACGTGGGGCCCGGTCCGGGGTCGCGACATGTATGATTGTAATCTTATATTTCTTTTTCCAATAGATGGGTCCTACCATGATTATTAACACCTGTAGTTACTAATTAGTGAGTCCTATGTTGGGTTAATTGATTATATTCTCTCCATTTCTTATTTGGTACATCATTTTGTGAGTTTTTTTATAAATTGTCAAATACTTCAAAGGTACATTAAAATCTTTGAAGATTGACAAACACCATAAGTGACACAATATAGTAATATGACACTATTTTATTATATGAAAATGAAATCTTATAATATTTAAACTTGTTGATATTATGTTATGCACTTATCCAAACACGCCCTTAAGGTATGAATCTTCTGCATTCAACTCCCATGTAATATAAATTATAATGCATACAAACAGCTCTAGAATAGTTGTTATTATTATTATTATTTTGATAGATGTAGGGTTCCATTTCAGCTTGTAGGGCTTGGCTGTTAATGTACTGGTCCACCAATCAATTGAAGGTTGTCCAGGTCTCAAGTCGTCCAGATCTATTTATAGAGCCTGGTAAGTATTCTGAATCCAGCCGTCCATGACAGTGGGATATAGGATTTACTCAGCCAACCCCACCAAAACTGGCCTCCACATCCGGTCTGAATTTATTTAAATCTTAAAATGTTCGTGTGGCTAGAAAGTCTAATTTTAACCTGGAGGTCCTGCCTTCAAATCCCTTAAGGCCTTATCCGATACATAGGGCTAGTGGGTAGTTCTATGTATCCGTGGGTTTACTAATGATTAACCGAAGGGGGGTCGGGTTCCCATGTTATCAAAAAAAACTGAGGACCACATGATTATTAATGCATACTGAATATTCAATTCAGCCGTTCAGATTAGTTCAGCTACCAGAAATTACTTACCGTGAGTGAGAGCAGTCAAAAGTTAATTGAGCTTTGATAGGGAAGTTTGTGGAAAATAAGATGATTATGCAGGTACCTACCAAAATTGAGATAGGCCTTCCAGAATCCATCCTACCTTCGTTTTTTTTTTTTTTTTTTCCTTCTTCTTTTTCTCAAACAGGCATTTGGCACACATTCCTTGCTACTTGACACCATATGGGCCCTAGACCCCTGTACTGAGAGTTCAAAGGCAGAAACAAGGCAGTGGTGTTGGTGGCCCAGTCCAGTCCCAATTCAGGTTCTAAACATCCCAATGGCCGTAAGGGGCGCCTGTGGATACAACATATCTAGCTAAGTGAGGGGCTCGAAATCAGGTGTCACACTATGCAAATATTTTTAGGACCAAGGTCAACCCATGTAGCTACTGGGTTCAGATGCTAAGGGGTAGAAACTCTCACCTAATTAGTGGATCACTATACAGAAGGGCCCAGTTCCCATAGCCCAGGCTTTCAAATAACAATCTGAATTCAGCAGCTCTACTGGTGGGGCCCGACCAATATCCTCAGTATTAGCTGCAAAAGAAGTAGTAGGGTTCTTATGAGCCAGAATTGAAGAATGGAAGGTGGTAATTTCAAGTGAGCAAAGAGTGGGTCGGTTGATTATTGTTCCTGTAGGGAATCAGCATTAGAACCCCAAGTAAAATCTATGCTCCAAACAAACTAGCTTAGACAAATATAATTAGCAACAGAACGAGATGCACTGCACTTTTTGAAAGGGGAAGAAAGAAGAGGAACATTAGCATCCTCTTTTTCTCTTTAATCCTAACCACATGCATGCCCACCAAAATCTACTAGAAACACAAGAATAGGAGAAAATAAAGAAGTACAAATCCTCCAAGGAGGTAATTATCATCATCATCTAGTTAGTTATAAAATGAGGATGATGAGCATGAGCCAATAGAGACAGGGAGCGCCTTCCTCACTGGTCAAAACTTGCTGCGGTACCAGAAGACTCCCTTATTATCAGAACCCTCATCAGGTTCGACGTAAATGCACTCCTTGGCCTCCCTCCACATTGCCTTGTACACGGGCGTCCCATCCAAGTGGTAATAGTTGCCAAGGATAGGCCGTATCGCCTTGGTCGCCTCCATGGCGTGGTAGTGAGGCATCGTCGAGAACAAGTGGTGCGTTACATGGGTGTCTGTGATGTTGTGAAACACCTTGTTCAACACCCCATAGTCCCTGTCCACCGTCGCAAGTGCACCTCTCAGCCAGTCCCACTCCTCCGAATTATAATGCGGCAGGGACGGGTGCGTGTGCTGCAGGTAAGTGATCAGCACCAGGAACCCATTCACTATCAGCAGTGGCATACCATATGCACACACCACCCACCCAACACCGCGCGCTGCCATGACCCTGAACACACCATACAAGACACCCAGGACGCCGATGTCCGAGACGAATATCTGGAGCCGTTCCCTTTCGCTGTAGATGGGGCCGTAGGGATCGTAGTGGCATGCGAAGCGGTCGTACTTGCGGCCGGAGACATTGAAGGCGAGATAGAGGGGCCAGCCAAGGGTGAGGGAGATGGTGAGGGTGAGGAATCGGCCCAGGGGGTTGTTGAGGTACTTGGAGTACCAGGGCATCTGGGCCTTGGGCTTGGGAACAAAGACCTCGTCCCGCTCCAGGCTGCCGGTGTTGGAGTGGTGGCGTCGATGGCTATACTTCCAAGAGAAGTAGGGGACGAGAAGGAAGGAGTGGAGGATGAGCCCAACGGTGTCATCGAGCCATGAGTAGTCGCTGAAGGCATGGTGGCCGCACTCATGGGCGATGACCCAGACGCCTGTGAGGACGCAGCCCTGGAAGGCCCAGTAGATGGGCCACGCCAAGAAGTAGCGGAGGAGAGGATATGGTAGGAGGGGAATGTAGGTGGTAGCAAGGTAGTAGAGGATGGATGAGATGGTGAGGTCGGAGACGACATAGGACATGGACCGGGGGATGGAGCGTTTGAAACAGTGGGGTGGGACGGCCTTCTTCAGCTGGCTGAGAGTGAAAGGAGGTTTGGCAGCCGGCACACGCTCTAACACATCTTTCTTCGCAGATGGAGTGATTACTGATATGCGACCGCCAGCACCCATGTCTCCCTCTCCTTTCCTTTCCGCCTTAAAATTATATACATTTATAAAGACTTGTATTTCCAAAAGTACAATAAAAATTGAAGAAACAAACGTGAATAATTTAATAAAAATATATTAATTAAAAATTGAATCAAAAGAAGACAGTAACTGAATATATAAGACACACAACAAAAAGGATGTTGTGACTTGTGAGTTCATCTCGAGATCGCCAACCATGTACAAATGAGTTGTGCCATGCTCATCTTCTTCTGAAGGCACTCACAAGCCCTCTACAACTAGAGTTCAAACAACTCAACTCGTAGCCTATGATATGCAAAAGGGGCATAGATATGTTAGGGACACACCATGAACATGATTAAGACATGGATTTCATACATAAACCTCTCGCCACCCTTAGAAATCCCCACCTTGCACAGCTCATGTACACAGAGTTGACGATATTACAACTACACTAGCATTCCGTTTTATGATTTCTAAAATTTGTTAACTGTTATATAGATTGCGAGTTTAAACTCTTTTTTTTAATAAAAATTTCTATTTTAGATATTAAAAATTAAATAATATATTTTGTCTCGCATTTAAGAAATGAACCCAAAATCCGTTACTCTTGTATCTTTTTTTTTATCTGTCCTCTCCTCTGGGTACTACACTGCAAGGATAGGTACCATAATCCATTGAGGAAACATGTTAGGTGGAGAGAGACAGGGCTAGCTGTCTACTACCCTCCAAGTCCAAATTCAATTCGAATCAGAACCCTCTACCAAAACGAGAAAAGAAAAACCAAAAATCAACAACCCTAAAAAAAAAAAAAACCAACAATCAAATTAATACCACATGGTCCACACCCACCACCACAGGCCTGACAGGCAGGACTGACAGGAGCCTGTTTAACCGAACTGTCGCCTTCCCCAAGTTTGGAGCTCAAGATGGCTAGTATAGTTTAACTTCTTCCCAATCCTCAGGCTAAACGAAATTCAACAAAAACAAAAAACATAATCCTTCCAATTGATTATAGGAAAATTACTTATAATATTCTAACAGCCATTTGCTTATAACCAAGCGGACGGCTTGTGCAATCTGGTTTGAGATTTCTAAGCCATCTGGTAAAAACACTGACAGACAGAGTGAGCCAATTCAATTCAGATTTCAGAGCACGTCAGAGGATCTTGACAAAAGAACAAGAAAGATATATACGCATCCTGTGAGTAGCCTCCTAAATTGGGCCCAACAAGTCACTAACATTGCTGGGTCTGAAGGAAGTTTTTCTTTTTTATCTTTGGTAAAAAGGAAACTTTTCTTGGAGGTGCTCAATGTAAAAAAAAAAAACCATTAATTTTTCAGAATTTACATGAGGTTTTTGGACTTTTTTCATATTGGGGTGGGGGCACCCCTAACCAGAGCCCTGCACCCCAAACCCCGCCGCAGATGACCAATGGCAAGTGGGGGATCCTCTACGATGGTTTTGACCCAGAGTGAGTAGACCAACCATAGCCTGCCACATAATAGATATAGGCCCACTCACAGACACCGTGGGAGGGAAAACCGTAAACCTTCACAGGATCCACAAACTTCATTTGAAGCGGATAAGATGCTATTAGAAAGGCCTGGAAGGTATTATGATAGCCCGAGGGCCGCCGCCGCAAGGCCAAGCCCGGCCCGGCCGAGACCGAATTAGTGGAGCCCAGAGCCTAAAAGCCTAAACCAAAAGGAGAGAACACTTCAAAAAAAAGGACCAAATTGCAAGGGGAAAAAATGAAAACCCTACTTGGGGGCTCAGCAGCTAGAAGATGTTACATCCTAGTCATCTTTCCACCATCAAAAAGAAAGTGGGAAGGATTTGACAGGGTGAGAAAGAGGAAGCAAGAAAAGCAAGACAGTAGACAGAGACATTTCTCATAAGTTCAACAGTATAGAAATCCCATCCAAGTTGGGGAGGGAAAAGAGGGTGGTCGTCTTCTCTCAAGAAAAATCAACCGCTCTCTTTTGTTTCCTTCACACAAATACATAGGAAAATTCATCATCAGCTTCTCGCAAAAACTTATCTTTTGTTTTCTCAAAGAGAAAACCAAAGGATAGCAGAGGAAAGAAAAAGAGAGAAATTTTATGTTGCAAGCTTCTCCACAAATACAACAAAAGAAAGTCTTCAGTATATCAACATTCTTTTCATCATAGAAGCACCCATGCAAGATTTAGACATATAAAACAAAATGGATAGATCTGGCAATGAAAGAGAGTGAGAGAGAAGGAAAAATAAAAATAAACTCAAAAGATGAAGATGAAATAGGATTCCAATCTTCTGTAAAAAGAAGGAAATGGAAACGGATGTAATACCATCAAAATGCCAAAAAAGAGACTGGAAGATCTTCAAATCAAAAGCAAATGGCAACGAAAGAAAGAAAAAACCAATCACAACTGCAGCAATCAAACAAATCAAATCCCATACATCTTTCAAACTCCATCCCAAGAATGCGACCCAGTAATCCAATACCATCTAGACTTAATATCCTGCGAAAATGTAGATTCATCAACATAACTAGAAAGGTTCTAATCCGTGCCCTGAGAAACGAATTGGCATTGAATACTAGACAAAGATCTGAAATTTAAGGAGCCATTCAACAATACAGAGCATAGAACCAAAGATCTAGCCACAGAAAGTTTCAATGAAGAAATGGAATCGCACAAATCAATGTAACGCACCTGGAAAGAGAACAAAAGTTTCTCTCTTCTTTTCGCAGACGATGGAGAAATCTCTTTCTTTCCCGCTCTCTTGCCGGCAGTTTCCTTCTCTGTCCTCCTCCCCTCTCTCCTCGAGTAGATGATGTATTTAAGCTTTTTCTGAGCATCTGATGGGTTCGGGTTGTATCAGGGCCGGATTCAATGAAACTTCAGCCCAGCTAGCCGGCATGTATATTTTATTTCTAGGTAAAGCAAATAAAATGTCAAATCAATGAAAAACATATGATTGAATAGATGTGGTTTTCATTTTTATTTTTAGGAGAACATTAGTCACATACCTTAATTACACAAATTGATTAAGAAATATCATAAAATATCTAATTAAGGTGTTGTACGAAGCCAAAAGACCAATTTGCTCCATAACGATATTATTGTGACTCATTTAAAAAAAAAAAAAAAAAACCCACACTGCTAAAAGTTTTTCCCCCTCTTCTTCTCTGAACGATATCATTTGACTTACCTTCATTCCCTACAGAAATAAATAATAATAAAAGAAACTCATTGTCTTCCCTTACGGCTCCTTTTTTGCTCTCTATGACTCAAAGCTCCTATCTTTCCTATTTTTGTTTCCATATTTTTCCCAAAATCTGCAATCTCTCTGTGCATGGAAAATACATTATCACCCTCAAGGTCATATTTAAATAGTAGTTAAAAAAATATCATTTTTGCCATCAATTGCAAAGAGATGTCTAGATTCATAGTGCTCTCACAAATGGCAAAGAACTTACCGCTAGAATTGCAAGTACAACATGCAATGCCTATGGAATAGATTATTAGTTTGCATTTTTGGTATTTACAACAAAAGAGGTTCATCCGTTATTTGCTCTCTCATCACAAGTAGGATTGAATCCAAAGGTTCTCTTTATGTCGTACATCAAGCACCGAAGTGGAAACTGCGAAAAAAGAGATAAAAAAAGAAACCAATGAAGAAGAGGGGTAAATCACAAAGGAGGCTCTTTTTTTTTTTTAACGAGCCCTAACGATATCATTCTAAGGAAGAAAAAGGAAAATATTAGAAAGAGGGTTTTTTTTTAACGAGCCCTAACGATATCGTTGTGGGGTAAATTAACTACGTACAGTACCATAATTTGATATTTTAGAGTCTTTCTTAATCAATTCGTGTAATTAGGGTTTAGAACTAAGTTTTTTCGTAAAAATTCCTTTTTTTCTTGCAATTACACGAATAGGAATGATAAATTATCCTAGTTCATGAACCCCCCTCCTCTCTCATACTTCCCCATGAAATCTTCTCATTTGTGCTCTACCTGTGTATGCTTGTGTGCAGGCCCGGCCCTTAAGAGGGGTTGTATGTGCGCTCGCCCCGGACCCATTTTTTAGTGGGGGGGGGGGGGGGGGGGGGGGGGGGGGGGGTGGCAAAAAACGTTTCCACCCCTCCAGGTTAGTAACATTAGATTTTTTGTTATAAATTTTTCTTCTTCTTCTTCCTCTTCTTCTTCTCATCTCATCTCAACTCATCTCATCTTATGTAAGCCTAGAGTTGTGAATCCCTAAATAAGTTTTTCTGTTGGTAGATTGGGGAGATTCCAAAATCCAAAGTGTGGGTTTCTTCAGTGCAAAACTGGTTGTTGTAGAAATCAATTGAAGGTAATTTTTCATGATTTGATATCAAATGAAAAGGAAAATATGATTTTTGTTTGTTTGTTTGTTTGTAGATTTGTTAATTCACATGAGTTAAATATTCTATTTGCCAGAATTCTTTTAAGTTCTATTTGACTGCAAATTTGGAAATATCAAGTTTGTTGTTGTTGAGGGGGATTTCTCAAATTCCAAGTTATGTTGTTCTTTGTTTATTCTTTTAAGTATTAAAATTGCATTGGTTTTACTTGTATTGTTTCTATTTTCAAGTAGTAATGTTTCATAAGAAACAACCATTTGGAAGTCAAAAAAGAAAAAGAGACAGAGAAAAATTAACTAAATTTCAAACCGGAGCTCTCGATAAATTTTTTTCTTAATAAAACAAATAGTTCACTTGATAACTCAACTGAAGATTTAGTCAATGAATCTGAACAACAAAATCATGTTGAAGAATTTGTAGGAATTGCTAATGATTTAGTCAATGAATTTGAACAACAAAATCATGTGGAAGAATTAGTAGCAACTGAGAACGATTTTAATGAACATGTAGGTGACTTAGGTGCAGACGAACATGTTGAGAATGAAGATATTGATCATCTTTGTAATAATGAAGACATTGAACCTGAGGGTGTAGAACCAAGTTTTCCTTTAAACTTTTGTGATCCTAGAATTTGGGATAATCTTGATGAAAAAATGAGAGCTTTACTTGTGGAAAAAGGTCCTGCAAGAGATAATAATATCAAATTTACTAGGGATGAAAACTTTAGACATTTTTCCTTAACGTATTACATGAGAAAGTTACCAAATGGAGAGACTCAGGATAGAAAATGGCTAGTATACTCAAAGGAATTTGATAAGGTATTTTGTTTCTGTTGTAAGTTGTTTAAGACAATGTGTAGTAAAAGCCAATTAGCAAATGAAGGACTTAGAGATTGGAAACATCTTAGTGAGAGGCTTAAACAACATGAAAATAGCACTGAACACATAACTAACATGAGTTCTTGGATTGAGTTACATAACAGATTGAAAAAAAATGAAACAATTGATAAAGGCATACATGAACAAATTAGGAGAGAAAAGGAACACTGGAAACATGTTTTGGTAAGAATAATTTATGTTGTCAAATGTCTTGCTAAAAATAATATTGCATTCCATGGAACAAAAGAGAGAATTTATGAAGAAAATAATGGTACTTTTTTGGGTATATTGGAAATGGTTGCAGAATTTGATCCAATAATGCGTAAACATTTTTGACAAATTCAAAATGACGAGATTCATTACCACTATCTTAGCCATAAGATTCAAAATGAGCTGATATCTTTGCTGGCATCAAAAGTCAAAAGTGCAATCATTGAGAAAATCAAACAAGCAAAATATTTTTCAGTGATACTTGATTGCACTCATAATTCAAGTCACAAGGAACAAATGACTTCGATAATACGGTGTGTGAATGTGTCAAGGAGTCCAGTGAAAATAGAAGAGTACTTTTGAGAGTTTTTAATTGTGAAAATACATCAGGATTGGGACTTTTCACTAAATTGTAATATGTCCTAGAGTCCCTTGGTCTTAAAATTGATGATGTGAGAGGACAGGGTTATGATAATGGCTCTAATATGAAAGGGAAAAATCAAGGTGTACAAAAAAGATTACTTGAAATAAATACTAGAGCTTTGTTCATGCCATGTGGTTGTTATTCTCTTAATTTAACACTATGTGATATGGCAAACTGTTGTGTGAAAGCGAAATCCTTTTTTGGGGTGGTTCAACGCATTTATTGTGTTTTTGCTAATTCTACGAAGCGTTGGAAGATTTTACAGGATCATATAGATGGTTCACTCTTAAAACATTATCAACTACATGTTGGAAAAGTCGTGTAGAGAGTGTTAAAGTAATAAGATACCAATCTGCCCAAATAAAAGAAGCTTTATTTAAAGTACCAGAAACTAGTGAAGATGCTAAAGCAAAAGGTGAAGCAGAAAGTTAGCAACACATGAACTGGAAAATTTTGAGTTTTTATTAAGCATGGTTATTTGGCATGATATTTTGTTGAAAATTAACTTAGTCAGCAAAATTACAATCTAAAGATATGTGCATTGATGTTGCTTTAAAAAATTTGGAGGGGCTCATTTCTTTTTTTGAGAATTATAGGGAAAATGGATTTGCATCTGCTATGATTGAAGCTAGAACTATTGCTTGTGATATGGGGATTGATCCCGAATTTCCTAAAAAAAACGTCAAAGTCATAGAAAGAAACAATTTCATGAGAATGCTAAAGAAGAGACAGTACAATCAGTTGAAGAATCATTTAGAGTCAATTATTTCATGTGTAGTGGATATGGCTCTTTCTTCATTAAGAAGTAGATTTGAACAAATGCAAACGATGAAGTAATTTTTGGGTTCTTGTTTAATTCAAAGAAGTTAACTTCATTGGGTGATGATGAATTGAAAAATTGTTGTGTGAAGTTTGAAACTACTTTAAGAAATGGTGAGTCTTCTGATGTTGATGCAAGTGATTTGTTTTCAGAGTTACAGGTGCTACAATTTCCTTTACCAGCAGAAGTAAACACAACACTTGAAATTGTAGAGTTTATAAAAGATATGGACTGTTTTCCAAATGTTTTGATTGCCTATAGAATATTATTGATTGTACATGTGACTGTAGCATATGCAGAAAGAAGCTTTTCTAAATTAAAATTAATGAAATCTTATTTGAGGTCTACCATGTCACAAGAATGGCTAAATGGGCTAGCAATCTTATCCATTGAAAAGGAGATGTTAGAAAATCTTGAATTTGAAAGCATAATTAGGATTTTGCTTCTCAAAATGCAAGAAGAAAATCATTTCAATAATATTTTTTTAGTTGTGATTTTGTTTTTCACCTTATCTTGTAGATGGTGATGCTGTTGTTTTGCTTTGACCATTCATGATGCAAAGAGATTTCAAGTAGGTTGATGTTCTTTGCTTTGGCTATTGAGGATGCAAAGACATTTTTGTTTTGCTAGTTGCTGAGGATGCAAGGGGATTTCAAGTAGAATGTTGGTGTTTGCTTTGGCTATTGAGGATGCAAAGAAATTTTTGTTTTGTTGGTTGCTTATTACTATAGGAAAAAGAACTATTGAATTGTTACAACTTACAAGTATTTGTCTTGTTTATACATTATAGCATTTTATTTTGAATGTTTATATATTGAAGTTTGAATTTATATGCTTTGAATATTAAATTTTTAGTTAATTTTGACAATTTAGATATTGGTTGAAAAATGAATGTGAAGTCATCACTAAGTTTATATATATATATATGCCTAATTTTTACTCTTGCCCTGGAACCTGAAAATTTCAGAACCGGCCCTACTTGTGTGCGCAACACTCCAAGTGAGAAGTAACAAATATGATCACTTCACTATCTCACTCTCTCGTGAAATATAATTTTTGATGAAATTATATATATATATATATATATATTTGCATATGGTAAAGTGATGTGAGAGAAATCCGCTGACAACTAAGTTTACATTACTACTGGTTTTACTTTACTGCTTGCGGAATAGATTGTTGCCCATAGGTGGACTCAAATTGATAAAAACAGAGCTCCTACCAAAAAAATTGAGGCAGAAGACTCAATCAACATTTTTTACACACTTTCAATTTGAGGGTACGGACTATAAATCCAACCGATTTTACGGGTTTAGTTGGGACAATGATTTCGAGTGATTCTGGTTGCTCTTTTAAGACTTTGACCTTTAGAAATAATGATTTAAAGAAGTTTCACAATGGGATCCACTTATTTAAATATGCACCGCGTAAACTAATTATTCTTTACAAGCATTTATGACCGAAAGTTTTATTCCAAAGGTCGGTCCACATTATAATTGTTATTGTTGGGTTACAAGTTCACAACTATAAAAAGTTGCATTTCAATTTCACAACTAAAAAAGCTGGTCCCATATACTACAAGGCGTTAAATGTGTAATCTCCAAACAACCTCCACACATCCATTCTAGAAATTATAGTAAAAACTCCCCTCATGTGCATGGACCATTGTCAGATTTTAGATCATTCAGACCCATTTGCCTAGGACTGCCATTCGATCCGGTAATCTGCTATGATGCCACGTGTCCATGTATCATTGTTTCTGGTGATACGCGGTGGGTGGGAAGGTTGGAATCTAATAAAAAGATTGAAAAGATCGCAACCGTGAATTTGGAGGTCAGCGTATACGGTTGAAATCGCTTTTATGTAGTCTGTAGATTGATGATGTTGAACACCTGGGTCCAAATCCAATTTGGTTGGATTACAGAAAGATGTCATTGGCTTGGACCCATCTTATTGGCTTTTGTGCTGCACTTAAAATAGTATTTTCTTCAAGCCCATATTTCCATGAAGTTTACAAAGAAACCTCACAACGCATATGAGAGCATTTGTAATTAGGGTTTTACCGGAATCATTCCTTGTGAAAGTGAATTGATATACTTTTCTTTGAAAAAAGAAATTTATGTCATTTTTAGTTTTCTTTTTTTTTTAGGCTATCGGAGGGTTTCCAATCCTTTAGGCCGCTGGACTAATCCCTCCGGGTCTAGGAGGAAGCCGGGTAAACACCCTTGTAGCCCCAAGGTGGTAGCACTAGTGGACTCAACCTTCGATTCAACCACTCGACCAACCCCTTGGGGTTAAGTCATTTCTAGTTGAAGGTCATGAAAAATGAACACATTGTGGAAGTCGAGGTTAGGTAAAACCAGCTTAATGGGTATAATGGACAATTTTCTCTTGCGCAGGCCTCATGTAGAACCATAAGAAATTTAGGGCCCTATCTTTGATGATGGTTTGGGTGCATGCTTCCACAAGAACATGTGCAAGAGAAGATTTTCTTTATTAGGACATGAACCGCCTTTGAGGTAATGAGTGAGACACATCACTGCAAACATTTCTAGAGCAACTGGGGACAAAGGTTGTCATTGTCCCCCTTTTCTTTTCTTTTTCCCTTTTTGTTTTTTGAAAGTCTTAAATTTTTTTACTTGCCTTGTTAGTTTTTATTCTTTTTTCGACATGGTGGATCCCTATTAACTTTCTTGGGTCCATCATAGATTACCATCTTGTTAAGAGTGACCTACAAGTCCAATTGAGCACAGTAGTTAGTTACAATAACTTCTCTTCTTTTGTGATAAAGAAAATGTCATTTACACCATAAAAGAAACTTCTACATATATCAAAGTATTAAGGGCTTATTCTTTTGCAAGAATAGTAAGAACTCTTATCCGAAAGAATTTTAAATTCTCCAAACTTTGTCCCTCATATGAAATTCTAATATCTCATGGCCCATCCAACATTTGAAATGTTAAAATTCTAAGAATCTTAAAGGCTATTTATGACCTTTTGAGGTGGGTTGAAATTCAGAATTCAAAACTATAATATGAATGTCAAGAGCGCCCAAAATGAGATATTCACGCTAGAAATAACTTTTAAGTTTCGAAGACAACTAAAAACTAAAGTGGTAAAAGAAAAATGCACAAAACTTACTTTTAAGACGGTCTTCGTAAATCAACTATAATGTTAAAACTCAAAGACTTGTAAATAGAGATGCATAAAAAAAAAGTAAAACTAAATAGACCCACTCTTTTGAAATCTTACTAGTGTCTATTCTCCTAAGCCTAATGGTAGACCAAGGATTTTCATTTATTATTGTGGACCTTGCTAGTGGTGGACCAAGGATTGTCCTTCGAGGAAGCGGACCCAAAAATTTCATTTGGATTTTGGGACCGCTTAAAATCTTTATATTTATTTTAGGAGGTGAAATTAAGATTTTTATGAAAGTTTTGGAGGTGAATCCAAGTCCAACGATGCAATTGTCACCATAACCATATATGTGGGTACGCCCATGCTCGCTACTATCCTACTAGAATCAAACACTTCCCTATAAGCTAAATAGATCAACTCGAATCTTACGTGTGTTTATAGTCATAAATCTAATTAGCATTTGTGCATATTATTATGAGTTGTTTATGGTTGTCGACCTTGGTACTATTCCTACGGGGACCAAACATTTCTCTATAAAGAGCCAGTATTCCTTTTTTACCAAATCTAATGTCACATAAGTAACATGATACTCTCTAAGTTTTTCCCTGTTTTGCTACTATGGAGTCTTGGTGGGAACACTAGGCGAGATCTACACACCCATGAAGGGATCAACTTCTAAACATAGTTGCGAAATTCATTTTGTATCGGACGAAACTTCTTGATTTCAGTCTACATACCGAGACGAAATATCCCTATACAAAATTTGATTCAGATTTCGGCCAATTTCGGCCGATTTCAGTCAATCTCATTGATTTCGTTGGGTTTTGAAAATCTCTATCAAAATGATTAAAGAAAAGGACTTGCTGCAAAAAAAAATTCCTGAAAAGCCCCAGCCCCTACCCTAAGCCCTATTTCGAACAAAAAAAAAAGGAATAAAGAAGAATAATAATAAAACGAAGAAAAAGAAGAAGCATTGCACTTAAAATAGATTTCCTAATCAAATTCCAATTATAAAAAATCCCTAATCAAATTTCTACATGTGTGTGTGTATATATACATATATTTAAACATTTTTTTTTCTGAAACATAAGTACAAAAAGTTTCACCAAAATTTCTAAATCGAGTGAGAATTTTATTTGGAGGCCAAACATAAATCACGACCGAAATGAAATTCAAGACCATGCTCCTAATCCACTATAAAGTGAGATGCCTCTTTGCTAATGGGTTGTAGCTAGCCATATAGTGCAAGTTTGCGCCCCAACTAGGTAGAGGATATAATCTAGTCTATGTTAGGGTCTACTTACTAGGGAAACATAAACAACTATGTAAGGGTCATAATTTCGTGACAGTCAGCCAAAAGCGCAAGAGAGATGACTCGCTATAACGAGCGTGGCGGATGAAGCCCAATCCGATCCAGACTCTATGTTGGAGTTTGTATATGATTGTTATTCTTAGTGTATTGACACTAAAAGTCTTTTGCACGGATTTTGGGCTATAAATTGGGTGTTTCTCTCAACCCAAAGCAACACATCACCTCTCTCATTAATTTGAATAAGAGATATCTTAGAGAGAGAATTATTCTCTAGAGCCATTGAAAGATTATTCTGAAGGGTTGCTCGATTTAGAAGGTTTTATTGCTTCTACTCTCTTATAAAAGATTGATCATCTTGATTGATAAGGTGTGACGAGATCAAGTAAGGAGAACGGTGCATGGCGGTGAAGTCGTGGAACGGAAGTTGTGCAAGAACAACTACAATCTTTAGGTCGAGGTACTGACTGATGTAAAAGAACCGTGAGTATATCTTGTAATTGTTCGTGAGTTCTTGATTTCTTGATGGTGGTTTTTCTCCCTGGAAAGGGTTTTCATGTTTAATTTGTGTGCCTTCTTATGGTGATTGCTTGGTAGATTTATTTGCTAGTTCTATCTTATTTGGTTGTAGACTAGCATCCATTTTAGTAAGTTTAGAGGAACTTTCAAACTACAATAGTAGCAAGCATGCATTTTAAAGAGCGCATTTAATTATTATATCATCCAATCTTGACACTCTAGCACATCTATATATGCAACTTCTTTGAAAAGGATAGCTAGCAAATTTGTGAGGCTATTAATTCCCGAAATAGAGTTTGTAAATTAGTTATCAACCAAAAGAGTAGATCTACCAAATATTGTTGAATATTTGATCCTTTTTATTTTCGGTGAGGCAGCTAATCTTTAAAGCCTTCTTGTGTTCCATATGACAATGGTATGTCACTGCATACTAATATACTATGCCATGTCATTTTATTAGTAGGGTTAAACTTCCATCACTGTGGATCCTGATCTACAATGACGCGTTGTACGATCAAACTATTGATATGTAAGATCAACACAATAAAGAAATTAAATTAAAAAATAAATAAAATAAAATATTGGTTGATCCTTTTAAAAATAAGGATGTCATGTGTTGGATTTTGTGTAAGCAATTGTCTATCTAATATAATAGAGCTTTGAATTAATTATACAGAGAAAAATCTAATCTATTAGCTCTTTCTAGCCATTACAAGATAATAAAATAGATATTCCCGAGGCGTAGCTCAGTTGGCCTAGGACCACGGTTTGCATCTGGAGGTTGTGGGTTCGAAACTACACTACCACACTAGAGTCATAGGAGAATTTTGCCCGGCTTTCTCTCCTGGACCCATATCGATTATTCTGGCCCAAAGTGCTAGGTGTTGGAAGTAGGTGGGCCTCGTGGATAGGTTTTCAAAATTTTTTGACTCACTTGACTCAGGGATTAAGTACTCATAAGGCCTTAAAACCCAATTCAGGATCCAAGAACCTCAAACTCATAATCAAGA
Organism: Cinnamomum chago; assembly: GCA_038049695.1. NCBI lineage: Eukaryota > Viridiplantae > Streptophyta > Magnoliopsida > Laurales > Lauraceae > Cinnamomum > Cinnamomum chago. The sequence continues at coordinate 24,279,476 of CP142453.1, read as the reverse complement.
TCAGTAAAACACTATCTTTAAGATAACAAATAGCATCACCATGCAACCAAAATAAATCCACAATATACAAGGAAGTAGATTATACCTTTGAAACTCGGTAGTGCTCTAATGGAGAAGAAGACAAATTACTTGAACAAGAACTCTTCTTGTAGCGAATTAGGATCTTCAATACCTTGTTGTCTTCCACGCTATGACCCACTTTCAGATCTCGTTTCTCAAGAAGAATAGTGAAATCTTCAAGATAAAATCAACTAGAAACTCTAAGGAAACTAGAAGAATAAGAGAAAGGAGGGAGTGCAACTCTTGCACTATTTGGTGTGAATTTCAAGGTAGGTATCCAAGGGGTTTGGTTCCCCTATTCATAGCCCTATGCAACCTCCTCTTTCTAATTAAAATAGAAGTCTTACTTTCATTAAGAATTAGTAACTTTCTCCTTTCCAATTATTATAGAAGTCTTACTTCCACAATAATTAGTAACTTACTATTACCACTATTAGAAGTCTCACTTCAAATAGAAATAGTGACTTTCTAATTCATTTCCTTTTTCAGTTCAAGTAGAATTAGTAATGATCTAATAACTTGGGCTAGCATGGGGACCACTAAGGATTCTATAGAAAGCTGGTTCCAACTATGACACCGCGGCCCCACATCTCATGTGCAATCCGGGCCCACAGTTAATTACAAATAATACAACTATATAAATGCAATTGCCCTTCAGTCTTAAGAATAAATTATAAAGAAGACCCTAAACTTTTCAATTACCACAAGTAGACTCATCTATCAATATTCATGGATCAATTGGATTAAACATATCCTTTCCAATCTTAGATCCACATCTTATTATCCTTGAGGCCCAATTAATCAAAGTGATCATCAGTACAATCCAATTAACTCTTAATCGAGATGGGTGCGCACTTACTAATGACAAATCCATTAATTGGCACAAGGGGATAATATAGATAGATTTCATTTTGACCATTGAATGTTCCCACAGTCCTACTACCACGTACCCAAGACACCGAGGTGTTGACCTACAGTTGGCCTCACTCATTGGTGACTCAAAGCAAATGAATAGTTAGAAACTTGAGTTCATCAATGTCTTAAGATTGAGAGTCTATTGCTGGAAAATCATGAGAGCAGACCTTAAAATTGAGACAGTGTTCCATAAGGTGCTTCTCATAGTCCTTCAATATATCCAATGTACCAGCACCATGATCCAGAATCTTACATTCTAAAAATTGAGACAAATCACACTATCTCATAGTGATCAAAGTACTGCAACCTTATCAGATGAGATGTCCAATCTCATTACTGGTTGTGAAGATATTTAAGTATAAGATTTGTGACACATATCTCCCGTATGTGGATCTCTTCCATACACATATATCACATCTAATCTACTAAAGAGACCTGATTCATCTTATGAACCATTATGTCATATGTATTGGTTATGTGCATTAAGTAATAAAACATTATTTATCTCATGAAAGGAAAGCATGGCATGATAAATAAATAAATTAATCAATTTATTACATATTCTGACGGATTGAGCGCATACAAATTAACACCAGTAACGTGCATGATAGAAAAAATAATAATGATAAAATAGATAACCATCATATCATACAAAAGGAGAAGTTTTTGTTTTGAATTGGACGTACATTTTGAAGCTACTCCTGTTTCACACTCTTGAGCTGTACCGAGCAGGTTTTGATTGGACTGTCGACGCCAGTTAGGTCGAATTCCACCTGTGGTCCCTCCACCTCCACCACATTGTAGGGGCGGTGATGGGTTGCATCACTCAGCACGTGATGGCGTCCAGCATTACTGTCTCGTGTTTAGGCAATGCGAGGCAAATTAAAAATGTTACAGGCATGTTGGTTGAGTGCGTCGCGACAAGGACGTCCTTCTTGTTTTTTCTTTTGTGTGTGTGGTAGATACTTTCCAAGTAACATGGGGCCACTTAAGTGCTAGGCTCCATCATCATAAAAATTATGGTTATTGGCTACTATAAAATCTTCATGCCAACTGAAGTGTGCGGTGGTGCACACTCAAATTAATCATGAACAAAAGGAACATTAAGATTGATTTTGATTTTAATATGACTAGTCTCCATCATAGAGACTTACATTTTGGTATCTTTAACATGAGGCCCACATGAGATCACATGTTGGTGGGCCCCAATGTTTGATAATAATCTAAAAAAAATTTTAATAGATTTTTCATTATATATATTTAAGTCCTTTAATCTATCTCTAATTAATATAAGTTAGGAGCAAATCTCTCGATCAATGGGGTAAACGAAACTGATAAAGAGACACAAAAGGGAGTTATGTTGAGAGCATATTATACCGGAATCCCTCTCTTGTTAGCAAATTTTTATAGAAATGCAGAGGTTGTCTTTAGGAACTCACAATTTTCTATTTGATTAGGTTTAGGTGGTCTGAGTCAAATGAACTAATTACATGAAAAGACACTTTTGGTTAGCTGAAATCTCTGAGTTTTAGGATTCAAAATGCTCTTTTGTCATTAGCATTTTGAAATTCTACTTCTTCTTTGCTTTAGACAGCATATCCCCAAATGGTTGCAACCAAACAAGTTCTACGTTGATTTCAATTCTCCATCTTGTAGTTTTATGATTAGAGTACGCTCTAATCCTCGGATCACCATGATTGAAGTATGGGAGTTTGATCTATGCTCTCCACAATGGAGACTTTATTCTACCCAATAATACTTGGTTCTTCTTTGTGTTTATAATGACTCGACAATTGTTGTTTGTTCCTACCCTATCTATGATTCATCTTCATATTTGGTAGCCAATTTATCTCATCTCAAAGCTTCCGCGATACTAAAAAAAGTAGCTGCACCCACCATTAATTTTCTTGTGGTACCCCAGCTATAGGGGGCAAAGTACTAGATCTCATGAGATGTACCAAAGCGTTCTATTGAGGGAAACCAAAGAGGTAAGTGGCCATTCTTGGGCCCACCATTAGATCGAACACCATAAAATAGATGATTTTTTAATAAAATTTTAGTTACATGTTTTATAAATGACTTATCTAATATGAACCCAACTTTTACCAAGTGAGACTTTTCTGAACCCTAGAAATGAAATAGATTTAATTTTTAATCATTTATAATATTTGAAAAATGAGTCTCTCATGAGCATGATAAGAGAGGACTAATGTTTTAATCTCACGGGCAGGAGGCCGGACCGGGACTCAGCGAGGATAACTTAAAACAGAAATTGCATCATTATAATTTTTTTATTTTTTACTATTTGGAATTATTTTAGACTTGTGCCCAGAGATAAAACTGGTGCAGTCATAACTGTAAAAACTAGGTCGGGGCTTTGGAAGCCACGTCGGTCCCACGAAGTGCAGTCAAGGTGGTGGAGTTCCCTCGCTAACAATATCCCGGCTTAGGGTGTTACCTTGCCAGACAAAAAACACTGTAAAAACAATGTTGTGTTTTATTGGGCAGCTAGCTCGACTGGCATGGGACACCTTCTATCTGACTTCAAGCCCTCAATAAGTCCTGAATCATTGAATGAAAGTGAGAATACAGGCATGGGTGATGGGATTGGGACTCATGCCATGAGGAAAATGAGAGACACACTGATATTGGTCTCTATGATTGTAACAATGCAGGATTTTTTTCTGTACGGTCATCATGAGTCGCTGATTTCCCCGCCTGATGGCCAAAGTCAAGTTATTTTTCAGGCAATTTTAATACCATTTCATTTTTTAAGATATTGTGCCATTTCACCGTCACAAAATTATATTGAATTATTGAAAACATACACTGGGATGCATAGAAAAGGCGCCCCTTCAGTTTTTAACAGAGCAGTTTTATACAAAATCGCATTATTTGATAAAATTTTATTCGATATAGCAATAAAGTTAGTGATATCAAAAATTAAGATGACTAATGGTGACCGTACAAAAAAAAATTTGTAGTGACACGTTGATGAATCCATCTGGAGCTGTAAAAATCAATGACTAAAGGTCATGTAAATAATTTTCTCCAAATAACTTTCAATGTTCAAAATATCCTGGCATTGTTCGAGAACGATATTTTTGACACCACCTCATCTGTGTATTGTAACAAGCCCATAATTTTCAAACGCCATAAATTAGGAGTGTTACTTTTAAAAAGAATCGATCTCTAAGTATGCATGTGAAACTAAAGGTGCCAATATCACAAAACCATGAGTGTGTTGGCCACCAGCCCATAATTATTTTCAGCTCAAGTGGATTTCACTTTGATCTTTCCAATGGTTGGCTAATTAGCACTTCTCAGCAGTTTAGAATTTTGAAAATGTAAAATAAGGTGGCCTGTTATTTAATTGAGTCTCGATCTAATCTATGCTAACACAGTAACACTTCCAAGAAGAGGTGGGAAATCACTAATTAAACTGTTCTTATAAATCCAAGAGATTCGACGATATAAACAACACTGAAGAGGATGAATCCACAAAATATTCTCAGTCGAGGCAAATAATGTTAACAATTCTCCATCAGGAGTTCCAAATTCTCTTTTGTAATCTTCCCAGATGCCCCGAATCAATTGCAATCTCATGCTATTTTATATAATCAGAATAGAATATTAGAACGGCCGATGGTAGTACACTATCTCATAAAGACCCTCCATCTTCCTTCTTATAAAAACAATTTAGTTTATATTGCTTTCATCGACCCCACCTACAGCTGATCAGTTGGGCACACGGTTGAGTGTGTTGGATGGTTTTTTTTTTTTTTTTCCTTTAATTTTTTTCAAAAAGAAGGACCGCTTGCAGATACAAATTAAAAGAAAGAACACGCAGGGAAAAACTCTGGGCAACTAATAATAGTCTATTATCTCTAATTTATTTTCCGGCGTCAGTGTATAAGAGTGCATAAGATCAAATTTCCAATAGTGAAAAAAAGGGTTTTTTTTTATTAAAAAAACAAGGTTGTTGCTTTCTTCAGGTTGATCGAAGTGGGTTTGCTAAAATATTATGGTAGTTCTTATTCTTATGACATCTGCCTATAGTCTATAGATTATTAAAATTCAATATTGTAACTTAATGATGGGGATTATCACTTCAATTAAGTTTCGTATAAAGAAAGGCAGATGTCATAATCTTATACATTACGGCATTACCTTTTTCCCCTTTTACTTGTTCAGCTTTGTACTTGTTTCCTCTTGTTAATAAAGTTTTGTTAGCGTTTCAAAAAAATAAATTATCACTTCAACTAAAAACAAATCCGGTCCTTTTATTACAATTACAAGTTGAGTGTGACACACTAGCATATACTAATTTAAATATATATGTAAGATTGGACCTTTGTCATTTTCCCTCCTAGGTATCCACGATTTCTTTTTTTTTAGGTAATCACAATCCATGACCAATTGGCGTTTTGTAAGTGAAAACGTACACTTTCTGCTTTTAGTTTTTGGTAAGTATATTAGCATGTAGGGTCCACATAATAGTGGGCTCACAACTAATGGTCCCTGCAACGAAAGATCTCCTGAATTTGCCCCCAAACCACTTTGACAGACAATCATTTGAATTTTACTTCCCTTATAAGGTAGAGCATGCAAAAAATGATAAAATATGGAGTTCTCTAATAATAGACAAACAATTTTCTAATGGGTAAAAAAAGGATTTTTACTATAAAAAAATAGGGGCATTTGGTAGCAGGTCCCTCAACACTACGTTTCATAGCCTGTGGTCCAAGTCTTTTTCTCATAGAGGCAGTGGACCTCTTTTAACATTAAAATGAGTCAAAAAGACAAAAACGTCATCTCTTTATATACTCTATACGTCACCAAACACGCACCGCTTCCGTCATATACTCCGAAATCTAAGCAAAATAAAGATTTTGAAAGCGAAGATGAAGGAAACTACAGAAAGAAGCAAAATCAACTCATCGGTGACCTCGAGCAACCGAATCATCATGACTGGAAATTTAATTGAGTTTGACATAAGTTTATCTAAGTTTTGGTTTGAATTTATATATATGACCTTGATATGAAATTATTTAACTTTGACATGTATTTATCTAAGTTTTATGTGAAGTTATCTTAGTCTGTGATCAGTTAAATAGGACTTTAAATGAATTTATCTATATATTATATATTTTTCTAAGTTTGATTTCAATTTAACTACGTTTGTTATCAATTAAACAAGGTTTCAAATGAATTTATGTGACTTTGAAACAATTTTCTCTAAGTTTTTACTGGGTTTATCTGAGTTTCTTATGAAATAATATGAGTTTGGTATGAAATTAACTGAATTTCACATGATTTTATTTGACTTTAAAATGTTTTCAACTTGGTTTTAAAAGAGTTTTTTTAATTTTTAGTTTGCGGTGAATTTATCTAAGTTTTGTATGTGTTATCTGACTATGGCATGATGTTATCTGACTTTGACATAAATGTATCTGTGTTTTGTATGAATTTATCTAAGTTTGATATGAATTTTTTTTTTTTTTTGTGTTTGCTTTGAATTAATCTGAGTGTGATATGAATTGAGTGAATTTATCTGAGTTTGCTGTAAATTTATCTAATTTTGATGTGAACTTATCTGACTTTGGCGTGAGTTTATATGAATTTATATAAGTTTATCTGTGTTTGATATCATAATCAGTTTGAAAATAAATTATGTCACTTTGATATGAGATTATCTAACTAGATTTTGGTTTCAATTTATCTAGCTTTAATAAAAATTTATCTAAATCTAATATGAAATTATCCATGTTTGAAGTGAATTTAAATATATTTATTATGATTTTATTTGACTTTGCTTTGCACTGAGATGAGTTTGATATCAATTTATCTAAGTTGTATATGTATGTGGATAGCCAAAAGTACCCAAAGGAGGGAAGGGGACACAAAAAAAGTAGCACCAAACAAGCCACGTGGGCAAAATTCCATCAATTGTCGTTCCCTCCAGTTTAAAATTTAAAATTTGATCGAAAACTCATCTTACTACATTTAAATTGGAAAATAATCCGGGAAAGACAGTGAGTTGGAGCTAAAACCCAGATTTAAATTGCATGACACCCATTTAAATGGTTAGAAGGGCAAATGAGTCATAAAAAAACTGAAGTCACATGCTTAGGGACCACCGCCTGAAATAATCTCATGCGCAAGGGACTCTATGCCTTAAACATTAATGCTCTATACTAGAAAATTTATAACACGGTATTGAGGGATCTCTCCCTAATTTACCCAAAAAAATAAGCTGAAACTCATCAACAATAAAAAGAGAGTCATTTTATTGGCACGCAAACTTTCTCTTTTCCCACACTGCCAATATTTATATAAAAATAAAAAAGCCATGAGATTACCTTTTTTCCCATCTCAAATCCCTTTCTCTCCACCACCTCCCCCTTTACCTCCGGCTCCGGCCTGGACGGCGGTGACCAACCCCTCTCTCTCTCTCTCCCCACTATTTCCTCTCTCTCTTCCTCCCTTTCCCTCCCTACTATTTTCTCTCTCCTCCTCCTTTCTCTCCCCCCACCTCCCCTTCACCTCCGGCCTGGATCAGGCAACTTCCTCGTCTTCTCTTACTCCCCCGCTGAGATGGGCCGAACTTAACGCGGCAAGCCATGAGACCGTGCATCTCCAGCTCCACGAGCTCGATCTCGAGGCCAAGCCGGAGGTGAAGGGGAGGTGGGGGGAGAGAAAGGGAGGAGGGAGAGAGAGAGAGAGAGAGAGAGAGAGAGAGAGAGAGCAATGGGGAGGGAAAAGGAGGAAGAGAGAGAGGAAACAGTGGGGAGGGAGAGGAGGAGAGAAAAGGAGGAAGAGAGAGGAAACAGTGGGGAGGGAGAGGAGGAGAGAGGGGTCGGCCACCTCCGTCCAGGCCAAGGCCGGAGCCGGAGGTGAAGGGTGAGGTGAGGGAGAGAAAGGGAGTAGGGTGGGCAAAAAGGTAATTTCATAGATTTTTTAATTTTTTTTTTAAACAAAATTTGAGAGTGTGGGGAAGAGTTATTTTCTGTGTGGCAATACAATGACTCTAAAAAGATTTTTTAAATCATCAATAGAGCACTTCATACATGGTGTCTATTTCCTTTTACCATAAATGCCCTAAGTGGCGATGTGACAAAAATCTCAAAAATCATTGACAGAGTGCTTTGGAGTTGCAAGTTTTCACATAGAGGGAAAGGGTGACAAAATCACGACAACATTGGTTATATCACCAACAATGGGCATTTTCATAAAAAAAAAAGCAGATCGGCATCATATATAAGAGAACTCCTAATGCTACAACCTAAGCTTTTCTTTCCACGTCCATTCTCTTTACGCACCCCACTTAAATTAAAAAGTTATCAAAATTTTCTCTCTACACACCCTATTCTTCTCAAAATACCCAAACCCCTTCGCCCTCATTTTCTCAATTCACTTCCCTTCTTCCCCCATCTCCCTTTCCATGCCGCCACCCTCCGCCCGCCGCCCTCTCCCTCTCTCCCTATCCTTCTCCCTGTCTCTCTCGCTCTCACTCTCACTCTCCCTCTCCCCCTCTGGCGGTACTACTGGAGGGGACGGTGGTGGTAGGGCTAGGGGTTGGGGTGGGAGTGGGTGTGGGTGTGGGTGTGGGTGTGGGTGTGGGTGAGTGTAGAAAGAAGTTAGGGAGAGACTTTTGCAAGATGTCATTTTAGGTAATTCTACGCAGGGATATATTGGTCATAAAAGATGGTGTGGAAAGAGAAACGTGGGTTGTGGCATTAGCAGTTCTCCATATTTAAAGCACTCTATCGATGATTTCTAAAATTTCTTTACTGAGCTGTGGATTAAGAGTTTAAGCTTAATTTTTCATAAAAACTCCTCTAAAAAGTTAAGAAATCTAAGGATAAAATGATGATACTGCCCCCTTCTTGCACAATCCTAGCTAAGCAATAAAAATGTGCGAAGTGGCTTGCCAAATGGCTTTTTCTTGGTTGTTTGAAAGATTAACAACAGCCCCATGCTACAAATAAAATAAATAAATAAATAAAATCCAGAATTTCAAAACCACAACATGAGCATAACCAACAACAGAAGACGAGCAAACTTACAATACAATGTCTGTTAATGCACAAAATGGAACAAACAATCCTCTTAGTTGATATGTTACAATCATAGAAAGGACAAGCATACAATATCAAAGTATATCAAAGACTCGGACGTCCCTCAGCAAATAAAGGTAGCAGCAGGGCCTACCAGGTCCCCATGTGACTATTTTTACTGAAAAAATTGTCCCCCTATGTGACCAATTCTCCCCCACTTTAAAGTTTAAAACTCATGACTAACACCATTGGCACGGGAATAAATTTGATAGAGATCCAGACTCCAATTTGCCTGGACTGATCATGCTAAAATTTGTGTACATCTCTAGTTTATTAAGGGGGGCGTTTGTTTTGCAAGAATTTCTTATGAGAATTCTGGTTGGGAGTTTCTATCTGACAGCATGTGCCTCCTGTGCAGATCTCTCCCACACACCTACCGTGCAAACCCTCTTATTGGGCCACTTGAGGCCTCACCAATCACGAGAGGTAGCTTAGAGTATCAAATGATCTATACATGACCTGCCCGTCTGCAAAATTCAAAATCTCAAGTCTGTTACATCATCTTTGTCACCTCATCCATTACTCTAAAAGTTTAATGATTTTAGAAGACATTATTATTATTATTATTATTATTTTGGGGAAAGAGAGAATAAAGATTGAGAAACCTGTTTTTCTTAGTATGTCCACGGGTCAATGTTGACCTCAACACATAACATAAAATAAGGGTAGATATCGACCCTTTAAAATATGGTAAAAAGAAATGAGTTTTTGAATGAATTGCCGTATTTGGTGGTGCATAGTTGGCTAATTTGTCTATTTCAGTGCAATAGCTACATTAAGTGTTTTTTTTTTCCCCCAAGTAAAATCTTATTATTATTATTATTATTATTATTATTATTATTATTTGTGGATTTTAGCTCCACATGAGTTCCATTGAGATTGGGCTTCCTCTTCCCACTTGTTTGGGCTCTCTTGAGTCCCAACCACCCATGCTGGCGTACAAAAAGATAGGAAAAAAAAAAAAAGGTCATGTCGTGAACCAAATTTAATTATTTTTTTCAAAGAACGAATAATTAGAAAAGGCAAGGACCATTGTGCATTGACAGTATAATGCAAAGATGTCCTTTACATGCAAAACATAGCATAAAAAGAAGGTACTATACGTTATTTTCTGCATTTCATCTGTTTTGTGTAACACGAATCATAGAGTTGCTATGCACAGGACCACGAGAAATGCTTTGAGACACATAATAATCACTGCTGAAATGAAGAAAAACAAGAATCGTTTTTATAAACAGTGAAAAAAATGATGAAAAGATAGAACTCCCTAAAGTGATCAATACAGAATATTTAATACACAAAACAAGGAATAGGAACTGCAAGGGAAAGAAAACAAAATAAATGATGGGTATAAGAGAGGTGCCAAATTGCAAAGGTCTTACCAAAATGTTCAATCTACCCACGCCAGATTTTGCTAAGGCCCCATTTGTTTGGGTGGAATTGATTTCCTAGGTGGTAAAATGGTTTCCACCAGAGGGTTTTCAAACAGATGATGGGCTCCTAGATCCCATGAAACAAACTGGCCCTAAAGAATGTATCATTACATGGGACTCCCTGAATATGTCCAATTACTACACCTCCAAAGAACATTGAAGAAGCAGGTAGGCAGGTTAAAGAGACCTGCACCGCAAAAACAGAGAAAATTAGAAAGACGATACAAACAAGCATGATCTACACCAGATTTCAACAATTAAAGAATCTCTCTCCCCTCATTGGCCTCCCTAAACGCGCGGATGTACTCCACCTCCAAAGAACGTTGGAGCAACTCGATCTCTCATTCAAAATGAGATGCGACACCCAAGGAGCCCTCCTGTCCAGATTGGCCTCTCAAAACATGTGGACAAGCCCCATCTCCAAAGGGCTTTGGAGCACCTTATCTCATTCTGCAACGCCCAAGGAGCCCTCCTGTCTCATCAACTCTAGTAAAATTCTCTGAACAAACTTTAATCAGAGGCTCCAATCAGAATCAGAATCCCAATTAGATGATATTGAAATTGGAAAAAATACAGAGAACTATAGAAACTCCTGTAGAATTTAAATTAAAAAAAAAAGTAGGGGCGTCTTCTCAGATGCAGAAATTACAACATCCTACTACAACATCCCCAAAGCATGTAATATACTGGACCTGCCTGAATCATCAGATAAAACATCCAATTACAGTACATCTCATTCTTACTATATCCAATTACAACATCCATAAAAAACAGGATTGGGAATTTCTCTCCATGTCCATGGCAACTGTTCCAATCCTTCGAAATGAGTCTGCATCAACCTCTTTCTTCCTGCATACATATTGCAACACAACGTGAACCATGGCAGACCTAAAATTGTATGAAACAATATGGAAAACTAACTAAATGAACAATTGTTCTACAAACCTCAGCAATTCATATTCTGACTATATGGGATTTTTGAAGGATTTTTCTTTAAAAAAAAAAAAAAAAAGCCCTCACTTTAAGGGATTTTTGAGGGGCAGGTTAGGCTTAGGACCCCTCATCTAAGGGCTAGATTGACAAGCCTACAAATGTGGCTGAAAACTACTCTTTTTTGCACTTGTTTGTGCACAAGTTTCGGCAATTTACAAATATGCCCTTGCAATCTTTATATCAAATCAAAACAGCCAATGGCATTGTATATTAATTAATATTTGGGACTTTAATGGGGACCAAACTTGAGTAATTCTTGATCCAAACATTGCAAAACTTCTTGGTGCTGTTATACTGCTCAATGAATGCTTCATCCACCGCAATAACTTGATCGTAATCAATTCTTCATCAGGTATTCACTTCCCATGTCTTTGCGATTCATTTTCCATTAGAGCAGGATTTTAATATTCAACTTTGTCTTTTAAAATTTTAACCACTTTTAGAAAGGGAGAATGTAAAAATGTTTAAAATTTTTGGCTCATTTTCAAAAAAGTATATGAAGATTTGAATATTTCAATAAAGTAAAAATGTTATTCACAATGCTTTCAATCAAGTCCTGTCTATATATATTTTTTTAAATGACAAAAATACCTTTCTTTTATGAGACATCGCCCAAGTAATGGGTTTGACATGACTTCATATACCTGTTTGGGCCTTCCACCTATCAACTTAAGGTTTTGGGTTGATACATGGTATCAAAGTTGGTTCATGTCGTTCTTGTGTAGCCCACGTGGGAGGCCTATCCATGAAATCTATTTGACCTACATGTGAGGAGGAGTGTTGGGAAAGTCCCACATCCCACACCGCCCAAGTAATGGATTTGACAGAGCTTTATATACTTATTTGGGCCTTCCACCTATCAGTTTAAGCTTTTAGTTTGGTACATGGTATCTTCAACTTCTCTCCCCAAAATTGCCCATTTTGATTTTGATTATCATAACCATTTTAATAAAGATAGTTTTTTAGTCATTTGGAATCCCTTTTTTAACCATTATTATATACTATAGACATAGGATTCGATTTCGAAATTGAGCTCTAATTTCGCAATTGATTACAAAATTGGAGTTCAATTTTAATTTAAAGATAGATTTTAAGGATTTGGGAGAAATTTTCGATTTTAATCATCTAAATATAGAGTTCAACACATTCAACACATCTATCTACACATTAGATTTTTAGATAAAGATGGTTTCTTATGTGATCTCAAAATATTCTTTCTAACCTATAAGGATACACGTTGCATAGATCTATGGTCATAAATTATAAATCTATGGTTATAGATTTATGGTTAAATAATTATTAAAATTATTACTTATTTTTTAATATTATAAATTATATTGCCCATGATAAGCGCAGGCGTGTTTTGCTAGTCCTTCATAAAGGTAGTTGAAGTGGCGCCACTAGGTCATTTGGGTTGAACTTGATCATTTCTCTTAATGATTTAAATAAAGAAAAATTTTGAAAAATGACAATGGGTATTGATTGAAAAAATTGTGAAAAATTTTATACTTTTTTGAAATATTCAAATCTTAATGTACTTTTTTGAGAATAAGCCAAAAGTTTTATACCTTTTTGAAAATTTGCCCTTTTAGAATCTAAAGAACTCATATGCATTCAATTACATGAAATAAATGGCCCCTAAAGTGGGGGGGAATGCATTGGGGCCTAGGGTGTCTTCTAATTACAACCCATTCAAAACCTTCAAAACCCTAAATCAGAAGGATAAAAAAAAAAAAAAACTAACGGCTTCTTCATATATAGAAAACCATATATGCATGTGTGTGTGTGAAACTCTACAAAATGCACCATTTGAAAGGGGGCATTTTTGCCCCTTTTGATTTGTCCAATTAAGTAATGCCACCTCACATCTAAAGAGAAAAAGGAAATGAGCCATTTAAGCCATGAGCCATGAAACTCTGTCACGTTTCATCTTCCCACCCATCACTTCTCTTTCTTCATCTTGTTTCATCCATTTCTTCAGTTCCCATCTTTCTTCTATTTCTATGAGAAACATAACTGTCATTACAAAATTTCAAGATTGTATAAAAGAGACAAGGCTCCATTGCGACTCACACTACCAAAAGACGATGCATGGGGCCACAAAACATTTTGTACAAGACCCACCAAATATCTTGTTTAGATTTTGTAAGGTACCCAACCTTACTAGAGTGTTTAGCATGTTAATTTTGCGATTATCTTAATTAATCGTCATGTTAGTTAATTATGTGAGTTTAGTGGTTGAGCAAGTTATTTAACAAAAGCAGTAGTAGTGGCATACAATTGGGGCAGCTTACCATTTCTAAGGAAGAATCGAATCATATGTTCTATAGGAGAATCAGTAGGAAAAAAGTTAAAGAAGTATTGAAAAGAATGAAGAATGGGAAAGCGGTTGGGCCAGATGATATCCCTATTGAGGTCTGGAGGTGCTTGGGGGAGGATGGCATAAGTTGGTTGACAAAGCTTTTTAATGTAGTGCTAAAGAGCAAGAAGATGCCTGAAGCATGAAAGAAAAATATTCTTATACCCATATACAAGAACAAAGGAGATATTCAAAACTGTGCGAACTACCGCGAGATTAAATTGATGAGCCATACGCTAAAATTATGGGAGAGAGTTATTTAGAGAAGACTAAGAAGAACAACAAACGTTTCAGAGAATCAATTTGGTTTCGTGCCTAGGAGATCAACCATGGAGGCTATCTTTCTCCTGAGAAGGTTAATGGAACAGTATAGAGAAGGTCAAAGAGATTTACATATGGTGTTCATTGACTTAGAGAAGGCCTATGACCGGGTTCATAGGGAGATTCTATGGAGAGTACTGGAAAAGAAAAGAGTGTGTCTCATATATTAAGGCAATAAAGGATATGTATGATAGAGTCGTGACATCTGTAAGAACGACTGGCGGAGAGACTAAAGAGTTTCCTATCACGATTGGTGTAGGACCGGATTCATAGGGAGATTCTATGGAGAGTACTGGAAAAGAAAAGAGTGTGTCTCATATATTAAGGCGATAAAGGATATGTATGATAGAGTCGTGACATCTGTAAGAACGACTGGCGGAGAGACTAAAAAATTTCTTATCACGATTGGTCTACACCAAGGCTTGGCATTAAGCCCGTACTTGTTTGCCCTAATTATGGATGAGATTACAAGACATATTCAGGATGAGGTGCCGTGGTGTATGCTATTTGCAGATGACATTGTTTTAGTGGATGAGACGAGAGAAGGAGTGAATGCTAAGCTAGAATTGTGGCGGAAAACGTTAGAGACAAAAGGTTTTGGGCTAAGTCGATGCAAGATGGAATATATGGAATGTAAGTTTAGTCAAAATAGGACACCTGGTAACATAGAAGTAAGTTTGGGCACACAAAAGATTGTAGAGAAAGAAAACTTTAGGTACCTTGGATCTATGGTGTAACAGGATGGAGAGATTGATACTGATGTAAGTCACAGGATTCAGGCCGGGTGGACCAAATGGAGGAGTGCTTCGGGGGTCTTGTGTGAACGGAAAGTCCCCCTCAAGGTTAAAAGGAAAGTATTAAAAGGTGGTGGTACGTCCAGCGTTGTTATATGGATAAGAGTGTTGGGCAGTAAAACATAATCATGATAAGAAGATGAAGTTGCGGAGATGAGAATGCTAAGATGGATGTGCGGGATCACAAAGAGAGATAAGATTATGAATGAGGAGATTAGGGGCAAAGTAAGAATAGCACCGATTGAAGATAAAATGAGAAAATCGAATGAGATGGTTCGACCATGTTAGAAGGCGCCCGACGGAGGCACCTGTTAAAAGGTGTGAAAGCATGAAGATTGCCAGGAGTAGGAGAGGAAGAGGGAGACCCAAGAGAAGTTGGAAAGAAACTATTAAACATGACCTTGCCTACATGGATCTAACGGAGGACATGGCCCTAAACAGATTTGATTGGTGTCGTCAAATCTATATAGCCGACCCACCTAGTGGGAAAAGGCTTGGTTTGGTTTGGTTTATGAGTAATATGTCCGTGAAGTTTCATGCGATTCCAAGTGTGTTCGGTAATAGCAAGGGGATAGTTTGCAGCAAAAGAAAATTGAGTGGATTTGTCCAAAAAATTAGTTTTTGCCGAATTAGGGCTCCATTGGAAGGTCTCGTTGCGCTCATCGTTTTCCCTTAGTGTCAAGATTTGAGTTCTCCAAGTCCCTCGTTTAATTGCATTTCTGTTGTTTCACTAAAATTGAGTCAAATTAGCTTTTTCCCAAATAACCTCACTTGCCCATATGAGACCCATCGTTCAACTCCATTTTTTTCACTCTTCCTCTCATTTCATTTTCTCCTTGCATGCTACTGGAACTCCATCTCCTCTTCTCATCTCCAAGCCAATTCCAAGTCAAGGGACCAAGCTCAAGACCATTCCACTCCATCATCTTCCTCCTTTAGCCATATTCTTTCCTTGGATGCCATTTGGGTAAGTTCTCCTTCACTCCAACTCTCCCAATTTCTTTCCTTGGATTGTTTGAAGCCTTGCATGTCATTCCTTCTCCTTCCTTTTCTTCACTGTGTTGTTGGAGTAGTGGAGAGTGCCCAATAGAGAGGATTTGGGTGAGATAGCTTGAGTGGGTTGCTTAGAGTTCTTCTTCCCCAATTTCTTCACTTCAACCCCAAGGCAAGTTGCTTAGCTTTGAATACATCGACATGCATGTATTGATTTTGAATCCACGTGATGAATTGCTTAGCTACATCAGAATTCTAAGCTTATGTATGGTTTGCATTTTATTTTCACATGTTAGTTAGGGAGTTTATGGTATATGGGCTTAAATGGATGGGGTGGGCTAGTTGAATGATGGGTTTTGGACGATGAAGTGTGGAGATGTAGAGAATTCTGAAGCTCTGCAGGTTGAGCCTTGGATTTAAAAGAGAACGACTTCAAAAACTGAATTCTGGGTGAGCTCGGTCACCTCGCGGTTAACCCACGGTTAACCGCCGACCTCCACCTGCAATTCTACTCGCGGTTACCCCGCGGTTGGGCCACGGCTAACTGCCAACCCCAGACAGAACCTGGGTTAGGTTCTGTTTGCCTTGCGCTGATCCCACGGTCAACTGGCGGCTAACCGACTCTGACGGATCTATTTCGAGTAGACTGTGGTTCTGCTTGCGGTGACCTAGCGGTTAACCGCCGGAGCAGTTTCGGCTAACCGTGGACCTACTTTGCGATTAACCGAATTTACTCAATTCTCTTTTAAAATGGGACTTCTAACCTAGGTTTGGGCCTTAGGTATGGGGCCCATTGACCCTACCCTCACACGACCAACATGGGAAAATGGAAACAGAGCACGTTTAGCTTGGTGTGCTTTGTTGGTTGTCCGAGGATTTCGTATATGACTCATAACTTAACCGAATGCATGTGGAACTGAGTCAAATGGTGCCAATAACTTCCGTACACCAAGGCCTCACCAAATAGGGCATCGTTGACTCAGTCTCCACACGTACTCCGTCGAGAACAGCCCTTGACCTAGGTTTGGCTTGTATCTTCCTCCTTGATTATTAATTGTATCCGTTGTTTTTCGTATCCTTGTACACTCTATCTTCACAAGACACTCGTATAACTTGTTTAAATTTAGGTTGGACCGAACTTAGAGTGTACCCTAGGTACCTTGCTTGTATATTGTTCTTAATGGACACATGTCGCTAGATTTGTCTTGATGGAGGGATATTATTTGAGGACTATTCGGTGGAAACTCTTGGTCATGTCTTGAAATAGGCTTGAATGTGGTCCTCACTATGCATGTGTTGTTCTAGACAAATGTGCTTGTCTAGGATTCCGTGTTAAGCACCGCACAACCATATTTATCCAATCACTGTAGGATCCAATGTGGGGAGGATTGCATTCATGACCCACTACAGTTTGGGGGTTTTACGGTGGGCCGGTACCCGGACACCGGGGTGGGCAGTCGGCTTTGGACGACATCCGCGGCGTAGGATAATGGCAATCAACTTGGACGACGTTGACGTTGTTATCCCTGGTAGGTAGCTTTGGATACCATTGGAGCTAGACTTTTTGGGTGTTGGCAATCGACATGGACGGCGTTGATACCCCAAGAGGTAGCTTGGATACCCTCAGAGTCTCCCTTTCTTATGCATTGCATGACATGAGTTGGTGGTTGCTATTGTTAGATGATGTTAGGATTCATTGTCACTTGATCCTCGTCATTACTCATGCTTTATGCCTAGTTCTACATCCTTGTTATCTTATGATTATATACCTATCTTTATTCCCATTTAGAACATGTTATATCTTTTATGCATTGCTTGTCTTCTTGCCAATGTTTGTTGACTTTATTCCTTGGTGTGCAGACGACACCACCTACTTCCTCGAGCTGGATACTAAGGCAATCCCAGAGGATCCTCGGCCGGAGGGAGAGGAGCATCAAGAGTGGTGTACCGATGACATAGTATAGCGTCATCACTCCCGGCACTTGAGGGCCTACACATGAGGACATTTGTCCTACCTCTTGTTCAGCTTTCATCTTTTGGATTTTTGATCTTTTGGACTTCCAATATAATCCATTCCAGTATATCTTTTGTTAGTGGCTCGGTTTTTGGGTGGCCACTTGTTTATAAACCGTATATGTACTTTTGTATTTTGAAACTTAAATATATAAATGGGAATGAAACACATACTTGCACTGACACTTGTACAGGTGATAAAGTGATGATGTGACAGGTTCCACAGGTTATATGTTTAATGACATTCAATACATAATCCTCACAGCGGACTTGATCCTTGGGCATTAAAGGGCAAAAGTTCCTAATTAGCCCTAAATCTCACACCCCGGATCCGGTTTAACCACTAATCGGGTTCGGGGCCGTGATAGATTTTATCTTTCTTTTTTAAGAGTCTAGGTTGTAATGGACTGTCGCATCTTTCCCACAGAGAGTGGGTGGATGATTGAGATAGGACGCACATAGAAAGTGAGAAAGAAGGGGAGATGCTTAGGAGAGATGGTTTCAATGAGTGGAAGAAGGGAACTATTAAGAGAGAAAAAGGAGGAAGTTTAAGAGAAATATGGAGAGAAGAAAAAAAAGAATAAAGGAGAGATGTTTGAGGGATTCAATTTTCATAATGAAAGAGGAAAAGGAGCTCTGAATCCATAGTAGTCAATTCTGTTTTGTTTCAGATGGAGTGGCTGGAATTTCTCATTCCGGTCCTTTGGCCTAAACGGAATAGGGGCCAAAAAACTTCGGTCTGAATTCCAGTCCACTCTGGCCCATTTCGGTTTGTAGCACAATTTTCACAAATTTTTTTTCTTAATATCCATATCAAGAAACATTGATAATTTATATTTTATTTATATTTTTCTATAATATATATATATTTTTTATTTTTTATTTTTTAGAAAAGTTCCTCCAAAAACTTTTGCCAAAATTCCGAAATACCAGAATATTTCATCTTGGAGGCTAGACCAAAATGACGACCAAAACGGAAAGGACAATTATGCGTGAATCCATATTTAAGTTTAATTGCTTCCATTATGACAAGTCCATGTAAGCAAGGAGCGTGTGAATCTCTAATTCATTAATGTAACAAGGGCGTTTTCCTTTACAAAAACGCCCGGTGTTTTGTAGTGCTCTAGCTGCTCGCAACCTTCCCTGTACCCCACAAGTCTCTTCATTATACCCATGTCATGGGTAGGGTTTGGGTCAAGTTAGATGAGTTGGATCCAGGAGAGGTCAGATTTTACCACCCCTAATTAGAACCCTTATCAGCACGAAGAATCCTCCAATACCTACTTCCTTGGACAAAAAGAAGTGGCCAATACGCTATAGCAACAATGGGCACTAGCAATGCTCACAATTGTATCGGTGTGTTTCATCCGCTATTTACCCATAGCAGCCGATACAGTACGTGGAAGAGAGGAGGGGGGGGGGTATAAAAAAAGAGGAGCAGAAGACGTACCTGCAACAGCAACAGCAGCAGGCGAATTAAATGACTAAAGAACAATAGCCCTCTTTCTCCATTTGCATGAAAAAATAGGGCAGTAAATTCCCTTTTCGATATCTCTTATTTTATTAACGGGCAACCTGTGGGCTCACCTAATGAAAGTTGTAAATAAAAATTAAATGGGTCTCCAAAATGAATAAAAATTAGGGTAAATTAGCCACAAGTCCCTAAGCACGGTCTTCTAAGGCATCCGGTCCAACTAACTTTTTTTCTAATGTCTATAGTCCATACAACTGGAGATATTTTGGTGAGATGTCCCTAATATGCCACATCATATATTTTCATGACTAATTTGCCCCTTTCAACAATTTGAGCATAAAACTTTGAATTTTAAAAGTTCAAATATTCCATTCTCCCACATTCCTAGGCCAAGTTCTCTCTCATTCTCTGTTGTCCCGGAGAACCCCTTCCGTCTTCTTCTCTAGGAACAAAGGACTTCAGTAGAGAGCTCTGTAAATCAAAGTCGGCCATCTCCGACTACACCAACCACGATGACGACGGCCCGGCGATGGAAACGCGACCAATCCCGACCTTCTCCGGCGATGGGTTCTACATAACACAAAAACCCGTTGATGGCTTGCCTTTTCTTTCCTTTTCCCGTTTCGTGTAAGTCTATCTCTTGCAATCATAGCAACAAAAAATGGGATCTCTGTTTCTTTCTTGCAAGAAAACTATTGTTATTTGAGTTTTGAAAATTTATCAGAGTCTTGAAAATAAGTAGTTTGGAAGGAGATTTTTCTGTTTCGTTTTCTAGGTTGTTTTGTTCTGCCGTTAGCAGAAGTCTAGCACATAGCAGCAGCCTTCTTCTTCTAAAAAGTTATCTGAGTTTAGATAATTTATCAGAGTTTCTAAGAAACTCAGATAAATTTGCCAAGAACTCAGACAAATTTCACAGAAACTCTGATAAACTGGACAAAAACTCAGATAAATTTGCCAAAAACTCAGACAATTTATCTGAGTTTTTGGAAAGTTTATCTTTATCTGAGTTTTTGGAAAATTTATCTTTATCCGAGTTTTGGCAAATTTATCTTTATTTGAGTTTCAAAAAAATTTATCTAAGTTTCTGACAAATTTATCTCCGTTTGAAAATTTTTAATTGAGTTTTTGAATAAATCCGT
Organism: Cinnamomum chago; assembly: GCA_038049695.1. Lineage (NCBI taxonomy): Eukaryota > Viridiplantae > Streptophyta > Magnoliopsida > Laurales > Lauraceae > Cinnamomum > Cinnamomum chago. The sequence goes on along the minus strand of CP142453.1, from coordinate 24,258,862 downwards.
CTCAGTTGTTTAGCAAATTTCTTTGCGTTTTATGAAATCTATTTGTGTTTTTTAATTTTATTTGTGTATTTTGAAATTTATGTGTCTTTTCAAATTTATTTGCATGTTTTAAAATAAATTTAACTGAATTAATTGCGGATTGAATGACGCTCTGTATGTGTTGAAGCGGTTTTGAATGTAGCGCTTTTGCTAACGTATAGAGGGGCATTTTTGTCTTTTTGTCTGCCTAGGTTTTAAATGAGGACTGCCGCCGCTACGAGAAAGTATGATGGACCCTAGGCTATAAAACGCAATGTCGAGGGACTTGTCGCCAAATGCCCCTAAAAATTAAATGGCTAAAGAAACTAGTGTCTTTTTAACCATTGGCGGGCTTCACAATGAGGCCCAAGTGTCAAAATAAAAAAGCCATGCCTTAGCCAAATATTACTTAATTGAAACTAGGGCCTTTGCTAAATTTCACCCTATTTGGAAATAGAGCCCAATCAAACTTCACTCTAATTGGAAATGAAAATAAGGTCGGAGCCAACTTTGGCACTAATTGACAATAGGCTCCAACCAAATTTCACACTAATTGGAAATAGATTCCCACCAAATTTCACTCTAATAGAAACCATGACCCAACCAAAGTTCAGTCTAATAGGAAACAGGCCCCTAACCAAATTACACTCTAATAGAAATCGGGCCATTTTCACTCTAATAGGAAAAAGGACCCTAATCAAGTTTCATTTTATTGAATCACATTGCTATATAACACCACTACCACTACATAGAGTTTTGGCGGCCGGTAGCTACCATTTTTTTCATCCTTTCCATAAATCTGAGCTCCTATTAGATTAATTAAATGTTAAATATGTATTTTTATCCTCGGATTGGTTGTAACTCTTCAAATCTATTGTTATTACTTCCATCCATAACCTCTTCTACCTACCCTTTCCCATGTTACTTAGTGTTGCGCAGTTTCACATAAATCAGAGTTTGTATTAGATTAATTAAAAAGGATTTTACCGGAAAAAAAAAGAAACAAAAAAAAAACAAACAAACAAACAGATTAGGTGACCAGTGGACCGAAAAGATGATTTTAACTGACCTTGCACCAAATCAGTCATTTTGCCCGAAAATGTGTTTTTTTGTAGCACTTTCTACTAGCGTCCCTATCGACCTTTGTTTTATAAGGTTAAGAGTCCCTAGGGACCCTGCGGTCCATCGTAACCTTCACAGAACTCCCACTTACATTCTCTATAAGGTCTCAGTCGACCTTGATTTCCAAGAATAAGAGCCCCCATCGACCGTGCGGTGTACACAAGTTGGATTGCGCGGATCTTTCGTGCAGGGATTTTTTGCTCATTGATCTTGTCTTTGTAGAGGTTTCTTCCCTCTTTTTGTTCTCCTATTCGTTAGGTTTTGAGCAGTTCGCTACGAGGTGTTTGTGTATGGTTTTCACTCCTTGATCTTCGTCTTTTGCCTAGGGTTTTTTGGGTTAACATCAGATTTTAGGGTATGGTCTTTATGGAAGATAAATGAGTTTGAATTCATCTGCCACAAGTGTCTTCGTTGGCAGCTTGCTTTCATTGATTTCCGAGAATTAGTTTTTTTTTGTCTTGAATATGATAGTCTTTTAAGTGTTTCTCTATCTTTCTCTCTCTAAATTTTTCTGGGGGTGCAAATAAATCTCTGTTGAAGATGGAGAAGTGAAGGGCGGAGTTGGTTTCCGTCATTGGGGACGATTCTCTGTTCATTCTCTTTGGTTTTTTAAGTGTACATATTCAGATGCTTTTTGAGTACTGTGGATTCGGTTTTGTATAGGGCTGGCTGCTGTCTTTAGCAGGATAGGTAGTGGTGAAGTAAGAGGGATAGGAATTAGAAGTTGGGGCACTTAATTAGAAATTGATTGCCAGAAGTGTGCCTTTTTGGGTGATGCATGCCATGCGGATATGATGATTCTTTTAAGGCAGAATAGTACTGGGTTTTTTGTTTTAGTCTGCAGGCTTTTGTACAGAAGATTGGAAGTTGAATATTACAAGGTGAATGGTGTTTGGTAGCCAAATTCGGAACAGCAGGCCTATTCTTTTTTATCATGGTTGGCGATCGTTATGGAAAGAAGGGAACCCACCAAAAAGAAAAGTGACCAGCGTTACTACCAGAATGGTTGAAAGGAGCATCCAGTGGCATGGCCAGCAGTGCTGGAAGTTCTCTCCAACATTTTTCATCTTCCCAAACAGTTTTTTTTTTTTTTTTACCCTGGCATATGAAAAGGGTTTATCAAAAGTATAAAAACATGTTTTAGGGCAAAGTACAAACTTCACCTTTCCATTGCTCTGCCCCAAACAGAGTATCATATGCACTTTAATGTTCTCCAACAAACAAAGGCATGTGGCTTTAATGGTCTTCAAGAGGTGGGAATGACGGAAGCAAGTCGAGTGTCACCGTTTTTTCACCAAGAATAGGGAATGAGGATGAGTTCCGTTCGTTTATAAGCGTACACCGTAGGGTCCCTAGGGACCCTTAACGTTATAAAACAAAGGTCGATAGAGACGCTAGTAGAAAGTGCTAAAAACAAACACGTTTTCGGGCAAAATGACTGATCTGGTGCAAGGTCGGCTAAAATCATCTTTTCGGTCCACTGGTCATCTAATCTTTTTCTTTTATGGTAAAATCCTCTTAATTAAATGTTAAATATGTAATTTTACCCATTTATTCCTATGTATTTGAATTAGTGCATCGAACTCGCTGGACTTGAATTTCGAATCAAGCAAATCAAGTAAACATACTACATCAAATTTTCAAATCAAAGCAAGTGTTGAATTGTGAACTACGAATTCAAGTTCAAATAGAGTAAATTGTGAATTAGGTAACTATGTTACAACCAAACAAGGGATAAATCCCATAATTGAAAGGTACTTCATAAAGCAGACTATGTTCAATTACCGTTAGTTGAACAAACAGCTGACGCATTCTAATCACATGAAATCGAAGTTTGATGAGTGTAATGATACAATCCTACAGGACCCAAGAGATCATATGATCATTTGTAAGGCCGCCTGAACCAACACTTAACCATCCACATGATCCAAGACAAGAAATTATTAGCCCACACGAAACACACTCAGAGAAGTCTTGACTCTTGCCATAGTTTATACCATGATACCTGTTTCCGGTCATGATTCTTCCAACTTGACATCAATACCATCACAAAATGTTAAAAAGTAAAGGTTCCACACATCCATTTATTTCACAAGTTTCGCACATCCAATTCTCAGTTGATAACGGCGCACTTTCAAAAACTTTCCCTATGGACCAAACCATTTAACAGATCAAGATAGAATTTCTCTATGGAACAGGATCAAAACCATTCCATTCCCTCCCCTCTGAAACAAACCACAGTTCCAAACAATGGTGGAAAAGTACTGATTTTCGAGTTCCATGCGAAACAGAAAACAGCCAGGAATTTTTCTGATTTTCCATTTCACATGCAAAGTCCTAAGGCATGTTCGTTCCGCAGATTTCCATTTCCACATTGCTGTAAAAAAGTGCTTCCAATTCGGGCCAATTGTGGGCCCCAACATATCAGTAATCCAAATCACCCAACCAAAAAGATCAAGCAAATAAAGAATTTATGCACCAGTGAGCAGAATCTATGATACCCGGTATGGGATGGATATGATATGGACAGGACAAGCCAGTCGTATGGCAGGGACACAAATTTTGCCCAGAATAATATAAGTAAATGATGCAATATGCTGCCCACTTTGAAGTATCTGGGTATCATAGGCCAGGAAACTGAAAATTTCCTGATGTATCAGGACCTACAGCCTGCCCAGCTGGGAAAACAAGTTCCACCACAAATTGGAAATGTCACGCCCCCAAAAGTGAAACCGGGGTTATGCGTGAGATTAGGGCCAATTTAAAACTTTTCCAATGATAATAACATATCACTTGCCCTAATCGTGTCCCATCTGGATCGAAGACCGCTGTGAGGTATAAACATTTTCCTCGAATATATTAAACAATAGCGGAAGCTTCATAAAACAAGAGGTATCTTATAGAGGTATAGTTTAAGAGCAATTTACTGAGTATCAAAGTTAAGGTTGAAGTTTAAGACTAACACAAAATATTAATTACAAGTAAAATGGCCAAACTAAAACTAGGCCTAAACAAAAGTATAAAGAAACCAAAAGATGAAGCTAAGAGGATTATCGTGAAGCTCTCGCGTACGGGGTCGTCACGGCTATACAATGCCGTCCGTACTATACTCTAGGAAGTCATCAGGCTGATCTGCCTGAACTTCTTCCGTCGTTTCCTCCGCAACGGGGTAGAAGAGCTCGGTACCTATGCACCAAGAGTAGCATCATCAACACAACGGATGGCAAAGCAATAGATATAGAAATCACATAGATATGCAGTACTAAAGAGAGTAAACGATAACCATGATTATAAGATATGCATAGCACTCTGATCGTAAGAGATGCACTGCATTCGAATCATATACAAACTATCAAAGTAGGCGATCCACATAAGCTAAGCTATATCATCAATTGGGATAAATCCCAGTATCCAATATCCAGACAACTCGTAGCTCAAGTGCTCCGGCTCCGAGAGCTCTGGAACTATCTTGCTTCGAGGTGGTATCGTGTTCTCCCACAGTCGGTGCCCCAACTGTGTTGAACGTTAACAGCTGAGTGGTGCCTAACACAAAGAATCCTAAACAAAGGTGAAGGGCTAGGTTTCTTGCGTGAACAAGATTCAATACTAATAGAGAACTACTTTATTCCAAAACAAATCAAATCTTAAACCAATACCAATAATAGTCCTCTCAAAACTTGACAATCAAAGCTCCCTAGCCTCAACACTCCACACGAATAACGAAACGAACGAAACAACAAAAGGGATCCTAAGTCATCATCTAAGTTCTCAAAAAGCTCCTCTAATAAAGCAAAGCAAATAGAACTAAAGAACATGCTCATCACATGTAGAAGATAATACCCGAGGGTACCATTCGGAGTCAAAGTGAATAAACAATCCAATCCTAAGTAAAGTGTCAACCCTGAAGCATCGCACAACCTATTCAGTCCACGAAGGGGTTAGGGTTCGCGATACTCGGACGAACAATCTTCGTGCATAGATTTATAGAAGAGTATCCCGTTGTCCCATACCATTCAAGATTGAACTAGTTGACTCTCGATACAACCGAATTCACAGTGATAAATGTCGGCTCAAGACATCCTCACAATGAGTCAAATGAGTCCTCAAAAGGGGTATCCAAAGGTCCACCAAAGTCCACCTTAAAACAGGGTAGAAATCCCTTAAAAAGGAAAAATTGCAAAAATCTGCATAGGCTCGGTCGAGTCTCGGTCGAGTGGGCCCTGTTGTCTCGGTCGACCGAGACCTGCAGGCCGGTCGACCGAGAAGCCTGCGGAAGTCTGGGCAGCAGCCCTGTTCTGGGCTGAAATGGGACTTTTCCCATTTTTCTCTTCTTGGACCTAATAAGCAGCATATGTATGATTTAAAACATCTTAAATACAACCTATAAAAACTACTAATCAAGCCATTAAACTCTAAATCCATTTCATTCAATCTATGAGTCAATTTATCATGTTTTCACTCTATTTATGTATCAATTGAGCCAAACCTATCTAAAACATGATTTAAGCATCCAATCAAGGTAAACAAACATATCAAGCAATAATATAAATATTGACTTGCCTTAGTGATGTGGTGACCTCAAATCTAAGAAGAAAATGGAGGAAGAAAACACTTTGGAAGCTCCAAATGAGGTGAAACACTTTCCAAATCCCAACAAACTCCTACAAATGCATGCCAATGGTCAAGGTGAGTCTCCCTACTCCAATTCTAACCAAGGAAGAAGAAGATGATATGGTTTTCAAGCTTTGAAAGCTTACCTCTAGATGGGTTGTGGGTGAAACACTTAGAAAAGTGTATGAATAGACTCTTGGAAGCTTGAAGAAGATGATGGGTGTATTGGTTTCCGTCGCCGGAACTCCGTGCTCGTCAACGGAGGAGAAGGAAATGAAGGAAATGGAGAGAAGAAATATGAGTCGGCTGCTGTGTTGTAGTTGAGTCAAGTGAAATGAATGAAATGAATGAAAAGGAAGATAAGTATAAGTGGGGTTGGTAGGATACTTAAGTATATGGGTCATGGGCTTGGGCTTTGGGTTGGGTTGGTAGGTTAAGGTCCGGGTCGGCCCACGCATATAATTAATGGATTTCGGGCCTCTTCGATGCGTCAAATCGAAACGCAACCGAAGGTTAAAGTTCATGAAACGACGAAACCTACCCAATGCACTCAAACTCACAAAAACTCATAATCTCATAAATTCCCTGAAAACCCTACCCAATTAGTAAAACGACTCTCTATCCTACCCAAACGCGCTCCGAATCGTGCGAAACTTCGCACACACGATTCGTTGTTAACCCTGGCTACTTAGACTCTAAACTAGCTTACTAACTAATCAAACAATTAATTATAATTAATAGGCCATTAGGGGTCGGGATGTTACAGGAAACAAGTCACAATACAATCAAGAAGCAAAATCATCTCACCGGATTAAGAGTAGAGGTAGCTCGCTGATCACTGGTAATGGAAACATCAACATTGCCACAGATGTTGTTAAAGATCAGCCAAATGCTCTGTTGAAGGAAATATTAAATTAAACATGAATCTTATACTGACTTAACAAGATAAAAGAAGTCATAACAGCTTTATGAACTCCTGACTTACTTCGTTGGGAAGGACTCAGCTTAAAGGTGACCAGACACACTGGATGTATATGCGTGTTCATGTGGGTAGTCCTTATCACATACAGCCTCGGATTCTGAATGTCATCTACACCGCTGTCAAAATCCTCAGAGCTAGGCTCGAACTGCTCTGATCCCTGCTGGACTTGTTCCATTCTCCCCATAATTATTAAGCAATACACCATATGTTGCAGATCATTTTCATCAACGTCACAAAATTTCACACTGTAGGCATTCAAAAGAGGTGATAGGATTAAACTTCACCAAACAAAAGATAAGGTATTATACAATGCTTGGCCTGAATTGCCTATGTTTTCTTTTTATCTCAAAAGACTTCCTGTCCTTCGCATCATAATCTTAACAGGTGGGACTGTGGGAGTGGACATATTTTCAGAGTTCCAGATTGTTCGTCCTCTGAGTGCCACTGCAGATGTAGGATCAGTCAACATCATCACAATCCCAGGCATCCAACTGGGGGCCTTTCACTAGGGGTGCTCATGGACCGGGCCCAGTCCGCTTTGGGCTGGGCCTAGTCCTTCGATTATAGTATTATGTTTGGGCTCGGTTTTCTAATTTAGGCCCGTTTAATATATGAGCCGGGCTTGGATTCAGCTGTAAAGAGCCGGTAGCCCCGCCCGGTCCGAATATTATAATGGTATTAGCAAAAATAGTGAAGTAGGAATTCGAACACTAGAGAGTTGACACACAAATGAATGACCAAATCAATAAGCTAGCCTCAAGAGTCAAGACAATGTAGACTGCCCAGTTTTTAAATTATAAACCTAACAGAAGCTGGGTGCGGGCTTCATGTTGTTCGGCGGGCTGGGGTTGGGCCAGCTAGTTAAGGCCCAATTCGAGCCTGGTCCGGGATTAAGCCTACAGTTTAGAGGCCGGGCTGGGCCTGGACGTTACTTAGCCCGGCCCATGAACAACCCTAACTTTCACTTGTTGCATGTGGACCACCACTGCTAATGTTTTAGGTCTTAGCCCTCCATTTTCAATTCCGCTCTCAGCTTGCTAGGATTGTGTCCGTATGTTGTGTTTTCCTTTTCTTTTCCCACAATTGCTCAAACAGTGTGGGGCCCACCAGGAAAACAATGTCAACAGCTGGAAGGTGAGCCACACCTTACAAAAGCTGGAAATCCAGAACATAATACAAGTTCATTTTACCTCATAACAAAAACACTAAAAAAAAAGTAAAATATATCTAAGAAAAGAAAGAATACAGAAAATATAACAGAACAGAAAAAAAATCAACCTGACATGACTGGAATGTTCTGATGCAATATAAACGCCAGCGCCATATGCCATTCCCACGGATGGCCCCCCACTCCTCCCAAACCCATTACGTAAAATTCCAACCACACCCTCCTTCGATGTTCCGAGCCATCCCCACGATAAATTAGCATCTCCTCGGCGCATATTCGTGATCTCCGTCTGCTCCTCAAATTCCAGCAGGCGTGTACGTGCAGCACCATCCGTTGCAACAAAACGGTGAATGCACAATACAATATCAGGTGTAACAGACGCACCAAAACCTGTTAAAAAACTTTGTTGTACTTTATCGTAGATTTCATCGTTTCTTTTTAGTTGCACCAATTTGTCGCCCAAACCATCAAATCTGAGAACACTAGGAATCACGGTCACATTTTCTGCAATAGCTTCTTTATTCTCCACTAACCGAGCATTCGAAATCACCACATGTTCCTCCGGTTCTGAATTACTGGTACCACCAATCTGAATGACAAGTTTCAAGTTATTAAAGGTAAACTGGTAGGAATCCTGATTAGTCAAGACATTGTTTATATCGTTTTCAGAAACATTTGTAAAAGGTAGTGGAAATTATATGCTTTGCAGCCAAAGCAAGTCAAAGTTATTGTATTCTGTAACCTGGGGCACTTCAGAATGTCGATGAATATGTAATCGATTGCTCTCTTAGCAAATTTGCAACTTTCTTTGTTTGGTGATGGCTTCAGGCAATCTCCAGAGGCTGACCCCTAGAGGACCCTTATCCACAGAGTTAAAACCTAAAATGCTAACCCAAGAAGAGCTCTCACACACATGTCCATGCACAGGTTTCATGGCAGACAAATAATGATATATTGCTAAATGACACTGTCAAAATTTAAAGAATCATGAAATGATAAACACAGGAACTCAGGAAGAGAAAAATATCAATACTGGAGACAAAAATATCAACACTGAAAACTTACTGCAGTCTTACAAAAGGCTTATATCTCTACCAGAATAACACTGAGCTTGATGAAACTTTTGATTGTTTGTTGAATCAACAGCCTTCCTGCGGTCGCACTCCGTTCGCTAGGGTGCACCGCGGTGTGTTGATTCAATATTGAAAAAATAAAATTTGTTTGTCACTTTGTTGAAACCATCTCACATTGCATTGGAATTGCCTAAATGTACATCTCAACAAGTCATCTCCGGCAATCTATCTCAACTTCTGAATAAACTGTCCACTAGTGTTTTTTTTTTACACTGAAAAAATTTACGAGGATATAAAAATGCCTTTTTGCAGGGTACATTTAGAGCCTATACACAGGTGACTGCAGCAATAGTTAATTTTTCAAGCAATACCTTGAAAGCATTATAGTGGAGATCCAATAATTTCTTGTCTGAAGGAGATGTGCTCGTTTGGATTGCATCGAACACCACTGAAAGTGGCAGCCAAGCAGAAGTGGAAAATTTCACATGCGTTGGCATCAGGGTGGAATTCTGACCAGCCCTTATGTGTATGCTTAAAAAATTGAGTAAAATCACAATTGTTGTAAGGGATGACTTAAATATAGGAAGATGAAAATATGACAATTGAGTAAAATCACAATTTCAAAGAGATGCAACAAATGGAGAAGCCTCTGACTTTACTCGTATGCTTGGTTTGTTAAACAAAAGTTTGTCAGGTGGAAGAGGGGATGTTAGGATTTGGTAGCCTGATGTGAAAGGAAAATTTTCTGTCAAGTCTTTTTATAATGTTCTGAGTCTTCTGACTGTATCTTCAAATAGTATGCATGGGTGGAAGAATTTTTGGGTGTTGGGAACTGTTAATTCCAGCAAGAGGTTTGGCCTCCAGTTGGGTTGCGAAAGGCACAAAATTCTAACCATAGATAAGTTGAGAAGGAGGAAGCATATTATAGTAAATGGCTGTCCTAAGTGTTTGAAGGATGAGGAAATAGAGAATCATATAAGGATCCATCGTTATTTTGCTCACAGAGTTTGGTCTTATTTTCTTTCTATGTTTGATATGCAATGGGTTATGCCTCGTGGAGTTGCTGATCTGTTTCATCAATGGTAGTTGGGAAGCAATTATGTTTGAGGAAAGATTTTATGGAAGTCAATGTTGTATGCTACCCTTTGGAAATTTTGGTAGGAAAGGAATAACCGAGTTTTCATAAAATAAAAGTAGCTCTTTGGAGGAAGTTGTTGACTCTATTGTTTGGTCAGTGTTGGAGTTGGTGTGTTCTAGAAAGGAGTTCATGGGATGGGAGTGGCTTTGGAAGATCTCAATAGATCCTGGGCAGTCCAGAGGGGGCTGGTGTGAATCTCTTGGGAGAGGCCTCCTTTGGGTGTTCTAAAATTTAATTTTGATGGCAGTTTTGTTCATTCCTTCGGTCAAGGAGGTATCAAGGATTGGAGTGGTATTGTGGTTAGGAATTTTTCCGGGCTTGCAGATTCTCAAGATGCTAATGAAGCTGAAGTTCTTGCTCTTTTGGTGGGGTGTCAAGAGTTGCAAACTATGGTGCCCAAATACGGCATGGATACGACATAGACATGTCATATACACAGTAGGGACACGGGTTTTACACATAAAAAGTGAAGTATCGAATACGACACGGTACATTGCGCATTTTGAAGTATCAATGCATCATAGGTTGTGAAGAATGGAAGGGCTCAATGCTCTGATAGAAGGTGACTCTTTCTCGGCCTTGCAATGGGGTTCTAGCAGGTTTTCTTACCATTAGAGATTGGCAGACTTTGTTGAGGAAGTGAAGGATATTTCAAGACAGTTGGGTGCTGTTGTATTTAATCATGTTCTTCGTGCAGCTAATGGCTTGGGAGATGGCATCGCTATGGAGTGAGTTTTTCGATCTTCTATTTCTTTTGATGTTTAATCTTTTTTAGGCATGTTTCCTTCGTTCATTGGTGTTTTTGGCGTTTTTTGCCTTAATAAAATTTTAGCATTATCATATATATATATATATATATATATATATATGTAGGCAGTCAGGCACTGAGGGCACCTGAATTTCGATTAGCCTGAGTGAGTCATCAAATCAACACAGGAACAGAAATTGAGCTGTAAAGCTGAACTTCTACATACGAAAGCACCTTTAAGCCACCAACTGCTCAAATAAAGGAATGTTGGACATACTTATTGAGTTAGCATTACAATGACATCTACATTGCCTGAAGGAACATTCCCTACAAGTAAAACCCATGGTTTGATGATCCAGAGAGTTAATCTGATCAAACCCATAGATTCTCCAAATTGAAAGATCTAGCCTTCTAATGGTGTTGAACACTATCAGAGGCATCAAGCCCATAATTACCTGGTTCATTTCATCCACCGCCAAACTTTGTATTGTTCGAAATGAACAGTCCGGGATTCAGTTCTGTGGATCCGAGATTTCAGAGTTTTCAGTTCAGAGTACTTTACTCCCATAGGAAAATGGCGGTATATACGAAAAAGAAGAAAATGCCGGGTAAAGAACACGAAGGAAAGAGGAAGATAGATAGTGGTCTTCATCAAAATAAGAAAATGTGCCTGTCAAATGTTATGAGGACATCAGAGCTTCACCATACAAAGTCTCAAGAGGAGGAAGAAGAAGACTCAAGAGACACATACACAAGCTTCATTAAGGTTTAATGACCATTGCCTACTGTTAGATTGTGATTCTGGTGAAGATCCACCGTTGGATGTTGATTCTGACAAAGATCAACAGTTGGATCTAGTCCGATCTAACATGTGATCAAGTTGAAGACCCCATTTGGAAAAATTAGGAAGACACCACATTGGGATGTGCCAATTGGGAAGAACCATCAAGAAGACAGGAGTTCAAAGGATCATCAAGGGCCCAAAATGTTGCCAACATCAAGACCGTACAGCCATAGGCAACCATACGGCTAGCGCCAACCTTGGAGTTTTATTTGCTTATTTTTTATCATTATTTTGAGACATTATGTTGGGCTATGTTATTTCTAAGTTATTTAGTTTAGACGATTTAAACACGACCGTTGATGTGTTTAGAGGTTTGAGAATAGTTCTAAGGGTATTTGATTTGCATATCTAACGATGCAATGCCTCTGTTTGAATTAATGAACAATGAATAGAATTCCCAGGGTGCTTTTGCCCAATGGGAAAGGTGTGATGCCACTATGTGTGAAACCTATCAATTTTCAAGTGTGAATCCTCGTGACTTCTAGTAATATTCTCCTTCTTCCCCTTTCTTTAATCTTTGAGGGGTTGAATTTTCTCTTTCCCATATCCATCTTCATCATCAAACCAGCGCTAATGCCCTAGATCCATTTGCCGACCATCAACCAAACCCTATTCCATTGGCCACCCAACCCTAAACCACCAAACCTAAACCTACACCACTTAAACACATTGGCAGCACGCCAGCACCTCCCCTAGCATCAATCCAATCAGCTGAACCTCCCCATGCATCAAATCCATCAGCCAAACCATCCCAAGCATCAACCACATCAGCCCAACTTCTTCCCCATACAAATCCTTGAGGCTGAACACCACACCGCATCATAACTCCCAGCCAAACCCATACCCATCATATAAGGTCCATCCAAACCATAGCCACAGCCCTTCCCAGCCTATCCAAACATAAGACCAAACCTTCATAGCCTAACCAAACCCAATTTCAACCCTTTCTAGCCCAATCCAGCCCACACAGGCCCAACCCTACGACTCAGGCTTTGACCAACTTGAACAATTTCTTTTGAATCCTTAGCCTATATTTCATATCCTTAGTTAGTTTATTGCTTATTTATATATACTAACAGCAGGACTTGTTCAAAACAAATCTGAATCTTTTTTTTTTCAATTCTACACAAATCAAGTTTATTGAAAACCCCCTTCGAGCCCAGCCTTTGTGATATCCTTAAGAGGGACAACAAATCTACTTATCATTGGTTGATCCCTAAGCTAGTGGAAGAGACATTCTTTCATTGAGACTCTCAATCCAGATTTGAGAGGTTCACATTGTGGGACTGTGAAAAAGCCTAGAATCATCATTAATTCACTAATTGAAATTCAACATAAGTGGTGCAATCAGAATTTATTTTTATATTTTAATTGTGATTGTTAATCATTTCTGATCTCACAATAATCACTTAGGTTAGCTTTGCACAGTCCTGAATCAAAATGTCTTTCCATCAGAAATCTAATGCAAGAGTACAGCACAGCAATACCCCTTTCCCTCTATAACTATCTTGTTTCAAAAGAAGAGTATGTGCGGCCCACCTTGTTAGTAACCCAGACCAATGAAGATGGGTCCTCCTTTTATAGGAATTAGCTCAATTTCATCTAAAAAAGAGTTGGACCCACCAGAAGATTTAACACTTATAAACTTGCGAATATAATAATACATAAAGGTTTATGTGATTTATACCATTCAATTTGATGGAGAAACCATGTCTTAGCAACGTTCCAAGAATACTTATAATAGGCAAATATATTGACCCATTTAGATTTTAATAGATGGGCCCCAATTTAGAGCCTCATGAGTTTTTATGGTGTTTTATCTCTCAATTTTCCTCTCTTTCATTTTTAAATTTCCTCTAGTCCTTTCTTTCCCTTCGTACAATTATGTAAATCTCTAAAATTCTGGTCTAAAGCCAAAATATCATCCCTTTACTCCATTAAGTTTTAGAATATATATGGTGATCTCTATCCACCATAATCAAGAGGCCCATTTATATAAACCAAACTATATCATCATCATCAAAGCCTTGTCCCAACTATATTGGGGTCAACTACATGAATTTTGTTTCTCCATTCCAATCTATCCTAAGTCAAATCCTCAAGTAGGTTGCACATCTTCAAATCTATTGTTACTACTTCTATCCAAGTCCTCTTCGGCCTACCCCAGTGTTGGGCCGTTCTGCATAAATCCAAGTTCTCATTAGATTAATTAAATGTTAAATATATAATTTTTTCCTCGGATAGATTGTAATTCTTCAAATCTATAGTTACTACTTCCATCCACGGCCTCTTCAGCCTACCCCTTCCCATGTTACTTAGTGTTGGGCCATTTCACATAAATCCGAGTTTGTGTTAGATTAATTAAATGTTAAATAAGTAATTTTACCCCTTTATTCCTCTGTATTTGAATTAGTGCATCGAACTCGCCACACTTGAATTTCAAATCAAGCCAATCAAATTTTCGAATCGAAGCAAGTGTTGAACTATGAACTACGAATTCAAGTTCGAATTGAGCAAATTGGGAATTAGGAAACCATGTTACAACCAAACATGGGATAAATCCCATAAATTATAGGCACTTCATAAATCAGACTAGTTCAAGTACCATTAGTTGAACAAACAGCTGACGATTCTAATCACATGAAATCAGATTTTGAGGAGTGTAAAGATACAAATATACAGCCTACAGGAACCAAAAGATCATATGATCGTTTGTAAGTCCGCCAACACTTAATCATCCACATGATCCAAAGACAAGAAATTATTAGCCCACCAGATATGCACACTGAGAAGTCTTGATTATAGCATATAGTTTATCCCATGACACCTGTTTCTGGTCATGATTCTTCCAACTTGTCATCAAATAATGGTTCCACAAATCCATTTCTTTCACAGTTCCGCACATCCAATTCTCAGTTGATAACAATGCTCTTTCAAAAAATTATGGACCAAACCATGTAAGAGATTAAGATCATTATAAAAAATATATATATAAGAGATTAAGATAGAATTTCTCTATGGATCCAGATCAAAACCATTGCATCACCTCCCCTCTGAAACAACAGTTCCAAAAAATGGTGGAAAATTATTGCTTTTCCAGTTCCTTGTGAAAGACAACCGGAAATTTTCTGATTTTCCATTTACAGCATGCAAAGTCCCAAGGGCATGTTCGTGTAATGTTGGATTATGTACTCTGTGGATTTCCATTTCCACATTGCTGTAGTGATTCCGATTCGGGCACATGATGGGGCTCATTATATCAATAATCCGAATCACCCGACCATATAGATAAAGCGCAAAAAAAAGAAAAAAAATTATGAACCAGAATCTGTGATACCCGGGTATGGGATGGATATGGTATGTACAAGACAAGTAACTGGTATGGCAGGGACACAAATTTTACCCATAATAATTGAAGTAAATGACACAATATGCTGCCCACTTTGAAGTATCCGGGTATCATAGGTCAGGAAACTGTAAACTTCCTGATGTATCAGGACCTACAATTTCCCCTAGCTGGGAAAACAATTTCCAACACAAACTGGAATCAAGTTACCATACAATCAAGAAGCAAGATCATCTCACCAGATTAGGAGTAGAGTTAGCTTGCTGATCACTTGTCATAGAAACATCAACATTGCTGCATGCGTTTTTAAGACCAGCCAAATGCTCTGTGGAAGGAAATAATAAATTAAACATGAATCTTGTAATGACCTAACAAGATAAAAGAAGTCATAACTGCTTTAGGAACTCCTGATTTACCTCGTTGGGAAGGACTCAGCTTAAAGCTGACCAGATACCCTGCCTGTATATGCGTGTTCATGTGGGTATTGCGTATCACATAAAGACTCGGATTCTGAATGTCATCTACACCACTGTCAAAATCCTCAGAGCTAGGGTGGAAATGCTCAAATCCTGGCTGGACTTGTTCCATGTGCCCCATAATTATTCGGCAAAGCACCATGTGTTGCAGACCATCTTCCTCAACATCACAAGATTTTAAACTGTAGGCGTTCAAAACAGGTGACAGGATTAAAGCTTGTTCAAACAAAAAATGAGGCACTATACACATGCTTGGCCTGAATTTCCTATGTATTCTTTTTAATTTCAAAACACTTGTTGTCCTTTGCATCATAATCTGAACAGGTGGGTGAGGGTGAGGACACATTTTCAGAGTTCCAGAGTGTTCATCTCTCCTCTGGGCTCTGAGTGCCACTGCGGTTGTAGGATGGATCAAAAACATCACAATCCCAGGCAACCGATTGGGGGACTTTCCCTTGTTACATGTGGAGCACCGCTGGTAATAGTTTAGGTTTTAACCCTCCATTTTCAATCCCATTCTCAGATTGCTAAGGCTTAGTCCTCCCACAATCACTCAAACACTCTGGGGCCCACCAGGAAAAACAATGCCAGCTGCTGGAATGTGAGCCACACCTTATGAAAGCTGACAATCCAGAGCCTAATACAAGTGCATTTTACCTTCATACTAAAAACAGTCAAAACAACCTATCAAAAAAAAAAAAACAAAAAAGTAAAATCTATCTAAGAAAAGAAGGAATGCAGAAAATATAACACAGAGGAGAAGAGAACAAAATTCAACCTGACATGATTGCAATGTTGTGGTGCAAGATAAACGCCAGGGTCATATGCCATTTCCAATCGCAATCCCGCCGATGGCCTCTCAAACCCATTACGTAAAATTCCAACCACACCCTCCTTGGACGTACCGTGCCATGCACACCGTACATTAGCATCTCCTCGGCGCTCCTCCCATGGTCTTTATCTGCTCCTCAAATTTCTGAAGGCGTGCCCGTGCAGCGCCGTCTTTTGGAACAAAACCGTGAATGTGCACTACATTATCGGGTGTAGCACCAGATGCACCCAACCCCGTTAAAAACATATTCTCTACAATTTTGTAGTATTCGTCTTGCCTTTCCAGTTGCACCAATGTGTGGCCCAAACGATCAAATCTGCGAACGCTTGGAGTCGTCATCGAAGTCGCATTTTCTGTAAAAACAGCTTCTTTAATATCCACCAATTGAGCATTCGAAGTTGCCTCATGTTCCTCCTCTGGTTCTGAGTTGTCGTTTCCACCAATCTGAATCCTGAGTTCCCACTCAATCTCATCGCTGTTGATGTCCATCATCTTATCGTCGTTGTCGTCAAAGGAGTTCTGAGGAAAGAAGCATTTTCCCTCTTCATCTATCCAAGCAACAGACTGCTGTGCCCCAGTATTCAGATTGATCACGAACATATGAAGGAAATCGATAGCATAAGAGCAATTCCCCATCGATATCTCACCAACCGCCATCTTAGCACTCCTTGCATCTGAAATAGGCACCATCACATCCTTCGGGAAGTCGCGCCATTCGCCATTATCATAGAACATCACGCGCTCAGGCCGCTGGGACTTCTCGAAATTAGAATACTTCTGGATGATAATAGATCTGTTCTTAGATGACAGAGCGCCTTTCACCGTTTTGCACAGGGAGGACTGCGTCTTCTTCACTCCCAAATGTCCTAGGGCAACAGAAGATAAAGAGCCCTGCAACCCGGCCCGCGCTGGGATCCAAGGGCCCCCCCGGGAGACTGGGTTGGGAATCGGGTCCCCCGCCCCCCCGCCCCGTCGGGCTTCAGAATGGGTCTAACTTTCAAAACAGGGAAAATATAAAACAAGCATTTCAAAATGGGTCTTGAAGAGCAGAACAGCCGGCGGCCATAGATACCACCCACTCTTTGTTTTTTTTACAAGATTTTGTTGAGAATGCCCTGATTTCTGCCAGTCCGATGGGGTACCTGCAAAGAATGCTCGCGAGCGGGATGGATGAGGAGCTCAAGCGCTGGATCATTGACCTTAAATCCAAGATCTGGCCTCCCCTCAACCACCATCACCTCTCCTTCTCCTCCTTTACACCGACAATGTCCTTAGAAGCCTCCAATGATGACTCCAGCCGGCACTAGCGCCCCCTCTATCCACACTCACAAGCCCGTCTTCGTAAGCCTTCCCGCCCATCCAAAATCTCTTTCTGTTTGCATACATACTTCAATGCCGTGTGTGTGTGGGTTGTTGAAGATCTACTCTCAAGGTGTTTGTTGGTTGGTCTCCTTGAATCATTTGCTAATCGTTGCACTTATACCGGATAATTGCCTTCAAAAGTTTAAAATAACATAGAATTGTTGGTACAAAAAGGAGGGTCAAACTTACAATTTTACATTCCATTTTGTGCAAAATCATATGTTTCCTCGTCTTCGATCTTCTTAGGTGAGCTTGTCGAGATGGATACCAAGCCCAGCTCAAGCCGAGCCCTGCTACACGGCCCGACGGGAATCGGTCCCCCCAGTCGGGCCATTTAGATTTTCACTTTTGTCAAACCTATTGGTTTTTTTTTATTGAAAATTTCAGAATGGGGCCTAACTTCCTTGGATTTGTCAAAACGGGAACAAAATAAAAGAAGCATTTCAAAATGGGTCTTGAAGTTTTGCAAAATTATTTGGAAGCAGAACAGCCGGCGGCCATAGATACCACCCACTCTTTGTTTTTTTTACAAGATTTTGTTGAGAATGCCCTGATTTCTGCCAGTCCGATGGGGTACCGGCAAAGAATGCTCGCGAGCGGGATGGATGAGGAGCTCAAGCGCAGGATCATTGACCTTAAATCCAAGATCTGGCCTCCCCTCAACCACCATCACCTCTCCTTCTCCTCCTTTACACCGACACTGTCCTTAGAAGCCTCCAATGATGACTCCAGCCGGCACTAGCGCCCCCTCTATCCACACTCACAAGCCCGTCTTCGTAAGCCTTCCCACCCATCCAAAATCTCTTTCTGTTTGCATACATACTTCAATGCCGTGTGTGTGTGGGTTGTTGAAGATCTACTCTCAAGGTGTTTGTTGGTTGGTCTCCTTGAATCATTTGCTAATCGTTGCACTTATACCGGAAAATTGCCTTCAAAAGTTTAAAATAACATAGAATTGTTGGTACAAAAAGGAGGGTCAAACTTACAATTTTACATTCCATTTTGTGCAAAATCATATGTTTCCTCGTCTTCGATCTTCTTAGGTGAGCTTGTCGAGATGGATACCAAGCCCAGCTCAAGCCGAGCCCTGCTACACGGCCCGACGGGAATCGGTCCCCCCAGTCGGGCCATTTAGATTTTCACTTTTGTCAAACCTATTGGTTTTTTTTTATTGAAAATTTCAGAATGGGGCCTAACTTCCTTGGATTTGTCAAAACAGGAACAAAATAAAAGAAGCATTTCAAAATGGGTCTTGAAGTTTTGCAAAATTATTTGGAAGCAGAACAGCCGGCGGCCATAGATACCACCCACTCTTTATTTTTTTTACAAGATTTTGTTGAGAATGCCCTGATTTCTGCCAGTCCGATGGGGTACCTGCAAAGAATGCTCGCGAGCGGGATGGATGAGGAGCTCAAGCGCTGGATCATTGACCTTAAATCCAAGATCTGGCCTCCCCTCAACCACCATCACCTCTCCTTCTCCTCCTTTACACCGACACTGTCCTTAGAAGCCTCCAATGATGACTCCAGCCGGCACTAGCGCCCCCTCTATCCACACTCACAAGCCCGTCTTCGTAAGCCTTCCCGCCCATCCAAAATCTCTTTCTGTTTGCATACATACTTCAATGCCGTGTGTGTGTGGGTTGTTGAAGATCTACTCTCAAGGTGTTTGTTGGTTGGTCTCCTTGAATCATTTGCTAATCGTTGCACTTATACCGGATAATTGCCTTCAAAAGTTTAAAATAACATAGAATTGTTGGTACAAAAAGGAGGGTCAAACTTACAATTTTACATTCCATTTTGTGCAAAATCATATGTTTCCTCGTCTTCGATCTTCTTAGGTGAGCTTGTCGAGATGGATACCAAGCCCAGCTCAAGCCGAGCCCTGCTACACGGCCCGACGGGAATCGGTCCCCCCAGTCGGGCCATTTAGATTTTCACTTTTGTCAAACCTATTGGTTTTTTTTTATTGAAAATTTCAGAATGGGGCCTAACTTCCTTGGATTTGTCAAAACAGGAACAAAATAAAAGAAGCATTTCAAAATGGGTCTTGAAGTTTTGCAAAATTATTTGGAAGCAGAACAGCCGGCGGCCATAGATACCACCCACTCTTTGTTTTCTTTACAAGATTTTGTTGAGAATGCCCTGATTTCTGCCAGTCCGATGGGGTACCTGCAAAGAATGCTCGCGAGCGGGATGGATGAGGAGCTCAAGCGCTGGATCATTGACCTTAAATCCAAGATCTGGCCTCCCCTCAACCACCATCACCTCTCCTTCTCCTCCTTTACACCGACAATGTCCTTAGAAGCCTCCAATGATGACTCCAGCCGGCACTAGCGCCCCCTCTATCCACACTCACAAGCCCGTCTTCGTAAGCCTTCCCGCCCATCCAAAATCTCTTTCTGTTTGCATACATACTTCAATGACGTGTGTGTGTGGGTTGTTGAAGATCTACTCTCAAGGTGTTTGTTGGTTGGTCTCCTTAAGTCATTTGCTAATTGTTGCTCTTATACCGGATAATTGCCTTCAAAAGTTTAAAATAACATAGAATTGTTGGTACAAAAAAGGAGGGTCAAACTTACAATTTTACATTTCATTTTGTGCAAAATCATATGTTTCCTCGTCTTCGATCTTCTTAGGTGAGCTTGTCGAGACGGATGCCCAGCCCAGCTCAAGCCGAGCCCTGCTACACGGCCCGACTGGGGGACCGATTCCCGGCCCGGTCCCCCAGGGGGACCGTTGGATCCCAGGGCTCTCCCTGGGATCCAACGGCGCCCCTGGGCGACCGGGCCGGGAAGCCCTGGGATCCAACGGCCCCCCTGGACGACCGGGCCGGGAACTGGTCCCCCAGTCGGGCCGTTTAGACTTTCACTTTTCTCAAACCTATAGTGTTTTTTTTTATTGAAAATTTCAGAATGGGGCCTAACATCCTTGGATTTGTCAAGGGACAAAATAAAAGAAGCATTTCAAAATGGGTCTAGAAGTTTTGCAAAATTATTTGGAAGCAGAACCGCTGGTGCCCATAGATACCACCCACTCTTTGTTTTTTTTACAAGATTTTGTTGAGAATGCCCTGATTTCTGCCAGTCCGATGGGATACCTGCAAAGAATGCTCTCGAGCAGGATGGATGAGGAGCTCAAGCACTGGATCATTGACCTTAAATCCAACATCTAGTCTCCCCTCAACCACCATCACCGCTCCTTCTCCTCCTTTTACACCGACAATGTCCTTAGAGGCCTCAAACGATGACTCCAGCCCGCACTAGCGCCCCCTCTATCCACACTCACAAGCCCGTCTTCGTAAGCCTTCCCGCCCATCCAAAATCTCTTTTTGTTTGCATACATACTTCAATGCCATGTGTGTGTGGGTTGTTGAAGATCTACTCTCAAGGTGTTTGTTGGTTGGTCTCCTTGAATCATTTGCTAATTGTTGCTCTTATACCGGATAATTGCCTTCAAAAGTTTAAAATAACATAGAATTGTTGGTACAAAAAAGGAGGGTCAAACTTACAATTTTACATTCCATTTTGTGCAAAATCATATGTTTCCTCGTCTTCGATCTTCTTACGTGAGCTTGTCGAGACGGATACCAAGCCCAGCTCAAGCCGAGCCCTGCTACATGGCCCGACTGGGGGACCGATACCCTGGGATCCAATGGCCCCCCTGGGGGACCGGGCTGGGAATCAGTCCCCCCAGTTAGGCCGTTTTGACTTTCACTTTTGTCAAACCTATTGGGTTTTTTTTTTTATTGAGAATTTCAAAATGGGGCCTAACTTCCTTGAATTTGTCAAAACAGGGACAAAATAAAAGAAGCATTTCAAAATGGGTTTTTGTTATAAGATATGGATCTTGGATGAATGCCCACTTAAGATGAGTTAGGGTTAAGTTTAGGGTTTCTCTAATATGAGACTACTTTGCCTATAAATAGGCATCTCCCTATTGTATTTGTACAGATATAATGAGATAATAGAAAACTCTCTCTTCTCCCTCTAATATTCTCTCTTGGTCTCTCTCCTTTTTATAACACGTTATTAGCACGAATCGATTTCCATACCGTAGCTATCAAAAACTTCAACTCAAGAAGCGTGAAAACAAAAGCCTTGTATCACCCGGTTTGCTTACTGTAGGTAGCAAACAAAAGCCTTGGTTTCAAACACTAAAGCATCAGAGAATTTTTTTTTCAAAGTAATACTCGGTTGGCGTGCAACATCAAGGACTTTTACATCCAATATCAAGTCTTTTTCTACTGTGCACGTGGAAGTCCAGAGGTAAGAAAACTACCTTCTCTTGTTTTCGATTTGCGTGCGTGTATAATAAAAACCCTTTGGGTTTTTGGTTTTCTACAACGTGCAGGAGAAAAACCTATAGGTCTGTATATGTTAATCTCACACCATTATCTTGTCTCGAGAAACGTGCAACAATTCCTAGCCGCTAGAAATTTTTGAAAAAAAAAAAAAAATTTATTTTCTTGACTGCGATCAGGTAAGTAGTATGCATAGAATTAATTTATGATACTTATTTATAATAATTATAGTGTTCTGGTTATTGTTCATCTTCTTGCATGATTTTTCTTTTAAATTTAAATTTATGAATTTATAAATAGAACCAGAAGTCCTAAAAGTTGGAATAATGATATGAACCTGCAGATTCATATCCATAAAATTATAAAGCCATGTGATCAAACCTGAAGTTTTGATAGAACCTGAAGTTCTGATCAATTTTTAGAACCTGAAGTTCTGATAGAACTAGAAATTCTGATCAATTATTAGAACCAGAAGTTCTACTTCAAACCTGAAGTTTTGATAGAACCAGAAGTTTTACGTGAAGATTTGACAGAACCTGCAGTTCTAATCTCATGTGTTATGAACCTGAAGTTCTAAATCAAGCCTGAAGTCTTGACAGAACCAGCAGTTCTGATTCTCAATGATATGAACCTGAAATTCTAAATCAAGCTTGAAGTCTTGATAGAACCAGCAGTTCTGATTCTCAAAGTTGTGAACCTGATGTTCTAACTTTCCTTTAGCCAAATTTTTTAACTTAATTTCTTCCTTAAATTCTTTTGATGCTAAATTTTTCATTGTTTTCCCCTTTACTTTATTAACTACTTACATATGGTTAACTTTACATATATCTCTTATTACAGTTGTTGCATGATGTCAAATCTGGCTAAACTTGACTTTAAAGCACTTAACATAAATGGGGATAATTATTTATCTTGGCAATTGGATGCTAAAATCCACTTGCAATCCAAGAAATTGGGAGAGACTATAAAGGAAGGAAACAAGACATCCCTAGAAGAAAAGGCGTTAGCCCTCATTTTCCTGCATCACCACATACATGACGACCTCAAACATGAATACCTTACTGAGGAAGACCCAGCAGGCCTATGGAAATCACTGAAGGATAGGTATGATCACCAGAAGATGGTCATATTGCCAGCTGCCCGGAATGAATGGTTAAATCTGAGGTTATAAGATTATAAAACAGTATCTGAATACAATTCTGCTCTATTCAATATTGTTTCCAAATTAAGATTATGTGGTGAAAAGGTTTCGGAGGAGCAGATGTTGGAGAAAACATTATCCATATTTCATGCCTCGAATGTGCTCCTGCAGCAGCAGTATCGAGAGCGACGTTTTTCCAAATATTCAGAACTTATATCATGCCTCCTAGTTGCTGAACAGAATTCCATAGTATTGATGAAAAATCATAATTCCAGACCAACTGGATCTTTGGCAGTTCCTGAAGCAAATGTCAGTCTTAGCTCAAATAGAGGCAGAGGCAGGGGGAATGGCAGACATAAATCCTCCAGTAGAGGTGGGCGACATAACTCCTCTAGGAGAGGTAGTTTTAAAGATCATCCACCAAAATTTAAAAATCACCATAAGTGGTCTAGCCCTCAGCATAAGAACAACCAAAATGCACCGGCAAATCCTTCCCACCGTCCTGATGACATGTGCCACAGATGTGGAAGAAGTGGGCATTGGTCACGCACTTGCCGTGCACCAAAGGAAGTGGTGGAACGATACAAAGCATATAAGGCCTCTGTCCATTCAGCGGAGACAAATGATCAGAAGGCTGGAATTGGGATATAATGACATCAGAGAGTCCTCCAATTGACATTACAAATTTGGAGACTCGTGACTTCTTTGAGGATGAAGATAGCCAACATCTGAAAAATGAGGCATTTAATAATCTTTTGGTGGCACCCCCTGGCATGACCTAGAAGACCCATGATTCTTTGAGCATCACTTAAATTTTTTTTTTACTTCCTTTGAGATGCATGCTTCTTAGACTTTTCTGGTTTTGATAACTTCCTTAATATCCTAATTTATGGTGAATGTTTTTAATTATTTCAATTTTAATCAAGTGATTGCATAGTTATGATGTTTTTATTTTATTTTATTTATTTTTGTTAAAGGTATGGATCATGGAACTGAGGACAATTTTTGTTTGGTAGATAGTGCCACAACACACACCATTCTAAAAAATCAGAAATTTTTCTCAGAATTGATGTTCATTCCACGAAAGGTATCCACCATAGCTGGACCTGTGCAGATAATTGAAGGCTCCGGAAGAGCCCATATGATGTTACCTAATGGTACCCATCTATTCATCAAAGATGCTTTGTTCTCAAAAAGTTTCCGAAGAAACTTGATTAGTTTCAAAGACATCAGAATGAATGGGTACCACATTGAGATTGTAAGTGAAGGTAACAAGGAATACTTATGCATCGTTACTAGTATTGGAAGCCAGAAGCAAATTCTAGAAAAACTCAGTGCACTCTCCTCAGGGTTATATTACACGACAATCTCCAATGTTGAATCACATTCTGTTATGAGCAAAACAACAAAGTTGAGCCCGAAGCTCAGTGATCCTAAGGCTTTACAGCTTTGGCATGATAGGTTAGGTCACCCTGGGGCTACTATGTTGAGAAAAATCATCGATAACACCTTTGGGCATTCCTTAAAGAACCATCAATTGACCATACCTAGTGGGTACTTATGTACCCCATGTTGATAAGGGAAACTGATCACCCAACCCTCTCCTATTAAAGTTGCATCCGAATCCCCATCCTTTTTACAAAGGATACAAGGTGATATTTGTGGACCCATCAATCCACCTAGTGGACCTTTTAAGTATTTTATGGTTTTGATCGATGCCTCCACCCATTGGTCGGATGTTTGTCTACTTTCAACTCGGAACATAGCATTTGCCCGCCTATTAACTCAAATAATTAAACTGAGGGCTCACTTCCCTGATTATCCCATTAAGTCTATAAGACTTGATAATGCAGGCGAATTTACATCCAAGGTTTTTGATGCTTTTTGTTCGTCTATAGGCATTGTAGTCGAACATCCTGTCCCCCATGTCCACACCCAAAATGGCTTAGCTGAATCCATGATCAAGCGCATCCAACTTATTTCTAGGACTCTGCTAATGCAATTCAAATTACCAGTTAGTGCTTGGGGACATGCTGTGTTGCATGCAGCAATGTTAATTCGACTTCGGCCCACGGCCTATCATCAATTTTCCCCTGTACAACTTATATCAGGACATCAACCCAATATTTCTCACTTGCACAAGTTTGGTTGTGCAGTTCAAGTCCCAATACCACCCCCTAAGCGTGATGGGACCACAACGTAGATTGGGAATATATGTAGGTTATGACCATGGTTTAAAATCTCGGTCTCGGTCGCGGTATCGGCTGGGCCGAAAAACCGATATGATATCGGTATCGGTCGCGGATATCGGTCCGTCGCGGTCATCGCGGTGTGAATTTTTTTTTAATCCAAAAAAATTCGCAAAAATATCCAAAAAATCCAGAATATTAGAAAATGCTGGGAAACTATATTTATTTCCATTAGTAACAACAATAAATCAAAATCTCGGTCACCTTAAGTTATGAGTCCTGTCTGTGTCGCAGACTCGCAGTTCATTGTCTTTTTTCCATTATTTCATATAATGCAAACATTATTGATGCTCTGCTCATGATCAATTCATTAGTGTCAAATATAAGAAGATAAAGATAACATATCAATCATCATTTAATACTAACTTAATCATCAAATAAAGTTGTAAAATTCAAGACCCTAAAGATTAGTGAATGAGATAGTGAGTTAGTGACTGAGATAGATAAATCATAAAGCACTTGGGCATCAAAATGTTCATGGTTTACCTGAAATTAGAGGGGACTAGTGGAGAATACTAGTAGAGACTAGAGAGAGACTGATAAGTATGAGTGTATGACAAATTGACAGCCTAATACCAAGTGGAGTGTCACCCTGGCTCGATATCATCATCATCATCATTTCTTCGGTATTGGCTAAAAAGATATACTCCATACTGCTGTGCAGCACTAGCACTACCATATCTATAACCATATTCAGATTGTTCTTGATAAGATGCTGAACTATCTTGATCCCCTGTGTCTGTGGATTGAGATGGCTGGTTGTAATCAAATGGCATGAAATAGTTATGAGGGGCATAAATAGGTCGTCGAGAAATTGGTGGGGGAAGCCTCCCTTGCTCAATTAACATCTGTTCGATAGAAATAATCGATGTTGGTGAAGGGGGTACCCAATTAGGGTCATATGAATAACCCTCATGCTGTCCATACATGGCACCTTGTTGGCCAACATAATCCCCATGTTGTCTATACATGGCACCTTGGCCAACATAACTTCCATGATGACCATGAGTAGCGGCGCCGGCGCTACAACTACCCCCTGCCTCAGTCTGTCCAACATGTCTGACATAGCCACGGCGAGGATCTAACTCAGTAGCATGAGGAAAATGCTCAACTGTCTCATAAGTGACAGGCTCATCATCTCTATAATGACCCTCATCCCCGGGAGAGTCAGGTGGAATTCCTGCTGATGATGAAGAAGTAGAAATACTTGACTCACTCTCTTCATCCACCTCCTTTCCCCTTGGCTCACTTGTATTAGGTGCACGCCCCTGCTGCATTGTCAAGTTTATTTCTTCTATCCTTCCTGCAGCCCTCACTGGCTCAGGCCTTTCCCCAATCAATTCCTCTATCAACTGCTCAAACTCTGGGTCTTGGTCTAACACCGGTTCTTCTTGCTCCTCCAACCATTGACCTAACACAGTATCCTCTTCTGAAAAGATATAGTCCAAATTAATTGGACATAAATAATCCCGGTGATCCTCAAACTGTCTTCTCCTTCTATTTCTACTCCGGAGTTTGAGGTTGTAGTGAATGTAGACCAATTTATTTAGCTTTTGCATTGTCAATCTATTTCTTGGTCTTGTGTGGATAAATGAGAATGTGCTCCAGTTTCATTCACAATTGGAAGACGATGTAGTTTGACTAAGGACTTTAATAGCAATCGTCCTTAGTGTAGGAGCACTCTCTCCATAATTCAACCACCATTCAGCTGAAAAAAATAGAAATGATATTACAGTAAATAAAATAATAATAAGTCCTTAAATAATATAGAGATGACATTACAATCAATACCAGGATAGGTCTGTGTCACAGCTCTCCATGCAGTCGTCGTTCCAAAGCTTCCGGCCCGTACATTGTATATGTCAATCTGAAGATATTAACATAGAAAAATAAATTAGAGAAATTACAATGTTATATACTTTTTTCCTTAATTATCCTACATTCCTACCTGATTAGTAGCCCAAATTGCTTCATCTGTACTCTCTGCCAATCTTTCAATTACATTTTTTAGTCTCAAACGGATTTCATTAGATATGTGTCCATCCGTAAATTGGGGATTAAAGAAGTATCATGTAACAGTAAAACCAATGAATTTTAGTCATTGATAAATTAATGTAGTGAGGATTGAGGATTGAGGAGAGAATGGAGAGTTGAATACAACAATTCAAGTGTTAAAGGATATTCTTCACTTACCGGCAATGTGTAAATCATGTTTTAATTGTCATCCCCATCGATCATCGATGATCTTCCAAAACTTTTTGTAATATCTACAATCTCCTTGAATAGCCAGCTTTGATCTCTCCATGGCCTCATATAAGAAGCCCATTGTTGGCTTATCATCGCCATCAACCAATCAAAGAACCTTTATTAGGGGTTCAAAAACATTTAAAACACCCTTCACATGAGGCCAAAACTTGTTGGACTCAATTGTTTTACATACTTCAACAGTAATGGGACTTGGCTTTTTTCCCCATTTTGAATTCATGAATTCATTTGATTTTATCAATCGGAGAAGTCCTTCTCTATACTTGTAAACACTTTCGATAGCAATGAAGTGGGTGGCAAATCTAGTGAAGCCAGGCCGTAGTAATTCATGGTTGTCTGTATGCATTTTCATCATGGAAATGAGTCTATATGATTGATAAAAAAAATTGGTGATCTTCTTGATCTTACCAATCACAAACTTCATGACTTTTCCTTTTGCAATATCTTCAAGCATTAAATCCAAGCAATGTGCTGCACATGGAGACCAGAAAATCCTTGGCCTTTGTTTCATAAGCATCGTTCCTGCAGCCTTCATGTTTGCAGCATTGTCGGTAACAACCTAAACTACACAATCTGCCCCAACTTCTTCAATCACCTCATTCAATAACTTATTAATATATTTTGCATCTTGAATGTAATCAGTTGCATCAACTGATTTGATAAACACCGTGCCCATAGACGAGTAGATTAGAAAATTCAAGAGATGACGGTGTGTGATGGTCGTCCACCCATCGCACATTAGTGTACAACCTCTTTCCTTCCATGCCCATTTGAAAGTTTGCACCCAAGCCTGCAACTCTTCATACTCTTTCTCAACACATACATGCCCAATCTCATAAGGGGTAGGTGTCTTTATACCTGGACCATGTTCTGCAGCTGCATCTAACATGGTGGTGAAATAAGGAGATGATGCCTTGTTGGGAGGAATGCCTCCATCCAAAAAAAACTTCCCAGCGGCTCTCACTAGATGTTCTCTTGCTTTACCAAGCCTGCACGTTAATGCTTTCATAATGCTGGGCTGCTTTGATGTTGGTTTTCTATAAGCATATGGGTCAGTTGGCCCCACTTGCTAAGGCGCACGTGTATGAGTTCTTTCAATCTCCTCAATGTCTGGATCTCGACGGGGTTGTTTATGACTAAATGCCCGACGCAAACTTGCTCCCCCAGGTTCGGATGACCCACCCTGCTCATATTGACTACCTCTAGAGGCTGCTTCATATTGCATTCTTCTTCTCTCTTCCTCCTCCTGAAGTGACCTAACACTTTCTCTCCTAGCCGTCCTCATTTCCGGGTCTTCATCGTCATCATCATCAGAGGAACCGAATACTTCTTCTCTACATGCATCAAATTCCTCAGTTCTTTTTTTTTGTTGTAACTCTTTTTTTTTTTTTTGCTGATGCATTTAGGAGCTCCTTCATTTCAGCAGTTACATTTGGTGGCACTTTATGACATTTTATCACCTGTCATGTTACATGCCCCAAATGTTGTTTCAATCGAGTAATCCCGCCATTGAACACTCTTCCACAATAATTACATTTCACTCTACTTTTGCTTCCAACTGGTTCACCATGGTTCCATCCCGATCTAATGAACGCACCATCTTGTTCCTATAAAATAAGAAATTCATGCAATAGTAATACACTAATACTCTTAAGAACAATTATTTTTAGGAAAAGTCAAGATTTAATAAAATCATTTTAAAAAATCCTAAATATATAGATATAGCATAAAAGTATGTAGATCAATCATTTACACATCATACAATGATCATGAATCATTAAAAGAACATATTTATGATGAAATCCCCAAAAAATGATATATTATAATTCAAATATTAAAAAATCCGAAAATAAAATAATTAAAATAAAAATCTAAATCATGTTTATGACTAAGAGTAGATGTAGATCTATATCATCTACACACTATTAATAAGCCTTTGGTATCACAAATATTCTAACAAGTAACAACAATTAATTTTTGAATTTTTTTTTAATAAAATAATTTTCAAAATCCTAAATATATAGATCTAACATGAAAGTATGTAGATCAATCATTTACACATCATACAATGATCATTAATCATTAAAACAACATATTTATGATGAAATCCCCAAAAAATGATATATTATAATTCAAATATTAAATAATCTGAAAATAAAATAATTAAAATAAAAATCTAAATCATGTTTATGACTATGAGTAGATGTAGATCTATCATCTACACACTATTAATAAGCCTTTGGTTTCACAAATATCCTAACAAGTAACAAAAATTATTTTTTTGAAAAAAAAAATTAATAAAATCATTTTCAAAATCCTAAATATATAGATCTAACATAAAAGTATGTAGATCTATCATTTACACACCATACAATGATCATGAATCATTAAAACAACATATTTATGATGAAATCCCCAAAAAATGATATATTATAATTCAAATATTAAAAAATCCGAAAATAAAAAAATTTGAAAAAAAAGTTCAAAATCATGTGTATGAGTAGATCTAGCATGAAAGTATATAGATCTAACTTCTAAATGAAGAAAACAACACAATTACACAAGTGGGTAAGTGACAAACCTCTATGCTTCATCTATAAAAATAAAAAAAATAAAAAAAATAGAACACATAATATGCTTTAAGTTGATTTCCTCTTACCTTAGATAATATTTTCTTCAAAAAATATAAGTGAGATTTGGAAATATGGAAGAGAGAAGGTGGCTGCTGCTATGGCTAGTAGGGGTTTTGAGAAGACAGGAGAAGAAGATAAAGATGGGAGAAGAATAAAAAAAAATTAGGGTTTGAATGCTTTTTATTCATCTCGGCCGAGATATCGGCCGAGATATTCAAAATCCCGATATATTGAATATCTCGGCCGAGATGGCCGAGATTTTGGTGAATATGGGCCGAGACCGATATCTTAGCGAGATATCGGCCCGGTCTCGGACGATTTTTTAAACCATGGTTATGACTCTCCTTCGATTATTCGATATCTAGAACCAAGGACATGAGATGTCTTCCCTGCTCGTTTTCTTGATTGTCAGTTCGATGAGATAATTTTCCCGCCGTTACGGGGAGATAAAATAGTTCATGAAGAACGTATTGTTCCCGTAGAACAATCCGTTCCTGAAGAACGGCGAGAATTAACATGGAATACTTCCACTCTGTCTCATCTGGATCCACGAACTTCACAATGTGAGAATGAAGTTTGGAGAATTGTGCACTTGCAAGAAATTGCAAACAAATTACCTGATGCATTTAACGATGCAGCAAAAGTGACGAAGTCACATGTGCCAGCTATGAATGCACCTGCCAGGATTAATGTCCCTGTAGGACAAAATCAAAATACGGCAGCATAAGAATCTGTGATACGCCAGAAGCGTGGCAAACCTATAGGTTCAAAGGACTCAGCTCCGCGGAAAAGGAGAAATGAGCAATCATCATCATATCCTCTCGAAGAGGCACGTAACGCTCCTGAAGAGGTTCCTCCCGAAGAGGTACATAATGCTCCTGAAGAGGTTATGGCAAAATCCGTTCTCTCTAGAATAATGAAAGTCCCTGGTGAGACTTTGGAAGCCCCTGAAGAGGCACCGGTACCGAAAAATAAAGAGATCTTTATACTTTACAATTATTCAAAAGAGAGATGGAATAGAAATGAGATTATCATCGATGACGCATTTGCATATGCGGTAGCTACACAAATATCAAAGGAAAATGATGATGATGATTGGGACACAAAATCACCTTCTATAAATGAATGTCTACAAAGAAAGGATTGGCCACAATGGGAAAGTGCCATCAAAACAGAGTTAGAGTCTCTCAACAAACGTGGTGTGTTCGGACCTATAGTACAAACCCCAAAAGATGTTAACCCTGTAGGTTACAAGTGGGTGTTTGTAAGAAAAGGGAATGAGCTAAATGAAATTACCACATATAAGGCACGATTAGTGACACAAGGTTTCCTGCAGAAACCTGGGATTGATTATGAGGAAACATACTCCCCCGTTATGGATATAACGCCATTCAGATATTTGATAAGTTTAGCAGTTTCTCAAAATCTAGAAATGAGACTCATGGATGTTGTAACTGCTTACTTATATGGGGACTTAGACACAGAAATTCACATGAAAATCCCGGAAGAATTTCCTTTGCCTGAAACAAAGCCAAGGAGTACGTACTCAATCCAATTAAGGCGATCATTGTACGGCCTAAAGCAAACCGGAAGAATGTGGTACAATCGCCTTAGTGAATACTTGTCTAAAAGGGGGTATGAAAACTATCCCATTTGCCCGTGTCTATTTATAAAGAAATTCTTGAAGGGATTTGCAATATTAGCAGTTTATGTTTATGATATAAATTTGATAGGGACTCCAGAAGAGCTCGAAGAAACTGCTAATTATTTAAAGAAAGAATTTGAAATGAAAGACCTTGGAAAAACGAGATTCTGTCTCGGATTGCAAATCGAGAGAAATTCTAATGGGATGTTGGTCCATCAATCTAATTATACCGAGAAGGTTTTAAAACGAGTTGGTATGGACAAGGCACGTCCATTAAGCACCCCTATGGTTGTCCGGTCTCTTGATATAAAAAAAGATCCATATCGTCCCATCGAGGAAAATGAAAAGGTATTGGGTCCCGAAGTACCATACCTAAGTGCTATTGGAGCCTTGATGTACTTGGCACAATGCACTAGACCAGATATTGCATTTTCTGTGAATCTACTTGCCAGGTATAGCTCCGCACCAACTCAAAGGCACTGGATTGGTATTAAACACATCCTACGATATCTGCGTGGAACAACTGATTTGGGAATATTTTATGCTTACGATCATAAAGATTCCAATTTATTAGGATAGGCAGATTCAGGTTATCTCTCTGATCCTCATAAGGGTCGATCACAGACAGGTTATGTGTTTTTAAATTGTAATGCCGTCATTCCTTGGCGTTCTACAAAACAGACTTTGGTAGCTACTTCCTCCAACCATGCTGAAATTTTGGCTCTTTATGAAGCTAGTAGGGAATGTGTATGGCTAAAATCTCTGATTCAGCATGTTCGTAGTTCTTGTCATTTGCCTTCTATTGCAGGTATTCCAAACATTATCTATGAAGATAATGAAGCATGCATAAGACAGATTTGAGAAGGTTTCATTAAAGGAGACAAGACTAAACATATAGCACAGAAGTTCTTCTTCACTCAGGAACTTCAGAAGAACAATGAAATTGAAGTCAAGCAAGTTCGTTCAAGTACCAATCTGGCTGACCTGTTTACAAAATCTTTGCCAAAATCAGTATTCTAGAAGTTTGTATATGAGATTGGCATGCGCAGAGTTCATAATCAAACTATGTAAAATGGTTATTATCATCAGGGGGAGTTGTTTATCAGGGAGCATCCTGAAGTATGCTGCCTATGGACATTTGTGCGCTATACTCTTTTTCCTTCTCTAGGTTTTATCCCACTGGGTTTTCATAGTTAAGGTTTTAACGAGGCAGCATTATGCACACCAGTTTAATGATCTTGAAGAATGTTGTACTCTTTTTCTCTTCGCTTTGGTTTTTTTTTCCCACTGGGTTTTCCTTAGCAACGTTTTTAATGAGGCAACTGTCATTGAATGGTAGTCATCCAAAGGAAAGTGTTATAAGATATGGATCTTGGATGGATGCCCACTTAAGATGAGTTAGGGTCAAGTTTAGGGATTTTCTAATATGAGACTACTTTGCCAATAAATAGGCATCTCCCTATTGTATTTGTACAGATATAATGAGATAAAAGAAAACTCTCTCTTCTCCCTCTAATATTCTTTCTTGGTCTCTCTCCTTCTTATAACAGTTTTGAAGTTTTGCAAAATTATTTGAAAGCAGAACAGCCAGCGGCCATAGATACCACCCACTCTTTGTTTTTTTTACAAGATTTTGTTGAGAATGCCCTGATTTCTGCCAGTCCAATGTGGTACCTGCAAAGAATGCTCGCGAACGGGATGGATGAGGAGCTCAAGCGCTGGATCATTGACCTTAAATCCAAGATCTAGTCTCCCCTCAACCACCATCACCGCTCCTTCTCCTCCTTTACACCGACAATGTCCTTAGAGGCCTCAAACGATGACTTCAGTCAGCACTAGCGCCCCCTCTATCCACACTCACAAGCCCGTCTTCATAAGTCTTCCCGCCCATCCAAAATCTCTTTATGTTTGCATACATAATTCAATGTCGTGTGTGTGTGCTGTTGAAGATCTACTCTCAATGTGTTTGTTGGTTGGTCTCTTTGAATTATTTGCTAATTGTTGCTCTTATACCGGATAATTGCCTTCAAAAGTTTAAAATAACATATAATTGTTGGTACAAAAAAGGAGGGTCAAACTTACAATTTTACATTTCAAATTGTGCAAAATCATATGTTTCCTCGTCTTTGATCTTCTAAGGTGAGCCTGTCGAGACGGATACCCAGCCCAGCTAAAGCCGAGCCCTGCTACACGGCCCGAATGGGGAGACCGATTCCCGGCCCGGTCCCCCAGGGGGGCCGTTGGATCCCAGGGAGCGCCGGGAATCGGTCCCCCAGTCGGGCCGTTTAGACTTTCACTTTTGTCAAACCTATAGTGTTTTTTTTTATTGAAAATTTCAAAATGGGGCCTAACTTCCTTGAATTTGTCAAAACAGGGACAAAATAATAGAAGCATTTCAAAATGGGTCTTGAAGTTTTGCAAAATTATTTGGAAGCAGAACAGCCGGCGGCCATAGATACCACCCACTCTTTGTTTTTTTTACAAGATTTTGTTGAGAATGCCCTGCTTTCTGCCAGTCCGATGGGGTACTTCCAAGAATGCTCGCGAGCGGGATGGATGAGGAGCTCAAGCGCTGGATCATTGACCTTAAATCCAATATCTGGTCTCCCATCAACCACCATCACCGCTCCTTTTCCTCCTTTACACCGACAATGTCCTTAGAGGCCTCCAACGATGACTCCAGCCAGCACTGGCGCCCCCTCTATCCACACTCACAAGCCCGTCTTCGTAAGCCTTCCCGCCCATCCAAAATCTCTTTCTGTTTGCATACATACTTCAATGCCGTGTGTGTGTGGATAGTTGAAGATCTACTCTCAAGGTGTTTGTTGGTTGGTCTCCTTGAATCATTTGCTAATTGTTGCTCTTATACCGGATAATTGCCTTCAAAAGTTTAAAATAACATAGAATTGTTGGTACAAAAAAGGAGGGTCAAACTTACAATTTTACATTCCATTTTGTGCAAAATCATATGATTTCTCGTCTTCGATGTTCTTAGGTAAGCTTGTCAAGACGGATACCAAGCCCAGCTCAAGCCGAGCCCTGCTACACGGCCCTGGGATCCAATGGCCCCCCTAGGGGACTGGGCCGGGAATCGGTCCCCCCAGTCGGGCCGTTTAGACTTTCACTTTTGTCAAACCTATTGGGTTGTTTTTTTTTTTTATTGAAAATTTCAAAATGGGGCGTAACTTCCTTGGATTTGTCAAAACAATGAAAAAAATAAAAGAAGCATTTCAAAATGGGTCTTGAATTTTTGCAAAATGATTTGGAAGCAGAATAGCTGGCAGCCATAGATACCACCCACTCTTTGTTTTTTTTACAAGATTTTGTTGAGAATGCCCTGATTTCTGCCAGTCCGATGGTGTACCTGCAAAGAATGCTCTCGAGCGGGATGGATGAGGAGCTCAAGCGCTGGATCATTGACCTTATATCCAAGATCTCGTCTCCCCTCAACCACCATCTCCGCTCCTTCTCCTCCTTTACACCGACAACGTCCTTAGAGGCCTCCAACGATGACTCCAGCCAGCACTAGCCCCCCCACTATCCACACTCACAAGCCCGTCTTCGTAAGCCATCCCGCCCATCCAAAATCTCTTTCTGTTTGCATACATACTTCAATGCCGTGTGTGTGTGTTGTTGAAGATCTACTCTCAAGGTGTTTGTTGGTTGGTTTGTCTCATTGAATTATTTGCAAATTGTTTCTCTTATACCGGATAATTGCCTTCAAAAGTTTAAAATAAAGTAGTATTGTTGGTACAAAAAAGGAGGGTCAAACTTACAATTTTACATTCCATTTTGTGCAAAATCATATGTTTCCTCGTCTTCGATCTTCTTAGGTGAGCTTGTCGAGATGGATACCAAGCCCAGCTCAAGCCGAGCCCTGCTACACGGCCCGACGGGAATCGGTCCCCCCAGTCGGGCCATTTAGATTTTCACTTTTGTCAAACCTATTGGTTTTTTTTTATTGAAAATTTCAGAATGGGGCCTAACTTCCTTGGATTTGTCAAAACAGGGACAAAATAAAAGAAGCATTTCAAAATGGGTCTTGAAGTTTTGCAAAATTATTTGGAAGCAGAACAGCCGGCGGCCATAGATACCACCCACTCTTTGGTTTTTTTTACAAGATTTTGTTGAGAATGCCCTGATTTCTGCCAGTCCAATGGGGTACCTACAAAGAATGCTCGCGAGCGGGATGGATGAGGAGCTCAAGCGCTGGATCATTGACCTTAAATCCAAGATCTGGTATCCCCTCAACCACCATCACCGCTCCTTCTCCTCCTTTACACCGACAATGTCCTTAGAGGCCTCCAACAATGACTCCAGCCAGCACTAGCGCCCCCTCCTCTATCCACACTCACAAGCCCGTCTTCTTAAGCCTTCCCGCCCATCCAAAATCTCTTTCTGTTTGCATACATACTTCAATGCCATGTGTGTGTTGTTGAAGATCTACTCTAAAGGTGTTTGTGGTTGGTCACCTTGAATTATTTGCTAATTGTTGCTCTTATACCGGATAATTGACTTCAAAGTTTAAAATAACATTGAATTGTTGGTACAAAAAAAGGGGGTCAAACTTACAATTTTACATTTCATTTTGTGCAAAATCATATGTTTCCTCGTCTTCGATCTTCTTAGGTGAGCTTGTCGAGACGGATACCCAGCCCAGTTCAAGCCGAACCCTGCTACACGGCCCGACTGGGGGACCAATTCCCAGCCCGGTCCCCTAGGGGGGCCACCTGGGATCCAACGGCCCCCCTGGGGGACCGGGCTCGGAATCTTTCCCCCCAGTCGGGCCGTTTAGACTTTCACTTTTGTCAAACCTATTGGTTTTTTTTTATTGAAAATTTCAGAATGGGACCTAACTTCCTTGGATTTGTCAAAACAGGGACAAAATAAAATAAGCATTTCAAAAT
This sequence comes from Cinnamomum chago, assembly GCA_038049695.1. Lineage (NCBI taxonomy): Eukaryota > Viridiplantae > Streptophyta > Magnoliopsida > Laurales > Lauraceae > Cinnamomum > Cinnamomum chago. The sequence continues at coordinate 24,222,000 of CP142453.1, read as the reverse complement.
GGGTCTTGAAGTATTGGAAAATTATTTGGAAGCAGAACAGCCGGCGGCCATAGATACCACCCACTCTTTGTTTTTTTTACAAGATTTTGTTGAGAATGCCCTGATTTCTGCCAGTCCGATGGGGTACCTGCAAAGAATGCTCGCGGGCGGGATGGATGAGGAGCTCAACCGCTGGATCATTGACCTTAAATCCAAGATCTGGCCTCCCCTCAACCACCATCACCGCTCCTTCTCCTCCTTTACACCGACAATGTCCTTAGAAGCCTCCAATGATGACTCCAGCCGGCACTAGCGCCCCTTCTATCCACACTCACAAGCCCGTCTTCGTAAGCCTTCCCGCCCATCCAAAATCTCTTTCTGTTTGCATACATACTTGAATGCCGTGTGTGTGTGGGTTGTTGAAGATCTACTCTCAAGGTGTTTGTTGGTTGGTCTCCTTGAATCATTTGCTAATTGTTGCTCTTATACCGGATAATTGCCTTCAAAAGTTTAAAATAACATAGAACTGTTGGTACAAAAAAGGAGGGTCAAACTTACAATTTTACATTTCATTTTGTGCAAAATCATACGTTTCCTCGTCTTCGATCCTCTTAGGTGAGCTTGTCGAGACGGATACCTAGCCCAGCGCAAGCCCGAAAATACAAGGCTTTTAAAAAAACAATTGAGCTCGATGGACTAAGCTTGGATAATAGTTTTGAAGCTCGGCCAAAATGGAATTGATAATGGACAGAACAAGTCCAACTTCGCCAGGCCTGCCCACACATCTTCTTTCACAAAATTTTGTTAAATTCATCTCTAAAATCTCTTATATCTACAAAACCGTCGTCCTAAAGTTGGCATCTAAGTCATCCTCTGAGGAAAAATTATATGGTATTACCTTTCATCACGCACCCATGTCCAGATATGCTTATCATAAACTGCAAGCTATGCATTTATTGCAGCATAAGACCCTTTATTCATTAAAAGAAGCTAACCTTAACACAGCCATATGGATCCATCTATGCCCTATATTCCGAGTTAACCCGAGTATTTCAAAATTAAAAGAGACCTTCACTTGACCCAAGAAGGTGTTTCCGTTTTGCCGAGGCTAGTCCAAAAGGAATTTCCATGTCAGTATGGTTCATCGCCTAGTCTCGTCCATGGTTAAAATTCATTTTCTCACATTGATAAATCACAAACGCTTTAATGTTACATTGTTAAAAAACTAGTTAAAAACTTACAAGAGTTTGCCACATAAGGGCCATATCATTTGTGTCTATGGCTCTATCTCAATTTGTATCGTTTTTTTTTTTTTTTGAAAGATTAGGTCAACCTGTTACTTATGTATTGAGTGGATGATGAAATACACCGGGCTCTCAGTAGTTTTTCGTAAACTAGTGGAAATGCGTAAAAAACTTTCAATCAAACTTTATATTGTTAAGATTTTGTTTTGTTGATTTCTGCTGAGTTCTTTTAGACATTACTTGACTCACATAGGATACCTAGCTGAATTTTGTTGATTTTCTAATTTTCTACTCTGTCACCAACAAATAAATAAATAAATTACTCCGTCATATTGCTTGTTACATTGTATTACCAGTCCCAAGTCCTGAAAAAACGAGGAGGATTTAAGGTCTGGTTCACATCCGATATCTGGTGACAATAGAGGAATAATTAGAAAGTGTTTAGCTTGTATTCAAGATTGTACTAAGCCCTAGCCCAGCCCCAACCCACACGGGATGGGATTTCACATAGGCTCGTTTAATTTAGGGACGGGATTGGACAACATCGGTAGGCCTCCCAATATTCAGAACGGGACTAGACATCCCAAGCCCAGGCCCAACCTAGCCAATTGACAAGCCTAACTTCCAGTCCATTCTCGTTCTTCATTGTTTGCAAGTTCTTTTACAAAGAAGCTAGCACTCTTCGATGGCTTTAAGAGTATGTTTGGATAAAACAGTCGTGGAGTAAAATGAAGTGGATCTCATATGAGGAGTGAAGTGGATGAGAAGTAAGTCAAAGTCCGACAAATGAAGTATTGTTGTTGACCACGTGAATATCCATTTCACTTCAACTCTGGGCCTATTCGGATAAATAAGGAGTGGAGTAAAATGAAGTGGATTTCATAAGAGGAGTGAAGTGGAGGAGAAGTAGGTTGAAGTCCGACAAATGAAGTATTATTGTCGGCCACATGTATATCCATTTCACTTCAGCCTGTGCATGTTTGGATAAATGGGGAGTGGAGTAAGATGAAGTGGGCTTCATATGAGGGGTGAAATGGAGGAGAAGTAGGTTGAAGTTAGAGTATGGTACTTCACTTCAATACATTTGGATGCTTATTGTGAAGTTAAAGTTTGAGTAGAATCCACTTTTACTCAAGGAAATGAAAGTATTTAAAGTTGAAGTAAAATGGAGTACATGTGGCTAACAACAATGCTTCATCTATCGGGCCATACTCATCCAAACAGTGTAAAGTTGAAATTTTAAATTGTTAGGGCCCTGTTGGCACACAAAAAATTCATTCATCAATACATCACATTCCCCAAGGCAAAAAACTCACGTCCATAGAAAAATGTCAATTTTCCTGACAGCTGGAGTTGTTTGGTCATAATTATAGAATCTCAACAACCAGTCCATACAAGATTTCACCGGCCCGGCCACCTCAACTCACAAGATGTTGACAGCGGAACGCATGCTATGGCCGCCACTCACCAGTCAAACGCTAGCCGTTGGGCGCTATGAAAGTGTTTCGCTGGCCGCCGAACATCTTCTCCGACGGCCGCCGCTCAGTTAACACCCACGATTTGGGCATTACATTACTGGTAGCCGCTGGATCCGCAAAAAGAGCAATTACAATCTCCATTAATTACAGTAGTCGAAACTGCCTCTACTCCCCCATGATTTCCGACGGTTATGGCTTCCCAAAGGCTAGAAAATGAGCACTTGAGAAGGCAGCAAGCATCCAATCCAGTGCAAGAAGCCCATAAACTCTACCATTTTTCATGCAGAACATTCACTTCTCAAGGTGAGAACCAGGCAGCAATTGTTTTTTAGATTGGGTAGCAGTTTCCAAAAACCAGTCTTTGTTTCTCTCACACCAAAGAGGAAGAGCAAAGATGTTCTCGTTGTTTTGAAGTAGACATCATTGTTAACTCTTCTTCCACATGAGGGTGATGAATTACAAAGATTGGTGGATGAGACTATAAGGTAGACTTCTTCAACTTCGTCGCAGGCAATTCTCTGAAGGCAGCAAGCCTTTCTCTTTTTCTCTTCATCTCTTGTACTTTTGTATTTTTTTTCCTTTCTATTTGCTCTCTAAGCTTAACGATGGAGTTGTATAAAACATTATAAACAACTTGCACTTAGAAGGTGAGACAGACAGAACCCATGTAAACAAAAGTGAGAATGACGTTTAGAAGCACGGTCAAACATGCTCATTTAACTTCACTTTAGTCTATTTTTTGCCTATCCAAACAGGCCCAAGGATTATAAAAAAAACAAGGCCCACATACCTCTTGTGCGATATCCAATGGTGGTATGATATCGCATGATTCGATATCCTACAGGTCTATGATATCAAACCATGAGATATCCTATAGTCTTAGGATATCAGCAAGCTTAAGGGTAAAATCGTCACTTTTAGAGTGTCCTTTCTTGTACGAACATCTCTACGGTAATTATGTATTTTTTTGAACTGTTTTGAGGCAGTTGTCAGGTATAAAAGCAGTCGTACAGTCACAATCCCTTTTTTTTTCCTAATTGACGATGAGACCGTTCTGATGGCATACAGTACTTTTTATTCGTTTAGTGCTTATAGTTATTTATTCGCAAATCGTTTCGGGACTACCAGGGGACAATCAGGGTCAACAGATGTGAGAGTCCGTGGGGTCCAACCCTTTCATAACTAGAGACGAGCAAACATGGTTGTGGTTATCCAATTGGGGGAAATTTTCACTCATTCCCCTGAAATCAGTATGCTACCATGACAGGTCCCTTTCTTTTACTTGTGATTCAAATGTGGGTTGTGTATAGTATGGTGTATCGCCCTATCTTCAATGCATGATAGGACCAACTTTTTAAAATTTGAGAGGGTCATCAATCCTAGGACCCATAATATTCCTTGTATCTAAGTTTTTAAAGAAACTTTTAGTGGGCCAACTATTAGATGATTACACAAGAGTGACTCCCTCCATTTCTATCCAAAAAGGAGAAAAGAAAAGCAACTTCATCAAGTGTTTTAGATAGAGTTTAATCTAATGGTGGCTAGGTTGATCATCATAAATGGTCTAAGGGCTGATGAGTGAGTCGGATTTCGAAAAGTTGGGTCGAACCATGCATTGAAGATTGGGTCCCTACACCATACTACAATGCATAGTGCTCTATCTTCTTGCTTGATCTTTTGCCAACTTTGAAAGGTGATATGAGCTAGAACAAAGGACAAGGAGGAAGAAGGGAGGGCAGAAGAGATGAAAACAACCTATAATTTATCTACGGCAAGAAGCCCAATGCATTTTCGGAAATTTTGAAAAAAAAGAAACGAAAGGCGAAAAGTCGTGGGACAGCGGGTGGTATGGCAATGGCTTTGGAAGACTTAAGGCCATTTTGAAATGTGTATTTTATTTTATGTTGATTTGAAAAGTCCCAGAAAAGTTAGGCCTCATTTTGAAAATTGCTCATTTTCTATAATGGTTCCATGAATCTAATGAAAAATAGATTTTATAAAATCGCAAACAAATAAGCCCTAACTACAAGAGCATGTAGGAAAAGAAATGCAAGGAAAATTAGTGGTGCGCGATCTACTTACACTAATGAGAGAGAGGGGTTTAAGAAACCAAGAAGATCTAGTAAGGGCCAAAGATGAAAAGCCGATTAGGAGTGATGAGAGAGGAATTGAGGAAAGAAAAAGGGTTTTATGGAAAAAAATAAAAAAGAGCAAAAAAAGGCCCGCGCTTAGCCCGGCCCATAAATAAAATATATTTAATTTAAGTCAACTTTTTTAAAAACTGATGAGAAGAAAATAAATATAAAATAAAAAATATATCATCTAGGAAATCTTTCTCCAAGTATAGTGCGCACTATGTGCCAATATCACTTAAGGGCAGGTCCCACCGATGCAAACCACCCTTGTGGTCGCACAGTGTGCAAGGGAGAATATTTTCCATATCATCCATCATTTTTAAAATTTTATATCTCAAAGTTTTTTCATGTATTTTAATTTTTATGCAACTTTTAGGGAAAAAGGGAGAGAGATGAAACAAACGCGATAAGTTAAATTGTTTCTCATTTTATATCTTAATTAAACTCAACAAAACCTAATTGTTGGATCGAAATAATATCAATAGGTTTATCTTCAAATAGTCAATAAATGAAATATATATATAATAATATGATAAAGAATTTCCATGTAATTTATGGGAAAAAAGGGGGGAAAGGAAAAAGATACTCACGAACCGACGAATTTAAAGACCTGCACTACCACGCTAGAACCACAAGGGATTTACCCAGTTTCCCCCGGGCCCATAGGGTATGTCTGGCATAAAGGGCAGGGACACCCTCCGTTATAAAAAAAAGAAAAAGAAAAAGCAGTGAGACCTACGATGCCATCAATCTAAGCAAGTTATTTGGAGCCATCCGATCAAATGAAGCTAACCTTAAATTAAGGGAAAATTTTAAAAATATCCTTACGGTTTTTACACTTTTTTGAAAAATTAAAAAATAAATATAAGTTTTCAAAATAGACTCTTACTTTTCATAACATTTCAATTAGGCCCTCTCTTCAAATTTCAGAAGTTTTTTAGAATGTCGGGCTCCGATCAGCGGACCCCTTCATGAATATGTTTTTTTCTTCATGGTTATTACCAAAAAAAAATTTGAAAATGGGCATTGATGGGTTAATGGAGTGTTTGTGCCCATCTTTTTATTAAAATAAGATGGGGCTTTTATTTTGAGATTTTTGGGGTTTTATAGTTAACGCCTATTTGTAAATTTGGAACATGAAAAACGATATTATCATCTAATAGATGTATTTGTTTGGATAAATACGTAATATAATATCAACAAATTTAAATATTGTAAGATTTCATTATCATAGAACAAAATAGTGTCATATTATTATCTTGTGTCACTTATGGTGTTTAGCAATTTCCATAAATTTCAATGTACCTTTGAAATGTTTGGCAATTTATAAAAAAAAACTCACAAGATAATATAATGAATAAGAAATGGAATGAAAGTAATCAACCCAATGTATGACCCACTAATTAGTAATCACATGTGTTAATAATCATGGTAGGACCTATCTATTGTGAAAAAATCACAAGATAAAATGTAAAAACCTTTAGATCTAACCAATGTTGTTTAATTAAGGTAGGTCCACCAAATGTTGATAGTCATAGTGTAATACATTTAATGGTGATTATCACAAATAGGCCTATCTAGATTTTTTTTATTTTTTTATTTTTTGTAAAACCTCATCTAATGTTAGATATCATTGATGAATCCATATGTGAGAAATTATTGTGGAGCCCATTTGATGTTGGTGGTTATATTAATATAAGGGGAGCTATCAAATAGTGAGACTCATTTAATGATGACAAACTGATAATTCCAATCACACAATCCAATCTTCATAATTAATGAGGAACCTAGCTAATTTTTGTAGCATGGGACCCACCTAATGTTGGTAATCATGATGAAGGCCCCTAGTCTGATATTAGTAAGACTCACTTAATATTAATAATTAACAAGGGCTATGTAATTGTGATATGGTTATAGGATCCAACATTAAGTTTGTAAGTATTGTGGGGCCAATCAAATATTGGCAGTCATAGTTGCACTCATATAAGGATCATCGATGTTAAGACTTTCAGTGGGGCCACTATAATTAGTGGTTTCCCATGAACTATTTTTAGTATTTAGGAAAAGTTTTGTAACAAAAGATTATTTAATACAGCATATCCTTTAATAATGTAGTATGAATGATTTTGAAAGAAAGTGAAATATTGTAAGATACTTTCTAAGTTATCCAATTACATTTTTTTTAATGAGTAGATTAGATTTTACTTTAGTAGATAATATAATAAAATCTCTTGAAATATCTTGTTTTTAAACACCCCCTAATTGTTTTCGTTCTTTATAGGACTTAAACGGCGAAGAGGCAAATAACATACAGAGGGCATTTCCGAAGGATTCTTTTTCTTTATGTAATATGTAAGAATTTGAAGGATACTTGTTTTATTATCACAGTTGACTGCTGTCAAATCGGTTTTGATGAATACGGTTGACTGTTATTGCTTATGTTGCTTTTATGTAGTTCACTTGGCTTGGCTCAGTTTTTCTCTTTGTGATAATTTTCTACTTCATTCATTATCGTCAATCCACATGTTTTTTGGGATCGATGTTTCTCTTGTTGTGGACTGTGCTAGAATGTTTACAGAGTAATAAAACATGGCTGTAGACTTGTAGTAGAAGCTCAACTTTATGTAAAAAGCTGAAAGGGCATGACTAAAATTTGGGTGCTTTCCATCTTTCTCTGGTTGTTTACTGTTTTGGGATTCGTTTTTTCATTTAGCTTTGGAGTAGTTAGGTTACTGGAAAGAACAACCCACTACTCATTAAATGGTAGTGGAAGAGTATGGACAGTTTTCATACTCATCCAATGGTAGATTGCTGTTTGGAAAATTCTTGGAAGCTGTTGAACTTTTAACTTGAGCGTCACCCAACATGTAATTTTAATATTACAAGTAACATGTCCTTTTAGTGAAATGTCCAAATATACCAGGAACAAAGACATTCTTACATGGTCCGGTGCTAGTAGGGGTAGATTGAAGGAATGCATTGCTTGACTGAAGACTGAAGCACTTTTGTTTGGCATTTTTCCTACAGATTCAATGAGATTAAAACCATCTCGAAGAAGATAAAGGCCAGGTTGTAACATATTTCTAATAAAATTTTGCTTGGTTAATTCTCAAGAGAGTGTGAAATCAACTTGTAAAAGAAACAAAACCCATGTCATGTCTCATGAACTGTGAAATTCTTCCATATATTTTTTTTGAAACAGTAACAGAAATTTAATTTCATTAAAGGAGAAAGAAAAATAAAGGGAGGCACAAAAGGATTGTACCATGTCCAACAAAGTTTACATAATCACACCCTCCCAAGGAGACACCCTCTTGTCTCGCCCGAAAAGAGGAAAAGGAAGAACTGCTGGAAAAATAACATTTTTATTCATCCTTCCAAGGTTATAGAAAGATATGAAGACTCTTCATCTCCACTTTTGTTTACATAAGTTCTCTTTGCTTCACCTTCATAGCGCAGGTTGTTTGCAAGTTTTTATACAACCCCCTCGTCGGCTTAAGAGGTCAAAATACAAGGAAAATTCACAATTTGAAGGAAGAAAGGAAGGGGCTGCTGCCTTTAGAAATTTGTTGGAGACGGAATTGGATAAGTTTGCGACATAACTTCCTTCGTCAGTCTTTGTAATTCATCACCATTTTCGGAAGGAATGATTGGCAAAGGAGCCTGCTTCAGAACAACAGAGGAAACCATTGTCCTTCCTCCCTGTCCTTCCTCCCTGGTGAGAGGAACAAAGTCTGAGTTCAGAGGCCGTCGCCCCAAATCCAGAGAAGTGTCGTTGCCTGACTCTCACCTTGTAGGTGGAAGAGAGAGAGAGAGTCTTGGAAATGGTAGAGTTTCTAGGCTTTTTCTGCGCTGGATCTGAGCTCTTCTTGCCCTCCCCAAGTCTTCATTTTATAGTCTGTGAAGAGCCATAACTGTCGAGCATCGTGGAAGAGTGGAGGTGGTTTTCAAAACCGTCTTCAATGGGAACAAGATTGTTCCCCTTTTGCAAGTTCAGCGGCTATTAGAAGAGGTAACTGACCAATTCATGGAAGGTCGTGGGCCACAGGTAGCCGGGAGAGAAGGAGTTCAGCAGCTAGTGTTTGGAGCCTTGCAACGTCCAGCGGTGATCTTTTGGATGGAGGTCAGCGGCTGCTTTATTGTACTGGGTGGCCAATGTATTGAAGCTGCAGCGGCCGGTAGTGTTTTGCAGACAATAGCCATTGGAGACTCCTCCACTGTGGCTAGCCAGACTCCAGCGGTCATTAATGTCATTTTTATGGAAAATGAGTATTTTGCCTTGGAAAATGCTATGTATGGGCAAATGAATTTTTTGTATGCCAACACCTCTCAACCCCTTGTTTAGCTAAAGCATCGGCAAAAGAGTTGACCGATCGTAGTACATCACGGAAGAACACAGAGAAAGATGTTAAAAACACCCAAATCTCATTAAAGAGGAATTGAAGTTTTCATGAGTTGATCTTTTTATTAAAAGCAATTGCATTAGAAGAGTCACTCTCCACAATAAGGGCACCATAAAAATATCTCTTAAAGAAACGGAGAGCTTCTAAAACAGCTAGCACCTCCGCTTCATTGGAATCACAAATGCCAACATTCTTTGAAAATATAAAAAGGACATCACCATTGTTATTACAAAGAACACCCCCAATATCTGTTGGGCCTGGTTTACCTCTCTCCGCGCCATTGACATTGAACTTAAGCGTATCAAGTGGGGGAGGAGACCAAAGAATTGACATCCTCTCCTTTGTTGGTCTGCACCCTATGCAAGCTTCCTAGTTAAAAATAACATCATTAAGAGAGAAGTTGGAGAACTGCTTTCTCACCTAAGGCCACTCCGCAATCGTAAAGGTGATTTTAAATATTAACTCCTTTACCAAAGAAGAGGTAGATTTAAAAATTCTATTCTTTATTTCCCTCCATATGGACCATAAGATGGCATACAGAAGCATCCTCCAAAGAATACGACCGCAACAAAAGAATCTCCCCTCCACAACTCTACCATCTTCACAATCTTTTTTGGATTACACCAAGAGACACCGCATCTACCAATGAAATGACACCAAAAACTTGTCGCAACCTCACTATGAAGAAAAAGGAGGTCAATAGATTCGTCCTATTTGTAATACATCATCCAAGTATCTAAATGACAATCGACATCAACCATCTTCTTCTTAAATTATGTGCCGTGGAGATCTTTAATGCAATTGCTTACCAACAAAAAGCTTCCACCCGGGGAGGAGCCAACCCCAACCAAACTAGAGAGGAAGAAGCTCTAGAGGATTGGCTACCCTCCAAAGCCAAGTAAAAAGCTTTCGCCGAAAGTTCTCCAAAAATTGAGGGCTTCCAAATCTGAGAATCATTAGACTCCCTATACAAGAAAGCATTAGTAAGAAGACTTAATAACTCTTCATATTGAACCTCCTCAGACAAATAAAGACTTCTCCTAAAAGACACACCCCATAATGTACACCCTTCCCTCACCTCAAAGCACTCACAAACTGCAGACTCCTTGTTGAACACCACCCTAAATTCCTTAGGAAACTAATCACATAATGATCCTGACCCAACCCAATCATCCAACCAAAACCTAACATCCCTCCCATTCTCCACCATAAAACCCACCCCTTTGGCTAAGAGTTTCCCCCACTCAGTAGAAACATCTCCAACAGACACAATAACACCTCATAAGCCGGACCTGCAGAATCTTGAGCTGGGATTAGGCTACCACCCCCATTTGTCCTCACTTTACTTTGCAATAATGACTATGCTTCAAAGAGCTTCCCTTTCCTCCCCAAACCTCCACCACCATTTAGCCAATAAAGCCACATTCTTCTTTTTCAAACTACCAAAACCAAAGCCCCCACTCCATTTTGGTTTACTCACTTCACTCCACTTCACGAGATGTAGTTTCTTCTTGTCCCCTGACACTCTCATAAAAAAGTTTCTACGAGAGGGTCAGGGGACATAATTGATTAAAGTTTTTTTGTCCAATTTGATTAATATATTGGGAGATTAGACAAAAAAGGCTTTAATCAAAGTGATGAGGTCAATGTCCATCCTCACTCCTGAGTGGTCATGATTGTGGTCGAGCCCGAGCCATCACCATAAAACCATTGTTGTGTTGTTTCCCATCACCTATTAGTTTTGGGATAAGTGGTAGCTCAATGGGGTGTAAGGTACTACAAGTGGTATCAGAGCTTGGTAGGTTGCGTGTTCGAATCATAGGACACGCACACCCCTTAAGGGAGGAATTGTTGAGGTATGGGGTGTAAAATCCTACAAATTCTTCAACCCAAAGATAAATAATGTTTTTTCCATGAAGATATTTTTTTCTCAAAATTGTCAATAACCATGTTTTTTCGCATCTATTTTTAAATATGTTCTTCCAAAAGTACACTAATATACAGTAGTAAGATGGAGATATTCTCTTCTCAATTTTCTTCAGGCAAGTGAATATTCGAGGCAGGTATATTTGCTTCATGTAATACCCATTCCAGGCAGGTGAATACTGCTGCCTCAAGTAATAACAGTTGCAAACACCATTTCACTGATTTCATGTTCGCATCAACATTCTCAGTTTACATCCCTTCATTCAAAGGTATATTACATCAACATTCTCTAAAACCAACATTCTGCAACAACAAATCACCCTTTGCTTCATATAATTTTTTTTTTTTTTTTTTTTTTGGTAAAGGTTGTTTCATAGAAGTTAATCACTCTGTCTGGTTCAAATCAGAGTAAAAATACATATTTCTATCAGAGTAAAAATACATGTTTCTAATCCTAATTCATGGTCCCAATTGAAGACCAAGAAATCATGTGTTTTCTTCCTATTGCATCAATTCTTCAAGCAAGACCCAGTTAACAAATGAGAAAATAACTCTTTATTTAATTAAGCATATTCATTTTACACAATCTTAATCGGTATATTCAATTCGCACAATTTGCTAAGCAAACATGTCTTTATTCAAACAATGGGGTCTCAATCTTAGGGTCGCTAAGGCTCCTTGTGGGGAATTTGATCCTCATTTGGCGGCAGAGAGTGAACAATGCTATGTGCGCACGCGCACACATATATATACCCTTATAAAAGAGAGAAAGATATAGTCAAGTTGTCAGGCCCACCCTTATTATAGATAATATACATATAGATATCACTATAGATATCTATGTATATACCCTTATATAAAATAGAGTAAAGTGTAGCACCTTTTCACTGCACACCTACTCAATAAAATGCAAGATGTGGGCCCCACTTAGCATTATGTTATTATATTGTATATCTATATCTATACCCTAGTATAAAAGAGAGTAAGATGTAGTACGGTTTCACTACACAGATGCCCAATAAAAAGAGAGTAAGATGTAACAAGCGAGGAAATAGAATGAGATAAAGGACAAAGAAAGAAAAGAGATAAGAGAGAGTGAATCGGATGGATAAAGAAGGGGACATAACGGGAATTCTAAAATAGACTTTGGGTCAAGCTTGGATTTAGAGGGGTTTTGAGGATCCGGATCAAGATAATCTAGAAAACTAAAGTTTAGGAATTAAAAATATCTACCCAACGGTACCATAATCTTAAAAATCTAAATTTACGAAAAAGCCTCCGAAATTCTCTGGAAAATTGCTAACTACCCCCAAACTATACCCAAATGAACTCGGATCTAGACCAAACTTGGCACACACGATCCTAATAAATTTTTTAATCTCTTCTATTGAGTAGATGCTGATATTTTAAACGTAATAAAATTTTATTTTAATACATTCCAATAAATCTATTACTTTTTTTTATTTTTTTAAGGTGGTGGAGAAAAGAAAAGGAAAATGTGGATCAGATTGGAAGCTATCTCAAATGTTGTTTTTTTTTTTCTCTTCTTTTAAAATTCTTCTTATTCAGATACTACAAGATTTTCAATATCTTAAATGTTGTTTTTTTCCCTCTTCTTTTTTCAATTTTCGTTTAACATTCTTCTTATTCAGATAATACAAGATTATCAATGCAGGGAATTTTGTGGGTGTGAGGTTTTTCCTCTGTGAGTAATTGTGTAAGGAAGAACATGACATTTTAATAGATTCTTCATTGACTCTTAGCTTCTTTTAGAATGGAGGGAGTTTTCATACATGTAAGTGAGCATTGTCTACTGAAATTATTGTCGTTTGATTGTGTCTTCTTCTTCAATTTTTATTAATGTTGCAATAAAATCTTCATTCTAAGAAAAATGGATAGAACCAGAGTTAAGAAAATGATGATGAAGAGTTGGTTTTTTCTTTCTTATTCCTGTTTGGGCCAAAGTTAGGCTCATTGATAGCTTTCGTGCTCTGATAATTTTAATTATATGTCTGTTTTATTTCTTGAATCTTAACTGCAGGCTTCCAAATTGTGCGTGTTTCATATTTCCTTATGGTAGAACTTTGTATTTAGTTCTCACTCTATGTTTGGAATATGAATTTGTGCATAGCATTTAAAATGTAAAATTGATACTATTTTGTTATGTGAGATAGGAAAATGGAAAATTCAAACAGAAAGTGTCATGTTTGAGAAAAGCAAAGTAGACAATAACTAAAAGGACGATGCTATGAGGCATTGAAAAAGCTTTCCATTATCTATCTGAATCTGTTTTCCTTCTCCATAGAGTCGAAGGAGAAGGGGTTTTTTTTTAAGCAGTACAGGTGCAAATATTCAAAATGCCAAAAACATAATTCATATTTGTATAAAAATCTAACATTTTATTTTGTTTATTTTTCCTATTTTAGTTTATGTTAGTTAAAGTCTTACACTTTAGACCAAAGCCTCTTCAATCGTGACCCTCCAAACCCCTCAAGAGTGGGATAAGACCAATAAGCATTCATTCGTGGTTCTCATTGAATCATTTTGTTCACTAATTTTCAAATTTTTATTCAGTTTTTTTTTTTTTTTTGCCTTTTGTAAAATTAATTGTGAGATATGGTGCTATTAAAGAATCATGTCAAAGGAAAAATATTTCAGATTTTATCATTTAGAAAGTTTTTTTAGTCTTTCTTGGCACTATTTTGTCCACCCCAGTTAATAAACTAAGCCAAGGTGGGAAAAACAAAAGATTTTAACTATGCACTATTTACTCCATTATGTGGTTCATGGTGTACATACTGCCTTTTAATTCTGAAAACTTAAATGTCAGGTGCTTTTTCAATAATAAACCTTGAACTAAGACATGATGAAAACAAAAGAGAAAATGAATTGTGCATTTTATAATGGATCAAAAGAAAAGGAATCAAGTGTGTTTTACTTACTAATTTTTTGTGTTCAGTACTTACAATTTTGTGGGCACTTTAAGTACTTCGCCATTAGCTTAAAAATCAGTCTAAAAGTCGTGACAAAATGTATTAGTTAGCTTGCTACTTTTGTTATTGTTGCTGGTGGCCATTAATTGGTAGTTGTGTTATAATTCAAATACCAAATTAACTACACACAAGAGAATTAACATTCTCCCTTTTTTTTTACCTGAAATAATGTTAATTGTGCAAATAGTTTCTATTTATGTTTTTTTTTTTTTTTTTTTTTGTAGAACTAAAAGATACTTGAGTGATATTTGTATTTGAAATTTGAAATTTGAGAGTTAAGAACATCAGAGGGCTCCGGGAGGTTTCCAGAATATATGAGATTATTTTCTTTGTACGGATGTAACCCTTTGTTATTATTTTTTAAATATTAACCCTTTAACCTTTTGTACACTAACCTTAAATATTTGTAATTTGATGTTCCTTCATTTGTATATTATTTATTATGGCCTTTGAAAAAGGTATATGAACATCCAAAACTTATAAGCACATCTCATATATACAGTACTTCGTTTGCATTATTGCTTTATGTTTGCTTGCTTGCAAGAGACAAGGTGTGTGAGATAGAAAGCTAAAGAGATTGAGAGGACTGGGTATAAGTTATGGTATACGAGACTTAATAGAACGAGGAATGTGGTCGGCATAGTGGTAAGCAAGGACTTAAAGGAAGATAAAGTTAGTGTAAAGCGATGTGGAGATAGGATTATTGCAATTAAGTTAGTGTTAGAAGAAGAGATAGTGAACGTAATTAGTGTTTATGCCCCCCAGGTGGGCTTAGGAGATGGACATAAGGAGAAGTTTTGGGAAGACTTGGAAGGAGTGCTACAAGAGATACCCAAGGCGAGATGGTCTTCATAGGAGGAGATTTGAACGGTCATGTAAGACGCGACGTAGATGGATATATAGGAGTACACGGGGGACATGAATACGGTAATAGAAATGAAGAAGGAAATGATATTTTGGAGTTTTCAGTGGCTTCTGTTCTCATGGTAACTAACACCTTTTTTAGGAAGAGAGGAACATTTGGTGACTTATACGAGTGGCTACTCAACGACACAGATTGACTTCTTCTTAACTAGGAAAAGAGACTGCTTACCTTGTAAAGATTGCAAGGTTATACCTGGGGAGAACTTGACTTCCCAACATAGGTTGTTGATCATAGATGTGCAACTACAAAGGTGGACTAGAAAAAAGGTGGCAAGGAATTGTGGCAGAATACGTTAGAGACAAAAGGGTTTAGGCTAAGTCGATGCAAGACGGAATTTATTGAATGCAAGTTTAGTCAAAGTAGGACACCTGGTAACTTAGAAGTAAGTTTGGGCACACAAAAGATTGTAGAGAAAGAAAACTTTAGGTACCTTAGATCTATGGTGCAACAGGATGGAGAGATTGATATTGATGTAAGTCACAGGATTCAGGCCAGGTGGACCAAATGGAGGAGTGCTTCGGGGGTCTTGTGTGATGGGAAAGTCCCCCTCAAGGTTAAAAGAAAGTATTATAAGGTGGCGATACGTCCAGCGTTGTTATATGGATCAGAGTGTTGAGCAGTAAAGCATAATCATGTTAAGAAGATGGAAGTTGCGGAGATGAAAATGCTAAGATGTATGTGCAGGATCACAACGATAGATAGGATTAGGAATGAGGAGATTAGGGGCAAAGTAGGAATAGCACCGATTAAAAATAAAATGAGAGAAAATCGACTGAGATGGTTCGACCATATTAGAAGGCGCCCAACGGAGGCACCTGTTAAAAGGTGTGAAAGCATAGAGATTGCTCGGAGTAGGAGAGGGAGAGGGAGACCCAAGAGAAGTTGGAAATAAACTATTAAACATGACATTGCTTATATAGATCTAATCGAGAACATGACCCTAAACAGATTTGATTGGCATCGTCAAATCCATATAGCCGACCCCACCTAATGGGAAAAGGCTTGATTTCATTTGGTTTGGTTTTGGTTTTAGAAAAAAGTAACAACTGACCAAATATCATAAATAAGAAAGTGAAAGGTACAAAATTAAACTCATTTTATGTCTGTCCTGTTTTTCTCTCTCTGTTAAAGAAAGTTACCATTAAAAAAAATTTAATATTCTTTTCCTTTTTGCTTCATGTATTTGTATTTTATTTAGTTAGAATAATTGAGTTTTCAATCTGACATAATGGTTGTATTGATCTTGATTTATACCCCTGTTGGAAGATTAATAACAAGTTGGATAATGTAATAACTAATCCTAAATATTAGTTCTCTTCCAATTTTAGTGATTGCCAAAGATAATTTCATAAATGCAATTTAGTGGTGGGTCTTATAAATTGTTATCATAAAATTGTTGTTGTTCTATACAATTTTTAGTTTCTTAATATACAACTTTTGTAAATTTTCTTATTATAAAAGGGCCTTTCAAGGGCATGAATATATTTATTTATTATTGCTCTTACTCACGATATTTAAATTGAAAAACTTTGATCATTTTCTAACGCATTTATTTCTTTCAACATTGCAAGCTTCTTCTTGTTCTTGTTCTTGTTCTTCTTTTCATATATTTCAATGAAGCGTCATGCCTTTCTTTAAAGATAAAACAAGAATCTCATAGAAACTGCTTGTTATGCTAGTGTTACTACTAACTTTAGAGTCGGAGAATGAAGTAATCATTTTAAGTGTAAACAACTAAACTAAGTATTTGATGCTGAGCTGCAACAAATTCAGTTTATCATTATTTGTTTCGAATTTTTCTTACTTTGATCAACACTCTCATCCTCTATACAAAACAGAGTAAAAGGTTGATCTAGAATACCCGGGTTACATTCTTATGTATTTCTTAAGAGGAATGTCCAATTATTTTGGCAGATGTGTATTTGTAATTTTTTTTTAATTTTTTTTTTAGTATTTTCTTCCTATGGATATCTCTATTTGTGAGCTTCCATTTAACTGAATTTCTACAATTATTTTGTATTATCCTTTTCTTAAAGGATATAAAATATTGCATTTTGTATCAAGCAAAAAAAGATGCTGACACTTGGAGATGTATTGCCTCTTTTTACCTGATAGTGGTTCGTCTTATAAAATAAAACGAAACACATTTTAATACTAATATTGATCAACAAGTGCTCTGTAATTCTTACTCGTCAAAGTTCATATCATAGTTTCACCATTGTGGATGTATGTCGCTTGAGGACAAGCCAGATTACTTCATTATTCTTAACGGTCGGTGTGAGATGTTAATCTTCTTTGTAAGTTAAGACTAAAACCATCATCTCAGTTTTGTTATTCTGATGTCCTTAGGTAAGATATAATTAATTTTTTTTTCCTTAATAGAATCTGATTTGGTAGTGAACATATAATATTCATGGTAATTGGTTAGAACAGTAAGCTCATCTGATTCTTAGTTTTTATTTTTATGTTTATAAAACTGCAGATTATCAATTTGACTATGCTTTTGGCTGGACTCCAACTTTAGCAGGTCAAGTCTACCAAGAAACAGATAAGTCGACCCGACAGGTTAAATAAAGTAAATTTAAATTTCTTTGTACACATTCATGATTAAATATCTAGAAATATGTGATTTATATCCTCAAAAAATTATATAAATTCCATATTGATTGTCTTTTGAGATCTCATTTTTCTCATTATATCATTATTTTGTTGTTCTCAAATGTATAGGAAAAAAGTAGTCTCAGCTGCATCTGGACATTGCACGAGCCTTGCGATTTACAATCACTTATTTTCTGTTGAAAATTTATTTTTAAATGTAATGAAGCTTCTACTGAATTTTTTTCAGAACTGTATTTTTTTTTAAAATTTTCTTCGTAAAACTGTGTGTCCGGTGCACGTGCAGGGCTCAACTAGTAATATATATATATATATATATATATATAAACTCTATTGTGGGGCTTAGATCTATAGTTGGCCAATGGAACGTAATATGGAGAGAACTTTCTCTTCTTTTATTTTTTATTTTTTTACTTTTTTTCCTTCACTTTACTGTATAAGTAAATTACCAAACAGGCAAAGAAAACTTTCAAAGTAGTCTCTAATTTTTTTTTTACAAATATTAATTAATTTTAATAAATCAATAACATAAGAGTTTTTTTTTATATACCCCCCTAAAGTTTGTATGATGTGATTTTTATATTTGTAAATAGGCCCTTACTCTTTTATTTCAATACCTTTCATGTCCCCAAAATCAATATTCCTAATGAGAATGGATAACCACTATGAAATTTGTGTTGAACTTTTATGAAAATTACAGCTTAGTCCTTACATCCTTTAAACAAAAATGAATATATTTTTATTTATAAAAATTACCATTATTTTATTTCAAGTCCCAATTGTCTTTCTTAATAACTCTTTAATGCAAATGGAGCATAATCATGTATTTTAAAACTTTTATCAATCTAACGGTCGGTTATATATGGATTGAATCAATTATAACCAACTATAAGCACCTGCTTTCAATGTCATTATGATTTATTTGAATCTAATTAAATAGGTCATATACTGATAAAAACATATTTATGTGCGGTTATTCTCTCTCACTAAATATAATTATTAATGTTACAAGCTTTAGAGAAAAATAAGTCCAAGCTTTTAAATTTATGTATTTAGGGATAAAGAGATGGGCAAAAGTATCTATTCACTCTAAAAACCTTTGATGGTTGGAAGGCTACTGATTTTGATGATACAAAAGTATTAAATTGAAAAGGCATGGACCTATCTACAAATACTAAAACCATAGGGCCTTATTAACAAATCATACGAACCTTAGGAAGGTACATGCAAAAGGCTCATAACATAAAAAGGCTCTTCGAGATTCCTCACAAATAGATACTTGCTTTGTCACAAGGTTGCCCCGGTGGATAGAGCGTGCACTTGACCGGTGGATAGAGCGCGCACTAGCTATATGGCCTCAAAAGCTCAAACATGTTCCCCTTGATTTTTAACTTAATCTAAAACATTAAATGTTCCCCATATAGACCTAGCTATTTGGCCTCAAAAGCTGAAAAATGTTATTAATCTAATACATCTAATGTACCCCATATAGACCTACCTATATGGCCTCAAAAGCTGAAAAATGTTCCCCCCCCCCCCCCCCCAAACAACCCAAATGTCCCCCCCCCCCGCCCCCGCCCCCGCCCCCCCCCCCCAAACAACCCAAATAGTCATGGATCTCGGGATTTGGCACCCATCTGAGTGAACTGGGGACTGTTGGATCTATTATCCACTCATTTTGGATGGTGAAAACTTGCTAGCCGTGTATTAAGCGGGGCCCATTATGATCGGAGGCCCCATGCCATGTACTGGGCATTTGGGGGAGATCTTCCAGTCTCCTCGATCCCATACCCACTAGGGCCCGAGGTGGGCCCCACAGCCTAATGAGTGCTGACGCTCCGTTTAGGAGCTTCCTATAAGTTTATATAATACATCATTGGAAAATATATACTCAAAGCAATGTTGGAAAACTCGTGAGTCGACTCGCCCAAAGTAAAAACATTAACTCGAATAGAGTCAACACGGACATTCAGGAGTGATGTTTTTAAAAAATAATTTAAAAATAAATCCATTTCTTATAAAGTATAAACACACATTTATTTACATGCATTCGTGATAATTAATTCAAATTAATAAATTTATATATGTAAGAAAACTACAACAATATAGAAAATAAAAGAAAGAAAATATTACATATTACGTAATTTGTTAGTTCAAACATCAAATGTAAATGATCAAATATGAGTTTCAAAGTACATTTCAGTCATCATTTTAAATTATTGACTCTGAACCTCATACATAATTACTTATAAATAAATTTTAATTATTTGAAATTGATCTATATATTAAATGGTTCAAAATGCAAACAACTAATTGAAACGAAATGACTCGGCTGACTCTCCCCTATTTATGACTCGGTTCCTTGTCAAGAAATGATGACTCGGAAGATTTAAAAGTAAACTTGGAGAGTTTTCCAACCATGTCTCATAGACTTCTTTTTTGGTAAGCTCAGCTACAAATGCTTTAAATGATCACAACTATAGTTAGTCAGCCTCTTATGATAAATCCGAATGTAAGTGCACATCCATTTATTATCTGAATGACAAAGATCCTATAAGTTTTACACCAATCCAAATGGGATGCCTGTTGGATTGAAATACAACCAAAAAAAAAATACAGAAAAAAAAAAAGATACACTCTAAAAACCTTAAGCTTGAGGGACATGGATAGGGGTTTACGATGATCTAATTTATTTGAAACTTTTTATATAGGGAGGGTCACATCCAAATCTTTCGATCTTCACTTTTCCATGAATACACGTAGCCCTAAATGGGCCCACAAGGATGTGCACATATTGTTTAGATGAGCATGGGTAGACCTGAAAATGGCAAGTTGGACTTTGGGTTGCTTGGGTTTAGGCTTCCGGTTGGATTTTGATTCAAATCCATGTAATTCCCAAATTACAATTATATAAGTAAGTATTATATATGAGGTGGAATCCTTCATGACCTACTCGAATGGGTGTGATGAACCCATGGTCCACTTAATGACATGACAATCATGGTGAAGGTGGGAAACTGGGAAATAGAAAAGGCTAAATAAGATATCAGTGTGCACTAATCATCCTAATCCTTTATTAGTCTACGGCTCTTAAGTTAACACTTTTCGAAGGCGTCATTTCTTCTCTCTCTTGTTTTTTTTTTTTTATTTCAATCAAACAGTAACTAAGAATTGGATGAGTGTCAATTTTAGGATGCACCAGCTCCTTAAAAGAGTGCTGTGTAAGGGGAATAATTTGATGACAGGTCCGCCCCTGTTTACATGTATCCACCTAAAAATCCCACCATTTACCCCCTGTTCCACAGGCATATCTAGTTATCTTTGAAGTTAACGGAGTCACAGTCAAAAGCTGTTGTTGGTCACAAGCCACGACCCACGAGGCTAACTGGGAAAAAACAACAAAAGTTATTGTAGCTCAATGCACTTAGAAAATTGAGACGTTAGTATTTCATGAAAAAGACTCCCACCAAAATGAATTTACAACGATAGACAAACCTCCAATGATCATCCAGCGGGTGAAATTCAAGGACATAATGGTAAAAAAAAGGAAAAAAGGATTGTTTCATTAATTCTTATGCAATTAAACTACTAAATCTGTTTAGACCGTTGATGTCATAAGAGACATGTGACAGGCATTCCATCGCCTGATGAAATCCAATGGTATACACTTTCCAAATATTCCTCGAAATTCATGATAAGATAAAACCTTGAACTTGAACCATAGCTGTGTTTAGCCTTCCACAGAAGATGAATGGTACATATCTTATTTCGCAGATCACAAAAGTCCAAAAACGTAAATCTAAAGGTCTGAACTTTTTCGCAATTCAAGGTGTCTCAGAAATTCCTCAAAATCTATAAATTCATAAGACCTAAAATTTGCCCCAAAATGGCTGTTTCAGCATTTCAGAGTGGCTGAACGGTTCTAATCTTGATTTTAGCCCCCAAACGCCCCAACCACCACACAAGAAATTTAAAAAACCAGATATAAAGGGAGATTTTTGTAAACATCTTAAAATTCAAGATCATCCAACGGCAAAAATTTCAAACCATAATCGTGTTTGACTTTCTGATACTATCCAACAGTTTGGACCGTGACCAAGAGTCTTGGAGCTTTTTATGGACATCTAAAACATTGTACTTCTTCAAACACGTGTCGAATTCAAATCTACCTATTTCATTGACAGTATGAAATAGTCTTAAAATATCTAAAAGTCTACTTAAAATCGAATTCAAATCTACCTATTTCTCTGACAGTATTTGTTATTAAACCGGCAATAGAGTTTCTCAAACAGTACTAATATAAGTAGATCAACAAATTGACATAAAAAACATAACCTCAGTCAAACTGAATCAATAGAACTTAACGAAACAAGTACTTGATTTTGGTCGATATCAGGACCCTAAATTGGGTCCAATCTTTGTAAATACAAGATTCCTAGTGGTTCACATGAAAAAGGATAGGTCACTTGTGACAACCAAATCCTCAGGTATCTCACATCCTATTTCCTCAAGCATTTCAGAAGTCTAAGTTAGGCAATTGTTCTTCGAGGATTTGGGCTAGTGAAAAACCTCAATTTGTGAATTTTCTAATCCAACCTTCCAACATGAAATTGGAAATCTTCAGTTATGAAGATTTGTGCATCAATACCAAATTTTCAGTTTTATGCGCCACCAATATCAATATAGACTCCTACACATAGCTCAGGGCTCTGCTAACTGCTTTATTAGGTGTGATAATGATTTCTCTAACAATAAAAAACTACTAGCACCATCACCACACGGCACAACTTATATCTCCATCTGCCTAAACCATTTCCTGACAATGAAGGGTAAGGTCAAGATCAAGTACTACCCGTATAAATTAGTCTCCTATTAGTGGACAAGTCATTATGGACGAGGGCATGCCCGACACCACCCTCCACCTAACATTACAGTAGTAGGCTATAGTGGGATATTCTAATGGATCAATACAAGGTATGGGCATCACATAATGTCTGCTAAAAAGGAACCATCAGACCAAAGGACATCCAACACACAAAATAAGTCAAAATAATCATCAATAAGGTGGTTCACTACCGATACATTTGGGTATAACTGGTTAAATGCTGAGGCATTGGTCACTCTGCCACAGCTGGCTAGGGACACAAAAAGATGCCCCCCACCCAACTTCTGGGGGATGATCAGGGTGAGAGTTCGAGTCCTAATCAAAAGAAGAACATGACGTAAACCCAATTACCATAAAACAATAACCTCTACTAAGAAACAAAAGCCGAATCAAACAAATGGAATAGTTAATCATACACATGAGACCAGGGCACAGACAAGAAGCTAAACTTCATCTCGTCTTCATTGCATCAGTCTACCCTCTAAAAAGGTGGTGTACTTGCAATCCCCCAGTTTCAATTCCACATCGGTGGAGAACAATTAGCTGCTACCTTGTTCTTAACATTTGGATAATAATTAACAGTGTTCGATCTCAGGGACAAGACGGTAAATCAGTAAATATCACTCGGACCATTCATCCAAGCTGCCCAGTTTTTTCTTCAGCCAATTAAACTCTCAACTGAGTAAAACATTAAGGGCTATTAAAATCGCTTCGAGCAAACAGGTCTTCAAAGCATTGGAGCTATGTTGAAAAAAAATTCTTCAACAATCTTCCTGCCTTGAAATGCAATCCTATAGGACATCGCAACTGAAGATTGATCGATAATTGTTAAGTATCAGTAACTGATCTTCAATTTCTAGATGCACGATAAAAATTTGTTAGAGGCACGTTGTTTCCATACATAGAGTCGATGGGCAGTTGAGACAAACCAATAGCTCTAACACAACAGAGAACAAACACTTCCGCAACTCCCATTTGAGATGCGGCAGCTGAAAGACCGGTCACTGAAATGAAAGCTTGGTACTGTGATTTATGTGCTGAACAGGAATTACAAAGAACTTAGTGGGCTGCCATTCACCGACAGCTTGACGGGTCTTCTAGCCCGCAAACGAATATGTTACAGCTGGGGCTGCTTTTGAGGACTCTTACAGCAGCCACGGTAATAGTTTCAGCAAATGACTTTCGTGGGAGAGGGGGAGGCCTTGTCATAAATAAATAATAGTCGATACTGACATTGTTCCATGAAAGAGATGAGAGCAAACTGGATTTTACTTCAATGCCGGACTCCTTGCAAAGAAATGACGGACGCGAAACCTCGGCACCTATACTGGGGCTAACAGATTCAACTAAAATTGCTTTATTGAAATTCCTCAACTGGTCCAAAGCCACTAACCACTTGGTGGGGTGGAAAAGACACATCAATGCGATGCTATAGCTTTCTACTCTTCTCAAAACACCAATAACCACTACTACAATCATTTTGTTATGTCAATCATGCACCAAAAAGACATCACGTAGATGACCCCAACATTGTTAGGAAAAGGAATTGACGAGGAAGGTGGTGATGATGTCAAACATTTACCCTAGAATGACAGAAAAAAGCCAAATGAAAAAAATTAGAGCATCCTAACAATAATTAACAGAATGGTAATTTATGCAAACGAAGGAGAAATTAACTAGACTTGGGGACTATACATGTTGGCATCACTTATTTGGACCCTCTCAGAGACCAGGACGGGACCCAATATTGATGGTTGCACCAATTGTCTACAGTTCAAAAAACCACCAATTAAACAATCTGGATAGGCTCATCTAAATGACCACTTGTTATAAATAATAATGCACTACTAAGAAACCAAACAACCAAATATAAAAACAAAAAAAAAAAAACAAGTGATGCAGGCAATTTTCCAAATATTTTAAATGTTGGGCTTCTGTTAGGGCAAGCTCTTTCCATCCTTAAAATCATTATCAGCACCAACTAAATCTGGTGGTTATGGGCATAGAAGACTTCTCAAATATACCAATTTGATGACTACTGCATTTTGTCTCATCAAATCCCCTCTCAATTTTGCTTGCCTATGGGTTGGTATATCCATATTCAGGTTTTCCTTTCTTTTAAGTAGGTCGTGTAAAGGGATCAGAGAAGAAAGATAAAATAGCATCCAATTGGCTGAAATATAAGCCAGTAGTAGACCCATTCATGACAATCAGATGTTTAACTGCTTGAGCTGCTAAATGAATAGAATTAGGTTACGGATTCAAAAAAATTACCAAGCATTAGATGTTATTACCTAAAGTATTACAAGACACTAAGAAAGGAAACCGCCAATAAAAGACATTAAAAGGATGCAGTTAGAAGTAACAGGTTAGCGGTGGGCAAGCAGAATTAGGCCCTGAGGAGGGATGACTGATGAAACAAAACCCTAGACAACCATACAACAATTGAAAACAAGCTTCAAAACTCAAATTTGATTTTATGAAAAATTCTACTGTTAATAACGTTAAGCAAGGATAAAAGCATCACCAAAAAGCCATGAGCATGCATGATATATAATAATAGCAAGCTTATAACCTGTCAAAAGGTAAGTCATAAAAGCAAACTTAAAACTTGTCCAAAGATAAGTCATGTGCTCAAAGTCGACAAGTTCCATATACAGTATTAACCATTTTGCATAACCGACACAAATACTAGCTGCGAAGTTCATCTCCTCCTATAGAACATAAAGAAGATAAAGCTTTAATAAATACACTTCCATGGAACCCATGTCTGCATGGAAACTTATCAAGCCATCACACCAGTGGAAAAAACAAGACGAAAACTTCACAAATTGAAGTGACTGAAATGGTGTTCAGCACATTTTTCCCTTATCAACAACTGCTCTCAAACACATGTACGAGATCCAAGGATCATGCAGGCAGCCCTAAGAACCATTGTAGCAACAGAAAATCGTAAGATTTTCCAACTGGAGAATACTTTTGTAAAGAAATGGCTCTTCGACTTTGGCCGCCCTATCTCTTAACCACCACTTTCTTCCGATCCAAAATCCTGGAAGATATTAGATAGGATTTGAAAATCTGTAATTTCCATTTTCCAGCCAACCAAAGCAGGGCCTGCCTGATGATCTGGCTCTGATATCTAGTACATGTGCCAGTTTTATATGAATAAAATAGCTGATAACTTTGGAGAGGGTACATGAGCAATCAGTGTTAAAGTCTTAACTATAGAGATGTCAAGAAACAGTGAAATAATGAAGGTAGGTGCCAAACCTGGTGCAGAGTTAAGTCTATGGCAGTGACGCTGTTCATGTTTCAATTTTCGTTCAGGTTACAGTACCTTTGTGCATCGGCTTTTGCTGCGCAGACTGCACAATTGCAGGAGGCTGGCAATAACAAAATGCAAAGGAGAAACCAGACCACCAAGAAGTTAGTTCCATTTTCCAGTCCAATGAACTTGGACATGTAAAACAAGAGAAGTTCAGAATCAAGATTCCAGTGGAAATAAAAGCTAGTAAGCTACAGTTTTCTAATACTCATAACTAAATGCAAGTGGCAGGTGTCATCATCATCATTGTAGTGTAAGTCTTCATCATTCATCAGAGAGAGAGATTATTAATCTGAAATAAAAGCAACTCATAATGAGTAATGGTCCTAATGAGCTATAGGAATAAAGCAGTTGTTTCGTATATTGATAAGTGGCACTTAGTAGTAGGACTGTAGAACCAAGATAATACTATGTCATGTCACCACATGCTACAACCCCCCTCACGGTATTCGTACTTTGGCCCCAGGACACAAACTAGAGATCAAATTGTGATTACAAACGACGAAACAGAAAAAATTTCTCCATCATTCCAACCAAATTAATTAGACAAATTAGAAATTAATATGATGGATTCACTATCAACGATGTCTCAAAAATCTCCACACTTTGGAAGATACCTAAATCCTTCAATTAGCTGTCTACAAACAAGAGGTCAAAAGAAAAGAGTATGGCAATCCTGAAGAAAAAAAATCAAAGAATTAAACTACAATATTTCAAGCATAGACACCATCTATCCACAATGGGGCCACCAGAACAATAATTTGGATCACAAAGTAATGAGCCCCGCATTGTAAGAGATTGGGACTTGGGAGCTGCTGCAACCTGTAAATTTGTTGCAGCACAAGACTCTAATTCCACCAGGACCTATTGCTTTTGTACCTGTACATTCCTACAAAATCATAAAGCACATCTCTTCTTTTTTCTTGCTAGTTATTACTAAAAGCATCAAGATTCTCAAGAAGCCGATGCAGCACAACAGGTGGGGAGGACATGAAGAATGAACAGTCCTGTCGTGATCTGTATTTATTATTTTTTTTTCAAGAATGAATAACAAGAAAAAGCAAGGAGCATTCTGCTTGACAGCATAATGGAAAGATGTCATTCACATGCAAACCATAGCATATAGAGAACGTGCTATACATTATTTCTGCATTTCATCTTTTGTGTGTAACACAAATCTTCTAGTTGTTATATGCACAAATGACCAGGAGTAATTTGGTTTGAGACATAATAATCACTGCTGAAATGAAAAGAGTAAAAAATGACGAGCATCTTTTTTATAAACAGTAAAAAATGACGAACAGATCCAACTCCCTATTGAGATCAATACAGCACTGTTTAGACTCAATTTAAATTTGCACAGGTCCATGGCAACGCCTCACTGGAAGAAAAAATCAAAATAGTTTTAAGTTCTAAAAGGGAACATCTCTTCTTCTTTTTTTTATTGGGAAATATTTAATACAGGGTTATTTTGAGGGAGGGGCCTTAGCGCAAGGATAAAGTTGCTCCAGTGCGACCTGGGCAACATGGGTTCAAAACGCAGAAACAGCCTCTCCGCTTGCAGGGGTTAAGGCAGCATACATCTGACCCTCCCCAGACCCTGCAGTGGTGCGAGCCTCGTGCATTGAGCTGCCCTTTTTTTTTCACTTGATAGTTATTTTGTTGACTGCCCTACGGTTGATGCACATTCTCCATGACCCATTTTCTTGGTGTCAAAAGTGCTGAAACAGTACAACAGCTCATGCTTTCTCTTATATATCCACATTCCAACAATTCAGACACTTGTTGATTGAGTTCCTCATGTTCTTTTGGAGTCGTTCCATGAGCAGACCAATTCGACAAACCAACTCCCACCACTATCTGTGTTGTATATCTCTCATAGATGGAAAACCCATTGGTAGATCACTGGGGAAGCTATCCCCAAATTCATTCATCCATCAAGGGAATTATCTCATACGGTAAATTTCCTCCTTCAGATACTTCTTTCCCCACCCACGACATATACTTTTCCTGTTTCAATGGCGTCTTCCATAAATTGCGCAAGGGAGAGGCAACTCACATACCCCTTATGGTTGGGTTTAGTAAGTAGCTTCTCATAGGTAGGGTCGAAAACAACCTTCACATTATCTTTGTGGAAGGTGAAGGTATTTTTGTAACCATCATGAACTGTTCTACAACCATCTTGCTAGGGTCTATCTAATAATATGTGGCAAAGGACCATGAAAACAACATCGCACTACACATTATCATGGTAGCACCCGCAAATCAAGAAAGAAACCATATCTCTACTTGTAACTAGTTCCCATTTGTCACGCCTGAACCGAGAGAGCTTGTAGGGTTTGGGATGTTTCTCCATCAAAATAGGGAGGTTGTTGACAAACTCTTGCAATACTACATTCTTGCAAGTGCCTCATCCCCGATCAAGTGAAACTTGCGATCTTTGATAGTGTGCCTTCAGAGAGAACAATATCTTGAATCACCAAAGATCTATCGTCATCGCCATAAATAAAACAAGCCACAAATAAAACAATCTTTGGCTTAGGAGTTTTCGTCTAACTCAAGCTAGCCATCATCCCACACATAAAAGGGACCATCTGACTCGTCCTTTCATTTAGCAATGTGTATCTTCCACTTTCTACACTATAATGAGATGTGACTTCAATCATTGCACGTACAACAATAAACAATTGCTTTACCTTTGCCTCCGTTGTTCGCATCAGTAGTTTGTCAAACCTGTTTGGTTTTGTCAGGTTGATCAACTACCAACCCAGCCATCTCCCACATGCTGTCCATAAGCTTAAGATCTGCTTGTGTCTCTAGCATCTCTAGCCATAGGATGAGTAGATCATGTCACTGATCCCTCTATTTCTTGCAACTCTTCCATGGTGGATGCAAGCTATTAGGTTTTGGTTATGGTGTACCATGGATGAACAAACATCACCTCATGAATAGATGGTCGTAGTCCACCCAAATATCGGCCCACGAGCTGATCCTCAAATTCCAAAACACCACTACAGACAAACAAATAATGAAATTCCTCCAAACGGAGTGATCATCCTGTTGGAAACATCGCAATTGCAAAAATAGCGACTGTCGAAAAGTGGGGTGAAGGAAATAACATTTCACATGTATTTTCATATTCTCCCATGATGTCAGTGGTTTTCCCATGTGTTGACGGGGTTTTTGAAATTATTCAAACCATGCATCCACCCTACCATGAAGCCTTCTTGCTACTAATTTAAAACCTTTTATGATCAACCAAATCCTTAGCCAATCATAAGAGTCCTCTCATTTCATTGTCTAATTTAATGAAATGATTATCTTAACTAGAATACCGTTCTATATTTGTGTCTTCTCACCGAAGACCGATCATTGAACAGATTAACAAATTTCTCACTTACTAATCTATCTATAAAATCATCATGACAGTTCGGATGCACCACAAGCTCTAAAAAATTGGTAAATTGTTCAACTTGCATTCTTAAATTCTAAATTAAAATATCCATATGATCCGATTCATGGCCTAAGTCATTCTCGACCAATTGTCAACGACCATGTGCTGGTGGAGAAAAAAAAAAGAACTCGTAGGATTAATTTCTCCAATTCTTTTTCTTTAAAGCTGGATAGTGGTTTGAAAAAAACCTTAAAAAAAATTCAATTCTGGCCTTTGGAGAAGCCACATCAGTTTCTTGGGGTCCATTTGTGGATGTGTCTTTTCAAAAATACATAATGTGCCTTTTCGATAAAAAAACGCCTCTTGGCCTAATGTGTCTCTTGGGCTACATATGTCTTTTTAATAAAATTTCTAATGGGCCATTTGTGATTAACCCAATTCAAAGGGATGCCTTCCAACTCTATAAATTAAGATTATTTTAAAAGTTTTATTTAGTATTCCAAACGAGCTGAAATGCAAATGTGTATGCTAACGTGGATTAAGGGAAGAAAGATTTGGCTTTCATAATTTTCTGGTTCGTTTGAATTTATTAAATAGATTTCTATGAAAGGGGTATTAATTTTAATAAGTTTTTATTTAGTATTCAAAATGAGCTGAAATGCATGTGTATGCTGACGTGGATTAAGAAAGATTTGGTTTTCAAAATTTTCTGGTTCATTTGAATTTATTAAATAGATTTCTCTCAAAGGGATATTAATTTTAATAATTTTTATTTAGTATTTAAAATGAGCTGAAATGTATTTGTATGCTAACGTGGATTAAAGGAAGAAAGATTTGGTTTTCACAATTTTCCAGTTCATTTGAATTTATTAATTATTCTATTATAAATAGATTTCAATGAAAGGGATATCAATTTAAATATATTATTCAGGTCGCACTTTCTCTTTAAAGTTGGAAAGTGGTTGTGAAAAAACCTCAAATTTTATTTCAATTCTGGCCTCAGGAGAAGCTAAATTTGCTTCTTGGGGTCCATTTGTGGATGCGTCCTTTCAAAATAACATAATATGTGCCTTTTCAATAAAACGTGCATCTTTGCCCAATGTGTCTTTTCAATAAAAATGTCTATTGGCCCATTTGTGTGGGTCTAACCCAATTCAAAGGGATGCCTTTCAACTCTATAAATATTTTAAAAAAAAATTAAAGTTTTTATTTAGTTTTCAAAATGAGCTAAAATGCATGTGTATGCTGACCTGGATTAAGGGAAGAAAGATTTGGTTTTCATAATTTTCTGCTTCATTTGAATTTATTAATTATTCTGTTATAATTAGATTTCTATGAAAGGAATATTAATTTTAATATATTATTCAGGTCACACGAGACTTAACCGGTGCAATGCACAGGTGCTTCATGCTAGTACTAACTGATGCATGCAATCGGATTGTTGAGGGCCTAATATTGACAAAACATAAAGATCCAGGGATTTACAAAAATTTTAAAAAAATTAACAGACCAGCATGGAACTAAAATGACATGCTCAACTGACCTTGGAGAGGCTTTCTCAATCCAAGGGAATGGTGCTCGACGGATGAGAAAAGAAAAGAACAACTCAAAACCCTTTTTTGCGTTCAAAATATTCAAAACAGAATCCTCTGTGGGTGCGGGATCTGAGGGGATGGCTGTGGAGTGGTCATCACTTCGCCTGGGAGAGTGTATCGAGGATCGAGGTGGTGAGATTCCCGCCGAAAGAAGGGTTGTAATGTCCCTACTTTTCCTGTTTATCATGGGAAGTCGAGACACAGAAAATGTGGTTGTCAGCAGCTGGATCCAGATTTGGGCCTGCTCCATCGGATAGTTCTGGGATGATCCTGTACGCGTCTTCGCAGATTCTTGGGTTGGTGAGCCCAAGAGCAGTCACTTCGGGGATAGTACTAGGGATTTCTATGCAGAACAGGGCCTGGTCCGCCTTCATTGTTTCTACAGTTCCATTACCAAAGATTTCCATGGTTTGGATAATAGTTGTAGCTGTACAGGGTGTACCACTTCTGAGAGTCATCTGTGAGCTCCATGCATATGGCTTCAGCTATGTGAGCTCTCTGCCTGAGGGCTTCGTAGTTGGTAAAACAATCTACTTGGCATAGGTCCTTGGTAGCGCTCTACATGGTGTATAGAGCAGTATCTTCGAGAATCCTGATTACTAAGAAGTTTTCCTTGTCGTTTTTACAAGGACTGAGGATGAAGGTTTGCAAGGTGTAGGGGTATTCCTTGACTACTTTTCTCAAGGTCTTATAGACCTCTTCTGGGAGAATGGAAATGTCGTCATCTTCTTTTATTTCCATATATTTTACAAATCCATATCTGAGTAAAATTCTTCTTTCTTCTTCTCTGATACTGCTTGGTGCATTTGTCAGTATAATTTCTGGAATATAATTACAATTTCCTGGGATGAGAGCGATACAGCCCTCGTTTTCTTCTCCCTGAGTAAGCTGGGTCATTAGAGCATTGGCCCTAATGTTCATGCTTATTTCTTCAGAGTCAGATGGTTTTCCACCATAATCTGTGTGTACCACGAAGGTGACTGAATCTGAGCCTCCTGTAAGGAGTTCTGAGCTCTCCTGTTATTTCAGCATACGAGATTATTCCTGCAGAGTCAACCAGTTTTTTGGCATATCGCCTAGTTTGCTGGTTTGCCTGGGAGATGAGAGTTCTTTGATCCCTCATTTGCCTGAGTGCTGAGATTATGGATTGCTTTAGTTCAACCCTTGCGTTGAGGGAGAAAGCTTTCCATAAATTATATGCGATAAGGAGTTCTTTCGTAAACTCCTTTCAGAGATATCCTATTTGGAATTGTTCTTTATGGCGGCAATGCCGTAGGAAAACATTTCCAACAATTTTTTTGGAGTGTTTCTTCTTAGAAAACCTGGGGGATATAGAATTTGTTCTATATCATCAACAATGTTATGAACGACCTTCCTTTTCTGGGCAAGCTGAGCTGCGAGTTTCCCTGCTATATTTATCCAGGGGTTTTTTGGGTCATCTTCTGTTTTTGTTATTTTCTGGGGAGGATTGAGGTCGCTAGATTCAGCCTCACTTCCTTTGGAGATACTGAGATTATTCAACTTTTCGAATTCGATGAATTGCTGGTACTGGGCATAGTCTAAACTTGTTTGTGTAGATCTACCTCTTCCTCGCTGGTACATCTGTATCGTGAAGCATTGAGTGAGTTCTGAGTTTTCGAGATGTTGAGAGAACATACCTCCCCTTGATACAATATTGGCAAGTTCATTGCTTTGTCCAGGGATATGTTTGATATCATAGTCAAATTCATTAAGAAAATGATGCCAATTTATCAATCTTTTCTGGGAGAACTTGGCTAAGAGGGCATTCCTAAAGTGCTGAACAAACTTTGAATCTGTTTCAACCATGAATTTCTTTGGTCTGAGAAATATGGCATATTTTTCTATATCTGTGCTGTGTTGAATGTTCCTGATTTATAGCAGCAGATTTTTCTTTTTCTTTCTTTATCCTTTGGGTCTGTGGTCATGTATATGACTCCCCATTGATTTTCCGAAGCATCACTTTTTAAGATAAAAAAGTCTTCGGTACTGGGTAATTCTAAAGGTGGAATAGTTTTTATTATTTCTCTGCGTTTTAGAATTATGTCTCTATCTCTTTGGGTCCAAGAGAGGATTAGTTTGTCCTGTCTTTTTTTAGTTTGGCAGACAAACTACTTCTGTATTTTGCTAAATCCTTTATGAAGTCATTAGCACAATTTAATATACCTAGATAACCTTGCAGTTGTTTTCTGCTAGTTATCTTTTTTGGGAATTCAAGGATTTTCTTTACAATATGATCTTGTAAAGCTATTTTCCCTTGTTTTATATGTACTGCTAGGTCAATTGACCACTTATACATATATACTCTAGAATTCCTTAAATCAGCAAATATTCACTTTTTAATAACAAAAAATAGAAAAAAAGAAAGAACAAATTTTAGAAAGAAATCGTTCTGCAAGGTGTCATTTGCAGTAATAATGAGAGACATCAAAACCTTTTGCATAATTCTGCTTATGGTGCCCATGTCGCCCATTGATTGGGTAAGTGGTCCAAACCTATTTTCAGTAGACCCTCGGGCAACCTAGAGGGTATGAAGACTTTGGTTGTCCTTACCCTACCCTCAATATACATAGGGATGGGTCCAGTCGGGCCAAAGCCCTCGAAGGGCCTGCACAACCAAGGCCCTTACCCCACCTCGCAGGCCAGAGCAAGGCCCAAGGCCTGAAAACAAGAAAATCAGTTTTTTTTCTAGGTTCACTAAGCATTGAGTGCATTGAGTGCTTCATGCTAGTACTAACTGATGCATGTAATCGGATTGTTGAGGGCCTAATATTGACAAAACATAAAGATCCAGGGATTTACAAAAATTTTAAAAAAATTAACAGACCAGCATGGAACTAAAATGACACGCTCAACTGACCTTGAGAGGCTTTCTCAATCCAAGGGAATGGTGCTCGACGGATGAGAAAAGAAAAGAACAACTCAAAACCCTTTTTTGAGTTCAAAATATTCAAAACAGAATCCTCTGTGGGTGCGGGATCTGAGGGGATGGCTGTGGAGTAGTCATCACTTCGCCTGGGAGAGTGTATCGAGGATCGAGGTGGTGAGATTCCCACCGAAAGAAGGGTTGTAATGTCCCTACTTTTCCTGTTTATTATGGGAAGTCGAGACACAGAAAATGTGGTTGTCAGCAGCTGGATCCAGATTTGGGCCTGCTCCATCGGATAGTTCTGGGATGATCCAGGACGCATCTTCGCAGATTCTTGGGTTGGTGAGCCCAAGAGCAGTCACTTCGGGGATAGTGCTAGGGATTTCTATGCAGAACAGGGCTTGGTCCGCCTTCATTGTTTCTACAGTTCCATTACCAAAGATTTCCATGGTTTGGGTAATAGTTGTAGCTGTACAGGGTGTACCACTTCTGAGAGTCATCTGTGAGCTCCATGCATATGGCTTCAGCTATGTGAGCTCTCTGCCTGAGGGCTTCGTAGTTGGAAAAACAATCTACTAGGCATAGGTCCTTGGTAGCGCTCTACATGGTGTATAGAGCGGTATCTTCGAGAATCCTGATTACTGAGAAGTTTTCCTTGTCGTTTTTACAAGGACTGAGGATGAAGGTTTGCAAGGTGTAGGGGTATTCCTTGACTACTTTTCTCAAGGTCTTACAGACCTCTTCTGGGAGAATGGAAATGTCGTCATCTTCTTTTATTTCCATATATTTTACAAATCCATATCTGAGTAAAATTCTTCTTTCTTCTTCTCTGATACTGCTTGGTGCATTTGTCAGTATAATTTCTGGAATATAATTACAATTTCCTGGGATGAGAGCGATACAGCCCTCGTTTTCTTCTCCCTGAGTAAGCTGGGTCATTAGAGCATTGGCCCTAATGTTCATGCTTATTTCTTCAGAGTCAGATGGTTTTCCATCATAATCTGTGTGTACCACGAAGGTGACTGTGAATCTGAGCCTCCTGTAAGGAGTTCTGAGCTCTCCTGTTATTTCAGCATACGAGATTATTCCTGCAGAGTCAACCAGATTTTTGGCATATTGCCTAGTTTGCTGGTTTGCCTGGCATACGAGATTATTCCTGCAGAGTCAACCAGATTGTTGGCATATTGCCAAGTTTGCTGGTTTGCCTGGGAGATGAGAGTTCGTTGATCCCTCATTTGCCTGAGTGCTGAGATTATGGATTGCTTTAGTTCAACCCTTGCGTTGAGGGAGAAAGCTTTCCATAAATTATCTGCGATAAGGAGTTCTTTCGTAAACTCCTTTCTGAGATATCCTATTTGGAATTGTTCTTTATGGTGGCAATGCCGAAGGAAAACATTTCCAACAATGTTTTTGGAGTGTTCCTTCTTAGAAAATCCTGGGGGATATAGAATTTGTTCTATATCATCAACAATGTTATGAACGAACTTCCCTTTCTGGGCAAGCTGAGCTGGGAGTTTCCCTGCTATATTTATCCAGGGGTTTTCTGGGTCATCTTCTGTTTTTATTATTTTCTGGGGAGGATTGAGGTCGCTAGATTCAGCCTCACTTCCTTCGGAGATACTGAGATTATTCAACTTTTCGAATTCGATGAATTGCTGGTACTGGGCATAGTCTAAACTTGTTTGTGTAGATCTACCTCTTCCTCGCTGGTACATCTGTATCGTGAAGCATTGAGTGAGTTCTGAGTTTTCGGGATGTTGAGAGAACATACCTCCCCTTGATACAATATTGGCAAGTTCATTGCTTTGTCCAGGGATATGTTTGATATCATAGTCAAATTCATTAAGAAAATGATGCCAATTTATCAATCTTTTCTGGGAGAACTTGGCTAAGAGGGCATTCCTAAAGTGCTGAACAAACTTTGAATCTGTTTCAACCATGAATTTCTTTGGTCTGAGAAATATGGCATATTTTTCTATATCTGTGCTGTGTTGAATGTTCCTGATTTATAGCAGCAGATTTTTCTTTTACTTTCTTTATCCTTTGGGTCTGTGGTCATGTATATGACTCCCCATTGATTTTCCGAAGCATCACTTTTTAAGATCAAAAAAGTCTTCGGTACTGGGTAATTCTAAAGGTGGAATAGTTTTTATTATCTCTCTGAGTTTTAGAATTATGTCTCTATCTCTTTGGGTCCAAGAGAAAGGATTAGTTTGTCCTGTCTTTTTTTAGTTTGGCAGACAAACTACTTCTGTATTTTGCTAAATCCTTTATGAAGTCATTAGTACAATTTAATATACCTAGATAACCTTGCAGTTGTTTTCTGCTAGTTATCTTTTTTGGGAATTCAAGGATTTTCTTTACAATATGATCTTGTAAAGCTATTTTCCCTTGTTTTATATGTACTGCTAGGTCAATTGACCACTTATACATATATACTCTAGAATTCCTTAAATCAGTAAATATTCACTTTTTAATAACAAAAAATAGAAAAAAAGAACGAACAAATTTTAGAAAGAAATCGTTCTGCAAGGTGTCATTTGCAGTAATAATGAGAGACATCAAAACTTTTTGCATAATTCTGCTTATGGTGCCCATGTCGCCCATTGATTGGGTAAGTGGTCCAAACCTATTTTCAGTAGACCCTCGGGCAACCTAGAGGGTATGAAGGCTTTGGTTGTTCTTACCCTACCCTTAATATACATAGGGATGGGTCCAGTCGGGCCAAAGCCCTCGAAGGGCCTGCACAACCTAGGCCCTTACCCCACCTCGCAGGCCAGAGGAAGGCCCAAGGCCTGAAAACAAGAAAATCAGTTTTTTTTTTCTAGGTTCACTAAGCATTGAGTGCATTGAGTGTCAACCAAAAATTAACCATCCTCCTCTATTTGGGCTTGGGACCGATAATTTCGACTTTCTCCTCTAATTAACCCCATTACAAAGAAGAAATAGAACAAATATGGCAGCTACAAATAGAAATAAATAAAAGTCAACATCAAAAAAGGGGGAAAATGACCCTTAATATACACAGGGATGAGCCCAGTCGGGCCAAAGCCCTCGAAGGGCATGCACAACCTAGGCCCTTACCCCAACCTCCCAGGCCAGGCCCAGGGCCAAGGCCTGAAAACAAGAAAATCAGGTTTTTTTTTTTCTATGTTCACTGAGCATTGAGTGTCAACCGAAAATTAACCATCCTCCTCTATTTGGGCTTAGGACCGATAATTTCGACTTTCTCCTCTAATTAACCCCATTACAAAGAAGAAATAGAACAAATAGGGCAACTACAAATAGAAAAAAATAAAAGTCAATATCAAAAAAGGGGAAAAATGACCAACTTTTTTATGCAGGCCAGACCCATGGTCTACAAACTAATTGGGCCCAGTCCACAAGCCCAATAGGTCATTCATTTAGTTAGAGTTTTAATTAGTTAAGAGTCTTATTTAGAAAGTTGTTATTTATTTAGAAGTCATTAAAATTAGGAGTTTTATTTTATTTTGATTGTAACCAAGTTTAGTTTAGTTTCATTTATCATTTAGGAAAGCAGAGTCCTATTAGGAAAAGGGGATGTCAAATCCTTCTTATAATTATGTAATCCCTCTATTAGAAGAGTAGTTCCTCATTATTCAATAATAAAGATTGGTTGGTTTGTTTGGTTTTTTCTTTCTCTTCAATGGAAGAATGTTATTTAGTTCCGAGAGGAATTCGGCTAATTCCCTTATACGGAGTTGGTCCGCACTGGAATCTGTCCAGGATTCGGCAAACCCTATCACAGGGCTTGTCCACACCACACGGATCCAGGCTACTTCAATTGATGCAGGCCAAACCTATGGTCTGCCAACTAATTGGGCCAAGTCCACAAACCCAATAGGTCATTCATTTAATTAGAGTTTTAATTAGTTAAAAGTCTTATTTAGAGAGTTGTTATTTATTTAGAAGTCATTAAAATTAGGAGTTTTATTTTATTTGGATTGTAACCAAGTTTAGTTAAGTTTAGTTTCCTTTATCATTTAGAAAAGCAGAGTCCTATTATGAAAAGGGTTGTCCAATCCTTCCTATAAATATGTAATCCCTCTATTAGAAGAGTAGTTCCTCATTATTCAATAATAAAGACAAATAAATGCTATGTTGCTAAATGACACTTGCTATCAAAATTGAAAGAATCATGAAAACCACATCCCCATGTGGGATAAACACGTGAAAATAAAAAATATATATATCAATGCTGAAAACTTATTGCAGTCTTATAAAAGGCTTATATCTCTACAAGAATAACACCAAGCTAGACTAACTTTATGAAGTCATCTTACATTGCATTGGAATTGCCTTAGTGTAGATCTCAACAAGTCATCTCCAGCAATCTGTCTCAACTTCTGAATTAACTGTTCCCTAGTTATTTTTTTACACTGAAAAAAAAAAAGGATGTAAAAATGCTAATTTTTTGTGAGGCACATTTAGAGCCTATAAAGAGTTGACTCCAGCACTGGTTATTTTTCTCAAGCAATACCTTGAAAGCATTATAGTGGACATCCAATAATTCCTTATCTGAAGGAGATATGCTTGTTTGGATTGCATCAAACAACATTGAAAATGGCAGCCAAGCTGAAGTGGGAAATTTCACATTCGTTGGCACTGGTGTGGAGTTCTGAACAGCACTTACCTATATACAAACAGGGTTTTAAAAAACAATTGAGTAAAGTCACAATTGTTTTAAGGGAAGACATAAAATACAGGCAGCTAGGCACTGAGGGCCTCTGAACTTTGATTAGCCTGATCATCAAGGTTCTCCAACTGCATTAAATCAGGACAAATCAACACAGGAAGAGAAATCGAGCTGCAAAGCTGAGCTTCTATGAAGGAAAGCACCCGCTCATTAAGCCACCAACTGCTCAAATATAGGAATGTTAGACATACTTATTGAGTTAGCATTACATGTGGATTTGTAGGATCCTCATTCATTTTATGTCTACAGTGCCCCAAAGGAGAATCCCCTACAAGTAAAACTCTTAGTTTGACGATCCAGAGAGTTAATCTGATTGAACCCACAGCTGATAGGGATGCCGCAAAATTTTCCAGATTGGAAGATCCAGCCATCTAACAATGTTGAACACTATTAGGGCATCAGGTCCATGATGGGTACCATCAGATCAATAATCTGAATTGCCTGATCATATGGATACAGCAAATAAAAGATTTATGAGCCAGAATCTATGATGCCCAGATACAAGATGGATTTGGTAGGGACAAGTCATTGGTATGGCAGGGACACAAATTTTACCCATAATAATTGAAGTAAAGGGCACAATATGACACAATAAGCTGCCTACTTTGAAGTATCCAGGCATCATAGACCAGGAAACTGTAAACCTCCTGATGTATCAGGACCTACAATCTCCTCTAGGTGGGAAAACAAGTTCAACCACAAACTGGAATCAAGTCACAATACAATCAAGAAGCAAGATAATCTCACAGGATTAAAAGTAGAGGTAGCATGCTGATCATTGGTCATAGAAACATCAACATTGGTTCGGACGTTGTTAAGACCAGCCAAATGCTCTGTGGAAGGAAATATTAAATTAGACATAAATCTTGAAACGACCCATCAACATAAAAGTCGTAATGGCTTTATGAACTCCTGAATACCTTGTTGAGAAGGAAGCAGCTTAAAGCTGACAACATACTCTGGAAGTATACGCGTGTTCACATGGGCATTCCATATCACATACAGCCTCGGATTCTGAATATTATCTACACCGCTGTCAAAATCCTCAGAGCTAGGGTGGAATTGCTCAGATCCCAGCTGGACTTTTTCCATGCTCCCCATAATTATTCGGCACAACACCAGGTGTTGCACACCATTTTCGTCAACATCACAAAATTTCACACTGTAGGTGTTCAAAAGAGGTGATAGGATTAAACTTCTCCAAACAAAAGATGAGGTATCATAAAATGCTTTGCCTGAATTACCTATGTTTTCTTTTTTTATCTCAAACACTTCCTGTCCTTTGCATCATCATCTGAACAGGTGGGAGTGGACACATTTTCAGAGTTCCAAACTGTTTATCCTCTGAGTGCCACTGCGGATATACGATCGATCAAAAACATCACAATCCCAGGCATCCAACTAGGGGACTTTCTCTTGTTACATGTGAACCACCATTGCTAATATTTTAGGTTTTTAGCCCTCCATTTTCAACCCCGCTCTCAGATTTGCTAGGATTGTCCTTTGTGTTTTCTTTTTCTTTTCCCACAACACTCAAACAATGTGGGGCCCACCAGGAAAGCAATGTCAACCGCTGGAAGGTGAGCCTCACCTTACGAAAGCTGGCAATCCAGAACGTAATACAGGTGCATTTTACCTCAAAATAAAAATAGTCAAAACACCCTATCCAAAAAACAAAAGTAAAATGAATCCAAGAAAACTAAGAAGACAGAAAATAGAACAGAACACAGCAAAAATCAACCTGACGTGACCGCAACGTTCTGGTGCAAGATAAACCCCAGCGCCATATGACATTCCCACTGATGGCTTCTCACTCCTCCCAAACCCATTACGTAAAATTCCAGCCACGCCCTCCTTCGATGTACCGTACCATCCACGCTGCACATTAGCATCTCCTCGGTGCTTCTGCAAGATCTGCATCTGCTCCTCAAATGACTGCAGGCGTGCCCGTGCAGCACCATCCTTTGGAGCATAACGGTGAATGCACAATACATTATTGGGTGTAACAGACACACCCAACCCTGTTAAAAAGATTTTCTGTACATTATTGTAGCCTTCATCTCCTCTATGCATTTGCACTAATTTGTCACCCAAACCATAAAATCCAAGAACATTAGGAATGGAAGTCCCATTTTCTACAATAACTTCTTTAATCACCGAACTCACTTCCTCCTCCTCTTCCAATTGAGCATTCGAAATCACCTTATCTTCCTCTGGTTCTGAATTGTCGGTTCCATGAATCAGAATCTCGAGTTTCAACTTGATCTCATCGCTGATGCTGCTGCTCAGCTTATCGTCGCCATCCTCAAAGCCGACCACAGGAAAGAAGCATTTCTCCGCTTCATCTATATAACCCACAGATTGCTGCTCCCCAGTTTTCAGATCAGTCATGACCATATGAACGAAATCGACAAGATAAGAGCAATTGCGCATCGATATCTCAACAGCCGACTTCAGAGCCTTGAATGCATCTAAAAGAGGAAGCATCACATCCTCCGGGAAGTCACGCCATCCGCTATCATCAAAGAACAGCACTCGCCTAGGCCTCCCGCTGTTGATGAAATTCCGATAGTTCTGGATCGCAGATCTTGCGCTGCCGAAGGGCCCCGGCGAGACACGCCTAGCCTTAGATGGCCGGCCGCCATCCGCCGCCCCCTCCTCGCATGGAGGAGGCCGCGGCCTCTTCTTTACTCCCAAAACCCTAACTGATTTTATGGTTTCCATCCTAATATCTTAGAGCAGAACCCTAGAAATCAATAAAAACCCCTAAACATCTAAAGATATTTACAGATCTTCCTCCTTCTCCGAAGAGAATAACATCACAAAAGCCCTGTAACAACAGTTCGTGCAGATCATCATCAAACCCTAACACTAACAGATGAAAAATTAAAAATCGATTGCTTTTTCTTCCGATCTGATTTTTCTCATGTAAATGGTAGATCTGATTGACAGACGAAAAGGGATTTGAATAAAACAACATCGAATCGAATTTTTGCTCAAAACACTTACATGAATCGAATATAAGAACATAAGCCATGAAATCATAAACAGAAAAAAACCCTAAAAACTATAGGAGATTAGGGGAAAACAAATACATGGAAAGATTGATTGATGTATATGAGATCTACTTACATGGAGGGAATTGGGGGGGTTGAGAAACCCTAAAAGACCTGAAACGGTCGCAGAGGAACTGATTCTGAATGATCAGAGATGAGTGGAAATGGAGGAGGAAGGATCGTTTTTATGGAAAGTTCGGGATAGGGAAAAGGACAGGGCACGAAACGACGAAATTATTGGCTAGGGGTAAAGATGGGAAGACCTTGTGGTCCAATCAATCTAATCAAGTTATTTGTAGCCGTCGGATCAAATGAAGCTTTTGGGGTCAAATTGATTGATTTTGAGGTTTTCATCGGCCGTTCATTTCTGGCGGGAATTAGATCCCTTATGTGGCGGTGTAGGGAGAATGATGCTATGTGCTTGGCCATATGGCTCAATTATGGGGCCCACTTTTCAGACCTTTACCCTGTGTTTGGGATGGGAGGAGGAGGAGAGGAAAAATTTGAGGGGGAAGAAAAATGAAGAGGAGTTTTTACTTCTCTTATTTGGAAAGTCAAAAGGTAGGTGAAAAAATTTCAATTGAAATAAAGATAGTTTAGTAATTTTCAGAACATTTCCCTCTTTTGCCGTCATTTTCCTCCCTATTTTGAAGAAAAAATTTTATAGGAAAAATCAATGTCTTTTTTCCTCCATCCCCCCTCCATTTTCCCTCTCCCCGTTACGAAATACTCTCCAAAATTCATTTTCCTTCTATTTTGTTTTTCCACGCCCAATTTTCCTCCATCCCAAAACGGAGGGTTAGTTTTCTCAAAATGGTCTTTCTCTTTAAGAGGTGGTCCCTGCTGGGGCGTGGGGACGGACTTTTGACCTGCTTTGGTAATTGAATGCTTTGACGTACCGTTGTGTGTGATTCACGTTTCCCAAGTTACCACTTTTAAATTTTCACTCAATGGTCCCACTCAAAGCATATGAAAGTTGTCACGAAATGGCAATGCAATGTGCCCCCATAGTCTTCTCCATCTCTGTGGGTCTGTGGATAATGTTAAAAAGTATGTGGTTTGGCAAGATTGTCCAAAACGTCAACCCCAAACCAGATTAAAGTGGGTTGGGACCTGAAGTGGGCTCACAACCCAAGTAATGTAATTTGGAACTAAGTCCCTTGCAATTAGAACGAAAGAAAATCTCAAAGTGGCCACTCATTTTTTGAACAGTATTAAAAAAAGGTTTAATGAATCAATAACATCAAAAAGGCTCCTTGAGTTTGAGGTGCCACTCAAATAGATACTTGATTTTAAACAATAAGGGATTGTTTGGCGACTCCTATTGGCCTTAAGTAGATCTTAATGAAAGAGATCTATTTCAGATGGGTCATATTTGAAATAGATGTTCTTGAAACAATGCGTTTGGTGACACAATATAACCTATTGAAATAGATTTTTTAAACCTAACCATAAATGATTTTTCTTTAGTTTCTCCGTATCTACAAGGAATCTGAGGCTAATTTCTTACCCCCATGGATGACCAAGGTATTATCAAGAGAACGGATGGTTCGGATAATGAAATAGGGCCCCACAAATTTCAAAAAAAATGACCAAACAGTCCACACTTATTTACAAGTTTCTCGAGATTCGTTATAGACCAACGATTCAAATCTGATATCATATTCATTCTTTAACTACCCCATATATCCTACCGTTCTGATGGTGACTTATTGGTCTAGAATTCAAGGAAAAACAAAAAACAGGGACTACCCAATTTCTACTTTATTCTACACTGATTTTCACATGTGCAGTCCAACAAATCCACGATTTTTCACACTTCCTCGATCTATGGACCACATCAGAGGCTAAAAATTGGGCTTATAGCCATTTTCAATCTTCTAAATAATATGAACGACTTAGATTGTGATTATGGAGCCCACAATGTCCAGAATATTACATCAAATGGCTCACGGTTTGTTGCACATATCTCAAGATCCGAAAATGACCAACAACTAAAAATTTGACACGTTGTCGTAATTGACCTTCTACACATTTATAATGGTCTGTATCATGATCATGGCTCCCATAAATGTCACAAAATTGAAAAAAAAAAAAATGGACTGTCCTATAAGGACGTCCAATTTACTGTAGCGCATGGAGTCTGTCTGCTTTGTTGACTACATGAAATAGACTTGTTATGTCTTAAATTCATTCCAAATGGGCACAGTATAAGTGGTTCCCAAACGGTCTAAAGGTTGTTTGAAAATGTTTTAAGACAATAAGATGAAAATTTAAGAGACGCCAAATGCTGCCTTAATCTAACACATCTAATGGACTCCACTTAGACCTGGCTATAGGCCCTAGTAAAAGCCCATAGAGTTCATTATATAATTACATATTTTTTATATTCATAAAAGTAAAATAACTCTAAGTTAATATGATTATTAATACATTTATGCTTATTACTAGTAATATTTGATCATTTACACGTATATAGTATACATCTTTGGAACTTATATATAGAAGAACTTTGATGAGCACAACTCTAATGAGCAAACCTCTCATGATCTATGTGAATGGGATACATCCAACCCCATGTCCTCTACGTATAAAACATATCATACCTTTCATACTGATCCGAATGAGATTGATCCGAATTTAACCAATTTACATACCTAACATATGCAAAATGACACAATCAATGTTCTAAGACCAGTATTGACTCATTCAACGCAAAAAAAAAAGAAGAAAAAGACATCAAGGACGACTAAGTATTGACTTACCTTAGACAAGGAAGACTAAGTATTGACTCACCCTAGTTTGGGTTGGTTGATGACTTCTTGGGTCCTCAAGTCAAGTAAGGTTTTATTTATTTTTTTATTTATTGGTCAAAGTCAAGTCAACTAACTTTTTGAATGATTCCACACTCAATCAAACTTGCCTGCGTTACTTGGCTAGATGAATATGTGGAGAAGTCCTACATCCCACGTCGTCTAAGTCTTAAGTTGGGCATGGCTTCATATACCTATTTGGGCTTTCCACCTAACAATTTAAGATTTTGGGCTGCAAATGGTTTCTTAAACCATATCGGAGTGAGTTTTGATACCGTCGTATAATGGAAAATGAACCCAACTCTAAGGGCATGTTTGTGTAGCCCATTTCCATGGAAAATGAGGTAGTTTTCTGCAGAAAACTTATTTTTTATGTGTTTGGTGCAGCATTTTTCTATGGAATCACTTTATTGTCAACTCAACTTTTTCCTTCCTCATTATGGAAATGGACTTCCCATGGGGGTGCATGGGTGCATGGGAAGTCTATTTCCTCATATAACTAGGCCTCTTTATAAGCTTCATTTCCAACCTCTTTTCCATCCCTTTCCTCTTCTATTAATAAAAAATGCTCTGGTGATGAACTTCATCGCCCGAACCACTTCT
The DNA here is from genome assembly GCA_038049695.1 of Cinnamomum chago. Classification (NCBI taxonomy): domain Eukaryota; kingdom Viridiplantae; phylum Streptophyta; class Magnoliopsida; order Laurales; family Lauraceae; genus Cinnamomum; species Cinnamomum chago. The sequence continues at coordinate 24,177,026 of CP142453.1, read as the reverse complement.
TCTTCGTCTTCTCCGATTACCCAAAGCCACCAGAACTTCTATCTGTCTCTCTTCCTCGTCGTGAAATGGGTTGCACAAATCTAGCAAAAAAAATAGAAAGCTCTTCCATGGTGTCTTAGCTCATCTCCATCTTCTTTCTCGTTCTCAACCATTCCATCCCACTCTCTCTTTCTCAACATCCATCTCCATCTCTCTCTCATGAGGTACCATCTCTGACCCTAACCTAAACACAAATCCCATTTACATTATTCAGTTTCCGTGCCCTAATAGTAAAAACCCAAATCGTAGCCCATCTTGGATGCACAAAGGTGATTGATACAACCTGCAACGAGGCTGCTGCTGTGCTCAATATCAGGTATGTTGTGTTCTTGATTTGATTTTTCTGCAATTTAAAGGCGATTGGGTGATAAACACAGATTGTTGTGTTCCTCTTTTTTGTTGTTGTGTTAATCTCTTCTATTGTTGTTTTTATTTTTGCTATTGCTGTGTTGATCTATGCTATTGTTGTTTTCATCTCTACTGCGCCAAATATGAAAACCACCATTTCAATGGAGAAAACATTATGCACCAAACAAAGATTTATGACAACCACAGAAAACCTTTTCTATGGAATTTATTTACCATAGATTTTGCTGATGTGGCAATTTTCTCATTCCACGGAAATTACCTATACACAAACGTGCCATAAAAGATTATTTGATGCTCATTTTTGAAAAATAAAATTTTATCTTAATTTTTTACTACTAATGATACAAATTCTAAGGGCACGTTTGTGTACACACCCTTTCCGCGGAAAGAGGAAATTGCCACGTCAGCATTTTCCATAGAAATGAAAACCTCGGAAAAGGATTTCCGTAGAATTTAGAAATCCATGTTTGGTGCAAAAAGAGTTTCCTCATTGAATTGGTGCAGATGTTGTTTGGTGCGGCTGTGGATTCCTTATAGAAAATCAAATTTTATTATTTGGTGATATAATTTTTTGAAAAAAATAACACAACGTGTATATTATTTATTTAACATTAAATAATAATTTATATAAAGAAATAAAAAATGAAAGTTATAGGGTTTTTGGGTTGAAATGGACAAAAGTGAGGAAAAGATGGAGAAGTTTTCCGAGGAAAACCATTTCCCATACCCCCTCATAGGAAACCCATTTCCACAATTATCAAGGAAAATGCTGACGAGGCAGGAAAACATTTCCGCGGAATTGTTCCGCACCAAACGCCGGAAAAATGGGTTTTCCGCGGAAAACCGTAAACTTTTCCGCGGAAAAGTGTTACACAAACATGCCCTAAGTATTCAAATCATGTGTATTTTTGTAAAAATAAACAGGTGCTTAAAATTTGATTTTAGTAAGAACCAACCCACGGACTTGGCTGAGTGGAAACTGAACAATGATTAAAGAGATTGATTCTAATTGAGAAATTGGCCTATTTTAATTCAATTTTTCTTGACCATCCAATTTGGTTTGACCCCTCCAAGATGATTTTTAAACTCTCATCTCCCCATTCCAACTTTATCTCCCTTATTTAACTCCTCGGAACAATTTTGACCATACATTTTGAGTATAAGGGCCTGCTTGAAAAATCATGTTGGGAAAAATTACAAATACTCCAAATGTCTTCTCTATCCAGTTTCTCAATTGATAAAAAACAATCCAGCATCTAGAAGATAGGAGTTGGAGAACTCCAAAGGCTAAAGATGAAACGTCAGAGAGCTAGACTTTTGGAATTGATGAAACGAGAAAGGACTTTAACACGCGGCCGAAAATCCAGATTTCTTTGCTAAAAAACTCATGCCACTGATTTTTCTAACAATTTCTAATAGGGGGATAAGATTCGATATGATAATCCTCAATTACTACATATCACTATCTCATCCACATTACAAATCAAATCTCATTTGATTTATAGCATGCATATGACAACCTAATGAGATCTGAATCGTTCATTCGTTCAAAAATGACATTTGACCAAGGTTGATCAATGGTATGGAGTGCATGTCGCCTTGCTTGAATCAAGATTCTGCCGGCACTTCTTAACCACTGTTTTCATCATTTTATATTTAAGATCAGGTAGCAGTTGTTAAGTCCTTATCACACTATATATGACTAGTAAATCATTTTAAAATATTATTCAACACTTAACCATAGGTTGATTAAAACATATATAGAAATTCGGGTGTGTGGATCATTGTTTGGAAGTGACCTAAACTGGATTGAAGCCTCATACCTTCCACTGACTTGGGTGCGAGGATCAAGATATACGTTGAAATTTGGGTGTGGGGATAATTAATTTGGACCCAAGGGCGGAACAAAGTACGAGGGTCCGGGGCGAAGCCCCCACCCAAAATTCAAAATTCTTAAAAACCTCCAGCAATTAATTTATAAAAATTAATATGCCTTTTTTTTTTTAATATTTGCCCCGTCCCAAAATGATTTTCTTACATAGTGCACCCTGATTCGAGCAGTACTCAACTAAATGCAATTTATTAAGGTCATTCCAGTGTGTTTTTTAAAAGCAGATAGGGTATATTTATATGCGACAAAAAGAATAATTTTAAAGGAAACTCAAACCCATGCACCTACATATACTTCACATGTTCCTATAATTCATTGACCGGCCGACAACCCAATAATTATGAGTCCGGATCCCTTGTTTGGTCCAAACAGGATTTGAAGACACATTGTTTTGTACTTAAAAGACGGAGCTAACTTTTAAAGACGTGTGAAACATTATTTTGTATTTAAAAGACTTTAAAGACGAGTGAAACATTGTTTTATCCTTAAAAGATGGAGTTGGCTTTTAGAGACGTCTTTAAAAGTTAGCTCTTTTTTTTAAGGACAAAACAATGTATCACCCCCTACTTGGTCTAAACAGGTCGCATTGGTGTCTTTTTAAATGGCATTAGTTGCATTGAAGTCGCATTGGTCCAAACAAGGATCCTGATTCAATAACCATGTGAGACAGTTTAAATGGCATTAGTTTAAATTGCATTTTATTTATAGTTTCCATCGCTTTGGTGTCTATTTTATTCAAAGAAAGGAAGAAGAAGAACAGAAGGCATTGTACAGAAACATGTGGTGGACATACCACTTAATTACCCTCCTTTACATTACAAATACTTCAAAAAGAGAGAGAGAGAGAAAGAAGTACTATTAGTTTCTAACAGTACCATTGCACGCAGCATGATCAAAGCACCCATTTCAGTCACTAACTCAACAGTTTCTAATCGCACCATCATCACTTCAAACTACACAGCACACTCTCCCACACACTAACAACAAACCTTACTCTTTAATTAAGAGTTCAGACCTTGCAGTCTGTAAGAGGCTCCAGACAACTATTTTTATCAATTTTCAAGCAGAAGCCACTGCTGTTTGACCCCGTTCTAGAAGGTTGAGGAGAAATGTCCTGTAATGGCCTGACGTCTCCGAGTGTATTCTGTCCTTCAAAGATTTCTTGTATTCCTTAGCATACTCTTCCTTTATCTTCTCCATGTCAATCTCAGCCCTTGTTACCACAACTCTTATGAGTGTTCTATCCGAGGTTCCCATTCTTTTCATGGCCTTGTGTAACACCTACAATTAATTTCAAACATAACAGGAATCAATAGTCTTTTCATTGACAGGTTATAGTAGTATTCTTAAAAAAAAAAAAAAAAGAAAAAAAGAAAAAAAAGAAAACAGGTTATAGTAGTAGGGAACCCAAATTACTAATAAAGACCCCAACCTAAATCACTAATACAGACCAGTTCCAATTCGGGTCCAAGTTAAAGGACACATGCCCCTATATCAAAATTTAATTTAGTAGCCCAACTCCTGCTCATGGGCCCAATTTATTTATTAATTTATTAACACAGGCAAATGTATAGACCATGGTCCAAGGCATTGGGTATTCAGGCCATTGGGTATGAAAAACACGGATCCAAACCTGAATGAAAATGCCCCCCCAAAGTTCGTTCCTCAAGCAATTTTCTTCAAAAAAAAAAAAAAATCCGTTTTTTGTAACATGGGAACCCGCCAACCCTCATTTGGTTGATGATTGGTAAGTCTATGGATACATAAAACCACCCACTAGCCCTATGTATCGGGTAAAGCCTTAAAGGGATTTGAAGGTAGGACTTCTAAGTTAAAACTGAACTTCCTAACCACACGTATATTTTAAATTTGGGGTCATGAGTGAGATGATAAAGATACCTCGGCGAAGTACTTAGCAGGATTCTTAGCACATCTTAGGAGGATTAGAAGTCCGTCATGAAAGTGTCCACTTACTTCCTTCTTCAGTGCCTACAAGAGATGATGAATATAACATCAATTTTTTTATACATCATGTAGTAGTATATGATATATCACTGTACCTAGGTTTGAAATGGCCTAAAACAATTGGGCATGGAGCCTAGACTCGGCACTGGAGGCTTCCATGCCTAGAAGGGGTGCGCCAAAAAAAACAAAGAAAAAAAAACTGCAAAATTGATCGGGACCGATCCAAACATGGCGGTTTGGATCGGTCTTGTAGTAGATCAGTTCCGTCACGGTTTGGATTTCCTTCAAGCCGTTTGGTTCAGTTTGGTTTTCGGTTTGAAGATGCGGTTAAACCGCTCAAACCTAACCGAACCGAACCAATTATATAAATATATATATTTATAAAACATATAAAGGAATATAAAAAATTACTTTAAGAAGACTCAAACCCTCATTCCATTATTTGAAGTCCAACGTCTCTCGCCAATTGAACTGCCCTTTTTTTGTGAAGAAAAATAATAAAAACAAAAAACAAAAAAACCGTAATCAAATCGAACCGAACCGGTTCCTTTCGGTTCAGTTTGAGCACATGGGTGGTTTGATTTGGTTGATGATTTCCCCTTTAAACCGATTCAAACCGCCCATGTGTACCCCTAATGCCTAGTTAACTCCAAGACTTGTCTGAGTCTTGGATGAATTGAAATGTGTAAAATTGGTAAGTATCAAATAAGATAAAATATTTTCTAATCTCCGTCCAAGAGTTGGCATCCAGTTTTGAACGAGTTCTGCCAACAGAGTAGACTGAGTCAAGCTGAGTCACTAGACCTTGCTAAAACATGGAGTATTTGGTTTTTATGGTCGATTCAGCCCTTCCAGCCCCCACTAGCTTGTTTAGTATGGGAGCCTAAACTGGGTCCCATCTTCGTAAATCTAGCTCAGTTGCTCAAAATATATACTGCACTCTCTGCATTATTATTGGATGGGAGTTCACTCGGAAAGCAATTAGTGTTGTCAGAGTAATCACATGAAGAGCACCTGATCCAAATGCTTGGTCAATCTGAATCAGACCCAGGTCCAAGTATATGCAATCAAGGTATTGGGCCTGGTTGGGATCCAAAGTAAATGCACCCTGGACTTGTCTGTTGATGTATAAGACAGCCCGAATTCACCCAAAACGGGTTGGACTTAGACTAGGCCAACATTTCCCTACCCAATCAATTTTCCTCGGCTTCACCTATTCTACTAGATTCTTTCTCTTTAAAGCTGAATGTTGGTTGCAAAAGAAAACCACAAAAAAATCATTAATTCTGGCCTTAGGAGAAAGCCACACCAACTTATTAAGGCCCATTTGTAGATGTGTCATTTCAAAAATATATAATATGTGCATTTTTAATAAAAGATGTCTTTTAGGCTAAATATGTTCCTTTAAAATAAAATGTCTCTTGGGCCCATTTGTGTGGATATAACCCAATTCAAAGGAATATCTTCCAATTCTATAAAATAAGGTTATTTTTAAAGTTTTTATATAGTATTCAAAATGAATATAAATGCATATGAATCCTTTATTTTATGTATGCTAATCTGGATTAAGCGATAAAATATTTGATTTTCATAATTTTTTGGTTGATATGAATTTTTTAATTAGTTTGATATAAATAGATTTATATGAATGAGATATTAATTTTAATTTATGATTTAGTACTTAACTCGTGCATGCGATGCACAGCGCTTCATGCCAGTTAACATTGATGGGCTGAAACTTCTTATGATGTCTATTTCCAAAACAGATGTATGGCCATGGCCCATGTGATGAGTGGGCCATTCACACAAGAACTACAGTTGATTTTTATTTTTACTTCTTATCTGATACCTTTTCAAGAGAGTGGCCATAGAGCCTATGGTAGGCAGAATCAGTGGCCGCCAACTGTGGCCTGCTTCTTTGAGTGAAAACATCAATGAAAGTCTTTTCATTGGTCCCCCATCTCTTCTCCCCATCTTTGTAGAGCTGTTTGGCATCCTCCTCTGCTTTCTTCATGTCTACCTCACCTCCCTCTTCACGTCCCCCGTCTAAACATGCAATCAACAGCTGCAACACCCATAGATTGTCCTATTACACCCAAGTAACACCACTGCACAGAGAAACACACAGAGAGAGAGAGAGAGAGAGAGAGAGAGAGAGAGAGAGAGAGAGAGATGACCTCTTTGTGACTGCCCATGACAAGTGAAGTGAATGAATCGATGTGCTTTACGAGTTGAGAATTATATTTGATATAATAGGCTCGTTTAATGTTCTGTAACTGGCATGGAGTCCGTGAACATATTACTTCAGTAACAGAAGGCAGATCAATGGACATTAGAGTTAGGCCTTGCCCCACTATAACTGCGTCACGCTCTGGTTCCTCAAGCATCCACATCGATACAGCTTTCTGAGATCATCAAACGCGCACACACATTAAAACAAGTACATGGGTGTCCAAGCAACTTAGGCGGGTCGGTCGGTTTGGGAGTTTTGGATTCAACCCAGATTGTATATGGGCAACCTGAATCTAACCCAACCCGACCCGTTAGCTGTTTTAAGTTGGGTTGGGAATTTCTTGAATTGATTTGCTTTTAAAGGAGTAGGAAATTAGAGATTTTAGTTCCTCATATAGCATACACCTCAAATGAAGAATAGTTGTAGTTGGATACTGAAATCAAATTTGGGTACCTGAAACCCGAACCCCAACATGACCCAATTTTCATGGGGCTTCAAAATCCTGTCCTGAGCCCAACATGATCAACCGGAACAAGCCCAACTCAATTTTTAGTTGGGTGATGCAGATTCTAGTTTGGACTGACCCAAGTTGCATTCATATACCCTACCCTAAAATCAATACCTTGATGTTGCCGCTCAATTTGGCACCAAGGCTTCCAGTTGGGTTGAGGCTGATGTTGAGGCCAGCTTTCTCATGAATGTCCCCCTTAACTCTGCCACTGAGCTCAGAAGAGAGACGTTGGTCGAGCCCCTCCGCATACTTGGCACTGTACTCTTCCTTGATGCGCAGACGATGCATGGCATCACGTTGGGAAAGGATGTTCACAACTCGCCCAACGTCGCACCCACTTCCTGTATCGTAATTAATGAAGAAGGCATCATCATCAATCAAGAAGAACAACATGTCTCATTTTCAATAAAGGAGATCGATTATATGAAGTGGGCTACACATGAGCCTCAACTTTTGGGTGCATTTATGCAGCAAGAGAGAATTTCATCGTGCTAATTTCTATTTTTGCGGTGGAGAGGAATCATGTCTTTCTACCCTTCACCTGGTAAATCGAAATCCTTTCTTTTAGGAAAAGTGAATTCAATAGCTGGAAAAAAAATGTCTTACCATGCGATTGAAAAAGGGCTGTATGGGGAATCAAAATAATTTTCCTGTCACACAAACACAACCAAGCTAGAGTTTAATTTACGATGTATGTATGATTGTATGTACCTTTGAAAGCATCGTGGAGATGGATGGCATCTTGCTCCGGAGTAGGAATGGCCATATCACTGCCGCTTTGACTTTGACTCAGTGTTTGTTCATTCTGAATGTTGACCCATGCGTTTACTATCTCCGACCCGGTCTGTACCTGCTTACAAGGAACAAGGCCCAGGCTCACCGGGTTGGTACTCGGAGCCATCCTTGGATCCAATGTTTGCCGTGGCTGTGCCTGTGGAGGAGGAAAACCCATCTGTGTCGGATTCTTGCCAGGACCCGACAGCTGCTCTTGCTGTGGTTGTGGAGGTGGAATTCCCATTGGTGGCGGCTGCTGTGGCTGCGGAGGAATTCCCATCGGATTGGGTCGACCCATACCAGGACCCATTGGTGGCAGCTGCTGCTGCTGTGGTTGCGGAGGAGGAGTTGGCTGTTGCCCTCCCTGTGGAGGGGGAGCACTCATACTCTGATCTGGGGTGGTAGAATCATTGCTCGGATTCCGACTCGGATTTGGATTTGCCCCCGGGGGAGCACTCATACTCTGATCTGGGGTGGTAGAATCATTGTTCGGATTTGGATTTGGATTTGGATTTGCCCCCTTTAAAGTCTGTAAAATTCCTGCAGCGTCCTTGATAGTGTCTTGAAAGCCCGTTTGCTGACCCGAAGAAGTGTCCTTCGGATTCTCAGCAGCAGCTTCATTGGCATTGTTTGGCGGGTCTTTGGAAGCGTTTTCGGATGTCGGGTCTGAATCATCATCTGCGTTCGGGTCCATTGTCTTCTCCCGGTCATCTTCTTCATATGGCGGTTCGTCATCTTCTCCTTCCCTTTCTTCTCCTTCTCCTTCTCCTTCTTCTTCTTCTTCTTCTTCTTCTTCTTCTTCGTAAGGGTACTCCTCCTCCAAAGGATCATCATCAATCGGGTCTTCCTCATAATCGAGTCCATCTTCATCTAATGAGCTGATTAGGGTGGACACTTTGTTAGAGACAAAGTTTACAGCTTTTACAACTTGCATGTTTGAAAATGGTAGTAAAGCCCAATAGAAAGATGAGATTGCTCACTCTCCTCTCCTGCTGGGTGAAATGAAGGCTGGTTTATAGTGATCCTCAAAGCCTGTTAGAGTGGGCCATGTGTCTTCCACACCTGGCAGATCACTTTGATTGGCTTAGAAAAAGATATATTGACTCGAGTCATATTAAAGACCCAGCACTCTATTATGATGGCTCAAAAGTCGGGGGGCTACAGCCTTTAATGGTGTGTGGGGCCCAAGGATACATCACTTGCCAAAAAAAAAAATCAGAAAGTATAGCACACATCTTGTCGTCCATAGGTCAGATTTGGATGGCGATGGCAGGCGAGATTCATGCCCAGTGTTTGTAACCCTAGGCAATTGCCAAACAACGTGGACTTATTATTGGGAAATGGAGTTTTTTTTTTTTTTTTTTTTTTTGTAGCGGTAAGCATTTTTGGCAAATCATGTAAATTTCTATGTGATTTTCTCTTTTTTTGTGCAGCTTGATCCCAGTGTTTCAAGCCTCTGCACACGTGCGCACAATAAGTCGTTTTAGAGCATTAAAAAAGTCAAGAGAAATGGAAAGTGAAAACTCTACCGTGACCCTAGTAATTTAAATTCCTCTTACCTTATATCATTCATACTTCATTTCTTATTTGGATAATCTTTTCGTAGAACTCATTTAACATGAATTCATATATATTCAAACAAACACGCCCTTAATTTAACTCATTTCAAAGATGTATTTAGCATTTTTTTGCTATTGTTGGACCCTGGCCCGAGTCACTACGCATAGTATTAAAAAAAAAAAATCACTACATTTATTGCCACTCAAATCTGTGAGCAAAGGGTCACAACAACTACCTCAGTACCTCACTGTCTGCATCAAAACTTCCTCTCTAAATTGTGGTACAAGATGATATTAATATAATATAACTCAGGTCCAAAAATTGAGTCCACAACCTTTTTCCCTGAATAAAGACTCCATTAACCAGAGGTTCTGCATGGACAGGATTAGATGCATTATGATTTGCAATTAGATATCCAATAATTTGATACAACGTGTTTCATGCTTCTGCAACATGAATGGGAGAAGACTTGGGGCGACTTTAGCTTTACCTGAAGTCCATCTCTTTAAACATTTTTTAAGGGAGTAGATAGAGGTGAAATGGGGTCCACTAGGCACTGAAAAAAGTAAAGCAGCGTGACACATGCAGATGGGCCATAGGTGTCTCCTAAAGTTTCTGACTTTTGTTTTGTGCCGTTATTGGCCACGTACCCACAAGTGACCATGACATCTGCACTTCATGTCAATGAGTATGGATCACCTACCGTTATAGTTATTTCATTAACGTGAGTGGATGAATATCGGTCCGTATTGTGATCTAAAATTTTAACAAATTTTTAAGTTTAAAAAATTTTAAATTAGATAAAAGAAAATCGTTTAAATTTTTAAATAATATGGTGGACTGTTATTGATCCACTCACGATAAAGATATAAATAACAGCAACGATAGGTGATCCGGACTCTTCAATTCATTCGATTATCATAATCCAAGTCCTAGTTTACAGGTGCGGTTTAACATCTGCACTTCATTTCGTTAGATTAGCCAATATTTTGGCAAGTCGACTTGGCTCAGTAGATCAATAAATTGGGTGAGTTGCGCGTTATGGCATGGGCGACCTTAATATGATTATGAGGGGTATTAGTGTTATTAATGGGCCATGATGGCCAACTTCAGCCTGGGGTCACATAACTCTTAGGCCCATGAAATGTTGCATGTGGGTTTAAAGTTTAAACCCAAATCCAATTGATGAAAGGGGAGGCCTGAATTTTTTTACTTCAAACTCCACGACCCTGGCGTGGCGCGCCTATTAACCTACCACCACCATCTCTAGCCCATCTATGTGGGGTTTTGTCCGTTTGGAGCCAATCCCTCATTGTTTGAAGATCTTGGAGCATTTCATATAATCCACATCAGTGCAGACATTAATGGAGTCGCCCACGGCTGATGATTTAGCCACCTGATAAAAGGCCTTAGAAACTACAGTGTAATAAAGTGGATAATGATGCACATAAAATAAAAACAAAATCTTAGACTCATAAAAGAAAACGAAATCTCATAATTAGCTAAAATCATAGACTAGGGTTTAACACTTATTTCTTTACTAGAATTTCTCACAAGATTATGGTGTGTTTGGGTTTGCTTGTCCCCTCACATTCGCAACATGTCATATTTCTTCGTAAGAAATCAAAGATTTCAACTACCTAAAAGGTATTGAATGACCTTAATTTGGGATTCTTGGAATTCTAACTCCCTTGCTTTTTGGTGGGATTTCTTAATGCTCAACTACAAAGGATGATTCAGAAATCCCATTATTTTGGAGAATTCAAAGATTCTCTAGATAGAAATGCTCTAAATTCAAGTTAAAATACCCATGCGCACACAAAAAAAAAAAAAAAAAATGGTGGTGTCCCAGCGTTGACTTTTATATTTTTTTTATTTCAAAACTGCGCCATTTGATAATTCACTTGTAAAGTGAATTCAAAGTGAATGGTCACTTTTAGGGCACGTTTGGTAACTATCCTCAACGAGGATTCCTCGTAGGTTTTCTATATTCCTGTGGAAAATCCATATTTGGTAATGCAAGGAAAACTGGATCGCGGAATTCCTGCATCCTTGTTCTTGCGCATATACCCCGTCAATCCCTCCCCCGTCTGAAAGAGTGAATCATCGAATGGGCTGAAAGGCGCTGCTATAGTGCACATTCCGGTAGTTTCAGGGTGACCTTTTTTTTTTTTTTTTTTTTTTTAATCTGACAATTTCTAGGCCCTGCAATTAAGATCTGAATCGATAATCTTGTTTAAAAGGCCCAAAACAAATGGGATGTCAAATATCAACCGATGATTGTCCATGGATTTTGAGATATTTATAAAAAAAAAAAAGAAAAAAAGTCCAGACCATTGGATGGCGATTTATGGAATTCTATGGGGCCCTTTTGCGAAATCTAAATTGTCCAATCTCTTCATAATGTCTAAAATGACTATGGGTTCAAATCTGGCAGCTTGATTTCATCATGGATCATGAGAAATTAGCCAAAAACTACTGACCGTTGATTTCACACAGTGCAAAAAAGGGGATGAAAAATAATGTGTTTTTTTTTTTTTTTTCAATTTTTTGGTTCCTGTGGGGCCCAAAATCATGATCTAAACCGTGCCCTAACTCCGGAAGGTAAAAAAATGGATAGTTGATCAAATTTCAGCCATTGATCCTTACTAGATATAGAGATATTTCTAAAAAGTCCAGATCCTATTCGCACGATCCGAACAGTTGAAATACTCTTGATGGCCAGAAACGACTTTGAGCAGACAGTTGAGGTCTTGGTTCTTCATGGATCTTGAGTTCTTTAAAAAAAAAATTTAAAACTATTGGATCATAAATTCTACTAATGATAGAAATCCTCTTTCAATGTCAAACCTAGAACTCTCGTTACAAATCATATATGAGGATATCTTTAATTCTAGAAGAGGGAGGGAATCCTCTGAACAAATGATTTCCCTTTGTTTACCAAACATGCCCTTAAGAGACAAGAGAAGAAAATGGATCTTATTAAAAAGTATATAATTTCAAAAATCACCTCTTCCTTAAAAAGAAAAAGTTAAAAAGTCATTCTCTAATTCCACTAAAAGACTCCGCCAAAAAAAAAATTCCACTAAAAGACAGAAAAGCATCTTCTTCTTGTTCAAAAGTTAAAAAAGTTCTTTCACATACCACAAAAGAGAGCTGCAAATGTCAGTACCAAAACTTCTCTTTCCATATCCCTTCTCTCTACACACACCACTTAAGTAAAAAAATTGCCAGAATTTCTCTCTACACAACCTTTTTTCCAAATTACCCTTCCTCTCTCCCTCACCTTCTCTCTACATTCCCTCTCTTCCCCTCACTCTCCCTCTTTCTCTTTCCCTCTCTCTCTCTCTCTCTCTCTCTCTCTCTCTCTCTCTCTCTCTCTCTCTCCCCTTGTCCTTGCACGCCTCTGCCCCTAGCCACTCTCTCTCCCTTTCCCTGTCTCTCTCCCTCTATCCCTCTCCTTGTCCCCTCTGCCTCTCTCTCTCTCTCTCTCTCTCTCTCTCTCTCTCCCCTTGTCCTTGCACGCCTCTGCCCCTAGCCGCTCTCTCTCCCTTTCCCTGTCTCTCTCCCTCTATCCCTCTCCTTGTCCCCTCTGCCCACCGCCCGCCACCACCCACTCTTCCTCTCACTCTCTTCCTCTCCCCCTTTATCTCCTAATACTTGCCTGCCTCCGTCCGCCGCTCACTGCCACCCTCTCCCTCCCTCTCCTTGCTCGTCGCCCGATGCTGCCCTCTCTCCCTCTTCCCGTCTCTCACCCTCTCTAGCTCCCTCTCCCTATCCTCACCCTCTCTAGCTCCCTCTCCCTCTCCCCCTCCCTCTCCCCCTCCGGCTGTGCTAACGGAGGGGGTGGTGGCGGCTGGGGTTGGGGTGTGGGTGGGTGAGTGTGGCGAGGAATTGGGTGAGGCATGAAACTATGAATGGCACCATGTTTGATAATTTCACATATGGGTACATTATTCTTAAAAAAAGGGATGTGGGAAGAGAAGTTTTGGTTGTGGCATTAGCACTACTAGAAATTTATGTTTTGGCGGTTAAAAAAGCGGTGGCCGTCACAAAAGGGCCATTAGAGCGGTCGCTAAAGCCCTTAAACCCCCCCCCTCGAAACCCATCATTCCCACTTCTTTTTTCCTCTTTTCCCCTTTTCCACTCCCGCACTGTCCCTGCTCCCTCGCTCTGCACTCCCGCCGCACCAGCGACGATTCCGCCAGAGCCCGCCTACGCCGGAGCTCTCTCCCTCCCTCTCCCTCTCCCTCTCCCTTTCCCTCTATTTCTCTTTCTCTCTCTCCCTCCCTCCCTCTCCCTCTAGCTTTGCACTGTGCCCTCCTGCAAGCCGGAGCCGGCACCGGTTCTCTCTCTCTCTCTGTGCCGGAGTGGCCACCAGTTCTCTCTCTTTCCCTCCCTCTCCCCCTCACTCCTTCCCTCTCTCTCTCTCTCTCTCTATGCACTGTGCCCTCCCACGCACTGGAGCTGCCACCGGTTCTCTAGTATTAGCGACCGCCTCCACACTTTTAGCGACGGCTTTTGACGGTCGCTAAAAGTCCTTTTTCTAGTAGTGTAGTAGCTCTCACAAAATGATAAAAATTCAAGAATGTGAATTTTAAAATTTTGTATTTTTTATAGGACCCCTCTTATTTTCTATTCTCTTAAAAGTGATCATTTACTTTGAATTTATTTTACAAGTGAAGCTTCAAACGAGCGGAGTTGTTTGTGACACATGTATCATATTTATGTGTAGTTATTATTATTATTATTATTATTTATTTTTTGTGCTCATTTAGGCATCACATAAGTAAATGATGTTTAAATAGGGTCACTTTCATATTAAAAAATTTCACACATGAAAAGTTTTTTTTATCAATTTCACACCCCTCATGTTAAGAAGGCACCTGTAAGAGGAAGTCTTGGACAGGTTGCGTTACCAAAATAGGTTATGATATCAAATTTCTTCATCATTTTTGTTCTTTGTAACTCCTATGGGACTGGAATTTAAACTTGAATCATTCAAATCTTTTAATAACCCATTAAACCCCAAAATGTTAAATCCATGACTTGAACATTCATTAGATTTTACATACATAATTCCAACCATTCCACATTTACTTGTAAAAGTAGTGCTTCCAAATAAAAATTGTATCGAGTTTCACCTAATAAATTTACCTATCATATGCATAAAAGACAAACGACAACAAATGAGGGACAAACATATATTTCAATGCCTTTAAATGCATAGTGGGGCCCTGGTGCCTTCGTTGGATTGACTAGATATGGAACACATGATGAACTTAGCTCTACTTTTCGCTGAATGGGATAAAAATAGATGGAGCCCTTCGTGTGCGATCAATATAACAATTGGTTCACTGAAATTGACTTCGAAAATTCACATACAACAAATACAATGGTGTTAAGATTTATATTTTGTTTGGTTCTTCAAAAATGGGCCTCATCATTTATTTAAAGGTGGCGATATATAGCATACAACAATGCAGTGATACTGCAATTCAGTTCTGCTCTTCTATATTATAATGAAGGCGAGTGAGACTTTGTACGGACTCACCGACCTGAAACCGAATATCTTGGGCCTGTTTGGATGTATGGTGAATTGAAGTATGGTGAGGTGAAGCATCAAATTAAGAGAGAATAAAATATAAGGTGCTATGATGGTGTTTTGTTTTTAGTGGTTTGGTATGAAATCTTTTTGATTTTTTGTATAGAAAAGTAGAGTACGTGTTTGTTTTTTTTTTTTTAGTCTTTTAGTGGAGAAAAGATATTGTTTTTTTTTTTTACTTCTTTTGAAAAGTTCGGAGGAAATTTTGAAATTGTGTATTTTTTATATGACTCCTTGTCATTTTTTATCCGGATTCACTTTACTTTTATTAGTTAATTGCCAAACATGCCAGGTAAATGTAGAGGTAGGTCCCTGTACATTAGCAGGTGATTAATAATTCACTAATGATGATATGTCACACTGTCAAAATTCAATAAGCAACAGATTCAGATGGCTTGAGTCATGTGATTCCCATTGTAATTTGGGCTCATATACATTTGCAATGTATGCCATAGCGTATGTAATCTCTGTCATTCAATGTTTACTCACTTAAAACTGGTATTTTCAAACAAAGATGTATTATTATATTTCACATGTGTAAATTTTATATAAGAGATTTAACTGGAAAAAACGGATTAGGTGATCATCATACCTAAAAGGTAATTTCAAGTGCCCTTACACTAAATTAGTCATTTTGCCCGAAAATGTTTTTTTTTTTTTTAACATTCTCTACTAGGGTTCCTATCGACCTTCATTTGCAATGTTAATGGTTGATTGAAACCTTGCGGTCTATCGTAACCTTCACCGAACTCTCATTTACTTTGTTTATAGGGTCTCAATCGACTTTTATTTGTAATGTTAATGGTCTCTATTAACCATGTGGTGTACGCTTATTGATGAGTCCTGAAAAGTGCACATTTTCATACACATTTTGGACCATTTTAAGAGCTTATTGATATTAAAGAGCTTTATTTAGTGACAAATCATGTTTTTATGCATTTAGGGTCCATTGTAGTGCATTCATGCATAATTTGCTCAAAAATCACACTTTTTGCATAAATTCATGAAACCTGCCATTTTTGGAAAGTTAATTATTTTCTGTGCATCAAGTAGGGTCTCATGCATTGTCCATTTAAATTCCTTACATAAAATTATTCTTGAATCCATTTGTTTTAATTTGTGTAGGAGAAATCAAGAATGAGACCTACATTGGTGAGATTTGAGAGAGATCAATGGTAGAACATCTTTCAAGGTGGACCCACATATCTTGGTATTTTTGGAGAATTTGAAAAGTCAACAATGGAAAGCTAGATTTGCAATTTCAAGATCAAGAAAAGAAACTTCAGATTTGGTAAGATCTAATTCTTACTAAGTTTGAAAACTCAAAAATCAAGAAAGAAATTCAAGAAAGGAAAGTGTGTTAAAAGAGTTGACTAGTCAATCAAAGAAGCTTGGAAACAAACCAAAGATGGAAGAAGAGTCAAGAAACAAGGAAAGAAATATCCCAAGATGCCTTTGGATGTCCACATGGGTCCCACACATGCCATTGCACAACTATCATTCCATATGTGCACAATTATTTTCGGAATTTTCAGAGGCAGCAGTATTAAATTGACCATAACTCTTAATCCAGTCATCGGATTGGTGCAATCCATACACCGTTGGAAAGCTCTTTTTGAGTAGATATCTTTAGAACCTAAGATTGTGTCAATCGGAGCTAAAACGAGAAAGATATGGAATTTCTACTCGGAATTGCAATTTTTGCACATGGAAAGCACCAAAAATCTCTCACACACCTTGCTATTTCTTTGAAGACTTGTTGGCCAAGGAAGGGACTTGCCATACAAAGAAGATTGCATGCTACAAACTTGGAGCAAAGAAGGAAAGAAAGAGGGCAAAAATCTATAAATTGAAGGCATAGGCATAGGCATCCCTCTCCTCTCATGAAAGAAAATACCCCCTCACTAGTGTAATTCCTCCATCATTCTACCCATCTCCTTTCTCTACCACATAGCTCATCTCTCTTCAAGAAGGCTTATCCCAACTTGAAGCTTCAACTAGAGAGGTTCCTTTCATCCTAGTATGAAGTTTTTTTTTTTTTTTTTTTGAAATTTTATTTCTCCATCTTTTATGTAAAAACATTGCATATTAGTAAAAGTGTGATTTTTATTCTTTTTCTTAGGTGATTAATGCTTGAATTGTGTTTTCCTTGTTTTTGTTCTTGGATTGACAACCCAAGATCCTAAGGACATGAAATAAGTACTTATGAACCCAATTTGAGAAAAAAAAAAAAAAAAGAAGAGCACACTTATCACACATTTATTTTTATTGCAATTCTCACACATTTACATTTATTGAAATTCCCACACATTTAATTTCTTGTTAATGCCACACATTTAATTTTATTGCAATCCACACATTTAATGTTTTTGCACTACACACATTTAAATTCAAATACTTGTTGTTTTCTTTTCTTCTTATGCTTTTTATGCAATTATGTGAATTTTATGCATAGTTTATGGTTGGGATTAGAGTTCATTGCATATATCTTCATATCATATGGCTTGAACATGGCATGTTAGGTTGTCTGCATGCAGAATTTCTGTACAATTTTAGTTTTTAAGGTCATATTTACGCATTCATATCTTCTTTGTTTTAAAATATTTTTCACTTCCGTTTTTTTTAGTTGATTCATGCATCATTGAAGTTCAAAACCTAGCCATTAAACTTAGTTTTAGATTGCATTAGATTAGAAAAAATCATGCATAAAAACAGCCCTGCATACTAGTTTTTTAAGACTTAGAATTTTTAGCTTCTCATGGCATACATTGCATTACTAACTTTTTAATTTAGGTTTCTTTTGTTTCTACTTTAGTTTCTTATTTTTTTTTAGTATTTTTTATTCTTGATGTTCTAACCTGTGTGTTCTTTTGTAGCAATTTTAGTTTTTTAGTTTAGGATTTTTAGATTTAGGAAGTTTTCTTTTCATTGGAATGTATTTAATTTTAATTTAAAGTAGGAATGATGAATGCATTTTTCTAGATTTTAGGCTAAAATTAGATTTTATTTAGGGCATGTGACAAAGTTGGAAAGCCTTATTTCTAAAGCTCCATGTGGATTGACCTGGTCTTACCAGTTTTATTACTACAATCGCACCCTACACTTGGGGTCCGATCGCTTATAAATGCACGAAACTCATCCCTCATTCCCTGTTTTTGAAAAAAAAAAGGGTCCATGCTCGAGTTGCTTCCCCTCCGTAGGATATCCCCACATCTTGAAGACCATTAAAGCCACATGCCGTTATTTGGTGGAAAATATTAAAGTGCATATGCTATTGTTTGGGGGGCAGACCAACGAAAATGTGGAGTTTGTACTTTTCCATAAAACATGATTTTTTACTTTTCAAAAACCCTTTTCATAATTCCTAATTCCATGTTACTATAGTTCGATGGAGGACAGCTGGGAACCACTATGAATACGCCTGACAACTGATGTGGAGGCGCAGTCGACGCTAAGGAAGAAGAAGAAAACAAATAAGAGAGAAAATCGGGCTTCTAAGCCCTAAAATATATGAACGAGTTGAACGCAAGGTCGTTGGGGACCCTTAACATTAGAAAAAAAAAAAGTCAATAGGGACCTTAATAGAGAATGTTAGAAAAAATTATGTTTTCAGGCAAAATGACTAATTTGGTGCAAGGCCACTTAAAATTTCTTTTTCGGCATGGTGGTCACCTAATATGTTTTTTCTGATAAAATCATCTTTTATATATGTAAAATTCACACATACAAATTTTATTATATACATAAAATATAAATGAGTCTATAGGGTAAGCAATGTGCTGACACAACATTTCAATACCGACGGGATCCCCAGAGGGGGTTTACCCACAATGATCATGGGTGGACTAACTACGGTCCACCACGTCTCCACAGGGCAACCTTGCCTTGGACATGGGCAGACAGGTCTTCTCTATAGTGATATGGTGGACCCTGGTACACTCAGACCGTAAATTAAAACCTCATCAAATCCCCCTTTAATATCCTGGCAAGCATGACTTTCTTCAAATCACCTTCAATACCATACCATCGATTGTCCCATCGTTGTTTCAATCACTGATTGCTTTCATTCTTAGAATATAATGGTGATATATCACGTAGTGCCATTAAATCATTGAGCAAAACCAGATGGCCAGAGTCAGGGATCATCTAAGGCTTTTCCCAATGGTGATTTTGAGTGGAGAAATCACGGTCCGCCACGTCACCACAGACAGTCCACTATAAGGAAAAGCCTCATAGGATTTGGACTTGGTACCTTAGTATGGTTTGCATTATAGTTTAAAAATATGGAATTTGCTTCATATATCCTCTTCAAGCTTACCCATATAATATTATCTATTTATTTTTTTTATGTGGAACCCAAGAAAGCCTAGTACAAGCGAAAAAAGAGCCCCACACACGTGAAAAGAGTGGCATATCCAAAACTGACCCTTGGGCATTTGGTTGACATGCGTGGTTGTCAATCAATTGAACAATTCTTTATTGTCCCATGTAGTAAGGGGGTATTCTCTTAAAAAGAAAAAAAAAAGAGAAAAAAAAGAAAGAACATGTATTCTTCGAGACAGAGAACAGCCTCATCTACCAATAGGAGGGCGTTCTCTCTCTTTTCACAGTGCCCTCCATGGTTTGTACCTTTGTATTAAGTAACTCCCAAGCTAATGAGAATGGAACATAACATATATTTCTCCCCGAGGTTCTCTCTCATTTGGTGTCATCAGTCTCCACCTTTAATCAAGCACCAAGGTTTGAGCTACCTACTTGATTATTACTCATGATCATTTCCAAATGGTTTCAGATCAAATCAACGAGCTTTGTCTGAATTAGACCCAATAGATGGCATCACTCATACAGATTTATCCTTCCCTTGAGACTCAAAAGTCAAAACATTTCATCTCGACCCAATAATGGCTCTGCATAAAGCATAACTAGCACTATAATCCGTGCTTAGCAAAGGTATGACCAACACTGCAACTTAAATATTCATGCATGAAAAAAAAAATTCGTAAATTTTAGAAAGAGCAAAAGAATAAAAGATTATGAGACAATTGGAGGAGAAATGAAATGGTAGAGTTTGGATAGAAAGAGAGTTGCAGAAATGAAAAAGTGAAACTTTGAGAAGTGGGTAATAGATGTGGTTTTTGGTAAAAAGATATAGTTAGTTTGCATGAGATAAGTCGGGAGAAAGCTGAAAATATTAAAAAAAAAAAAAAAACTGACTGACAAAATCATAACTACCAGTCAAAATTAAAGCAAAAAAACCTCTTTGCTTAATATATTATAATAGAGATAAGGCTGATATGTAAATTGATCGCATGCAAAAGACTAGTTCTATTAGTCAGAATAATACAAAATAGAATGTTGATCAAGAGTGAAGTACACTATTTATAATCAACATCTTATATTGGAAGGTGTTATAAATTGCAATTTTTAGTTTTCAACCTTTTTTTTTTTTTTTTCATAAGAACACTATTTTCTTGCAACATCTTTAACTTTTCCTATATTTCAAAAATCCAATAATTCTAGATTTATAATATTTCCCAACAATGCTGCTATATCTTCAATATGTTGCCACTATTTTGACAATAGAGGCTAGGTATGCCAAGATGAACTCAATAAAGCCTTTTCTCTTATGTTGAATATTCTCCAGTATAAAGGTATCATTCCACTTATATTCCTAAATACCATCATCTTTTTCCACCATTTTTTTTTATTGAAATATCGCTTTCTAAGTAGTCCCACTCCTTGCCCACATCAAGTTATTGTCATTTGGACAGTGCAGAACTGCAGTTGTACCTATCTTCAACAATTTTCTAACTCACCAGTCCTATTGCAAGCTTACTTAGGGCCTTTTGGTTTTGACCATATTAGGTACGTGACAACCCACAAAGTTGCCCGAGCCCAAACTTGAGCTCATGCTCTTCCATACCAACTCAAAAAATTTCCACTAAAAAGCATAAATAAATGACATTTTTTTTTCAATTATATCCGACGTAGAATTGAAGTCTTAATGGTTTTTTACTATTTTGAAAATCTCCAACAAAAGAATATTAACTAGGTTGTATTCTTGTATCACATGATTCACATGATTCTGGTAGTGTTGAGTCACTTTGATTTGATTATATCATTTTGTCCCCCAATTGCTTTTGGATAAAAAGGTTAGAGTGGTTGGAATCAAATGTAACTGATCAATCCCTATCTTCTTTTTACTCTCCTTTTATGTACCTCCTCTTTATTCTATCTTTGGTGTAAACTATGGGTAAACTATATGCTTTTCCCCTCAGTCATTAGGGAAAATCATATACAACAAACTTGTGGGGTTGCCAAACAATAATTTCAACGCTTATTACTTCATCTTGTCGATTTCAGTCCTTCTTCAGACATGTCCATTCTTATCATAAAAGCATCCTAAGCTCATTTCTAAATTTTATAATTTAAAACTTTCAATTACTTCAAATGGGACAACTAAACCTTTCAATTCATGGGGTCTCCCTTGGCCTTATCAGAATCATCTGGTCTTGGCTTCAAAGAATTTTTTGAAGTTTGAACTCATCCATTTACTTCTATTAACGTGTGGTTCACGTTCCTCTTCTAATTTTTAGCTCTTTCTCAAATTTTGTTACAATTGAAATTATTCTTTCATCAAATTCATCATGCGTAAACTAATTGGTTTTTTTTCTCCGTAAATATTCACATACAACCATAAGAAACTTCCGCACAGACATGAGCTCTGCACGCACAAAGATCACCAACCCTAAATTTGACGCCCATCCAAAGGGACTGAACTACTGGATCGATTGTACACTAATTTGGATGGTAAAAACTTGTGGTCCAAGTGACTAGAATGATGATCTGAGCATCCATTACTGTACTGTACACATATAGCAGCCTGGGGCTGGGGTGGTTTTAAGTAAGTGTTTTAGCACTTTTGACCTATTCCATCTTTATTTATTTTTTTAAACACGAAACACATGTTATAAACATGATTAATCTTTCAATAGACCCAACTTTATTTAGAAAGAAGCTTGAGACGTCACAGTCATAGTCGTAGTGGATGGTATATTTTAGAAGTTTGGGTTTTAAAATCTACAGCGAAATAATACAATTACCTGAGGATTATGGAAGGCTTGGTTGCAAAGCATTCCATCTGGTACAGACCAGAGTATAATTGCAAGGGCAAAGGTATTTATCAATGGATGAATTACATGCAAAGTAGACAATTAACTCATAAGATGTTATAGAATTTGGTAACGTGAATGGTGGATATCAACATTTCCATTGTACTGGGCTGGGCTGGGCCCATTTCTCATGCTCTTAGAGGATCGACCTCCAGGTACATAGGGAAAGGTCACAGATGACTATCAAATGTAGACAGACTCCTACTAGGGGAGTCAGTATTGGACTATCTCAGCATGGGCTTTGGTAAACCAAAGCGGGCTTCTTGGTTAGGATTCAAGCGGCCCTAGCAAGTAGAGGAAATCTCAGGTTTTTCAATCTTTACAGAGATGGCATTCAATAATTTTGTTGAAGTTTTTCCTTTTAGTGCTCACTAGCTAATTAGGTGGCTTAGGATCATCACTTTGAACATGATTGTGCGCGATATTTTTTTTTTTGACAATATTTTACTTTCAGAGATTACGTTTTCTGCAGAATTTTTTTTTTTTCTATTGTTTGGCGCAGCTAAACAATTTCCACAGTGAAATTTGTTACCACACCTCGTATGCAAGAAGAACATGGTCCACCGTTTATTGGGTCTCAAACTACAATCCACATGAACCATGGAAAATGGTTTTGTATAGAGAGTTGCAAACTGTGGAAAGTGTTCATACCAGTGAAAAATCACACTCCCTTGAAAATCATTCTCATTCTCGTCACAAAATGCTCTGCATGGGCATACCCTTAAATTGAATGGGCTGGATATGGGCCTACTTATATATTGTTCGAGCTAGGCCTTTGTATGCTTATTATTAAGGAAGTGCAGTTGTTATGAAAATGGTATGGATCTGAGTCTGACTTTCTAATCCATGGGCTGCACCCAGTGCTGAAAATTTGAACTGATAACTAAATGGGCCGGGCTTGGGCAAAGCTTTGGCTGGGCCCATGGTAAAAATAGATGAAATTAGGTCCAAAAAAATATATCGCCGTTGCCGGGGATCGAACCCGGGTCACCCGCGTGACAGGCGGGAATACTTACCACTATACTACAACGACTTTGTTTTTCTTTAATTGAATCGGAACTTATGTATTCTTTGTTCTACATATCAACAGATATCTCTCATCATATTTTCTAGTCAAATTTTGAACACATTTTGATGAATTTATATCCTTTTTGATATTTAAACCAAATGATTTTTGAATTTCTTATTGTAGGATTTCGTGTTGAATGCTCTCTCTCTCTCTCATATATTTTAAGCTTGTCCACAACTACAAGAGTAAGATTTTTTCCTTAATTTCTATTTTTTCTTTCCTGAAATTTGGTGCCTACGGGCATAGACAAATGCGATTTTTTTATATTCTTTTGTATTATATTTTAAGTTTTGGACATGTATTATGAGAAAGAGTTGTTGTTTCTTTTTTTTCTTAATATTATTATTATTATTATTATTATTATTATAGTTATTATTATTGTCATTATTATTATTTTCCGAATTTTGGGTGCAACTCAATATCGATAGGTGAATTTTTGTTTTTATTTTTTTTATTTTTTCGTTTTGTTTTGTCTTTTGAAGAATTCAGGGAGCTAACAATCAATTGGTGAAATATTGCACAACCAAGTCAATTTCCCATGAAAAAGTAAAAAGGATCCATGAGCTTCTTAAGACTTTTTATATGGGTAATTTTTCCCATTGTTATACTTACCATCCTAACCATTCGTTAGGTTAATCAAAGGGACATTGAAGAAAGCATTGCCAGGGCCTGAAACTGTGGGATGGATTTTGAGATCAATGGAAGGAAAGCAAATGGATGATCATAGCCATTATGAAATGGTGGTGACCTCTAAATTGGATGATCAGACTTAGGATGATGGTTGTTTATAGTTGTTTTTTTAAGTGTTAATAATGGATTTAGAATACAGATCTAGACCCTGTTATTGCCAAGTAATGCCTAATTTATCAGTCAAAACAGGTATATTTATTAGAGCTAGCTATGGGCTGGGCTGGACCTCTGGCCTTTAACCTTGGTCTGCTTTGGGTCAGATTTGGAAATATGTTAAGGACCGTGGGCCTGGAACAGGCCTTAAAAAATAAGCCCGTTCGATATAATGACATCTAGGCCCGTAGGACCAGTTTTAAATGAAATTTGGGGCCCAATCATTAACAGGTTGGGGTGGGATGGGACACATACACTTTTACTATAACTGATGAGTTATATCCAAAGAAAGAAGATCCTTTCATCATACAGTCAAGGTACTCCCTATCGAAAACTGGATGCAGCCATGGGCAATAAAGGCTGGGCCCATATTAAATGGGCCACATCCCATAATCCATCTATTTCTGACTGGTAACAGAGTTTACCAATAGGGTTTTTTTTTATAGTAGAAATCTACCAATAGTATTAATGTATAAACCACTTACATTATTATAAATCCGATGCAATCACTTCTTACCTAGTCTGGGCCAAAGTAACTAGGCCACATTCCAAAAGCCACCCACAATCAAGTAATAAATGAAGAATGGTTCCTTACCTGAGTGGTAAGGAACGTCAGTCCATATATGGATGTCTCGAGTTCGAATCCTAGGTACGTCACATATTCCCGCCTGTGCGGGTTCCTTTTATTACTTGTACGGACTTTCTTCTCGTGTGTGCCAGGTTTCCTTTCTACTTGAGTGAGCTGCTTTCCTGTGTGTACGCAGGCTCTCTCTTAGATCTCAACCTCCTCGACTGGAATAGAGAATAAAGATCAAGTGACAAATGAATGGTAATAAATATTGAATTGAGAAAAAAGTCTATTTGAATAGTGGGAAGGGTCACCAAACATCTGTACTCCTGTGACTTTTGGCAAAGGCACCAACAGATGATTGGGTGTGTGATCTTGTCAAATTGCAGCCTGTGTGCAGATGGAGAGTGCCAGTAGCTATCGTAGATGCTCAAACTTGTTCTTTGGGATCCGAGACTCAGTATTTTTCATGTTTCAGTTTTATCTTTTAACACAAAAGTCTCTAATTCTTTCTATCAAACAGGCTTTAATCCATTTGTTCGTATTTGGATTTTAAGATTTGTAAGGCCCACGTTCATATCCAAGGGCTAAAAGTGATGGCTCAAAGGCAGTGATATACTAGAGACCATTCATTAATCTCTTCTTATGCAGAAAATGATTCCATGGAGTGTTTTTTTTTTTCAACCTCGCATAGGAAAACTTTTCCACGAAGTCACAGATAACTTAGCTCATTTTTAAACTTTCCTTAATAAAAAAGCAGCCACATCAACATAAATTTTACTTTAGAACTAAAAAAGTATTTTCACAACCTGCACTTTGATTATGGAAAACAGGCTATACAAACATGCCCTTAATAAGAGGATTAAAAAAAAAAAAAAAAAAAACCTTAGGTGACTAGTGGGTCTAAAAGATCATTTTAACTGACCTTACACCAGATCAGTCATTCGACCTAAAAAGGTATTTTTTTAGCACTTTCAACTAGCGTCCTTAACGACCTTAGTTTTATGACGTTAAGGGTCCTAGGGACCCTGTGGTGTAAATTAGAGCAAAATAGGCGTGTTTCCTCGTGTTTTGTTGTCAACGTACAAGTTTATTTTCCTTCGCCACGTTCGTCTGCACCCAGGCACCGACCCAGCTGTCCAACTGTGGTCCCCTCTAACATCCTTTTCATCTTATTGATCTTGTTATTCTCGTCCGAAGAGCTGTTGGGAGAATCTTGGCCGTTGGTGGGAGAGGTTGATGATTTGGACGTATGAGATATGGTGTTCTTGTCCTTCTTCTTGGATTCCCTTTTTATTGAGTCCGTTGGAGGGGATAGTTCGAGAGAGTTCTTCATCTTCTCTTTTTTGTTATTTCTCTTTTGCAGAGGTTTAGGGTTTAACTTCGGTTTCTATTTTGCATCAGTTATTTCTGTTTTGTAGCAGCGGAGAAAGGAAGTTGAGAATGTCGGTCTGATTCTGATAAATACTTTAAGATGAAAAGAATGTCGCGAAAGGTGTCATGGTCTAATTGGTTATCCCGTCCGGTTGGGTCTGTGCTTAGGCGCAGGAGAACGTGGGGAAGGAAAATAAGCTTGTTGACAACGAAATACGAGGAAACATGCCTATTTTGCTTTAATTTGTGTATACTACAGGATCACTAGGGACGCTTAACGTCATAAAATTAAGTTCACTAGGAACGTTAGTTGAAAGTGCTAAAAAAAATACCTTTTCAGGTAGAATGACTAATCTGGTGCAATGTTAGTTAAATGATGTTTTAGGCCCACTGGTCATTTAAAGTTTTTTTTTTATTTTAAATCTTCTAAATTAGACTATAGAAAAGTGATGGTCCCATAGAAATATAGAAATATGTGTATCTCACCTTAAAAACTCTGACAACCCCCTTATACAATCTGAGAGTGCTGGCTCTTATGTTGCAAATTCCTAGAAATTATAAGAAGCAGGCAAAGGGTCCCTATAAATATTTTGCCAGCAATGTCTTGGTTTTGCATTACTATCTACTTGCTAGTTGGGGTAGTAAAAAATAACTGCGATCGCGATACGTAGAATCTCAAGTAATCACACATGAACACAACAATACGCTTTCCGAAAATTTGTTTTCCGTCTCTCATGGGAATAGAATTACAATTACAACAACATCATTACATATCTCCACTTTAACCCCTAAAGAAGCCCCCATGGGGCCATACATGAATAACATGATGACTAAAGTACCCTCAAACAGTGAACCTCGGTCTTGGCTAACCTAGACAAGCCAATTATACTAAAGTGGAATGCAAGATATACCCAACACTACTACCATGTCAGTTAAAAGAAGAGAAATAGTTCCTACGTCAAAAAGACATTACACTTTGCAGTTGGAAATTGCACACATGTATGATGCATATATAAGACATGTTACAAATTAACCATGTTGATAACAATGTTGGTTTGTTGCTGGCATTTTGTGTAGACCCAACCATAAAAGCTAAGTGTTAGTCAATTGATTTGATACTAAACTGTGTCTAATTAATGAAATAGAATGGCAGGTACAAAATCATGCATTAAAGTAGAAGAATATCACCCAATTTTAATATCCTATCTTGATTGTTTGTTTGTTAATATATCACATTCCAATTATTACTTAAATCTAAGTACATACAGAAATCATTTGAATGGATTCTTGTGTCAAGTTCTACTGCAAATCCATTGCCTGTCATCCTTTTTTGTTTGAGGCAGATGCATTTCAGAAATCAATGAAATCTCAATCTTCACCGTTCATGTCATGTACAAAGTTAAGTTTGCACTGAATCAAACATTGATTGACAATCCTCCATCAAAGATGCTAAAGTTTCTAGCAGAACTTGATGGTGGACTCACTGGGGGTACAAATTATCATAAAATGATCTCCTTTTGGAATCTCTCCTATGTACTACCAACCATCAAGCACCTACCTCTTCTTTTTTTCTTTCTTTCTCCCCTTTCAATAGTTTTTTGTTTTTTTTTTTTGGTTGGTATGGTCGGTATGAAGACTTTTATCAGTTGGGTGTCCCCAAAGACCACCTCCATTTGGGAGAACCCTAAATTGACAGGTCCCCCTTCCAACTAAGACAGAAATGGCTGGTGAGTGGTTGTTGTCTCAGGCAATCAAATAGTGGGGTCCACTGTTGAAATGGCCCACTACAAGATGATATTCTGGGTGTCAACAGTGCTGTGGACTGATGACAACCTTGTTTTATGTAGAAGGTAAATGGTTGGAGCTTGGAATGGGATTTTTCAAAAGAAGCTGCAGCTGTCTCTGCTCCACTGGGACAGGAAATGGACAGTCACCCTACGTGTGCTGGAATTATTTTCAACCACCATGGCTTTCCCACAATTTTCTTTGGATCAAGATCTTCTGCACCCCCTTTTTTCTTTCTTAGTTTTCTGCAGTTTTAAAATTAGAGGAGACGGGGATGTTTATAGGGCCCATTGGTGTCTTTAGATACAAGAAAGTTTGTCCTATAGATATCCAACTGATATTCAGATCCAAGAGTAAATGTTAAGCAGTTTAAATTTTACTCTAATCAAAGTGATATATACAATTAAAAAAATTATCTTAAAGTGATACGTATTTGAACTTGATACGTGTTGGCTCTGATACCATCCTAAATTTCTTTAAACAACCATTCCTCCCAAAGCTTCGAGGTGTCAGTAAAGGCAACGAAAATACTTTTCAATATTTCCACTCGGGTGAAGCCCACTCCTCAATAACACATTCATCAATCCAACAGTCTTATGTTAAATCAACTGGTGTGAAATCATGCTACCATTTATACACTTATAAGGGACATGTAATGTAAGCCCTATAACAACACATTTGTATAGCGTGGTGTCATGACCTGAGCCCTAGATTGGATTACATTTGAGTAAAATCTAGAACGAAATCCACAAAAGATATACATACTTCACGCGAGTGAGATATTCTAATCACGCCTATCATATACATAACAATGCGGAAGACATTTACAATACGATATCACATATGGAAAAGTACACACTACTATTCCATGATACATGAATGTACACATTTACACATATACAATGCTCTTTACACAAAAGTAAAACTCTCAGTTTATAAACATGTCACCATCTGCATATTTAAAATACAATGTAGGATGACAAACTTAGAGTTCTCAAAAATCACTTTCAGAAGTTTCCTGCTTCTCTCTCGCACTCAGATATCTTAAATCAGATGATATCCTGGCCGTTCCACTCAACTAGTTCATCGGGAGGAATCGGAACTGTCTCTTCCGCTGGCGCTTCGGCCTCTACAGACCCGGCTTTGGCAACTAGGCTGTAACACAATTAATAACACTAATGAACATGATGATTCAACAATATATAAACAAATTTATAATAGTACATGTTATAGCACATACTAAATCTGTTTAAATCTAAATTAGACAATTATCTAATTCAATAATAATTGTATACAATTCGTACAATGATACCAATATATGCAATAAGAGTCAAGTTTAGGATCATACACTAGTTGGCAACTACATTAGTATTTCATTTCATTTCTTCCAAATTGAAATATTCATTCAATTTTTAACTATATATATAGTGGGATCTGACCAGTGTCCGAGCTAGGTACAAATGGCGTCATCACAGAACTCCGGAGCGCCTCAAATCCATCTACTGCAGTAGAAATAAATCATTTAACCAATTTCAGCTCTATAATGAGCTTTAACAGGACAACTAAGTAGTGTCAGATTCAAGAAGTCAATTCAAATCAAATATATATTCAAGTCAATGTTCATCCTTCTTGGATTTTAATTCAATTTCATAAATTTCATTCGTAACAACTGAAATGAATAAAGACCAATGCAAATCAAAATATAGACTCGAGATCAACAATAATAACAATATGAATGCAACTTGATTTAGAGAGTTAAGACAATTCACAATTCTACTCATTTTTCTTCTCAAACCAACCATTTAGGTGAAAAGTTTGGTTATCTAATGTACGTGTTATTCGTGATTGGTATTACATTATATATGGCATGTACATTAGAGCTTCCTTAATTAACACCTATGGAGGTTTGGATTACACATCATTTAATAGTCCTAAAAA
Source organism: Cinnamomum chago (assembly GCA_038049695.1). Taxonomy (NCBI): domain Eukaryota; kingdom Viridiplantae; phylum Streptophyta; class Magnoliopsida; order Laurales; family Lauraceae; genus Cinnamomum; species Cinnamomum chago. Next base: position 24,147,330 of record CP142453.1, on the reverse strand, counting down.
TCTTCTAATCCCATAGACTCTTTATACGAAAAATCAGAATTCAATCTAAAGATCCTTGAATTCGGTTACCCGTTTGGTTAACCGAAAACTGACACTCAGCTAACCAAATATCACTCGGCTACCTTCAGTTAGCTTTCCAGTAACTTCAAATTTCTGAAAAACATTTTAGGTGCATTCGGCTGCCTGCTCGGTCACTTGTTCGGCTGATCGAAAATTAATACTCGGCTAACTTAATATCAATTCGGTTACCTTCAGTCAGCTTTCCAGCAAGTTCATTTTTCTCCCAAATTTCACATATGTACTCGGTCACCTGTTCGATTACATGCTTGGTTAACCGAACTATACCTAGTTCTGTAGAAATTTCTGAAATGAGTTTCTGAAATCTATACTCCAAGAGTTCACACCAAACTTCTAGCATCTAATATCAATAGAAATGTATAAACTTGCCTTTGTTTGGAATCAATTAATAAAACCCCTCTTAGTAGCTCAATTTGAGATGAAAATATCCAATTCAAACTCTTTTCTAAAACTAACATCAATAAATAATCAAAAACAAAAATTTCATGAGTTGCATGTGCTAGATAACAATCTCAAGTACCTAATAAAGCTTAGAAGTTCTGTAATTCTCTGAAACTACAACCCATAACTTACTTGTAACTAGATGAAGAGAAATTTGAGGTCTTCCTCAAATCCTAATACCCAAAGGAGAGAAGAAAGTTGATGAAGAAGATGAAAATCACTAAGTCCTTTCTCTAAATCTCCTTTCAAGCTTCATTCCTAAGCAAATGATGGAAAAGAGAAGAAACCAAACTTAAGGTTTGCTCTCAGATGCTTTGTGCTGAAAAATAATCGAATGGAATGAAGTTTGGGCTCTTTTAAAGCCTTATAAACAGAATTTTGTGATTTAAACCCCTTTTTGCTTTTTGAGTAAAATGAAGACTCATTTGATCCATATCAAATCAAATGCAATCATGTCTATTATGAAAATTGATGTGCTCTTTGAGATACACACGATGGTATCCAAAGTTACCGTATTCGATGAAATACACAAAAACTAGAATTTATGAAAAAGCCCTTATTCTCATTAATTTGAGTCTAAAACCATTTCAATGAGTCATTCCTTGTCCAAACTCAATCACTAAGCTTAATTCAACTATTTGAGGAAAATCCAACTCAATTCGATTACTAATCCTAGTTTACTTAACTAGTCACAATTAATTACCGTTAACATCGATTAGCTCGGGATGGGGTGTAACACGTGGGTAACAAGATGCTTGCAGACTTTCACTTTTTTGCAAGATGCTCCACTTTTACCTTACTCCTAAAAAGAATTTTCTACAAATTTGCATAAAATCAGGTAATTAAAAACAATTTTTTTTTTTAATTGTGCAAAACTACGTTACCCAAATGTGCCTTAGCCTAGGATAAATGGAGCTTGCATGCATGGAAACTCACATGCCCATGTTGCCCTTTTATAATGGTTCTCCCATAGTAATGCAGCTGAAATACAGATTGATGAGCCCGTTTCTTTCAATTCTACTTTATAAGTGTAACCATCATTGAATTTTCAAATTGATTCGATTCTCTTCTTTATCATCTTATTCTCTTCTTTAACATCTTTCTTTATCAAATTACAATCAATCTTCTTCCCTGAATATATTGGTTTCAATGAGCCAATTCACTTGAACTTTCAAAACATGTCAATATCATGATGAAAGAGAACTGACGAGGGTAATGTCTTACCGACTCAGGGACCACCTTTCTTCACCCATTTCATTCACATCCCTCGGCCACCTTGTCCAGGCACTAGCTAGCTTAATCAAAATCTAATCCCACTAGATTGATAAATATTTCTAGCTACATGGCTATAACATAAAACATGATCAAACTAAGGGTGTGCAGCACTTTTTATATATAGGTTTTTTTGGGTACCGCAATCAAGGGTGCTAGGTCAGAGAAGAGAGCCCCGTGTGTGCGGAACAGAATCTTACACATGTGGGAAAAGAAGATAGCACTTGAGGAAAATATCACATATTTAGGGTTCGAATTGTAGACAGCAATATAAGAACTGTTGCTCCTTACAAAAGCCGTTCTCCACTTCTTATATATGGTTAAAACGTACAAGCTGATCAATGTAATGGTGTATATCTCACCACCTATTGGAGTGAAATTAGGACCGATGCCTAGCTAAGATGCGGCATGTGAGGTCATTGAGTTGGAACACCTAAGAGTGGTCTCCACAAGAGTCAAACAGTGAGATCCCTATTGATCAATTCCAAAAAGTCATCCTAAATAAAATGGAGCCTAATTCAAATATTTTGTGCAGTAACATACATCCAATTTCAAGAAAGATTTTGCACCTTCATGACAAATAGAAATGTTTTAGTTACACTGAAAGAACAACGGCAGTCCAACTCACATGGTAGAGTCTACTGTCGCCACCTATATGAATAATAAATGGTCAAAAGAGTGTGATAGCATTAATTAGAGGGGAATTTTCTCCTGTGGACATCCACCCATACGGATGTTCACATTATCATGATGAGTTCCATGAAGTTTGGGGGTTTCTCTTCTTTACGGAGTGGCCCCACTTCTTTGATGTCCGAATCAAGACATAAGCATGACTTAAATCTAAATTTGATATGAAGATATCGAAACCATCGCTCAAGAACATCCAAGATAAACCATTAGATAAAATTATCTTAGCCACTGATTTTCTGGGGCCAAACACGCTCATCAAACGGACAAATTATTTTAGTCGAGCATAAATATCTATTCAAAAAAGGTATTAGTCAATTTGTGTTCCTGTGCCTGCCCCAGAGAGAGGAGATTGTTTATTTTTGGTTGAGATGACAACTCTTATTTCCTTGGATATTTGGGCTATGGTTGTGCATGAGCCCAACTAAGTTTATCTTCACTTTGTCCGAGCTTGGCTGCTACTCACAAAGTCGAACTCAGGCTTGTTTCCAGCTTTACAAGTTGAGTGCAAGCATATAGATTAAAAAAGAAAGAAAACACTTTATTAAGATTGATTTGATCTTGATAATGAAAGTTTAGGGTTCGAGATTTCTAGATTAGTCTACTCAATAAATCAACCCAATAGTGTGCAAAAATAAATAATAATGCAGCAGAAATAAAATCACAAGTACACCACAAGGATACCAGATTTAGCGTGGAAAACCCTAATTGGGTGAAAAACCACGGATCCGAACTAGGTTGATAATCAAGCACTATGAATCTCGTAATTACAAGAAATTCAGATTTCATCCACAGATATCCCCTACCTAAGGGCTGAAGTTACATTGTGTCACTTTACGCTTCAATGACTTCACACCGCTACTTACAACAGACTCAATCTCGCGCTCGACTCCTCAAATCTTCTACGCATGAAGATGATCTTCTACAAAGGATGCAGAAGAAACTGACTCTAAAGAACTTGACAACATAACTTCTTAATAAATCTCTAGAGAAGATTTCTTTCGATTAAATCCCTAACTCAGAACTTTGAGAGGTGAGGTGCCACTATAGAATAGCTCTTGAGTCCTTTAAATAGCTCTTAGGATGTGCTTAAGGTTGCCTAACTTGATTAGGATTAAAACAAGCAGTTTGGGCACAATTAGAATAGAGTTTCTAATTTTTGTAGGACTCTGCCACATACCCACTCGAGCAGATGAGGTTCTGTCCCAGCACAAATACAACTTATGTCAAGCGTCTGGCCATTCTGACTCCATTCGCTCAAGCGTAGATATGGGCGCTCGAGCGGACCTCATTCTGAATTATTCGGAAATTTGGCTCTTTTTTCTTCTAATTCTTTTAGACTTTCTTCTTAGAGTCATTCCAATCTTATATCTTTGGAGTCATTTTCTAAAAATAAGAATTACAACTCAAAAAATCTAGAGTTTTGTCCAATTCATAAAATAGCCAAAAAAACAAAAACCTAACCGATAAAACACAAGTTGAGCTGCACACCTAACTCATGGTGTGCAGTGGGCTCACTTATCCATCTCTCTCTAAGGGCTCTAGCCAAGCTGAGCTTCATCATGAGTCACTCCTGAGTTGTTTCAAGCTGACTCTCAACCCATTTTCCTGACAAGCTTGAAAAATAGGCTCCATGAAACTCAGGCCTACAAAAAACACTGAGTCAAAAGTCTGAACTCGTGGAGCATGGTGAGCCGGATAAGCTAAAGAGAGCTACCTTGCTGGTGAGCTAAAAGTCAAATTCCCTTAATTAAGTGGAGGTGGTTGGGTTTGTTATATGTCATCTGATAAAACATATCATGTCTTTCAAGGGAAATGATCGTGGAGGTGAGAGCATCCAATGAAGGGTGTGTGGGACCAACACGTCAGATGCTTTATGCAAGTAATAAACTTGATTGGATCAATAAAAGACTCATCTTTAATGATTGAAACATCCCTAATCATCTTCTTTCTCCCTGCTGTTGCTGATGTTAATAATAATAAATGTTTGTCATTCATACTAATTAAGTATGTTTTCTTCAATCACTTACACCATAATCTTCCTATGTACAGATGGGGTCCATCATATGATTATGATGGGCCCAGATGAAGATCGACTATGGCCCAAAAATATCCCTAATTATTTGGTTTCTTTTTTCTTTTTTCCCTTTTTTCCCCTTGTCTTTGTTAACCATCTATTTGGAGGAATTGACAAAAGGAGTAGTCTTGTTCATAGGCCATCACACTCAACAGTCCAGATTACTGGGCCATGGCCCCTAAAGCCCCATTTACAGCTCAAAAGCCGAGGATGCTGTGATTATTATTGGAGTGAGGACTACAATATAAAACTCCTCCTAACATCAATCAACAATTATTTCACATATAGTTTATTAATCTATATATCAGAGTTGGGCAATTTTGTGTTCTGCCTCAGCTGATCCAGCAGGCTGCCCACAATTCTATAATGGTATAATGTAAGTATGTATACTAGGAAACAGTGCTTGTGCCAATAAATTTAAAGAAGTGGTTTCATCTCAATAAAATAATACAGGATTAAATTAAACAACAAGATAACTACTTTTATATTTTGATAGGTACAAAAAAATTAAATAAAATATGAAGCACTTAATTAATTATAGACTCTTTATTTGGTATAACAACCATTCGTGGAATTCTCGTGTAGCACATCCACATGATCAATTATTTTTCCATAAAAAACGCCAACCACCTGAGTCCCATTAGGATATATGACAATTCATGAAGGCCAAAAAAAAAAAAAAAAAATGAAAAGAGGACTGGGACCCATGAGAACATAAGCTATGGGAAAGAAGCTTTCTTTGAAAATAGCCTACTTTTATGGGAAGAGAAATATATAGATCAAACCCTAGGTACTTACATGAAAAGAGGAGTATCCAACCAAGTAGACATCTACTTGATCGCGATTTGGATGGTCAACAAGAATTCACAAAATTTCAATATAATGTGTAACTCTATTGTAATCAAATTTGATGATACTCAATATATGGATCATTATCAATTTAGGATTAGTGTGGCGTGTGGGGCAAGTGAGGGGGAAGGAAGGAGCAATTTTCACTACTAATGGAGAATATATAATATTTGATACTTGAGAGGCTATGGAGAATCATATCCTTAAAATGGATGATGAGATGTGTGGGCCCCACAAACTGGCCAGCAGAGAGTGTCGTTTTCCTCAATGGCGTGTCCACGATGCAACCTGGACAGCAGTAGAGATGAGCATGACAGATGGCTGATGGGGACATACGGTCTACCGTTGTTCTTTCCTACTTGGATTTCAAGTGGGCCCCACTCTTCCCATGCAATAATCCATAACCATGCACATTCCAGTTGGATACATGCATGAATGCAATAATGTTGATTAACCTCTGCAAATCTCTCTCTCTCTCTCTCTCTCTCTCTCTCTCTCTCTCTCTCTCTCTAATGTTGATTAACCTCTGCAAATCTCTCTCTCTCTCTCTCTCTCTCTCTCTCTCTAATGTTGATTAACCTCTGCAAATCTCTCTCTCTCTCTCTCTCTCTCTCTTCCTCCTAATAATTCTGCTTATTTTAATACGATGGTTAGTATTCTGGCATAAAGTTTTATGAATCTTTTTTGTATGTTATATTTTTTAATTCACAAATAAAATAATCCCATGTGAGAATTATACACGTATATAGATAAAGACTAGTTATGTGAATACTTTTTAAAAAAAATTATAGAAAGAAATACTTAATATGCCTAGTTTAAAATATAGTTTTTGAAACATCATATATATATATAGACACACACACACTTTCACAAAATATATTGTAGGAAAGATATTCTCACTAGTACAATTGAATTAAACTTGTTAGTTTGGAAGATGTGTATTAAGAGAAAATATGACATACAACTCACTAAAACACTTCAGGACGTGCACACAAATCCACATCAAAGAATTCTTGACTAGAGAGTTTACAAATTCTACAAATTTTGTCCCCCCCACATGCAATTCCATAATCCTCATGGCCAAAGAATCATTTTTAAATACTAAGGAAGTTAGAATTCAAAAAATTCAAAATAATATGAGGTACTTTTTAAGTGGTTAGAATTCAGAATTCAAACGAAGAAACATAACACTGCTAAATGACAAGGGGACAACCATACTATCAATGTATGAGATTCCCAAGATGACAAATTCTTGTCAAGACTTCTCCTAAAGAAACATGCCAATAAACACAAATTGGGGATTTTTTAAGAAAACCATATGATGTCGAACAACTTAACTATAAATTAATTGAGAATATCCCAAATTATACTCATACATGATATCAAATGGCTAATTATGATTTGTAGTTCATACATGCATGTAGGGGATGGTTATCTGACACAAATGTTGTTCTGACTATTTGATTAAAAACATGATTAATGATATGATTTAAATATGTGGCAATCATAATTTCATTCAAAAGGTCAATCTTCTTACGATGGTATCACTCCAGTTTGAGTAAAATAAAAAAATATTTAATAATAAGAAGAGGCTTTTATTTTGAACAACTCGAACTCATAATAGGTGAGCCTTACTGTAGAATTTCACACTCCATTAACTCATAGTCTAAAAAAAAAAAAAAACTCAGTTTTCTCAAAGTTTGTCAGAGCCCCCGAGGATCTGGACTGTAGATGTTCATATGACTTTTGGCCTCTTCTTCTATTGAAAACAACAGGCTGGCTATTCTAATATTCCTTTTTTGAGTATCAATTTTCTTGTATGGTTTGGACTGTCCAATGTGCACCACACCACCATTGTTTTTTCAGTTTCGCTTAGCGGGGAATGCGACTTCCAACACGAGGAATGAGGTGCCATTGCCACCGATCCATCAGTGGTTCGGCTGCATGACCATTTGTGTAGAGACTGTCGTAGCCATTACAACGGAATCGTATGACAAATTTATGAGATTTCATCCTGAGGCTCACGTAAAGATAATTTGGACCGTTAGGGATGAATTTCATCTACACCAATGATATATCCTCAAGTTTCGGTTAAGAGGTAATCGGTTCCACCATTCAATTGATCGTATCCGTATGACTGAAAGTGTGTTTGACACCAATTATCCAAACATGGGCTCTCTTTTTTCTGACTCTGTAGGCCAATGCAATAACATGCACACATTAGTTAGGTGGATGTATCAGATGAGCTGTGCGGGATCAAGGCTTCTCCCAGAAGAAGAGATGCCCTTTAACATGGCTACATGCACCTGAAAAGGCAGCTTCATGAACCCTCCAATCTGGACAACCGAAGACTTTTCTAGTAACTATGCCAATTTGGTCAACCGAAGGCTTTTCTCCTAACAAATTGGGGTGCCCAGATTTTTTTCAGAGCCAAGTGTTTGGAATGATGATGGTGCCGTGACCGTCGTGTTGCCAAAAGAGCAATGCAAGAAAATCATTTTATCAACTGAATGCAGTCCTGTTCTTCTTCGTAACTCGAGATTTATACATGACCGATCGTTTTCACAAGAGCAATAAAGTTGTGGCTTTTTTGCATTACACGAGTGTTCGCATTATCAACTTGTTGCACGTGTACATCAAGTGGTATCTTAGCATAGAATTACTACTTGACCTTCCTCAGACGCTAAGATTTCAGATTATATAATATATATAATCTCTGAGCCCCCAACAATACCCATAGAGGGATGTGCTCTTGTGAGAGATACTCTCACCTTACTATGAGAGATAAAGGTGAGAGCCCTCACATTTAAGTTGTTGATATTGAAAATGGATATGAGGGTCCCACCTTTATTTCTCATAGTAAGGTAAGAGTGCCTATCACAAGATCAACTTACATATATATATAGATGCTCCTCTGAAAGATGCTTTCACCTTACTATGAAAGTCAAGGTGGGGGGGTCTCACATCCATATTCAATGCCAACAACTTACATGTGAGGGTCCCCACATTATCTCATATAATATGGTGGGAGATGCTCTCACATGAACACCTCCCATATATATATATATATATATATAGTTCCCTCGGGTTTGGATTTGTCTTGAATGGACTGTACAGTGTTGGATTGATTGCATACTCAGTCGAATAGATTGTACACCATTAAACTTGTGAGATCTAAATAAAGATGATAGGATGGGAACCAAACTTAGTAGGTAAATAGGTCCCACTCATATCTTGAAATCCCCCCCCCCCTAGGTGGGGCTCACAACTAGGCGCACGTGCACGTATAGTACGCACATCTCATACCCAATAAGAGCTTTGCCCAATATATATATATATATATATATATATATATATATATATATGGAGATGTTTATACTTCATATGCATCCGTCCCTCACCATATTTGAGAGGAAACTTGATAGAGCCCACGTAGGGCTCCACTAATCACGAGACTGAAGAAGATGAAAAGAGACATTTTGGATGAGCCCAGATATCAAGTTTAATCATATGCATTCAACCCCTTCATCCATGGTTTACGACTTTATATTAAAGAAAAAAAATTAACTCTCGATCCAACGGTCCGGTCCATTCAGATATGTGAAAGCTCGATGGATCCAGTATAATTTAGGGAGTTTCGTGTATGTGGATGGTTCGGGTGGATCGTAAAGTCAATATGTTATGTGTGTGAGAGATATTTTCCCTTAAGGAGATATATAGAGATTGATTCCTGGGCAGGAATGTGAGATTATGGTGCCAACACCACTTAACCATGAGTGTGTTGGCAATGTTTGTGCTAATTTTAGGGAAAAGCTGAAAAACAATCTTTTCAACTCAAGTGATAACTTCGTCTTCTATTGGAACTTAGTAAACTACATTTATAAGGAAAGAAAGTGAGGTTTATGTTTCAGCAAAATGTGGAAATCACTCTAAAATTGTAACATGGTGCTCGTGGATGTTTTAAGGCCTTAGCCTCGTTTATTTCGTGCAACTAAATTTTAAGTGATCCAAGAAATGTATTTATACTAATGGTTAAAATTGAAGATGTGAAGGTGAGTATAAAAAAAGACTATCAAATAATTTTATCCTTAATTAAGAATGAATTAAGGGGAGATGAGAAATAAACATATTGTCATTATTCTAGTAGCTTAAATTCTAAGAAAGTCAATATCTTATCTACACCTACAATTTATATCATTTGCCCTTTTCTATAATTATGTAATTTTCATGTAGAAAAGGTATTGAAATGAAAGAGAAATGAAAGAGAATGACAAAAAATTGTGCTTTGGAGAAATCATTGAAGCTTGCCTTTTGAGACTAGTTCTTGATGCTTTATGGTCACTATGAGAAAGTACCTTTTATTATTTATGCATATAAAGGTCTTGTGGTTCTTAATTGATTTGTTGGGTTGAGGGTAAGTCTTCGGGTCATTAACCTAAAATCAACATTGGCTCCTTCTAGATTAAGAATGGATGGGCCAGAGGGATTTGAGCTGGGGACCCATTGAACACATAGACTAAGACGATGGACCGGATTTCAAGCCAATTATTGTATTTTGTTGCATATTCTTTCAAATTCATTTAGGGCCCTTATAACCATGGGGCCAAACCAAAACCTCCAAACACAGCCTGGTTGGAAATAGGTATAAGTCCTAAGGTTGCTATTCATGTCAATCCATTTACTACACTAGGCAAGAGTGATCTCTGCCCTCTTTATGATGGATTTAAGCGTAGTTACCTAATCTCAACCCCCATTTGTACCTAATAGCTTTTGTCCATTGGGACCAAAGTTAGTATGCTTTTCCTAATGGTATTGAATAAGTTCCTTGGCATAGTTACCTGAAACAGTGGGTTTCATTCTCTTCTTTACTTTAAACTCTAACTATCTCAATAACTCGTGCTCAGCACGGTATCTCCATTGCAAAATAAATAATCATATATTAAAAATAATTACTTCTTTCCATATGTCGTCAAGTTGCATACAACAAAAATAGAGAATTTGGAGCAGAAAGTGAATAGTTACATAAATGAACAACCGAAACATGAGTGGTTTGATAAAAGAAATGAGTGGGTACTTGCAAGAGTAGTGGAGAGAGAAAGTGAAAGCACAACTGTCGGTCAAAATTAAAACTGTCAGTCAAAATTAAATCCAAAAGCCTTTAGCTTAATATAGTAAAATAGGCTAGTTCTAAGCCTGATTACATTTAATAGGCCTACAATTGATATACCTATTTGGGCATTTGGGTAACTATTTTTGTGCCCAGTTACCCAATATTTCAATAGTTGTGGACCTGCATCCAGAATAGAATAGCTAAATGTGTTAAACCTTTCTTTTCTCAATTCGGCTTTATTCTCATTGGGGTAAGCCATGTTCTTCCCCATCCTAGACATGGAAAAGCTCTTTTGCTTTTGCCTTTGCCTTTTTCTTTTTTTTTTTTTAACTTTTATCTTTATACTCTCTTTTGCTGTCTGATTCTGCTCTCTTCAGCAGCACTATACACCATAACATGTTGGCACATAAATCAGGCCTGCCTAAAGTTTGGCAAGGGCGCCAACCTTATGATGCAATGATTGAGCTTCTTAGGAGCCCAAAAGCGCAATGTCCTAACTCCTAATGTGCTAATGGCACCCCACAATTACCAATTGAATTTAAGCTTGGGATGCCCTTTCTTCTTCATAATCTCTCATTAACAATTGTTTTCTTCTAAATGAGAATAAAAAAGAGTCTCCTCTTAAATCTAAAAAAAAAAATCATTTTTTTTTTCAAAAAGAGTGGATTCGAACCCACACACTAAATCACGTCCCTAACAGGCCGAATAACTATCAGAAACAAAAAGAAATTTTAGTTCTTGTTCGATGTTTGAAAACATGATATGTAACAATGTATATTTTAAAGATGAATAAAAAAAATAAAATTATGAAGAGGTCAGGTGAGAATGATGTATCAACAAATTTCAACTTTCTTGGTGGGTGTATAAAATGTATAAAAGAACTCCTATACATACTTTTGTGAGGTTACGCCATCACAGTAGTGAATGTGAATGTGAATGTGAATGTGATTGTGAATGTGATTGTGATTGTGATCGCCAAACAGATCAAAGCCTTGCTTGAGAATCTTTTACATCGATCTGTTGAAGTATCCCTTGCGTACGCATTCCATTGACAAGATATCTTGTCTGACGGCTTTAATCGGATTCAAAGCAAAAACACAATCACGTTCGTCAATCTCTTTACAGCATTCCAATCATACCAAAAAGGAACATGAGTTGCAATCAATGGTTTCTTTGAGTAAAAACTAAAAAGCTATAACTTGCAGTGTAAAAGTAACAATATTCAGCCATTAATGATAGATGAAGAAGCCTTTTTTTACCAGTTGTTTTAAACTGTGAACTATAATTAATTTCGTGGAGAAAGACTGTGTAAGGGTAAGATGGATAACAAGAGGGGTGTTGTGTGACCTAGGGCCCGTTTGGTAATTTTACTAATATAGTCAAGTGAAGTCAAGTCAAGTTAAACATCCCATCAAAAACACTTTTTACCAAAACTCCCTCCATCTTTTCCAAAAAAAGTCAAAAAGCAACTACATTTACTCACTAAAAGATAAAAAAACTTCATTTCCCCATACAAAAAGTCAAAAATACCTCATCACAAACAACTAAAAATAAAATACCATCATAACTCACTTATATTTTATTCATTCTTTTCATTTCATTTCACTCCACTTTATTTGAAAAGTAAATTACCAAACGGGCCCAAAGGACGTATTGAAAATCATGCATTGATAATTATGCACAACCACCTTAAATTGTATTAGTGCCCAAGTATGATCTAACTGGCCTTTGAGAGCAACAAGTGGCATAGTTGGTTGGATACCTCTTTTCTCGGCAAACCATCTCATCTTTTTTTTTTCTTTCTTTCTTATACGAAAGGACTGTCCTTGTTTGTGGTAATAAGCATTCTTTTAGTGCGCTTGTTTGGAGGATGTTTGAGAATTTATTTATTTAGGATATCTGAATCCTCAAAACTGTTTTCTTAGCTATACCCACAAATGTTGAAGGCCCTTGATCATTTTGAAAATTCTAAAATTTAGGTGATTAGAAATCCTTTCTGAGCCCAAAAAGGTCACCTTCCCGGGCTAGATTTCTGAAAAACTTATAAATTGAACAAAAATCCAAATCATAGAGGATAATTGACTGCCATGCTTAACAATTTCCAATGAGTGCGCTCGTGCGCCAAATTTTAAGCATGTTTTAGTGTGTTTGGTGTAGAGATTTTTTTTATGTAGAAAAGTTATGAAAATAATCAAATTTTCTAATAAGCAGATATTTGAAAGTCCAAACTGCTTCAATTTGGAAATCTGTTTTCACAAAAAGGGAAAAGTGCATTGTCCCTTCTGCAAAAATACACAAATGCTAAAAAAATTTTTGCAAACAATCTCCCCTAAGGCTAGGTGTTTATTTATAAGATAACTAGTAAAAATTTTAGATAACTAATCAAATCATATGCGGGTATATAAAAAACAAACACATTTTAATTAAATTTATTATATATGATATTATAAACACACGTGATTAGATTAAACAAAGATGAGCTCTTATCGCTTGAAAAGATCAAATACAAAATGCTCAATTGAATCCTTTCTCCACTCCCCTAACCATCATCAAAAGCATCCAATGTAGCCTGGGCCTCATCAGCTAAGCCCACACCGGACTTTGTCCATCACATTGGGCCCCAAGGTCCCATTAAATGATTTTAGAGATAAAGTCAACGATTAGAGCCAATTTTTTAGGGTTGGAAGAATCATCCAATCAATAATGATAATGATTTTAGGTCGTGGACATTGCGGGCCACAATCATGATGTCCACACTTGCCAGGTGTACTGTAGCGGTGAGCAGCCTCAAAGATTCGCGTAGTCTCGAGGAGTATCTTTCTCCACTGCCTATATTTTGTCTTCTCCTCAAGCTTCTTTCTTCTTGCTCATGAAGGCTGTTGTGACTTGTGAGTGCTTGAAAGCCCCCAAAAAGACTCCCTTTTTTTTTTTTTTTTTTCTCACCATTCAATCTTCTTACAAATCCCCAAAAATTCCCTCATTTGATCAGAGCTTTCTCTTTCAATCTTTCATTTCAACATAACCCTAATCTTAGAATTCCTTTTTCTCTGCATGCATCTGCTTCTGAGCTCTTTTTAATGGTGATGTTCTCATTCCTCCCTCCCACCAACATTTTGTTGAAACCCTAGGAGTCGTTTTCTTTCTTGAGCTCTTTAATGGCGTTTTCTTTGATTTGCTTCTGATCTGAATGCTGCTGCTGTTGTTAGTTGTTATGATGGATGTTGGAAGCTTCAATGTGGCAGCTTTTTTAGCTTTGATTTCTGCTGTACTTGCATTTCCCTTACTTGTATAAGTACTTCTCGCAAGCTTCAAGAACTGGGGCTTTAGTTAGAGTTGTTGTGTGTGGGGAAGGAGGAATTGGAGTTTTGTCTGTGCTTTTTTTTTTTTTTGGTCTCTGTTGTGTACGAAATGCAGGTGCTTGCGAGCCCTAGAACCTTTATTATGGATACCAGTTGCGGAGCTTTGCTCAGAGAGCTTCAGGTCTCTCTCTCTCTCTCTCTCTCTCTCTCTCTCTCTCTCTCTCTCTCTCTCTCTTTAAAAGATGTGGGTTTTGTTTGTTTTGTTTTCTTCTTTTGTTTCTGCTTTTGAATTTTGGGCTTTTACACTCAACAAGCAGAGTAGAGCTTTTACTTTTATTTTTATTTTTATTTTTCTTCTTTGTTTTTGTGAGGGAATTTTCTTTTTTACTTAATTTTATTGCTTTAATTTGCTTTTTCCTGTAATGGGTTTTCAGTAAACTGGGAGTTTTGCTTCTTTAATTGCTTACTTCCTTTCTTTACTCAGTTGGTTCTTGCAGAATCTTTTTTTTTTTTTTTTTTTTTGTAATTGTTATTATTATTATTATTTTCATTTTAATTATTTATTGGGTGTTCTGAAAATTAAATGCATCAAATCTATTTAAATGTGGCCCAATCCCAATCTTAATTTTGAATCCATGTTTGGGCAGTGCGTTGATTGTCTTCTCTCTCTCTCTCTCTCTCTCTCTCTCTCTCTCTGTTTTTTAATTCAACACCCTTCAGTTGTTCTTTTACTATTTGTACTATTTGAAGGCTGTTATTTTTTTAATGTCCTTAGCATGTTAAAGAGCAACTGGACTGAGGCACACAGAGAAGTTCTTCAGAACTTATTTCATCTTTTATTTTTTCCAAACTTGTATTGAATTGGTTTTTCTTTTTAACTTTTATATTTTTTTTTTCTGAAATCATCTATGTGCATTCTCTTTTTTCTTCTGAAAATCCGATTGTATGAACGTTGCAATGGTTGGGTAAGCAGCAAATGTGGAATGAGATTGGTGAGAGTGAAGTGGACAAGGACCGTATGTTGTTAGAACTGGAGAAGGAGTGTTTGGATGTATACAGGAGGAAAGTTGATGAAGCGACCAATGCCAAAGCACGGCTCCATCAGGCTGTTGCTTCGAAAGAAGCAGAGCTTGCAGCCCTTATGGCCTTTCTTGGGGAACTTAATCTTCAATCACAGGTCAGCTTTCTTCTAGTCTTCTTTATTTAACATTGCCTTTATATCCTGCATCCACAGCTCATTATACTATTATAGTTAAATTTTTGGAGGACCAAGTGCATTTGTGTGTCTTTTAAAGGCATGATTATGTTATATACAATGTATTATTTTTCCCATTAGCATCATACTGAAATACTAGTGTGTGTGTGTGTGTGTGTGAGAGAGAGAGAGAGAGAGAGAGAGAGAGAGAGAGAGAGAGAGAGAGAGAGAGAGAGAGAGAGAGATACTGAAAAGAAGACTGAGGGCTGACACTACTCATAAGTGTGGTTGGTCCAGGCAAAATCTACTGGCACTTCCATTCCTCTAAAAGTTACTTCATATGGCTATATGCTTCTCATTGAGTCCCAACCTCCTTAAAACTAATGGACGTGCTGCAAAGTGTTTGGTTTTCCTTTTTAAGTATTTACTTCATTAGTAATCAAAGAAATAATCTTCCAACAGCAACATTTATTTTTTATACTGTTCATAGTTACAAGCAGCATTTTATGTATTTTTTATGGTCAAATATGGCCTATAAGATAAACGAAAAATGAATAATGTAGCTGTACCAGTATCCCTTTATTTCAATTCTGAGGTCTATGTAAGTACACGTACCTGTACCTTGGCCATGTCAGGAGGATGCCAGTGACTGAGTGACCACAACTCTCATGTCACTGCGAGCACATTCAAATTTATGTCTGATTGAGTGCACTTGGATTAGGTTTATTCTCCGTAACTTATGGTCTTATATTTCTGGTTTACTTCAGACAGACAAAAGGTTAATGCCATTGAAAGAGCAACTTGCATCAGTCAACCCAGTATTAGAAGATCTAAGGATAAGGAAAGAGGAGCGAATCAAACAATTTGCGGATATAAAGTCGCAGATTGAAAAGATTAATGGAGAGATTTCAGGATGTTATCATCTGAATGATGCTGTGGCCAATCATATTAATGTTGATGAACATGACCTGTCATTGAGAAAGCTTAATGAATATCAGACACATCTTCGTTCCATACAGAAGGAGAAGGTATGCATGTTAATTAGGGTTTCCTCAACTCCACTTTTGGTAATTTTTCATTTGTATCACATTCTTTTTTGCATTCACAATTGGGTTGTGAAACATTAGTAGTTTATTCTTTGATGGTTAGGCTACAGATTAATTGTGACTTTATTACACAATGATAATTCTACTATGACTTATTTTTAATTTGGGAAGCTATGAGTGATGGATAATTATTTTCTACAATATTCACGAACTGTACTATGATGGTGATTGGAATAGGTTTGTTGTCGTCAATCCTTGAATATTGACTTCCACTTAATCTTTTCAGAAGTTATGTTTTTACTTCTTCTCTACTCTGTTGTGAGTCTTGGGCCACTATGAACTTTGATTCAATTATTTGATAAAATTATCTTTATGGTGGTTAGAGATCTGTCGTTCTTCACAATGTTTATATTGAAGACACTGTAATCGTGCAAAAACACTTGTTTTTTCTAATTACGAACACTCATGGTAGTTTTATGTGATGCATGTATGTCACCCACCTGCATTCTTATGTGCATGGAATGCACTTCCATCTGTATTTTTTTTATTATTATTAATGAAGTGTATTATTTATGTCCCATCTATGTTTTGATATGTGACATTGCATTCTTCTGTTTCCAGTCTGACCGCCTTCACAAGGTTCTGGAATATATTAATGAAGTGCATAGTCTATGCGGTGTGCTTGGGCTGGATTTTGGGAAGACTGTGAGCGAGGTGCATCCAAGTCTGCGTGAGACAGGTCCAGGGAATTCCACAAACATCAGCAACAATACTCTGGACGGTCTAGCTCAAACCATCCTAAAGTTAAAACTGGAGAAAAAAAATCGTGTTCAAAAGGTAAGAGATGCATGACCTCCACATTTGCCTATGTTAATTTGTAGTGTTTTTAGAACCTTGATTTTGAATTGCAGTTGAAAGATATCATGACATCTCTGTTTGAACTATGGAGCTTGATGGATTCACCTGAAGAGGAGATGAGTCGTTTTGGGAGGGTTACCTGTATAGTTGGATCTTTGGAACAAGAAATTATGGATGCTAGTGTTCTTTCCCAAGACATAATTGAGCAGGTTTACAGTTGAATTTCATTTTACCTTCTGCTATAATGATGGATGTGTTTGGATTGTGTTTATTAAAACATAATCGATTTAGATATTTTTTGGTCGCCAGTTGCTGGGTTGCAGCATGCATTTGGTGCTGCCCAAAAATCAAGGATTATGTTAAGTGGCATACTGTTTTTCACGTCTCTCTCCCCCAAATCAATATCGGCTATCACCACCCATAATTATTTGGGGCAGAAAAAAGTAATGGTCTCCCATTGTTTATGGTTTCTGATGTCTGTGCCAGAAAGGTTGCCAATTGTTTATGGTTCTGTCAAATTATTAAAACCAATTTTGATGGGGAGTAAATCCATTCATTCTAAAATTGGTTCAAATTTCCCATTCATGCCTGTGGCAGGCAGCTGCTGAGGTTGAAAGACTGACTAAATTGAAAGCAAGCAGAATGAAAGAACTGGTTCTGAAGAAAAGGTTGGAGCTAGAGGATGTATGTAGAAAAGCACGCATAGAACCAGATATGAGCACTGCTCCTGAGAAGGCCAATGCTTTAATAGATTCTGGTATGAATATTGTCATTCATGTGTTTGCAATATCTGTCCAGCCTTTTGGTGTGTCTCAACCATGCTATTGCTCAGGTATTGTGGATCCTTCTGAACTTCTGGCTAGCATTGAAGCGCAAATAGAGAAAGTCAAGGAGGAATCGATGAGCAGGAAAGAGATTTTGGACAGAATAGACAAATGGCTGGCTGCTTGTGAAGAGGAAAGTTGGCTTGAAGAATATAACCAAGTAAGCATATTTACCCACACACGTACACATACACATTTACGTTTCTGTACACACATTTACATGCATGTATACACACATATAATGAAGTTTGTTGGGATTTGGGAAGGCTGTGCTGTCCCATTGACACCGTCCCCTTGTCTCCATCATGTGGTGATTTAGTATTGTGCTTGTAGATGCCATCATTAGTTACCTCATAATCATCATCAAAGCCTTATCAGCTCTGTGAGTTCTACTCTTTTACTCAACCCTATTTTCTCAATAACTCCATAATCCATCAAGTTTTTCCTCACTAAATTCCATGTCTTCATTAGTCTACAGAGAAGTTCTTTTGATTTTTTGCACGTGTTCCTATCATCTTAAACAATGTTCTTTTTTTCCCCTTCTATTGGATTTGGAGCTACCTGTAAGTTCCTCTAATGTGCTCATGAGTTCAAATTCTATCCTTTGTTGTACTCTGCATATCCATCTATGCATTTGCATCTCGCAGAGTATATACTTTTGCTTGTTTCTTTGCTACGTAAAATTTATCTCTATTTGAAAATCCAATTCTAATTGTCGGCTTAGAAGAATGCCCCCTTTAATCTAAGTGTCACAGTGATTACATAACACTCAACTAGCTTGTCTCCACTCTACCCATCTTGCACTGATCTAATTTGCTGTAGAAACGTCCTCATTCAAAAGTTTCTCCCAAGTGTCAAAATCTATTACATTGTGGCATTAAGTTCTCAATATTTAACGACTCATGTTCCCTTTCTAGTATCTAGTAAACTTGCTCTTGAGGCAAATCCTAGGGTTAGGATTTGGATCATAGGCGTCGCAACACAATTTTAGGTTTCTGCAGAAACAATTTCATGATGATGACACTCTCCAACGATAAAATTCCACAAGAGCAAAATTATATCAAACTAAACTCTAATATTCTGATCTCTACAATGCCATATAAATAGTAAAAAAAACCTAGGGGCTAAGAAAACCTAATCAAAATAGGAAACTAGATAAGAATCCTATAGAAATCAGAAAGCTATTCCTAATTACAACTCTTTAATTAAAATTAGAAACTAATAAAATTAAGAAAATTTCTAGACTCCCTTCCCTTGGGTCTCACATGTGGCCCACAAGTCTCTCTCCAACGACATATTGGTGCTGCTGCATCAGCTCTCCATATATATATTCTTTGATTTGTTAATTTTCAGTGCAATGGATTCAAAAGTGTTTTTGCAAATTCCTAGCTCATTATTCACTGGATTCCCGTGGAACTAACATTTACAAGTTTACAACATAATCTACAAACAACATACGCCAATGGACTTCATCTTGGAACTTGGATACTTGTTAAGTTGTCAATGACCAAGGCTAATTAATATGGGATATACATATATATACATATACATACATACATATATATGTGAGGTGCTTCTATGAGAGCATCTCTCACCTTACTATGAGAGATAGGGTGGGGGCCCTCACATCCATATCCAATGCCAACAACTTAAATGTGAGGGCCCCCACCCTATCTCTCATAGTAAGGTGAGAGATAAGAGCATCTTCCCATATATATATATATATATATATATATATACATACACACACAGGATCCAAACCGACATTTGGTTTTATTCAACTCCAGTTGGGAATTTATGTCTCACACATTTTCTTAGTTTTTTTAATTAAAAGTCTCGTCTTGTGTTTGGATCTTTTTTCTTTGGCCTGCTAGGGTGGTTTTCAGTATGGTACCCTTTTCATTAATAAAGGTACCATAAGAAATATTAATACAACCATGATACATACATTTTTCTTCAATGTAAGCCCAACTGACCTCCTGTACACTCTTAGTAGGTCTTCTCTAAAGCCAGTAAACATCGTAAGTAATTTTTCTCCTTTTAAACGTTTCCACAAGTTGGCTTATTAAAGATGCATTTGTGCGCGACGTTTGAGTTCTACGGCCCCACAGATTCCTTTTCTGCAGTGTTGCGGAAAAGTGATTACTGATTTCTATCCCTCCTAGAGGAAATGTTTTTTTTTTTCACAGAGTTGAGGAAAATTAGTTCAAAATTTCCATGAAACTGTGGAAAAGTGATTTCTGCCCCTTCCCATAGGAGATTTTTTTTTCGCATAGTTGAGGAAAAATAGTTCAGTTTTTCTTTATTTCTGTGCATAAAAGTGTTGTGCCAAGCAATGGAGAAATAACAAGGATAGAAAATTAGAGGCTTTTCTATGGTTGTATGGTACCAAGGAATCCTTGGCGTTGGGCAAAGATGCTCTAAGAATGGCTTTTCTATTTAACTTTCAAAAAAGAAAAGATAAAAGGAATGGGTTTTTTTGGTTTGGAACCTTTATGTAACTGGGTAACTGGAGGACTATTGAAATCCCTACCTGGATCAAATGCTGTTGGGAAGTTGGGAGTGCCTTTTAATCTCCTATGTTCCCTTATTTATTCTTCCTGGGATATATTCTTTCTTTTTGTTCTTAGCAAACATGATCTCTGTACCAAATCTGGCAATTTTTTATGCCTTATTCATGGTATGTGAGAATCCGTTTTGCACGTTCAAGGTAGGATTCTTCAAAAGTTCTGAACATTGAGCAGGTCTTTGAATTTGCATAGGACTCCAATAGAGGTTTTTTTTTTTTTTTAGTTCGGTTACAAAAAAATCATTAATGTAAGAAGTTTTAAAACTGTATGTATACACTAAAAGGTCCCTCTTCCCTAGAAGGGGAATTGGTGTACCAAAAAAAGAAGGAAAAAAAATAAGGTGCAATCTTTTGTGTACCAATGAAATTGCTGTTGGGCACCTTTCTTTTCCTCTTTAGGTTTGGGTTTTTGATATTAGGCACGTTCTTGGAGCATGGTGTGATGATGGAATTGTTTGGTGCTTCTTGAGCCATTATTTTCAAAATTACACTTTTTGGTCTGCAGGATGTGAACCGATATAGTGCTGGGAGAGGAGCCCACATTAACCTGAAACGTGCTGAACGAGCTAGAGTAACTGTTAACAAGATTCCTGGTATTTATTTTCCAAATATACTACATGTAGTTTCCATCCTTATTATGCTCGTCAGGTGTTAACTGGTAATATGATATACAGGTATCATAGATAATCTGATAAACAGAGCATTTGCTTGGGAGAGAGAAAGGAATATGCCATTTCTGTATGATGGGGTGCGCCGGGTGATTTTGGATATCTGGTTATGTATAAGTTCTTCTTTTTCCTAGTAATTACGTAAACTTTCATTTAATGCAGGTCCGATTGGTGGTGATTTTGGAGGAGTATAAACTTACCAGGCAACAGAAAGAAGAGGAGAAGAAACGATTCCGTGTATTGCTTTGTTCATTAGTTACACTATTCTATAATCTATGTGAAGTACCAATAAAAAATAATCTCTGTGAAGTATTCAGCAACTAAGCTCTTGCCCTATCTGTTTTTGTTTGCAGGACCAAAAAAAGTTGCAGGATATGCTCCTTACAGAGAGGGAATCCATTTATGGGTCTAAGCCAAGCCCCAAAAGGAGTAACAGTATGAAAAGGCAGAATGGAGTACGTGTGAATGGAAATGGATCCATGACTCCTACACCTCGACGATACTCTGTTGGTAGCGCAACCCCTGAGCTTCTCACCCCACGTTCCTGCACTGGACGTCAGAATGGATACTTCAAGCAAATGAGAAGGCTATCAACCGCACCGCTGAATTTCGTGGCCCTACCAAAGGAGGACACCATCTCATTTGCATCTTTCTGTGGTTCTGAACCAGGGTCTCCACTTCAGGGTTGAATCATTAATCATAAAATGGTAGTGCTATTTCCTCCTATTATCTTTGTTTCTTTGAATTCTTACCCTTTAAAATTTCAACATGCCACTGTGAACCAAGAATTTCCACCTCCTGTACTGAATTTTGATACTTGAAGTGAAATTTTAGTGTTGTATCACATGAGGATTCTGCAGCATCCTGATGCATTCTGGTAGGGGCAGCCCACCACCTACAAGTGGGGACATGCCTTTGCTCAGACCTTTGATTTGAAGGACCCTGCTGCGGATGGTTGGTTCTCTAAAACATTTCCAAATTGAGAGATCCAAGCCATCCTTGGCCCTCAAAACCATAAATAGACATTTTACCTAGTGTTTTTGTGTTTGTGTGAACCATAAATAAACCTTTTCCCTATTGTGTGCATGTGTGTGCGCGCGTGTAGGTGACAGATTTGACCTCTGAGATTTTTTAGGCTAAAAATGTTGGGGCATGCACCATCCATGGAGGGGAATCAGATTAACAGTTTGGATCAAATACTGTGATACTGTAGTTGTGGATTTGTTTATCAGGACACTTGGATGTGTCCTAATACTACAATTCATAACTTCCTAATACTACAATTCGTAACTTAAGGATATCCAGTTCTAAGACTTTAAGAGACCTGAGTTGAGCATCAGGACATACTTGGTGCCTTAAGGTGCACAAGTACAACCATGTGATCCAGATTGCTGCAAAGATGGGTCCCTCCAGTTGGGGATGCCGAAAAATCTCTCAAATGAGATCTCATCACCGATTTGTGTTTAATCAATAGTGATGATAACCATGCCGCATGGGTCCTGACAGATGCATCTTGATGACACTACTAAATGATCTTGATTACAGAAAAATGTAAGAGGTCATTTGTTTGTGGTCATTTACATATGTAAATGATTCACATGCATAAGTATTACACATCTTCACGTTCTTTTATGATCATTTATGCATAAATGAGGTGTGAAAATGGCCAAAAATTTCACTCTCCTTTTGCAAACTAAGGTGCTAATACACTTCTTACACGGTTATTGCATTCTTGTGAGGCCCATAACCTCCTTTATTTTTTCTCATTCATGTGGGCTTTATATTTATAATTCAAGCCATTCACTTTGTTTATTGAACTATTAAACCCTATTGAAGTTGATTAACTTAAATTTTCATAGATTTTGAGTAATTTGTCAAAAAGTCCCAACTTATAGATCTAATTTTCTGTACTTCTGTGGGTCGCCAATTCATGATCTAAATTGTTCGATATTCTTTTATTAATGGTAAATATTAGGGTGTTTAATTTCATACCTTAATTCTTCATGGGTTTTGAGAAATTTGTGAGAAAAATCTAAAACTGTTGGTAATGTGTTTCACACATGTAACATTTGCATGTGAATACTTGCATATGTAGCATTTACATATATAAATCTCATTTTCTGATTACATGTTTAAAAGGCAAATGGCCTGAACTGTGAAAGTTTGTGGGCATCCCACATCAATTGTCTTGATCACACCAGTAAATGGAATCCAAAGGTATTGTGAGGGAGCCTGAGGCTAAGGCCACTTTGCATATCACTGGGGTCAGGTTGCAGTGGTTAGATATATGTCATGCATCCCACCAATGAATCTATACAACTTTCCCTGTGGGTGAAATTGTTGACTTGCCTTTAATTTTTCTTTTTTCTGCAGGAACAAAAATTACCAGCTGGAAGAGTTGGGCGACTGTAAATTGGATTTGAGGACAGAAGAAACACTTGTGAATAATGTATACTAGTGTTTGAATGTGCACCAGGTAATTTAAATGGAGGGAAATAATTTGGGTCATACCCAGCTGTGAGGACTCAGAGTATTGACCACCCTCCACACATGGTAGGAGATGGTTTGACGTTATGGTTTTTTATGTAATAGGGTGTAATATGCAAGTATTCCTTTTCCTTTTACCAGAATTGCTAAGTTGAGTGTTTATTGAAAGAAATGTCATTAGTCATGCATGTGTTAAAGTTAAACATGTTGATTTTCTGGGTTTCACCTGTACATATATATTTTACGTTATTCGATTGACTGCAAGTTTTCTGAGTTATTTTACATCTGCAGTGCTACGGTCGTTTTTGTGTGTGTGTGTGTGTGGTGATGGCACTCGACAGTACAGAAGGTACCAAACATGACGAACTTACTTACACCCATAAAATAGGGCTTGGGCACTAGGAATGTTCATGAGCTGTGTTTAAACAGGCTTCAGCTTGGCAAGCAGCATCAAATAACAAGCTTCAGAACTTCTATACATATGAACATAAAAAATTGAGAAAAATGTTACTGAATTTAACTATTCTTTGGGTTTATGTGAAATCTACGAGTTTACAACATGTATAAAATACGTTTTTGTCAAAGAATGGCACGCCAATTGCACCCCTCTTAGGTTTTTCCAATATGATGATAATTATCCTTAGATCTGCAGAGGTGCAAATTAGATTTTGCAATACAATATGCCTCTGCCTATTCTTGGACACAATACTTTCTTCCAATTGTTATGATGACCCGGTCGATAAAATTAAATATCAGAAATTAGTGGATATAGTACCTCGGATGTTCGGTGCGCCAAAAAGATTCTCATAGTTTCTTTGTAACACTAAAAGTCTCTTGCCTACGTTCGTTTTTGTTTGAGTGATAATATTGTTGTTTGTTTCAGTTTAGCAATGATATCTTCTCCTGTTTCTTCCTACTTTTCCTCTTCTTGTTTCATCTCCCCACTCCATATGTCGCCCAACCCGCCACCCAATAATATAAATCGGTAATGCAATGTACGCGAGCTTCAAATGGGAGAGAGCAAAAGGCAAAGTGGGTGCAGGGCCCTTTCATTTTTCTTATTTCAACACTTATTCAACCACCTCTCCTTGTGTGATTTCCATGATTACGTCCCATCTTTGTTGAGTTTAGGCTTGGCTTTGTAGGAGTTAGGAGGCTTTCTTCTTACCTTTTCTATATAGTTATCACCCAATAATAGGGGTGTACAAAAAATCTGTCGACCAGTAAATCCGATTCGATCCGCGGATTTTTATCCTATCTGAAGATAAACGGATTGAGAATTTTGTAATCCGTTAGCAACGGATTGATGGTGGATTTCACCTTGAATCCGCGGATTCAATCCGATCCGATCCGTTGATATTAAGTATAAATAAAAAAAATATAAGGGGTCTAAATATAAATTAAGATGTCTAAATATAAAATAAGAAAAAAAAATTATGGGTCAAAATGTAATTTTTTTTACAACATGTTTGATATTTTTCTTTTAACATTAGATTGAACGAATTAATCTGATCCGATCCGTTTCGGTCCTCCATGGATCATATCGGATTGGATTTTAACAGCCACGGATTGGTGACGGATTCTAAATCCGTTAATCTGTAGGTAACGGATTTGGCTCAATCCCCACCAATCCGATCCATGTACCCCCCCCCCCCCCCCCCCCCCCCCCCCTAATTTGATTTCAAAGCCTTCTTCCTGCCCTTGCAAAAACCCATTTTTAAGATAAAAGGTCTCTCTCTCTCCACCAAATGGTACCAATGTATGTTTAAAGCCAATGAAGACGGCAACACCAAATGGTACCAACCTATGTCTAAAGCCCAATGAAGAGGGGGCATCTGAAGGGGGCTTTCAAGGGGCAAATCTGCTTGGCAAGTTGGGCTCAGATATATATATTTCATCATTTCTATCTAATCTATTTGAAACATCTAAACAAGTTGGGCCCACATAACAAGGTGGGAGGAGAGCAATGAGTTGGGTGAGAAAGAGAGTGGGGGAGATGCAGAAAGAGGAGGGAGGGAGAAATGATAAAAGAAATGGAATTGAAGAAGTGGAGCGATGATATAATATCATACAAAAGTAAAAATTGGCATCATGGCCAAATATAAGGGTCCTTTTGGTGCACCAGACATTTAAGGTAATTTTTCAGTGATTTTCACAACAATATTATAAAAGATGCCGGCCCCTTTATGGTAAGGTTTATAAAGATTGAGGTCTTTATATTTAGGAAGAATAAAAAAACTAAAAATTAGGAAGATGTTCCTCTGTTGAAATTTTAAAAGCATTTCTCTAGAATTTATACACACCGATCCAAATGTGCTGCATCAGCACTGGAGAAAATCGTCCCCTCTGGAAAAAATTATAATTATGAAGCCACACCTAATTATAAATCAAAGGAGAAAACCACTTTTTTATAATTATAAAGCCACACTAAGAAAAAATTACAAATGCACCCCTGTTTCTGACGATTTACAAAGAATTCCTTGGCTGGGGGAGTAACGGTATTCTTTACAGGTGCTTTTGCAGATTTTACATGCCACCATGGCAACTGAAACATAGGAATTCAATCAAAGTCAAAAGTTAGGTGTAACAAAATTGTCAAAAAGTTGTATGATGATAGACCAGGAAAACGGTTTTCCTATAAAAAAAATCCTCAGTCCCTGGGCAGGTACACCCAACAGCCTTGTACTTAGCTGTCCAAGGTGCTGTGCCAGTGAGCTGATGAACCCCTAGGGTAATACTGTTTTTAACACTTTTCATGGTGGGACCGGAAATCCTGATCAGTGATCTTTTTTTTTTTTCAATCAAAAGAATAAATATGAAACAAGAAATCAAGGTCACCCTTGAGATAGGTTGTTGTGTCTACTGTCCACTTTTTAATTTTTTCTATCGGAGGTTCTCAACCCTCTGTGCCCGACTAATCTCTCTGGGCCTAAAGATAAATCAGATGAAACCCCTGTGACCCCTAAGTGGTATCACAAGTGGACTCAACCTATGGTTTCTGAAGAGGGGAGAACCGAAAGTCGATACCAAAACCTCTAGCTCTGAAAGAGAGAGAAAATGTGGTCATGGCCACTTGGCCAACCCCATTTGGAGTTAAGTGTCTACCGTGTGACAACAATGGGTCTCTATTTCATGAGCCCCACATGTACAAACACTAGTTCTGTACATGTGGAGGCCAGTAAATGTGAAGTCACACTTCTACAAGGAGCCATCCGCATTTATGGAGACCTTAATCCTGTGTTAGGGTCATGTGATGGGGTGGAATCTTTTTTCATACATATATTTCTGCTGTCCCCCAAACACTATTTGGTTACCCAATGAATATGTGAATTGGATAAAAAATGTACCCACACAAGGGGGCAAAGAAATTAAACAAAGCATTGAACTTAATCTTGGATCTGTCATGTTAGGTTAAGGTCTAAGATCATATCATCACCATCATAGTGCTGTCTAATCAATCTGGGTTGGCTTTAAAATCTCATTTAAATTGCTATAAGATCATGCTGTGTTGTTATGCCCCTTAACCTAGCTAAACCACCCCCCCCCCCCCCCCCCCCCCCCCCGGATATCTGAATCCAACAGGGTACCCTAAAAAAGAGGTCAATCTTAGTAGACATTTGTAAGGTGTTTATTGTCAATGTAGACACTGATGGACGGCGTCATAGGTATTGGTGATGTTTATTGAAAATATTGTGATAATATTATGATATATATATAAAAGGATACTTCTTCTTGATATCACAACATCTTAAAATATCCTCCGAAAATGGAAATATTGCTATTTTAGATTGAGAAAAAACCTGCAAAATATTTTTTACGAGGCATTTGCTTGTAAAAATCTCTAATTGGGTTTTTTTTATTATTGAAAATTTCTGACATTATATCAATGTTATTTGTTCCCTCAGCATTTGGAATTCCTTTTTTCTTTGTGAGTTGACTTCAACCTTGTATGTCGCCTTTTTTAGCATACAAAATTCTCCAAGATTCCTCGATATTCATTCAAAATGCTTGCGGGTTCTTCTTCAACATTTGTGAATCTAGGGAAATAGTGGTTGGGGAATTCATACATCCCCATACAAGAATTCTCATATGTCCTTTAATAATAATATAAAAAAAGCCCTTTTGCATAATTCATATTAAGTTTATCTTGGTTTATTATTAATCCAAATTATTTTACATTTCAATAATACTTTTTGATAGTTTCCCAAGAAAACCACAGAGTAGGAAATATCCTTATATACATTTCAATTACACTTTTTTAAATCTCCTAGAATTTGTCTGTAACACCTATAATATCTCTTTGGATTCCTAAACTCTCATCTTTGTGATGAGAACCACGGTAGAAAATACATGATACCTACCTTTAATAATTATTATACATGGGGCCATCTTTAAACACAATATGACGCAATTTTATGAATTAAACACCACATCAGCAAGGGCCCACTGTCCAATTGGACACACCTTTAGGAATTTGGATATGAGGCATGCGTTTAGATGTCACATCATATGACCCACTTAGGCTCCTCAAAATGCCACATCAGCAAGGGCCCACTGTCCAATTGGACACACCTCGAGGAATTATGATATGAGGCCCACCTTTAGATTTACATCAAGTGACCCCACGAAGGCTCCTCATAACGCCACGTCAACAAGTGCCCATTGTCCCATTGTCCAATTGACTAAGTCATATTAACCCCATTTTAAATCCCATCTAAATTTGAACTTAATATTATGAATGAGATAAAGATTAATATTGTCTTCTATTATATATACCTTTTCCATCTTATTCATTTCTTTAATTTAAATATCTTAAATGGGTTTCCTAATAATCATGACAATTATTATATATGAAGCGAAGTGATTTCAATTTGAAATCACTTCCAATTGATTTTGACCAATTTAATTTAGTTTGACCCTAGCAAACGGGTCGAATCGGGGTAATTTAGGTCAGGTCAGAGATGAAGCACACTTTTAGACCCAACCTGACCCGTGTATTTTTGTGCCGAGACTCGAACTCAAAACAATATGGATTTCAAAGGAATAACCCTACCATTACACCACAAAACATATTTTTGCTAATAGTTATAAACAAAAAACTTAAAATTAGTTAACGAGAAAGGGACCCGGCGCCCCCACTTTGGAATATTGACCATATTTTATCTACGAGGTGTTTATAAAAATAACTATATTTTTACAATATTGACCCCTATAAATATTGTTGTTATTATTTTCATACTTATGCATTGTACTTTAAGCATGGATGATCAAACTTTTGAAATAACTATTTTATATGATTTCCTATATAGTCATTAATTTTCTATGACAACCATTTTACAATAAAACTAAACTCAAATGAATATATAATATATGAATTAATTAACAAAAACAATAAGTTTCATAGTTAATAAGAAAATGACAATATTATTGAAAAAAAAAACTCGCGACAACAGCGTGGTGATAAAGAGGAGGTGAGAGACTTCCCATGTAACTGATGTGCTACAATGCATGCTTGTCGAGAGAGAAATGGTGATCCTGGTTTTTTTTCTTTTTTGTGTGTGTGGCTTTAAATTTTATAAATCGTGATGTAAATGGAGTAAAGCACTATGATAGACCCCATCTATTAAAAATCACAATCATTAAGGAAAACATCCTTGCTATTTGTGTGATACCTCAAATTCTCACCTCATTTTGGGTTATTTCCACGCTCAAATTCATTCTCTGATAAAAAAAATACAAAATACTGGAGTTTTCCAAATAAAGTTTTTTTTTTTATTCTGACTCCCCATCATGCCTTTTGTCTATTAAGAAACTCTCAATATCATCCTATTTCTATCAAGCAATAGCATTTGAGTGTTAATGGGTCCCAGTGTCTATAAGTGCCACTAATCTAAGGAATTTCAAGTATTTTTGTTTCTTTTGATTATATGATTTTTTTTTTAGAATGTGAAATGCCGATTTCTAGGTTATTTGGTTTATTTAATCCTTAGTTTTTTTTTATTTAATCCACTATCGGTTCTGGGTTGTCTGCTTTCCTTTATATCTATTGATTTTGATTGTACATTTTTTTAAAAAAATGCGGAACTAATGGTAAAAGGAATCCCCAATAATATTGATCCATCTAAGTAAAGAATTAAGCTCATTCTTATTATCATCATTTTCTACTTTCTCCAATATAATTCTATTTTTCTATGTCAACAAGAGAACTTTCATTTTTTCCATTCATTTACTTTTAAGTTCATTGTATTTGTTTAGAGCAACTTAATAATTTTTTTTCCTTTGTGTCTCTTTTTAGTACCGTCTCATGTCTCATTTGCATGCTTATTTTAGATCAGTGTTCAACTCATTTTAAAATGTGAGCACCTTAAGACAATTGGTGCAATTATTAAACATATCAATTTGAGAGGTAAGCCTTTTTTAATTCGTTTACTTTTGAGTTCATCATATTTTATTTGATCAATTTTAGTTATGTCATTTTAATATTATTTATACAAAAGAATCATCATTTTAAAATTTCTATAGATTTGCAATATTTTTATGATTTGTATTTGTATGGTTTTCATAGATTGTGAGTTTCTTTTTTTCCCCTTTTTTATTTCAACTTTTGGGTATTGGGGTCTTTTTGTGTTTTTTTTCTTTTGAATAACTTTTTATCATGAGATTTTCTGTGAATTCTCATTTTTCTGTTCTATTTTTTAAATCTTTTTAATGCTTTTCATTATGAGTTAATTATTTATTTTACTTTCAATGGGTTTTTTTAGTTCTCTTTGTGAAATGTTTTTATGGATTTTTCTTATTTCTTGTGGCTTCAGATTTTCATTTTTGAGTATTAGATTATCATAAGTTGGTTTGGTTCTTCTAAATTTCTTTTATCATTGTATTGTCTATTAATCTTTGTTTATATATATTTTTATAGCCTTTTTAATAAAATGTATATATAAAAAAAAGGATATATATATTTTATTTAATCTCTTAAAGTATTTCAAATTAAATCTGTTCCTGGTGAAGTTATTGCTAATTGGATAAGCCAGTAAAGATATGTGTAAAGGAACCGGATCCCCTGTTTGCTCCAAACAGGGGCCTCCACGTGGGGGGGCGGAGGAAAGAAAAAGTCAATCTCTCTTTCCTCCGCCCCCCCATGTGGAGACCCCTGTTTGGACCAAACAGGGGATCCTTATCCTATGTGTAAAATCCATCATTTTTCTATAATATTTCAGAAAAAAATCACATATTTCATTATATATATATATATTTTTTGGGCCCAAACGTACATTCTTTCCTAGCAAAATTCTAACACACTATTTGTATATATTCATGTTGTTCAAATCACATCACCTATTTATTAACAGAGACACAACAAATGGATCTAATATCACAAGACCTTTGAAATCCTTATCTCCACATATGCATCTTGACTTCTCTCTCAGCCCCAAGCATGCTGGCTTGTGAATCATAATTCCTCTCCTCATATAAAATGCACAAACCCCAAAAACAGAAATCAGATCTTGGAGAGAGAGGTACACATGACACACTACACTCTCCCCCAAAACTGAGAGAGAGAGAGAATAAATGAAAAGAACTCAAAAAGAAAGATGGATGTGGTGACATTCGGTATCATAATCGGCATAATCGTACTATTTTTCATTGCCGTTTGCTTCATAACCATTGAAGGGACATGCATTCGCACCTCCGGCTCCACCAACTAAAATAAAAGCAGCATCATCATCATCATCTGATCTCATTTCATTTCCTCTTTCTAGGGTTTTTAGGGTTTTTCTGATTTCTGATACAGAAGGGGAAAAAAAATAAAACCTATCATGTCCTCTCTCTCTTCTTCTCCTCTTCCTCTTCTTCTTCTCTTTCTCTCGCTCCTGAGTTCGAGTTTCTGCTTAGGGCACGAACCGGAAAATCCGGCGTCTTGTCCTTTCAGCAGCCATGGATCTCATCATCATGACCATCAGCATGAGCATCATCAACATCATCATCACCATGATCATCATCATGGCCATATGGAGAGCCACTCGAGATCGAAGCTTCCAGAGGAATTGGCTGAAGAGGACGATCTGGGACGACTCGAATTCTTCGATTCTCGCCGCCCTGAGGTTTCATCTCTCAACTTCGGCGATCACGAGCTCTCGAAACTGGGTAAGTTCTTGAATTTTTGAACTTTTTAAGTTTCTGCTGTCGGAGATGGGATTAGGGAGCAGTTAGTTGCTGTTTAGTGTTCTTCAGCTGCTGAATTGATTTTTCTTTTGGGAAATGAATTTCTCAATTGGTATGAGACTAAAAGCTTAGATGATTTGCTGAAATGATCAGATTTGAGAAAATGTAATTAGACTGATTCTATGGAATGATTCCGTTGGGTTGTTCCTGCCATTTGCATTTGGGATAAAAATTGGATGGGTGCCATCCAATGATCAGGTGAGCATAACTGTAGAAAGATTAAAAAAAAAAATGAAGCTTTATTGACAATGGCCCACATTCAGGGCGGCGCAAGTGTTGCCCCACCTGATGATAGGGCAAGCTTTTGATTTGATTTTCTCCCCCAGGGTTTAGTGTGTTGTGTGTGTCCATCGCATGAGCAGATCTTGCAAATGTGATGGTTCTGTTCTTGCACGGTCTCTTGTGTTCACAAAAATCTGAAATTGGAATTTTTTACGTGACATCTGATTCAGTTGTCTATTTATAATTGGGGAGAAACTGTTGGAAGCAAAATGTGCTCATTGAATGAATGCAAATAGTTTGTGTTGGGTAGATAGCAGGGATTTAAGCATATGTGATATCCATTTCTTTTTCGTACTATGTTTCTTGTTTGGCTGTGAGCATATCCTCTTGTTAGCCTCCATTGCATGTTTATGTTATCATGTCTGTACTGGATAAAAAAGGATGAAGATTGATCTGGTTTCATACAGGTTATTCATTCCACCTACTCTGTTTTATGAATGGCAGTTGAATTTCAGTGCATTATCCTTGCTTTCTGCTCATAGTTTAACATACTGTAGCTATTTTGTTGTTTACAGATGAAAATAAATTGCAAACTAGTCAATTTGCTAGATTCATTTGCAAGATATAAACTAAAATTGAGTTTTTTTTTTATATATAAAAATATCTTTATTAATTTGTCTGAAAATATATTTTTTCTTTTTTGGACTTGAAGGTCTTTGGATTCATGCCATGGGATGCTCACTCTTGGTGAGCATGTGCTCACTTATATGCTTAACTCTTTTGCCAGTGATACTCTGTAAGTGGTGTCATCTCTACTTGTTCCTCCTGCACATGTTCTTGATTTTGGTAGAGCATATTTGCAACATAAATACATCTTTGTGTTGGCATTCTTTCCAGCTCGCTGGCAACTAATCTTTTGTGTTCTTGCAGTACAAGGGAAACCATCGAAGACATTGGTGGATTCTTTGGCTGCATTTGGGGTTAGAGTCCTTGCCTCTGCTTGTTAGATTTACTAGCTTTATATTGTTCTGCTGTCCATGTGCATTTTATTAGTAATGATTGTTTATTGCATAAGGGATTCAAACATCATGCAACGAATCATCTTAACTATGCTCATCTTTTAACAGTTGTTATTGAAGTTTTGCCTTTATATATACTTTGGGAGCACAAAATGTTTGATTCACTAAAAACTTCTTTGATGGATTGAATAGATTGAAACACAAGAGTAGATGGAGATAATATAATGCAAACTGCACCCTCTCAATGATGATGATGGTGATATTTTCGGTTGATCTAAAGGGCTTGTTTGTTTGCATTCTAATACATAGGTATCGAATACATAGGATTCATTCCACAAGTGGTTAAAAATGAAGATCAAAAGGTGAAATTTCAAAATCAACATCAAATAAACATACCTTTTAGGGAAATAAAATTAAGAAGGAAGATAGGAAATGAATACCCAACAATCACCCCTAGTAGTTAATTTCCCATTTTCTTTTGAATTAATTTCCCTGAAAGGAAAAATTATTTGACGTTCATTTTTTAAAATTCATCTATGATCTTTATTTTTAACCAATTATGGTACTAATTGTATGGATTAAAAGACTATGTATTCTAATGCAAACAAACATGCCCAAAGTGTTCACACCTATTTTACGGACAAGCATCTAAAAATTGACATGTGCTGGTTGATTTTGTTGTCCACAGGCAGGGGCAATGTTAGGGGATGCTTTTTTACACCAGCTACCACATGCTTTTGGTATGGCATATGATATAACTTTTGTTGACGCTTGTGCTCTTATTGGCTATTATTTCAGTTATTCTTAGAGGACTACTCTTAGCAATTAGTTCCATATGAACAGTTCAGACAACTTCATTCACATGTCGTTGTGGAGGAAATTTAGTGACCCTAGGATATCCATGGTATTGTTGTGCCTTGAGCTTAAACTTGTGGAGCTCATATTTTACCGTTTATGTTTTTGACATGATGGGACCTCATGGATAGTTTTATAATCCTTATCATCAATATTTGGCCCTTTTCAACACTGGATGTGTATGTCTTTCTCAATTGTTGATTTCAAGCCATATATCGGTGGGTTGGGATTGTCCCACTGTGGAGTCTTTTTGGTCATAATCTATCATATGTGGGTCCCATCAGATTACTAATCCATGGCCCCTACATGTGTAAAGGCAGAGGCCAGAAGATTAATACTTTATCATGCGTGGTTCCAATCAGATCAAACGTCCAGATTACTTTGCTATGGATCCTACCTGGGTAAATCAAGTGGCCGAAAGATTCTGTGTACATCGGTAATTTAAGGGCGGCATGATTCGTGGTCTTTGTGAATGAAGCTTTTATTTGGTAACAAATGAGTGCTTTTATTAAGAACATCAAATATATTCCAACTTATAAACTAATAACTTAAACTTAAAAACTGAAAATTGAGTACTTAGAGACCCGAATGTCACTTTAATATCAGATCAATTTTTTGCCGCTCTAGTTTTCCTTGGACCCCGCAAAAATAGCAGATCTAAAGATTACTCCGACATTTATTCTACCCCTAATGGTCGTATTTTTCTCTCCAGGTGGTGGACACTTGCACCCACATGATCATCATTCCGACCATGTACATGATCATCATCAGGTTCATCATCATGGACATTCTCAGTCTCATTCTCATACTCTCAAGGATCTTTCTGTTGGACTGTCCATTCTGTGTGAGTATAAAGGATTCATTTACAGGGTCCCTATTGCCGTGACATTTTTATGTTCTCTTGCTTTATTTTCTGAGTTGTGGAGCGATTTGAACAAACAGAATAATTTTCTGGTTATCTCTTTTAAAAAACAAGCATTTCATGTGGATATTATTATTGACTGCTGTCTGCGAACTCTGATGTCAGTCTCATCATAAAACAAACTTATGGTATATCTGTAAACAATGAATGTCTAATTATGAAAATGTTCCTAACATTTATATGCTATGGATGTGCTGCATATTCTGTGTATTTGGAGCCTCAATTATTGCAGTTCTTGAATCCATGTAAAGCAATGGATTGGTCCTAATTTGATTAATTGGAGGAATATCATAATGGTTATGCTGGTCTACTACAGCTTGAAATGATTGATTTCCAATCTATGTTTGAACTGGAGAGGAATTGTTAAACACTGCAATAGCAGTTATGGCATGGGTACAGCCCAAATACCATGAGGCTAGGTTATGGGTGGAATGGGTGCGAGAACTCCCATTGACAAAAAATCACTGTGACCTTTTCCCACATGTTGTGAGTAGCAATTCTGGGGTGGACTATCTAGCTAAGTATGAGATTCAGGCCTCTTCTGCATCAGTTTTGTTGATTCAATGCTCTTGGCATTTGGCCTTTTTTATTCAGTTACATTGCTTTTGCTGATAGGGGTTATCAATTGAGTGAAATGCAACTTTCCCCTTCTTTGAATGTATTTTTCATTTGTTCAATCCACAATGGGACAGATGGGGCCTAGTATAAAACATGTCTGGTGGGCCTTATAATGGAATGCCCGTTCCCCAAGCCCTATTGGCTAGTTGGTCTTATCAATGTGTATGCTGGTTGCAATTGATCATCAAGCTAATAGTCTACATTGGTGAGGGCAAAATTAGATGGTGAGGGCCATGTGAATGTGTATCATCAAAAGATAGGCTCCACTATGTCACTATGTAGAAATTTTCAGATCTAAGCCGGTGGTATAGTTGAGCACTGCATGTTTTGAAGTATCCATATGTCAAGGCTAAACACCAATAATTATGTGGGCACTGAGGGCTACTGTTATAGCATTTGTAATGGGCATTTGGGGACTCATGATCTCAGCTAGGTTGCCCATGGGTTTTATGAGTGAGAGCCCTGTGGGGCCCACTTGGTGGTGGTGGCGGGGCAGGGGTTTCAGATCCAAAGAATCTAAGATAGAAGTCATGGAGACATGGCTCCTCCTAAAGTTAGTGGTGAAAAAATTGGACCTCAAATCTAGTGGCTAATGGAATTTGGATGAGTGAAAAATCAGGTCTGCTGGCAATTCATGGTGTGAGGGAGGTATGTGATCAAAGGTGGACCCATTGGCCTACCTGAATGTTGCCTAGATGATCATTCACCAGTGTTTTGAGTTCTTTACCTTTTTTTTTTTCCTGTTATTTTTTTAATAAATATGATTATCCTTTTTCGTGATCAATTGTAGTTTCATCATTTCTTAAGTATTCTACTAGTTTTCATCATACTATGAAAAAAGTGTCTATTGATTGCTGTTCTGTTTCTTCTCTGAAAAAGGTCTGCTAGGGATTTACCTGTTCTCTTCACAAAAGTAAAAACAACATATTTGACCTATAATTTTTGTTATCTTCTTTTGCATCCGTTCCTTTTAGAAAGCCTTTGTCATCCTATTCTCATATTCGTCTTTTAGCTCATTGGCTATCAAATTCT
Source organism: Cinnamomum chago (assembly GCA_038049695.1). Lineage (NCBI taxonomy): Eukaryota > Viridiplantae > Streptophyta > Magnoliopsida > Laurales > Lauraceae > Cinnamomum > Cinnamomum chago. Next base: position 24,110,979 of record CP142453.1, on the reverse strand, counting down.
TGACTCTTATACTGGTTTCGTTGCAGCTGGAATTGTACTTTTTCTTCTGGTTGAGAAAGTTGTAAGGTATGTTGAGGAGCTTTCTGGAAGAGGAGCACATGCATTGGGTCACGGTCACCACCACCACCACAAGAGTGGTAATAAGTTGAAGGATGATGATCTTGGCTGTGATGATCCAAATGCTCCGTTGACTAAAAGAGAGAATGGAAATGCTTCAGAGATGGCATCGGATGCGTTAGATGGGGTATCTGATGACTGCTTAAACAATGAAAAGCATTCCCAGGAGACTGTTCTCCGTAAGGTATGTTGAGGATTACTATAACATGTTATCTTACTATTATTGTATTAAAAAACATCGTCATCAAAGCCTTGTACCAATCATGTTGGGGGTCAGCTACATTAATCCATTCTTGTCTTCACGGGATATCAGTGTCTCAGAATTCATGTTGTAGTCTACTTGACGCAATTATCCTCCTTTATTCGAGCTTGGGACCGGCAATTACAACAAGCTGGTGGAGTTATTCTTTTTATTAATTCACTATCTAGATTTTACTGAGAGCTTCTGAGTCCTGGACATCTAATTGCTTGGTCAAATGGCTTGCCTCTCCAGCTTCCTCTTTCCATTTTTGATTCTTTGCTGTGATTGGAGCACATTTATTTTATGTGTAATTAATGGTTTAGTTAAATTGTTTGAATAAGCTTACATTATTTTAAACCAATAAAACCTGATTTTCATTCCAAAGACTTGCAGCATCAGCATTTTAAAATCCTATTATGCATTTATATTTGTTAAAAAAGAGACTTATTGTAAGCTTTTTTGGGCCAGACTGTTGCAGGAGACTCGAATTGAGTGTCTTGTTTTTCCCTATTTATTTATTTACTTATTTTTTATTTTTGAAGAAATGTAAGCTGAGTTGAACTTGGAAGGCTGCATCCTTGAAGTTGCAGCTATGATCATCTTCCAAATGGGCTATTGCCTGAAAAGAGCCACAAGGGAATTGTAAGCTATGATGCCCAGATATAACAAAGCAATTGTCTTTGTTGTATCTATTGCGTCACACTCATCATTTTTTCTTGCAATGTAGGATTTGAATTGTATGAAAAACAATTCATCTATTTATGCATAAACTCATTATCATCATAAAAAAAGCCTTATCCTAACTATGTTGGGGTCACCTACATGAATCTATTTCTCCATTCTGATCTATCTTGAGCTAAATCCTAGAATAGGTTGCACTTCTACAGATCTATCTTTAGTACTATTATCCATGTCCTCTTCGGCTTACCTCTTTTCCTTGTGGGCCGTCAACCTTCATAGAAAAACATTTCCTCAATGGTGCCATCGTTTCCTTGTGTTGGACATGTCCAAACTATAGCTCAAATGAGTCTCGCTTAATTTATCACATACTGATGCTACCCTAAATGCTTAATTTATCTTTCCTAATTTTTCCATACATCCATCTCAACATTCTTTTATCTACTACCTTCATTTGTGAATGTGTTGCTTCCTGATTGGCCAACATTTTACTTCATAGGTCATAGATGGTTTTATCTTTGTCCGGTAAAATTCTCCTTTCAATCTTGTTGGTATGCTCCAATCACAAAGCGGTTCAGAACTAAGTCTCCACTTCAACCATCCTGTTCTTATCCTATGTTAGATATCATTCTCGTCTATAAGCAAGTCTCCACTTCAACCATCCTTCTCTTATTCTATGCTAGATATCTTTCTCAACCTCTTAATTATTAATTATTGAGCCAAGGTATTATAATGAATATTTTTGTTGTATCTCTTGAGCTTTAATTCTCATAGGAGTTTCAGCTCTTTGCACATCCCCACTAAAGTTGCAATTCATTTTTTTTTTTTTTTGGGTCTTTCTAATACTTATTTTAAAGCCCTTGGATTCTAAAGCCTCTTGTCATCTCTCAAGTTTTCATTCATGCTAGCTCTCGATTTATCCACTAATAGTATATAATTTGCAACTAACATACACCAAGGTACTTTCACTTGAATATGAGCAGTTAACTCATCCATAATCGGTGCAAAGAGATAATTGGCTTCAACTTGACAACTAATGCAAAACCTATGGTCATTGAAAACTCACCTGTTTCTCCACAGGTAGTTCTCATACTCATTACCGCCCCCTCGTATACGCTGTTAATAATGTCAATATAACCTCTTGGGACACTTCTTTTATTTAAAATCCACCAAATCAAATCTCTGTGTACATTGTCATATGCATAAATTTTGAATCGGAAAGTTGTATGATTCATATACTTCTTAGGATTCAATTTTAATTGAATGGTTTGAATTAAATCTTATGATTGGAACTTGTGGTACAAACCAAGCTTTAGCTCCTAGAAAGTAGAAACCCAACATCATCATCATCATCATCATCGTCATCATTTTGCTTCTTTTGCTTTCCAAAAAGAGAAGTAGTTTATTTAAAAGATGGCCTCTTTTGATGTTTCTTTGAAAATATGTAGTAATTTTTATTTTTTTTTGATAAAAGATAAAATTTTATTTCACCAAAAAGACAGACAAAAATAAGACCCACCAAAAACTACAACGAACAAAGGGAAAACACCTAAAAAAACTTATACATCAAAAGAAATAAAAGTATGAAAAACTCTTTCCCTGGCTAGACTATCCGCCATAGTATTAGTCTCTCCTAAAAATTAAAATATGATGGAAAGAAGCATCCAACGGACTTGAAATATATTGCACCTCCTCCACCCAATCCGCTAGCCTCTAAGGATGAATAGCTTTTCTAGAGCCCCATTGGATAGAAGAAAAAGAATCACCTTCAAGGATAAGATTAAGACCTCCAATTCTACTTAGCTCACACACAATTAGAAGAGTAAACAACTCAGCTTCGCTTGCATCAGAAGAATCCATTGACCTGGAAAAGTTTCTAATAATTATTCCATTTCAATTTCTGATGACGGCACCAATACCTCCTCGTTGAACACTTTGAACTATCATCAAAGTTCAACTTAAAAATACCAGGAGGGGGATGGTTCCAAATTGGTCTTTGCACACTTCTAGAATGCCAACCGCCTTTTAAAACAGCTGCCCAAGACCGATTAAGATCTTCCAAAGAGATACCAATAAAGTCCTTACTATTACATACCCATTCCGACACAATCCAAACGATGGATTCAACAACTTCCTTAGCAGATTTGCTCTTGTTTATAAACACTGTTTTGTTCCTCTCTAACCACAGTTTCCATACTGTAGCATAAGCAACTAAGTTCCACAAAATATTGCCACGAGCAAATTTACTTCGTAAACGCTATTGAAGAAAAAGATCTTCCACATTCTTAGGCATCACCCAACTCATATCAAAGAAATTTAACATAGCCATCCAAACTTTATAATCGAACTGGCAATGAATTAACAAATGATGCGCCGTTTTCTCGTCCTTTAAACACATAGGGCACCCATCTACTAAAATATGCTTCCTTCTTCGCAACTCTTGGCGGAACATAGGGATCCCAAAAAGATTGCCAACCTTTTCCTCTACTTGAATTGTCGGCCAAAACATTATAAAAAGGCTTGACTAAAAACTGACATTTTACAGCAGGTTTCCAAAGCCTTTCATCATCTCTGCCAACTGACACATAGACCTTATCAAGAATGCCAAGCAAAGCAGCAAAGTCAGAAATTTCGATGTCAGTCAGATTTCTTCAAAATGAAAAATTCCAAACTACACCTCCACCAGAACCACAAATTTTCAGCGACAAAAGCGTCTTGCCTCTGATCCACCAAAAAAAAGTTTGGGAATTGATTTTTCAATACGGGCTGCCCCACACCACTCATCATGTTAAAATTTAACACGATGACCATTATGAACCCTATAGGCTATAGCGAATCCAAGAATTAAAATCCTCTTTAACAGAAACAACAGGCCTCTATAAACCTGAAACCTTGTACTCTTGGTTTGGAATACACCAACCTCCATTACCCAACTTATATTTACACACTAAAAGCCACCTCCAAAAGCCCCTGGCTTGGAACCCCCACCGTCCATAACCACTTTCCCAACAAGGCTTTATTAACCTTTTCAATAGAGTGAATACCCAATCCACCATGAGCTAAGGGTTTACAAACCTCCTCCCATTGAACCAAATGATACTTCCTCTTTTCAGCAGAATCAGTCCAAAGAAAATCATGCTGGATTTTCTCAATTCGTCGATAGACACTTTTAGGACATTTTAATATGTAGTCACTTTCGTTTGGTCCTTTGGATTATTCTTGTTTCTTTTGATGGACGTTTTTGAAATTATGTAGAAAGGGCCCTATTCTGAAGTTTCGCTTTCATTTTGGTTCTTCTAAATTTATTCCTTTTCCCCCCTTTGTTCGATGTATTATGTGAATGAGCAATAATTATCTTGCCTTTTGTATATGGTATGTATCTTGCTCTATTGGTTATTTCTACAGGATACACAAATTCTTATACACAAATTATTAATAACAATAATAATATGGTTTTTAGCATTTTAATCCTCATAACTTTGACAGTGTTGAACCATTCAAAAAAAAAAAAAAAAATCTTTGGCAGTGTTGATGATTATTTTTTCTGACTTTTTTATTTTTTTAAGTTTATAAATAATAGAAAAATAATTGTGTCAATTCGCAATTTGATTCATCCCTCATTTTGACCAACAATTTCATTTCAAATAATAGGACATTGGTCCCATGCACTATATTATGCATCTGACTATCTGTGTCCCGTGGTGAAGTGATTGAGACCATTATTCAATGGGCCTTACCATGGTTGGGAGGTGACTGCCCCAACATTATCTATATCGGAAAATCCTAGTCATCCAATTTTTGGCATATAGATAAGCAGTTAACAAAAAGTATATGAAGAGACTGTGAAAGCAGGAGTTTGACTCTTCCATGTAGCAAAAAAAAAAAGTTACATGAAGACTGGAGAAGTTATCAAGGATGCCTAATGTCCAGCCCATTGGATCAGTGGTCTGGATCACCAAAAAATGGATTCTAGATTGGTTCACAACAAGATGCATCTTAATTCAAAAGCCTATACTTTGATCTTTTTTTCTTATTTTATTGGTCGAGTTTAGTGCTCTATCTTTTATGTTATTGGTTTGCAATCTTCTCATTGGTGATAACTGTTACATCTTCTGTACAGAAAATTGGCTTAGTTGTGGCATGCATATTTAAGTTCCATTTACGATGCAAACTATCCTTCTCCAGTTGCTCTGTTGCTTTACCAGAAAATATGAGGAACTTTGAAGTTTATGGCTAGGAATCAAGTCCTTGTGCCTATAGTTCAGCAATATTTATCATCCATTTTCTCTAATGCGTTGATGTGTGTGTCAGAGAAGTACTTCTACTGCAACTGCTGATGACAAAAAAAATGCTGCAATTATATCTACCACAAAGCCTGGGACTGAAAAGGAACGGGATCCATCACCATCAAGTTTAGTGTTTGGTTACCTAAATCTCTTTTCTGATGGTGTGGTAAGTCTGTGTTCCTTTAGAAATGATATATTCTTTTTCCCCCCTAGATATGAAATATTGTGCTTTATTTCATGGAGTACCATGGTTATGATATTCGGGTTTTGGAGGATATTATTTATTTATTCAGACACTTGATGTGAATATTGCAGCACAACTTTACTGATGGAATGGCTTTAGGGAGTGCGTTTTTACTTTATGGTTCAGTTGGTGGATGGTCTCGGACGCTGTTTTTACTTGCACATGAGCTCCCTCAAGAGGTTCCTTCTGCCCTTTACACAATCTTCTCATAATATGTGGCTGACTTCATGTGTGTCTTGTATCTGTCCCCTAAATTTTGCACTGTAGACCTGCTTCTCATCATAAATTCTGGATAAGGATCACACCACTGTGAACTGACTGGCGTAAATATCACTAATGTCAGAGTGATAATGAGTGATGGATTGAATTTATCTCTATTAACACCAATATGAATTTTTTTACAAAGGTGATTTTCAGTCCAGCAGTAAATATGGTTTTCTAACTTGGAAGGAATTAGGCTGCACAAAAATTGTGTGCATGCACACACAGTTGCACCATTTATGATTTATCCCGTCCAAAATGTGCAATGTGGGGTCCACCTGTATGCATACACAGTTGCACCATTTATGGCATTCAAGTTTTGTATCACAGCTTTCGCCCTTTGATATTTGATGGACCCAAATCTCACTCTGATCGGAGTGATTCGCTGCTGGATTGAATTCCACAATTGATCACTTTGATATGCTGTGTAGATGATCTGGCCTAAGAATCAGGCTGAGTTCCCCACGCCCACCGCATGAATGTAGAATGTGAATGGTTGGAATTGTATTTTATTCATCTGTAGACTCCACCTCATTCACGGTTTGGGCGTGGAACACTTGCGTGTCCAAATGTATACAGGGGTGAAATGTCTTGTTGTGTTATTTATTTAATTATCTTGTAATTTGTGTGTAGATGGGTATCAAATTTGACAGCCTCATTGATATGGGTGGAATTGAGGATATCAATGATTTTACTCCATTAGGGATTTTTTTTTTTTTTTTTGGATTCTTTGGACTTTGCTGACCCCAAACAGATGGGAACTGGGATAAGGCTTTGATAATGTTGACGTGTGGATTTCCCCCCATAATTTATTACAGTTCTTTCACAAAACAATTTCATTCTAGATATCCACTGTTTAGAATAAATGATAATGTATTCTTTACCATTTTGTCCTGGGAGAAATGAATTTCACCCCAGAGAGTGGTTGCCATGGCATTACCCATTTCTCGGATGCTTCTATAAATAACATAAAAGCATTGATTCCTGGCTTGTGCAATCAAGAAAGCCAGTAATACTATGCTTGCAGTTCATCATGGAAAATCATTAAACCTAGGTTCTGTTTTAATCTTCACAGGTAGGTGATTTCGGAATCTTGGTAAGGTCAGGCTTCAGTGTCTCCAAAGCGCTCTTCTTCAATTTTCTGTCAGCGCTGGTGGCATTAGCAGGAACTGCATTGGTAAGTGCACAACTCATGGTGCATCTGGGCCTGTTGGTTGTCCCAAAGAATGAGAATGGCAATGAATTGGTGTACACCTATTCAAATTTGGGGAAGCATTCCCTTTTTTTTTATTTAGCGACAATCATATGTATTCTTAGCATCATAATTTGAGGGAAGGACTAAAATTTGCTTGCGCTGCAACAGGCTTTGATCTTAGGACAGGATCCCGGTCAGTCTTCTTTGATTGAGGTGAAAATGCATTTCCTATAGCCCCCCTTCTGATGCTTATTTAGTTTTCTTTATAAATATGGACGATATCTTTTCTGCAGGGTTTTACAGCAGGTGGTTTCATCTACATAGCTGTTGCTGGGGTGCTCCCAGAAATGAATAGTGGAAACACAACATTCAAGAGTACTCTGATTCAGTTAACATCTCTGATTTTGGGCATGACTGTTGCTCTGTGTATTTCTCTTGTGGAATAGGTACATTACATATCAACACCAATATCAACATCCCTGTTTGTTGTATTTTCATTACAAAATTTGCCATTGAAATTTGATTCGCTTGCAAGTTGTCTCAATAAAAGGAGAGAGAAAAACAATGCTGTGGCATAGTGGCCAGACTGAAATGGACTCTGAGCGAAACGTGTGAGAAACCGAATGTTAAAAATTTATATTTTGCACAGCAGGATAGGTTCAATCCTTGGTTAACAAAAAACAGGAAATGAGAGATTTTTATTTTTGAAAGGAAAATGGGTTTCCTGGAACCATGTGCTGTGAGGCATGTTAGTGGGCCACCCTTTACCTGTTTACGTGATGGTCAGGCTAAAAAAGAAAAAGGAAAAGTGGCATGGGTCTAGTTTTGGGCCCATTTGACAATTGGGTCTAGGTAGAGGCCCAAACTTATGGGCTCTAGGTATAGTTCATGGTGAGTCATTGCCTCACTCCCAAGTCATGGATGGATATTTTTCTAAAAAAAAAAAAAAAATGACCAAAGAGGTATGCTAGTAACCGACCCGAAGGTGATGGCTGAATCTTAACCCTGAATGAAATAGTGGAGCCCATACTGCAAATAAATGCACTCTAGCCAGAGCAGGGCCCAACATCATATTATTTAGCCACACAAAAACATGCCTTTGACTCTCTTTAGTTTTTGTTATCTTGATCACGTGTTCAATTCATGATCAATCTGTAGGTTGGCCCCAATCAGACTAAAATGCACAATGGTCTGTTGGTAATAGAGGAGTAGCTCCAGATTCTGTTGGGTGGGTGGTGGACTGGTGAGATGTTGAAAGACTGAAGTTTCTTCTTCTTATGTTCCTATGAAGTTCTTGGAATATGTCTGGAAAGTTCGAGTAACATGCCTATGCACGTTCCTAGCATGTGTTGTGGAAAATGTATAACACTTGGGAATTTCTTGAAAACTTCTCCCTCCTTTCCAATGGCCAATGAACCCCCCATCATTTCTCGCTTGAAAGAGATGCGTTTGTCATTACCAGCTCCTCTCTCAAGTCGGAACCAATTGATTGGGACTTTTAGTGTTAGGTCATTTTCCTTAAATGGTGGGGCCCATGGACCATTGAATGGAAGTTGTTGAAACATTAGCCTTGTTAGTCATTCCAAGATTGCCATTGCCTTAACAAGGATAATACTACTCCTGTACCAACACTTCGTCTTACAACCACATGGTTGAAGAAGTCTATTCTAAGCATGTGAAAAGAAGAGTAGTTTTTTTTTTTGGTAGAAAAAAGAAGAGTAGTTAGTTGGTCACAAGGAGACTACTTGAATTCACATAAATCACATCTCCCTTTTTACTCCTAATTTTAGTTATTTATTTGGGTGTGGAATTTTCTCCTGGGGCCATCTTGTTGAGGGTGTTGTGTTGGCCTTAGAAAAAGGGACCCCCCTAGAATTAAAGGCTCTAAGTCTAAGGACATCTATAGGACAAAGTTTCCCTCACTTTTTTCTAGGTTAAAGACACTGCGTATGTTGTGTGTGTGTATATATAATATATGTATATGTATATATATATATATGGAGATACTCCTATGAGAGTTATCTCACATATATATATATATATATATATGGAGATACTCCTATGAGAGTTATCTCACCTTACTATGAGAGATAACGGTAGGGGCAACTGGATATGGATGTGAGGGGCTCCCACCTTATCTCTAATAGTAAGGTGACAGACGCTCTCATTACATATAAATATATATATATATATATATATATTGAGCAAGGCTCTCCTAAGCTCAATGTTAGGATAAGGTAAGCTCAAGTGTGTGGTGGGGCCCACCTGAGGACTCACGTGGGATGGGGATGAGGGGGATTTGAAGGACTCCCTATGATTTTCCTCTCTGTAAAAAATCAACCCCAACTGTGATTTCTATCATCTCCATATGAGCCCAAAAGTTTAATGGTCAATAGTCCATTCGGATCGACACATAGTCGATCCAATGGTCAAGTAAATTCGGATTTGACCGAAAGTTGGTGGACATGTGCAATTTAGAGGGGTCATGTGTTTGATCCATTTGGTCCAAAGGTGGGCCCCACAAGCATGAGCTTACGAGATTTTATCATAAGCTTGAGCTTAGAAGAGCCTTGCTCATATATATTTGGACAAGCATTTTAATAAAACGACTTGGGAAGCAAATCTAAGTTATTTTGAAACATGTCTTCCCAAAAAGAAAAGAAAAGCCTTCAATTATGGTCACCTGTAAGCCCCACAGCCCCAAAAATTAAAAAAAAAAGAAGTCATTAAACACATATTCAAATTTGATAACTAAATTAGAGTGAAGAGAACTCTCTAAATGGGTCCCCTTCTCGATTTATAGGATTGAACTAAGATAACTCTCCAAGTTCTGCCCAGAAGCATCATCTTTATGTCTGTCTATCTTTTAATCACTTTCATAAAAATAAAATCCATTATTGAATGTCGAAATAGTTTTAAGATTGAAATGCCAACATACTCATGGTCAAGTGGCATTGAGAATGTAGTTTCACACACTTGCTTTCTTGGGACCTCCAGTTAAAAGCAACCACCGCATAATAAATTGGAAAGCTTAAAGTCCATAATAAATCAATAATGCTACAGACCCCGGGATCCATACCCCCACCGGACCCCGGGGTCCGGTCGGGGTAAAAACTCCTTACGTGGCGGTTCTCACTTGGCGGCCCTAGGTGTAATTGTGGGTACCCCCATCTCCGCCTCTTTTCGCATGTGCATGCTTCTTTTCTATTTATATGGGTTGTTTCCTTAGGGCTTGTTCCTTGGGTCTTAACAATTTTGGCTAGGGTAGCAAAAATAAATAAATAAAAAAAAGTAAAAAAAAAAGTTGGGGCATTCGGTGAGAGGTCTCTCAAAGTGTGACTTTGTTTCAAACAGTCTACAAAAAAAAGTCATGCAGCCAAAGATCCTCTAACATATTCTCATACTTGATATGTCTAATTTATCCTTTATTTAAATCATAACCCATGATTGGTGGGATATCCCATTAATAATAATCAACTACCACTTAATAGGCCACGATTAATGGAATTTTATTAATGAGATTTTCAAATAAATTCTAAAAACACACAAATAAATTTAAAAAAACACAATAAATAAAAAAAAACAATAAATTTCAAAAGAACGCAGATAAATTTAAAAAGACACAAATAAATTTCAAAAGATGAAATTCAATTTCAAAAGATTTAAATAAATTTCAAAAGATTCAAATAAATTTCAAAAAAAATATAAATAAATTTCAAAAGACGTAAATAAAATTAAAAAACGTAAATAAATTTAAATAAACGCAAATACATTTGTCAAAACTAAGACAACCCAATTTTCCAAATTAGCGAACAATGTGACAAAAAACTCAAATCTTTTTGTTAAAAACTCAGTTAAATTTATTTTAAAAAATACAAATAAATTTCAAAAGACACAAATAAAATTCAAAAACACAAATAAATCTACCAAAAATTTATATAGATTTGTTTATAACTCCGATGGATTTATTCTAGAACTCAGATAAATAGCCTAAAACTCGGATAGATTTATCCAGAACTCAGATAAATTTGTTCCAGAAGTCAGATAAATAGCCAGAAACTCAGATAGATTTGTCCAGAACTCAGATAAATTTATCTAGAACTCAGATAAATTTGTTCCAGAAGTCAGATAAATAGCAAAAAACTCAGATAGATTTTGTACAAAACACAAATAAATTTGACAAAAAATACAGAACTTAGATAAATTTAACTTTGACTGGAATGGGGATAGACTTCTAGAACAGGTTAGGTTCCAGAACCAACCCGAAACTCCTGCAGATCCTAGGCCCACTTTCTTCTTCTTCTTCGTTCTGAAATTAGAAACACAAAAGCCATCTTCCATTCGCCTTCTTCCTTGATTCTGTCTATGGCATGACGCGGCGTCCGGTGGCGATCCCCCTTTTCCGGCAACACGTAGGAATGACAGTGGCGCAGGAAATCTGGCGATGGCGCAAAAGATTGTCTTCTTCTTCGTTTCATGTTCTGCAAGTCTTCTTCTTCATTATAGGGGTGGTCTTCTTCTTCTTTGCAGGGGTCGTCTTTTTCTTCTTCTTTGCAGGGGTCTTCTTATTCTTATTCTTATTCTTCTTCTTTGCAGGGGTCTTCTTCTTCAGAGATCGATCTCAACTGTTGAGATCTAATCCGTCAATATCCATGTCCGATTTAAAGAAGAAGAGGGAGAATGAAATATTTAAAATTTTATGCCTAAACAGTTGAAAGGGCAAATCAGTTATAAAAATGCATGAGGTGGCGTGTTTAGGGACCTCTCTCCATGAGCTGACGTGTCTAGGGACTTGCTCACCAAAATATGTTCAAACTATATGAACTACAGGCCTTAAAAAAAATGTTGATAGACTGAAGGTCTTACAAGCCCTATATCAATGCATGTTTTCCAAGGCGGATTCACTAATGTGGTGTTGACCGGACCCATATGAATGTAACAGGGCCATTTCTGTCTTAAAAAAAGTGAGAGGGGGGTTTTCCGTAAATTCCGACATACAACGCATGGCATATTCGGACTTAAGTACGGATGTGGAACCCACACTCGAGAAAGCACTTAATCTCAGCCGTGGATCTTCAATAACTCCATCTTGGACTTGGACAGTCTGACACAGATGATTCGTACGAATGGGACCACATTTGCAATTTAAAATGACCACCTCCTCTCGCTCTCTCTGTTAACAGGACTCTCCCACAATTTCTCCTCCTTTGTCTCTTAAGAAGAAGAAGAAGAAGAAGAAGAAGAAGAAGAAGAAGAAAATCGATCGATAGAGAATGGCAGAGCAGCTTACTGAAGATCAGATCTCCGAGTTCAAGGAAGCTTTCAGCCTCTTTGACAAGGACGGAGATGGTACATCTCTACCTCTCTCTCTTCTCTTCTTTATCTGATCTTCAAATCCTGCTTTCTTATTATTATTTTTTCGTCCTTTTCCGATCTCTGTAGCGATAGTGATCATAGATTCCTGTTTCTAGGGCTTCGATCCGTGATTTTCTGTGCAGAACGCACGCTACTTGTACGGACCATCTCGATTGATGATCTCCCCTTCTTGATGGATTTGGGGATGCATTTGGTTTTGTATTGTGTTTGTTTTTGTTCATTATGGTATTCTGATTTTGATCTCTTTGTCTTGTTTGGAAATACTTGCTTATTTGATGGAAGATTGTATGTTTCATTCACAGATCTTGTGGATTTTGAATCTTTGGTTGGATGATTTGATGCATCGATGTTTCATTTTGATGTTATGTTTTTCTCCTCTATGCAATAATGAGAGACTATGACGTGCTTGTGGAATCGGAAGAATCAAATCAATTTAGATAGGCCTTTGTTGCTTTAGTGGAAACTAGGTTAACGTTGTCATCGACAAGGAGAGAAGTTCCTGTTGAAGCTCAATATGAATCTTTGCGTACCTATCATGAAATTTATGGGCACTATCTAATCGTAAGAAGTACCTATCGATCTATTCTTGATTTCCTTGCTTTTTGAATGCATATAACTTGTTTGATTCTCTTGTATTTGTTCCATGTTTTCTCTCATTATCATTGATGCAGATGTATTGAGTTCTGTTTAGCTTACTTCTATCTCCCTTTTCTTGAGAAACATTTTTGAAGACATTCTCAGTTGCTGTTGTTAGCTCTGTAGAAAAGTTGATCAAAATTGTTCCCACTTCCTGAAAACTGCTTGTCTCTCATTCCTAGAAAATATGCAAAGTTAACATATAATTTGAATGTTTTTTTCTCATACGTTTGTGTAAATGTTGCCCATCATTGATTTTTTTTTTTTTTTTTGCTTTCATGTATTATAATTTTATTCTCTTGTTAGCATGCATTTGATGATGTTGCTTGATGTAGGCTGCATAACTACCAAAGAATTGGGTACAGTGATGAGATCCCTGGGGCAAAACCCAACTGAAGCAGAACTGCAAGATATGATCAATGAGGTTGATGCTGATCAGAATGGAACAATCGATTTTCCCGAGTTTCTGAATTTAATGGCTCGCAAAATGAAAGTGAGTTTGACCTGCATGCTCCCCTCTATTTTCATCATATTTTGAGCTGAAAGGTGGGCTAGTCCATATTACTAATGGATGGTTTCAAATTTTATGGATTAGTTTGTTGTTTGGTCATCTTTTTGAAGTTATGGGGAGGTGGTTGCATTACCATTTAAAAATATATAAATAAATAAAAAGAAGTTCTGGGGAAGTGCAACTGGAAAAAAGGTACAATTATACTCGAGGAAATCTGGAATGCTTGTCTTTTGTTATGGAATTGTTCTTGGGATTTCCCTCTCAACATAATTTTGTAAGAGACATTTGGAAGAAGTGAAAATGCATGGGATATCAATGTTTCAATGGCAAAAGGGTCTTCTGTCTGTTTGGTGCGTGCCCTTCTATATTAAAGGAGGGTGGGCCCCACATCTCTCTTTTCTTCTTAAATGGTAGAAATGTTTCTGAAACAACCCATTCAGTCATGGGTGAAAGCTTCTTGTCATTTTGAGGATTGCAATATGTCCTTTAATCATCTTTCAGTTGTCAAAGTTTTTTCTCCCTACTATATGGAAAAAAAAGATTAAAAATGAAAAGTGGTGAACCTGTACCAAGCAGTTCTCCTTCTATGGTTGTACCTTACTTTCTCTAGTTAGCGGCGAATCCCTTCCTAGAGCCCCCCTATTTTTGTGACTGTTTTAAATCCTTTTAGTGGGTTATTGTTATGGACACAATTTCAGCTATTTTATTGTTTTTCTCAATGACCTTTGAACTAAGGTAACTATAGAGTTATCAAGTGTCATGGACTTTGCTTAGTTTGATGGATTTATGGGTCCTGTTTGGAGTGGTGGGGGTAGATTTTCAAGGAGTGAGACCATGGGAACAAGAATATGAGGTCTACAAAATGTCACCCCCATCAGCCCATACAAGCTGTGTGGTCTGGGGCCTGCAAATTTTGATTCCATTTGGCGGACCTGGCCCTTTCCAACCATCCCTCACTATATCATGATTCATGGACTCAAAGGGTCCTCAAAGGGATCTCCCACATAAAAATGATGTATCCAATATGACATGATACACTCTGCCAAACCTTTTATAAGCAGTTATATTTTCTTAGATGGATGGGATGGGGCAACGAAATTTCAAGTTTTACAACTGTTCATACATTTGATATATCCACTTTTGTGGTAGATTACATAATTAATATATTGCCTATTTTGAAGTTTCCCGGCGTAGTTATCAGAATCTTATGATTTGTATCCCGAATCCCGATTCGTATCTATGTAATGAATCCTATTTACAAATGAATCTTTGGATTCAGGTGTGAATCCTACGATTCGATACTCATTTCATTGAATCTTACGATTCAAGCGATTCGGCTAAGCGAGAATGGCTACAGCCAATGAGTTAATATTAATAATCTTTTACCTTTTTTCTTTCTTTTATTGTTTGTATTTTTAAAAAGTTATTTAGTAGTTAACAAAACCTTGTAAGAATTCTTTGCGGCTTTGATAAAGTTTTAAAGATGAATAAAGAATATGCATTTAACTAAAGCATTCGATTGTACGTATGGTGCTTTTCTATATCTTCTTTTTTTAATCTAATTTTTTTTTCTTCATGAACACTTTCTTAACTTTAATAGATATCCTACAGTGTAAGATTGATGGTTTGAATTTTATTTTATTTTTATATTTTGATTTAAAGCTAATTAAAAAAAATATATATATATATTGATACTTTAAACTTATTTAAATATTTACACGTCATTTATTTCATATATATATAGTAATATATGTCATGATGTTCTTGATATGATTGTCTGATAGACTTACTTGTTAATATATTTATACTACTATAAATGGGAAAAATGGATGGTTATGAATAATAAATTATTTATTTTAATTATTTTTCATTTTTTATTTTTATTAGAAAAATAAAAAATTCTACGATTCGTGATACGATTCGCGATTCGATTCATGGGTATGAACGATTTGCGATACGATTCCGATTTTGAAAACTATGTTTCTAGGTATCATAGGTTTTGGCAGATAATGTAGTGGGCTATAGAACTTTCCAAAACCTTTAGGGCCCATTTTGTTTGCAGGATATTCGAAAAATCCAGTTAGGGGAGAATCTGAATTCCCTGATGTTGCCCCTCCATCTTGATTCACAAACGCTCAAGTGCACTATTGCATTTTGGAAGTTGGAGTTTCGAGAATTCTATGAGAGCTGAGAGCACATTTGGTAAGAGGCGAGGAATCCGTGAGAGGATTCCTCACGGAGGATCTCACTTTGACATTGGTGTGTCTCAATGTATATAGCTAAGAAAAATTGGTTTCATGATTTCAAGTCCCGCCGGGTGGGGGGGGGGGGTGGTTCGGACCTAAACTCAAAATTTTTATATCCATTGGACCAAATCCTCGGGGATTTACAATTGCCAAACTTGGATTTTCCTTGATTGTGTGGAAAGTGGAAATCCTTTCCCCGAGGATCTGGTTGCCAAATGTGACATAAGACAAAAGTGACAATCCATGAGGCTGGGTTTTTGGTATCTCACATATCAAACAAGGAAATTCCAAATTCTAAAGGACATAAACTGACATTGCACTCAGAATTGCCCGACTTATGGAATTCTTTTAAGAGATTCTTCCAAGCAAACACCAACTTATGATCGGCGATATTGTCCTAGATAGATGTGATAGGGCTTTGATGATGATCAAAATTTACACCTGTTCACATTTATGATAGGTATGTTCTCGGTGTGCTCACTTACATGGTCTTCTTGTTTCAGACCTGTTTGTTGTATTTGATGGCCTCGTTATAGCAGTTGAGTCTTTTAACACTGGATACTGATGGGTTGTATCCTGAGCGGTCTTACTGACTCGTCCAAGAAATTGGATACTACAGATTTATGCCATGGTGCTTTGATTTAGCCAAGTCTTGGGTTACTGAGTCCTAGTCTCCATTGTATGATCCGGATTCAGCATGGATATGACAGGGGAAGCCATGAATATTTCAGGTGCATTGACTTTACACATACAAGGGATGTATTTAGATACAAACAATTTAGAGACACCTTTCCCTTTTTGAAGTAATTGTATGGTAGTCTCCATGTGAAATAGAATCTTGATCATGACCCCATGATATGGATCAAAGTGACAGATAGTATACCATAATGTCTCTCGCTTCACTATTGACATAAATATCAAGCTTGCAGGCTGCTTGTGTTTATGCAGATTGTGCAATTGGTCTATGTATTTAGTTCCACACATCTTATTTAATTTACTCATTAATTGTCAGCTACTTTATTTTGCATTTAGTTCCACTCACTCATTTAATTTACTCACTAATTCTGAGCTACTTTATCTTCCTGTTTTGTACTGATTCATGTTTCTTTCATGTTTTGTGAAGGATACTGATTCTGAGGAGGAGCTGAAGGAGGCCTTCAAGGTCTTTGACAAGGATCAAAATGGTTTTATTTCTGCTGCAGAGGTAGAACTCCACTGATTCCTTTGTTGCTTTGTGTTTAGTGTATAATTAGATCTCCCATTCAGCTTCAAAAGTTGGCTGGAGTCTCTCTTGAATTTGTTGACGCCATGATTTAGGGTAACTGCTTGTTGTAATTTGTAACCTGTTTCACTGGTCACTGTCACTGTTATGCAAATGTTATGGTCCAAACTAAGCTTGTCAATGGGTTTAGCCCTGGATTTTGAACTAGTTGGGCTGACTTGATGGGCCAGGCCCATTCAGATTGTCAGTCTTCCTTAGCCCAGGTCCGGCCCAGTCCATTAACATCTTTTCAAACCATAATATATGTAAGAATTTATCATTCTTGCAGCTTTTATGCACTACAGTCGGGCACCTTAAAAGCTGACTGGAGATTTTCAAATCTCCCATTCTCTAGTAAATCTGTTAGATATCTATTTTCAGACTAAAAAGGGAACTTAATGGGTCGACATACTGAGTTGGGCTGTTACACTATCCATTCCATTACACAACTGTTGCCACACTGGTGATGTTGAACTGTGGTCAACACCTCCATTTTGTATATCGATCATGCTTTCTATTTTTTTTTTTTTTTGATGGGTAAAGCACTTTTAATTTGCATGTATACACTGCAGCTCCGACATGTAATGACAAATCTGGGAGAGAAGTTGACAGACGAAGAAGTTGATGAGATGATTCGTGAAGCAGATGTGGATGGTGACGGGCAAGTGAACTATGAGGAATTTGTGAGAATGATGTTGGCCAAGTAGATGAAACTGGAACACGGCATTTCAACAGACATCTATAGTCATGTAGTTGTTATAGTAGTAATGGCATCCATTTTCTTCATATATGATTGGGACATGAAACCATTGTTGTTCTGCTTTGCTTAGTTTGATGTCAGCAAGTGCTCTTTTTTTTTCATTAGTATATCATTTTACATGCTATTTTCTTATACAATAGGCGAGAAGATGTACTGATAGTAAAATCTGAAATTTTAATGTAGTGGTTGAAATTAGCATCTGAAATTGTTAAGAAAGTGCATGTCTAATTCTCTGTACGTGAGGAAAGCTGTAGGCTCAAAATGAAGAAAAAAAAAAAAGTTTGACAAAAAATAATCCGGATGTTTAGATCTTGTCCTTTTCCCCCTTACTAGAGACTTGCACTCACTCGTGCACCCTTAAACACTGCATGATGTGTTGCTACCTCCCGGTGGTGAACGATCTCATCGTTTTGTAGAATGCTTTTGTAATAAGCTCTCTGGCTGCTTTGTTTAGAATAAAAACGACAGGTAGCAGAGCTTGTGGATTGCTATCTGATATCTGATAATACAGTCAAAATAGAAATGTTGCCTATCCTAGAGCCTGGGGGCTGGCTTTGTTCAAATACCTTTTCACTTCAGGCCATGGATATTTGAATTTGAATATGAATTGTTGTATTGTGGTATATGCACAGCCCCTTTGGAAAGGAAAAATCCGGGTGCTAATGGCAATTAACCACTCCTTTACCTGACTTTCCGAGATCCAATACATGGGAAATAGTAAGTAATAGCAAGATGTTTCTCTCTTTACATGTGAGATTTAAACTTGTGAATATTAGAGCATCTTATTTGCAGAGGGAACAATCGTGTTTAGCGGTAGACTGTTGATATGTGGCCCCACAGTGGAAACTGGGTATTAGAAATTGTAATGGTCGCCTTTAATTGGTATGCTTCAATCTGTCATTCTGGGTGGTAACTCTTTCATCAATCACTCAGTACGCAGTTTGATCAATGTTGCTCTCTACTCTTGAGCGGATATGAAGAATGTCTTTCAAAGTTAGTTTGGTTTCGATTTAAGTTCTAACAGATTTGGACCAAAACATGTTTGTAGCTAAAAAGCTTAAAAAACATCTTTCTGGAATTATTGTAGGGCAGGTGGGTCAAATGGGCCCCGCAATACTTATGATCCTGACAAGCTCAGTGAGCCTAATTAAGGAAGAGCAATGCATTAATGCAGTAACCATAAATAGTAAACATGTCCTTAACCGCATGACAAAAATGACCAAAAAGGCATACTCGTAACCCTGAATGAAACAGTGAGGCCCATCTCTTATATTGCACTACTTTAAATAAATTCACTCTAGCTAGAGTAGGGCCTACCATCAGATTGATTACCTAAAAAAAAGTGATTTACAGGTGATTCACTCCCTTTAGGTTTTTTTTTATTTTTATTTTTATTTTTATTTTTTATTTTTATGAGCTTGATCACATGTTCGACTCATGATCAATCTCTAGGTGGGCTCTAATCACTAGAGTGAAAAATGGTCTATTGGCAGTAGAGGAGTAGCTTCAGAGTCCAGATTCTGATGGGTGGATTGTGGGCCGGTGATGGGTGGGTTGTGGCCGGTGATATGTTGAAGACCGATGATCACTTCCTCTTTTTTTTCTTTTTTTTTTTCCTTCTATTTTGGGCTACTGGTTACTGGTTTCAAAATCGAGGACTTAGGGATCGATACCTTGACATTCGTGTGAAACAAGATGCCAATACCAATTAAGTGTGTTGGTGAAGATTACTTGCAATGTTCCTATGAAGTTCTTGACAAAAAAAGGTCTCTCTTTCTCATCATAGAAACAGTTGTGTTGAATGTAAGGAAATTATTTTAGGCCCATTACTTGGACCACAAGTCCTTTCCTTTCTAGAAGTGTGGTCATTATAGGAATTCCGTTTTCATAGGATACATATGCTATAATTACTCAAAACGGTTTCCTAATGAGATAGTTTCCTTAATATTCTCTACCTTGATGGACGGTTGAGATTAAGTCTAAAGTAAACCTAATTGGGAATTCGGTCCTCTCTCCACCTATAAATAAAGTCTTTCGTCCATCACGAAGGCTACACACAAAACCTCAACACATTAAGGTTTATAGACAAGGAGAGAGAAACCGAAACCATTCACCAGCCTCTTCTTCGACGGATCTCAACAATAGGGCCAGACAGCAGGATCAGAAAGCTCTCTGCATCAGAATGTCTGTAGGTACTCTTCAACTTATTTAAGATTGAATCCTATATGTGATTATCATGCTGTTCTCGATCTTAGGGTTCATGTTAATAATGGTATAACATGTGGTATCAGAGAATGATTTTAGAACACATGATCGTCCATTAATTAGGGTAATTTTGCATCGCCATAATCGGCAAAAATAGATCCGTTTCTAACTCTGTTTTGCAAAATTTTACCGATCAAACTTTTATAGCCTGCATGAATGGTTTAGATTTATGTTATTCCGCAATTTCAATTTGACCACGATTGTTTGATCGTGATTTATTTAAAGTTTTGATTTTTTTTTTAATTATCATTATGATGCATAAAATTCCTGCGTAAGTTGAAAAAAAAAAAAAAGTTGTGGGTAATTTCAAAACCCATCATCTTCTCGCACCTTCAGCTGATGAAACGTGTTCGGTTTTAGTAGTCGACTTGTCAACTAGCAAGGGTTTCTTTTCCGTTTTCCATCAGGAGATTGAATTGGAGTCGTGCCCTGATTTTCCGGATTAACCCAAAGACCCATATCCAGTTCGAGTACCCCCAATGTGAACTCAACTTGCTCTTTCCATTCTGAAAAGTTGGTTCCATTGAGCTTAGTGACAGAGGTAGCATGCGAATTCAGATTAGTGGGTGCAACAACTGTAATAGAGAAACAACAATAAGGCTTCAATAAAAATAAGACAACACATGCATAAGATATGAATATATACGACATAAAATTTAGGTGCTCCTGTGGGTAGTCACCATAATTTTTACACATTATACCATCTAAGGTCGTCATATTCAAAGTGGTGATAATGAGTGATGTTGCTCTTAATTATGAACAAACACTCCTTAATTATTGTTCAAACGTATGAATATAATCCACCTGTGGGCGACTAAAAGTTTCATGCGCTTGAACAATATGTAATGTAAACATCATGATGGTATTATTAGGGCCAAATATCAGTGTTTAATTGTTAGGGTCACTGTGGTGAGACCTAACCATAAGCATACAACTATGGTAACATAAACATTATATGTTGAATGCATTCATGATAGATAATTTGATATATGAAAGGTACTGATAAAGAGGCCGAGCCCCTGAGGGCTGTGTTGGGGAAAACCCAGAAAGGGATCCAGTAATAAATGCCTCTGGGCCCCACAGTCTGATCAGATGATACGATCTGAACCGTACATATCGTGGGCCTTCTGTCGAGTTGTATCGGCTAATATATTTAATGCACTGTTACATAAGTACTCTTCCCAACTGATATATATAAATATAGTCCTGGAGCTATCCTCCAATTAAATAATGATTTTGTTTGGCGAGTCAACGTCTGTATCTTTTCCAAAATTGAATCAATGACATTTATTTTGTGGAGCCCACTGTGCCTAATGATTTCGTAAGTTATTTCGAATCAAATCTTACTTATGTTTCTTCTGATACTTGGTGGATTGACACTGGTGCTAATGTTCATATTTCCAATTCAATGCAGGGATTCCTTACGATCCAAATCATAAACCCAAGTGAGAACTTTCTTTTTATGGGGAACAAATACAAAGCTCCAGTTGAAGCTATTGGCACTTTTCGTCTTGTTTTAGATAGCGGTTATCAGTTAGATTTATGTCAAACTCTTTATGTTCCGTCTATTTCTCGTAATTTGGTTTCTGTAAGTGCACTTGATAAAGTTAGTTATTCGTTTGAAGTAGGAAATGGTAATTTCAGTTTATTTAAAGATTTTAGTCGCATTGGTTCTGGAATATTGATTGACGGGCTATACAAGTTTCATCTTAATAGTCCATTTACTGAAACCCATCTTACCCTGCATTCTAAGGAAACAAAACGAAAGTCATCTAAAAATGACTCTTATTTCTTGTGGCATAAAAGACTGGGTCACATATCCAGTGAAAGAATCAAACGATTAGTAAAAGATGGTGTCCTTCCGGATCTTGATTTTACTAATATTACAGTATGTGTGGATTGTATTAAAGGCAAAACAACAAAACACACAAAGAAAGGAGCCACAAGAAGTACTCAGCTTCTTGAAATAATTCATACAGACATTTGCGGACCCTTTGATGTTCCAACCTTTGGGGGAGAAAAGTACTTCATTACCTTTATTGATGATTACTCACGTTACTGTTACCTATACTTGTTGCATGACAAATCTCAGTCTGTGGATGCTGTACAAGTATTCATTACTGAAGTCGAAAGGCAACTAGATAGAAAAGTGAAAATCATAAGGTCAGATAGAGGTGGTGAGTTTTATGGTAGGTATGATGAAACAGGACAACATCCTGGACCTTTTGCAAAACTCCTCCAAAAGCTTGGAATTGTTGCCCAATACACAACGCCTGGTTCTCCATGGCAGAATGGTGTAGCTGAAAGGCGAAATCGTACATACATGGAAATGGTTAGATCCATGATGAGTCATGCCAACTTACCTATATCCTTGTGGATGGATGCTCTACGCACAGCTGTTTATATCTTGAATAGGGTTCCCAGTAAGGCAGCTCCAAAGACACCTTTTGAACTGTGGAAAGGATGGAAACCTAGTTTAAGACATCTCCAAATTTGGGGTTGCCCAGCTGAGGCTAGAGTCTACAATCCACATGAAAAGAAATTGGACCTTAAAACGATCAGTGGTTACTTTATAGGTTACCCAGAAAAGTCCAAAGGATTTAGGTTTTACTGTCCTAACCATAGTACAAGAATTGTTGAAACCGGTAATGCCAGATTCTTTGAAAATGGTGAAATCAGTGGGAGTAATAAACTGAAAGATGTGATCATTCAGGAAATCAGGGTACCTATCCCTTTACCCTCCATTCCGAAAGATGTTGGAAATCCTCCCGTTGTTGAACCCTTTAACAATGAGGAAAATCCAATAAATGATCAACAACTCCATAATGAGATTGTCACCAATGAACATATGGATGAAGCACCAGAGGGACCAGCATTAAGAAGGTCTCAAAGACAAAGGAGATCAGCTATTTCCGATGATTACATGCTTTACCAAGTAGAATCTGAAGAAGGGACAATTAAAGACCCGATTTCTTATTCACAGGCCATTAAGGATGTTAATTCTAGTAAATGGATTGATGCCATGAAGGAAGAATTGAAATCTATGGATGAAAATCAAGTATGAGAAGTTGTTCAATTGCCTCCAGGACACAAACCAGTTGGCTGTAAATGGGTCTTCAAGACCAAACGCGACTGCAAAGGCAATATTGAACGACATAAAGCCAGACTTGTTGCCAAAGGTTTTAATCAGAAAGAAGGCATTGATTATACTGAGACTTTCTCCCCTGTGTCCAGGAAGGATTCTCTTAGAATTATCATGGCATTAGTAGCTCACTATGACCTCGAGTTACATCAAATGGATGTGAAAACTGCCTTTCTTAATGGAGACTTGGAAGAAGAAGTCTACATGCGTCAACCTGAAGGCTTCATAATTGAAGGTCAGGAAGACATGGTCTGCAAACCTAAGAAATCAATATATGGACTGAAGCAAGCTTCGAGGCAATGGTATCTAAAGTTTCATGAAATCATTACTGCCTTCGATTTCAAAGAAAACATAGTTGACCCTTGCATATATCTCAAGATCAGTGGGAGTAAGTTCATATTTTTGGTTCTGTATGTTGATGACATATTACTGGCTAGCAGCGACCTTGGTCTGTTACATGAGACAAAGGATTATCTCTTTAAGAACTTTGAAATGAAAGATATGGGTGAGGCTTCCTATGTGATAGGAATAGAAATATTCCGTGACAGGTCACTTGGTATTTTGGGATTGTCTCAGCAAGCATATATTGACAAAGTTCTAGAGAGATTTGGCATGATGACATGTTCTTCTAGTCCTGTTCCACTGCATAAAGGAGACAAGCTTGATCTTACGCAGTGTCCACAGAACGAATTGGAACGTAAAGAAATGGAAAAATATCCTTATGCTTCTCTTGTAGGAAGTTTGATGTATGCACAGGTCTGTACAAGACCTGACATTAGTCATGCTGTTGGCATGCTGGGTAGATTTCAAAGTAACCTAGGAATCGCTCATTGGAAAGCTGCAAAGAAAGTACTGAGATACCTCAAGGGAACAAGGAAGTATATGTTCACATACAGAAAATCAAGTCACCTACAGGTGACTGGTTATTCCGATTCAGATTTTGCTGGATGTCCTGACACCAGACTCTGCACTCTCGGCTATGTGTATCTCTTATGTGGAGGAGCAATATCATGGAAAAGCCAGAAATCAGAGTTGCTTTACACATCCACCATGATGGCTGAATATGTGGCATGTTATGAGGCTGCAATTCAAGGAACATGGTTGCGTAATTTTATCACTCAGTTTGGAGCCTTGAGTTTCATCTCTAAGCCATTAACTATTTACTGTGATAATGATGCTGCAACCTTCTTCTCTAAGCATGACAGGATATCTAAGGGATCCAAACACATGGACCTTAAATATCTATCACTGAAGCAAGATGTTAGATTACAAAAATTTGTCATTGAGTCTATACGTACAGATTTCATGGTCGCAGACATATTCACGAAAGGACTACCTCCAAAGACCTTTCAAGGACATACTGAAAGCATGGGTCTTCAAGATAGTTCTTAATTATCATTTTCTGCCTTTTTATTTCTGTACTTGTATTTGACAATTATTGAGCTCTTAATGCAACTCTACATCTACTATTTCTGTTTTTCCATTGTGTACATAATTATGTTTGGATAAATGATAAACAGAAACAGTCTTTAAACAAAGACATTATGGGACCATTATGTAAATCTCATCTTATGGTCTAGTTATGACGGTTGTAAATGACGTGGTACATGGAAGTAAACATGTTGCAAAATAATATGTGCACGCCATGACTCCCATTAACAACCGAATTAGCCAAGACACTTATGATAACCGACTAAAGCAGTGTTTAGTATATAATGCGCGCCTTATGATCCCTAAAAATGAAAACATTAATGGATCTTCCTATTGACCAAGTGGGAGACTGTAAGGAAATTATTTTAGGCCCATTACTTGGACCACAAGTCCTTTCCTTTCTAGAAGTGTGGTCATTATAGGAATTCCGTTTTCATAGGATACATATGCTATAATTACTCAAAACGGTTTCCTAATGAGATAGTTTCCTTAATATTCTCTACCTTGATGGACGGTTGAGATTAAGTCTAAAGTAAACCTAATTGGGAATTCGGTCCTCTCTCCACCTATAAATAAAGTCTTTCGTCCATCACAAAGGCTACACACAAAACCTCAACACATTAAGGTTTATAGACAAGGAGAGAGAAACCGAAACCATTCACCAGCCTCTTCTTCGACGGATCTCAACAATAGGGCCAGACAGCAGGATCAGAAAGCTCTCTGCATCAGAATGTCTGGAGGTACTCTTCAACTTATTTAAGATTGAATCCTATATGTGATTATCATGCTGTTCTCGATCTTAGGGTTCATGTTAATAATGGTATAACATTGAATTCTCATTAGCTTACTTCTATTTCCTTTGTTTTTGGTATCCCAACTTTTTTTATTTTGGCATGTAATAACACCTCTTACTGTTAGTGGGGAGGAGGTAAGAACTGACACCTCTTGCCGCTAGGGTACGGTAAGAGGCTGTCCTCAAGAAACATTTTCACAGACATGGTCACTTGCTGTGGTTAGGGATGTTGAAAAGCTAATCCAAATTGTTAGCACTTCCTAAAACTTGCATATCACGTGTTTGAGAAAATATGCGTAGTTAAATATAATTTGAAAATTCTTTCGCATATGCTTCAGCTGCCTTCAGTAACTGTTGCTCATCATTGGTTGTTTTTACTTTCATGTCTTGTGATATTATTCTCTAGTTAGCATGCATTTGATGATGTTCCTTGATGTAGGCTACATCGCTACTAAAGAATTGGGTGCACTGATGAAAATGATGGGCCAAAATCTAACTGCAGCCAAACTGCAAGATGTGATCGACGAGGTTGATGCTGATCAGAATGGAAAATCGAATTTGACGAGTTTGTGAATTTAATGACTTGCTATTTGGAAGTGAGTTTGACCTGCATGCCCCATATATTCACCATATTTGAGTTAAAAGTGTTGTTCCGAGTATATATAGAAATATAGTTCATGAGGCAGTTTCTTATTCACTCCTTAATGGATTAGAGTAATCCAATACATGTCTTTAATCTCATTTTCATATATTCCCACCTAAAATGATGAGTGTGTTCCACTTAGATTTTGACTCAAAGTTGTCCGAAATAATGGTGCTCTTAGCCAATTTTCCAACAGAAAGTAGGCAAGCCCATGTTACCATCCATGTTATTTTTAGATTTTTACTGATTAGTTTGTTATTTGCTTGTTTCAAGTTTATGAAGTTTTGGGGAATTGGTCAAGTTACCATTAAAAAAAAAACCATCTTCTGGGGAGTGCAAAAGGAAAATGTACATTTCTACTTTGAGAATATCTAGACAAGGCTTTACTGCGCTTGCTACAATATGGGCAAAAGGGGATTTATCCGACTCCCCATGGGCCCATAGATTTTCAAGGAAAGAGACCCTAGGAATAAGATTATGACATCTACAAAATGTCACCCCTATCGAAGAACACTAGTTGTGTGGTACCGCCCGGAAAATTTTGATTCCATTTTGCAAACCTGGCCCCTGGCATTGAGTATGACTCTGGTGACATTCTTTGAGTTTTAGTCATTAAATTGGGAAAATTGGATTTAAGGAGGATTAATATGTCAGATCCCCCTATAATTTTTTTCCTTTTTAAGACTAAAATTAAGGGACTTAATGGGTTGACATAATGAATTGGGCTTTTATATTCACCATCCATTATTTGACTGATTCAAACATTGCTGGTGATTTTGAACCATGGTTGACACCTCCGGATCATCCATTTTGTTGGATACCTATCATGCTCTCTCTTTCTTGTTGTTTTACATCTTTGCGGATATGATGGGTAACATTAACAACGTTGTTAATTTGCATGTAGACACTGGAGCTCCGAGATGAGATGACCAATCTGAACCATGTGTTCACATATGAAGGAAGCTGATGGGACGATTAGCTGCTGAACTACGGGGAGGTCCATCAGGTGGGTCCCACCACCGATGTGCAGGATGCGCACCGGGAGCACCTAGCCCGTTTATAGTCATCAAATCCCATGGATTTACATGTGTCCTAATGGACTAGACCGTTGTATTGAAGATCAATTTTTGTCATTTGATATAAAGCCATTAAACTTGTAGACCATGGATAAGGGGATATAGGTATTAGATTGATTTCAAATTTGATATCTAGGTTGACCCTATTTAGATCTTTCAATCCCCTTCCATCCTATGATCAGTGGGGCCTAAGGTGGGCCCTAGTCGGTGGTCCTTGCTTGAAGACCGTGAAGACCATCCTCATAGGATGGGAATCATATATATAATAATGGATGGTGAAAATAGAAATGTTTCTTTGAAATTCTTTCTGTTCATTTTGTAATCTTTTAAGGACCTTAAAAAAAAAAAACTTTAGAAGGCTATTGCATAGAAAATGTTACTTTAGCCAAACTCACATCAAACCAACCTTTTTGTGCAAAAATCCTTAATTTTTTTTTTTTTTTTTTTTTTTTAGGGTCGACGTCTTCAACCCACTGTGCGAACCTCTCTATATGATCATGACCTAAGGTATACACAGCTCTTGATGCATTTTTTTAGTTTTTTAACATATGGTTCTCATGGTTAAGTGGACACGTGATGTGCACCAGGGTTGGTCAATCCCATGACCCAAGCTAACCATTTAATGGAAGATCTTACCTTACACATCACATATTGGACATTTGTCCGGTAAGGAACCGGCCCGAATTTAAAATATGTTATAATATTTATTTAATTGATTATTTGAATTAAATGATGAGATTTATTGAATTTTTGGGGATAAAGTCTGGCTGGAATCTGCTTATTTAGTCAACCAAGCCAAGCTGAACCAGGCTTTTGATCAATTTTATGGGAATTATAGCAAATTTTTGACCTAATTAAATTAAATTACATATACGGACCGGACTGGGTCAGAATTTGGGCTTTCTTTTCACTAAATCCAAACCCGGCCCAACTATTAAACAGGCTGAAGTTACATATCCAATCCGGGACTAAAGCGGGCTGGCCCGGATATGAAGTTAAGGTTCAGCCACTTTGAAAACCTAGTTGTATACTTTGAAAACTGTGTAGTGGCACGTGCAAGAGAGGGGGTTGGGGAAGAACGCCTCCATTCAATCATGGAGGAGAGAGAATGAATGAGATATATAAATTACCAGATTTTGTGCCTTTTGTATTGGGGATGAATTGATAGATCAGGTGAAGAAGACATGTTTGAAGTGATTATTGGTGCTGTGTCTGGTCATGGTGAGCTTAGCTACAAGATGTGAGGGAGGTATATTTACTCTGGACTCTGGATGGATCTGCTTCTTTTTGTTCTAGTCTTGTATGTGAAGTTGATGAATATAATATCTTCATTCTTCTATCATTTAAAATGTAAATTAGTCTAGTGTTGTAACAACAGCAGTTGTTATTGGCTACTTTTTTTTTGCAGTGTTCCATCCTTTGCAGATGTAAATGCCCTTTTAGACAGTGTATAAATCTTTATCTTGTTCTTGCCTTGCCTCAAGTATTCCAAATTTGAGACTTAGGAAATACACTTTTGGAGAGTAAATTTTAACCTTCTGCTTAGAGGCTACAAGTGTACCCAAAATGTGCCCTCAGCTATGTCTACTACCATAAGAACGAATATACACAAAGAAAAATGCACATATTCCAGAAAATCAGGTTTACCTGAAGCCCCAATATACAACATTTTATTTTTAGTCACACCAGAGAAAATCATTTTCATTACTAGATAATATCAATATCCATCCAGATACAAAGCACTAAAAACATTACAACATCTAGACATATTACACAACCATCATAAGTTTCCGCAGTGAATGCGTGTGTTCAATCAAGATAGCAAAATATATTTATAGCGAACATGACAAAGCCTCGGACTCTGCCTGAGGCTCTCTGCTGTAATGGCAGCATCTATTCTGCTTCCCCTGTCAGTACCAGCTTCTTCTTCTTCTTGATGCGCATCAATGTTTCGTGCACACACCAAGGAAAACTAAAAAAGCTGGCCCCATTGGTCTCCTCATTGAAGTAATCAGGGTGGTATGTCACATGGTACCATGCAGATGCCTTGGCATATACATCATCGGCTACATCGGGATCTGTCCTGCTTCCCTTCTCATCAATATCAAACCATGTTCTCACCTCCTTTGTCAAAGTCTTCATGGCCAGTCCAATAGTTTCTCCATCCTTTTTCTTCGTATAAGATTTTGTCATCTCCAGTAAATTTCCACTGACTATTTCTGCCTCAGTTTTTATCCCATACTGATCCATCAAATTGCACAACTTGATACCATACTGCTCTTTATACCAACTAGCAACTTCGATGTAATTCTCAAACCCTTCAACTTCCATGTCCGGGTCGTAAGTTTTCCTCGCATCCTCCTTGGTGAATGGCTGTACATTGCCAGTGGGGATTGCAATGTTTTTTATTGCCCTGAAGAGCTTTCCAATCACTCTTTTCGATTTATAGGGTTGTCCGTTAGGCTTCTCCATGAAGTCTGGATATTCCTTGACATGTAGATGCGGTGGGAACTTGGCAGGCACTCCGGTTTTGGCATAGTCAACAGCGATAGAGGATAGCATTGCAAGCTCCTTGCAGGGGTCGCTTTCCGCCATGAGCGGCTCCTTGTCAGACCAAACAAGGTGGGCATTTGAAATGACTCCTACACTGTCATTGACCATGTAGTTAGCAAAGTGTTCCATCACTTCCTGCATCACCAATGGGGACCAGTCAGATTACTCAGCTCTATATTCATAGAAAAAATAAAATGCCTCGACTTTTTATTGAATGAGTCCATATGCGCAGACAAGAAATGCAGATTTGCAATAAATTATTGGGGGCATTGAACCTTTAATGGGAGGATAAGATATAATGCTCATTCAAGGAATGGTTTCTGAAGTTTTTATATTTGAAAATGACAGAGTAGTCTCATGACTCCAGGCATGTGAAATCTTGTATGTAGCTCTACTTAAGGGTGTTTTCAGTGGGCATTGTTTTGGTTGCCAATCATCATGGGGCCAACACCTGTCTGCAATGGTTTCTAAATAGAAAGTCCCATTTCCTCAGCTAACAAAAAAAGTTCGAGCAACAAGAATATCTGAGAGGTGGCTTTTGATTTGTTAATAAAAGTAACAAATTAATGACGTGGAGAACCCTAGTGAACACATGGAAAAACCATATCTGTTGTTTGTGTAACTATGAGTATTCTCTTACTAAAAAATGTGAAACTCTCTTTTGCAATGTTGAGGTCTATTGTCTCTCTGCTTCAGATATTTACGCATACCTGCTATTGCGACCAGCCTCAACATTTCAACTCAAGTCATTATGGGTAGATTTAGAGTTACTCGCAGAAGGGAGTTGTATTTATGTATTCATATGCAAATGTACTATTGTGCACACTTCAGTCATCGTATCAAAGATATATCCATCCACAACCAATAATTTCTACATACTGTAGTAGTCCAGCAGAGCAGAAACAGATACTGGTCAGTGACAAGAACAAAAAGAAAGACGGAAGAAAGAAAAAAAGAAAAAAGGAACAGATACTACTCAACATGTTAACTATGCAAAAGCTGAATCATGACTGATGTGGAAAGAAAGTTGGTCTGCTCCAACATATGTTGATACTTCAAGTAGCCACAAACAAGTGCAGAGATATGACAAGTTGGGAAGATGGTATTGGTTCAAACTAATTTATCTATGTAATAAAGACACTTTGTTTATCACAAAACTATACCAACGCCAATGCAATACATTCTATTCTGTTCAACCAATCATTAGGGTTCATTCCATGAAATCAATTGCATTTGAATGAAGAAATGAATTGTGAACTAGGTTGGAAAAAAAATTGTGGTAGTACCTCAATTTCAACATCACGATCCAGCGTCACAGTAGGCACAGGCATATATTCCAGAGGTGGGATTTGGCGGGGAGGAATAAGCAAAGGGTCCCAGCTCACGACATATAAATCCCCGTCTAAGTCGCTCCCCGAGCATTCATTGGGATGCGGCCTAAAACAACAGTTAGAGCTAACACTCATTCAAGAGAAATTTGAGATGTTGATGATGATGACAGTGTGTTCTTTGTGTGGCATTACCAGTGCAGTTATGCAAAAGAACAAAAGAAAGATGGCAACCATATCAGTTCAGACCACACCTCATATAGTTGATAGTTAAGGGGTGTAACTGGATGTATCAAATTAGTATGTACTTGTGGACAGGTCACATAAGCAGAAATCAGTTTAAATTGGTCTGGTTCAGAAATTTGAACAATAATAGAAAGCATTTGATGATGTGTTATTTAAATTATGCCTAGGATGTATGCATTGTTGGAAATTGTTATGAGGAAATGATGATGATGATGATGATATGTCATAAGAATAAATTACCTTTTTCCTTTTTGTGGGAAAACAACGCAATCAACCATATGATGCAATGCTGGAACATTGACCGCGAATAACACACGAAGATCACCAGGGTAGAGACATGGGTTTTTAGCAACAAAAACTTTACCAACCATTACAAAAGAACTGTCCAATTCAATTCCACCAACTGCATCAAGGTCATCATGATAAAACCGTTTACGCCCAACACGCGATGTATTCACAAATACTTGTCCATACTCCAAAGTCCCAGTTTCATCAAGGCATCCCATCATCACTCTTGCTTTCGGAATGTAGATCCTTGTTTTCGTCCTCAGTTCCAACAACTTGGATGCACGGAAATTTTGCAGCATCATAGAAAGGTATGGTTCAACATCAGGCTTATAACCACACCTTAGCATCTCTCTGAGAACTCTGCTGTTCTCACCAGGAGACATTTCCTCAAGCGCCTCATGTGCCTTTCCAGGATCTGTTAAAATCTTGTCCAGTTGATGTACAACTTGCTGTTGCTTCATCTGAAATACACGATCTTTAACCCCAAGAGTTGACAAGAGAGTAATAACTTGGCGATTGAGGTAACATGGTTGATATTTGCTCCATGCCAAAACGTCCAGCTTCGTGTTTTCTGACTCGTACTTGCACATGCTCTCTCTTCTTAAGGATAGTTTATAACTTGACTTTGGGTCACAAGCTACTACACCTTTGTAGCCAGCGTACCTGATTTGGAAGGCCGAGGGGGTTGACCTTAAGTGACATAAAGATGCTATCCTTTCTGCAAAGTCAGCTGACATCTTTCCAATTCCATCTGAAAAATTATACTTTTTGTCTTCAGTCTTTATATCAGGAATGTTCTCGATCTCATTTTTCATAACAGTCAATGTTTCTTGTGATGAACCAAAAGACTGACCCAATCTTGCTGCATACCTCGCCACATTTCTTATTTTGCTGAAATCACCCATCCATTTTCTTATGTCTGCTGCTGTAAGCCCGCTTCTTGCAGCGAACATCCATGCAGAGTTTTCTTTTAATTGACTTGATGAGTATGCTAGAAACTCAAACTTTTTATCACCAATAACAATGCCATTTCTTAATGTATAAAGTATCCTTTCATAGACACTTGTATGCCTTTCACTAACTGCAGGAACTGTTCGTCGTATGAGTTCCTTTGACCGGATCTTATCCCAGTCCTCATCAACAAATGAAACTCGGATAAAATTTTCTAGATCATTAGAGAAATGGCGCAACACACGATTCGAAGAATTCACTTCAGGACCACAAAAGTATACTTTTGTGGGGGTTACTTGAACCCTGTGAATGTAGACCAAACCAGGATCCAATGAAACAGCTGGCAATTTAGGAAGGCGTCCTGACATTTCGAATGCTCTGTACTGGTCCCGAAGCCATCTTGTGGGTTCAAAGCAGGTAACTTTTCGATGAGCAAGAGCCTCCAAGGCATGATCAATGTACTGATTTTTTGTGGAGTAAGGATTGAGAAGACTGAAAAACTCATCATCGACTGTGGGCCCCATGATGATCCCATTCTGAACCAGACTGTTTATCTTGAAGAGTATGTTATATGGAAGTTGAATATTCTGGCTAGGCGTGACAATTGGGACTAGATCCAACTTGTCACAGAGAGGAGAGCCTTCCACCAAAATGAATGGCCCTTCATTTTCTTTGTAGAAGTTTTCATGAAGATTTGGAAGCTCACAGCTGTAAGGAATCTCCACACACAAGGCAGAAGATTGCCCAATGGAACATTGTGGAGTAGTGAAATCAACTGTTCTGACCCAGCGATCTTCTGGAGCATCCTTCTTATATATCCGAGGCCCAGCTCTCACCTTAAAATCGAGAAATCATGTCAACCATCATCATTTGAAATTTTATAGCAAAAAAAAAAAAAAAAGAAAGAAAAAAACATGATACAGGGCAGGTGTTGGATATTAATTGCAAGAATCTTTTTAACACAATATCATCATCACTAATTGTAAAGCCAATAATGAAATGAAGAACCCAAAGGTGACAAGATTGAGTAATGGAGAATAGAGTCTTACACAAGGATGAGTGAAAAAGTAGAACTCATGAAATTAACCACAGGTAGATGGATATTCTTTGACGATGAACCTGAAATAAAGGTTGATAGATCTTCTCCTTGGGAGGCATTTTTAGTGTAATTGTCTTGTAGGGTCTAGGTCTCTTATACCCTTTGATTTTCTTGGTGTTCCTTGTTTTGTCTTCTCGCTTTAATAAAGTTATCCATTACCTTCTAAAAGAAAAGAACCTGACATAAAGAACTACCTTCCTACACTTCTAAAATGTGCGTCCTTTTAAAAAATACAAAGGTTCAGTTCGTAGGTTATAAGAGGTCATATGTGGACCTAAGCAATCAGCCAAAGCATACTGTCAGAGACAAGTTTGGTCATGAAGAAATGACTTTGAAAATGGTTTTGTCAAATATTCCACAAGGGATTTGTTTCTAATTGCATTTGAAGATGGCATACTTTAAAGATGAGATGATTCAGAATTCATACATAATGTAGGAGGTCCTTTGCTTGAGGACTGCAAAACTAGAGTTAGGGAAGCATTAAAGATTTCAAGTGGAAAGTCAAGGGCAACTTACTCTCCAAAAATAAGAATAGCACTAACATTTTAATGTTTCGGAGGATAGTCTAGGGGTATCTGATTATTGTATGTTGCACCTAGCGATTGGTCAAAGTATATATGTGTTTCTTGAGGAAAAAAGATTCGAACAACAATAAGGTTTTTTATTTTTTATTTTTTTAAATTAAAAAGGAGGGTCAACAGTTTGTTGGAGAGGAACTTCTGATTTAATATTGAAGCCATGGGACTCCAATATGTCCAACCTATATAACAGAAGTGGTGCAACTAAAAAACTAGCAAATCCAAGTTTAAATGGCAGTTTTCCAACAGTGTAAAACCTTTTTCGCTACAAGTGGGGTTATAACAGGCTAATCACATAGGCTGCTTTCTCTCAGCATATAGAGTAAAAGGAAATACAGATGAAGGAAATGAAATTCATAAAACTAGTTTTTAGTAACAAATGGCAAACCTGAATAAGAAGAAACTTTTTCTCCTGACCAGATTGGTGATGTAACTGAATTTGCCGAATGTTTTGTTCAAAAAGCTCAAGCTTATATTCGAGACCATTATAAGATAAAAGGATCTGCAGTTTTTGCCATCTGAATTCAACGCTGACTCGAACATCCGCCACACTCCAGAGACTAGAGAACCTCTCAGCGGAAACCATACAGCCAACATGCAGAACTGCATTTTGCAACTTAAACCGTGGCTTCTGTATGATATGGGGCTTTTCTTGTCTAACTGTGAGATAAGAACCCTCATACCATAGAAGACGTTGTTCGGCATGAGATGATATATCGTCAGCAAACTTAGTTGCAGTAAATCGCACGACGGCAGAAGCTCTTGACTTTGGCACTGTGTTCTTGGGCGGTCTAGGCTTAATTTCAACAACACTATCCTTGCCAGTAATATCCTCAAGAAACTTCTTGATCTCTTTCTTAGAAACAGCACGAGCAAAACCAGAAAGCCAAATAGTCGAACTTGCCATATTTTCAGAGTAGATTTAAGCTGCAGTGGCAAGTAACATTTCCCCAAATCAATATAGGATAACAAAAGCATTCAGATATATGGTGAACTTGGGCTATATAAGCAGAAATGGGAGAAACACACAGATTTATTCCCTCTGGGGAAAAATCATATGAAAATAATCAACAGAAGGTTTCGAAAATGACAGATGACTCTGTAAAAAAGGCCACACCATCAGTGCTTAATAAGGCACTGAAGAGCAAAAACTTGCTTCACTGTAAACTGCTCCTTTATTCTAGTAACTCTATTGTGGAATCTAAAATCTGTTACAAAAGTAAGGTAGGGAAGCATGCCTTTGATGACAATAATCTTTGCATGGTGAGTAAATATATAAAACGTTCCATACACAATTCAACTAATTATCATCCAAGCAGGAAAACATTCTTCCAAGAGTAAAGGAATAAACAGAATTCCAGGAAAAAAAATAAAAAATGCAAAATTTTCATTTTGTTTAATTGCTTTTAGAGTGTTAGATGCAAACAAAACAATGAAATAGAACACAAAGGTATTGTGAATGGAGTTCAGGTACATATTAAATACATATCAAATATGTATTGGTCATTTCCAAAACGGCTTGATTTCAGCAGTATTTTTAGAGCCATGGTCCTGACTGGAACATATTTTAATTATAACAACATAATGCTATAAGAATTGTATTTGTACTGATATTAACATCAA
Organism: Cinnamomum chago; assembly: GCA_038049695.1. Classification (NCBI taxonomy): domain Eukaryota; kingdom Viridiplantae; phylum Streptophyta; class Magnoliopsida; order Laurales; family Lauraceae; genus Cinnamomum; species Cinnamomum chago. The sequence continues at coordinate 24,075,151 of CP142453.1, read as the reverse complement.
GAGATACATCAACCAAGAAGATCAAGAACTCGTCACTCTACTTTCCAATAAAATGAGAACACAGTAAACCTGACCATTGTAATATTTTATGGCTTCTCATTATTCTCTCCTCCTTCCCATTATGTAAATCTCAGAAGACATTTCCTTTTTCAATAAAAACAGCACCATTTAACCAGTACTCAGTTTCAGTGGACTTACTAATCTCTAGTGTTGCAAATACTAATTTTCATAATAATTCATGTTCCATCAAGAACAGAGATACTAAAAAAAAGAAGAAAAAAAAATCAAGCGACTAGAAATTCCTAACAGAAAGCACCAAAGATATCAGAAAGCTTACCTGAGAGAGAGAGAGAGAGAGAGAGAGAGAGAGAGAGAGAGAGTACAGTGGGAGAATGGAGAGAGTGATGTGGTAGACTGGTAGTAAGCAAGAGGTGGAGCATGGAAATTTATAGGGAGTTTCATGTTGGAATCAGATGGTGGGTCCTACTCCAACTGAAAGCACTAATGAAACAGTAATTTGTATTTCTAAAGTGGGCTCTACTAATTGATCCATGCTTAAAGAGCCCTTTCTTGAAGACCAAGAAGAGAGTTAGATTCTTTATTGCTCTTTATAAGATCAACAGATTCTCCTATAGTTGCAAGTAAGTCCATGATGAGTTCTTCCACTTGTATTATATGCATGTAACTAGAAGTTTCGTCACTACATTTTACTATTTTAAACTTATGGGTGGGGCCTAATCTAACCCTTTTCCAATATCTAACTCCCCTTTAATGACATTATGCAACATCTTGCTCAAGTTAATGTTGAGTACCACAGTTGAATTTGTCTTGAGCATGTTTGTGCAGGAGAATTTTCTTCCACGAGAAGTTTGCATGTATAGTCCAGAACTAAGGGGTCCACTTGGGCCCATATTTGATCATGGCAGCTCCTTTATCACTCTTATACCCCCATGTTAAGGCATCATGCTTAATTTTGTTCTCATTGAATCGGTTACTTGATGTTGAATTGAATCTCAAAAGAAATCTATAGTTAAATGACCATTAAACTCTTAAGGCTATTAATATTAAATCAAGGGCTGCAATTATCCGATTGAGATGATTTTTGCATGACCCTTATTTGTAAAGAGACCTTTCCACCCATCCTATCCCAATGATCAGAAAATATATCCAATTGGGCCCATGATTTGAACGAATTAGTACATTATGTGGTCTGCTTGTAGGTGAAGATTTTAGGTTTATGTATTGCTGAGTTTTGTGCTACGTGGATATCCATCTCTCTGCTGGTGCGGAAAAGTAGGTTTTTGCCTTTGTGGGAGATGATTTTTCCAAAATCAAGAAAATACAGTTCTAACACTTGTGGCAAGTTTGTTTTCATGAAAGACATTGGAATTTATGGTCAATTGAGCTGCACCAAAGGATTATTAGAGAGTTAAGGGGTGAGGGATATAAGGTACGTAGGATGTAGATGGGGCCTTTGACTTTCCTATGATTTAACTTACTACGGTGATGGCATGATATTCATTTCCCATCTTATTTTGATTCTCAATTTCCTAAGAAAATAAAATGGAGTTCATCATGTTTACAAACATGCGATCAATCTTGGTAGGCCCTACTGCAAGTGAACTTGATGATTTGGTTATAATCAATACAATATGAGATAGGGTGTGTAAGTGGTTGAGATTTACTAAAAGCTGGGCCTCACTAATGGGTTTGTTGGTCTATGATACGAAATAGAGATGGGTGAATTGTTTGTAAAAGATAAAACTCCAATAAGAGGCAATGATTTTGATCTTTTTTGCTTTTTATATTTTAATAATATGATCTCTTGTGATCAATCTGATGATGGGTCCAACTTCAATTGAAAGAACAAATAAACAAAAAGTGGTAATTTTCATTAATTTGTATCTCTATGGTGGGCCCTACTGGTTGATCCGTGCTTAGAAAGAACCTACTTTTTTTTTTTTATAGAGGAAGAACCTACTTGAATGCCAAGAAGGGAGGGAGCTTCTGCTTTTTCTCTTTTTCATGTCTCCCTCTTCTGTCAGTTGCAAGTCAATGATAAGTCGTTGCCCTTGTGTATTTTATATGCATGTAATTTAAAACAGATCTAGAAGCTTCCACACTGCATTTTACTAAATTGCGCTGCCAATACAGATGCATAGGACCACTGTTCAAAAATCTAAGCCTTTTACAATCTTTCAAACACTTTTACTGACATTATACAAAATTCTGATTTGTTTTTGTTGGTTTTGTTTGGGTTGTGCTGCTTGGTGTGGTGTTGTTCTTGGGTTGCTATGTAGATTTTCATTTTGTGCTCAAACGAAAAGGAGGTTTCTATCTTGGTCAACGTCCCTCAACTTTTCTAGCATTTGAATTACTAGGTGATGGCTGGATGTTTCCCTGAAGACTGTTTGATGGTTATACTTGGCTACTTCATTTTTAATCACTCATGGAATGTGAAGTGTTAGATTTACCAAGGATTCAATTGCATGGATCAATTTGTTAAAAGGATCAGTAAAGATGGAGTGAAAGTAGAAAAATAATATGAATTTTTTTTTTTATACTTCTGCGGGTTTATATGAAAAAGTGGAGTGAAAAACTTTGTTCCATGAAGATCAGACCATATTCCACAGGGTCCTGGAATCCTTCATTTTTAATCACTTATGGAATGTGCTACTGTTAGATTTACCAAGGATTCAATTGCATGGATCAATTTGTTAAAAGGAGCAGTAAAGACGGAGTGAAAGTAGAAAAATAATATGATTTTTTTTTTTTACTTCAGCGGGTTTATATGAAAAAGTGGAGTGAAAAACTTTGTTCCATGAAGATCACACCATATTCCACAGGGTCCTGGAATCCTCACTTACACAAACATGATGTTTATGTTCATCACATTATTAACTACATTCGCTTTCTTCCATTTTTCTTCAATTTTTTGAGTAAAAATATAGAGTACATCAATGTGTACAAACAATACAAATGATTGAAAATGCTTCTTTCTAGTCAGATCAGAAGAAAATGCTTAGAAAGACTCTGAAGAGTGGGACCATGCTTCTGGTCACATCCAAAAATTCCATAGTCAGATCAGACAATGCTTGGAAAGACCCTGAATAGTGGGACCATGCTTCCTAACTAACTAAAGTGGCCCTAGCTAGAATGTATCCAAAAAGGGTGGACCCCACACGGGAACCAGAATCTCCTAAACCCTTGATTGCCAAGGAAGAAAGGGAGATAGGCCATAGTCCATAACTTCTGAACAAAACTCACTGGTGCTAGTACCATCATAAACATCATATTATATTGCCTTTTAGATTCTACCCAAAGGAGAAACGATTCATTGGTAGGTGTGCTGCTTTTCCTTGAGGGCAGACCAAGTTTTCATAGGAAACTCTACTGAAGGCAGCTGGGGAATTATTCTTTTACAAGTGGGGCCGCTTTTGCTTGATTTAGGCCCTCTTTGTTTTTGGATTAAAATCCTTAAAGAACTAAATACATAAGGAAGGTGGTTAAAAATGAAGAGAAAAGTTGAATTTCCAAAAATCGAGCATCAAATGGCATCTTCCTCAGACTCTATTTAGCCAAAAAAAAAAGTGATTAGACATTCATTTTTAAAAACTCACTCTTAATCTTCATTTTTATTTTTTACCACCATGTTTATTCAGTTCTCATGTATTCTAATGCAAATGATTAAGCCCTTAATGTAATCACATCGCTTTTGTTAGCCTGTAGCAAAATTGGCTGAAGTTTCATTTCAATCTTAGCCATATAAAATGCCGGATTTATGCGCCTAGGTATCTCACTCCAATTAGAGAGAGATTGGGATATTGCCTAATATAAATAAGTAGGCTTGTGCTGTGAATGAGTTAGATAAAGCAAAGGTAAGGCTTTAGGCTTTATAGCCTATATCAATTCATTTGCTGATAGCATCATAGGATTGAACTAAGAAGTTGCCTGGGCCACACTTTGATACATGTCAATGAATAAGCAGAAGAGGACTAAAAGGTCTCATCTTTCACTAGGTGTGAAGCCCGTATGGGCATAATTTTATAATCATAAACCTTCATCTTAAGTTAGGTGTGGGAAAAATATGTTAGATCATAGGATGATGCCCCTGATAAGTGCCACCCCTGGTCCTAAGTGAGACCTTTTAATCCCACTCCTACCTACTGATTGGCACACTTTAGTTCCAGCCTGGTTTATATTGGAATAAATCTCAAAGAAGCAAAAAATGAGAAAAACAGATTGCAAAAAATAATGAATGGGAATAACATAACATTAAAGAAACATGATACAAAAAATAAATTACATTAATACCAAAAAAAAAGTTTAAAAAACTAATAAGGAATTAACAGTTATAAATATAAGGGGATTTAACCGGAAAAACCCTCTAAAACAGGCTATTAATGAATTTGGCCCCAATAGAAAAGGCCAGACAGAATAGGCCCTAAATTGATGTTTCTCTTTTCTTTTTTGTCTTTTAGCGTATAGTCGATATCGACGCTCTCGCCTGAACATTCATTCGTCTCTTCCTCTCTCTCTTATTCTCTCTTGCTCTCTGCAACTGATCTCAAATCATAATCTTTGAGAAGGGGGAAGAAGGAAAGAGAAAGCTGGTAGGTGTCTGCAGATGAGATGCATGGAGATGGAGGTGTGCGCAGAGGCTGTGAGGGCGGAGTGCAGCAGTGAAGGAGGGGGAAACGAGAAAAGAAGAGGAGGAAAGAAAGAGAAAAAAAAGGAAAGAGAGGGAGAAGGAAGGACGTGGAGTGCAGTGGGTGGGAAAGGGTAGTGCAGGGAGAATGGAGAAGAAGAGGGGGAGAGGGGGAAGGAAGAAAGAAAGAAAGAAATGAAAAAGGAGGAGAGCCATCTCAGTGGGGTATGCAGGTGGGTGTGCGGTGGCCCATCACGGCTCATCTCCTTCATCTCATCTTCACCATCCCAGGACGCAGACGGTAGACCTCTCCCTCCTTCTCCTTTGTCCTCTCCGGCCAGCCAACCCACCACTCCTTCATCCTTTCCATCTCCCTCCCATCAACCTCCATCTCACCCTATCCGTAGCCCTCACGCATCTCCCTTATCTCCACGCAGCCCATCATCAGCTCTTCTTCATCTCCATCTCCACGAGGAATGGAATGCAAGTTCGGAGTCCTTAAACCGATCATTTAATTGTATCCATATCAAGCTGGAGGTGTTTTCAAATAAAGCCCATGAAGGTGTTCGATGAAATGACGAAGAGAAAGGAGAAGGAAATTTCACGCTCATTTCTCTTATTTTTCTCATAGGAAAGAAGTCTGCTGCTGTTGTGGGGTTTGTCCTTCCTTGATTTTGCTCACTAGAAGATATTGGATGAAATGAATTAGAGAACATGAGTGGGGTTTTCATTTCTTGATTTTTGTAATTTTCAAACATAGTTCATGTATATATATTTTGAAATGTAAGGTCAATACACAATGAACTTGTAATGTTGTGAATGGTTTCCCCCTATTTGAGATGTTTGAAATGTGTTTGAGGAGTTTGAAAGGTATTTGAAATGTCCGAACTCTTGAGCTTTTGAAATGTCTGAGTGAAGGGTCGAAACCTCCCCACCAAAACTCTCTACTATGACGTTCAAGGATGAAATTGGTATTGGTTGAATCGGTGGAAGCATTTTTTGGAAGGGTGATGCAAGAGTCAATGTGAACTCTTTTTTTGTTGGTGTTAATAGTTGGTGCTTATGTGATAGAAGATGCAGCCGTTCTGTACAGTTTACAGTCTACTGAAGCATTTTTTAGAAGGGGGATGCAAGAGTCAATGTGAATTCCTTTTTGGTTGGTGTTCATATTTGATGTTAATGTGATAGAAGATGCAGCCGTTCTAGACAGTGTACAATCTACTGAAGCATTTTTTGGAAGGGGGATGCAAGAGTCAATGTGAACTCCTTTTTGGTTGGTGTTAATATTTGGTGTTAATGTGATAGAAGATGCAACCATTCTGGATAGTGTACAGTCTACTGAAGCATTTTTTGGAAATGAGATGAAAGAGTTAATGTGAACTCCTCTTTGGTTGGTGTTAGTATTTGGTGTTAATGTGATAGAAGATGTAGCCTTCTGGACAATGTAATCTCTACATGGAAGAGATTTTTTGGATGGGGGATGCCCATGTTAATGTCATCATGTCCATTTTTATTGGTGTTAATATTTGGTGTTAATGTAATTGATAGAAGATGTAGTCGTGATGGGCTTGCACATTTTGTTGAAGCATTTTTTGGAAGGGCACAAGTGTTAAACATACTTTTTCCTTTTATAAAGATCACCCTTTTTTGGGGTTATATGTTGTTGAGAACTTATCTATGATAATATAATGGTTGTTTGTATTGTCCCGCTAATGATTTTTTATTTTTTTCCACTTTTATTATTGAAAATGATTAGCAAACCCCATCTAGAGCTACACTTAGTAAGTTATAGTATTATAACATAGTCGATATCGACTATGACTGTGTTTTTTATGTTTCAGCTAAATAGTCGATATCGACTATGACTGTGTTTTTTATGTTTCAGTTAAATAGTCGATATCGACAATGACAATAGTCGATATCGACTATGACTGTGTTTTTTATGTTTCAGCTAAATAGTCGATATCGACTATGACAATAGTCGATATCGACTATGACTGTGTTTTTTATGTTTCAGCTAAATAGTCGATATCGACTATGACTGTGTTTTTTAGGCTTCAGCTAAATAGTCGATATCGACTATTGGTCGTATTAAACAAACCAGAGAATGATACATTCTATTGTCCTAAACATTGTTCTGAATACATTGGTGCATTCCATTCACACATTCAATTAACAACCATACATTAACATACCATTCAATTTCAAATAATTATACATGATGTTTCACAATATAAATCCAACTGCCCAAAACTATAGAAGTTCCACAACCACTGCCCACAAGTTCCACAATTTTAATTACGAAGTAAAGAAAGTAAGTATCTATGTTTGGCCTCTCCTTCTACTGCCCAAAAAACCTTCACAAAACTTCTTCTAACCAGTTAAGAGAATTACATCAAACTAGCATTCACTTGTCAACTTCTTTTAAATAACTCAATGACAATTCTGCTACGGAAGTAAGGGATGTCAGACTGTGTAAATGTGATAGGACGACAGTGAACACAATGCTCTGCGAATGCCACAGTGAAAACTTCGTAGTGATTACAATTGTCTTGATGATGAATGTCTTCTTTAAACAGGATAGTCCATAAAAATGGATTCGTCCAGTACTTTATTTAAATCGTTGCTAGATACCATGGTACAAATACTGGCTAGTTCATCATCTCTACATGAAAGAGATGTTTGTTAATAAAACACAATGCTACAGATATTAATGAAGATGGGTACTACATGAAAGTAATGAGGAAAAATTAGTATAGAGTTTTGGTGGGGAAGGTTTCATCCGACTCATTTCGCAACTTCCACTGATTTAGCCAATACCAATTTCATCCTTGAACGTCATAGTTGAAAGTTTTGGTGGGGAAGGTTTCAGTCCTTCACTCAGACATTTCAAAAGCTCAAGAGTTTCAGACATCTCAAACACATTTCAAACATCTCAAATAGGGGGAAACCATTCAAAACATTACAAGTTCATTATGTATTGACCTTACATTTCAAAATATATATACATGAAATATGTTTGAAAATTACAAAAATCAAGAAATGAAAACCCCACTCATGTTCTCTAATTCCTTTCATCCAATATCTCCTAGTGAGCAAAATCAAGGAAGGACAAACCCCACAACAGCAGCAGACTTCTTTCCCATCAGAAAAATAAAAGAAATGAGCGTGAAATTTCCTTCTCCTTTCTCTTCGTCATTTCATCGAACACCTTCATGGGCTTTATTTGAAAACACCTCCAGCTTGATATGGATACAATTAAATGATCGGTTTAAGGACTCCGAACTTGCATTCCATTCCTCGTGGAGATGGAGATGAAGAAGAGCTGATGATGGGCTGCGTGGAGATAAGGGAGATGCGTGAGGGCTACGGATAGGGTGAGATGGAGGTTGATGGGAGGGAGATGGAAAGGATGAAGGAGTGGTGGGTTGGCTGGCCGGAGAGGACAAAGGAGAAGGAGGGAGAGGTCTGCCGTCTGCGTCCTGGGATGGTGAAGATGAGATGAAGGAGATGAGCCGTGATGGGCCACCGCACACCCACCTGCATACCCCACTGAGATGGCTCTCCTCCTTTTTCATTTCTTTCTTTCTTTCTTCCTTCCCCCTCTCCCCCTCTTCTTCTCCATTCTCCCTGCACTACCCTTTGCCACCCACTGCACTCCACATCCTTCCTTCTCCCTCTCTTTCCTTTTTTTTCTCTTTCTTTCCTCCTCTTCTTTTCTCGTTTCCCCCTCCTTCACTGCTGCACTCCGCCCTCACAGTCTCTGCGCACACCTCCATCTCCATGCATCTCATCTGCAGACACCTACCAGCTTTCTCTTTCCTTCTTCCCCCTTCTCAAAGATTATGATTTGAGATCAGTTGCAGAGAGCAAGAGAGAATAAGAGAGAGAGGAAGAGACGAATGAATGTTCAGGCGAGAGCGTCGATATCGACTATAGCGCTAAAAGACAAAAAAGAAAAGAGAAACATCAATTTAGGGCCTATTCTGTCTGGGCTTTTCTATTGGGGCCAAATTCATTAATAGCCTGTTTTAGAGGGTTTTTCCCGTTAAATCCCCTAAATATAAATTCCTAAAAGAAAATTGGAATTTCCCAGTGCAGAGTGTTCCATTTCATTCCTTTCATTCTTAGTATTTTAAGTTAATTAGTGAAGTGGAGTGAATACTTAATTCACTATAGAAGAAAAGAAACGAAGGGTCAAATAAAAATGTATTAAATTTCAAAAAGCCCTCTTTTTTTTTTTTTATAACTAAAAAGAAAAAAGCTAATCTTGCGTGCTACTAAATAACAAAAGGTTCTCTTGTTATTACCAAAGAAGCCAAAAGGCTACTCTAGCTCTCATGCACCTGATAAAAAGTTATAACATGTCCTTTTGTCATTGACCCTTCTTTTTTATTTTTATCTTTTGAATTGATTATTCACTTTATAACACTATATAAATAGATTATCTCAATATTCCTTAAACTAAGACACCCTTTAGGGTAAAAAACCGACATATTTTATTTTGTCAATATTAGCCGGAGGTTTTCTTGCACATATGAAAGATGGCCATTTAGCTTCAACATGATTTGACCGTGTTACTACATTCTGATCCAAAAAAGTTGAATTGATCATTCCCAACATTCCCTAATAGTTTGACACTTTACTACCATAGTAAAAGTCAAGTAAAGCCTCCATTTTTTAGATAAGATGTCACATCAAAAGCACTTTAATTCAAAACTCCCTCCATCTTTTAAAAAAAAAAAGTAAAAAAAACAACCACATCTATCTATTAAAATACAAAAAAACTTCACTTTCCCATATAAAAAGTCAAAAAGTATCCATAACAAACAACTAAAAATAAAATGCCATCATAACCCACTTATATTTTATTATTTATTCAATATCAACTTTACTTTATTTCACTTGACTCTATTAGTTTTTTTTGCTAATTGGTAAATTTGTATTGAAGAAAGAAAAGAAGGGCAAAGCCCCAAGGGACAGGAGAAGAAAAAATACAGCCAAATGAGGCAAACAAAATAAAAGGTCACCTCTAAAAAAGGAGGGGCTAACAGCCAGCTGGGACCAAAACAGGAGGAGAACAAACAACTGAGAAAAGAAGCTCTGCTCCTCAAGGAAAAACCAAAACTATGAAACCAACTTGACTCTATTAGTAGAGTTGCCAAACTGCCCCATGTATCACTTAAAATATGCCCACTCAAAAATGTAAATTTTATGGTATGAGTCCGGAACATTAAAGTCCTTCAAAGCTGTGTTCTCTACTGCACAATATTATAATTTCAAAGTTCGATGTACATGTAAGAGTCACCAAAAGCCGTTGAAAAGATTAGTAACATAATCATCAGATCCTTATCCCAAATTTGTTATCCCAAATTTGTTTGGGTCTTCTACATGAATTCTATTTTTCATTCTAATCTTTTATTGGCCAAATCCTCGGATATGTTGTACTTTTTCAGCTCTTACTTTATTAATTCAATCTATGTCCTTTTTGACCTATCCATATTTCTCAATAGTGGGCCATCAACTAAAAGCCAATAAATAAATACTTATCTTTTAAAAACTAAAAATAAAAACATTTGAGCATTTCTGGAAATTTTTCACACCAGACCTGAAATAAAATGACATCCCGAAAACTTGTAAGGGCCATACAGTAACAATTTCGGTGCTTGCCTTTCCAAGATCCTCAATTACCCAGTTTCATAATGCCTTCCAACTGTTTAACTGTTCATTTCTAACAAGTCGTATCTTGGTTTACTATTTAGTTGGCCTCACCTTAAACTCTTAAGGCGAGGCCAAATGAAATTTGCTTCCTTCAATTTTTGTTTAATGACATTTTTACACGCGATCAACCTGATGGAGTGCCGACGCTGATCTGAATGAAATTTGGCCTATAGTTTATGTAAGCACAATTATTTTGAGCAGATGATATGAGCTCCAGTGACAGATTTATAGTGTGTACTTGTACAAATTAGTTCATCAAATTCAATCTACGAATCAAACGATTAAAAAACGAATCAAATGAACCTATCTATTGAATTTTCTTATTGAATATCAAATTATCAAATTCAAATTTGTATGCAACTCGGGCAAAATAGGAATCAGGTAATTCTGCTTGAAGTTAAAAAGTGTGCCCTTAGTTATTGCTACCATAAGAATATGCACAAAGTAAATGAAAATATTCCAGAAAATAAGGTTTAACTGAAGCACCCTTCAGATAAACATATATATATATATATATTATGGTAAAGTAAGAGTACAGAGCATATTAATTTTACTCAAACCAAGGGAAATCATTTCATCACTAGATAATATCAATATCCAGAAACAAAGCATTAATTAAACATATAAAACCTTACAACACTACACAACCATAAACTTAGACAGTAACACACACAGCCAGTGTGTGTAGCCAACATCAACATAGCAAACCCATACAAACATGAAAACCCATACTAATAGACTAATAGTAACACAGCCAGTGTGTATGCCCAACATAGCAAACTCATACTAAGTAATGGCTATGGTTCTTGCTTAAGGCCTCAAACTCTGCCCCAAGCTCTGCTGTAATGGTTCTTCAGCCCCTCTTTTCCTGCTTCTTCTGCTTGATGTTTATCAATTTTTCATGGACACACCAAGGAAAGCTAATGAAGTGGGACTGGTTCATCTCGTCGTTGTAGTAATCAGGATGATAAGTTACATGATACCATGCTGATGCCTTGGCATGTGCATCATCATCTACATCAGGATCCGTTCCGCTTCCCTTCTCATCAAACCATGTTCTTGCCTCCTTTTTCAAAGTTCTCATAGCCAGTTCAATAGTTTCTGCATCCTTTTTCTTTGTATAGGATTTTGACATCTCCATTAAATTTCCACTAACTATTTCTGCCTCGTTGTTGATCCCATAATGATCCATCAAATTTCGCAGCTTAAAATCATACTGCTCTTTATACCACAGAGCATCCTCAATGCATTTCTCAAATCCATTGACTTCCATGTCGGCATCGTAAGATTCCCTAGCCACCTCCTGGGTGAATGATTTTACATGGCCAGTGGGGGGTGCAATGTTTTTTATTGCTCTGAAGAGCTTTCCAATCACTCTTTTGGATTCATAGGTGGGTCTGTTGCGCTTCTCCATGAAGTCCGGATATTCCTTGACATGTAGACGGGGCGGGAATTTGGCGGGCACACCAGTTTTTGCAAAGTCGACGGCAATAGAGAATTGCTTTGCAAGCTCCTTGCAGGAGTTACTTTCAGCCATGAGCTGCTCCTTGTCAGCAAAAACAGTGTGGGCATGTGAAATGATTCCTAGACAGTCGTTGACCATGAAGTTTGTGAAGTATGCCATTACTTCCTGCATCACAAATGGGGACCAGTCAGATTATTCAGCTTTGTATTCAAAGGAAAAGAGGCCTGGACTTTTTATCATTTTTGCCAAATGCGTAGACAAGAAATGCTGGTTTGAAATAATGATTAGGAGTCTAAAACCTTTAATAGGAGGATAAGATCTAATGCTCATTCATGGAATGGTCTCTGGAGTATATAAATTTGAAAATGACAGAATGGGCTCATGTCTCCATGCACGTGAAATCTTGTGTGTAGCCCTCCTTGAGGGTGTTGTATGTGAGCATTGTTTTGGTCACAAGAAAATCCTAAATATACGTGATTACATTCTAAGTTCTATTTTCTTGTAGCAGTTATAGTTCAAGTCTGATATTACGGCATGAAGAGGGGTTCCAATCAAAGTGACCAACAGCAGTATCCACAATGCTTCTGATATGAAGTCTTATTTCCTCAAGACAACCAATAGAAAAAATCGCAAGCAACAAGAATATATGAGGTGCGGATTTTGATTACAACATCAACAGATTAATGATGTGGAGAATCCTACTGAACACAAAAAAACCATTTCTGTTGTTTGTGTAACTTAGAAGGATTCTCTGACTGCAAACTTTGTGGACTTGTCTCTTTGAAGTTAAGCCTTATTGTCTCTTTTCTTCTGATGTCTAGGCAATAGGCATTCTTATACTTGCTCTTGCTTCCATCCCCAATAACTCTCCCTTCAACTCGGTCATTGTGGATAGATACAGAGTTGTGTAAGAGAGTTGTAATTTAAGTATGAAGAAGTTATGTATTTGCATGAAAGTGCACTATTGTGTACACTTTAACCATAGTATCAAATATTTATCCATCAAACAATCTATAGTTGCTACATGTAGTCCTGAAGATATCTAACTTGTGGCAAAGCCGTAACTGCCTATTTTTGAAAAGCTAAATACAGTGAGACCATGCCTAAGAAAGAAACAGATACAATTTTTTTTTTTTTTTGGGTAACATGCCTTGCCCACAACCTTAGGATGCAATAGTGAGAAACAGCTACTAGCTAACATTTTAACAATGCAAATTGCAGATGCATGAGCTGAACCATGACCAACTTGAAAGAGAATTGTTTTCGTTCCAACATATGTAAATATCTTCAAGCAGCCACAAACAAGTGCAGAGACGTGTGCAAGACAAGTTGGGAATATTGTATTGGTTCAAACAAATATATGTACTTAACAAAGATACTTGGTTAATCTCAGAAGTATACCAATACCAACGCAATGCATTTATTCTGTTCGACCAATCATTAGGGTTCATATGAAGCCTATAGGCTGTGAATACTGAATAGATAAGAAATGAATTATGAACTTTGTTTAAAAGAAGTTGCAGTGATACCTCAATTTGAACGTCATGATCCAGATTCGCAGTAGGTGCAGGGATATATTCCATAGGTGCAATTTGCCGGGGTGGAATAAGCAGAGGGTCCCAGCACACAACATATAAATCCCCATCTAAATCGCTCCCTGAGCATTCATTCGGATGGGGCCTAAAACAACAGTGTAGCTTATATTCCATATAACTTTGGGATGATGATGATGATGATGAAGATGAAAGTTTGTGCTTTGTGCAGCATTACCAGTGCATGCTAGACATATCAGATCAGACCACACCTAATAGAGTTGATTGTTTAGTGTGCAACTGGATGTATCGGTATGTACTTATGGACAAGTCACATAAGCAGGAATCAGTTTAAATCTGTCTGTTTAAGAAATATATATATATATTTATAGTATAAACATAATATAGTAGGAAGCATTTGATGATGCGGTATTTAAATTACAAAATTGTGTCGTAGGATGCATTGTTAAAACTTGGTTTAAGGAAAATGATGATGATGCTATTTCATAAGGATCAATTACCTTTTCCCTTTCTGTGGAAAAACAACGCAATCAACCATATGGTGCAACGCTGGAACATCGACAGCATCCAGGACACGCACATCGCCAGGATGTAGACATGGGTTTTTAGCTACAAAAACTTTACGAACCAATACAGCAGAACTATCTAATTCAATTCCAGCTACTGCATCAGGGCCATCATCATAAAACCGTTTACGTCCAACACGTGATATATTCACAAATACCTGTCCATACTCCAATGTCCCAGTTTCATCAAGGCAACCCATCATCACTCTTGCTTTTGGAATGAAGATCTTTGTTTTGGTCCTCAGTTCCCACAACTTGCTCGCACGCAAATTTTGCAGCATCATAGAAAGGTATGGTTCTGCATCTGGCTTATAACCACACCTTAGCATCTCTCTGAGAACTCTGCTATTCTCACCAGGAGACATCACCTCAAGTGCCTCTCGTGCCCTTACAGGATCAGTTAAAATCATGTCCAGTTGATCTACAACTTGCTGTTGCTTCATTTCAAAGACATGATCTTCAACCCCAAGAGTTGACAAGAGAGAAATCACTTCGCGGTTGAGGGAACAGGGCAGATATCTGCTCCATGCCAAAACATCGAGCTTCGTGTTGTCTGATTTATACTTACACATGCTTTTTCTCAAGGATAGTTTAAATTCTAACTTTGGGTCCACAGCTACAACACCTTTGCAGCCACCATATCTGATTTGGAAAGCCGATGGCGTCGAACTTAAGTCACATTTAGATGCCACCTTCTTTGCGATGTCAGCCGAAATCTTCCCAATGCCATCTGAAAAATTATATTTTTGGTCTTCAGTCTCTATATCAGGAATGTACTCTATCTCATCTTTCAAAATAGTCAATGATTCTCGTGAAGAACCAAATGACTGACCCAGCCTGGCTGAATATTTACCCACGTTTTTTATGTCACTAAAATCACCCATCCACTCTCTTATATCTGCAGCTGTACATCCAATTCTAGAAGCGAACATCCATACAGAATTCTCCTTTAACTGACTTGATGAGAAGGCCAGAAACTCAAACTTCTTATCACCCACGACTATGCCATCTCCTAAAGTAGACAGTATCCTTTTATAGATACTTGTATACCTTTCACCATCTGCAGGAGTCTTTCGTAGTGTCAGATCCGTTGAACGTATATTATTCAACTCCTCATCAACAAATGAAACCCGGATAAATTTCTCTATGTCATCAGAGAAATGGCGCAACACACGATTTGAAGAGTTCACTTCAGGCCCGCAGAAGTATACTTTGGTGGGGGTTACTTGAACCCTGTTAATGTAAACTAAGCCCGGATCCAATGAAACAACAGGCAATTTAGGGAGGCGTCGAGACCGTTTGTATTTGCTATACTGCTCCTTAAGCCATCTTGTGGGTTCAAAACAGGTATCTTTCAGGTGAGCAAGCGCCTCCAAGGCACGGTCAATGTATTGTTTATTTGAAGAGTAAGGATTGAGCAGACTGAGAAACTCGTCATCGAGTGTGGGCCCCATGATGATCCCATTCTGAACCAGACTGTTTATCTTAAAGACTATGCTATATGGCAGCTGAATATTCTGGCCAGGATTGACAATGGGGACTAGATCCAACTTGTCACAGTAAGAGGAACCTTCCACCAAAATAAACTGCCCTTCATTTTCTTTGAAGTAAACGAAGTTTTCACGTATATCTGGAAGCTCGCAGCTGTAAGGAACCTCCAAACACAAGGCAGAGGATTGCCCAATGGAGGAGTTTGGAGTGAAGTCAGTGGTTCTGGTCCACTGATCTTCTGGGGTATCCCTAAAATAGTTCAATGCAGGATCTTCATATATATTTTCTGAGCTGGAGATACCCTTCTTATAGATCCGAGGAGCAGCTTTCACCTTAAAATTGAGAAACCATGTCAACCATCATCATTTGAGATTTTTATGACCAGAAGAGGACAAAAAGAAAAAACCCACAATACAGGGTAGTAGCAAGAATATTTTTAACACAATGACCATCATCACTAATTGTAAAAAAATAATGAAATGAAGGACTGGAAAGTGACGAGATTGAGTAACAGAGAGAAACAGCCTTCGATAAACGAGTTGAAGAATTCTCCCATCTGCCACAAGATGATGCTCATCAAAACAAAAACCTTGATCAAAGACAATGAAGAGATCATGCTTTCAAAGGTGGGACCATAGACAGCTACAAGGGGTGATTAGTAGCACGCGGCTTTAGCCAACAATACGGGATTGAATTTGATGAGACCTTCAATCTAGTGGCCAAAATCACTACCATATGGGTACTAATTTCTATCACAGCTACTAAAGGATGGAGTTCTAGCAGATAGTGCCAAAAACGCCTTTCTGCATGGGAAAACTGAAAAAGAAATCTACATAGAGCAACCATGTGGTTTTAAGGACTGAAAGAAGCTAGCACCTCCGGCATGAAAAATCCTCTTTTAAGTTCTGAAAGATGCTCGACATATAGCGTAGAGAATCAGCTGAGGGCAAGTGTTAGAGTCATTGCTGACTTGAGCATTTTATTGGGGAGGTAAGGCCTGAGCATTTTATTGGAGGGTAAGGCCAGTGACCATTACCCAAGTAGGTTAGGATATGTTTATATTATTCCTTTCTTATTTTAAATTTGATTTGACTCGAGTTGATTAGGATATTTCATTTTCTTATCTAAGTAGGATTACTAAGGTACAAACATGTATACATTAAAAAGAGAGGCAGTCTAACAATTTTCTAAAAGAGGAACTTCTACAATGAAATTGAAGCCATAGCAAGCCAATATGTCCAACCTATATAACGACAGAAATGGTACAACTAAATATCTAGCTAATCCCTGGAAAAATTCCAAGAGTGTAAAACTTTTTTGCTATGTGTGGGGATATAACAGGCTAACCACGGCTGTTTTCTCTCACCACATAGATAAAATGAAATGCAGATAAGGAAATAAAATTCATAAACTATAGTCTTGAGTTGCAAACAACAAACCTTAATGAGCAGAAACTTTGTTGCTTGACCGCATTGGTGATGCAACTGAATTTCTCGAATGCTTTCGTAGAAAAGCTCAAGCTTATATTCAAAACCAAGATAAGGAAAAAGGAACTGCAATTTCTGCAAGCCAAACCCAAAGTTAACTTTAACATCTGAGATACTCCATAGACTAGAAAACCTGTCTTCTGCAACCAGACAGCCAATATGCATAACTGTGTTTTCCAACTTAGCCATTGTGGTCCGCGGCTTCAGTATGATATCATGCTCCGCTTGTCTAACTGTGAGACGAGAACCCTCATACCGCAGAAGACGTTGTTGGTCCTTAAAGGTTATTTCTTCCAGAAACTTGCTTGAAGTAAATTGCACAACGACTAAAGCCCTTGACGTTGCATGGTGCCTAGGTGGTCTAACCTTAAGTGCAACAACAGCATCCTTACCAGTATTATCCTCTAGAAACTTTGTGACCTCTTCCGCAGATACAGTGCCGGGGAAACCGGAAAGCTTAATAGTCATAATTTTCATATTTTCAGTGAAAATTTGAACTGCAGTGACAAGTTGCATTTCCCAAATCAATATATGTTAGTAAAAGCATCCAGATATATAGTGAGCTTGGGCTACACTTGCAGAAATGAGAGAAATACAAAAAGGTTTCTGCTGCTTCCATACATTGCAATACTAGAATATTAAGTAATTCAGTTCCAAATATATATAATAATACATCTGTGTATGTATGTTTCAAACACCACTATCTTGAGGGAAGGAAATTCACTTAGTTTATGGCAATGTTTAAATTTTGTCTGGTATTAGGGTTATTCAAGCACATGCCCAGATAATCTCTGGTTGACCAAGAAATCAAGCAGATCCTAGTCTTTAACTTGCATAAAAGCAACCCCAAAGGACCAATTAAATCCAAAGTTTAACTGAGCATTTGAATATGTCCTCTGTCCCAGCAGATTATATTGATATCCCCCCAAATGATCATCTGAATAGCTTCAACTCTGATATAAAGTTATACATATGCCAGGTTGGGTGGAAATGAATGTTAAGAGCAACAAATAAACAAGCAAAGCAAGAAGATCACAACAAGATTTACATGATCTAGTAGTGTGACTACTCCACAGTGCAAAGAAAGCAATTTTTCACTATCTCTAAGAAATTAGAACTACAAATTACAAGAGTTTCACTTTTCTGATACCTCAATAATTAAACCGATTTTTGTAACCATAAACAACACCCTTAGTGAATATTTATACTAGGTATAAATTACTAAAATACAGACTAATGTCAGTATGACCTAGATGATCAGTCACTACAGAATAAAAAACATTTATCGCAACAATGCACCTCTCGCAGATGTCATCCCTAAAACAAACACCTGCCTCTAAAAGCAGGTGGCCGGAATTTTTATACAGTTCACCATAAACATCCAGTTCTTGAGTGATTTAAGGTTAACCTGTAGTATAGACTTAAAAGCTTAGTTCAAATAAATGTTCTCTTCTTTTCACTATAACCATATTAGAGTTCAAGCTCTAAAATCTCAATTTTTTTATATATTTATAATACCCTTCAGTAAAAAATCAAACCAAAAAAAATATATGAAAGGAATCAATGGAAAATCTTAAAATGACAGATGACTGTGAAAAGGTCACACAATCAGTAATCAAAAGGCACTGGAGCAAAAACTTGCTGCACTGTAAAGTACATCTTTTGTTCTAACAACTCTATCATGAAATTCCAAAAAAAAAAAAAATCTACTGTGGAATTCAAAGAAATACAAGTTAGGGAAGCATGGCTTTGAAGACACTAATCTTTGAATGGTGTCTATATGAAACAGGACATACTCAATTTAACTAGGTATCATCCCAAGCTGGAAAACCTTCTTCCAAGAGTAAAAGAATAAACAGAATTCAGAAAGAAAAAAAAAAAAAACCAAGTGAATATCGTAAAAGTTAAAAGGTATGGACAGCTTATATAACTAGCTGTGACACCTCTATAAAATACTTTCAATTTTTTTCTCTAATGTCTTCACTGGGGAGAAAAATAAATAAATTCAGAATAGAAGTAACTTAGAATCCCAATCAACACTTTAGTCTTCAACCAACAAATGAATAACAATATCTAGCGATAATTAAAAAAAAAAAACACACAATGAAGTAAACTTAACGATCCAACATGATCTATTCTCCACGTTATGAAAAAATAACACTACCATTGGAGTGGTAACAACAGTTTTAAAACATAGCTCCAGACTTTGTGAAAAACTGAAACATTTATGTTTCGGCCCACTTATATGTGCTGCACTTATTATACATGTCTGTTCTGGACCTACTCTACTAAACAAAAAAAAAAGTCCTAATATAATTAAAAACAAACAAATGCAAAACTTTCAGTTCTTTTAATTGCTTTTAGAGTGTGTTAGATGTGTTGGAGAAACATAATATTGTTAGGATTTAGTAGATTATCCTTATCCTTGGGATAAGGTTATCTTTAGGATAAAGTTAGTTTGATTATGATTATAAATGTAGTCATTTCATTTACTGGAACCTACGGTGAATTTATCTAAGAAGATCTGTGATTGGTAACATGAAAATAAATTGATCTCTAAAATAAGAAAAAAAATTGAAAATTTCTTCCAAAAACCAACCATCATGTCTTCTAGTGATCATTGTCTGTCCGTGAATCCATCACTATCGCAACCCGCTCTTCTTGAGTCAGTCGGTGCCGATGGTCCAGTAGATCAAATCTAACGAGACTCCAGAAGCTTTGATCGATGAAGATTTGATGAAGATGACGAGATCATAAGGCTTGAACGCTTGAATCGATGGAGGAAAGAGAGGGAATTTGAACAGAAAAATTGACGGTGATTATTGCGGAAGATAGAGCTGTACCCAGCTTAATCGTAAGATCATCACTGAGCCTAGCTCTGATACCATAAAGAGTTTTAGATAAATTCACCGTAGGTTCAAGTAAATGAAATGACTACATTTATAATCATAATCAAACTAACTTTATCCTAAAGATAACCTTATCCCAAGGAAAAGGATAGTCTACTAAATCCTAACAATATTCTGTTTCTCCAACAAGATGTAAACAGAGCAACAAAGTAGAATACAAATGTATTGAGAATGGAGTTACAGTACAGAGTAAATACATAGGCCAAAACGTTATAATTTTTAGAACATGGTATAACAGCAAGGCTATCAGAATTGAATTTGTACTGATATTGCATCAAGAGATACTTCTACCAGAAAAGAAAAAACATATAAAGAGATACACCAATCAAGTATTGAAGTGCATCAAAATCAGAACAAGGTAGACCTGACACATCATTTCCTCTCTCTATATATAAAAGCAGACCCATCATTTTAATTGTTATATGATTTCCAGAAGACACTCAGTTACAAAATTGAGTTCCAGTTCACATATTCATTGAACTTGAATCATTGATGATGTTGCAGATTCTATTTTCCATGAGAGCTCATGTTTTATCAGAACAAGTGATACTAATAAAATCACAAGGCTAGAAATTTCAAAGAGGAAGGACCAAAGATCACAGAAAACTTACCAAAGATTGCAAGAGAGAGAGAGAGAGAGCTTGCAGTGGTAGCAAGGAGGCAAGAGCAGCAAACAAGCAAGAGAGAGAGAGAGAGAGACAGAGAGAGAGATGAGAGAGTGCAGGAGTGATCAAGAGGAGTGTTGTGGGAATTTATACGAAGTTTCATGTTGGAAGTAGTTTGACTGTAGATAGTTGCATTGGCCAAGTCATGACGTGGATCCGGAATCTCTCCGTGGCTTTGCAGCAAAGAATTACAGGAAGTTTCATATTGGAAGCACTTGAGGAGGCTGTAGATAGTATAGCATTGGAAACGTCACGAGTCATGACGTGGATCCGGAACCTCTGTGTGGCTTTGCAGCAGGAACTTCTCTGCTGGCTTTTGAAATGGACACGTGGCAGATCCTGTGGGGCCCTATTGGCCTACCCAATACAAGATGATTTCAGGTTCTCACCATCTAAGATTTAACTTTGATCTCAATTTTTTTTTTCCAAGCCAAGGGGTCTGGATCCGAGAAAGCCCACAAGTGGTGGAGTGTGGAAAAAGGGGCGTACTCATGGATCGATCCCTGATTAGTTTAATGAGATTGGGGTTGACAACATTCTCAAAAAGCAAATTTATTGGATATTCCCAAATGTCCAAAATCGTGTCTTTAGAATGACAGTCAAAATGAACTTTGTGCGCCCCAAGCTTTAGCTCAGCTGGTAAGAAATGTGAGTGTGTAAGTTAAGAGTATGGTGAGTACAGATTTCCAATGTGGTTAAAAAAAGCGACCTCGCGTAAAGCCAATTCAACCACAATTTCCTCAAAATCCAATAATAGTAGATCATATCCGCTGTAGACCAGTGGTTCGATCTGCTGGAACCATCATTAATCTCTATCCTAAAACTTCATTTTTATTATTTTTGGGGAGTCATGGTCGAACTAGTTTGGACCGATGTTGGAAATGTAGTAATGTAAACAATATCAGCAAGGGATATTGCAATGATTTTGGGAATATATCATTGATAATAAAATAACTTCAAAATAAAAACAAAGATGATTAAACTGAAATGAAAATATTTGTCAAATTTATGACACAAGATCTTGCTACTTTTCATTTTTCATATTGTAGTTATACTAATATTTCTTATGATGAATCAGATTGTGGGTCCATCTCCAATTGAAAGAACTAATGAAACAACAATTTGTACTTCTAATTAAAGCAGCTCTAGTGATTGATCCATGTTTTTAAAAAACCCTTACTTGAGGGCCAAGAAGGAAGTTAGTTTTTGCTTTTGCTCTTTTTTCTTTGTATTTTATTTTATTTTTTTGCTTGGTGGCCTAGCAGCAAGGATA
Organism: Cinnamomum chago; assembly: GCA_038049695.1. Lineage (NCBI taxonomy): Eukaryota > Viridiplantae > Streptophyta > Magnoliopsida > Laurales > Lauraceae > Cinnamomum > Cinnamomum chago. The sequence goes on along the minus strand of CP142453.1, from coordinate 24,053,373 downwards.
TGATTAGGAAAGCTACCACTCCAAGGGTTCAAACACTGGAGGGAGTTGTGGGAGGCCAGTGTGCTATCCACAGTCACACTGCATGATTCCCAAAGAACTAATGAAACAACAATTTGTACTTCTAATTAAAGCAGCTCTAGTGATAGATCCATGTTTTTAATAAAAAAAAAAAAAACCCTTACTTGAGGGCCAAGAAGGAAGTTAGTTTTTGCTTTTGCTCTTTTTTATTTGTATATATATATATATATTTGCTTGGTGGCCTAGCGGCTAATAAGGAAAGCTACCATTCTAGGGTTTAAACATTGGAGAGAGCTGTGGGACGCCAGTGTGCTATCCACAGTCACACTGTGTGATACCCAAAGAACCAATGAAACAACAATTTGTACTTCTAATTAAAGCAGCTCTAGTGATTGATCCATGTTTTTAATAAATAAAAAAAAACCCCTTACTTGAGGGCCAAGAAGAAAGTTAGTTTCCGCTTTTGCTTTTTTTTTTTTTTTTCTAGTGATTGATCCATTTTTTTAATAAAAAAAGCCCTTACTTGAGGGCCAAGAAGGAAGTTAGTATCTGCTTTTGCTCTTTTTTCTTTGTTAGTTTCTCCTTTTGCTCTTTTTTCAATATTCCCTCTCTTAGCAACTTGCAAGTCAATCAAAAGTCATTGCACTTTGTCAAATATTATACATTAGGACAGAACTAGAAACTTCGACACTCTTTTATACATTAGGACAGAACTAGAAACTTCGACACTCTTTTATACTGCATTTACTTAATTGCACTGACCCTTCTAAACTAATGGATGGGACTTTGTCAAGAATATTACCTTTTCACTATCTTTAACACCACTTTATTGCAACCACCCCATCCCCATGAATGACAATATAAAGAACTTTGCTCAAATTAGTGAGTACCACCTATGGAATTCATCATGAGCAAGTCTTTGTTTGCTCTAAGTTTTGTGCTTATGTTGATGTTCATTTCTACACCTATAGTTGGTGCCACTTTGTTTGCATGAAATTGAATTTATTTGATAGTTATTCTTGAATATTCACTTACGTTGTTATATTTTGACATACTTGTAGGACTTTGTAAGAACTCAATCACGTAAAATAATAAAATCCTTTTGTTTGCATTAAAATACATAGGAATTCAATACATGAGGTTTTTTTTTTGTTTTTTATTTTTTTTAAGTGGTTAAAAATGAAGATCAAAGATGAATCTTCATATATGAGTATCAATTAACATTTCCTTTTATAAAAAGAGGATCAAAGGAAGATGCACCGTGGTCTTCATTTTCAACCACATGAGAAAATAATTGTATATTGGATTTCTATGCATTTTAATGCAAGAGGAAATGTGCTATGTTGTATGCTAGAAAACTAACTTGCAAGAAAGATGGGAGCATTTTTTAAATGTTCTTGGAACAGACACTTACACCAACATATGATCAAAGCACATTATTAATTTCATTCACTTCTTTTTGAAAGAAAAAAGTTTGTTCACTTTATTTATTTTTTTCAATTTTATGAGAAAAAGTATTGTAGTTCATCTTGTGTATAAACATGTGATCAATCTACAATTAGAACTCCAATTTAAGGTAATGAATTTAAATGCTTTCATATTTGTTGCCCATTGTTAACTTTTCTTTTTTTTTTTTCATGGAATCACTATATAATGGAAACACCGCATATGAACACCATGTGTCTACGTACTTAGTGGGGCCCACCTGATGATTTAGCCGAGTAGACTATAAAACATATTACACTCCCTATCGTTGTTGATCCCAAGTTTGGCATCCATCTGAATATTCTGTACCGTTGGATGAATTATGTACTCATTTTGGATGGTAAAAGTTTACCGATAATTTGAGCCTCCATCACCATATACAATTACGTGGTGGGAAGGTGGGGCCCATAAGGAATGATGCTCGCATATGCTTAGGTGAGGGGGGCTATATAATTCAATTCACTATAATTAATCATACAAACCCTTCGTTTGGTGGGTCCCATCATCTAAATTCCCCAGTCAGTCACGCCACATGGAGATCAGACATATTTACTCGGAAAAGACGTAGGGACAAAATGGGACCCAGCTTCCTAACAAAACTTCGTGGCCGTACAATCTGTCCGAGAGGGAAGTGGGCTCCACACGGACCCAAGATCGATCCCCTTCTAAAACCTTGGAGGTCAAGGGAGATTGGAATGGGTGACACTGTGACAGAGAGACAGACAATTATTTGGTGGTGGGCCCCACCAGTGTCCAACATAAAGTAAGCATACAAATAAGCTTTTTTGTGATTCTCTGTCCCAGCTCCCAAGAAATAACGACCCAAATCCCAATGGTGCTCAGTTTCTTGGATGGTGAGTGGGGACCAAGGCACTGAGGACTCTAGACTGACGGCAGCTTTGAAGTTTGATGTATGATTTTTTTTTTTGCTTGATTTTAATGTATTCACATTGACTGCATCATAGTTTGGCCAAGGTTTCCCTTCAATCTTAAGCAATATACACTGCTTGATTAGGGAATGCAACTGGATGGGTTTGGTATGTGTTGGGGTAAAATCCGAATTTACCCTTTCTTTATCTCATTCAAATCCCACCCATCCGTTTTAATTAGGATAAAGTTGAATTTAAAGCATAAACATTTTAAAATGTATACATGTATGGGACTATATAGATCAAACACACAGTCTTTTCTTACCACATGCATTAAGTTAATTCCCAAACACCACTTACACTTCATAAGTTTTTTTATATCTATAGTAATAAATAAATCTATATTATATATATGGGGCGGGACAGAGATGGTAGAACAACAAAAACCCAAATCTATTCTAAACTAAGAAAATTAAACTACTACCAGATCCACCCCAAGAGGAGTAGGTCAGGAAAGGTCCCCATTCCAACCGGATTCATTACCATCCCTATGTTTGATTAATGTGGTCAAGAAGATATGATCACTTGAGAAAATTGATTGATTGCCTCTTTAGAGTTAAAATTTAAGAGATTGCCTATACTAGCATAAAGCTCGTGTGCGATAGACAAGTTAAGTCCCATGCAAAAAAAAAATACAATTAATATCTAAATTAAGTGTTAATTAATAAAAAAAACACTAATTGAGTTGATAAAAAACCTGTTGTGTTAATTAAAAAGAAACTCATATATAACGCTTAAGGAATATGTGAGAGATATCTATAAAATAATTTGAGATTCTTCTTATCCAAACTACTTCTATATTTGAGGATTTTACACACAAAAAAAGTACGGTAGGTGGCCATTGCACAAAAAATGTCACTTTAGTCAAACCCACACCAAATTAGCCTTCCCGCCAAAATACCTTTCTTTTTTTTTTTACCTTTTTTTTTTAGGGTTGACGTCGACCGGGGCTATAATGCACCAGGGTCGACGTTGACTCTAGCAATCACATTATGCAGGCAAAATGTCAATACCTGTGTCACTCAAAACCCTGTCACCGTCAAGAAGATTTGGAGGTTCTTCAAGTCTAAAATTAAGAATTGGGGTTTGATTGAGGTACCACATTCATTCATACAATAATAGTTTTGGGATATTTAATTAGCTATTGTGGTGGGTTTTAACCCTTGTAAGCTAACATGAGAACGCACTATATGATACTTACGACAAGATGCCACTTTTGTTGGGAGAGCGCCATCTTTTTTTTTTTCATCTTTTATTTCTTTATATATATAAATATATTTTACAAAGTTTTTTATATATATGAAAATTGCACTTATGTCCAGATTGTTAATAATCCCTACTGAGTGCATGAATGTTGTCAATTCTTGCTTGAAGTATTCCCCACCATTATCCGAACGAAGAACTTTTATTGGAATGTCAAACTGAGGAGTCAACATTTGATGAAATAATTTGAAGACTGAGCAAACATCACTCTTTTGTTTCAGCTGATAAACCCAAGTCATCCGGGTGCAATCATCAACAAAAGTTATAAACCACCTCATCCCATTAGGAGTAGAAATCGGTACCGGTCCCCAAACATCTTAATGAACTAATGAAAAAGGGAAAGTTGCTTTATTATTACTCAAAGAAAAATTAGTGCGGTGAGTTTTTGCCATCATACAAGTTTCACAAATAAAATCCTCAAAAGTATAGCCACTAAACAAAGAGGGAAATAATCTCTTAAGGTAACTAAAAGAGGGATGTCCTAATCTCTTATGCCATAACCAAATTTCCTCTCTCTTTTTTTTATTCACCAAATCTTCCTTCGCTAAGTGGACTTGCCCTTCTCTGTTGGAATATTGGAACCCTTCCTCCAGATAGTACAATCCGCCAACCTGTCTACCACTGCCAATCTTCTCCTTGGTTTGGATGTGCTGAAAAACACAGTGGGTAGGAAAAAATATAGCAACACAATTGTGAGTTTTGGTGAATTGATAAATAGAAAGAAGACTGCAATTCAATGAGGGTACAAACAACACATCTTTGGTGGTTAAAGTTGGAGATAAAGGAACTGTACCAGCCCCTAGAACGGGAGATGATACACCATTAGCATTGGTGATGGTGGTTTTGGGACACTTCTGGGATAAGTGAGAAAAATTTTCCTGGTCACAAGTCATATGCTCTGTTGCACCGGAGTCTATTATCCAATCACTATTTCTAGTAAAAGACATACCTGACTTAGTAGTGAATCCGGAAGCGGCAACTAGATTCCCTCTTGAATTTGTGTCCTCTTCCTTTGTAGTGGAAGATGTTTGTGAGGTTTTCTTTCCCTTTGGATGCCAATCCGGATATCCATGGAGTCGAAAGCATGTATCAGCGATATGATCAGTACCACAGCAGTTAGTGCACTTCCTATCCTTCTTTGAGGTAGATGACTTTCGAGAGATCATTGCAGCCCCTTCTCCAATCTTCTCGCCCAACATAACATCTTGACGATTAGCTTCCCCACACACCATAGCGTAAGCCGTTTGTATATTGGGAAGAGGTTTAGTTGCAAGTACACGACCCCGAACTCCATCTAACTGAGAATCAAGACCAGCCAAAAACGTATACACACGTTGGCAATTGACCTTGGTTGTATATTTTTCAATATCACCAGTACATTCCATAACACAGTCATCAATATCATCGAGTTCCTGCCAAATTTTCTGTAGTTTACCAACATAAGAGATAACAGAACCTCCATTTTGACGGACAGAGATTTCCTCGCAATGTAATTGATAGACTCTTGATGCATCCTGATCAACTGAATATGTTTGTTTTACGGCCTCCCATATCTCCTTTGCTGTAGTCAATCGAAGAAAGAGAGATCTGATTTCCTTAGTCATTGCTTCAAGAAGCCATGATTTAACTAGGCAATTATCATCCTCCCACGCTTCATAGTCTTCTGAGTTAACATCTTTTGGTGCAGCCTTTGTACCCGAGATAAAGCCCCAACGTTTCCTTCCACGGATCTTATTTTGAGCATTCAAAGACCACTCCATATAATTTGTACCATCAAGCCGTTCCGGAGTTATCAAGGAGGAGGTTTCCTGCATCTGGAATCCAACAAGTGTAGAAGAAGATTCGATCTTCTTTGGAGAAGCACCACCTTCTTTGTGCGCAGACATACTGGTAAGAGTTGTAGTGGAATGATACGAACAAAAAAATAATAATAATAACAATTGTGAACACAGGACCAGACTTCAGTTCCTAGGGTAAAGAAGAGGAGATTAAAGTTGGCTCTGATACCATATCAAAGAACACAATTGAGGAATATTTTCTTATTCTTCTCATTCACGGTAGTGTTACAATATATAGAATACATACAGGAGCTTTACAAGGAATGAAATAATGTCTATACAGAATTATAGGAGATATACTGTATTTAGGGATGTTGACTATATCAATCCCTTAATTCTAGTAATCATATCAATTAACCCTTAATTCTATCAAAAGCAACCCCAAGGGACCAATTAAATCCAAAGTTTAACTGAGCATTTGAATATGTCCTCTGTCCCAGCAGATTATATTGATATCCCCACTTCAACTCTGATATAAAGTTATACATATGCCAGGTTGGGTGGAAATGAATGTTGTGAGCAACAAATAAACAAGCAAAGCAAGAAGATCACAGCAAGATTTACATGATCTAGTAGTGTGACTACTCCACAGTGCAAAGAATACAATTTTTCACTATCTCTAAGAAATAAGAACTACAAATTACAAGGGTTTCACTCTTCTGATGCCACTACGATTAAACCGATTTTTGTAACCATAAACAACACCCTTAGTGAATATTTATACTAGGTATAAATTACTAAAATACAGACTAATGTCAGTATGACCTAGATGATCAGTCACTACAGAATAAAAAACATTTATCGCAACAATGCACCTCTCGCAGATGTCATCCCTAAAAAAAACACCTGCCTCTAAAAGCAGGTGGCCGGAATTTTTATACAGTTCACCATAAACATCCAGTTCTTGAGTGATTTAAGGTTAACCTGTAGTATAGACTTAAAAGCTTAGTTCAAATAAATGTTCTCTTCTTTTCACTATAACCATATTAGAGTTCAAGCTCTAAAATCTCATTTTTTTTATATATTTATACTACCCTTCAGAAAAAAATCAAACCAAAAATATATATATATATATATATATATATATGAAAGGAATCAACGGAAAGTCTTAAAATGACAGATGACTATGAAAAAAAGGTCACACAATCAGTAATCAAAAGGCACTGGAGCAAAAACTTGCTGCACTGTAAAGTACATCTTTTGTTCTAACAACTCTATCATGAAATTCCAAAATAAGAAACAATCTACTGTGGAACTCAAAGAACTACAAGTTAGGGAAGCATGGCTTTGAAGACACTAATCTTTGAATGGTGTCTATATGAAACAGGACATACTCAATTTAACTAGGTTTCATCCCAAGCAAGAAAACCTTCTTCCAAGAGCAAAAGAATAAACAGAATTCAGAAAGAAAAAAAAAAAAAACCAAGTGAATATCGTAAAAGTTAAAAGGTATGGACAGCTTATATAACCAGCTGTGACACCTCTATAAAATGCTTCCAATTTTTTTCTCTAATGTCTTCACTGGGGAGAAAAAAAAATTCAGAATAGAAGTAACGTAGCATCCCAATCAACACATTAGTCTTCAACCAACAAATGAATAACAATATCTAGCGATCATCAATAAATAAAAAAAACCAATGAAGTAAAATTAACGATCCAACATGATCTATTCTCCACGTTATGAAAAAATAACACTACCATTGGAGTGGTAACAACAGTTTTAAAACATAGCTCCAGACTTTGTGAAAAACTGAAACATTTATGTTTCGGCCCACTTATATGTGCTGCACTTATTATACATGTTTGTTCTGGACCTACTCTACTAAACAAAAAAAAAAAAAAAAAAATCCTAATATAATTAAAAACAAACAAATGCAAAACTTTCAGTTCTTTTAATTGCTTTTAGAGTGTGTTAGATGTAAACAGAGCTACAAAGTAGAATACAAATGTATTGAGAATGGAGTTCAAGTACACAGTAAATACATAGGCCAAAACCTTATAATTTTTAGAACATGGTATAACAACATGGCTATCAGAATTGGATTTGTACTGATATTGCATCAAGAGATACTTCTACCAGAAAAGAAAAAACATATAAAGAGATACACCAATCAAGTATTGAAGTACATCAAAATCAGAACAAGTTAGACCTGACACATCATTTCCTCTCTCTCTATATAAAAGCAGACCCATCATTTTAATTGTTATTGTTAAGGAGAAACAGTCAATGCCTGTTCCCTCTCTCCAGAATTGAACTAACAACTCATTCTTATCCAGTATATATATGATTCACTTACTGTGAGAGCAATCATATATATACATTAAGTGAATGCTGTTACAACAAATAAGGGATAAGATCATCTGTTGAGATATGGATAAGAATGAGTTGTTAGTTCAATTCTGGAGAGAGGGAACATGCATTGACTGTTTCTCCTTAACAGTTATATGATTTCCAGAAGACACTCTGTTACAAAATTAAGTTCCAGTTCACATATTCATTGATTAACAGTTATATGATTTCCAGAAGACACTCTGTTACAAAATTAAGTTCCAGTTCACATATTCATTGAACTTGAATCATTTATGCTGTTGCAGATTCTAATTTCCATGAGAGCTCATGTTTTATCAGAACAAGTGATACTAATAAAATCACAAGGCTAGAAATTTCAAAGAGGAAGGACCAAAGATCACAGAAAACTTACCAAAGATTGCAAGAGAGAGAGAGAGAGAGAGAGAGAGAGAGAGAGAGAGAGAGAGAGAGAGAGAGAGAGAGCAAGGAGGCAAGAGCAGCAAACAAGCAAGAGAGAGAGAGAGACAGAGATGAGAGAGTGCAGGAGTGATCAAGAGGAGTGTTGTGGGAATTTATAGGAAGTTTCACGTTGGAAGTACTTTGACTGTAGATAGTTGCATTGGCCAAGTCATGACGTGGATCCGGAATCTCTCTGTGACTTTGCAGCAAAGAATTACAGGAAGTTTCATATTAGAATCACTTGAGGTTGTAGATAATATAGCATTGGAAACGTCATGACGTGGATCCGGAACCTCTCTGTGGCTTTGCAGCAGGAACTTCTCTGCTGGCTTTTGAAATGGACACGTGGCAGATCCTTTGGGGCCCTATTGGCCTACCCAATACAAGATGATTTCAGGTTCTCACCATCTAAGATTTAAATTTGATCTCAATTTTTTTTCCAAGCCAAGGGGTCTGGATCCGAGAAAGCCCACAAGAGGGGGAGTGTGGAAAGGGAGCGTACTCATTGATCGATCCCTGAACAGCTTAATAAGATGGGGGTTGACAACATTCTCAAAAAGCAAATTTATTGGATATTCCCAAATGTTCAAAATCATGTCTTTAGAATTACAGTCAAAATGAACTTCGTGCGCCCAAGCTTTAGCTCAGCTGGAGACGCGAGTGTATAAGAGTATGGTGAGTTCAGATTTCCAATGTGGTTTAAAAAAGCGACCTCCCGTAAAGCCAGTTCAACCACAATTTCCTCAAAATCCAATCATAGTGGATCATATCCGCTATAGACCAGTGGTTGGACCTGCTAGACCCATCATTAATCTCTATCTTAAAACTTCATTTTTATTATTTTTGGGGAGTCATGGTCGAACTGGTTTGGACCAAATAGTTGAACAAGTTTGGACCAATGTTGGAAATATACTAATGTAAACAATATCAGAAAGGGATATTGCAATGATTTTGGGAATATATCATTGATAATAAAAATAACTTCAAAAAAAAATAAAAAACAGAGATGATTAAACTGAAATGAAAATATTTGTCAAATTTATGACACAAGATCTTGCTACTTTTCATTTTTCATATTGTGATTATACTATTTCTTTTTTTTTTTTTTTTGCTATCGGAGGGTTCTCAACCCTTTGGGCTGGACTAATCCCTTCGGGCCCAGAGGAAAGCCGGGTAAATCCCCTGTAGCCCTAGTGTGGTAGTGTAGTTTCGAACCTACAACCTCCGGGTGTAAACCGTGGTCCTAGGCCAACTAAGCTACCCCTTGGGGTTATTATACTATTTCTTATGATGAATCAGATTGTGGGTCCATCTCCAATTGAAAGAACTAATGAAACAACAATTTGTACTTCTAATTAAAGCAGCTCTAGTGATTGATCCATGTTTTTAAAAAACCCTTACTTGAGGGCTACGAAGGAAGTTAGTTCCTGCTTTTGCTCTTTTTTATTTGTATTTTTTTTGCTTGGTGGCCTAGCGGCAAGGATATGATAAGGAAAGCTACCACTCTAGGGTTCAAACATTGAAGAGAGCTGTGACAGGCCAGTGTGCTATCCACAGTCACACTATGATTCCCAAAGCACTAATGAAACAATAATTTGTACTTCTAATTAAAGCAACTCTAGTGATTGATCTATGTTTTTAATAAAAAAAAAATCCTTACTTGAGGGCCAAGAAGTTAGTTTCTACTTTTACTCTTTTTTCTAGTGATTGATCCATTTTTTTAATAAAAAAAACCCTTACTTGAGGGCCAAGAAGGAAGTTAGTTTCTGCTTATGCTCTTTTCTCTTTGTTAGTTTCTCCTTTTGCTCTTTTTTCATTCCCTCTCTTAGCAACTTGCAAGTCAATCAAAAGTCATTCCACTTTGTCAAATATTATACATTAGGACAGAACTAGAAACTTCGACACTCTTTTATACTGCATTTACTTAATTGCACTGACCCTTCTAAACTAATGGATGGGACCTTGTCAAGAATATTACCTTTTCACTATCTTTAACACCACTTTAATGCAACCACCCCATCCCCATGAATGACAATATAAAGAATTTTGCTCAAATTAGTGAGTACCACCTATGGAATTCATCATGAGCAAGTCTTTGTTTGCTCTAAGTTTTGTGCTTATGTTGATGTTCATTTCTAAGCTTATAGTTGGTGTCAATTTGTTTGCATGAAATTGAATTTATTTGATAGTTATTCTTGAATATTCACTTACGTTGTTATATTTTGACATACTTGTAGGACTTTGTAAGAACTCAATCACGTAAAATAATAAAATCCTTTTGTTTGCATTAAAATACATAGGAATTCAATACATGAGTTTTTTTATTTTTTTTAAGTGATTAAAAATGAAGATCAAAGGTGAATCTTCATATATGAGTATCAATTAACATTTCTTTTTATAAAAAAAGGATCAAAGGAAGATGCACCGTGGTCTTCATTTTCAACCACATGAGAAAATAATTGTGTATTGGATTTCTATGCATTTTAATGCAAGTGGAAATGTGCTATGTTGTATGCTAGAAAACTAAGTTGCAAGAAAGATGGGAGCATTTTTTAAATGTTCTTGGAATAGACACTTACTCCAACATATGATCAAAGCACATTACTAATTTCATTCACTTCTTTTTGAAAGAAAAAAGTTTGTTCACTTTATTTATTTTTTTCAATTTTATGAGAAAAAGTATTGTAGTTCATCTTGTGTATAAACATGTGATCAATCTACAATTAGAACTCCAATTTAAGGTAATGAATTTAAATGCTTTCATATTTGTTGCCCATTGGTAACTCTTTTTTTTTTTTTTTTTTCATGGAACCACTATATAATGGAAACACCTCGTAATGTGTCTACGTACCTAGTGGGGCCCACCTGATGATCTAACCGAGTAGACTATAAAACATATTACACTCCCTATAGTTGTTGATCCCGAGTTTGGCATCCATCTGAATAGTCTGTACCGTTGGATGAACTATGTACTTATTTTGGATGGTAAAAGTTTATCGATTGTTGATCAAGTCGTTAGGATGATAATTTGAGCCTCCATCACCATACACAATTACGTGGTGGGAAGGTGGGGCCCATAAGGAATGATGCTCGCAGGTGCTTAGGTGAGGGGGGTTTATATAATTCAATTCACTATAATTAATCATACAAACCCTTCGTTTTGGTGGGTCCCATCATTACCATTGGATCGAGACTCCCGTGTGGACTGCCGTTTTGACGCGTGGCTGGTCATCTAAATTCCCCAGTCAGTCACGCCACATGGAGATCATACATATTTACTCGGAAAAGACCTACGGACAAAATAGGACCCACCTTCCTAACAGAATTTCGTGGCCGTACAATCTGTCCAAGAGGGAAGTGGGCCCCACATGGACCCATGATCGATCCCCTTCTAAAACCTTGGAGGTCAAGGGAGATTGGAATGGGAATGGGTGACAGACCGACAGACACATAAAAGAGAAAATAAAAACAATTCAATGTTTTATTTGGTGGTGGGCCCCACCAGTGTCTAACATAAAGTAAGTATACATACAAATAAGCTTTTTTGTGATTCTCTGTCCCAGCTCCGAAGAAATAACGACCCAATGGTGCTCAGTTTCTTGGATGGTGAGTGGCGACCAAGGCACCTAGGAAATGTATGATTTTTTTTTTTTCACGCTTTTTGCTTGATTTTTAATGTATTCACATTGACTGCATCAAAGTTTGGCCAAGGTTTCCCTTCAATCTTAAGCAATATATACTGCTTGATTAGGGAATGCAACTGGATGGGTTTGGTATGTGTTGGGGTAAAATCCGAATTTACCATTTCTTTATCTCATTCAAATCGCACCCATCCGTTTTAATTAGGATAAAGTTGAATTTAAAGCATAAACATTTTAAATTGTATACATGTATGGGACTATATAGATCAAACACACAGTCTTTTCTTACCACATGCATTAAGTTAATTCCCAAACACCACTTACACTTCATAAGTTTTTTATATCTATAGTAATAAATAAATCTATATTATATATATGGGGCGGGACAGAGATGGTAGAACAACAAAACCCAAATCTATTCTAAACTAAGAAAATTAAACTACTACAGATCCACCCCAAGAGGAGTAGGTCAGGAAAGGTCCCCATTCCAACCGGATTCATTACCATCCCTATGTTTGATTAATGTGGTCAAGAAGATATGATCACTTGAGAAAATTGATTGATTACCTCTTTAGAGTTAAAATTTAAGAGATTGCCTATACTAGCATAAAGCTCGTGTGCGATAGACAAGTTAAGTCCCATGCAAAAAAAAAAAATACAATTAATATCTAAATTAAGTGTTAATTAATAAAAAAACGCTAATTGAGTGGATAAAAAACCTGTTGTGTTAATTAAAAAGGAACTCATATATAACGCTTAAGGAATATGTGAGAGATATCTGTAAAATAATTTGAGATTCTTCTTATCCAAACTACTTATATATTTGAGGATTTTACAAAAAAAAAAAAAAGTACGGTAGGTGGCCATTGCACAAAAAATGTCACTTTAGTCAAACCCACACCAAATTAGCCTTCCCACCAAAATACCTTCCTTTTTTTTTACCTTTTTTTTTTAGGGTTGACGTCGACTAGGGCTATAATGCACCAGGGTCGACGTTGACTCTGGCAATTACATTATGCAGGTAAAATGTCAATACCTGTGTCACTCAAAACCCTGTCACCGTCAAGAAGATTTGGAGGTACTTCGAGTCTAAAATTAAGAATTGGGGTTCGATTGAGGTACCACATTCATTCATACAATAATAGTTTCGGGATATTTAATTTGCTATTGTGGTGGGTTTTAACTCTTGTAAGCTAACATGAGAACGCACTATATGATACTTACGACAAGACGCCACTTTTGCTGCGCCATCTTTTTTTTTTTTCATCTTTTATTTCTTTATATATATATATATATATTACAAAGTTTTTTATATATATGAAAATTGCACTTATGTCCAGATTGTTAATAATCCATTAACCATCCCGAAGGACATCAATCCACACATGAAGCACATCAGAAGCACTTATCTGCAAAGGTGAGTTCTCAACTAAAGCACTTTGACCCTACCCCTTCTTAGTTTCTTGAAATATTTATGTTACATACAGACCCTAAATAAAGGATTGTCTTGGAAGACGTTGATTGCATCCATGGGTGGTTGCAGATGAATGGCTGATTCCTCAGTACTAGTGCCGGAGCAAGTGCATGAATTTCAGAAGCGTAGGGTCTGCTGACAACAAAACCAGTGCAGACGTGACACATTAGATTATTATCCCAATGTATGGTGGGAGAGACAACTAAAGGATTTTGATGTTGACGGTCTGATCTATGGTGAAACCTTGAGTTTTGGGATAAAACATTTGTAATTCCCAAGATGTAGGTAGTGAGAGCTATTTGGATCTCTGTGCATGTTTTGGTTAGTACAAGTTCTTAACTTCAGCCATATGGTGCATATTTAGTGTTTTGATTTTAGAAGTGTGTCCCTATGTGCTAATTTCATGTCTTTTGGTATGTTCTTTCATGAGTGGCATGAAAGTTTGTTTCGGATATTTGCCTAATCTTTATGAGAGTTTAGAGCCCTAAGAGACTGTCAACTGGGGTTGTGATCTTCGATTGGAGGAAAACCGATGAAAGATAACTCTTTATGGTTTCTTCCTATATGCCTTAAAGCTCTTGTATAATAACAACACAGTAATGAAATCTTTGTTGACAGGGATCAAAATTGCCCGGGTTGTTGGAAATGTTTGGAAATGCTTGGATTGGAGAAGTTATGTTTTGTCACGGGTCTTGTTCTTGAGCCCAAGTTGTGGCGACGATTCGGGCACTAGTATTTAAGATTTGTCTTCCACTTTGGATTCTTGTGACCCTCTTGCCACCACAATAGCAAATTAAAAGTCCCTGAAATTATTCTTGTATGAATGAATGGTGTATCTCAATCAAATCCTAATTCTTAATTTTAGATTCGAAGTACCTCCAAATTTTCTTGACATTGCCATGGTCGACGTCAACTCTGGTGCATTATTAGCTAGGGTCGATGCTGACCCTCAGCACTGAAAATGAGGGTCGACGTCGACCCTAAAAAAAGAGGTAAAAAATAAGAAGGGTTTTTGGGCGGGAAGGCTGGTTTGGTGTGGGTCTGGGTCCTTATTTAAGCCTCGATAAGTAAATGGGTCCGGGTTCGGTTCCATCTTGGTTCAGAACCGTAGACCCGAGACTCGACATATTAACTTAATTTTCGAAAATCACTCCTAAAAATCATATTTTTTTTAATATAATTCTCTATCCAGACCTGGATCCAAACCCGCCTCATATATGGTTCCGGTTCCGGAGCTAATAAATAGTTTCCGAAACGGTTCAGGGTCCGGATCCGATTCCACCTTCTCCTTAACGGTTCCGATTCGGACCCGGACCGGAACCGCCCGTTTACAACCCTACCTTAACACTCCCAATATGGGGACAGAAATTTCATTCATTGGGCCGGACATTCTGCACTAGACCCAGATAGCCCTCTTTCATCTCAATAGGTCAGTGGGTCCACGAACTCTGCCACTCCAATTTCAGGTAAGAGTAATTCTCTGCTGGATGAACACGAACCACTATAACTGTTGCGTATACAATAAACAGGTGACTTAACAGAGAGTGGGGCATGCTGAATCTACCAATGCAAGGGCTACAAGGATTGGCCACATACAATAAATCAGGTCTATTTGTTGCATGCTAGATGTTTGAATCAGTGGCATGAAACGGAGAGTCTTGTACGTACACTTCAACAGGACTGTCCATTTTTGATAGCTTATCCTCAAATCTTCATGAACTCTGCCCCATAACCCAGTTTTGAATTTCACTTCTACCGTTCGCTTGATGTATGGTGAATGATTATTGACTGACATAAAACAAATGCCCAACATACATAAATCTGACTTTGACCAAGTCAACAACCTAAAAAAATGTGTGGGCCCCCGTAACAAAAAGGTAGAAGAAATTAGACAAGGGTAAAGAGAAGGCGCAGATAATGAGAGCAAAGGAATGAAAAATAGAAGATCTAGCAGAGACCAGAGAAACGGACCCACGACAAACACGAAAGACCATCCACTGACCAATCCTCTTCATCTTCCTTTCTTTTCCTTCCTTGTTTCCAATATCCTCTCCAAACTAACTGAAATTCTCCACAAAACCATGAAAACTAAAACCAACCCCAAAATATTGAGAAAACAAACGGCCAAGGGACAATAAGAAAAAAAAGAAAAACTACATTGCAAAGTATAGTAGAATTAGAAGAAGACGACGTAGTAAATGTCGATGAAACTGTTGCAGAGAGCTTCAGCAGCAGTGAAAGACAAGAAGAGCATATACCTGGCCAAGGTAGGAAGGAAGAAAGGCTTCAGGAACCCAGACCTTGAAGCAGCTGTAATCAAAGCAACGAGTCACGACGAGTCATTCATCGACTACAAGAACGCCCAGCGAGTCTTCGACTGGGTTCACGCCTCCCCAGCCTTCCTCAAGCCCCTCCTATGGGCTCTCACCAACCGCCTGGACAAAACCCATAACTGGGTCGTCGCCCTCAAGTCCCTCTTGCTCCTCCACGTTGTCTTCTCCACCCACATCCCCGCCACCCGCATGATCGGACGCCTCCCCTTCGATCTCTCCGTCTTCCACGACCGCTCCTCCGGCCCCACCAAGTCCTCCGGCTACAGCGCCTTCATACAGGCCTACTTCGCCTTCCTCGATCTCCACTCCACCTTCCTCAGCTACTACCGCGAAGAAGAACGACAACAACATGAAGAATCACAAACACTGATGAAGAAATCTCTACTGAGATTGCACCGGTCGCAGGAGCTTCTTGATCTTCTCCTACAGATTAAGCCATGCACGGATGGGATGGAAGTGGGACTTGTTCTTGAAGCCATGGACTGCATTGTTTTAGAGATCTTTCACGTTTATAACGATATTTATGATGATGTTACCAGTGTTGTTGGGATGATAACGTCGGAGGCCACTCCGGAAGCTGTGGAGGCGCTGGAGATACTTCAGAAGGTTGCGGTGCAGTGCTCAAAGGTGGAGGGGTCTTTGAAGGTTTGTAGAGAGATGGGGATTGTGAATGCAAGGGAATTGCCGCCGATAAGGACGATAAGGGAAGAAGATCTATGTGAAGTGGAGAGGAGGATTGTGGGAAATGAGGATGTGGGGGGTGTTGTTGAGGAGAAGGGAGAGAGTGGAGAAGAGGCAGGAATGAAGATGAAGATGGAACAACACAAGGGAGGAGATCAATGGAAGGAGGAATTGAGGAATGTGTTTGGGACGACTGTTACGGAGAACTGGGTGGTTTTTAACGACGAGTTGCCGGTGCTGTGGATTTGAATCTCCATGTACAAATTACATACAAGGTGTGGATTTGGAACAGTTAGGATTTTTTTGTTTGGGTAGATTCTTTCTTTCCTCTAGGATTGAAAATCAAATTAGCTCTTGTATATTATACAAACACAAGAATATTCAAAGAAGGGTTTTTTTTTTCTCTTTTTAATTTTTAGCATTGTTTTGTTTGGGACAATGTTACATGCATCAATATAGCAATGCACAAGACTCACTAAAAACACCTTTGATAAGCACAAATGATTTTTTTTTATTTATAGAAAAATACACTTGTACTTGAAAATATTGACACTAGGCCTTCCTCCAAAATTTTCTTTTTTTCTTTTTAAACAAATTTGGCCATATCCTGCAATATCACACAGCAGAGGGAACAAATTTCATGTATTGTCACAGAAGGCTTTTCTTCTTCAGTGATATTACGAGATATATCATAAAACCCGAAACGCAAAGCCAATTTTCTTTATTCTTTTTCACTTCTTATATTTTTACCAGATCCTTGAGCTTGGTGATCATCCCAAGCCTGGTCTTTTGTTATTAACTTTCTTTCTTCCTTCATTTGCCTTCTTTCTTCTTTATAGATCTTATTTCATTTTTTTTTTCTCTTTTATCATATTTTCATTATTGTTATTCGAATATTGCAATTTGACATAAGCACAATATAAGTGACTTTGGCATTGTCTTTTTCCTTGTCTTTGTAGTTTTTTTTTTAGTTGATTCATCATGTTTAATGAAGGAAACCTTCAAAATGAGGTTAATTGTTTTTTTTTTTTTTTCCTTGTAACAAGAGGATGGGAAAATGTTATGGATTTTTTTGACCTCACTCTCATAGGCCAGGGGATTGTTTGGTAAAACCTAGCACGATCAAAAGAAGATAACTACAAGAAAAAAAAAAAACTTCTTATATTGAAGGGAAAAGAACAAGGTCCATGTATTCCTTTAATGCAGTAAAGACAATCAAAATGGAGGATATTTGTTCGAAACCCGAGCCACTGCTACAGAGAAAGGTGTTGTAGGGCATTTTATTAGGGGTCCATTGGGATATATTTTATGATGATGATGAATCCGGATCGTGTTTGGACCATTGAGGGGGTGACACATTGTTTTATATTTAAAAGACTTAACTGGTTTTTAAAGACTTTTATCTTTTTTTTAACTCAACAAATTCATGTGTTACCCTCGGTTGGTCCAAACAAGATTTTCCTGTTTGGATTCATGATATTGTGGGATATGGTAAATTTTTCAAAAAAATAAAATAAAATTTGGAGGGCCTCTAGCATCAATATATATTTGAATTTTGCTCTCTCCGCTGTTGCACAAAGGCTTAAGGGGTATTTCTCTCTAAATAGTCATGAACTTCTGCATCAAGAAATCATTCCAATAGTTTGCTACAAACCCATTGATAATTCATATTATGGGGCTCTCAGAATTAGTACACAACTGCATAGAACTGGGAAATTGGCCCTTGTGATGGGGCAAAACTTTTAGTTGCGCCCCCAAATCCAGCCTGAAAGTGATTCTTAGAACTAATAAATAATCATATTCCTGAGGTCCTGTAGTTGATCTAAACACCACCCCCCCCCCCCCGAAATTCTTGGAGATAATCAAGGACATTTAAGAGCATGTTCATGCGCAACAGTTATCCTTGTCATTTTATTTGAATTGCCATTTCTTTTTTATGAAAAATAAAAAATGAACACTTCAAAGATAAAAATAAAAAAAATGTTTCACTTTCCATTGTTTGGTGTTGTGGAACATTCTCCATAGTAAAAATTTGTTTCTATCACGAATAAGACTGGTTAGATCTAAATCTGCTTTACACCAAAAAAAAAAAAAAAAGAACTGCCAAAAAGTTATTTCACCGCAAAAAATAAATAGGTAAAAAAAATAGAGCCTTGCGTTGAGCATAGGCCTGTCAATGGGATGGGTCGGGCCAGAGCATGGGTTATCCAATCCCGTCTCAAACATTGGACGGGCCTGTTGGAGGATTGTCCAATCCCGGCCCTAAAATAAGCAAGCTTATGTCAAATCCAATCCCATATGGGTAGGCCCGGGCTTTGGCATTTTCATCAATGGAGACATCTTGTTTCTTTTTAATGGGCAAAGCTCTATTAATAAAGATGATAGTGATGGCTGGATAAAGGATGGACCGAATTTCAGTTTGATCAAATTTCAAAAGGTCTAAATACTAGGTAGTAGATATTAAATCTTCAAAATGAAGGGTGATAATAAATCTATCAAAAATTTCAAACCTATACTCAATAGTGCAGTCCAAGTATTAAATTGAGTCCACTGCGACTTCATTGTGTGGGATTTTAGTGTAGAGTGGGAAGTGATTGAATTCATAAGAAATAGAGAGATGAGACATTTTGGAAGGAGTTTTTGGAGGATTCCCATTAAAATATATAAAAATTAGTAAAATAATATTGCGGCTGGGCCTGAACGGGTTAAGCATGCTTTGCCTATTCTCAATCCCATTTTGACCGGGCTTTCACATAGTTGTCGAGGCTGGACTCAATTTTTTTTAAAAGCCCTGTGTTTTGGGGCTTAGGCCGGGCCAAGTACCCATTTCAACAAGCTAAATTGACAGGCCTACCGAGCACAAAGTGAACAAAACAGAAAGAAAACCACAGAAATGTCATGCAAGGAACATTAGGAAATTCTGTGAAAAACCATTTTCATTTTCCACAGAAAATGCACCACATCATAAATGCCAAAAATTAGCCAAACAACCTAAGTCCAATGAATTGGCAGCACATTGGAGAAAAAACAATTTTAAACCTCTCACAAAAGCTTGTAGGGTTCCAATATATGAAGATGCTTAACCCTCTTTGAAAAGAAGAGAATCTAACAAACAAGCGATTTAATTCTCCATATCATGAACTTGAGTCCTAGCTCAAAGGTAATTGTCAACAATGAGAAGCATATTTAGCTACAAGCTTCCATCTCAGGCTCTTCATAACCAAATCAACCACCTTGAATTGTGGGCAAATGCTTTTGTTTTGGAACCAGAAACCCCTTCAGGTGACATATATCACACTCTGCAGGATTCATTTATTGATAAAGTCTGTGCTACCTTGAAGCTTACCAAGATTAACTGCAAGTGTGATATCATGTAACTGAGCTTATCCAAACACAAAAGTGCTCATTAATGCATAAACCAAGTTACCTGCACCTGGTTTACAAAGATCCAAATGGGACCCTGATAAAAAAAATGATTTTATTTGAGTCTGAATATCAGAACACTGATATAACACTTGCACAAGGCAATCTCTATATTGTAACCCATGTAAGCCCAAAGCAGCTACCAATCCAATAAATCAGCCTTAACACTCCATGGAGTAGAATCTCAGCAATAGATATGGTCAATTTTGATCCTGAAATGCTCAAACAATAAGCTTAGCTTGAAATATAACTACTTAGTCCTGCTATTTGGTGAACAACTTTTTTTTCTTCTAGATGCACAGCTCTTCTTTCCAAGTTCAAGAGTAGAGGCTTTTTGTTGGACTAATATGGCAGGTAAGATTCTCTAGGTCAGCCATGAGCCACCTGCACAACAGAGGCCATTTTATTCCAAATGTCTGCTGTTTGTGTTCAGATACTGTCCACCTTCTTATTCACTGCAGCTTTTGCTTATGAAATTTGGTCTCATTTCCCGAGACCATTTAGGTTTCTTTGAGTCTTAAGAATACTTTGACAGAAATTGTGGAACATTGAGAAACCAATCCTCTCCAGATGAGTTCAAAATTCTTGGGGAGATTGTCTTTGACAGCAACTCACAGTCAAGGCTCTCATTGGGGTAATAAATGTCAGGATCACTAAGTGCATTCTCCCCATAAAGAAGTTTTAAGGGGTTCAGTTTAGGAGACATTAGAATTTAGAGGTCTTTGTTTCAGAGGAAAGTAAGAGAACAAAGATAAAGATAGCAAATGGAAAATGCCACTTAAAGGCTCGGAAATTAAATGTTGATAGCTGTCTAGAATTAATCCAGGGCAAGCAGGTATGGAAAGAATTCTTTGGAATGACACGGAATCACTTTCTTGGGTGATCTCTTCTTGGGGTTATGGGTGCAACCAAGGTTGAGCTTTTCATGGTGCCTTCAATGCTTCCTATAGAATTCCTAGGAATTCTAGGGAAATAGGCTTTTCTAAAAGGGGGTAAGAATGAAGGATTAAAGTGCATAGATCTAGTAGTGACACCAAAAACTTCCACACCTTCTGATGAAAATGATTGCCCACCTTCCCCTATAAATGAATATTAGGAATTTGAAGGATACACCCTTGACCGAGATTAAAGTGCATAGATCTAGTAGTGACACCAAAAACTTCCACACCTTCTGATGAAAATGATTACGCACCTTCCCCTATAAATGAATATTAGGAATTTGAAGGATACACCCTTGACCGAAACTAGTTCACTCCTTTGATGGAAGCCCTATCCTAGGAATTCCTAGGTATTTAGTAGGAAGAAGCGAAATGTGCCCTAAAGAAACTCGAAAACACCAGGGACTCAAAGGATGTCATTGATAGGGTTAGGGAGAGTAAGGAACGCGGAATGATAGGGTTAGGGAGAGTAAGGAACGCGGAATGTTATGTTTGTCCATTATAAAATCAGAATGCTTACTAAGGATTTGTTAATTGTTTGACTGACATTGAGAGTGAATGCAAACGAGGTAGTGATAGGCTCCTAAACAGGAAAATAGTCTTGTGGACAACTTATAGCCAGTTCTAGTCCAATTGAGGGTGCTAGGGATGGGATTTTATTTCCATACCTTGTCACAAAGCTACAGGAGTCAGTTTCTATGCCCATTTTATACTCTGCTGTACACCTTGTGACTTAATACTTTTCCTTAAAAGTCTTAATTGAGTGTTTTTGTAATCTATCAATATTATAACAACAGCAGCAGCAACAAAAATAATGCTAATAACAATAAAAACCATAACAGCGATTGTTTCAAAGAGAAAAGATAAAAAAAATTAATCGCAAGGAACAGAACCTAAAAGCAGAAGATTTACGGCACAGGGTACTGCTATTAATTGTCAGTAGTGAATGCGATATGAAATTGATAATGATAACAAACATACTCGGGTCCCACCGCGCTAAATATTGGTCTTTGTGAAGCTTTCCAATTCAATCCTCAGCTACTGATTATTGAAGGAGACTCGTTATGTGCGATTAAGTGGGCTTTTCAAGAATCAAGTCCTCCATGATACTTGCAGATATTATAGAAGAGATTGTAGCGATTTCTAAGAGTTTGAACATCTCTTTCTACCGCATCAAGTGTAAACCCAATTAAGAAGCAGATCATCTAGCCAAAGACGGGTTTCCAGATCTTCTATGTTTATTGTGGCGGATTGTTAATATGTCTTGTTTTGTTTCGGATTGATGACCGAATTTTTGGGGTTTGCAGCCTTTTATAGGGGTGATTTATTTTGCCCCGATCCTTTTTGGGATTTCTTTAATCTCAATATAGATCTCTTATACTGTAAATGCCCTTTGTGTTTTTAATACAGTCATCTTTTCAAAATAATAATAATAATAATAATAATAATGATGATGATGATGATGATAACAAACATTGGATGGACGTTTGGAGGACAGGATTTGAACATATACTAACTCATTAGCTTGTGAACAACCTTCTCAATATCAATCTGCATCATGGGATACCAACATCTAGGACTTTTTTCTACCAAAAAAAAAACATCTAGGACTTTTACTGAAATGAGAATGTCCTTGCTTAACATATCGACATTAGTATGAGATCCTACATCAAACCTTAAAAAAATCTTAAATCCATAGCCTCGGAGATGGTCAAGGTGCTTAAAATGAATTCTTGGTGGAGCAACGATCGCCTCCGGAGAATTTCCAGTATTAAATTGGTTAGATATTAACAACTGAGAAGTAGTGAAGTACGGAGAAAAAAAAATCTCAAATCTATTTCTAGATATCAAGCATAAACAAGAAAATAGACTGAAACAACATTCATCTACTCAACATGAGAGACTCAACGGGAGCAATACAGCATCAACCTCCACCTTCACTTTATGATACATGTTCGCTCTCCATCCATAGTAACTGTTCGCTGACGCCAGACAGATACCTCCATCTTCACTCACATGTTCACTGTCCACACATAGTATATCCCAAAATGAGAACTCAGGAATCAGGATACATCTTCCACCTTCATTTCATGATACGTGGTCACTTTCCATCCATAGTATGTCTCACAATGTCTCAGGATACACGTTAAATGATACCAGACAAATACCCCCACCTTCACCCATCATACATGTTCGGGATATAACTCAGGATACGTGTTCCACCTTCACTTCATGAAACACGTTCACCGTCCATCGTAGTGCATCCCACAATGTGAACTCAGGATACATGTTCGCTGATACCAGACAAATACCTCCTCCTTCACTTCATTATACATGTTCACTGTCCATCCATAGACATGCTATGTCACCCAAATTTGAACTCAGAATACAAATCTGCTGATACCAGACAAACACCTCTACCTTCGCTTCACGCTCCATGTGAACTCAGGATACATAAACTTCCTAACAATCCTCCTTTGAGTGAATGCTTCACATATAAAGGGTAAGCAGTTTCACATATTGGGTGTGCTTTGGAAGCGTGGAACTTTGGCCCTGGTCAAATGAAGGGCAAGCCATTGCTGAAGCTTTACCTTTGTAGCAATCATCCAAGGAATGTGGAGGGAGTGGAATTAAAAGACATTCTGAGATATTTTCTGCTCCTAAACCCAGGTTGTTGAAATGCCAGTGTGAATGTCATCTTTTAGTGACTTAAGAAATTCAGAACAATTAAGAAGATGTCTGGAAGCTTAATCTTCTTCTATCGCCACAAAGGTTCATTCAATTTGGAAACTGCTACCTTCAAAAGCTATTACTTTAATTATGACAGTTCATTATTTTTTAAACTCAAGTCCAGCTGGTGTTCAGGGCCTTCTTCATGATGATAACTCCATGATTTGGTCAGCTTTTGGCAGACTTATTGGGGTCATGATTCTTCCATGGTTGAGATTTTGACCCTTCATCAAGTATTGCGCTCTCCAAAGATTTGGCAGGTAGTGCCCTCTAGGTGAAATGAAGTTCAAGGGGTGGTCTAACATGGGCTTGGAAGACCAAACCATGTCTAACATGGGCTGAAAGGATCAAACCATGTCTATCATTGGAGTCTTCATTGTTTAGAAGTCTTAGTAAGTAGATTTTCTAGTGTTTTAATCAAAGTATAGGAGCCTTTGCTATAATTGGCTACAGACAATAAAGTTGGGAGTCTAATTTTGTCTTTTTCATAGATGAGACCAATTCTAACGAACTCAATCCATATGAGGCTCGGTCTATTTTGATAAGTTATTCAGTTACTGATGCAGCTCACATGAGGTGGCCCCAAAGGAGGGTCCACATCTGGTGGCGTTTATAGGATATACTCAAATATGTAACTTCTTCCTTTCTTTCTTGCAAACTGTTTGGTAAGTTTTATCAGGTCACAGAGAATGGAAGGAAATTAGCCATCCTTAGCATTTAGTTTCCATTATTATTTGTAATCTAGATTGATAAGGTATTCGAAATATTTTCCTTACAAAAGAGATGTAATGCATTAGATTCTGAAACGAAGTTAAAATAGGATTAGGATGCCTTTATTTCCTATATAAAGTAATGTCACACTAAATACTGGGTGAAGTTGATAAAATAAGAATCTCGTTATAGGGTTTTTTCTGTGGAAGACCAAGATACAATCTTATTGCAGATTTGTTTGCGCAAGCGAATTCCTTAGCACCATTGATTAATGTGATCTGTCTATTGATTGGATGATCAACTCCACTTGTCATCTTTTACATTCAAAATAAAAGGATGTTTAAAGTTTGATCTAATCAGGGGCAGAACACGAAATTCGTCCTACATCAGTTACTAGTGGGACGAACCCAATATTGTGATGTGATTTGGAGAAATTATGACAATTATTTACTAGTGGAACGTAGAACCATTACAAATTTAGTTTGATTTAGTGACATATTTGGAATGTAGCTTGTGCACATTCAAAGTTGTCTATAAATGCACATCGCATTTATGTTTTCCATTCATTTGGACGTGTGTGTTTATGGCTTTATGCTTGATCTTGGGTGCGAATCCAACATCTAATTTAGGCTAGGGGTTGGGATTTGACTTCCGAGTTTGAACTTCAGATTCATATCTCTTCAAGCTTCAATTGCGTTTCAAGTTTCAACCTTCTGATTCGAATCCACAGACCTTAGCAGATTGGCTCAGCCATAGCTGTTCGCACCTGTGTCAAATTGGTACTAGAGCTTCAACCTCCATCAAAATTGGTATCAGAGCATTGGGCTTCATCAAAGTGATATTGCAACTTCAGTCTTCTTTCCGGCATTCTTGCTTTCACTTAGAATCGCACTTTCACAAGGGGAGCTCAGCTCTCTCTTTGGGTAAGTTGTGTTCTGTCTTCAACCGATCAACACAGATAGTTCTTTCAAACTAATGATTTCCAATTCTCAATCGATAATGTGTAAAGTAATACCATACCTAAAAGGGATTAAATTGGAAGTGGGTTTATTCTCATGTGAATCTACTGACTAGCTAGGTCCAGCTTGCATCCATGCTGGAGTTGTCTTCAATGTTTGCCTCTGCTGGTCTAAAAGGTGCAGAGCAGCAGTTAAAGGAGTTGGCTTTCAAAGGACCCTATCAGATCATTCGATGTTTACAAGAAATTACAAAGATCACCCCCTGTTAGGGCATCAAGTGAGGGCTAAAACAGGAAAACAATAAAAACAATGTGATAATCCCACAGCTTGTACAGCATTATACCCATGCAGACCAGGTAAGGTGACGATTAGTTATTGCAGCAATGGGTGCTTGAGAAACAAGGGAGATAACGATGGTCATAAGGTTTGAACCTCAAATCTAGAGGTGCTCGACCACAAGGAGTATATAAAACATTGATTCAGGTTTGAGAAATGCAGGGTCTTGGTAGGGAATAAGATAGGTGGACAATTGAAGATTAGACATTTCTAGAAACATGCAGGTCAGACTAATTTGATCACATTTTCAAAACCATACTATGATTAAGCATTCCATTACTAAGAATGGTAAACCAGTGGAGATAAATCCTCGTGAACAACTCGCACAGTCGCTCACACAGTGGATTTTCAAAGGAGACCTCTACGCAGGTGGTGGAATCGCACAACATCAAGGAAGAAGATATCTTCTCTCTTTCTCAATTAGGCTACTCACAAGCAATTATACATTACATTACTTTATTGGCTTATTGATGCAGCAGCGACAATGAGTCATTGCAAGGAAACCCGTGGCCCACATGTCAGACCTAAGGAAGATTAGAGATTTTCTTATTTTAATTAATCGATATTAGTTTCTAATTTTAAATAATGAGTTGTAATTAGGATAAGTTTCTAATTTGTTTAGTTTCCTAGTTCAAAGTAGGAATCTCAGTCCCTAAGGGCCCGTTTGGCACTTTATTACTACAATTAAAGTCAAGTAAAACCTCAATTTTTCAGACAAGATGTCACATCAAATGCACCTTATTCAAAATTTCCTCCATCTTTTTCATACAAAAAGTCAAAAAACAACTAACTTTATCCACTAAAATACAAAAAAACTCCACTTTTCCAAACAAAAAGTCAAAAAGATTTCATAACAAACAACTAAAAACAAAATACCATCATAACCCACTTATATTTTATTCTTTCTTCAAAATCAACTTTATTTGACTTGAATATATTAGTAGAGTTACCAAACTGGCCCTAAGGTTTCTTTTTCCTATTTATATGCATTGTAGAGATTCAAAGTTCAGACTTTGAAGGTTAATAGAATTTGTGTGGGCATAATTATCAGAATTCTACGATTCATATCCTAAACCTTAAGGGAAACGATTCGCATCTATGCAACGAATTCCATTTACAGATGAGTCTGAGGATGCAAGTGTGAATCTTACGATTCAATACTTGTTTCGTCGAATCTTACGATTCAAGCGATTCAGATGAGTGAGAATAGCTACAACGACTAAATTAATATAACAATCTTTTTTCTTTTTCTTTATTTTTTTTTCTTTCTTTTAGTGCTTTTACTTTTAAAAGTTATTTAGTAGTAAAAAAAACCTCTTAAAAATATTCACGGCTTTGGGGAGGTTTTATAGAGAAATAAAGAACATGCATTTAATTAAAGCATTCGACTATACGTATAAGGCTTGTCTATATTTTCTTTTTTTCTTTTTTTCTTTATAAACACTTTCTTAACTTTAAGAGATATCCTATCGCGTAAGATTGATGGTTTGGATTTATTTTTTTATATTTTGAATTAAAATAACAAAAAATAAATATATATTGATACATTAAACTGTTTACACATCATTTATTAGGTGTTAATATATGTCATGATGTTCTTGATATGATTGTATTATAGATTTATTTGTTATTCTATTTATACTGCTATAAATGGGAAATTGGATAATTATGAATAACAACTTTTTTTGTAATTATTTTTCAATTATATTAGAAAAATAAAAAAATCCTACTATTCATGAAATGATTCACAACTCTATTGGATTCATGGGTATGAATGATTTGCGATACGATTCCGATTTTCAAAACTATGTGTGAGAGTTTTATCCTTTGAGGTGTGCCCACATTTGAAACTTTCTACAGAGACCTCGTATCGAGCTTCAAAACTTTTCCATGCAAGCCCTAACCCTAGGGCTTGCATCACTTATAAACATTGTTATATAAGGAAATTTAAAATATATATATATACATATATATATATATAGAGAGAGAGAGAACTATAAACAGTTAAAAAAAAGGTCTAACAAAATAAATGACTAAAATAGAAATTGCCTAGATCTCGTGCCTAGGCTTGTTTGTCTAGCCTACATAGACCTCAATTAGGGGACAAAATGTGGATATGGTCAGCCTGGATCCTTAGGCCGCATCACTGGCCGATGTAGAAGCAGATTCCTTAATCCGGCTAGGTGTTACCCGGCCACAGCTTGTTATTGATGACCCCATGCCTGCTTTGTAATTTCTTCTTCCTTCATCTCCAATAGATTTTTCAACGACCAGTAAAAATGAAAGTCAAAGTTCTCCCAAAATAGCTAAGCTATCTGCAAGATATCTGTGTGCGTGCATCTACTTGTAATATTTGGTAAATTTATGGAAAGTATAAGAAAGATGCTGATAACGGGCCATTTTATCTATTCTGAGATGGAAAGGGAGTAGAATTCCTATCAAATGGAAAGAATTGAAAGTTATCTTCCAAAAAGAGTAAAAGAAAGGGAAAAAAAAAAAGGAAAAAGATAACTGCATCTAAAGACACAAGTATAGTTAGTTATGCAACCAGCCAAAAGAACGTCTGGGTTTTTTTTTTTTTTTTTTTTTATAACAGTAAATTTTATTAAAGAAAAGAACCAGGCAAGTTCATCTGTTGTACATCAAATTGTAACTATTCTATTATTTTAGCAGAGCAGACGAAGTTGAATACCCATTCTGTTATGCACTTGGGACTGTGTGAAAATCGCAAAACACATAAGATAGGGATTGGGAAACTGTTTTCGTCTCACTTTCATTCCAGATCATTATCAGTGCAAAATCAATCCATATTGACTTAGGGTCAAAAGGTCAAAAAGCAATTCACTTAATGTGCCATATCATTTCTCATCACCCTAAAAAAGCAACATAAACAAAATATTTAGATGGACCGGTTGTGATTTACAACACACCCAAAAACATTGTAAATCATCCAAACTGTTTTCTATGAAACTATGATCACCAGCCAGTCTATAAGAAATAAAAGTGTAAGCACAGAAACAAAGAGACTGTTGAAAATCTGTATTTAAATAACCTCGGATACAATGTAGGAAGAAGATTATCCTGCAATGACTAAACCCATACATAAATTTTATCTATTAGTTCCTGAACCCTCTTAGCAGCTAAAATAACGGCTACATGTCACTTACAGCTACAAGTTTAGAGGAGAAATATACCTGAAGAACCCAAATAAGAACCCAAATGTCTGAATTTCAAAAAACATGTAACGACTCAGAAAATTCATTGAGTACAAACTCTTTGAGAGGCCACTTGCACCAGGCCATAAACATATATACACACAGAGGATAAACAGGTCAGATGCAATAAGAAGCCAGCTGTTATCAAGATTGTACATCTACCTGATTGTCACGAACTTGTTCGTCCCATGTTTCGCCCAATGCGTCTTCAAATCTATAGGATTAGAAAGGTTATAGCCTTCGGCCATGAGCTTCTCTAAGACCTTCTTAAATGCACCCTGGCTCATCTTCCGCCCAGCAATCCTCGCTCCACGCCTCTTAGTGCTCAACGGTAAGGGATACATTGAAATGCTGGTGGTGCAGCATGCTGACTGCCACCCACCACAGCCCCACCGGTAACACTGCTGCGGCGCTCCAGTGCAGGAACATACAGGTATCGGAATGCCTGAAATATCAATATCTACTCCATTGATCACAACACCTGTAACCTTATCAGGCTTGGGTCGTGGCACAGAGCAGTTGATATCATCTTTCAACCCAGAGGAATTCCTTTTACTCTTCTTTGCTTTTGGGGCTTTACCGCCGCGCCCATTGGATCGTTTTTTTATTGGCCCAGCCTCTTTACTGCCTTCCTCTTCAACTTGTGGGTGTTCAACCTTAGGCGAATCCGGTGGTGGTGGGATATGTGAATTGTGATCTCCAGAACCTTCGGGTTGGAAGGGGAAGTTCTGATTCCCAGGAAATCCATGGAAAAGCCTATCTCTTGGGCTCATCCAAC
This sequence comes from Cinnamomum chago, assembly GCA_038049695.1. Taxonomy (NCBI): domain Eukaryota; kingdom Viridiplantae; phylum Streptophyta; class Magnoliopsida; order Laurales; family Lauraceae; genus Cinnamomum; species Cinnamomum chago. Next base: position 24,023,872 of record CP142453.1, on the reverse strand, counting down.
CATCACGCATAAACTCCATAGGAAGAGTCGATTCGGGTACCCCGCACTCGCGATGGAGGAAGCCTCCACCATTGACCATGACACTGGCATCACGGCCTGGGAGGAGAGGCTTCTGCTCTCGCTCTGCAGCAATGTTCAACTCCTTCAACATCTGCCAATACCGACCACAAGGCCCGAATCCTCCATCTCCAGCCATATAAACAGATTCTCAGCGACGAATAAAACCCACCCAAAAGAAGCTCAGCAAATGATCAATATATCGATCCTCTTCTCAGTCCATCTGCTGCATTCATATTCTTGAAAGAAACAACAAAATCCATTTCCGGGTCGGATCGAAATCGAAGAAAAAAACAAGAAGCAAAGCATAACCAGACAAAAACTGCCTTGAAACCTAAATGCAAAAGAAAAAAAAAAGGAGGGGGGGCGGCGCTCAGATCTCAGAAACCATTAGAAATGCACAAGAAGAAAACAAAAAGATGGCTGAAATCCCATCTCAAATCGAATCAACAAAACCCCAAATCGTCTCCTACTCAATAGCTTAGAAAGATCTCAGCTTTTGTGGTTTTGGAGTGAGATCTACATACAAGAGAATGTGCAGAGAGAAAACCAGATATCATTACAAAAAGAGATCTTTTTGAAAAAAAAAAAAAAAAAGGTAACAGAAACTCATTTCACATAATCAAACAGCTATGAAATGGACAGCAGAAATGGAAACAGAATTTGAATTAGGAAATCTGTCTTTGAAGACAGAGACTTACTTGTAAAGATCAGCTGGTTAGGGTTCTTTTCCTTCTGATGGAGAGCGAGAGGAGACAGATGCAAAAATACACATCTTATAACTTATAATACCTTAGTATATATATACATATAATGTGTGTGTATACGTATTGTCTAGTCTTATCAAACCGGCTGTGCACATATATATCAGATTTGGTGTATACGCAAGGTACAATATCTATCTATCTATATTCTTATATTTGACAAAAGCACCTGCTTTGCCTTTTGGTACTTATCCATTCCAATACACAATTTAGACAGTAATAATCTGGCTTATTACAGTATGGATTTTTTTGAGTCCCCATCATCATCTGAGTGTTTCACTTGGACTTTCATGGGTGGTAGGATTGGAGTGGAAGCCGGCGAGCTTATTAGAAATTCGAGCTGCTCAAAATAAATGTATCTAAGTTATTGAAATAAAATTTAGATTCATTTTAATTGCATTGGATTTTCAACAAATGGGCTCTACTACACAAAAGGGCTAATTTAGCACTTTATTAGTATAGTAAAAATCAAGTAAAGCTCATATTTTTCAGACAACATGTCACATCGAAAATACTTTAATTTAAAATTCCTTCCATCTTTTTTTAAAAAAATAATTCTTTTTCGAGCACTAGCATTTGTATGTATCTCATTTTAGCAGTCTTGGACCTTACAGTGGATAAACCGCAAACAAATAATTCAACTTTACGGATGATGTAAGCCTTTTTTTGCCTCCTTTTTTTTATTATGCCTAATTGGATTATTGGTCAAAGAGTGTTTCTTCTGACATGAGGATTAGAACTTGGTCATTAGTCATTACTGTGAGACTAAAGTACATTGTCATTAAACTATTAATAAATTGACAATGTTTAACCCTAGCTTATTTTTGGTGGTCGTTGTTGAATGAAAATTGATAATTTCTATGTTGTTGCTTCCTTTTATTTTAGAAAACATCTTTTGAAAGTAGGGAAATGTGGGATGAATCAATACTTTTGACGTACGGAGATGGGTATTTGAGCGGGTCAGTTTAATGGTTCGTTTTTTTCCTAGAATTTTAAGAATTCAATGTTTGGGGGAATTTCAAATTCCCCAATGGCTTGTTTCTTTACTAGAATTCTTAGTATGAATTTTAAATGTCAGGGTTTTGGGGACATGATGTTAGCATTTGCAAATCCCATGAATCCTTTCTAGCATTAAGGAATTTCAACCCCATGAAAGGTCCCAAATGACATTTGGGAACTTAGGATTTCCACCCTCTTTGCATTTTGGTGGAATTCCTAGATACTCAAGTCCAAGGGGACATTTAGGAATTCCACTTTGTTTGAGAATTTAGGTATTTCCCAAAAAAGGAATTCCTTGAGTTCTAAAAAAGAAATATACCCCTAAAGTTGTCCCCATAAGTGAAATCACATTTTTTGGTAGAGCATTTGAAGTTCTAACATAGAGAGTGGAATTCTTAGAATTCCAAAAGATCACTTGAGACCTATTAGGTGGTTGGAATCTGAAATTATGATAAAAAAACAAAGCATTTTAAATGTTAGGGAATAGGATGTCACGTCATGCCCATAAAATTACAGCATCCTAAACTCTTAACATAAATTCTGATCAAGAAATAGGCCTTAAGTCCTATTATGAGTTTCAAATTTTGAATTTATTTGTGATAAGACTGCGTAAATAAGGGAAGGCCCCACCCTATTATGATGTTCCTTTTTGACGTGCTCCTCAGCCCTTTTTCATGAATTCTCTTTCTAACTCAATCATTTGGCTAACAAATCCTCCAACAAAATAGACCCATGACTAGTGAGTTTCATCCCTTTTTTTAGACGAAGTTCAATAGAATGTCCAAAAACCAATATGAAAGAAGGCCCAGAGAACAATGTTACACTAGGCCTCACCGTATATATTTGAGTTGCTGAACATCAAATATGGGCCAAACAGGTTTTTAAAAAATGTGGTATCAATGAATTTCACAAATTCTCAAAACCCAAGATTACCTACTGTTATTATGTTAGTATCTTCATTCAAGGGGTACAAGTTTCCTAAAACCTAAAGAAATTGGTTGTAAGTGGACAAAAGAGGAAGAAAGATGTGAATTCAGTTTCTTCACCACTGTGTAGGGTTGCAAATGGGATAGTTCTAGATTGGAACTAAAGTGGACCTGGACCGTTTTAATTAACGGTTCCGGTTCCGGATCCAGTTTTAATAAGAAAACTCGAATTCTGTTCCGGAACCGGGTCCACGTAGAGGACTAGAATTTAGTTCCAAAATCAATTCTATTTTCTCTTAATTTTTCATTCTTTTTTAAAATAAGCATATCATTCAATTTATAACAGTGTATCAAGTCTACAACATCCAGTATTATACATAAGAATGCCCCAAAAGAGTTGGTTTTAAAGTACAAATTGCAATATCAAAGACTCATATGCCGGGTCCCGAGTCCACGAGTCAGAACGTATATGGACACGGAACCAGACCTGTTTATTAATTGGAACCTAAATTAGGTTCCAGACCAGGACTCAGGCTCGTCTATGAATCGGAACCTAAAATAGGTTTTAAACCCGATTTTTTGTGGGTCAAAACTTCTGGGTAATCAGATAATAGAATACCCATTTGCAACCCTACCACTGTATAGTGAACCAAAAGAACCTTTGCCTCACATGGGCAGCAACAACTAAGGGTGGCAATGGGTCGGGCCAGGTTCTCGGGTCGACTCATTGAGCTCTTAAATTACCAAGTCAGATTTAGGTTAAATTGGCTTGTTAAGTTGGATGAGCAGAGTTAGGTAAAGTTGGCAGGTTCGATAGCAGATGTGGACTGTGGATTGAACCCAAAGTCTAGCTCATTATTAATTGGGTTAGAAATCCAAAGTTGATTATCATTTAATAAAGTCATGTCACATGGGGAAAGTCAAAGGGAGATTTCTACTAGCACCGGATTAGCATAAATTTCAATTTTGATTAAACGGAATGCATTTTACCGCTTTCTATGTAAAATGACTCAATGTTACTGAAAAATTTGTAAATTAATGTCAAAAATGACTAGGGAAGGTTTGAAAACCATGAAATAAGGGAGTGGGTCCCCTGGAAGCAAGCTATTCTCAGTGAAGATTTTTAAGGAGAGGATTTATGGCATTTCATGTTTGACACACATCATGGAATCCATTGTATACTATGTACCATCCAACGGTTCTAAGTTTTCGTAAATTTCTCTTAATCCATAAAGAATCAAGACCTGAACTTTTACCCCATGGTCATTTTTGGCTTTCTAGAGATGATGAGTAATCTGGGTCATGCATTTAGGGGCCATAGGAATTAAAAAATCTTCAGTTTTTTAGATTTGGACTTTTTTGCAAATATCTCAAAACTTCAATGTCTTCGGGCGAGGGAGGACTTGTAGGTCATACCTAGTTGCACCGAGAAAGGCACTGTTACAAATATTCGCAGGATTTTGAAAATATTGAGATAATATAGTGATATCTACCTGAATATTGCAAGAATAATAAGAACAAAATGGAGAAATCTGAAAAATAATCTATGAGAATTTTCCAACAGTATTTTATATTTACTTTGTGTATATTTATTTCTTCTTAATATGTTCAAAAGGAGAAATCTAAAGAACTTGACACAAGGAACATGATCAAGTGCAAGGGAATTGAATAATGAGCACACAATATGATATGCATTAATCACAACTAATCTTATATGGTAGCTGGCACTCATCTACCTCAATCCAAATCTTTCAAATCATGGGCCCTAAAGAATGAATACTGAGGATAACCAGAAATCAGATTATGCAAATACCTTTTGCACAAATCTAGCTAGCCCATTTATTTCCCTAAAAGTCAATGTGGGATGAGCCCATCAGGAAACTTTTGGGTCTCGTTCTGATGATTTTGCTGGTTCAGGCTGGGTCATCTAGTTAAGGTTTTGTTCTTGGAGCCCATTAAGCTCCAAAATGCTTCTTACTATACTCACAAGCGTGAACATATATAAGCCTAGTCTCTAGGCAGTCTTTTGGCGATGTGGGACGTTACATTTGGTCTCTACAAAAACATAGTACATAGCTAAAGGTCCAGCTAGTTTGGCAATTGGGCCGGCATATGAGGCCAGATCCAACACACAATCCTTAATATATAGTCATATCTGCCCCGAATGGCTGGACTTGGGGCAATCTGGCCCTTGTTCAACCTAACCTAACCTAACCTACATATTAGCAAGAAAACAGCTCACTGATCAAAAGGTTAATCCAATGCAAGGTGGATGGTTTTTCACTCTTGATTATTGACTGATATGCGAAATATGGACTCTTTGGGTTAACACACAAAAAATAGAGTGTGAGAAATGGGCCTAGATGTTCCAAGGGGTCAAAAGCTGAAATTACACCCAGTGGCCAATCCCCATCTAAAAGCATGCATTGGTCATTTGTGAAATACATGCAAGGACTCAATCCAAACGTCTACATCCTTGAAGAATGGTCTAGATGATATTAAATGGCAAAAAAAAAAAAAAAAAAAATTACAAAAAAAGAAAAGAAAACCCCACAAATAGGAAAGTGGTCAACATTTGAATGGTCAGAATTGACGTGGATAAAAAAAAAAAGGCCACATACTTCACACATGCTGTGTGACTTGAAACATTTTACTCCAAAAAGACCCATTTCAGGCAAAGGCTGGAATAAAAGGGGAGAAAAGAGACAGGGATGGATAGATATTTATCAACAAAACATAAAGTCATTCATGCAATGCAACCAACAAAGCAAAGCAGCTGCTCTTTCAGCAGCAAATCACCATCAAAAGATGCAAATCATCTAAAACAAGTAACTTTCCTTAGGTTGAAAGATGGGATAGGAGTTTGGATCATCTGATGGTCTTTACTAACGTTTCCTGTGAATGAGCCAATGGGAGCCTGCCGCTGTGTCTTTTGCCGCATATGATCACCCACTAAGAAAATGATAAAAGAGCTAAGATTTTCAGGTTTTCACCAGCAGTGATTGTGGGGTCCTGCTTATGGGACCCACTTGGATGCTAATTTCTAATCATTGGTGGTAGGATGGATAAAAAGATCTCTTTTACAAACGAAGGTCATGAAATAAAAAAAAAAAAAAAAAAATCAACCCCAACTAGCCCTTGATTTAACAAGCCTTTGATTTAACCGCTTTAAGTTTAATGGCATTTTAATGATTTTTTTATAGATTTAATCCAACGGTAAATAAAAGCTTGATGAGCATTAAACTAGGCACGAGAACGCATCACTGGAGGAAGAGTGTAAAAAATTGCTGCATTGATAAAAAGTGGGCTAAAGTGGTCTCATAGAGCTAGACCCTTTTAAAATTGTGTACTTTTGATATGACTCTTTGTCATTTTTTGTCTGAATTTACTTTACTTTACTTTAACTATTTAATTACCAAACACGCCCGAGAAAACTAGGGGAGGTCGTCTAACTGCCCAGAACATCTTGGCTATGATCATCACTAAGAGGGGCTCAAGGCTTTAGGCTAATCGCTATCCTAAAGTCCTGAGAGGGAAAAGTGACTGATTCTAATAATAAAGATGAAGATCACAGTAAACCTTCTCCTCCAAACTCTATCATAGAATCATCTTATTTGGAACTGTAGTACAGCAATGTGTCTCACGAGTTGTGAGGCAAATCAATGCAAAAGCTGTTGGAAAAATGGTTAGATTGACCCATTATTTTGGTCATCTTTGAGCCAAAATAAACATGGGACCCACTTATCATTTTAGGTGGGAATACATGGGAATGGTAATCTACTCTATGAGTAGTTTAATGACATGTATTGGGTTGCTCTAATCCATTAAAATATGAATGAGAAATTGTCTCCTTAACACCACTACTTGAATATGTTAAACATGGAAACAAAAGGAAATGGTAAGCTTGCATCCCACATTGCTTCGGAGCAAAACATCCATTAGGTATAAATATACTTACCTTGGTAGTATAAGATGAGCCCCAAGGGGCACCCCACTTTTTTGGGGGAGGGAGAACCTAGATCAAGGTAGGGTCACCACCACACACGCGCGCACCGGGCAAGGCCGGAGCTTGGGCTTGGCACGCGAGTTGGGTCTGGCTCGGCCCACTATCCATTTATAATTTTTTGGAGAAATTTTATTTAATAAAATTTTCCTTTTTCCAAAATAGGGTGTGTCCAAGCCAAGAGGTGTGTGCCAAGAGGTGTGCCCATTCGCATCTGAAAGGGTGTGTGTCCAAAGAAGAAGCATCTGTTCAAGTGAATAGTCACTATTCTGAACAGATGCAGCCCCTGTGAAGAGACCTGATTGCAGGCTATTTATGCATCTTGTTTCATGCTATTTTGATCATTCCATTTCACTGCTGCTGCTGCACATTCACTTGCATTGAGTCAAGAAGAGAGAGTAATTATACACTAATTGGTTCGACAGACACACAGTTTGTAGTGCTGCAACTGTTGTGATACAGATCATTGTATCCTGGGAGATAGACGCCATTGAAGATCGTAAGCACCATTGCGGGGGCGAATTTTGTCTTAAGGACATAGTGTTAACACTAGTCTTGATCAATTGTGAATCTCTGATCTACTAACTGCACAACAGAGTACTGCTTTTTTTGCCTTCGAACAGTAAGTACATTTTACATTCAAACAGACTACTGTTTTGTTTCCTTTTATTATAAACTGCTCTCCTAAAATGCTGAAGTAGTTGTACTCGAACTAACAAAAGCTATATGAACATAAAAACCTAGGAATGTGAGATGTGGAGAACAGATGGAACAACGACTAAAAGACGAGGGTGGATCCCAAAGTGACATACTTTTGTTATTTCGTTCTATGGAAATAATTGATTCCCTGTTGTAATACACTTTTGATGGAAATAATTTTAAACCTTCTCATCCAAAGTCCATCTGATCTCATTTTGACAGAGAAGTTTATGCTTGGTTCTGATTTGCAGCTCAACTTAGAAACCACTATTGCATCATCAATGGCCTCACCTAATGCTTTGTGGGTTTGTTGGCTCCGGCCATATGAGTTTGTTGTTTTAGCCAGTTGTAGGCTTCCAATTATCTTTGTTTTGTTTTTTGGTGTTGTGGGTGGTTGTACTTACGGTATCTAAATTCTGTTTCTCTGTTGTGTCTTTTTATCTCCTTAATTTATACAAATCTTAACTTGCAAAAAAAATAACGATTCCGACAAATTAATTTTTATTTTATTTTTATTTGTTCGAACTTGATCCTTTCAATTTCTATACCGAAGATATATTTACAAAGTTGTTCCAACTTATTGATTGGGCATTGACCCTACATCCTTCTCTCTACTAAATGAATCAATTTTTTAATATGCTTGAGCTCAATCATGTGCTATATTATAATTATATTGTTTTATTACAACCCCAAAATCGGGGTCCTAGTAGAATAGAACAAACTAATATGTTCAGCCAAGAACATCTTCATTGCTATATAAAATGGTGGTACAAGAATCCACAGCAGATAATATCATTCAAGTGGCACCTTGCTTTCTACCACAGAAGTTTTAAGAGTGTCAACAACCTTTCCATGTCAACATTAAGTCTCATGAGAGTGCCTTGGATTAGTTGATAGATGAAGCAAAGGGCTAAGCAGTCCCCCTCAATGGGAGTGTAAGGTCCATGTTAACATTAAGGGCCTGTTCATTTACTATAATTCCTAAAATTGTTGTCTGGGAATTCTTGAATTCCTAGACAATGTGGAATTCCAAAATCCTCCTAAGAGCATGAGCATTTTTGAATTCCTAAAGGTTATCATGTGCTGGAATTCATAAATTCCTGTAAAGAAATATGGAATTTGAAAATATAATGGGACATGATGTCACATCATGCCTCAAAAACCCCAACCACTAGAATTCCAGTCAGGAATTCTAATAAATGAATAGGCCCTAAGTCTCATGAGAGCGCCTTGGATTAGTGGATAGATGAAGCAAAGGGCTAAGTAGTCCCCCCTCAATGGGAGTGTAAGGGACTAAAGTGAGTCCCTGATCTTTGCATATAACTAGTCCTTTGTGGAGAGCCATCAGTCCTGTCTTCAATTTGAGAGTTTGTCATGATAGTAAAAGTCAAGTAAAGTTTTCATTTTTTAGACAAGATGTCACATAAAAAACACTTTAATTCAAAAATCCCTCCATAAAAAGCAACAAGTTTCATCCACTAAAATAAAAAAAACCCACTTTCCTATATAAAAAGTAAAAAAAATTCTATAACAAACAATAAAAAATAAAATACAATTATAACCCACTTATATTTTATTCTTTCTTCAAAACTAACTTTACTTCACTCAAACTCTATTAATAGAGTTGCCGAGCTTATGCAGGATCCAAAATTAATTTTGGGAAAGATTTTGGCAAGATGATAACGGACTAGAAGGCTGTCATGAAGTAACCACCAAGCGAATTTTTCAAAGAAAATCTGGGCTCTTATAATGAGGTTGAACTGTTGAAGATATTTATAAAGCAATTTAACTGTGCAAGTACAAGTAGGTTCCTGTGCCCCAACATTGAATATCACTGCCTCCAAGGGATCCTAGAGGAGATTTTCTCGACAAGGGTTTGATCCCCTCATCAGTAATAATAAGTAAATTTGAAACTCTATGCAGGTGAGGAGGTATGAAGTTTTTGCAGTGGCCCCATAGCAGGTATCCAATGATCATCATAAATCCATGTATGAGAGCCATCACCACCAACAACAATACTATCCATTCCATTTACATAGTGTTATCTGGACAAATTTTTTGGCCAGAATTTTGGGCAACCCCTATGATATCCCTTAAATATCCATTACAAAATTATGGCAAAAAAGTTTGTCCAGGTAGACTTTTTGTTCCATCTATTGTCCCTGGTGGCAACCAAGAGCAAACTCGAATCACCGAATGATGACATGCGGTTAAGTACTTTCCAAGAACTCTGGTTTTCAAATTACGGGAATGCCATTGGAACAATATGAAGGTTCAGCTGTACCCCTATCCTTTTCATCAAGTGGTGGATCTGGGATTTTCTTTTGGGTGGGGCTAAATTTTTGCTAGCATAATCATAAACATCATATTATGGTTAAAGAAAAAAAATTCAATTTTTTTAAATGTAGAAGAAATAAAGAGTTAAAGCTTAATTTCTATAGTTTTGTTGCTAACTACTTTCTTTTACAAGAAGAAGAAGAAGAAGAAGAAGAAGAGGCAAACTATTATGTAATAGAGAATTTGAAGGATTGGGAATGACAATAACATGACACAGACCATGAATTATGGAATCCAAAGAAACTCTAGTTCATTCAAAATACTCACCCAATATCACCAAATCAAGGAAACCTAAATCTCACACTTACACAAATAAAGCAAACAAGAATTCCATATATTTATGGCATTTTAATAATCTACAAATTACTCTTCAATAAAAGAAACACTCCACTCCCTTTCAATATTAATCTCTCGTTTTACAATTCTCATCTCTTTCGATATTATCCATTCTTTTTATAAAAGAACTTCTTCTTTTACAACACCCAATTCCCATTTAATCTATTTTTATAAATTTCTTTTTCAACTTCTCCAATAAAACAAAGTCTAGCCCAACACAAGACTCTCTCTTTATCCCTCTCCTTCTCCCTGTCTCTCCCTCTCCCTGCTCTCCTTTGCCCGCCGTCGTCCTCTCTCCCTCTCCTTATCTCTTTCCCCCTCCCCCGCCACACACTCTCCCTCTCCCTCCTAGTCTCTCTCCATCTCCCCCCTCCACGTCCGACATTGCTGGGCGGTGGCGGCTGGGGTGGGTGAGTGTAGAGAGAGAAACTGGGTGAGGTATAAAACTATGAATGATCTCCATTTTGATAATCTCACACATGGGTATATTGGTCTTAAAACAAAGGAATGTGCTTAGAGAAATTAGGGATGTGGCATTAGCAACTCTCTTCGATGTACAACTTTTTCTATACGACAAGTTTGGCTTTATACTGCTTTTACAATGTGACAATATTGCCCATATAACTTTTAAAAGAAAATAAATTCTTTTTTTTTTCTAATTGAAGTCTTATAAGATACCAACAGTTTATTTGTAAAAGTCTAATTGAGACAAGTCTATTTCAAATATATCCAATTGAAACAGGTCTATTTCTAATAGATCAGACTTGCCAAATGCTATATGAGAATCTTCTTCTTCTTAATTGAACCAAGCGTACTAAATTATCTATTTGTAAGAAAAATCTAATTGGAATAACTCCATTGCAAACAAATCTAATTGCATTAGCCAGTAGTATTCAAATAGACAAGAGTTTCGAATCGCTCCTTAGCATTTACGATATGAAAGCCCAATTACATGTTGCTTGTTGTCAACTCAAACGCCATTGTAAAATGATTTCCTTAAATAGTAGACTCGTATTTGGCCTAAATCATTAGAGGGCGAATGACTTGTTTACTTGCATGAGGGATGGAATGAAATAAATTTAAGTGATAATACCAAGAGAAAAAGTAAGAGCTTTAGGGATTGAAATTAAAGTAAAGGCCCAAAAGACAAAAAACTATTCTTGAAAGGCACTAAATAAAATAAAAAAAAAAGGGTACTCTTTAACGGCACTAAATGACAGAAAATGGTCAAGTAATTTTTATCTTTTACTGTTTTTCCACTCAAGTCTCAATCCCTCTTCTTGCTCTTACTTGTGATTTGATCAGTAACTCTACTTCATTTCACCCCTCATCCAAACAAATTACAGGTTCCCACAAGAAGGCCTGGAGTGAATTTCACTCATGATGCTGTATCCAGATGTCTGTAGCAGAACATTGCTCCCTAGAGACTGAAGGTTGGACATCTCTATTTTTAGCATGGGTGGGCTTTTAATGGGCATGATTGGGCCTTTATAGAAAATGCCAGGTATTCACAAGACAGTTTTATTTGTCATAACGTCTCCCCTTTTTATTCCAAACGGCAAACTACATAATATCCAGGTAGACTTTTTGTTACTTTTTTAAGGCCCGATTCTTGGTTTGGTTACGATGGACCTGCACTCATGTGACCTGACCCCATTTAATATCCACACCTGCACTCACACTCCATCTTGACAATAATACCCAGACCAGGAACAGACTTAGAAACAGGATGGGAAAATTGATTTTACTAATTTTTATGTAATAGAGGGCATGCAAAACAGTCCAGCAGGTCCTAAAGCATGCCTCCAAATACAGCATATTCAATAGAAATGCCCTTGTGAAGGGGCATAAGGCCCAGGTCAAGTGAAACAGACTTGTGTTTTCTCCAAACCTACCAAAATTGGGCCAAATGAGGGCCAGATTAATAAGGCCCTGATTCCTAGTTTGCAGGTAATTGCTCACCCATGAAAAAAGATTTGTTTATTAGAATCCAACAACTAGAGTTTGGCAGCCAAGGCCGAGACACCAGAGTTGGAGCCCTGACTCTTTCTGTAACTACAACTTTCTCAATGGAATGATGATTAAAAGTCCTATAAAATCGTTGAAATACCCATATTGGTTACCTGCTAGCAGGGATGCAAAAGGGTATTTGATTCTCCGATTATTTAGAGGTTCCGATTCATAAAAAATCGGGCTTGAAACCTGCTTTAGGCTCCGGTTCATAAATGGATCCGGGCCTGAAACCCAATTTAGATTTTGATTAATAAACAGGTCCGGTTTTGGGTCAATACAGGTCCCGATTCATGGACCCAGGACACGGCATACGAGCCTTTAATATTATAAATTGTACCTCAAAATCAACTTTGCAGACATTTTTATGTTTAATTTTGAAGACAGTAGCCTTGATACACTGTTATAAATTGAATGATATCCTTATCTTAAGAAAAAAATAAAGAAAAAAAAAGAAGCTAAAACCAGTTTTTGAATTAGATTCGAGTCTTCTGGTTGGATCAAGTTCTGGAATCGGATCCAAGTCCTATTAGAACCTGATTTTAGAACCAATGAATCCATTTCCAAGTTGGAACTTAACCCCTAACTGTTATTTAGAAATGAGTCCAGATCCAGTACAGTATGGTTCCATTTCCAAGTTGGAACTTAACCCCTAACTGTTATTTAGAAATGAGTCTAGATCCAGTACAGTATGGTTCCAACTCGGAACCGTCCCATTTGCAACCTACCTCCTAGACGAGGGTTGATCTCCCAACCAGAAAACAGTTGGTCACTTACATCTAACAACGACCCTTTATGATTGAGAGTGAAGGGATAGCCCAATGGTTGGGTGTCTCCTTCTCACTCAACTGGCTAGAACTTGATCCCTAAGACCTCTACCGTATGTGTATAGATAGTCCTCTCCCATGTGTATATAGTGGTCTACTTGCTAGAGTGTGCAGGGTTCATTCCCGCATGAACCCTTTTTCATCTGTCATTCTGTTTGGTTTTGCCACCAAAAGGGCCTTTGGAGTTGGAACGTTCATTCATTTGATCATTGAATTAGGCTTTTCAAATGGCAGAGTCAAAACTAATAAACTTGAGATTTAATTGATCATGAAAATCTGTTTAATAGCTTGCAATCAACACACACATTATTTAACACTAGTGAAGTTACTGGGTAGCAAGGAAGATATAGGCATAATCAAAGGTAATAACTAGGGTTGTAAATGGGTTAGTTCCGAACCGAAATCATTAAGGAGAAGGTGTAACGGGACTCGGACCCGGAACCATTTCGGAACTGTTTTGTTGGCTCCGGAATCGGAACCAGAACCATATATGGGACGGGTCTGGATCCGGAACCTATTTTAAGTAGAAAATGATATTAAAAAAATATGATTTTTAGGAGAGATTTTTTAAAATTGAGGTAATATATCGGGTCTCGGGTCCATGGGTCCGAATCAAGGTGCAACTAGACCCGGACTCATTTACTTATCAGGACCTAAATAAGGACCCAGACCTGGTGTTTAACGGGTCGAAACTTCCGGATAATCGGAGAATCGGGTACCCATTTACATCCCTAGTAATAACCTCCCCAACTTGCATTTCAGCTCCATCTTTATAACCAGGTAATCATTGGATTGGAGTCCCTTGAATTTTTTTGGATTGATCTTATTTGTTGTTGATGCAAGCTCCCGGCTAGCAACTGTGTACTTGGGTAAATGGCCCGCTGCGTAGCCTGTCTAGTAGTGAGAAATCTGAACCTGTGAGGTCTGCAATCAGGCCCAAGAACACCCGTTTTCAGACTCTCTTAATCACCATTAAAGGAAACAAGAGAGTGTCTCAATCAAATTATAAACTGGCCTTCAAAAGTAGCTCAATCTCAACAATTAGAAATAAGATACTTGTAACTCGAATATGTTTTGAATGCCCATTACTTGATTCAAACATTTATTTGGTTTGCAAGGTTTTAAAATAGGCCAAAATTGAGTCACATTACTTAACCTATATCTATATGTATTGGTCTGTCCTTTAATATCGGGGAATTTGAGAGAAAAATGCAACACTTTGTCGAACCAAATTTGCTCATTTTTTCCCATCAAGGGTTGTCAACTAGATCCAACAATCACCATAATAGGCCCTTTGTGTTTGAACATAGGCACATATAATTCACTCAACATTTATTTGATCTTTTGAAATTGACACTTCTCTCACTAGCGCAACATTTATTTGATCTTTTGAAATTGACACTCTTCTCACTAACACTCAACTCTTGAAGTTTCAAGTTTATAAGGAAGAATATTGGCATAATCAAAGCTGATAACCTCCCCTATTTTCATCTCCCTTCCATCTTTAACCAAGCAGTCGTTGTATTGGAGTCGTTGGATTACTTTGGGATCGATCTGCATTGTGGACGCGAACTCACCGCATGCAACATGAATGTCGTGGACACTGGGTACCTTTGCGGCCATGTTAGTGATCTGAACCGTGTACTTCGGTACATGTTCACCTGTATAGCCCGAAGGTGACTGAAAAATCTCAACCTCATTAGGCCTGCAATTTCCCCCAAGAACACTCTTCACTGGATCCCCTCAATCACCATTAAAGCAAAAAAAAAACCATCACAACCATAAGTCTTCAAAACAAATATCTGAACAAAAAATAAGGCACACTAACAAAACCATGGTTGGGTGGTGTTGGCACCTTAAGATCACCTACATGCAATCACACGTGACCACTAGCCCAAGCCAATAAAAAAAAACTTGTACCCTTAATATTTTGTCTGCACTTAATAACCATTAATTACTTGATTCAAACACTTATTTGATTATTTGCATGGTTTTAAAAATGGAGATATGTTCTCCCTACAATTGGACTGCATGTGAAATCTAGCTCTATGGGGCCCACTTTGTGAACATGAGGCCACATTCGTAGGATTCACACTATGGGCCCACATTCATTGGAGTTACAATGTGGCTCCACCTTTTGTGATTGTGACAATATGACCCACCCACCTTAGAATTATAAAGTGGGGCTATCCTTTTTGTGAATGTGGACATGGGACCCACATTTAGAAGTTACAATTAAATTTTCTTCTTTAGAAGTTAGAACATGGGGTCTACATTCATAGGATTTATAAAGTGGTCCCACCATTAAAGGAATTATAATATGGGCCCACCTTTTGTAATTGTCATCATGTGAGTCACCTTCTTTGAGACGTTTGTGAAAATAGGACCTACCTAGGTTAAGTGAGTGGTTTTCTCTCATTTGAATTTCGAAAACAAACCCCCTGAGTTTTCTATAAGGATTGAGTGAAAGTAAAAAAATTCACGCTATAACAAGCCCAGGTGGAATCCTACCAATAGATAAAAAAAAGGGAAAAGAAAACCTGAACCCAATAATTAATCAAATAAAATCCAATCACCAACCTTTACGTCATGAATATATTCTCCATGTATTTGTTTGTTGATGTACGGCTTAGATATAGTTGGTGGGCCCACATGGAGTGATTGCCCATGTTAGATCCAACAACACTCCACTATTCCGATGGATTTGATTTGGTAGGAAACTGTCGTAGATCAGTCCAGGGTTACATGAGTATTGTACCCATCTTTTAAGGAATTACAAATCCTAGATATTAGGGAATTAGGAAGCTGACATATTTTAGGGAAGATTTCTTTTGGGATGGAATCTTAAAGAGATTATATTGTTGCAATAGGGATTTTCAATCATCCAATATTAGATAGTTGAGAGATTTTAGAGATTAGATTGTGGAGAGATTTTAATTGAAAGATTTTAGAAAAGATTTGTTTTGGGGTGGAATCTTAAAAAGATTATGTCTCAATTATTAGAGAGGGATTTTCAATCATCCAATATTAGATAGTTGAGAGATTTTAGAAATTAGATAGTAGAGATATTTTAATTGAAAGATTTTAGGAAAGATTTGAGCCGGATTTCCGAGATTAGATAGTGAAGATATTTTAATTGAGAGATTTTAGAGATTAGATATTGGAGAGATTTTAGGAAAGATTTTCTTTGGGACGGAATCTTAAAGAGATTATGTTGGATTTTCTTCGGATTTCTAATTTGCAAAGAAAAGCAAAAAGTTTTAGAATGGGCCACATGAAAGGGTTGATGTTATAATAATAATAATATATTGTTCTTTTAATATATCGTACCCTATATAATAGGACCCACCTGACCCACGAAACCCCCCTCAAACCAGTGACCTTGCACCACAAACCAAACTCTATATCAAATCAACTAAAAGAATTATAGAAATGAGTTCAAATGGAAGGTAAAAATATGTTGACAAATGAACACCAATTTGTTGAACGTTACTAGTAATTAGGTCCTGCTCTATAATCTGATTTGATATTGTAGTCAAAATAAATCCCATACCATGACACATCTAAAATAGTAGTAATTAGTGAAAGAAAAATACATGTACAAACCAGTTAACTGACCCCATCTTCAACCGTCCAAAGTTAGAAATAGTTGTAATATTGTGAACCATTCATGAATATCACACAGCAAGTATGATTAAAACATTTACAATTCCTACGTAAATAAGGAGCTGTGCAGCAGCTAGAAAATAGGAGTTATATGAAATATGGAATAAGGATATCAGAACAAGAACCAAATTCCAATGAAAAAGCAGAATAAATTGGATTGGTAAGTAAGACCATCCCAGACCTCCTAATTATAAGACCTAATCTCAGAAATACTAAAAGAATAATATGTATTGGTCCAGGTAAATCCATTATGTGCAAAATAAGAGATAAATTAATCGAAAGAATCCTAATTAATTAGCCGTACCTAAATCACCCAAATGGGCCAAATCTGACTTTATATTGCACGCCAGTAGGCCATCAAGTCTCAAACACTCTCAAGGCCCACATGGCCCCATCTTTAAACCCATGTGTTGTTGGGTGGTATTTAAAACAGGAAGAGAGAGAGAGAGAGTCCTCGCCGTACATCTAGAAGAAAAGAGACAGACTTACGTCATCATCTCCTCTTTCCTCTGCCTTTCCTGAGCTCCCTTTAACCCCTCACCATTTAAATAATTCCCCTTAGAAAGTTGTAGCCCATCTAATCCACAAGGACCTAATTGTTTCATGCAGTTGAATACCAAAGATTGAATTACTCTAGGTGGTTAAAAATAGAGAATCAAAGATTACTATAAAAAAGAATCAAAGAATAACCTATGTTTTAATGAAAATTAAATCAAGTGAAGATGATAAACAAATAGTCAGCATTCACCCGAGTAATTCAATTGAATACATAAGAAAGTAAATATTCCATCTAGATAACCTTGTATGCCTGCTCCTCAATTAATATCCTTCCTCCCTCTCATCTTTAATAATTTTTCAGTAGAGCTCATTTCACCATGATTTCTTGTGTCTTTAATTTCTATGTATTTTATACAAACAACATGCCCTAAAAGCTTTTGGTTGTCCCGAACAATGTCCAAAACTGTGTTTTAAAAGTATAGTATTGGCCGAGTTTCGAAAAAAATAAATAAAACATGGCTGAATAAGTACTTAGAAGAAAGTTTTAAACCAAGACCATATATTTTGGGAGAGAGAGTCTTACAAAATAAAGGTAACAGCATAGATGCAAGAAGGATGAAGAAAGTTGATGTCATGGTGACCGCAGTTGCGAAGGAGATAAAAATCCAAAGTCTCAAGGGTACTTTGCAGAACTGAGAAATAGAGTTTAGTAGTTTTTACCTATCTATCTACCCTTATAAAAGAGGAGAAGTGTCTCTTTTTTTTACTTTTTCTACGCACCTAAAAAAGGCCAGTTGCATATGTCTTAGATTGTGGCTAATTTTGTAGGGACAGCTCACAAAATCTACATATGATAGTGTGGAGATTTTGATGCTAATTTGTATTGACGTTTGTCCTCCCTCACTCTTCCACGTTTGGTAATTCTGGCTGCTTTTGAGACCACTTGTTATAGAATTCTCAGAGTAGACCCCACAACTTTATCAAAAGGTTTTGACATATGAGTCTTCTTTAAAATCTAGATTTTCCAATTTCATGATCTAGATTTAGATAATGTCAGTAGAGTGATTTGACTTTGGTAAATAGTAATTTAAAAAAAAATTTTAATTTTTTTTTACGCAATAAACCATATGATATAATGAGATTTATCAATTTCCATGTCGTATATTTTATGCAACTAGCAAATGAGTTTATTTTTTTTTAAAATACAGAATATTACATTTTGTGAAAAGTAAATACACATTTAACTACCATTTCTCATGTTTTATCATTTAGAAAAGAAAATCTCAAAGATGCCATATAAAATCCATGACGTCATGGAGCAGTCCCATGATATAATTGGATTTATCAGTTTTTGTGACATACACTGTTTTCCTGATACTAGGGGATCCGAGGGTCAAAAAATAAACTTAAAAAATGTTGACTAGAGTATGACATTCTTTGCATTTTGGTAATGAAATTGGAATTTTTTTTTTTAAAGATAAGTAATATGTCAAAAACCCCTTCATCAATAAATAGGCCTGCCCACATAATCTAGCTAAGTGTATTAAACAGCCAGTCTCATCGTATTAAGCCTTACTGCAAATTTAATTTCTACAAGAGTTTAATACACTGTTCGATGGACCATTTACAGAAAACATTATATGCTGGATCACTCTGACCATGAGCCAAACTTTAATTCAAGTAGAACTTGGCCCAAACCTTATGGGCATGTTTGTGTACATGTAATTTCCATAGAAATTGGAAATTACCACATCAGCAAAATCCATAGGTTTTAAATTCTTTGGAAAAGTTTTTCCGCGGAAGTTAAAATTTTATGTTTGGTGCAAAAAGGTTTTTCTCGGTGAATTAGTGCTAATGTTGTTTGGTGTAGCTATGGATTTCTTTAGTGAAAACTATTAGGTGGGTGGGTTGGTATGTGTGTGGGGTGGGTGAGGTTGGGAAGGGAAGAGGAAGAAAGTGGGTGGCTGGGTAGAGTGAGGGTGAGAGAGAGGAAATTTGGAGGTCAGTTTTCCGTGAAAATGGAATTCTCATACCCCTTATGTTTTCCGTGTTTTTTATCATATGATTTCCGTGGTTGGGTGAAGTCTATTTTCATGCATAGGAAGGAAAAGGCTGACGTGGTGAAAAAATATTTCCACAGAAAACTGCCGCACCAAACACATAAAAAAGAAATTTTCTACATAAAACTACAATATTTTCGAAAATGGGATACAGTAACCTGCCCTATACATGAATACTTTTTTAGCAGCTTAGATTTAGTAGGTGAGTCCAACAACGGAATTATAAGAATGAGCTCAATCCCAGAGGATCCAAATTCCACTTGTGGGTTGTGGCTTGGTCAAATTGGTGAAATACAGGGATGACAGGCGAGTTTAATGTGCATAACTGGCCCTTTACAGGCCTGCTCTCCGGCTTTAAACAGATGCCTTGAACGGATGGTCAGTACACACAATAAATCGAAATAGAAAGAGGCTACCGCACAGTGGCAGCACAGTCTGATTCGCAAAGTCTTTTGTCTTCACCTGTTTGGAAGTATATATGGCACTGAAATACATGCAATGAGATGGACCATCGGTTCTTTCTCTCTCTGATTACTTGGTAGTTGGTACATTACTTCGTACTGGTCTTTCGCAGCTTGGTGGTTTCTGCACCAACTTTGTACCATTTCCCATTTAAATGTTCTCTCCAACTATCACTTTTTGCACTGGGTTTTCAAATCAAAGTGGGGATTTCTCTGTCTACTTTGTACCATTTCCCATTCAAATGTTCTTTGTCATTTAATTTCAAACACGGTTAATCTCCTTCAATGACTCTTGTTGAACTTGAATACCGATCCAAAAATAGTCATTAAATAAATAAATTTTGTCGCTACTAATTTTTACAATAAATAACTATTAAATTGTAAGGACTTATAATTAAGGGTTAAAGTCATTTGGTTGGACCCATGCATATGAAGTCATCGTGTTGCATAGCATGAGTCTTTTATATTACTAATTGACCATGTGTGTGTAATAGTTGTAAATCTTCTTGAAAATGTGCTAATATTTGAAATTTCGAATTCCTAGAATTCTGCCTTGAAATCAGAGGAGTTTTGCTTATTTTTTTTATGGAACCTTAAAATGTTGATGGATTGTTTGGAATTCATGAAATTATGGGAAGTGTGATTTGGATCATGTTGTATGTTCAAGCCATCCATAGCTTTGAGCCATGATGATCCTTTTGAAAGTTAAGAATCGCCTAGAGTATATGCACTAGACCACCATTTCATTGGTATGTGAAGAAGGGTACATAATAGGTATTGGTTCGAAAGAGCAAAAATCTCCTCTATTCTTTATTTTTTTATTTTTTATGGTCACCTGAAAATAAGATCAATAAAAAGGGATTACGAAGTAAATGCAAAGCCAAAGAGAAAGGAGACTCAATTTGATTGTGAATCATACCAAGTTAAAAATAATTACTCATGTGATTGTTCAATGAAATGAGATCTAATAGGATTGGGTGAGATCCAATTTTAAAATCTAACCTTAATGCAAACTTGAACACCTTTAAAATGCTTAAACGGGTTTTAGATAGAGCAGACATCCAATTGCATCCAATAAGCTGAAAAAGGTCCAATTGACATGTACCACACTTTGGTAGCGCACTATACGTACGCGTTCTAGAGAAACTTTTAGGGCACGTTTGTGTACACACCCTTTCCGCGGAAAGAGGAAATTGCCACGTCAGCAAATTTCATAGAAATGAAAACCTAGGAAAATGATTTCCGTAGAATTTAGAAATTCATGTTTGGTGCAAAAAAAGTTTCCACATTGAATTGGTGCAGATG
Organism: Cinnamomum chago; assembly: GCA_038049695.1. NCBI lineage: Eukaryota > Viridiplantae > Streptophyta > Magnoliopsida > Laurales > Lauraceae > Cinnamomum > Cinnamomum chago. Next base: position 24,002,924 of record CP142453.1, on the reverse strand, counting down.
TTGTTTGGTGCGACTGTGAATTTCTTATAGAAAATCAAAATTTCTTATTTGGTGATATAATTTTTTGAAGAAAATAACATAACATGTATATTATTTATTTAACATTAAATAATAATTTATATAAAGAAATAAAAAATGAAAGAGTTATAGGGTTTTTGGGATGAAATGGACAAGAATGAGGAAAAGAGGGAGAAGTTTTCCGAGGAAAACCATTTCCCATACCCCCCATGGGAAACTCATTTCCACAATTATTAAGGAAAATGCTGACGAGGAAGGAAAACATTTCCGCGGAATTGTTCCGCACCAAACGTCGGAAAAATGGATTTTCCACGGAAAACCATAAACTTTTCCGCGGAAAAGTGTTACACAAACATGCCCTTAGGGAAAGCTCAACAAAAAAGATTGTTACAAAATATCTTTGAAACTAGAGATGTCTCGGCACGACTAGCCGGTAGGTCGGCCAGCACAGCCGGCCAGCAAGGAACGGCACAGGTCGTGCCTGAGTCGTGCTAGGCCTTGCCGTTTCTCCGTGCCTATCTTGCTTTGTAGTGCCCTGAATGTTTGGCAATTTGGATCAGGCCTTATAAAATTATGGTCTTATACTAAAAAAATTAAAACATACACACTGAAAAGAGTATGATACACATATTTAAGTGGTTCGGTCAAAATCGACATATTCCACTGAAAAGAGAGTCATTTGGATATTTTCTCGTTGAAGCTTTTTCAATAGGATTACCTTCAAAATATTTTCAATCTGTTTGGAGAATAAAAATATAAAAAATAAAATACTTTTATAATTACAAATTACAATGAAGAAAAGGAAAAAAAAAAACAGATTTGTAGTACGCTAAAGTATTCGGCTGGATTATAATCTTCAATTTCTGTCAACTACTGCTTTCTCTTGTTAGTCAAATACCAGTCTCATAGGTAAACACAACACTCCACTATTTCTTTAGCTAAATTTGTCATCCCATCATTCACCACACGTCAACCTTTACTAAAAATCTGTTCTGATGCTAGAGAAGAAATTGAAATAGTTAGTAGATCACGAGTCATAGCGGATAACACCGAAAATTTGCTTTCGTATGCTTTCCACATGCTAACATGTCTAAACTAGATGCATCATGTATCTCTAATACATCGGAGTCAGTATACGGGGACAACTCTATCGCAACTTGACTTGATCTGGAGGCTTTGCCCAATTTGGTATAAAAGAAATCCCAAGAAACTCCACCTGAATGCTTGACTTATTGAGGGGCCAATATATGACCCCTGTTGTATCCATTTGGTCACAATAAAATTGAAAAAGTGCTTATAAATTTATCCTTAAATTTGAAAAAGTATTTAAATCTGTCTTTGGCATATTATTATTTATTTAATTACGAAAAAATTGTAGATAATTTATTTTTAACCTATAATCTAATGCAGCAACCAAACAGAATGTCATTGAAGCATCTTCCCAATATTTCTTAAATTTCTCTTCCAATTTTCTAAAAATGTCACTATGTAAAACATGATATTTATATTTTTTAAATTGAAAACTAATTTTAAAAAAAAGTTTACAGATCCTTTAGAGGTAGGATAATACACCCCAGAGAAAATAATGTTGCATTATAAAAAACTTTTAATAAATCAATAGTTTTTCCACACAACTCTCAATATGCCTTAGTCATCAAGTGTTTTTGTGCATTAAAAGCACAATATTCATTCAAAACTTCTTTTCTTGAAATAAATTTATTTAAAAAATATATAGAATTCCATCTATGTTCAACATCTGAATTTATTTTTATGGGTGATACATTATGCCTCACACATATATTGTACAATATAATTGTCTTCTTTGTGTAGAGTAGAAAATAAATTTAGTAATAGTTTTGATTGTTTCTTTTACCATTGAAACATGTTTCAAACCAACTTGGGCAATGAGATTTAAGATGTGATATACACATCTATTTTGGAAAATTGAACCCTCTATCAAATTTGGAAGTGGCATCTGCAATCTCATTAGATCAACAACCACTTGATTATTTATTACATTATCTAAAGTTATAGCTATAACTTTATCCAAAATATTATATTCTAGGGGTTTTTGCAAAATAAGGGACTCTATTCTATTGCCAGTGTGTGGCCATTCAAGTTTAGAAAAAGAAATAATTCATTTATTAATAACACATTTTGAATCTATGTTATGTGTACGTATTAATACAAAGAAAGTTGTCACTACTTTTAGATCTCCATAAATTTGTAGATATAGCTATTCTACCAGGACTGTTTGCAAAGTAGCTTTTAATATTTTCCTTTTCACTTTGCTAAAGTCTAATAACATCATTTCTAGCAGTATTTCTAGAAGTCTTTTTGAATTGTGGGCACAAGTTATTTTGAACAAGTTTTTCAAAAAGTTCATTTTTAACAAAAACAAATGGTAATTCAACTAAAACAATCATTTTAACAAGTGATTGTTTTGCAGTAACAACATTATAAGAAAACAATCTCAAACTACTGCTACAATAATAGAAATTTGGGTTGACTACCATGTCGGTCCGTGGCCCGGCCATTTGACACCTCTATTTGAAACATAGGAACTCAGACAATATTTTCAAAGCCAAGAACAGAAAAATCACAGCTTGAACTTATTCTCTACTTCAAGCAATTGAAATGAGAGATTTCCTAATTCTAGAAACCCAGGAGTCAAAAGGGGGCCGAAAATAGATATTTTTAGCATTTATCACTTAGAACAAGTGTTGCACACATTCACTCACTTCATGTGAAAGGTGGCGAACAAGTATACGTATCTATGATCTGACATCGACAAAAGAATCACTGCCTCTTGTCCAGTAACGGTCCCTTCTTTCCCAATTGTACTGCCTTTGATGTTAGCATCTTTCTTCTCATTCTTCGAAATGGTTATAATAAACGGCAACAATCAAACAACCCATGATAAAATCCTGCATAAGCAAAGGGCTAGAATCACCCATCAAAACCATGTTCTTACAAACAATAAGCAAATGATAACACCCACAAAGAAAACTGCAGGCTCTTAACACCCAAAAGAAATTACATAGCAATTACAAAAGTGAGTAGATTGACTGGTAGAGTTGCAGAACTATGAATTGGACATGTGAAATTGAAAGGTGCGGTTATGGTTCTCACCATCTCCTTCTTTCACTGCAGCCAATATGCAACTGATGACGAGGGTTCTCTTCGGCGGGTGCAGAGACTAATGGAGTCGATTGGAATTGTTGCTTACAGGCATGACAAGTTATTTGTAGAAGGGCCCCATTGATTTTCTTGGTGGCATGTTCTTTGAGAATCCGTGCCTTGTCAATCTCCACTTGTGCGTGTTGCCGGATTCTCTTTGCATCGGCGAATTCCTGCTCAGCCAATTCAATTTCCCGCATTGCCTGATGCCTCATCTCATCAGCAAAGGCATTCTCTGAAATCGCGACACAGAGCTGCTCATTTGCTATTTCTTTTAGCCTCATTGCTACCAATGCAGATTCTTCGTTAGATTTTTGTGAGCTTTGATCTGAGTCGGTGTAGAAATTGAAGTTAGAACTGGTAGAACCAATTGAGAGATGCAATTGGGTGTCATGTTTTTCCCCTGAATTGTGAGAAATAGATGCGTGCAAGGTACTAGATAGGGAATTAGAAGAGGGTAGTAGATGAAGCTCAAGGTTGTGGTGAGGATTGGTCACTGATGGGATCTGGTTGGGAAGTAAGAAGACTGCTTCTGTATGCTTCTGCAATCTCCATCTCTGCCAAGTGCCAGCGCTGATATTTGTTCCGCCTGAGGGGCTCGTGATCGAAGCTGTTCTTGACAAGCAGGCTGGACGTGGTGCCTGTAGTTCAGGTTGGGTGCGCCCCACACAAGCATCTTGGTGTTCTATGAAGCTCTCTACCCTGAATATATTCAAACACATGTATAATTGAAGTTCTCTTGATTGAATCTGAATCATGCATGGTTTTAAAACATAGTTTTTGAGGTTTCAGACCATGATATGGAGGTGCTTTCATTCAGAAGAAGAAAAAAAAGAAAAGCTGAAGTGAAGACTAAAAAATAGGACTGAGGATCCAATCAGGAACAACTCAAGCTAGTGATTAAACAATCTTTAGTAATGAATATGAACAAGTAAATGTAGACATATGGGGTCTGCAGCTTGGTGTTTATGTATTCTTATAGCTTTCAATTAAATGAGCTTTTTGAGAGTATTCAATTAAAAACTAATTTAAAAATGATGAATGTTGATGTCTCTTAAGAAATCAAATTCCATGGATTATAGTTTTTCATCGTAGGAGTCAAATGATGGTTTGATGATCCAAAAGGCTATACTCCCTTGTCTTCCAAATGAAATCTTCTTGCGATAATTTTGTATCTTGGAACTGAAGATTTCATCTTGAATTAGACAAAACCAATATGAAAACTAGTGAAACTGATATGAGCTACTAATTTTTCTGGTAGTAAAATACCAGCACTCCTTAAGCTGGACCTAAGAGATTTGCAAAGGATAAGATGACAACCATGATAAGTGGGACACATTTTTGAGGTATTGGTTTGCAGTCATACTAGGATGAATTGCAGAGGAAATAGAATGGACCTAGAGAAAACGCGGCCGCAGTCACATGTATGGCCTCTGGTGCCACAGGTCTTGAGATGAGCCTTGTAGTCTGATTGAACTGCATATCCTTTCGAGCATTTCTCACAAACCCACTGCTTGTGGTTGCTGTGCTTCCTTCTAAAATGCTTCTTGATCCCAACAAGATCGCCTAGCGCATGGCAAGGGTCATGGTGCAAGCAGCTAGGCTCCGGGCACACGAAGACACGCTTTCGAACCTCCAGTGTCTCCCTCTTCAGAAGCTTCCAAGGGACCTTATGCCTTCGCCGGTGCATCTGAAGGTTCTGGTCACGCTGAAATCCTTGGCTGCAGATCTCACACACATAACGATCGGATTCTAGCAACGTCTTCGGTGATAGACGGACAACCTCGGCATCTGGATCTAAGAAATGAAATAGACCAAAATTCAATCATCCATGTTGACAAATTTAGCCAAATTAATTGTAAAAGAAGGGATAATATGAGATATCTTTACCTGGGGTCCCTGCAGGCCTTCTCTTTCTTTTACTGTTTCTACTAATATCCATGCAAGGGAGTGGTTGAGAAGGGATTGTATGGGAGGGGCTGTTGCCTTGTGGAGGTGATGGAGAGGCAAACATGGGATGTTTTTGTGTGGGTTGTGTTGGGATTTTGTTGGAATCTTCTCAAATCCAGCATCAAGAGTGTTTTTGTTGATCTCTCTCTCTCTCTCTCTCTCTCTCTCTCTCTCTCTCGAATTGTTGGTGCAGCCCTGACTTGATTAATAATATAAGCAATGGGGAGACAAGTATGGATAGAAGGTGAAAAGTAGCTCTTTCGGTTCCCTACCAGCTTTCTTTTAGCTGTAAGCTTTTGTACAGCTTTTCAAGCTTTCATATATCTCTCTCTCTCTCTCTCCCCGGGGCTTTTATCATGGAGTGGTGGAAAGGTCTTTATAGAAGTTGATCTGATCCAGTCACATACTTGATACTTGAGCCCACACCCCCTTTGGGACAGAAAAGGTGACACTCCCAGAAGAAAACACAGAAAACATTAATAATTCAATCACCTTAATCTGCACGCATAAACATGGTTTAAAAACAAGTTTACTAGCTAGTAGCTATCACTAATGTCCAGGGCTTTTTGAAGCGTACAACTAATCCAATCATGTTTTTCAAGACTTCTCACTCTATCTAGAACTTTATCCTCCCTTGTTTGATTAAGCCTGTGCTAACATCTCTTCCCTTTCTCTTTGATGATGACATCCAAAAAATGCCCAATGCCTGTATTAGGAAACAATATTTAATTGGTACCGGCTATGAACATTACTTAATAATTCTTAATGGGGAAATGCCACATTGTGATCTCAAAATTGTGTCTCAAGTATATTAGAAAGTTACTAAATTAGGGTTGTACTTTCCTGAGGGATCAATGTTCTATGAGTATAAGCTGTGGAGACCACTTGGATGAATGCCAATCAGGGGGAGTAAGGGTGAAGCTCTTTTAATGGATGATGGCCCTGTAAAAGTTAATTTGGCCCATCTGCCAACCATAATCCTTGATTTAAGGGCCTAGAAGCAAGGCTGTCAACTGGCCAAATCCAGACTGGACTCAGGTGTCTAGATCTCCAGCCTGGTCCATTTACTATAGAAGAGACAGAGTCCGGGTTTGGAACAAAATGAACCCTAGAGCTCTATCCAAGTCCATCCATTTGACTGGGGCATGCTAAAAAAAACAAAAACAAAAAGTCCGCCCATTTGGGAAATTTTCCCCATGTTTATACAATGGTAGTATTTTTATGATCCTGATCAGAGCTTTTGGGACTAGGTATGAGTTATAACACACACAATAAATAAATAAAATCATAGAAATTCTTTTCTCAGTTTTTCTTAAAATCTCAAACCTATCATACACATCAATTGAAGATTTTAAAGTCATTGCATCTTTTAGGGCATGTTTGTGTGGCAGTGTTTTCTCAGAAAGGCTTGGAAAATCGGGTTACTTTTCCATGGTGGAAAGTTTCTACATCTTACAAGGAAAAGCATAAAAATAAGATAAATTTTTTGCGATTATGCTAAAAAGCATTTCTATGGGGGAGTTTCAAAAAAAAAATTCCACAGAAGAGGAAAAAGTTCTTGAAAACCTATTTTCTGCATACTTCACAAATCTGTATGAAAGTGATGCACTTTTCTATCTACCAGAATGGATGTTAGTTCCAAAAATCAATGCAGCGGAATAAAATCAAAGCGAACTGGCAAGTAAATAAAACTACCAAAGATACCACAAGAAGGCAGACACAATTTTTACGTGAAAACCCTATCTAGGGAGAAAAACTACAATTAGAAAAATTAATCACTATTGAATGGTTACATGATATACTCAAGGATCCTTTTCCCAGTTGGTATTTCGACCTAAGGACTGTAGTTGTTCTTACACAACTCTTTGCTGCCATGACTACTCGCCGCGTACCGCTCCTTGTCCTTGATCATCCAATAACAACACCTTGAGAACCAATATGCTCAGAGCTTCTACAAGAAAGTAAAAGTAGCAAACCTTTTAGATCAGTTCTTCAGAACAGTCTCTCTGTAATAGCTCTAGAGAAGAAGGAAACTCTTTCTGAATTTTCTCACCTCGGAATAATGAGAGAATAACTTGATTCCATACTTAGGGTTGAGAGAAACACCCTTTATATAGCCCCAAATCCGTTCAAGAGTCTTCTAATTATATCACAATCAGAATAGCAATAAAACTCAAACCAGGAGTTTGAAACATGCCGGGGCATTTTTCCCAGGCTCACTATAGCGAGTAGGAGGCCTCGCTATAGAGAGCCTCTTTGCTATCCCGGACTTCGCTCTAGCAAACTAGATCCTCGCTATAGCAAGTGCGTGTTCTGGAATTTGACCCTCTTGGCTCCAAAATACTTCGGTCTTTTGCTTTAGGTCTTCCGGTAACTTAATCGTGATCCATTCTAAAATAAATACAAAATTACAACTCAAATGGACCTAGAGTTTTGTCCAACCCATAAATTAGCTAACACAATGAAATTCCTAATAGTGTATTTAAAGCATATGAATTTACCACATATAGAAATGACTTTGTGTCTTATATGAGATCCTTGAAGTTTCCAACTTAGAATGTATTTATTTGATGAGAGAAAACTGTACTATGTGGAATTCCATTTCTGAAGTTTCAGAGGAATCCTATATTAATACAACCACTGTCATGTGAAACCCAAATTCTCTCTATGGAGGAGAACTGGTACTCTTTTTTAAACTTTCCCTTGCGAAAAAGTCTTGCACAAAACAACGGAAAAGTGGGCAGTATGGAAATCAGGACTACTTTTCTCTCTATCAGGAAATCCCTTCTTCACACCAATTGACCCCAAAGAAATATTTTAGGAGCCTTACATGTTGGTTTTTTTTTTTTCTCTCTACATATCTGTATTTTGATAAAAGATATGTAGAAGAAGAGTCTACAAGAGAGTCCACGAGCTTAAGTTGCTACGTACTCAAGAGCCCTGCCTGTACACTTAATAAATCTTACTATCAGCCATTGATCCAAGTATACACTCTTGAGCGCCACTTCTTTTCTCTGAACAGATTTGAATCTGGATCCTTGGTTTTTATGTCTGATCCAGATACTATATGTCTATGTCTGATCATATTGATTGAGATCCAAATCTGGGTCCATCTGACAAAAGGCAGATCAAGATTTGGTTCGGCCCCAAACTAACCCATTTGCACTACATATCATTTAACTGTTATTATTGCTGACGTTTTTACTTTCTCCACCAAAAGAAAGTGTAGGGTATCATATGTAGTTCTTCACACGGTGTATATATCCTTTTTAGAAGTGGAGAGAAATGTGGAAGTTGTCAATTTGTATGATGGTGCTGTTGGAGCCTGAAAAGACAAGCTTCCATCCATTGCAAACATGAAAGAAAAGGACGGGAGAGAGATAACTGAGAATTATAGGGATGGCAACAGGTCGGATTAAAACAGGGAACCCGCGACACTCTCCTAGATGACATTAACTTAATGCATGTGGAAAGAAAATACAGTAATTTCTTCCACAATCATTCCCCTCCTAGTGTATAAAATCAAGGGTTTTGAAGTTAATTTTAACAGTAAGTTCTGATTTTAACGAGAAACTATGCCCATGTTTTAGAACAGGCTCACTTTCTTTCTCCTCCACTTCCAAACATGTAATGGTAAACACTCAAGTTTTTTTTTTTTCCACTTTTTACTCTTTGCAGCAACTTCATTTCCATATGAAATCTTATTCTCCTTTTTTCTTTCTACTCCACTTCCCTTAGCCTATTTCTACTCTTCGGATCTAATAATCTTCTCTTCTTTGATTTTCTTTCTAAAACTTTATGTTCTATCTAAACAAAATTCATTTCAGTAAGTGTTTGAGGATGATTTTGCGTGATCTAGGTTTTTTTATAAATGAATCATAGAATATATTTGGCAATTGTCGGGGAACATGCATGTGCTTAGCATGGGTTGTTGTGTTAGTGCATTTACATAATTTACAATCTCGAACTTTAAATTCGACTTGACCGCAACCGAAACGAAGCGGGTTTGGTTTCACATACCAGTGATTCGTTATTGGGGGGTTGGAGGGGGGATCAGATCGAGTTTATATTAAATAAATCTAAGACGGGCAAGTTTGGAGTTAACCCAACCCATACCAAATCTGCCCCATTGCTATCCCTAAGAGATAGGAACTCATTGTCAAATGCGCTCTAATAAAAAGGATTGTTAAAGAAGTGAACAGTGAAGGATATTAGGTAGAGATTGGGACCAGACCTTGACTTCCTGATGATTTGAATTATTTACTAGGTGATGGCTAGATATTCATGCCTCATCTCCTTTTCATTGATTTTCTATTGAAGGAGAGATTATTTAATAGTCCATTTTTGGACAATCACATTTGTTTCTTCATTTTTAACTACTTTCATAAATATCACCATTTGTGCGAGAAGACGATTCTAGGATAAAGGGAAGAATTTCATATGATTTCAGATGGACCCATTAATGTTTTGTTGTTTAGTAGTGCAACATATTTTTCTTGTTAAAAATGAAAAAAATGAACGAAGTTTCCTTAATAGAGAGGATTTTGATTTCTTATACGATGGATAAGAATGCATGATTCTTCTCTTAAAAAAATAAAATAAAATAAAACTCCTAGGAATTCAGTTACATGAAACAACCGGGCCCGAAGTATCAGACGAACCCATGAGCACTAGTAGAATGTTTAATGAATGTGCAGGGCAATGCAAAGTTCCAATCTACAAATATCTTTGGGCAATGTAAGCAGGTTAATCACATTAACACTCAGCAAAAGGATTATCATTGATCCCACCATTATTTTAAAACTCCAAACTCAAGATTCATCTGAGTCACGACTCATAAAATGACCACTGAGTTTCTATTCAAACTTGGCCAAGTATGCACAACTCCCAAGGCCGAGCCTGTTAGAATAATAGAATCTGGTAGAGTTAAAAAAAAAAAAAAAAAAGGAGCCCACGTACCTTCTGAATTCGATGCCATAGGAAAGAGTGGATGGATGGTAGCAGCAGCATTCATTGTCCTTAGCTGCAGAAATTACAATTATTCCTCCCAATAATCATTTATTTGATACTCTGCAAGATATGCTGATCAAAGGACATACAACCTTAAGGCATTTCAAATTTGTTGGGCCCTACCGTACTGGATGCACCATAAAAGATATCATATGACTCATGTCAGATCAAGGTCAGGAGACGGATCGACCCTATAATTAATGGATTTGCATCACATATATGCCATGGTTCAGCCTGAATTAGATCCCTATTGTAGGATCATCCGAACTATTTTATTGTATGATTTACGGATGTTTTAAAGTGGGCAATATATTGTGCCGTATCTTATCTGATCCTTCACTTTTTATGTGTAAAATTTATATTTTTTTTTATGTCGATAGGATGTTCGAGCTCCAATTGTTGTGCTTTTGAATTCCCCTAAATTGATGTACCCACTTGTACAAAAAAATGATCCATCCATAAATCACAATTGGTTGAAACGATGGGACCCACAACAAATAATTGGCGTGGGAAATAACGATTCCCCACTGCTTAAGCCAAAAGGAAACAGAAGAGTGAATGTATCTGAATTCTGAAGACAAAAAGGTAAGTGTTAAATGGTTTAACAAGTATAGCATTGGTACAGCATGGACAGCTTGAAACACCTGATAAGAATGGAGGTGTTGGAAGGAATTTGATGGAAGGGGAAGTTTCCAAACACAATCTTCTAAAATTTTCCTGTCTGGGTTCTTGTCAAAAGATACTTGAATTTTCCATGGGCCGTGGGCATCTGCATGACTACACCTACATGTCATTTATCTTTGTATTTCAAACAGGTAATCTCTAATTTGCGAGCAATAGTGTTAGGATACTTGTTGGAGGGTTTGTGGTGTAAGGGAATTAATTTTGTTTTCAAATAGTTGGAGTCTCTTTTGGGTGTTGAAGAATTTGTGGTAATTTTGTGGGGTAAGTGATATCAAGTCCTATCTTCATCTTTTTAACCAAAAAAAAAAAACAAGAAAACAAAAGGTCCTATCTTATCTTTGTTTAAGCTATTTCTGTCTGCTAAAGGTGGAGTCCGGGTCGTGTGACAATTTAATCTAGAGAAATCCCGAATTAAAGGAGTAGAACTCCACAATGAGACCCACCTATTGAATCTGAACGGTTCAAAATAAACTCCCTCTAGGTACATGAGAAATCCTCAGATTTTACTTCAAATGGAAATTTTTTCCACGGTTGGGTTGACCGTCTGATAAAAAATTTAAGGATATATACAGATTGTTCCTGTTAGGCCCCGTCCCGAATTAATCGAGATTAACTCTAATTGATTGAAAATAAAACTAATTAACTATATTTAATTAAGCTAATGATAGTTTATGGCCAAATGAAATTGAATTAGCCTAAAATGAATGATTAGGGCCTAATGAAATGATAATGAAATAAATTAAATGAATTGAATGGGTTTTAAGCTTAAACAAGGAAAACTAAGGACTTTTTCGTAAATACGAATCTTTACGTATTTTGTTGAACACGAGAACTCTTGATACCAACACGCGTATCTTGAAGAGTACGATAACTTTCATAATAGAGTTGAACTCGTCTCACGAGTAATGAAGCACATGAACCTTCATTTGACTTGAATTGTAAATGAAGGAAAACAGTGGACTTAAATACAAAAATGGCTTATAAATAGATGAAATGAGTTCATTCAACTCATTTCCATCTCCAGCAAACCCTAGACATCCTTTACTTTTTCTTTCTTTCATTTTCTCTCCATCGAGCATCAAGATTGAGGATTTGAGTGTGGTTTTGAAAGGGATTTCACCCACTTCATCTCCTCCATCAAGTTGTCTTCCATTCCTTGGAGTTGAAGCTTGAGAGAAAGCTCAAAATTTCTCTTCACACAGGCTACAAGGGAGTATTTAAATCCTTTGTTGAACTTTCAAGTTCTATGGAATGCTTAGAAATGGTTTCTAGCTCAGTTAACTCATAGGACTTGTACCTTGGATGTTTTCATGGAAATAAGCTAGAAAAGAGGGATTTAAGTTGAGAAGTTTCCATCTCAATCAAGCTATCAAAGGGGTTTTATCGATTTGATCTTCAAGTAGAGGGAAGTATATGCTCTTCTTGTGATTTATGATGTTATAAGAGTGATTTATGATGTTACAGGACTTGTAGGAACTCAAGGAGTTCAGTTTCCAGAAAGTACTTCAGAGTTTCTGAAGCTCTAGAATGTCGTTATGGCAGTAGTTCGGCTATCCGAGCTGTTGATCGCCAGCCAACTGACCCTTCTGGGTTAGTTTCACAGAAAATGTCAGCTGCTGGAAAGCTGACCGAGCTAACAAAACCGAGCTGACCAAACTGAACTGAGGAAAATTTCAGATTGAATTCTGCTTTTTCCTGAATTGAAAGCCTAGTCACTAAGACCAGTATTAGTGGTATCTAAACTTTCATAAGTGTTAGCTAAGGTTATCTAAATGCACAATTTAATTAAAGTAATGACATCCACAGTAACACGTGCATCGACAACGTACGTTTGACTCAATTGCTTGGTTTAGATGATTTTTTAGAATTGAAATAGGATTGGATAGAATGGCTGATTGATTTAAATTGTGAGTCTGACACTACATAGTGGTTTCCTAAGCTCATAATTGAGTCACACTGAATTAATGAATGAATAATGAACAAGTTCTAAATTGTAACAATGAATAATGAACAATTACTAAAGGTAACAAGGAATTAATGAACAATCCTACTGCTGTAGATGAAATTGGGGGTATTCCGAAACTTCATTGTGATACCAGTGATCTCTGATTCAGACACTGGGAGATCCCACCTTATTAGACCGAAAGGTCATAGACTGAAAAGTCATTGAATTGAAAAGCCATACATTGGACTGACGAGTCCCACTAATAAGCCATCTAATAAATGCTTAATGTAATTAAGGAATTGAATGCGAACACTGAAATGAATGAATATGAATTGACTGGCTACTTCCCTTGGGAAGAAACTAAATTGAAATGAAACCAACACTATGTTAGTTGCCAACTCAGTCATTATTACTACTTGACTCCACTGTACAGGATACTGTTATAGATTTGATTGTATAGAATTATTATATTAATGAATTGACAGATATAACATGTGCTTCACGGTGTTATTGATGATGTTACATGCTCAGTTGCCCGTGCCGGTCCCGCTGAGGCCGAGCCGCCAGCGGAAGAGGGTCATTCGATACCTGCATGAGGTTTAATCGAATGGACTTAAATCAGAGTGCCAAAGAATAGAATATTTTGGAATTTTTTTTTTATAAACACTTGTGTATAATATTTTGAATAGTGAATAGACGTCACTTGCATTGTATTTGAATATGCAGTTGTTGACTTAGTTGTACATGGATTATGTATATTGACTTTACTTTATGTAAAGAGCTTGTTCAGTTTTTAATAGTTGTCAATGTATGTATATATATATATATGTATGTATTCCGCAAATTGTACATTGGCAGGTATGTATGATAGGTCCCTTGTGGATTTCGTCTTAACTTTGGTTAATTCGGAATTTACGGGAGTAAGTATGCTGAAATCGCGACCCTGGATTAATCTTGAGTAATCTGATCTCGGGTCCAGGTCGTGATAGTTTCCAATAACTTTATCAAATACATTCAAGGCAGAATTTATTTTCAGAGTCTTAAACCTGAAAGTCTTTTTAACAACTTCAGCCAATTCCCAGTTTTTTAATTGTAATATGAAGATTTTCCCTTACAAGGGTTCAAACGTGGTTCAAATCAGGTGGCTCACATAGATGCAATTCTTTTAGTGGGGGAAGGCTAGATGGAAAGATCTCGTTATAGATAATGGTCATCAGCCAAAAAATAGGCCTATCAAATTATCATAGCCCTTGATTTAACAGTCTTAAAGTTCAATAACAATTTAACCATAGATTTTTTGAAATTTCAATACAACAGTAACCGATGCTTCAATGTGTAAAATTGGTCCTATGCCAAATCATTGAATACAAGAGTGTGAGAGGGGCTACAATGATCACCGGTGGGCCCAATTGGGTGCCATTGAGATGGACAGCATATGTAGGAGAAGATTTCCCATTGTAATAGTACCTTTCAAATGATCTTCTTCAGGGATAGCAATGTCCCAATTTGGGTGCTTGCCAGTGCTTAGCACAGTTTAATGTGCTAGTTTGCTTCTTATTTCTAAAGAAATTGAGAAAGGTATCATAAAGTTCTTACATAAGTCTTGCCTTATAAATGATAATTCAATGATTGCTCACTATATTCAATACAAAAACATTATAAGTGTTTGATTAACTTTACAAATCACACTCTCTAATCAAGCTCTCCACAATATTAATTTTTTCTACCATGGCTGGAAAGAAATAAGGACAAGTAAACCAAAAAGACTGATTGTAAAGGAAACATCACTATCCTTTTGAGTTAGCATGGAAGTTCTTTCTAAACGGCATAACCATTTCTAGCTTACAAACCGTCCAGGTTGTGAGTCAACATAAGCATGATAATCATAAGAGATGTAGGGAGTTCAAATGACTCCCTGTGGCCTACCTATGTATTTAAAATGAGAACCATTAGAAGATTCCCTTTTTCGCTTTGGAGGGCCTCAGACTTTTAAAATCCTTAAAAATGGCAAAGTTGGCTGAGTGTCAAATTTTGCATGATCAATGGAAGAACGTACAAATTTAAATGTTTGCCAAATTGGGATTGTGGTATTTTAGAGCTTAGTTGTGTCGGAATTAGGTTTTTTTTTTTCTGTAATCCAACCAAGGTGGCTGGGATCCATGTGAGAGCCTGCGCATACATAGAAAGATGGCTCACTCAAGTGGGAAAGGAGGTTGTACATGCGTGAGCAGGGAAACCCCCATATACAGGAAGAGGTGGTATAGCCAGATTCGAATGGGAGGTCCAGTTTGTAAAGGTCCAAACTGTTCAAAACTATTACATGCACTCACACACGTCTCTAAATTAATATTCCTCATAAGCATCTGACGTCTGGGTCCTTCCGGGCCTGGGTCCAGGTCTATATATCAGACTGACTAATCAACGTAAGGGTCCAGTTCCCATTACTACCCAAGCCCAACTCAACCCATTTTGTTTGTGAAGGAGGACTCAAGAGATTAGAGAAACTATCGCAGATGTTAAGAGATTTACAATTGTAATTGGGTGATTCTAATCGATAAAAAATTACAAAAAAAGAATTAAAAAAAAAAAGAAAAAGAGTAATTCCAACTTATCTCCCCACTTGGTTTGTTCTCCACGTCTTGGGTTGATACCCTCCCTCCCCCAAATTTACTTGGTTTGAGCACACGCCACCCGCCCATCAGGGGGTTAGTCTTGTTGGGTCAAAGACCTCGGGATACCCTAATCTGAAAGGGCACAAAAAAAAAAAAAAAAAAAAAAGACGGTTGAAAGGAGTTTCGCAATCTCGGTTTTGTTGTCAAGACAATGAGATGGATTAAGGTTATATCTGTTCGATTTGGCTCAAAAGGTCCAACAGACTTCATTGAGTGGTTTACTTGGAGCTCAAGATATTCGGATTAGTTCCTTATAAATACTCTCCAACGTTATTCTTTATAAGCAAACAAACAATGGGGAGCACAAGGAGAACTTATAAGGTGAGAGGCTATAAGAGCAATATTGAGATTTATGAGAAGAGAGTAGACTAACTGCCTTAGAGGATTTGAAATTCTTATAACGAGTTACTTGATTTTACTAGAACGCTCATAGCCCCATCAACGTCTTAGGCAATTGCCCAACCACATAAATCTCGTGTGCTCGTAATTGAATGAACGTGCGTGTTTATGCCCTAATTAAGTCCCCTCCTGGCTACTCAGAACAGACCTCGGCTGACTTACGCCTTAATTAATACACTCATTCCCAGGTTCTCAAGCCCATTAAGATTTCAAAGCTCGACACCTGCCCCATAGAATTTGTTACCAAGTAGTCAAGTACCAACAGGTGTTTCCTTCTTTTGGTATGTATGAAGTATATGAACACAATTAGCCCAATAAGATTTCAAAACTAGACACCTGCCCGATTATTCTCAGCTCGGAAAATTGGTTACATGGACACAGACAAACACCGGCAACACAGAGAATAGATTTGAGTCAATTGTTTCCTTTGAAGTTTGAATTGAAATCCTATTTTTTACAGTAAGATGATTTTGAAATTTGATTATGTGAAACCATCATCAATTCATTATATTTCACCATCCCATAGCTCATCTATGGATTTGTAGGGCCCATCATCGGATACGAATTCAACACCTGGAAGTCCCTTGCTCTGTGGTATCTTATTGATTTTCTTTGATTCTTCCTGTGTCAAACTACCAGTCGAAGATCTCAAGGTTCTCTTTCATCCTCTCCTTGTTAAAGCTCCTCACCACCACAAGCACACCTTGCTCATAAAGCCACCTCAATGCAACCTATACATATGGATGAAGGCAAGAAGAAATCTTGTTAATTAGACATTAGAATGATCCATATTCTAATGAAGAGACTATTCAAATGATTCGAGTGGAGCCAGTGGTCCCGAGATGTCAAGTTAGGATCAGGTTGCTCCCCCATCAATCTTGATAAGGGAAAAAAAAATAAAAAAATAGGACGATTGTGTTTGTATATAGCCCTTTAACTGCCATTCTCTTTCTTTATTTTCAATTTTTCTTCTTTATTTCTTTTTGGGTGAAAGTACCACTCAAGATTTTTTTTCATCTAAATATATATATATATATATATATATCTGGCAGGTATTAAATCATTTTCCAAATATGCACTCCAATTTTCACATTTCAAAATTTCTCTATCTAAAGAAATTAAACTACCAATAAAATGAATCCTGCAAAAATTAAACCTTCAAGAAAACATAATCATATAAGAAAAATATTCTTCCAAAGTAGTAAATAAAACTTTTGCTTTCTATGAACTTGTAAGAAAAATATTCTTCCAAACTAGTAAATAAGTTTTCCAAAACTTGTGCTTTCTATGAACTTGTACCTAACCCCAACTATAAAGTCCCATGTCACTCAAAGAAATGGGCGTCTGTTTAGAGATTGGACTATATATGTGGGCTTTCCTTATCTAATATAATGTCTTTTGAGTTATTAATATGGGCCAAATTAAAAAACAAGGCCATACGGGTAAGCCCAATTGATGGGAGCCCAAAGCAAATAATATTACACTGCATGAGTTGGATATCGAGACCAACAGTTATGTTGAAAGATTACTTTGTAGGGGGGTACATCTACTTATAGGGAACCATTCCCTCCCTCTAATAGCATATTCTCAAACTTTATTTTGACATCAAAGTAAGATTTGCTAGCTGTGGAATTATATTCAACTTTATCAGTTTGGATCATCAGTAGGTGGGACCTAATGTTAGTACACGCACATCTCACTCACGGAAAACATGTAATGTACTACTAAGAGAATTCCGACGCTCTTAATTGGATATTAGTTCGATAAAAGTGACACAAACCTTAAATTTATTTAGGCAAGAAAAATGAGATTAACTATCGAATTAAAATCTCATTCTTTTTGCAAAACCAAGTTAAATCCATTGGATCTTAGAAAGAAAAAAAAAGGGTTAAATCCAGTGGGCTATACATGGAAGAATTTGTAACCAACAAGTGTCCTAGCTTTCATAGTCTTTGGATATGAACACTTGCCCAATAGAAGTTTAAACCCGACACCTGTCCTATTAGTTCAAGGTATACGGACATGTGTATCATAAAAATCCAAAAACGGAGGTCAAATGATACAGATGTGATCCAGGCTCCAGCGCAATGCTGTTAACATTAGTCTTTGGAAACTGTGGAAAATTGGTTACATAGATACAGACACATACAAACAAGCAATACATTGAGAAGATTTGAGTCTACGTTTCCTTTGAAGTTTGAGCTTTTGACCCCGTGATCAATTCATCATATTTCACCATCCCAAAGCTCATCTAGGGATTTGTAGGGGCCCATCATCAGATATGAATTGAACGCCGGACAGTCCCTTGTGCTGTGGAATCGTACTGATTTTCTGGGATTCCTCGTGTGTCAGCTCCCAATCGAAGATCACTGGGTTCTCTTTCATCATTTCCTTGTTGAAGCTCTTCACCACCATAATCACACCTTACTCATAAAGCCACGTCAATGCAGCCTGTACATATAGTTTATAGATAAAGCAGGAAGAAGTCCTGTTAAAATGATCTATTCTAACGAAGAGACTACTTAAATGATGAACAAGTGGCACCCCATCGGATCAATTGGTCTAAATATGGTAGTTGCGTATGGCAGTGAGCCCCATTATGGGTGGAAAAATTATAGAGAAAATGAGAAGGTGATTTTTACCAATCACACAATAGCTACAAGAAGGCATTCCTGCTTTTCACAAGGGCACATTTAGTAAGGGCACGTTTGTGTACACACCATTTTCGCGGAAAGAAGAAATTGCCACGTCAGCAAATTCCATAGAAATGAAAACCTCGGAAAAGGATTTCCGTAGAATTTAGAAATTCATGTTTGGTGCAAAAAGAGTTTCCTCATTGAATTGGTGCAAATGTTGTTTGGTGCGGCTGTGGATTTCTTATAGAAAATCAAATTTTCTTATTTGGTGATATAATTTTTTGAAGAAAATAACATAACATGTATATTATTTATTTAACATTAAATAATAATTTATATAAAAAAATAAAAAAATGAAAGAGTTATAGGGTTTTTGGGTTGAAATGGACAAGAGTGAGGAAAAGAGGGAGAAGTTTTCCGAGGAAAATCATTTCCCATACCCTCCCATGGGAAACTCATTTCCACAATTAAAAAGGAAAATGCTGACGAGGCAGGAAAACATTTCCACAGAATTGTTCCGCACCAAACGCCGGAAAAATGGGTTTTCCGCGGAAAACCGTAAACTTTTCCACGGAAAAGTGTTACACAAACATGCCCTAAGGGCACGTTTGTGTACACACCCTTTCCGTGGAAAGAGGAAATTGCCACGTCAGCATTTTCCATAGAAATGAAAACCTCGAAAAAGGATTTCCGTAGAATTTAGAAATCCATGTTTGGTGCAAAAAGAGTTTCCTCATTGAATTGGTGCAAATGTTGTTTGGTGCGGCTGTGGATTCCTTATAGAAAATCAAAATTTCTTATTTGGTGATATAATTTTTTGAAGAAAATAACACAACATGTATATTATTTATTTAACATTAAATAATAATTTATATAAAGAAATAAAAAATGAAAGAGTTATAGGATTTTTGGGTTGAAATGGACAAAAGTGAGGAAAAGATGGAGAAGTTTTCCGAGGAAAACCATTTCCTATACCCCCCATAGGAAACCCATTTCCACAATTATCAAGGAAAATGCTGACGAGGCAGGAAAACATTTCCGCGGAATTGTTCCGCACCAAACGCCGGAAAAATGAATTTTCCACGGAAAACCGTGAACTTTTCCGCGGAAAAGTGTTACACAAACATGCCCTAAAAGTGAAACATGAGGGGTAATTTTGGGGAAAAAAGGGGTATGAGAGAAAAGGCCCGGCAATTACCTGAGCTACAGTCTTCCTCCTAGCTGCAGCAATCTCCTTGAGCACGTCACTGCCCATCCCATCACATGGTTGCCTCCCCCACGTAGCTCACATGGTTGCTACTCACAGTTTTTCCCCAAATGTGTAGGCCTCAGAATCCCACCGTGCAGCCACCCACAATAAAATCGAGGGCTGAGATTTCCATTCCCTATTTAAGGTAAGCTCATTCTTCCACTCCTCACCATCTCAATGGCTACCCTTAGCCAAAACCGTGCCCCAAACCCCCTCATTTCATAACTGCTCCTCCAATAATAATAATAATAATAATGAAAGAAATGGAAGCAGGAAAAGATAAGTGGGGCCCACATACCTGGGCATTGAAGGACCCGCGCGCTGCTGTAATCTTCCTCCACTCCCGTCCTTTCTCCTCTTCTTTACCCCTTTCGTTTTCTGGCTCGCACCTCACCATAAACAACAAGAAGCAAAGAAGGCGCTGTGATGAGGGAGGGAGGGAGGGAAGCGCTACAATGGTAAGAGGGAGAGAGAGAGGTGCTGGTGCGTGGAGGCGGGGAGAGAGAGAGAGAGAGATGGATGGTGTCTAGGGCATATTTTGTTCTTCTCAAGTAGGGTTGTAAATGGGTCGGTCTGGACCCGGACCCGGAACCGTTTAGTAACAAGGGGAACCGGACCCGGACCCGGATCGGAACCAGTTTCCTGGTTTCGGAACCGGTTCCGATAATTTTAATGGGAACGAAACCGGAATCGTTTGCGATGCGGGTCTGGTTCCGGTACCGAGTATGGTTCCAAACATGGCTCCTTTTATTAAAGGGGATCAGCAATACACGTTTTTGGTCTAAAGCCAAACAAACCCCAGAAATCCAGAATAATATTTTCAAAACAGGGGCAGTGAATAACCTTATTAGAGAATAAAGAAAAATAACCCAAATTCTAAAAAAACAAAAAGAAAAAGAAAAAAAATGAATGAAAGCCCATTCCAATGTAAGATGGAACGAAATATCACCATCAGGGAGCATTCCAATGGCAGGAGACAAGGTCTCCCATACTTCAAGTTTCAGGGTTCGGAAAGACCAAGACAAAGTGCAGAAAAAAAATGATAATAAGAAGTGAATAAAAAGCAATAAATAGTGTTAGACTTAGATAGATGGATAAAATACAGGGGAGAAAAAGAGAAGATGATTCGATTCATATTCACTCTCACACAGATTGGGAAGAAAATGAGAGGGATTGATTGTACCTCACAGAGAAAACCGGAGAGGGAGAAATGGATGGAGCCGGAGCGGAAGAAATGGACGGAGCCGGAGAGGGAGAGTTGACCGGAGCCGGAGCGGGAGAATGGGCTGTAAACGGACAGATGAGAGAAGGCGACAGAAAACCCTAAGAAGTGAGGTTCTGTTCTCACTATTCACATGACCGCTACAGGCTTCTGGCTTCATAACATTGATACATGGTAACAGTAATAGGGGATACTAAAGTTTGGTTATAGTATATTTGGTCGGGTCCACGGGTCTGAGCCACTGTGGATCCGGACCCGGGCCCGTTTAGGTAATGGTTCCAAAAAAAGAATCCGGAACCGGACCCCGTTTCCTTATCGGGACCAAAATAAGGACCCAGATCCGGAACCTAACGGGTCGGAACCTTCAGGTAATCGGAGAATCGGGGACCCATTTACAACCCTATTCTCAAGACAATAATGAAAACCTTCAAAAGGATTCAGCAGGCTTAAAAAATTCCTGCGGGCTTTTAGGTCTAGCTGGACATCCCGCTCGAATCGGGTTGGAATTCGAGTAACTCATTCAGGCTCCATAGACTTATTGTTAGGCTATTAATCCTGAGAGATTAATAGTCTCAAGTTCCTATTATATATTTACTTTGAGTCACTAATAAGTCAGGCAAATGGTAGGTCAACACCTCGGTGTCTTGGATATATTATAGTGAGACTGTGTGAACATATAATTTTCAAAATGGAATCTATAATCTAAAAGAGAAATATCATCTTCTGTCGATTAATAGATTTTATCATTAGTAAGTGCGCATCCAACTTGATCAAGAGTTAATCAAATGATATTGATAATTATTATAATTAATTGAATTACAAGAACAATAAGATATTGATTTGGTTTGGTTGTACAGATTAATCCAATAAATCCATTGAAGTTCAACCTAAATTTTGATGCCTATAATTTAGAGGTGCATGTCACTTTAATTGAAGTGATGTTTAATCAAATACCAAATCCGGACATGTGTATGAATTGCTTGAGGTGTGGGAAGTGAGCCCACCTGGAAAGATTGGGATCAACACAATAAGGTGGCAGACAACATCAGCATGAGATCATTTCCCCACAGTGGATAGTGGATAGGATTTCTCTTCCTTTTCTTGTCATTTTACGCGCTTTCTGTATAACACACGTACGTGTAGAACTCCTCGCTCATTGTTTGTTTTAGTCCTCCCACGAGTTCCTCGTGTTTATGAGATCATCCTCTCTTGGTCGATAGTGTAATCTTTTACCACATCATTTCCGACGGGTAAAGATGAGCCTAACCCAAATCTGGATGCCCTATCATCCTCTCTTGGTCGATAGTGTAATCTTTTACCACATCATTTCTCAAAGGTAAAGATGAGCCTGACTCAAATCCGGATGCTCTATTTGGATCAATTAGGGGGTGACATATTATTTTGTACTTAAACGACGAAGCTGGCTTTAAAAGACAATACATGTAAAGATAATACCGGTTTTTAAACTCAACAAATTCATGTGTCACCTCTTGATTGGTCAAAAAAGAATTTTCCTACTTGGACATCCGAATTCACCTAACCCAACATCAAAATCAAGGTCTCTCCAACCTATGAAGGTCCGTAGCCAAACCCAGAATGACAGTCAAACCGACCTGCAGCCCAAACATCCAGTCTAGGGAAAACTCTCCATTTCAAGAGAACCAGTCTTCACTGCTACTACTCCAGGTGACTTACCACAGCTAGGTACTTTATAAGGTGGATTGATGGATGGGTTGGCTATAAGTAACTTCCTTCTTTCTTAGGTAGGGTAAAGGCTTAGGTAGTACAAGCTCTTGGAGGGATTTCATCTACCTCAAGCCGGACTCGTATATATTGGGGACAGGATAAGGAAAACCCTTGTCCTGGCCTGGCCCTTTGACTGCCCTACATTAAAATGCCTCAAATGGGCTATAGTTGATGGAAGAGTTATTTTTAATGTATTAGCGATTTTTTTTTCCTTACTAAATATGACTCAAATAAAGGGAAAATAATAAGAAAGAGCCTAACAAAAGGAAATATAGCAATAGATATGTTGGATATATTCTTTTCTTAATGGTTTTGATTTCTAATTACAATTTTTTATCTACAGTTTTAAGTTTAGATTATCTTTTTATATCTAATTTGACATTCAGTTTTTTTGGAGTATATATATTAGAGATTTTATAAGAAAAGTTGGAATGATAACACAGTTTTTTATTTCAATTATAAACTAGAATTTTGATATTATTATCTAGAGATTAGCATTGATTTTCATGAGACAAAAATAACAAAGATAATGAATACTTATCCCATTTTTTATTTTTGATATTAGGGATAAAGTTTTGACTTGCAAACGAAGATGTGCAGTTTAGAAAGAGGAGTTTTGTTATTATTTTAAAAATAATATTGGAAATTTAAGTCATTTCGTGACAATTTTCAATTTGATTTACAATAATCAATTTCTTTTACAAATAGAGTTTCAAACAGTTTCTAAAGTTTAAATTTTATTTAAAGATAATTTAATGTTTACCCAAAAAAGCTAGTTTTTAAGTAGGAAGTATGTGAATAATTTTCACAAACTTTGTTATTTTATCAGAAAGCGCAGAAATTAAACATATGGATGTGTTTGCGCAATGAGAGAGGGTTCTGTGTTATGCAATCCTCCATTTTTACGGGATGGAGGAATTCCACATTTTTAACCCTCATAGAAAATCAAAATCCTCTAATTCGAAGAAAATTAGTCTAATTTTTTTCTTTTTTTAGTATTTCATCCAAACAATGAAAGACTTAGCTGACAAAATCCTGTTGTTGTGAAAATGCATTTCTTCAACGCATTTTTGGCGTATTACTTTTGGACCTTTTCTCATTAACAAAAATGATTGCCAAGGCACTGACAGATTAGTGGCATTGGCATCTAAGTCTCGTATCACCACTCAGGAATTGACCATGGGCGCATAGATTTTCATAAAGTGTTGTACCACTTTCCATTCTAGCAAATAATAATAATAATAATAATAATAACAAAAATGAACCCCCTTCTATTTAAACCATTTAGGAAAGATGGATTTCATCTTCGGCACTAGTGAGTCCTAAAAGCCATAGAAAATCTGAAATCAAGGGCAAGATAGCTCCCACAATCATAATCGTCTACACTGCTCTGAACAAGAAGTTATAAGACATGAGGACAAATAAAACAACATATGAGATCCATCTCATTGCTGCTGACATTGTTCTTTGGAAACTGGGTAAATTGGTTGCATAGACACAGACAAACAGAGGCAAGACAGAGATAAGATTTGAGTAATCTCTTTCTTTGAAGTTGGAGCTTTTGAACCATTATTAACCTTAACCCATCAGATTTCACCATCCCAAAGCTCATCTACAGATTTGTAGGGCCCATCATCAGATATGAATTCAATGCCTGGAAGTCCCCTACGCTGTGGAATCTTACTGATTTTCTCGGATTCTTCCTGTGTTAGCTCCCACTCGAAGATCTCTAGGTTCTCTTTCATCCTCTCCTTGTTGAAGCTTTTCACCACCACAATCACACCTTGGTCGTATAGCCACTTCATTGCAACCTATGCATGTAGATAATTAAATCAGGAAGACATCTTGTTAGAATGATCTATTTACAAAGAGAATAATGAGAAATAATGCCAGTTGAGGAATCAAGATATATGTAGAAGAATTCCACTAAGAATGGTTGTATTTACAAAGATTTTCATAGTCATCAAATTCAAAATTGAGACCCACTAGGCCACTACACATTTATGTCAAATGAAATTCAAAGAATCTATATATGAACCCGTACAGTTAGGACTCATTTCTATCCTCAATTCTTTTATTCAACTCAGTAACAAGAACAAGAGAATCCGCAATATGTTTGCCACAAAGCATTCCTTTCATATAGGGTTCAATATAATGATTCAGATCCTTCATCTGATAGGTCCCACCAATTGTAAAGATATTAAAAATTGAAAGATCCAGTCCAAATGGTCAGTGATTAACTACTTTAAATCCGTCAAAAGAATGATGTTTTTTGATCAAGGGACCAGATTTTTCACTGTCTGAACATGATTGGTTCAAACGGATGTGTGATCTAGATGGATAATAGAATAGATGGGATCCACCTTTCTAGAAAGGCTAACCGCTTATACCCTATAAAAGAAACAATAAATCCACTTGGACCGACTGTGGGATCCAACGGTCCCGGGGGGACCCGGCCGGGATTCGGTTCCCCCAGTCGGTCCACGTAGAACGACTGTAAAAAAAAAAGGTAAGCAATCTACCCCAAGCATTCCTTTGGTATATATGGGTAGGACCCAAATTTTAATGACTAAAATCTTTTTGTCTGATGGGTCCCACCAGCGACAAAGATGTGCAAAACATAAGCTGTCAAATGGCAGGTTTCAATCCCATTAGTTCGTAATTAACTATTATAAATCCATCAAAGGAATGATGGGGTTTGATCAATGGAGAAAAATTATCCACTCCTGAGCATGATGGCTCCCAGTACCAGATGTGTGACCTGGATGTAGAAAGATGGGACCTACCTTTTTGAAATGACTCATTTCTAGTCATTATTTCCTTTGAACATCAGATAGTGCAGGATCAGCAAGTAGTCTCACTGCAAGTCAGGTAGGTCGATGGCCTACTTATTTATGTTCCACAATGTATATATGATGATAGATGAACACGATCAAATTTCTGTGGGAGACTCACATGATACCGTAGCCCTCTTCCATTAACGACTTTTGATAATTTCAAAATTTTAGAAAATAACCGTTACCTATTTTTTTTTATAACCCAGTAAGGAGGGGTTGAGGCCTAAAAGAGAACCTATTTATATACGGAAACTAGCCCACACGTGTGGGAAGAAGGCCTACACATATGAAAAAGAATCTCGCACAAGTTAGAAGAAAGCCTATACAAGTGGAGAAAATGTGGCTTACCCAGAGTTCAAATCCTAGATAGTGAAGTGAGAATTGCTGCCACTTACCTTTTTAAAGACACGAGTGAAATGAATTCTCCCTTTTGAAAATCCAGAAAGTATACCTTCATCATCTATCGTAGAATAATAAGATATACAATATTTCCAATATGTGCGATATTCATTGTTGGATTGACTACCTATCTTGAACACATGATGATTAACTTTCTTCACTTTATTATTCATGTATAAAGGATGGAAAGATGATGTGTACAATGCACTTCTCAATAACTGTTTTCCCCCTGAAATTGATTTTAGCATTTTAATTGGTATTATAAGAATATAAATGGTTTAGATTTTCATAAGGTGGGCCCCCACTCATTTCTTTGTGGAGGCTGATGCACTGAAGCTCAATTTTCTTAAGGAGGGTGGGCCCAACTTTCTGGGCCCCACCTATACAGACATGCATGTGAGTGCGCACACAGAAAACTTGAAAATGCTTGAAAAAAAAAAAGTTAAAAATCTCCATTAGCACTGAGTCTCACGATAAGGTGGGAAATCCCTCTTTAAATGGACCAAGTGACCCCCTCACGGATCCCAAGTTGGGTGCCCCACGACAAAAATAGTGACTTTCACCTGCAGGAAAAATTACTTTTCACAGCAGTTTTTGAGTTTTGACCACTACTAAAAGTGTCCTTATGGGTTGAGTACTATTACAGTCACATTTTACGTGGTGTACATTTAAATGGACTGGAACATTTAATGGAGAAAACATTGAATCGACTTTGTATTTATTTAGATGGCAAAAACTAGAACATTGAATCCACTTTCTAATTATTTAGATATGGCGAAAACTTATATGCTATTGATCAAATGATTATGATGAGGATCAAGGAACCATCACCAAACATAGGGGATCTTTGCAATCTCCCCCATATTCCATCCTTAGGTGGGCCCCTCAAGCACCAGTACTCGGGTGTGAGCACCACTGCTCAACCGAGGAAGCCCAATAAATAAATTAGGGACGACAAACCTGAGCAACCGTCTTTCCTCTTGCTTCAGCAATCTCCTTCAACACATCACACTCCATCACATGGCTGCCTCCCCATGCAGTTCCCTTTGCCCCAAGAGGAGAATAAGCAACAATCTGAATGCATGCACACAAGTCCCTCAGCTTCTTCTGCTGCCATACCACGTTCATTTCCACCTTCCAAAACATGCAACATCCTCATAATTACCATCTACTGCACTATAGTTCATAAGCTATATATATATATATATATATATGGGATTTATTCATGTGAGAACTGTTCTCACCTTATATGTGAGAACTCTAATCCTGGCCATCAATTTTTGAAAATCATCCAACGGTTGCAACAAATGGCTTATAAGAGACGAAAAATAGGACAGCCAGCCTACCTTTTCGTTTCCCCCCAAATGCCTCTCTCTCTCTCCCACCCATTTCCTTCATCTTTCTCCCCAACCCAAACATCCCAGAAACCTCACGATCTCTCTCTTGTTTCCCACACGGCGCTGTCGTTGTAGATTCACGCACACTTTTCTGCTTCAATTTCAAATCACGATCTAGATCTCTCACTTCCTCTCCAACGCCTAATCTTGTTCCAGATCTGGATATTAGATGTGTTGATTAGGTTGGGGTTTTTATTTCGGACGATAACTATGGTTGTCCCTCTCTTTTGCTTCATTTGAATGATTTATTTTTGGAAGGAGGAGGGTTTTTTTTTTTAGTTTTTTTTTTATTTTTATTTGAGCTGTTGGTGATTTGCTTCTTTGTTTTTGGGTCGGATTAGAGTATTTGATTGTTCCCACGGTAACTCTCTCTCCCTCTCTCTTGCTTCCTTTGAATGATTTACTTTAGGAAGGAGGAAGTTTTTTTTTTTTTATTTTGGTAACTGATAGTGATCTGCTTATTTGTTTTTGGATCGGATTAGAGTATCTGATTGCATCTGCAGTAACTTAGGTCTTGGTTTGTTTTATTTAATCCAAGTCCACATGACTCGCAATAGATAGATGGCATGGTGCAATGTTGCCCCTCCTAACTTTTAATCTGCTTGCGTTTCATACCAATCAACAGGAGCAGCGATTGGATTGAGGACATGAACAGATAAAAAGCTCATTCACGTTCTCAAAGAAATCAAAGAGTTGATGCTGAAAGGCCGACTTTAGAAGTTTTTTTTATTCTAACTGTGCTTTTGTTGATGTTGAAAGGCCGACTTCTGATTATGACTAATTGATGCTTAAACCAACTGTTGATTGTGTTCTGTTTTTCGCGTGTTGTTGTGGGTTGGATGCGACTTAAAATGTGATTGGGCCAATTCTGCAACCTTTTTTGTTCCAAGCTGTTGATCGCCTTTTGTGCACTTTACTATTTTGAAGGGTTTTTATTTTGTTGATAGTTGAAGATGGGGTTGTAATTTGATACAAGTGTAAAACAGTTGATGGTGTTTGAAGTGCTGAAATGAAATAGATGTAATAGGAGCTATTTTATTTCCTTCATTGTAACATTTGGATTGGATTTGTCTAACGATGCTAATATGGTATTTGGGATGGCTTTTTTCTAGGATGTTGATATGATGTGCTTGGAATTGTTGAATTGAAGTTTTGTGGTAGAAATGCATGGATGACCAGCTGTGTAATAAGTTCATATTGATTCAGGTTTGAAGTGATGAGACAAAATGGTTAAAAAGGGGTAGGTTTTGATACAGTGTTTGGGTGCTCATTTTCATTGCTTTAGTGGCATTTAGATATCAAACCGATCCAAATATACATAGATTTGACCTAAGTCAGAGCCATTTGAAGCCCCAAGATCCCCACCACACCACCACTATGACTGTGTGGGGACCATCTCTACAACAAAACCCCGTTCGGTTTCGGCAAAGCACGTCCATATCGGTCTCGGACACAGACCCTTACTGATTCGGTCTCGGCCCCAGCTGCTGATATCGGGAAGTGATATTCAATTCGGCCGCGCCACCTCATCCAGTCTCGGCCACACGAATTATAACTGCATCCATTGGCTACAGCTCCCATACGGACGGGGCCCAAGAAAGGGGTCCGATGGGACCTCAGTCGTCAACAGATCAGAGCAGGATCAGGCCCAATGTGACTGGCATTAAATGCAGTATGGGCTGATCGGACCCCCATTAAATGCAATGAGGGCTGTGATCATGGGTTAAAATCTCGGCCGAGACCGGTTCATCTCGGCCGAGATGAACCGGTCTCGGCCGTGACCGGTCCGATATCTCGCTGAGATATCGGACTCGGCCCAGATTCTCCAAAATCTCGGGATTTTTTTCATCTCGGCCGAGATATCGGCCGAGATGACCATTATCTCGGTTTTTTTTTTTTTTTTTTTTTTAGAGATGAAGCATAGAGGTTTGTCACTTACTCACTTGTGTAATTGTGTTGTTTTCTTCATTTATAAGTTAGATCTATATACTTTCATGCTAGATCTACTCATACACATGATTTTGAAATTTTTTTTCAATTTTTTTTATTTTCGGATTTTTTAATATTTGAATTATAATATATCATTTTTTGGGGATTTCATCATAAATATGTTGTTTTAATGATTCATGATCATTGTATGGTGTGTAAATGATAGATCTACATACTTTTATGTTAGATCTATATATTTAGGATTTTGAAAATGATATTATTAATTTTTGTTTTGCAAAAAATAAATGTTGTTACTTGTTAGGATATTTGTGATACCAAAGGCTTATTAATAGTATGTAGATGATATATCTACATCTACTCATAGTCATAAATAATGTTTGCATTATATGAAATACTGAAAAAAAGACACTGAACTGCGAGTCTGTAACACAGACAGGACTCATAACTTAAGGTGACCGAGATTTTGATTTATTGTTGTTACTAATGGAAACAAATATAGTTTTCCAGCATTTTCTAATATTCTGGATTTTTTGGATATTTTTGCGAATTTTTTTGGATTAAAAAAAAAATTCACACCGCGATGACCGTGACGGACCGATATCCGCGACCGATACCGATATCATATCGGTTTTTCGGCCCGACCGATACCGCGACCGAGACCGAGATTTTAAACCATGGCTGTGATGGACCCTCATTAATGACTGTGGGCTGATGAGACCCCAGTCACATCACAAGGCCCACTGGCACAATCATCAGAACTATTCCCTCTATAAGGCACAAGACAGACCAGGAGGAAGGTATGCACTCTCTTACATGCAACCCAAACCTCTCTTTCTTCTTTGGCTCCGATCACTGCTAACTTAAGCATCGGAGAGCCCTGTGCTGCCCCAGCCAGGGTCCTTTGACCGCTCTCTTTTCCCTTTTCAGGTTCACCAGACACGCAGCTCCTCCTCCGGTTCTTTGAGTAAGTCCCTGGAGGCATCCTAATCTTGTGAGTATTATTTTCTGCACTTACAATTGGAGCCGTCTGTGGGAAACGATTTCTGCAATCTTCCCTATCACCATGACGAGGAGAGCTGCGAAAGGCGGAGAAACATCCAAGGCAAGGCGTGCAGGACCGTCCTCTGGCCTCCTCCCTGCTAAGAAGAGGTCCGGGAAGGAACCAGTTGCAGAGGACGACGTCGAGCGTGGCCTCATCCGAATCAACGTTCAGGAGCGTGATCCTCGCTTGGAGTCTGCTCTCCGGAGGAGAAACTCTCAGCAGCAGCCCGAGGGAGGCCTCCTGACGGGTCGAAGTCGGCGGAGCAAGTCTCCAGTGGTCGATGGACCACGTCCTTCTGATCAGATAGAGGATGCTGAGGATGCTGAGGACTTTGAGGATCAAGAATATAACCCTGATAATGACTTCGACTCTACCCTTGAGGAGATCAGAGCGCAGAATGAGGCCATCGAGGAGAGAGATGCTCTGATCCTCTAGCTCCAGCAGCAACTGGAAAGAGCTACGGGTTCAGCAGGACATCAGCAGCACTCTCAGCAGCAGCAGTCACGGCAGCAGCAGCGGTCGCTACAACAACGCTCACAGCGACAGCACGAGAGGAGGATGTCTCGTGGTAGGCGCCCCGACTCCCCCGAGAAGGACTTGAGGGACCATCTGAATAAGAGAAGGCTTGACCGAACTCGAGACGAAGGCTCGAGTGCCAGCCATAGCTACTCGAGGAAGGCATCAGAAACCATTCCGGAGAGCAGGTATCATGATCAGGAGTGGTTGGACGCGCGCATGAGGGAAACGGTCCAGCGCAACCTGGAGGTGGCTGGTCTCGGCCGAGACCAAAATGATGTTTGTTGCGACTCCATCGACCTCGGCGCGTCTCCTTTCTCTCGCGATATCAAGAAGTATCCCCTGCCGAAGAAGTTCACCGTCCCGAGGTTTGTCACTTACGACGGGACCTCGGACCCAGCTACACATCTCAGGCACTTCTCCCAGAGGATGTCTGTCTGGGGAGACGAGGGCCATCTGAACTGTCGAGTCTTCTCCTCCAGTTTGGGTGACCTCCCCCTGAAGTGGTTCTGTGCGCTCCCGGAGGGGTCCATTTCGAGTTGGCAGCAACTCCAGCAGTCCTTTATGAAGAAGTTCCAGGCCTACAGGACCCTGCCGAAGACAGATGCAGATGTCATGGCCCTGAAGATGAAGCAGGGAGAGAACGTCACCCAGTTCGCGAAACGGTTCTGGACGGTCTACAGCCAGATTGAAGACTCCAATGACGAAGTGGCCGACTTCGCATTTCGGAATGCCCTGCTGCCAGACAGTGACCTTCGCAAAGATTTAGCCAGGAACCCGGTATCCTCCATAACAACGCTCATGTCCACCGTCAACCGCTACATTGCCCAAGAGGACGACCAGGTCCGAGCTCGGGAAAACCATGGGGCTACGCAGAAGAACCGAAGTGAAAGGCCTTCCAAGGAAGAAAAGGGACCGTCCCGAAGAGACGAGCCCCGAAGAGATGATTCACAGAGACGCCGGGCGTCAGCTAGCTCAGTAAGGGCTCAGGCGTTTACCTCGACGAGAGGCAAAAGGCCCAGGCTGTCCGAAGATGCATATCGGGCAGTTAACAAATCTTCAAGGAGCCTATCCATAGGATCATGTACAAAATCAAGAAAAGACTGTACTTCAGCTGGCCAGAGCCCATGAAGGGTGACCCGTCCACCCGAGACCAGACGAGGTTTTGTGCGTATCACAAGGAGGGCGGCCACAAGACCAAATAATGCATAATACTGCGGTCGCATTTAGAGAAGCTCGTCCAAGAGGGGCACCTGCAGGAATTCGTCAAGGCAGACACCAGAGCCGACACTCGAGCTCCACGCAGAGATGAGAGGGAACAAGACAGCGACGGGTCAGAGAAGATCATTAACGTCATCCATTTAGCTCCCCCGCCCAAGGGGAGTAACCGAGCTCGCGCCGAGGCCAGGCAAGCCTCTCACAGTAAGCAGGTCATGGCCGCCGAACTCGGCTCAGCACCGAAAAGGGCTAGGAGGGAGCGGCCCGAAATCAGGTTTACGGATGCAGACCTGGAAGGGGTGCAGCTTCCCCACAACGACCCGCTGATCGTCACCCTGAAATTCGATTGCTCTAAGCAAGGCGTGAAGAATTGTACCGTGAAAAAGGTCCTCGTCGACCCCGGTAGTTCGTCTGAGGTCCTCTATTTCGATAGCTTCCGGAGGATGGGACTGACGGAGAAGGATCTACAGGAGGCCCGAATTCCCCTCATTGGCTTCAGCGCCAAGCCGTTGTACCCCAAGGGAAAGGTGACGTTCAAGGTCGAAGCCGGCGGTGCGTCTGTTGAGACAACCTTCATGGTGATTGACGCACCCTCGCCTTAGAATGCTATAGTGGGAAGGTCTTGGCTTCATAGTCTGGAGGCAGTCCCTTCCACTCTCCACCAGAAGTTGAAATTTCCTTGGGAAGGAAAGAATGACAGAGTTGAAATCATCACTGTCAGAGGAGATCAGCAGGCAGCCAAGCAATGCCTGACAGCTGTAGTATCAGGAGAACGGGAGCCCAAGGAGGTCAACATGGCCGAGATGGAGAAGAGGCTGGAGAAGAAGCTAGCCGAGGTCGGCCAGGACCCAGAGAGCAAGAGCGTGGAAGACCTGACCGAAATCAAAATCGATTCGCAAGATCCGGAACGGTTCTTCTTGCTCGGCAGTCAGCTTGGAGAACCAGAGAAGACCAAACTGGTCCAATTCCTGGTGCAGAACAGAGAAGCCTTCGCCTGGACGCCTCAAGAGATGCCTGGCATCGACCCTGAGGTAATATGCCATAAATTGAATGTAGACCCTAATCATAAACCTGTGATGCAGAAGGCTCGCAGGACTGGGGTGCCACAAACCGAAGCCGTGGTCGAAGAGGTGGATAAACTGCTCGAGGCCGGCGCCATCCGAGAGGTCCAATACCCGACCTGGCTAGCCAATACCGCGGTCGTCAAGAAGAAGACTGGCAAATGGAGGGTGTGCGTCGACTTTACCGACCTGAACAAGGCCTGTCCCAAGGACAGCTTTCTCCTCCCAAAGATCGACCAGATGATCGATGCCACAGCCGGACACGATAGAATGAGCTTCCTCGATGCATACAGCGGCTATCACCAGATCCTGCTGTATGGGCCGGATGAAGAGAAGACAGCTTTTATCACACCCAGAGGGACTTACTGTTATAAGGTGATGCCATTTGGGTTGAAGAATGCAGGAGCTACCTACCAGCGACTTGTCACCAAGATGTTCCTGTAGACACCTCATTTTGGCCCCCTATGATAGCCTTAAACACTTATCATATATAATGATGCCCCCATTTCACCCATAATTGAATGGTTAATGGCATAATTCAAATTAATTAATGACGATGAAGATGCTTGTTGATAATCTTAGACTTAGTTCGACAATTCATAGAAATTGTGAGAGAAAAGGCCGGATAGCGTTAAGATCTCGAGTTCAACCCACTACTCATACCAGGCATGGGCTACAACACTATTCCAAACCCATTCCAGACTATATAGAACACACTCAGGTTATTCTTAGAGAAACTACACATAGTTTGCCTAAGTACGATATGATTAACATGAATTAGGAGGTTGGGATCATTGATCCAAGTATCCCTTATTTTTCCTGACCTCTGACCATTATGATTTACACACCACAAGATTCTTGACTCCGAGAGCTTTCCGACGATATACGGAACATCCAAATCCGATAAGCGGGTCAAAAGTTATGGGCTTCCAAAGTTTGTGCCAAGATAATGTCAAAATCACCTAGGCGCCACCCATGTGGCGCCCAAGCTACTGAATTCCACATAGGCGCCCCATGTTGGGCGCCCATACTGCCCAGGGCCACCTAGGCACCTCATGGTGGGCGCCCACCTTCCAAACTCCACTAGAATGGCTTGAAAGTAGCCCGGGACCACTCAAACATAGGACCATGCACCGAAGATGAACTAACTCCACTTAGGCGCCACCCATGTGGCGCCCAGCCTTGAGTTCCACCTGGGCGCCACCCTGTGGGCGCCCAGGCTGCGCAGACCATGTGGGCGCCACCCCATGGGCGCCCACCCTCTTTCAAACCCTAATTCACCCTAAAACAACTTAAGCCGCCTTGGGATGCGTGAGGCCTTCTAGAAGCACGAATTAATGAAGCCCTAGCCCTCCTAAACTCATCCCAAAGCCTCTATATAATCCCTCTTAACCCCCATTAGCAAGGAGAGCTACCCTAAAAAAAAAGAAGAGAAAATAGAGAATAAGGAAGAAGAATAAGAGGTAGCCACCATTAGAGAAAGAGTTTCAGATCTAGAGAAAAAGAAGAGGAGGTAGAGAAGAAGGCTTCCATATCTTCAACTGGGGCTATGGGATTTCGCGAAAGCTTCGTTCTAGAAACTTAAGAAACGCGTCATCTCCCGGTATTCCTAGATCTCCCCTTTCTTTTACTGCATTCCATTGGCATCAATGCTTAGTAATATGCTTAGGATCATTTGAGCATCATAGATCTACATTAGCTTACATCAAAATTGATATTAGCATCTCATCATACTAGAGACATGTTTAGGTTCATTCTCATATAGCAGATCTGCATTGATTTCGTAATTCTAATTGCATAACTAGGTTAGATCTCGCATTAACAGCATCATTATTGTCATTTACATCAAAGAGATCGCGAAAAGCCCTTGGCAGAAAGGCTGGGCGCCACCCCCTGGGCGCCTGCCCTCTCCTGGACAGGCTGGGCGCCACACCCTGGGCGCCTACCCTCCTGAGACTGGGTTAGGGTTCTAAACCTTCGCCCGTTGCATCGCTTTCTTGTAGAGTTGTTAGTTGCATCATTAGTAGTTCGCATTAGGAATTCACGTCAGTTGCTGAATATCGGAAATTGTGTTGAAAATACTAGGGTTTTTGCGCATTCGTTGTGATCCATTGAAAACCTTGACCGAGTAGGATAGGCGCCACCCCCTGGGCGCCCAAGTGGATTTTTCCACCTTTGTGCACAACTTCCGATTTTCCGCATTTAGTTTACTTAGAAACTGTTTCATGATGATGTGTTTGGTTGTTTGATATGTTCTGAACTTCGAATTATCATTTTGTCATACTTCACATCATATCGTTTGAATCGTAGAATCATATAAAAAATCCAAAAAAAAAAATCTCTTAAAACATAAAATCATTTCTTCTCTTTCCTTACTCTTTAGTAAATCAGAGGGGAAACCAAAAACAAATTAAAAGATATCTAGAAAACCCAAAAATAATAGTTAGATAGTTTAGGCTATCGAATTTAGCGCCTAAGTAGGATAAACCCTAGGATTAATTAGAACATCATAATTCATTAAGCGCAGAACCATCAAATCACTAAGGACACCTTTAATCCCTTTAAGAGCCTAATTAATTCGGATTAAAAGCAACTAAGAACATAAAAGACCTTAAACCAAGAAACAGTCACCTGGGCGCCACACCCTGGGCGCCCAACCTCCTCGTTCTCTACGACACCCCGGTTAAATCTTAAACTAGTTAACTAAAACCTTAAACTAATCCGAATCAACACAGTAAAACATTTTAAACCCTAATCAACTCGAACACAGAACAACTTAAAAGCATAAGACCAACACAAAACCGAAACCTAAAAACCAGACACCTGGGCGCCACCCCCTGGGCGCCCAGCCCATCAATCCATTTAGGCACCACCCCTGTGGCGTCTATCCTACCCCATTCCCTTGGAGACCATCAATCGAAATTAAAACTTAACTAATTAGACCCGAATCAATACATTAAAACACAATCAATTTTAAAAGACTTGAAACCTCAATCAATTTGATCTTGAATTTGCCAAAAAACATAAAACCAATTCAAACCATAAAAAACAGTCCACCTGGGCGCCACCCCCTGGGCGCCCATCCTTCCGAGACACCTGGGCGCCACCCTCTGGGCGCCTATCCTACCCAGTCACTTGGAAACCCCATTTGAAACTAAACCCGAACTCAATCACAATCAACACCTCATTGAATTTAAAACAATTGAAGTCAGAAGCCCGACTTCAAATTAGCTTATAGATCATTGAACCAACTCAAAACTTAAAAGACTATCCACCTAGGCACCACCCTCTGGGCGCCTAGCCTCCCGAATCACAAAAAGTCCTAATTAACTTGAACCTAATTTAATCCTAACAACACAGCAAAACACTTTTCTTTTAAAGTACATCAAACCATAAAAGTTCAACTTCAAATCAACCCAAAAAATACGAAACTGACTCAAACCACAAAACAGTCCACCCCATCCTCCATTTCCACCTGGGCGCCACACCCTGGGCGCCCAGCCTACCTGTTTTCATAAGAACCCCGACCAACAACTTAGCCTAATTAATTAACATTCAAACCAATCCCAATCCACAAATTAAAACACTTTTAACTCAACAGACTTAAGACTTTAATCAATTCGGACTTAGCACCCAAAACCCTTACGAACCAACAAACAACCACCTAGGCACCACCCCTGTGGCGCCTATCCTACACTTTCACCCCGACCTACTACCTCGACCAAAAACAAATAACTAAACACCTTATAACTTAAATTAACTAAAACCAGAACCCAACATAATCCCTAGATCCCAAAAAACCGAAAACTTAGTCTCATCTGGAATACCTGAAAATCACAAGCCATCACCTGGGCGCCACCCCCTTGGCGCCTATCCTTTCGTTTGCACTAAAACGCGAATTCTTGGTTTTGTTTCCAAATCCGGATCCGAATAATTTTGACATTTGAACACCAGAGAATTAAAACAATTTGGAACATTAGAATTCAACAAGTAAGAATCCCCGAGATTCTGAAGATAACAACGATACCACCGCCACTAGCGAAACCACCAAGAAACAGCCACTTGGGCGCCACTGCCTGGGCGCCCAAGTCACCAGAGTGACCTAGGCGCCACCCCCTGGGCGCCCAAGTCCTCCGCCAACCTTGTTCGTCGGTTTTGACATCATTTCACTTCTCGAATTAAAACTTGAAATCCTTGAACCTTAAACAACTGAAACAGAAATTTAATATATTTAGAAACACATTAATCAAGACCTTAATCCATCCCTAAATCACTCTTAACAAACCTTTGAGCCAAAACAAACCGAATTAATTAAGATCATAACCAAATTCCTTAGGCAGAATTGCCAAGTTTAGGCTATTAGCACCCTAGGATTATATCGGATTCCTCCATTAGATAGGCTAGAGCAGTAGGCTTCGTCCCATCACTTTTCTTGTTCCGTTAGGGGACCGGGAGAGCTGATGTGGGCGGTCTAGGACTTTAGGTTAGGGTTAATCCGATGATCAGTAATAAAGCATTAATCAAGTAAATCCAAGTAAAATTCCCTTAGTAAATCAACCCAAAAAGATTTTTCCTTTATTTCTTCCTCCACCTCAGGTGCCAGATATTTAATCGAACTTAATGATAAAAGGGAATAAAGAACTGACTTCTAAAATTGAATAAATGAGAATAATTAGATGAGATGAGTGATTTCACACACTTTGCATATTTTTATTTCGGCCCATCGGCCATCTAAAACAAACACCGGCCCATCGGCCACCTTCAATCAATTACAGCCCATCGGCTTTTTACTTTATCACTCGTGTATCGCACACGAAAAACACAGAAATCACAATTCAAAGTCTCATTTGCATCATTATTTTGATTTAAAAAGTCAGCCTTTAAACCCTATTTTGCCAAGGGATTAGAAGGGGGTACCCGGGAACGGGGCCGATCCTCTTCTTAAATATTTGGCACCTCCCCCCTTTTTGTTTTCTTTATTTTAATTATTTTATTATACTTGGATACACCTTGATTTTGCTGTGTGAGGATTAACCTTATTTGGATTCTGACTCATAACCCTGAATTGACCCAATATTAAAGAGACCCAAAGAGACCCAAATTAATGTGACAGGAAAACCGTCGTGCGTTGCCAGCAGCACATTAGACGAGAGAAGAACCCACCCATTTATTTTCTCCCATTTTTTTTCGGCTTTTTTCGAAGAACGGTGTTACGGCTGTTACCGTAGCTGGCGATCGTGATCCGTCGATTTTGAGGGTAGTCGGAATCCTCATTTTCGATGTAAAATTTAAATAGCACATATAGATGAATGGCGATTTCCCTCCCCTGGGGGATCAAAATTCACTTCCGACAGTTCCACGATCAGCTCGGCAAGACTGTTGAAGTCTACATCGATGACATGGTGGTCAAGTCCAAGCAAGCCCATACCCATTTGGCAGACCTAGCTGGAGTCTTTGCCACTTTGAAAAGGTTCAAGCTCAAGCTCAACGCCTCCAAGTGCGCCTTTGGTGTCGGTTCTGGCAAATTCTTGGGAAGCTTGGTCACACGCAGAGGGATAGAGGCAAATCCAGATCAGATCTCGGCTATCCTCAGAGTGCAGAGCCCCACCTCGGCTAAGGAAGTCCAAAAGCTAACCGGAATGGCAGCCGCACTGAATCGGTTCATCAGCAGATCCTCAGATAAGTGTCGGCCTTTCTTTCAGCTTCTTAGAAAGAATTTTAAATTTCAATGGACTCCAGACTGCGACCAGGCGTTGCAGGAGCTTAAGGCCTACCTTTCTTCACCCCCTCTACTGTCAACTCCGGTCCATGGAGAATTTCTGTATTTGTACCTGGCGGTCTCGGATCATGCAGTGAGCTCGGTCCTCCTCCGAGAAGAGGATAGGGTCCAAAAACCCATCTACTATACGAGCAAAACCCTGATTGATGCCGAGACCAGATACTTGCCACTCGAGAAGCTCGCGCTGGCACTCGTTAGTGCCTCGCGGAAGCTCTCTCATTACTTTCAAACACATACCATAGTGGTTGTTACGGAACATCCACTTAAATCTGTTTTCAGAAAAGCTGACTTTTCAGGCAGAATTTCAAGATGGGCTGTCGAACTACGGCAGTATGAAATTCAGTATCAGCCCAGGACAGCGATCAAGGCTCAGGTTCTGGCCGATTTCCTTGCCGAGTTCGACTCAAGTTCGGCACCAAGTCAGCTCGGCACCGAACTGGGGGGCAGGGAGCATGAGGCGCCCATGGGCTCTGCACAGTCACAATGCCAAGCCCTCACCCCAGTTTGGAAAGTCTTCGTTGATGGATCTTCCACCTCGAGGAGAGCCGGAGCAGGAGTTGTTCTCCAATCGCCAGAAGGACTGGTCATCGAGCAGGCCCTGACCCTGGATTTCAAGGCGTTGAACAATGAAGCTGAGTACGAAGCCCTTTTAGCGGGACTGAACAGCGCCAAAATCCTCGGAGCTCAACAGCTGGTGGTCTTCAGTGATTTACAGCTGGTGGTCTTCAGTGATTTACAGCTGGTGGCAAACCATCTGACAGGAGACTATCAAGCTCGCGACGACCGGATGGCTGCGTATTTAGCCCTGGCAAAGAAGCTTCTCTCTCAGTTCTATACGGCCGAAATCAAACAGATAGGCAGAGAGGCAAACTCCCATGCAGATGCTCTTGCAAATTTGGCCAGCGCTGTCGAAGCAGGAAGAAAAAGAACCATCGAGGTGGAGTCCTTGGCCGCACCCAGCATCGAGCTCCATCCACCTCGGGAAGTGTCGTGTATTGACCTCGGCCCGAGTTGGATGGACCCCATCATCGCCTACCTTAAGGACGACAAGCTACCCGAAGATAGCAGCGAAGCCCATCGAATCAGACTGAAATCAGCACGGTTCTGGCTGTCTCCCGAAGTCAAGCTCTACAGGAAGTCGTTCTCGGGCCCGTACCTCCAGTGTGTGCACCCAAGCAAAGTCGAAGATCTTCTCTTTGAAATACATGAAGGGATCTGCGGAAGCTATATTGGAGGAAGGTCACTAGCTTACTGGGCTATTAGCCAGGGTTACTGGTGGCCATATATGCAGAAGGACGCGCTGGTGTACGCGAAGAAATGCGAGAAGTGCCAGAAAGTCTCCCACTCTCTCCATCAACCGGCGCAGGACCTCAGCCCGCTTTCCAGTCCATGGCCATTCGCCCAGTGGGGGCTCGACATAGTGGGACCGCTCCACCGAACTCCCGGGAATAAAAGATGGCTGATAGTAGCCACGGATTACTTCACCAAATGGATCGAAGCAGAGCCCTTGCCATCCATCGCGGAGCAGGATTCCAAAAATTTCGTCTGGAAAAACATCGTCACCAGGTTCGGCATCCCCAGAATACTGATCTCGGATAACGGGACTCCGTTCGACTCCAAAATCGATATTCCACACCGGCTTACCCACAGAGTAACGGTCAGGCAGAGATTTCCAATAAAGTGGTACTCGACGGGCTGAAGAAACGGCTTGACAGAGCCAAAGGAAGATGGGTGGAAGAGCTCCCGAGTGTACTATGGGCCTACCGAACGACCCTGAGGAGGTCCACTTCGGCAACGCCTTTCTCCCTGGCCTATGGGATGGAGGCTGTCATTCCCTTAGAGATCGGCCTTCCTACTCTCAGGTCTGAGCTCTACGACCAGGGCCGAAATGAGCCGCATATGGCTGTGGGGCTGGATCTGGCCGACGAGCGAAGAGAAGCGGCAGCAGTTTGGCTCGCAGCCTATCAACGGCAGCTTGCCAGAGGTTATAACCAGAAGGTCAGGGAGCGGAAATTCTCGGTAGGAGAGTTGGTTCTCAAGAAGGCACTGCCGGGGGACAAGGATCCGAATCAAGGCAAACTGGCGCCGAATTGGCACGGCCCATTTAAAGTGACTTCCGCCGCGGGGCGGTCGGCGTACAGACTCGAGGATATGGAAGGACGGTCATTACCGAGACCATGGAATGCATCACACCTCTAGAAATTCTATTTTTAAATTTGTACCTGTACAATACTTTTGAGATTAATAGAACTACATTCGTCCTGAATTCAAGGCAATCTGGTGGTCGCTGGCAATCTAGCAACGATGCGAATGATGAAATCGTCTAAGGTTGGCACCCAGCCACCTAGACGTATAGCCGAAATGGCCAACGGAGAGATCGTCTAAGGTTGGCACCCAGCCACCTAGACGCGAAGCCGAAATGGCCAACGGTGAGATCGTCTAAGGTTGGCACCCAGCCACCTAGACGCGAAGCCGAAATGGCCAATGATGAAATCGTCTAAGGTTGGCACTCAGCCACCTAGACGTATAACCAAAATAGCCAACGGTTTAATCGTCTAAGGTTGGCACCCAGCCACCTAGATGTATAGCTGAAATGGCTAACGGTTTGATCGTCTAAGGTTGGCACCCAGCCACCTAGACGCGAAGCCGAAATGGCCAATGATGAAATCGTCTAAGGTTGGCACCCAGCCACCTAGACGCGAAGCCGAAATGGCCAATGATGAACTCATCTAAGGTTGGCACCCAGCCACCTAGACGTGAAGCCGAAATAGCCAACAGTGAGATCGTCTAAGGTTGGCACCCAGCCACCTAGACGTATGGCCGAAACGGCGCAATTCCCGCTTGGGCATAACGGGTTTTGATGCCGAGATGAGTGAGCTCAACAAGGAACTAGTGCCGGTGGCATGCCCTAATCTTGTCGGTCCATCTCAATCCGAACTCACATACTTTGAAGAAAGAAGCAAATGAAAAAGGAAAACAAGCAGCATCAATGGAAATTGGATCGAGGCAAACTGAGAAGCTTTATTGATAGACAGATGTTTACAATTAAAATTCAGAGGTGGTTCTCACCCATTCATACATTTCGTTCTCAATCTACTACGAAAGCAAAAACAAAGAGGGGAATACATCTTTCATTAAACAAAGAAATAAAAATGAAGCTCAAGACGACCCCGCTTCGACGTCGTCAATGATGACCAACGCGGGATCAGCTGTTGTGTTGGCTTCGGAAGACCCCAGGGCCGTGTCAGCGGAGGCCTCTGGAAGGGGAGCAGGGATCCCTGGCGAAGGAGAGGCAGGAGTCTTCGGAGGCGGTGAGGCTGTAGTCTCGG
Organism: Cinnamomum chago; assembly: GCA_038049695.1. Lineage (NCBI taxonomy): Eukaryota > Viridiplantae > Streptophyta > Magnoliopsida > Laurales > Lauraceae > Cinnamomum > Cinnamomum chago. Next base: position 23,960,685 of record CP142453.1, on the reverse strand, counting down.
CAGGTGCTGGAGGACTGAGCTCAGGAGGGTTCAGATATAGCGGGTGATCTTCCGAGACGCCCATCTCCTTGAGCACGGCCCGGCAGCCGAGATGGAACAGTTGCTGGCTCAGCTGCGTAATTTGGTCGGTGTAGTTCCTCCTAGCATCTTCTGTTCCCTCGAGGAAGGCGGCATCAATTTCTGCTTGTTTCGAAGCAAGGAGTTCCTCCATCGCCACCTTCCCTCGCTCCAGCTCGGCCGCCTGCTCTGCCGACCTTCTCTTTTCCGTGACGAGCCTCTCCTGTAAGGTTAACGATTCGGCCTTCGTTTGGGAGAGCTCGCACACCGCCGAGACGACCTGGGCGTCCAGCTCAGCCCTTTTGGCCTCGGCCTCCTTCAGCTCCTCGCACTTAGCCGCCAGAACAGTCTCGGCCTGTTGTTTCTCCTCCGCCAGGCGATTCAGCTTCGCATCGTCCTCCAAGATCCGTTCCAGGACCAGTGGAAGCCTCTGGACGGCCTGCAAGGAGCAGATAAGATTCAGTATCGTGCAGAGAGAAACTAGCATTACTAATATCCAAAGACTCGATACTTACCAGGAGGGAGTGCTGCAGAGTCCTCATGAGTAGCTGCTGACTGTCCTCCTCCCGGTGCCTCTCCACGTCCTTCGGAAGTGCGTAGGCTCGGCAGAGGGCCGTGATTACAGCCGAGTTCCCTACGACTTTGTCTCCGACGTTGAGAGGCCTCCCCGGCCACAGCTCGAGGTCGGGTTTGAAGGCCTATGGTTCGGCCAAGACCGTGGCGTGAGGCGACTCAGAGCGCCGATCAGGCGAGGCCTCGGACCGAACTGGCTCCTCTGTTCTGGCCCTCTCCCTGATAGCCTCTGATTGTCGCGGCCGATCTTCGCGGATAGGGGACTTCCCCCTTGCCCTCTTCCGAGGCCTCTCCCTCTCTTCAGCGGCGGGCTGGGCCTCGGAGACCGCTGGAACAATGGAGGTGCAAGGAGGACGGGCACTGGATCCGGCCCTCCGCTCGCCGAAAATAGCCTCTGCCAGATTTCGCGGCTGGTAGGCTGGCCGACGCCTCTCCATCTCTTCCGCGTCTGAGAAGTTCTCGACCTCCCTCAAAGGATCGCTCTCGGCCGCAGCAGCCGACGAAGAAGCTTCAGCAACAGCGACAGACCCGCTTGCAACCTCGGCTAAAGCAAGTGCGATCTCCCCAGGACGGCCTGATTTCTGCGTATAGGACGCGTACTTCGGTTCGTACCCAAGCAAGGAGAAAGCTGCTCTGTTGTAGTGGCCTCGGTATTGGTATATTTTATTCAGCCAATCTTTGTTTCTCCTCCAACGATCGAGGTAAGTGTCTCGCCTTCGCTGGTGGAGGCCTGCAAAAGGAAAGAAGATAATTAGAATAAAAGCTAACAAGGTAAATCACAATCCGAAACCCGGCGAAAGGGACAGGGCGTTACTCGGCGGTGTCCCGAATGTCCGTGGGGCTTGGACTCTCCACGCAGTCTCGGATTCGGTCCCACCGAACTCCCAGTTGCCGGAGACGAGTAGCCGATCATCCCCAGCGTATCTATTCGAGTCCTCCAAGGCCGTGATGAGGGGCGAACACTTTGCTTTAACACGAAGGTAATATGTGTTGCCCTCTCGGGTTTTGCAGAGGTCATATACATCCTCGATATCGTGGACACCGAGGTCAATTCCTAGGATCCTATTCAGTTCGGCGACGCCCATGACGATCTTGTAGCCGTTGGGCATCAGTTGGCACGGGCATAGGTTCCAAGCTCGGAGGCAGGACCCAAGGAGAGGATGAAGGGGGAATCTAACCCCACCTTCGATAATGGCAATCAGGGGAAATGGCATCCAGCCGTTGCTAAAAGTATAGTCGGATGACCTATCAGAAGCCTTCACCCGGACGTCCTCCGGGATCTTGAAGGTCCTCCTGAGCTCTGCCAGGGCCGATTGGGAATCTATCCAATGACTATAAGCCCCCATTTCTAGTCTAAGAAAACCATAGATAAACCCTAAAAACAGACAGGAATCGGACAAGGAGGGGAAAGGACAGAAGCCCTAAGAACGACAAAGCATAACGAGGACAGAGAAGTCGGAGAAGGAACACTCACAGACTTGAGCGAAATCACGGGGCGAATCGGTGGTCCCTCACTGGTTCTAGCAGAGGAAGCCCTGGCTGAAGAAGTTCTAGCAAAGAGAGTTCTGGCGAGCAGGAGTTCTAGCAGAATCCAAAGGCGAAAATGGCGAAGAGGAGTGCCAAAATGGATTTAAAGGACAGGGATGGGGCGCCATCCCGGAATTCGAAGCGAAACGCGTGCGAGGTGTCGCCTCGGGTTGCAGTGCCCGCCGCCTCGAAGTGACAAGGAGGCCTTTCGAATGATGACGCGTGGCGCTGATGGTCCGTCTCCCCACATTAATCATAGTTTCCGCATTTATCACCTTCCTTATTACCTCGGGCAGGCGAATTGATGGCGGCATACACAACCTAACCGTCAGAGCCCTTAATGAGAAGACGACTTCGGCATGCCAACTCAGCTCTCGACCTCGGAGACTGGAAAGCCCTAGAGATCAAGAGCTGGGGGGCTATTGTGTGGGGACCATCTCTACAACAAAACCCCGTTCAGTTTCGGCAAAGCACGTCTATATCGGTCTCGGACACAGATCCTTGCTGATTCGGTCTCGGCCCCAGCTGCTGATATCGGGAAGTGATATTCAATTCTGCCGCGCCACCTCATCCAGTCTCGGCCACACGGATTATAACTGCATCCATTGGCTACAGCTCCCATACGGACGGGGCCCAAGAAAGGGGTCCGATGGGACCTCAGCCGTCAACAGATCATAGCAGGATCAGGCCCAATGTGACTGGCATTAAATGCAGTATGGGCTGATCGGACCCCCATTAAATGCAATGAGGGCTGTGATGGACCCTCATTATTGACTGTGGGCTGATGAGACCCCAATCACATCACAAGGCCCACTGGCACAACATCAGAACTATTCCCTCTATAAGGCACAAGACAGACCAGGAGGAAGGTATGCACTCTCTTACATGCAACCCAGACCTCTCTTTCTTCTTTGGCTCCGATCACTGCTAACTTAAGCATCGGAGAGCCCTGTGCTGCCCCAGCCAGGGTCCTTTGATCGCTCTCTTTTCCCTTTTCAGGTTCACCAGACACGCAGCTCCTCCTCCGGTTCTTTGAGTAAGTCCCTGGAGGCATCCTAATCTTGTGAGTATTATTTTCTGCACTTACAATGACTATACAATTATTTACATAAAGATACTCAACACACAGGTAGCTGTGTAAAATATTCTAGGAATCGTTTGTTTGAAATTCATTTCTTAAAACAAGTTACAAAAACTAGGATATTGGCAATGGGGTGATGCAGAGTTGTTTCCCTATTTTTGAATTGCTCAGTGATCATCCCAACCCTGAACTTGGTTACCCATTATTCATGTCACATGTGATTGGTTGTTGCAAATACAATGAATTGTAGACTCACTCATTTGCTATCTGGTCATCAACTCATCCCGACATTCATTATCAAGCATAGTGAACCACTCAATTTATAAATGGTCCCAAATATGAATTTGGTGATTAATAATTGATTATTTATGCCTTCAGATAGTTGGGAGCCATATACATTAACTGATGATTAATAATTCGTCAAATAGTTTACAAAAACATCGAAACATTCAACATGAATCACTGGATTTGTCTTCAACATGAAACCAAACACAAACTTCATTTGAAACTAAAGATATTCGACACCAGATCTATTTTCAAGATGGAACTTTAAACTCATCATAACCTTCAACATGAACCCATTAAAACCACCAAAAAAGTTCTCCATAATGTTGCCCTTGGCAGGTGATTGGCTTGATTCAATATTATGGCATTCGCTTGTATTTACCAGAGGCATTTTCTAATGAAAAAGTCTTAATTTTAAGAATGGTACTGATGCACATCCAAGTTCCATCTTGGTATGTGAGACACCTTCAGGTTCTAAACAAAGAGGTAGGATAAGGCTATATGATTTTAAAAACGTATTCCATATGCTTGATGGGCTAAATACCTAAGTCTAAAAGAATGCTAGGCTTGGTTTTTCAAAAAAAAAAAAAAAAACAGAGATTCCTCGTCAAGAAAGAAATTGTAATTCTTCAAATGTCAGCTCTCAGCATCGTGAGAAATCCAGCAAAAGTGCCTGCAAAATGGTGGGGTTTGGCCAAATCAACCCTGTTTAGAGACACCACATCAGATGTCAACATTCGTCCATCTAGGGTAATTAATATAACATACACAACTCAGATCGACCCCAAGACAGGACTCAAACCTGTCCAAGCATCTGAAACTGCATGACTCAAATGGTGGGTCTATACCATTTTCTGGTAGGCAAAGCACTGGAAGGGTTTTATGTGATGTCTCTGACCTGGATTTTGGAATGGGATCCCCGGCCTGGCTATCGACTCCGGCGGCAGCTTCGTGTTGCTGGCCGGAGGTAGAGAGTTGTAGGTTTACGACTAAGAGCGAAGCGGGGATGCAATGCATTCCAACCTCAAATGGGATTTTTAGTTCGTTTCTGTTTAAACTTGATAAAGAAATTCCCTGCAAAACTGTGATCGCTATTTGAGATTGTAGCAGAAAAGTGTGTGAATCTGCGACATGTGGGAAACGAGAGGGAGATGGAGGAAAAGAGAGGGAGGAAGGAAAGAGGATTGGGATCGCTATTTGAGATTGTAGCAGAAAAGTGTGTGAATCTGCGACGTGGGAAACGAGAGGGAGATGGAGGAAAAGAGAGGGAGGAAGGAAAGAGGATTGGGACGTTGGGTTGTGGGGAGAGAGAGAGAGAGAGAGAGAGAGAGAGAGAGAGAGATGAAGGAGAGGCATTTGGGGGGAAATGAAAAGTTGGGCGGGCTGTCCTGTTTTTCGTCTCTTATAAGCCGTTTGTTACAACCGTTGGATGATTTTCAAAAATTGATGGCCAGGATTAGAGTTCTCACATATAAGGTGAGAACAGTTCTCACCTGAATAAATCTCATATATATATATATCATTCCCACTAGAAATTGGAAATGGGTCACTCACCTGATTGACGGCCGGAGGAATCTTCGCCCCTGAAAGCAAGTCCGATAGCTGCTTGCAGGAGAAGTTGCTAACTCCAATCCACTTCGCTAGGCCAAGCTTTTGGCACTTTTCCATGGCCTCCCAAGTTGACTTGAAGTCCATTGGGAGGAGATTCTCCTTCTTAATTGGAAATGCATACTCCTCCGGCTCTTTTGAACTCACAGGCCAATGGATGAGATAGAGATCAAGATACTCCAATCCAAGATTCCTACAATGACACAACATTAACCCACAAGTATGATATATAGGATGGTTTATGTTGTTCCTTTGCTCTACATAATTGGGGTATCACTGTCATATTTATACTAGGCCGGTTACGACTCAATATTTCATTTGAAAGATTGACTGCATGCTTATATGATACCAACTCTTCTTTTATTTCCAATTTAAAGTGGCACAAGCGAGAAGAAGCAATGCGACCATCAAATCCACAACCATGTAAAAAAAAAAAAAAAATCTCTGGAGGAGAAAAAAAGCACAAAACATCTTATGGAAACACCCTCAAACTTTAGATTGAAGGAACATGAACATGTAAAAGACAAAGATTTAATTACTATGATTGGTGTTGTGTAACCTGAGAGACATTTGAAGAGCTGGTAAGACGCGGTCATGGTGTGCATCGCAGCAATAAAGCTTAGAGGTGATGAAGAGCTCATCCCGGGACTTTATCAGGCCGCTGCGTAAGGCTTCCGCAATTGCTTCGCCAAGGGGCTTCTCTGACTCGTAGAGAGCAGCTGAGTCGAAGTGGCGGTAACCGAGCTCGATGGCATTGAGTATTGCCTCCTTCATGGCATCTGAACCGGCAAAGGGCCACACTGCAGTGCCAAAGCCTATTCGGGGGATAGTAACATGATTGCTGGAACTCACGCTAGAGATTCAAATGCTTCCCATCTTCCCGGTGGTTAATTTGTGGAACTACACTTATCAGGTAAGGTCAATATATAAAGAGAAGAAGAAGGAGATGTGATATAGTGATGGGAATTCATCAAGCGTAGATCTTTGAAATTACAAAGTAAACTTTAATAACAACAATGAAAAAAGTATAGTGTTATAGTGTGCTGATATCATAAGATACCGAACGTGCTGATATCTTTTTTGTTTATTTTTAATCATGAAACTCATGTTCTGATGCCAAATCTCGGGAAATGTTCAATATTGTTAGGTAATTTATTTCTCCAACCAACAAAGATGAATGATTCCATAAAAAGAGTGGCTAATATCGTGCAGTATGGACACCTAGTGGCACAAATTATATGGTATCATGAAGGTTCTTGAGATTGGGAATGGATTGTAATTAATAAATAATTTCCTGGAGATATGCACATGAATAGACCTATTTTAACTCTTATATAAATTCTTACATGAGAGTTCTACATGTATACTCTATAATTAGGGGCAGAAGCAGGAAATTTTCCTTTGTGGGCCACTATCTAGAAAAAAAAAATCTTGAGGGGGACACCTACGTATTAAGAATGCGTGTAGTTTTTAAAACATTGGGGGGCGGGGGGGGGGGGGTCACTAATGGTCAATAAATGACCTAACAATTGTTAATTATAATTGACATTTTGTAAGTATAGATCTCATGGTGGATACGATCGCATGTTAGTCGATCTAATGATGGATGATTGCCTGACCACTGTCATTTGGGATTAACATTTCTTAATGATGGATAATGGCTTGATGCTAATCTATTGGTGGAAGTAGTTTGGTAATAATTGAACTCACAAAGACTAGTTGTGAGTAGGCCTGTCAGTTTGGCTATGAGACAAGGAGGTCAGCCCTCAAAAATCCCTTAAAATGAGGGCTTTTGTTTCTATCTAAAAGCCCTATAGGACTGGAATTGGATAATTCTTTGCAGGCCCTAAGATTTGAGGGCCTAGCTTAAACAATACTAGCCCGACCAGGCCCTGGCTCTGGCCCTCCTACTTTTATTTATTTTATATAATATATGTGTGTAATTATACACTAAAATGCTCTTATCATAGTCAATTGATAGTAATAGGGAATATGAAGGAAATTTCATACCCACCTACCAATTACAAAATGTCCTAAAATCCATACATACATACTTGGTTCATTTCATCTATATTTAATTATTTAGGACCATGCTAAGCATATTTAATTAATTTAGAAATTATTTATTTGTGTTCAGTTTGATTGTGCTGACCTGATTATTAATTATTTTATTTATTTTTAACAACTACCATCAATGTACTATCTAGCTAACACGACATTGTATAAAATATTAAAACTCAGGATTGGATCAATCCTGACGTACTGTTAATAATCAAGGCCTGATCTTATGCGTTAGACCAATGTCGGTTCCATGTAATGTAAATAAAAACCAATTGAATTTTGGTGCAGGTCCAAAAGAGACCTAACATGAACCATTTACGTCGCTTGATCAGACATTTTTATTTATTTATTCTGTCATGTAGAAATTTTTTTTTAAAATGAGTCATGTCGAGTTGAGAGCATATATATTTTTTAGGGGATTTTACCGGAAAAAATCCCCTTGGACTCATTGAAGATCAAAAGGGGCTCAGAAAGTCTTCATGCACCGCAGTGGTCCTACAGACCTGATTTGATATAATTTTTTCAGTTTTCCTTGAAAGGGGATATCACCGCTCCTCTTGCCTTCTTATAATCGATCATTTTTTCATTTTTTTTCCCTTTTTATTCTCCACCTTTCCCTTGTCTCCTCCATTGACAGCGTATACTTGAACTGAAAACAATCAAAACCTAATGCAACTTTATGATTTTTCTTTTTTTCTTCACCAATCAATGGGACACATGAAAGCCCAAAAAGACAAAACAACAATCAATTAAACCATGTTACATGAAGGAGAACAAAATGCATACGACAGATAGCGGAGGGTTAGGTTTAATGAAAGTGATCCCTCTTCCCTCACATAATCACTCAACACGACACATTTCCTTCATGACCCTTAACTCGTCGGAGATCAAGGAGTGTAGAACATGAAACCCAGCCCTATTCCACTATTGTGATGTTTAATATGTGAGATTTGGATTTGAGCTTCAGTTGGAGTTGGAGGAAGGAGGAGGAAGAAGAAGAAAGATGAGCAGGGACAATCGCGGGTGAGCGGCGATATCCCCGCTCATGACAGATTTTTTTTTCCCAAGGATGAACATACTTATATAAGAGCTTAACCTTTTATGTGAGGGGATATCCCCGCTCAATATATGAAGTTTATATGTGATAAGCTGCGATATCCCTTCTCATGACAGATTTTCCCAATGGATGAACTGAGAGCTTAATCTTTTACTTACGTGAGGGGATGTCCCTGCTCAATATATGAAGCTTATATGCGATGAGCGGCGATATCCCCACCCATGATAGAGCTTTTCTAAAGGATGAACACACTCATCTAAGAGTTGCACCTTTTATGAGCGGGGATATCCCCACTCACCCGCAATTATCCCTGCTCATTTTTCTTCTTCTTCCTCCTCCACTCATTTTTCATCTTCTTCCTTCCTCATCCACTTGTTTTTCATCTTCCTCCTCCTTCCTCCAACTCCAACTCAATCTCAAACCCAAACGTCACAATAGTGGAATAGGGTCAGGTTTTGTAATTTACACTCCTTGATCTCCAACGAGTTGTAGGTCATGAAGAGGAAAAATACAACTAGGATCTCTGCATGCTTGCTAGAATGTGAAAAGAGGTGGAAGAGGAAGCAATGTAATCGACGAGGAGCACCTGAGACCAGTTGGGTTGAGATCGATGGAGGAGGTGAGGGAAAGGAGGAAGATGAAAAATGGGGAAAATGGGTTTTGATCGATTGTAAAAAGGCAAGATGGGCGGCGATATCCCCTCTCAGAGAAAACTGAAAAAAATTAAACTAAATCAGGCCTGTAGGACCACTATAGTGAATGGAGACTTTCTAAGCCCCTTTTGATCTTCAACGAGTCTATGGGGAATTTTTCAATAAAATCCTCTATTTTTTAAGATTGGAGTGAGTTTTTAATAAACTACCAAATAAAACCCTCTCGTTGAGCTTTGTGGAGTTGCCATATATCTTTTCTTGAGAGCTGCTAATGTCACAGCCAGAGTTTCTCCTTCCATAGTCCTTTTTTTCATAACCAATATATGCCTGTGTGAAATTACCTAAAATGGCATTCAATCCAACCCCCCTTCTTTCTACACTCACCTACCCCACCCCAGCCACCATTGTTCCCCTGATGATGGTGAGAGGGAGAGAGGGCGGCGGAAGGGAAAGGGAGGGAGAAGGAAAGAGGGGGAGGGAGAGAGACAAGGAGAAAAGGTGAGGGAGAGAGGGGGGGGGGGGGGGGATAGGGAAAGTGGGTGGAGGGCGACGGCAGGGAGAGGGAGAGAGACAAGGAGAAGGAGAGTGAAAGAGGGTGGAGGACGGCGGGAGAGAGGGTGGAAGCGAGAAAGAGGGAGAATGGGAAGGAGAAAGAGGGAGAGCGGGAGAGGAAGAGAGGGCAATTGTAGGGAGAGGACGAGGGGGGAAGAAGGGGAGTGAACTGAGAAGGTGGGTATTTTGAAGACAATGGGATGTGCATAAAGAAGTTTTGAAAAGAGAAGGGATGTGGAAAGAGAAGGGATGTGGAAGGAGAAGCTCTGGCCGTGGCATTAGCAGCTCTCATTTTCTTTTCTAGCTATATCACAGTTTAATTGAATAGTTAAACACGACTAAGGACAGACACTCAACTAGTTTTTAATATAAAAAAATCTACCCAAAGTCGTAAAAAAGCCTTTTTCGTCCATGGGGATGCTTCCCCCTAAGAGCATTAATTGTAGGACGCCTGTTTTTTTAGAAATGTGGGATCTCTAGCGATCAATCCAACCCTCTCACACCCACTATCCCTCAGTATGTTATAACTCACAAACCCCTCTGTCACTCACGGTTATGCTGAAATTCTAAAATTATGCCTTCAAAAACCATCAAATTTGGCCATGGATCAAAGGGTTCAGATGATTTAATAGACTTGGAATTTGGCAGACAGAGAGATCCATTCCAGATCTTTCGATCCCCCTTTCTCATGATAAACATGGCCCTAGGTGTGTCTCACAATGCCGTTAGTAGGGGAGCACCCATAATTAAGTGCACCAGTTTCGGCCACACTCACAGGACCACTCTTGTCAAATATCAAACGGTTTGGATACTGAGACGTAGGCCCAACATAATATTTGCAGGCCCCATGAAAAATTTCACTATCTACATTACATCTTGATAGACCTTTAAAATTCTGCACCATCTTTAAATGTTTGGCCTCAATGAATCATGTTACAAAATCCATTGTTGCTTGAATTGGGGTCCTCTGGCTCTTGGAGCTCCCCGCAACGGAAAGATGGCATTTTTACCATTTTGTAAACTTGCTGCCGGTTGGGTCAAGACCATCAAAATTTGTGGACTGGAAGTACAATGAATTAAACCATAAACTTATTAGAAACAAGATCTGGAAAGATCCTAATCCGTATCTACAATTCGATTAAACAATGGGAGAAACTTCTAAATATATAAAGCTAGCAAAAGAACCCACCTGATTGATTCCAAGGCTCACAAAACAATTTCAAAAAAAAAAAAAAAATGTGTGGGTGCTTAGAACCCACAAAACTTTAAAATAAAATGTGGTTGGACATGAACAACTACATCTTTCTCACCTTCAAGTTTTATTATTTTTTTGAATGGCTCTACATCGGTGCGGGGCTTTAAGAAAACGTCCAAAGAGGCTAGAACTAGATGGGGTGGGCGGGAGATACCCTGGATTATAAAAAGAAAAACCATATGTCTAGATATTTTGCAGGGGCTCACTTAGTAGCTAATTTTGGTAAATCATGTATTAAAGAGGTTGTGTGGCATGACAATTTTCCAGAGTGATGCATAATCCCCTCTCTTGATATTTGTTGTGTTTGTTCTTCTTCTGTTTGATAAATTCATCCCTTTCTTTAAAAAAAAAATGGTCATTGGTGTCCCAAAGGTGAGAAATGCAAAGTCAGGGGTTTAAAGAAACTAAAACAATAAGTACAACCTGAATGGCAAATAAATAAAGATAACATGATCTTCATGAATTTGAGATAGAAAAAGAGGAAAGGGTATCAGCAATACAATATTGATAATTTTAGCATTGCGAGAAATAAATCCGTCATCAGAAGAAAAAAAAAACAGAGGTGTGAAATGCTAGGGGCATTTTTAGCTGCTCTAACCCATTGAATGGAGCTCATCTCTTCCGCCGTAGTAAGCATATGAGACAAAGAATCCGAAACATGATTAATTGCTCCCATGAACATAATAGTCTACACTCTCCTCTAATCAAATAGTTACAAGACATAAGGACAAATTAAAAAAACACATGAGATCCAGCTAAATGATGTTGACATTGTTCTTTAAAAAGTGGGAGAATTGGTTACATAGACACAGTCAAATTCACAGGCAAGAGATAAATATGATTTAAGTAGTTGTGTCCTTTGAAGTTTGACCTGTTAAACCATTATCAATTCATCATATCTCACCATCCCAGAGCTCATCCACAGATTTGTATGGCCCATCATCAGATACGAATCCAACGGCTGACAGTCCCTTAAGCTGTGTAATCTTGCTGATTTCCTGCGATTCTTCCTGTGTTAGCTCCCAGTTGAAGATCTCTAAGTTCTCTTTCATCCTCTCCTTGTTGAAGCTCTTCACCACCATAATCACACCTTGCTCATAGACCCACCTTAATGCGACCTATCCATATATATATATATAGCAGGAAGAAATCTTTTTAAAATGATCCATGCATTCTAATGAAATGGCCACTTAAATGATCAACAAGCGTCACTCCATCAGATCAAATGGTATAGATCACCAAAAAATCTACCCCCCATCCCAAAATTCCAAAATTGTAAGAACCTTTCAAAAAAACTAAGCACCTTCTATGGACCTTTTAAAAAAAAAATCAAAGCCTAATATATTTATATTAAATCTTTGAGGAAACTACCAAAAAGAGGACCCTAAATGGCAACTAACCAAAAAAGAGGCCACCAGTCAATATTGCATGGAAGTGGTTCCCTGTGACCACTTCTTTTTTTTTTATTAAAGATTTAAACGTGTGATGACATCGTCGCTTAATTTCTTATTTACACGTGTGACGACGACGTTGCTTAATCGCCTGAAACCTCATTTCTCCCATTTTCCCCTTCTTCCTCCCATTGTTTTCCCCTTTCTCTGGTTGTTTCCTTCTGCCCCTCCTAACACTCTCCCATCAAGCACCTCACTCCCTTTTCCAATTCCTCAGCACTAACCCACCCATCTTTCTCATAATCCACATCAAATTCCATCCACAATGCGAAACGAATCCCCCAACAGCAACGTGTCCAAGCATGGCCACCTGTGGGATTCGGGATTGCAACACCAATCCACGACCTTTGGTTTGGTCTAAAAACTCATATGATAGGATCTTGTTAAGATCTTTGTCAATTGATGAGCGACATTGCAAGGACTATAGAAAATAGTGACTGCTACATTCAAGGCCCAATGCCATTTCTTTGAGTTGTCCAGTTGAGAAGGAACCCATACTTCCGAAGCACAAGAAGACCACAGATGAGTGGGGTTGTTGGTCGAGCGATTCCATCAATTGGCTTGTCTGTGGTTCTTGAGAGTCCTAACCCAGATCGAGAAAGTGTGAAAGGAAAACGCTAGAGAAAGGGGAAAAACGATGGGAGGAAGAAAGGGAAAATGGGGGAAATGAGGTTTCAAGCGAATAAGCGACAACGTCACACGTTTAAATCTTAAATAAAAAAAAATGGAAGTGGTCACAAGGACCCACTTCAGTGCAATATTGACTAGTGGCCCATTTTTCGGTTAGTGGTCATTTAAGGTCCTTTTTTTTTGTAGTTTCCTCTAAATCTTTTCAAAGCCCAACCTTTCAAAACCATATCCTTTCAAAAAAAAATTTAAACCTTCCAAAAACAATTAAATGTTTTCCATATATGGTCATTGCATATAGTAATAAGCGATTCCATAGAGGAGGAAAAGATTTATAAAGCAAGATGAGATTAATAGTTTTCTACTTTTGCAATAGTTACAAGAAGATTTACTTGGTCATACATTGTGACCGAACCACGTTAAATCTTGTGTCTTGTGTGTTTTTTATCTTATTTGATTTCTAGACACGATGATGGTTTGATATATGTTTGCTTTAGTTGTGTTGCCATAGTATTTGATCGGTAATTGGCGTTGTAGAATCACATTGCCTACCAAGTGTGTGTAAAAATTTTCCAACCGGAGGGATGGTGTCGAGTCAAAAGAGAAAAAGACCCGCACCTGAGCAACTGTCTTCCCCCTAGCTTCATCAATCTGTTTCAGCACCTCACACTCCATCACATGGCTGCCTCCCCACATAGTTCCTTTAGCCCCAAGAGGAGAGTAAGCAGTGACATGAATGCCCTTTGATGCGCAAAGGTCCCTTAGCTTCTGCTGCTGCCAAAGCGGGTTCATTTCCACCTTCCAAAACAACAACCTTATTACCATCTTCTGCACTAGTTCATTAGCTTAAAATGACATTCCTAGTAGAAATTGGAAATGGGTCACTCACCTGATTGACGGCAGGGGGAATCTTCGCCTCCAAAAGCAAGTCAGATAACTTCTTGCAGGAGAAGTTGCTGACTCCAATTGACTTTGTAAGTCCAAGCTTTTGGCACTCTTCCATTGTTAGACCCCGACCCAGACCAATCCGATTAGTGTGTGATTAGTATGTGTTTAGTCCTAAGTGGGTTTAGTTATTGTTGGGTTAGAAGTGATTAGTTTTAGTCTTGGATATAGCTTTGGTAATTTTGAGAACGTTTAATATTAGTTAGACACACTCAGGATGGCCTGAGTGCACGTGTGAGCTTGGGAAGATCGTATCGATTTCCGTGTGATTGTGATTTTGATTTCATTTGATTGATATTTCGACGTGTTACAACTTTCGTATTAAGCCCATTCATGTTTGAAGCCCAAAAATCCAAGTTTTGGCCCAAAGAGGGTAAAATTGTCTTTCTTGCACAAATCTGGACACAATTTTCGAGACTTCAAAACTATGTCAAAAATATACTTTTTGGAAACTAGATATTTCGACGATCGTTTTATCCTTCTTCATCGAAGTCATCCGAGGCCCACAAGGTCATGTTTTAGCCATTTCAAGTTCAAGCCCAATGGGCCCATGAGTCATCACTTAAGTCTCATTTCTTCCTCTCTTCCATTCATTCCCCCAAATCTCTGCAATTTCTGGAGCTAGGGCAAGGAAAACCCTTTTTTTCCCTTTTCTCTTCATTTCCTCTTGCATGAGCTAGCTAGTGAGCTCCAAAAAGAACTTCAAAGTCATCATCTTCTTCATCTCCTTGCAAGCTCTCCATTGATACAATTTTCTTAAGGTTTCAAGTTTGGAAAGCTCTCCATTCTCTTCCATCTCTCTTGTTTGACCTTCTCTAGGTAAGAGCTTCAAGCCATGGTTTCCATAAAGTCTTTTTAACTCCTTAAGATTGTGTTTTCAAGTGTTCAAACCCTTTTTGTTAAAATGGGTTCTTTGCTCCATTTTGAGTGAGTTTTGTGTGTTTTCTTTGGGTTTTGTAGTTCTTGATTAGCTTGGGAGAAGTGCTTGAGAAGATTTTTAGCATTGGTCAAGGCAAGTGATCTTTATAGGCTTCATGTGCATTGTATTTTGATTCTATTTCGTTTTAGGAATTGTGCATGTGATTTGTCTACAAGTTTATGATTTTATCTTGCTTGATTTGGATGTGTGATGATGATAAATAAACCCTTGGTGAGCATGAAGGCTCAGGGGATGATGTGTGGTTGATGGATGAGAAGAAGGAGAAAAAATGTAGTGAAAGATGTGCAAGAAAAAGGGGATTTCCGCACTCAGCGAGCTCAGGCAGCAGCCTGTTCGCTCGAGCGACCCTGGGTTCGCTCGAACGAACAAGCCACTGTCTCCTACGGAGCGAGGCAGTGAGTCGTTCGTTCGAACGCATTTTATTATTCGCTCGAGGCAACATTCGCTCGAGCGAACTGTCTACGCTTTGTAGGGTCCGCTCGAGCGAAGTGTCTCGCTCGAGCGAAGTGTCATCAACGTGACAGGTTCGCTCAAGCGAACCTGCCAGACTCAGGAAGATGATTTCTCTCCATTTTGTGTATTTCTTGAGGGCTGAAAACTAGACTACGTTAAGGGTTTTAACTTGACATTGTGTAAATGGAACTTCGAAATGAAACCCAACTTCGGGGACACCAATTCTTGTATATTCTGACATTTGGAGTTTCAATTACACAAAGGTCAATTTGTAGCCTTAGCACATGCTTGTTAGATTTCGTATTTGAATTTCCGTCTTGGTACTATAAGTACAAACGTGCACTTGTTTTGTATTTCAAGTATAAGTTTGTTTTGAAGTTTTGTTTCAAGAAAAAGGGGATCACTTCCTAAGCGTGTTATGCATAATTATTATGCCTTTTGCTAGTCGTGCTCGTCGTGTTTTGATAAGTGATTTCCCCCTTTTTTTATCTCGACGTGTTTTGATCGTGCTTCGCGTGTCTTGTGCATTCATGAATTAAGTAAACACCACTGAGCTTAGACTGCCCTTTCGGTTTGATCCACTGTCTGGGGGTCTTTAAACATGTGGACTGTCTGCAGACTAGTCGTGTATTTATTACACATCGTGCGTGTCCGGTTCCGCGGCCGGAATTCCCGTCTTTGTGGGAAATCGTGTCGTGCTTATATTATGTATATCGTGCTTGTCGTGCGTGCTTGCTCTTTTCATTATATAAATGATAGAGAAAGGATGGGCTCTTTGTGGATTGTAACTATTCATGATATATTATGTACTCATGCTAGATTATTTTGTATCTCAGCTTTGCTCGTATTCTTGAAAATGTATCTCAACTGTGATAGTACTTCATACCAAAGATTTGCTCACATGTTTTCTCTAAATGTTATTGTTCATGTTCATGCCTAAATTGGTTACCTGCCAAACCGTCGTGTTTGACCCTTGTTTATTGGTGCCCAGGTGCAGGAGACGTTGCCTTTGAGGAGGAGCGTCAGGAGGAGGCTTGTGAGCCAACTCCCGTGAGAGAGTGGCAGCCCGACGATGTCAGTTAGATGTCGGTCTGGTTCTCGAGTTTCGTCACCCTTAGTCTTGGGGTTTCTTTTGACTATTTTGAGATTGTATTGACCTTTATTGGTCTCTTATGGGTTGTACTAAACTTAACTTGTTTTTGTTTTAGTTCTATAACTTGAATATTAATGGGAATGCTTGTTAGCTTCTTTCTATGATACCATGCCTTGTGATCATTTGTTATGGCACCCAAATGTTTTGTTGGGCTCATCTTGATGAGTTTTGCTACACGCTTCCGCATACTTGTACGTGTGAGCCAGATTCCGCGTGTCTTTGGGAATCCTCACCGCGGGAACCTGTGGGAAAGCAATTAACAACACCGAATGCAATGCAACACACGTCGCGGGCCCGGGATCCGTTCCGGGGTCGCGACATCCATGGCCTCCCAAGTTGACTTGAAGTCCATGGGGAGGAGATTCCCCTCCTTAATGGGAAAGGAATACTCCCCCGGCTCCTTCGAACTCACCGGCCAATGGATGAGATAAAGATCAAGATACTCCAATCCGAGATTCCTACAATGACCCATTAAGTCACAATTATAATTGGATGGTTTAAGTTGTTGCCATGCCACAAAATCGGGGTCCTACAATCATGTGTGTATTCATCTTTTTAAACTTTCTATTTTTTTATTTTTAATAACAATGCAGGGTAAATTAAGTGCTAATTTCACATAAAAATTAGACTTAAAAGGCCCGTTTGTTTGGCGTTATAGACTACATTTTTTTTTATTGCAAAAGAATTATATTGAAGGAGTTGGGCTTATCAAAATAAAAGCCCCCAAAACAATACATTGAACAGGGGCTACACATCAACCTATCTCTTTCCATGAAAAAGAACAAAACAAGGAGTCAAGGACAGTAAAAAGGGCAAAAGAACATGAGATATTGCAAAGCAAGCTGTCAGGTGAGATTGCAAAACAGACAGCCTAAGAGAGCTGCTTATGGTAAGGACAATTTTCCAAGCACTGTTAGAGCTTCTTCCGTTATGCCTTGCAGAGTTTTCTCCAGAGAGGGTTTAACTTCTCTATGAATCAAGAGACTCCTAGCCTTCCAAATACCATCAATAGCAGAGAGCAAGATAGCACCAGAGGCTAGACATTCCTTCTTGCTGCTGCCTGATGAGAGAGCATTACACAAAAATACACCAGCTGATAGGGGAAGACTCTGATGAAGGCCTTCTGCTTGAAGAAGCCAATGCAAAAGCAAAACAACAAAGTAGCACTCAGAAAATAGGTAAAAGGTCCCATTTTTCCTGATGCAATCAAAACGGGCAAGCAGAAACCGAGGTGATGCCAGTGCATTTAACCCAAAGAAAAGTCGGAGTGGTTAAATATTTTGTAAGATTGCTAAACTTTGTATTTCCCTTAGTGGTTAAAAATGAAAAATCAAAGGTGAATATTGATAAATAACACTGAAATAACCTCTCCTTTCATTGAAGTTTAATAAAGGGAAGACGAGAAATTATTATCTAGCCATCACTTTAATAATTCAAATCCCAAGAAAGTCAATGCCTCATCTACATCACTACATTATATCCTTCATCCCTTCATTTGGCCAGGAATTCCTATGTATTCTATGCAAACAAACAAGCCCCAACTAATGATGTCTCCTCTTCTCATATATATTTCAACCTTGTAATCGCACATGGCTGAAGAATTGTTGAGACTATAAACTTATAATTCCATGAAGTCCCGAAACAAAAACGCTAAAGTCTAAACTTCTTTTGAAAATACTCGAAGTTTATTTTTGAACACAACCAAATATCAAAACTGAAAGAGATTTACTATCATTGGTGTCCTGTGTGTAACCTGAGAGATAGCTGAAGGCCTGGTAAGAC
Organism: Cinnamomum chago; assembly: GCA_038049695.1. Lineage (NCBI taxonomy): Eukaryota > Viridiplantae > Streptophyta > Magnoliopsida > Laurales > Lauraceae > Cinnamomum > Cinnamomum chago. The sequence goes on along the minus strand of CP142453.1, from coordinate 23,942,625 downwards.
ACGGTCATAATGTGCATCGCAGCACCAAAGCTTGGAGGTGATGAAGAGCTCACCACGGGAGTTGATCAGACCGCGGCTCAAGGCTTCAGCAATTGCTTCACCGAGGGGCTTCTCGGAATGGTAGAGAGGGGCTGAGTCGAAGTGGCGGTAGCCGAGCTTAATGGCATTGAGGACTGCCTCCTTGATTGCTTCTGGTCCGGGAAAGGGCCATACTGCAGTGCCAAGGCCTATGACGGGGATGTTAACATTGCTGGAGCGCAGGCTCACCATTGGAATTGTGTGGGAGCCATCTCGCGAGCCCACTCCCTATTCGGTTTCGGTAAGGCGGATCGGTATCGGTCTCGACCGTTGGCCCGTCGTTGCTTCGGTCTCGGCGCCTAGAGCTAATGTCGGTAAATGGTGGCCAGGTCGGCCGCACCACACCGTCCAGTCTCGGCTACACAGATTATAACTGCATCCCTTGGCTACAGCCTCCATAAATCGGGTCCCAAGAAAGGGGTCCGATGGGACCTCAGCCGTCAACAGATCAGGGCAAGATCAGGCCCAATGTGACTGGCATTAAATGCAATGTGGGCTGATCGGACCCTCATTAAATGCAATGAGGGCTGGGATGGACCCTCATTGATGACTATGCGGGCTGATGAGACCCTAGTCACATCACGAGGCCCACCGGCGCAGGCGCCAAAGTGATCTCTCATATAAAGCATAAGGAGGACCCACGATGGAGGTATGCACTCTTTTTTACATGCAACCCAGACCTTCCTTCTTCTTCTTCTCCGATCACCGCTAACTTGAGCGTCGGAGAGCCTTGCGCTGCTGTAACGCCCCAATTCCGGATACCGATATACTCGTTCGAATACCCGAAATTGGCGCGCTACTTCCCGGAAAATCCAAGAACTTCCAAGATTGTAGGCCGCAGTGAGGTCCAATTTAAAACTTTTTGAACCATATAATAATAACATTTAAATTTGCGGAAGCATAACGAATAAATAAAGCGGAAGCAATAGGTATCGATATATATTAAGTATGAGCAGAACTACAGTCTACTTAAAAGGATTCAATGTTAATCAAAGTTATACATTTGAGTTCTACCCATCTCGCTACAAAATTGTTCTCTAAAAACCCAAATAAAAGAGTCTCTCAAAACCCATGTATAAACTCCTCGCCCTCCGGCTCGACATCCGTGTCGGCCGGGCCCCAAGCGTACTCTCCTGCAACGGGTACCTCCACTACAGCTAGTGCATCGTCTGGGATCTCGGGATCAAGGCCTAAGCACCAATGAATGGGTCAGATCTAAACGATCTGGCAAGTCACATCATACTACTAACATAGAACATATATATCAAAGGAATTAAAGACAGGTACATAAATAAAATGAATAGCAAGGGAAATGAACTAGGCAGTTGTGCATTTAAATCATAAGGAATCAGTATAAATGAAATCATCTAAACTACTACAACAAGGTGGCACATTCACACAAGCTAGAATACCGCGGGATATTATGCCGCGGCCCTCCCATACTGAACACAGTCGCGGCGGGGAATCTCACCAGGGAATAACTAATCCCGAATCTCACTCATCAACTCATCGTCTCAACACTCCAGATCGGCACGGTATCACACCGTCCGTCTCAACCACACAGCTCATCATGATAGCTCCTCAACACTCAACTAGCTCCTACCGGGGATGATCAGTCCACAGGCTGAGCTTAAATCAACCGAGTGAATGTTCATGCCGACTCGAGAATAACTCTAAGGTCTGTGTCTGTCTAGGCTTTGCCTTGCGTGAACAAGGTCCTAACAATATCTCTAAGAGGTCTACACATCTCAATACAGTCTCTGGATCTCATTCAAGGTCCAGGCCCACTCGTTGGATCCATACCAAGGCCCATCAGTACATGGCCTGGTCTAAACCGTCCAAACGAGGCAACTAATCCATCTATTACTGATAACAGTTCCATTACAATCCATAACAGCTTAACAGTCCAATAAGAACTACCTCTTCCAGCTAAAGGGTCCACATCTCCACACTTAGGCCCATTAAGGGCCCGCCTAGACACAGACACGGGTAAATGATCTCCGAAACCACACTATCGGGTCACCTCTAGATACCCTAGGTTCAGGTCTTCCATTTATGTTCAATTAATAGTAAACAACTATTCTAAAGATCTAAGAATGACAATAAATGATAACATTGAAGTATAAACTTCAATCAGAGAATCAACGGGAAATCTAAGAATGACAATAATGGGCCACGTTAGGTTCAGGTCCATCTCCGGTAATTCGATCTCTAAACGATGTCATTAGTGCCGTAAAATATTGTATTTGGTGCTTAGTTAGTTAATGGCATCTATGACAACCCTTAGAGGTCGAATCATCTTAGATTATCAACCAAAACACTAAACAGTGGTCCCCGCGAGTCAAGGTTGAGCCACACCGTTGACTCGGGCTTAGGACACTGATAAACGCTCATTTGGATGGTCAATGGGCCCCACAACTGATCATATCTCCTAAATGTTGAAAACTGGAACAATCAGGGTTTTCCAGGTGAACCTGATGTGTTGTGAGCTCGGTTGATCTCACAACCGTGTGCACTAACTAATCTGAATCGGGCTTCCTGGACGACTCAATTCGTTTCTAAAGGCTTACAGCGTGTCCGGTCAAACAACCTGGCCTGGTTGATTGACCGCATACTCTAAAAACCTTAGAAAGATTGATGTTCCAGCTTTAAACACTTCTTAAATGCTAATTATAAGTTTCAGGTTGATTTGGGTGTAAACAGACTGAATTTCGGGTGAAAAACCAACTTTCAGTCATTTCCTGCGAAAACCATGTATACCGGGTCAACCTGGGCTAAGCCGGGTCAACCAAACAAATTGAAATGGGTTTTCTGCAAGAAAATGGTTGAGGGCCAATTTTTCCCCAAAATCATAGTAGTCTCGGTCGACCAGGATAGGTCCCAGTCGGCCCAGACAACAGAAAAGTCAGTCTGCAGAACAGAGCTAACTGAGAGCTGAAAAATCCACTTTTCCAGTGTTCTCGGTCGACCTAGAACACTGTCGGGCGAGTCCCGGGCGAGTCAGGCCGAATCTGCAGAAATTTAACTGAGGCTCATTTTTTTGGAATTTCAGTGTCGCCGGTCGACCGAGGGGGGTCTCGGTCGACCGAGCACACTGAAATTTCAGTCCCAGTTGCATTTCTGCAACTTCTTCGTTTTGACTCCTTTTTCTCCCAAATCACTTCCAATCACCTCCAAACTTCACCCAAACACTTCTAAACTATGAACAACTCATAAACCATCCATCCATCACCTTATGGCCCACTGATCTTCCAAATGGGGGGTGAAAACCCCCATCCATCAGTGACCTTTCCATCCAAACAAACAAGAACAGAGCTCAACTGTAAACTACACTTAACTGAACATATTATGAACTGAAAACTAATGGAATCACAGAATAAAACACACATCCTAAGTTAGTAGTTTGATGCACTTGCCTTTTTAATGATTGAGAAGGTTGGTAGAGAGAAACAGAGCAATGGAAAAGAAGGTCCAGAACCCAGTCCAGCTGAAGAAGAAGAGGTTACAGCAGCAGTAGCAGAGTGTAGCAGTAGCCTAAGTGGAATTTCCAGCAGTGGCGGATGAGAGAAATGAAGAGAAGAAGATGATGAAGTGGCTGTTGCAGCAGTGGTTCCTTGAGGCAAGTCCCAGCACAATTACGGAGACTTTCCACACAGCAGCAGGGGCTGGAATGAGAGGAGAAATGGAGTAGCAGTGGCTGCAACAGTAGCCTTGGAGAGATTCCAGCAGAATAACAGTAGTCCAGAGAGAATTGAGAGAAGGAAGAAGGGGATATGAAGAGAGGCAGCTGCTGTAGTTCCAAGATGGAATTCCAGCACAACAGAGGAAGTGAAGAAGAAGAAGATGACCCAATAGCTGCAGCTCCTAGGAGATTATAACAGCACAGCAGCAACAAATCTCAGCTCAGCAGTGGAGGTGGAGAAGTAGTAGCAGAAGATACTACTGCAACTGCAGTTGGAGGAGTTCCAGCAGAGATTCAGCCCAGTAGAGAAGATGAAGAAGAAGAGGAGATGCAGCAGAGTAGCTGTAGCAGCAGCTCCAAAGGATGATTTCCAGCACAGTAATAGAGAGGAAGGAGAGAAAATGAGATGGGAAGAGGAAGTAACAGCTGCTCTCAGCTGAAATGAAGGAGTGGGATACAGCAGCAGTAGCTCCCAGAGATGAATCCCAGCAACAGAACCAGTCCGGCAGAGTCTCAGCAATAGTGACTGGGAAGGAGGAATGAAGAGGAAGGAAGAGAGGAAATGGAGAAGAGAAGTAGTTGCTGGTGGTTTTCTTGGGATGGGGGCTGATCTAGGGATTAGGGTTTATCTTGTGATAAGAGATGGTTTTATAGGTTTAAGGGGGTGACTAATGACTAGTTTAGCCTTAGGGTTTTATGGAATTAGGTTTAGGGTTTGGGGGTAGATAGGTCTTTAGTTGGAAGCTTCTAGAGAGCACCTTTTGCACTAACTCAACCTTAATTAGTTAATTAAACCCTATTAAGGACCTAACTAGCACTAATAGCCTAGGTTAAACACAAACACCCAACTAATAATTAAAAATACTAACCTACCAAGTTAATCTAACTAACTTAGGAAAATCTAACTAATCTCTCTATCAACCCCTAATTAGCACAAATAAATAATAATTAACAATAATTAGCAGAGATTAGCAATAATTAGCTAAGATTAGTAGAGATTAGTAGTAATTAGCAATAATTAACCAATAATTAACATAGATTAGCATAAATTAGTCTATAAAATAGCCTTTAGAGGGCCCACCATGGGTGGGACCTCACAGCTGCCCCAGCCAGGGTCCCTTTACCGTTCTCTTCTCCCCTTTCAGGTTCAGCAGACGCGCAGCTCCTTCCCTGGTACTCCGAGTAAGTCCTTGAAGGCATCCTGATCTTGTGAGTATATTTTTCTGCACTTACAATTGGCGCCGTCTGTGGGGAGGATTTCTGCAACTTTCCCTATCACCATGACGAGGCGAGCTGCGAAAGACGGAGAAACATCCAAGGCAAGGCGTGCACGACCATCCTCTGACCTCCTCCCTGCTAAGAAGAGGTCCGGGAAGGAGCCAGTTGCAGAAGACGACGTCGAGCGTGGCCTCGTCCGGCCACTTCCTCGCTTGGAGTCTACTCTCCGGAAGAGAAACTCTCAGCAGCAACCTGCAGGAGGCCTCCTGACGGGACAAGATCAGCGGAGCAAATCTCCAGTGGGCGACGGACCACGTCCTTCTGGTCAGGTAGAGGATGCTGAGGATGTAGAGGACTCTGAGGATGAAGAATATAATCCCAGTAATGACTTCGACTCCACTCCCCAAGAGATTAGAGCGCAGAACGAGGCCATCAAGAAGAGGGATACTCTGATCCTCCAGCTCCAGCAGCAGCTGGAAAGAGCTACGGGTTCAGCAGGACATCAACAGCACTCTCAGCAACAGCAGCGCTCACAGCGACAGCACGAGAGGAGGATGTCTCGTGGCAGACACCCCGACTCCCCCGAGAAGGACTTGAGGGACCATCTGAATAAAAAAAGGCTTGACCGAACCCGAGATGAAGGCTCGAGCGCCAGCCATAGCTACTCAAGGAGGGCGCCAGAAACCATTCCGGAAAGCAGGTACCATGATCAGGAGTGGTTGGACGAGCGCATAAGGGAAACGGTCCAGCGCAATCTGGAGGTGGCTGGTCTCGGTCGAGACCAAAAAGATGTTTGCTGCGACTCCATTGATCTCGGGGCGTCTCCTTTCTCTCGTGATATCAAGAAGTATCCCCTGCCGAAGAAGTTCACCGTCCCAAGGTTCGTCACTTACGACGGGACCTCGGACCCAGCCACACACCTCAGGCACTTCTCCCAGAGAATGTCTGTCTGGGGAGACGAGGGCCATCTGAACTGTCGAGTCTTCTCCTCCAGTTTGGGTGACCTCCCCCTGAAGTGGTTCTGTGCGCTCCCGGAGGGGTCCATTGCGAGTTGGCAGCAACTCCAGCAGTCCTTTATGAAGAAGTTCCAGGCCTACAGGATCCTGCCGAAGACAGATGCAGATGTCATGGCCCTGAGGATGAAGCAGGGAGAGAGCGTTACCCAGTTCACGAAGCGGTTCTGGACGATCTACAGCCAGATAGAAGACTCCAAGGACGAAGTGGCCGTCTTCGCATTTCGGAACGCCCTACTGCCGGACAGTGACCTTCGCAAGGATCTAGCCAGAAACCCGGTGTCTTCCATAACGACGCTCATGTCAATTGTCAACCGCTACATTGCCCAGGAGGACGACCAAGTCAGGGCTCGGGAGAACCACGGGGCCGGGCAGAGGGACCGAGGTGAGAGGCCCTCCAAGAGAGATGGGGGGCCGTCCCGGAGAGACGAACCCCGAAGAGATGCGTCCCAAAGAAATGAGTCAGACAGACCCAGGGCGCCAGCCGGCTCGGCGAGGGGTCAGACATTCACCTCGGTGAGAAGCAAAAGGCCTAAGCTATCCGAGGACGCATATCAGGCAGTCAATACGGTCTTCAAGGAGCCCATCCACAGGATCATGTACAAAATCAAGAAAAGGTCGTACTTCAACTGGCCAGAGCCCATGAAAGGCGACCCGTCCATCCGAGACCAGACGAGGTTTTGCGCATATCACAAGGAGGGCGGCCACAAGACCGAAGAATGCAGAATACTGCGGTCGCACTTAGAGAAGCTCGTCGAAGAGGGGCACCTGCAGGAATTCGTCAAGGCGGACACCAGAGCCGACACACGAGCTCCACGCCGAGATGAGAGGGGCCATGACAGCGACGGGTCAGAGAAGATTATTAACGTCATCCACTTGGCTCCCCCGCCCAAGGGGAGTAACCGAGCTCGCGCCGAGGCCAGGCAAGCCTCCCACAGTAAGCAGGTCATGGCCGTTGAGCTCGGATCAGCACCGAAAAGAAATCGGAGGGAGCGGCCCGAAATCAGGTTTACCGATGCAGACCTGGAAGGGGTGCAGCTTCCCCATAACGACCCGTTGATCGTATCCCTAAAGATTGATTGCTCCAAGCAAGGCGTGAAGAACTGCACCGTAAAGAAGGTCCTTGTCGACCCCGGTAGTTCATCCGAAGTCCTCTATTTCGATAGCTTCCGTAGAATGGGACTGATGGAGAAGGACCTGCAAGAAGCCCGAATCCCCCTCATTGGCTTCAGCGCTAAGCCAGTTTACCCCAAGGGAAAGGTGACGTTCAAGGTCGAGGCCGGCGGTGCGTCTGTTGAGGCAACCTTCATGGTGATTGACGCACCCTCGCCTTACAACGCTATAGTGGGCAGGTCTTGGCTTCATAGCCTGGAGGCGGTCCCTTCCACTCTCCACCAGAAGTTGAAATTCCCCTGGTAAGGAAAGAATGGCAGAGTGGAAATCGTCACTGTCAGAGGAGATCAGCAGGCAGCCAAGCAATGCCTGACAGCCGTGGTACCCGGAGAGCGAGAGCCCAAGGAGGTTAATATGGCCGAGATGGAAAAGCGGTTGGAGAAAAGGCTAGACGAGGTCGGCCAGGACCCAGAGAACAAGAGCGTGGAGGATCTGACCGAAATCAGAATCAATCCGCAAGATCCGGAACGGTTCTTCTTGCTCAGCAGTTAGCTCGGAGAGCCAGAGAAGACCGAACTGGTCCAGTTCCTGGTGCAGAACAAAGAAGCCTTCGCCTGGACGCCACAAGAGATGCCTGGCATCGACCCTAAGGTAATATGCCATAAATTAAATGTAGACCCTGATCATAAACCTGTGATGCAGAAGGCTCGCAGGACTAGGGTGCCGCAAACCGAAGCCGTGGTCGAAGAGGTGGATAAACTGCTCGAGGCCGGCGCCATCAGAGAGGTCCAATACCCGACCTGGCTAGCCAATACCGTGGTCGTCAAGAAAAAGACTGACAAATGGAGGGTGTGCGTCGACTTTACCGACCTGAACAAAGCCTATCCCAAGGATAGCTTTCCCCTCCCAAAGATCGACCAGATGATCGATGCCACAGCCGGACATAATAGAATGAGCTTCCTCGATGCATATCGCGGCTATCACCAGATCCCGTTGTATGAGCCGGATGAAGAGAAGACAGCTTTTATCACACCCCGAGGGACCTATTGTTATAAGGTGATGTCGTTTGGGTTGAAGAATGCAGGAGCCACCTACCAGCGACTTGTCACCAAAATGTTCCGCGACCAGCTCGGCAAGACTGTTGAAGTCTACATCGATGACATGGTGGTCAAGTCCAACCAAGCCCATACCCATTTGGCAGACCTAGTTGGAGTCTTTGCCACCTTGCAGAGGTTCAGGCTCAAGCTCAACGCCTCCAAGTGCGCCTTTGGTGTCGGTTCCGGCAAATTCTTGGGAAGCTTGGTCACACGCAAGGGGATCGAGGCAAACCCAGATCAGATATCGGCTATCCTCAGAGTGCAGAGCCCCACCTCGGCTAAGGAGGTCCAAAAGCTAACTGGAATGGCAGCCGCACTGAATCGGTTCATTAGCAGATCCTCAGATAAGTGTCGGCCTTTCTTTCAGCTTCTTAGAAAGAATGTTAAATTTCAATGGACTCCAGACTGCGACTAGGCGTTGCAGGAGCTTAAGGCCTATCTTTCTTCACCCCCTCTACTGTCAACTCCGGTCCACGGAGAGTTTTTGTATTTATACCTGGCGGTCTCGGATCATGCAGTGAGCTCGGTCCTCCTCCGAGAAGAGGACAGGGTCCAGAAACCCATCTATTACACGAGCAAGACCTTGATTGATGCCGAGACTAGGTACTTGCCTCTCGAGAAGCTCGCGCTGGCACTCGTTAGCGCCTCGCGGAAGCTCTCTCATTACTTTCAAACACATACCATAGTGGTTGTTACGGAACATCCACTCAAATCTGTTTTCAGAAAAGCTGACTTTTCAGGCAGAATTTCAAGATGGGCTGTCGAACTAGGGCAGTATGAAATTCAGTATCAACCCAGGACAGCGATCAAGGCTCAGGTTCTGGCAGATTTCCTTGCCGTGTTTGACTCGAGTTCGGCACCAAGCCAGCTCGGCACCGAACTGGGGGGCAGGGAGCATGAGACGCCCACGGGCTCTGAACAATCACAATGCCAAGCCCTCGCCCCAGTTTGGAAAGTGTTCGTTGATGGATCTTCCACCTCGAGAAGAGCCGGAGCTGGAGTTGTTCTCCAATCGCCAGAAGGACTGGTCATCGAGCAGGCTCTGACCCTGGATTTCAAGGCGTCGAACAACGAAGCTGAGTATGAAGCCCTTTTAGCCGGACTGAACAGCGCCAAAATTCTCGGAGCTCAACAGCTGGAGGTCTTAAGTGATTCACAGTTGGTGGCAAACCAGCTGACTGGGGACTACCAAGCTCGCGACGATCGGATGGCTGCGTATTTGGCCCTGGCAAAGAAGCTGCTCTCACAGTTCTGCGCGGCCGAAATTAAACAAATAGGCAGAGAAGCGAACTCCCATGCAGATGCTCTCGCAAATTTGGCCAGCGCTGTTGAAGCAGGAAGAAAGAGAACCATCGAAGTCGGATCCTTGACCGCACCCAGCATCGAACTCCATCAACCTCGGGAAGTGTCGTGTATTGACCTCGGCCCGAGTTGGATGGACCCCTTCGTCGCCTACCTCAAGGACGACAAGCTGCCCGAAGACAGCAGCGAAGCGCACCGAATCAGACTGAAATCAGCACGGTTCTGGCTGTCTCCCGAGGTCAAGCTCTACAGGAAGTCGTACACAGGCCCGTACCTCCAGTGTGTGCACCCAAGCAAAGTCGAAGATCTTCTCTTTGAAATACATGAAGGGATCTGCGGAAGCCATATTGGAGGAAGGTCGCTAGCTTACCGGGCTATCAGCCAGGGTTACTGGTGGCCATATATGCAGAAGGACGCGCAGGTATACGCGAAGAAATGCGAGAAGTGTCAGAAATTCTCCCACTCTCTCCATCAGCCAGCACAGGACCTCAGTCCGCTTTCTAGTCCGTGGCCAATTGCCCAGTGGGGGCTCGACAACTCCACCGAACTCCGGGAAACAAAAGATGGCTGATAGTAGCCACGGATTACTTCACTAAGTAGATCGAAGCAGAGCGAAGAGAAGCGGCAGCAGTTCGGCTCGCAGCCTATCAGCGGCAACTTGCCAGAGGTTATAACCAGAAGGTCAGGGAGCGGAAATTTTCGGTAGGAGAGTTGGTTCTCAAGAAGGCACTCTCGGGAGACAAGGATCCGAATCAAGGAAAGCTGGCACCGAATTGGCATGGCCCATTTAAGGTGACTTCCACCGCTGGGCAGTCAGCCTACAGATTGGAAGACATGGAAGGACGACCACTACCCAGACCATGGAACGCATCACACCTCAAGAAGTTCTATTTTTAGTCTGCACTTGTACAATGCTTTTGGATTTAATAGAAATACACTCGTTTTCAGTTTGAGACAATCTGATTGTCGACGGCAGTAACAATGGTAACGATGGTGTGAATGCTGACGGTTGTCTAAGGCTGGCACCCAGCCACCTAGACGAGTAGCCGAAGTGGCCAGTGTCTAAGGCTGGCACCCAGCCACCTAGACGAGTAGCCGAAGTGGCCAGTGTCTAAGGCTGGCACCCAGCCACCTAGACGAGTAGCCGAAGTGGCCAGTGTCTATGGCTGGTACTCAGCCACCTAGACGAGTAGCCGAAGTGCCCAATGCCTAAGGCTGGCACCCAGCCACCTAGACATGAAGCCCGAAATGGCCCATAATGAGATCGTCTAAGGCTGGCACCCAACCACCTAGACTAAAAGGCCGAAATGACCAATGTCTAAGGTTGGCACTCAGCCACCTAGATGAATCCGAAACCTATTGTCTAAGGCTGGCACTCAGCCACCTAGACGAGTAGCCGAAGTGGCCAGTGTCTATGGCTGGCACTCAGCCACCTAGACGAGTAGCCGAAGTGCCCAATGCCTAAGGCTGGCACCCAGCCACCTAGACATGAAGCCCGAAATGGCCCATGATGAGATCGTCTAAGGCTGGCACCCAGCCACCTAGACTAAAAGGCCGAAATGACCAATGTCTAAGGTTGGCACTCAGCCACCTAGATGAATCCGAAACGGCCAACGATGGCACTCAGCCACCTAGATGAATCCGAAACGGCCAACGATATCGTCTAAGGCTGGCACCCAGCCACCTAGACGTAAAGGCCGAAAAGGCCCGATGAAGTCATCTAAGGCTGTCACCCAGCCACCTAGACGTGAAGCCGAAATAACAGTTACCATTAGGGCATGGCGGTTATGCTGCCGAGGTTGTTGATCTCGGCAAGGAACTAGTGCCAACGGCGCGTCCTATGTATGTTAATCGCTTCTTTTCGATCCGAGCCCAGACACGTGGAATCTTGGAATCGTGCGAAAAGAAAGCGGAATGCAAAAATGAAAGCAAACAAGCCAAGCCAGAAAGTAAATATAAGCAAAAAGAGTTGAGCAAACTGAAATTCTATTGATAAATGCATGTTCATACATCCCATTCCCAGTTTACTATACATTTTTCATTTAAAAAAAAATCAATCAAAGACAAAAGCTTAGGAAGTCTCGGCCTCGGTGTCTTCAATCACAACTACTGCGTCCTCGACCGTCGCAACGGTTCCGGAGGTTTCCGGAACCGCTTCGCTTGAAGCCTCCGGGGAGCAGGGATCTCTGGAGGCGGAGAAGCTGGAGTCTCTGGCGGAGGAGAAGCAGGAGTCTCTGGCGGCGGTGAGGCTGTGGTCTCAGCAGGAGATGGGGGCCGGAACTCAGGAGGATTCAGAAATAACGGGTGGTCTTCCGGGACCCCGTACTCCTTGAGCGCGGCCCGACAGCCGAGCTGGAACAGTTGCTAGCTCAGCTGTGTTATCTGGTCAGTGTAGTCCCTGCCAGCGTGTTCTGTTCCCTCGAGGAAGGCGGCGTCTATTTCTGCTTGTTGAGACGCAAGGTCCTCCTCCCTAGCTGCCTTCTCTCGTTCCAACTCGGCCGCGAGTTCGGCCGACTTCCTCATTTCGGCGACGAGCTTCTCCTGTAAGGTCAATGACTCAGCTTTATTCTGGGAGAGCTCGCACACCGCCGAGACCACTTGGGCGTCCAGTTCGGCCCTTTTAGCCTCAGCCTCCTTCAGCTCCTCGCTCTTGGCCGACAAGGCAATTTCGGCCTGTTCTTTCTCCTCCGCCAAGCGGTTCAGCCGAGCGTCTTCTTCCGCGATCCTGTTCAGGACCAGCGGAAGCCTCTGGACAGCCTGCAAGGAGCGGCTAAGGATCAGTGTCATGCAAAGAGAAACTAGCATTACTATGATCTAATCCAAAGATTCGATACTTACCAGGAGGGAGTGCTGCAGTGTCCTCATAAGTAGCTGAGAACTGTCCTCCTCCTGATGCCTCTCAAGGTCTCTAGGAAGCGCGCAGGCTCGGCTGAGGGCCGTAATCACAGGCGGGTTCCCCACGACCTTATCCTCAACATTGAGGGGCCTCCCCGGCCACAGCTCCAGATCGGGCTTGAAGGCCTCCGATTCGGCAGGGACCACGGCGCGAGGGGACTCGGAGCGCCGATCCAGCGAGGCCTCGGAACGGCTTGGCTCTTCCGCCCTGGCCCTCTCCCTAATAGCCAGCGATTGCCGCGGCTGGTCTTCGCGGACAGGGGACTTCCCCCTTGTCCTCTTTCGGGGCCTCTCCCTCTCCTCAGCGGCGGGCTGGGCCTCGGGGACCGCTGGGACGATCGAGGTGCTAGAAGAGCAAGAAGGACGGGCGCTGGAGGCGGGAGGACGAGCGCTAGAGGCGGCCCTCTGCTCGCCAAAGATGGCCGCTGCTAGATTGCGCGGTTGATAGGCTGGCCGATGCCTCTCCATCTCTTCGGAGTCCGAGAAGTTTTCGACTTCCCTCAAGGGATCGCTCTCGGCCGCAGCAGCCGACGAGGAAGTTTCGGCAACAGCGACAGGCCCGCTCGCAGCCTCGGCCAAAGCAAGGACTATCTCCCCAGGACGGCCCGACTTCCGCGTGTATGACGCGTACTTCGGCTCGTACTCTAGTAAGGAAAAGGCAGCCCTGTTGTAGTGGCCTCGGTACTGGTAGATCTTATCCAGCCAGGCCTTGTTCCTCCGCCAGCGGTCTAGGTTGGCGTCCCGTCTTCGCTGTTGGAGGCCTGCAAAAGGAAAGAATAGACTTAGAATAAAAGTTAGCAAGGAAAGTCATAATCTGAAACCCGGCAGAAGGGACAGGGCATTACTCGGTGGCGTCCCGAAGGTCCGCGGGACCTGGGATCTCCATGTGGTCTCGGATTCGGCCCCTCCGAACTCCCAGTTGTCGGAGACGAGTAGCCGATCATCTCCGGCGTATTTATTCGAGTCCTCCAAGGCCGTGATGAGAGGAGAACACTTGGCTTTGACCCGAGGATAATAAGTGTTGCCGTCTCGGGTTTTGCAGAGATCATAAACATCTTCGATGTCATGAACGCCGAGATCGATTCCTAAGATCCTATTCAGTTCGGCTACGCCCATGATGATCTTGTAGCCGTTGGGCATCAGTTGGCACGGACAGAGGTTCCATGCTCGGAGGCAGGACCTCAGAAGGGGATGAAGGGGGAATCTAACCCCACCTTCGATAATGGCAATTAGGGGGAATGGCATCCAGCCGTCACGGAAAGTGTAGCCAGATGACCGGTCGGAGGCCTTCATCCGGACGTCCTCGGGATCTTGAAGGTCCTCCTGAGCTCTGCTAGGGCCGATTGGGAATCTATCCAGTAACTGAAAGCCCCCATTCCTAAACCTAACAAATCCTAACGAAGCCCTAAGGAGGAGCCGACGCAGAATAAAAGAAAATGGAGGACAGAGGGAACCCTAGGGTTCTTAGTCAGAAATATAAACGAAGAAGAAAGAATAAGGGACTCACTAGTTCAAATAGAGGCAGGCTCTGACTGACGGACGGACTGTAGACGATGGCCACGGAAAAACAACTAGGAGTTCTGATTCTGGTCTGGAAGCGCTGGTTCAGGCCGGAGATCCAAGTTCTAGCAGAGGAAGCAGAGACCAACGCAGAGGGCAAGAAAGAACGAAAGCAAAAATGGAGAGAAGGCAAGCCTGCAGGGCTTTAAAGGGAGGTGAGGGGTGCCATCCCGAAATTCAAAGGGGAGGCGTGCGAGGTGTCGTCTCGATTCCCTCCCCACGCCGCCTCGAGGTGACAAGGAAGCCTTTCGGGCAATAACGCGTGGCGCTGACGGTTCGCCATCCAATGCCAATCATAGCCTCTGCATTTATTGCCCCCTTTATTGCCCCGGGCGAACAGAGCGACGGCGGCGCTTGACGCTGAGCAAGTCAGAACCCTTAGCTGGAGGCGCCCGTATGATAAATGCTGAGTGAGATCGGCAAACCAGTTCAGCTCTCAACCTCGAGACCCGAGGAGCCCAGGAGGTCGAGAGCTGGGGGACTATTGTGTGGGAGCCATCTCGCGAGCCCACTCCCTATTCGGTTTCGGTAAGGCGGATCGATATCGGTCTCGACCGTTGGCCCGTCGTTGCTTCGGTCTCGGCACCTAGAGCTGATGTCGGTAAATGGTGGCCAGGTCGGCCGCACCACACCGTCCAGTCTCGGCTACACAGATTATAACTGCATCCCTTGGCTACAGCCTCCATAAAAGCGGGGCCCAAGAAAGGGGTCCGATGGGACCTCAGCCGTCAACAGATCAGGGCAAGATCAGGCCCAATGTGATTGGCATTAAATGCAATGTGGGCTGATGAGACCCTAGTCACATCACGAGGCCCACCGGCGCAGGCGCCAAAGTGATCTCTCATATAAAGCATAAGGAGGACCCACGATGGAGGTATGCACTCTTTTTTACATGCAACCCAGACCTTCCTTCTTCTTCTTCTCCGATCACCGCTAACTTGAGCGTCGGAGAGCCCTGCGCTGCCCCAGCCAGGGTCCCTTGACCGTTCTCTTCTCCCCTTTCAGGTTCAGCAGACGCGCAGCTCCTTCTCTGGTACTCCGAGTAAGTCCTTGAAGGCATCCTGATCTTGTGAGTATATTTTTCTGCACTTACAGGAATATTGCTTCCCATCTTCTCTATGGCTTGTCAAAATACACTCAGTTCAGATCAATATAAAAGAATAGGACGGCAATTGCCATTTCAAACTCAAGGTTAGTGATTATAAAATAGACTCCACCTACCAATCAAATCAAGCTTGAAATGACATGCTATTAAACATATCTCAAGCTTCATAGAGTCTCACGTCAAAAGGAGTAATATACACCATTGGGTTTAACTTTGTATGACAAAAATTAGAATTTAATTCAATAGTTCATGTTATTTTTCAAGCATTAATAAATTTAATATCACCTTAATGAAAGTGATATGACCAGTCAAATTCAAAGCCTAGTAATAGATGAAAGTAAGTGTTTTTTTCGATCAAACAGGAAGAAAGGCCACAAGAAAAATCGGAAAGCTTTCGACAGGAAGGAAAATTGCATTAGAATCTTCAATTACCAATTCGAATCAGATCATCCAAACGAAAAGGACAGGAAAATGCATGAGCTCGTTTTCTCTTTCTTCTAAATTGATCTGCTTTAGTTCATCGTAACAAGAGTTGGATAATCCAGATTCAAAAGTTCAAATGAGTGAAATTCGAAGAGAATTACCGTCGATTAATTTTTGAAAGACTTGAATCTCGAGCATCGAAGGTTTTAGATGATCTGAAATTCAAAGAGCTCTGTAGAAAGGAGAAGGTGGGGGCAGTTGAGGAAATGAACGGTTTGATATGTTCAAGTAAATGGCAAATGGACGGTAGGAAATGGACAGGTTTTGGACCATGGATAAAATTACGGTATTGCCCTAGTATATCCTACTTTAATAGTACTAGAGATGTCAACAGCCGGTGGCCGGACCGGCCCGTGCCGAGGTTAGGCACAACATGGAATATTTGATATTTTTAGCATAAATATAAAAGATATGGTTTTTTATTATTATTATTTTTTTATTATCTAAAAAGTTGTAAAGATTTTAAAGATAATTCTATTGAGAAATCTTAAAATAGAAAAAATTCAAATGGTTCTCTTCTCCATGGAGTACCTCGAATTTGACAGAACTACTTCAATTTGTATGTCATACTCTTTTATGTGTATATCTTTTATTTTATTTTTTAATATAAGACCTTTGTTTTTTCAGTCCAAAAGGGAGTAAGACCTTTGTTTTTTCCCTTAAAAGGGAAGAACCACACGAAGCCCATGGCATGGTAGGCACGAAGGCACGGCCCAGCACGACTCTGGGATGGCCCGTCTGACGTCCCAAAATGGGACTGTAGTTTGTCCAGTGAGGCAAAATAAATTCGTAAATTATAAAAATTACTAAAACGGTCAGACATCTAACGGTGTTTGATAGGTGTGTTTTTTAGGATTTTAAGGGAAACAACCTCCTTAGATGATATAGTGCATGAAAAAGGCCATTAGGAGCGATGTGTAAGATGAACTACCATAATTAAAATTGAGTAAGATACTTGAGATCATCTTTTTTTGGTTGATAGTGTATTTTTTTAATGTCGTTTTTTACAAGAAAATATAATAATAATAAACAAAAATCTCCATGCCCATGGTTTAGGTTGGGGAAGGGAATTAAATATGAGAAATATTTAGTTATATGAGAATATTTTTACGGGACCCAACTAGCAATCCATCCAAACCTAACAACCAATAGGAAACCCCCTTATAGTAACTAATGCCAAGGATTGGCACACATCCGAATGGACTGAACGGTTGAATCGAGAGTTGAATATTTTTTTGATATGAAGCCATTGAACTTGTGGGTCATGGATTAAGGGGTTTGGGGCATGGGTTTGGGGTCAAACTTAATACTTGGGGTGGTAACACATAGATCTTTCCATCCCTCCTAGTCCCTTCCCCAAATGGGCCCTACAAAAAAATTCTCATATAATATAATATGCAAGAACTAGTTCTCACCTGAATATTACCGATTAAAAATATTGTAAACTATGGCCGTACCTGTTTGGGCTGTTGTTTCATAACTTTTATCCTATTGAAACAATGATCTCATGACCTTCTACAAATATTTTGGTGTCCAGTCCAAGCAGGGTCCTCATAGACCAGATGGACCTTCCGAGACTTTTATTGAAGTAATGTTGTTGGGTTAAATATACATTACATACCATAACTCTTTGGCCATGGTTGATGAGCATGCATGTCTTCCTTCTGACTGTCTTCTCTCCTCAACTTATCTTTTCTCAGAAGCCTCATCCTCTCACAAAAATATGAATCGCTGCTATAAGACTAACATGATTATGTAGAATCCAAGAGAGAACCTACCTTAGAAATCCCATCCTGAAATACCTTTTTTAAAAACCTCAAAAAAGAAAAAGAGGAGAAGAAAGAAAAAAATCATCACTTTTACATATGTTCTTAGGAGGGGAGAAGGACAACCTTGCCAGGAGATGGGTGGAAAGTCAAAATCGTCTTGTATATGTGTTCTACATTTTCATCACAGAATGCATATCTCAATTTACACGTACTCAAAAAAAATTTGCACAAGTTGTGACAGCTCTCATCAGTAAGATACTCATTTAGTTTTATAGAATGACACCTAAAAGATGGTTCTTTGAATCCTACACCAGCTCACTGCGACCACGCCCACAGCAGGGAACCTAAAACTGATCTCCATTTCATCTTCACTGAGAAAATAATCCGAATCAGGAATATAAATGGGTATCCATTTCTTCGACTATCTGGTGGTTCCAATCGGAGAAAAACCGGATTTGGGTCCTAATTTAGATTCCAATAAGCGAATGGATTCGGTTTTGGAGCCTTTTTTGGACCAAGGATCTAAATGGATTCGGTTTTGGATCCCCCAGTTCAAAACCGTGGATCCGGTTTTAGCATTACAAAAAAACGAGGTGTGTGAAGTGCTAGGAGCTTTTTTAGCTACTCTAACCCTTAGAATGGAGCCCATCTCATCCGCAAAGCATACGAGACAAAGATTCCGATACATGATTAATTGCTCCCATAAGCATAATAATCAAACAGTTACAAGACATAAGGACAAATTAAAAAAACACACATGAGATCCAGCTCAATGCTGTTGACATTATTCTTAAAAAAAAAAAAAAAAAAAAACACACATGAGATCCAGCTGAATGCTGTTGACTTATTCTTTAAAAAGTGGGAGAATTGGTTACATAGACATAGCCAAATTCACAGGCAAGAGATAAATATGATTTAAGTAGTTGTGTCCTTTGAAGTTTGACCTGTTAAACCATTATCAATTCATTATATCTCACCATCCCAGAGCTCATCCACAGATTTGTAGGGCCCATCATCAGATACGAATTCAACGGCTGGCAGTCCCTTAAGCTGTGTAATCTTGCTGATTTCCTGCGATTCTTCCCGTGTTAGCTCCCAGTCGAAGATCTCTAGGTTCTTTTTCATCCTCTCCTTGTTGAAGCTCTTCACCACCATAATCACACCTTGCTCATAGACCCACCTTAATGCGACCTATCCATATAGATATAGCAGGAAGAAATCTTTATGGTATAGATCACCAGAAAATTAACCACCCAACCCAAAATTCCAAAATTGTAAGAACCTTTCAAAAAACTAAGCACCTTCTATGGACCTTTAAAAAAAAATTAAAGCTTAAAATATTTATATTAAATCTTTTCAAAGCCAAACCTTTTAAAACAATATCCTTTCAAAAAAATTTAAACCTTCAATTAAATGTTTTCAATATATGGTCATTGCATATTGTAATAAGCGATTCCAAAGAGGAGGAAAAGATTTATCAATCAAGATGAGAGTAACAGTTTTCTACTACTGCAATAGTTACAAGATGATTTACCTGGTTAATACCCTTGTTCTCCCTTGGATGTAGGTCATACATTGTGACCCAACCATGTTAAATCTTGTATCTTGGGTGTTTTTAATCTTATTTGATTTCTATACACAATGATAGTTTGATATATGTTTGCCTTAGTTGTGCTGTCATAGCATTTGGTCGGTAATTGGTGTTGTATTGCCTATCAAGTTTTTTGTAAAAAACTTCCAACCGGAGGGATGGTGTCGAGTCAAAAGAGAAAAAGACCCGCACCTGAGCAACTGTCTTCCCCCTAGCTTCAGCAATTTGTTTCAGCACCTCACACTCCATCACATGGCTGCCTCCCCACATAGTTCCTGTAGCCCCAAGAGGAGAGTAAGCAGTGACATGAATGCCCTTTGATGCGCAAAGGTCCCTTAGCTTCTGCTGCTGCCAAAGCGGGTTCATTTCCACCTTCCAAAACAACAACCTTATTACCATCT
The DNA here is from genome assembly GCA_038049695.1 of Cinnamomum chago. Taxonomy (NCBI): domain Eukaryota; kingdom Viridiplantae; phylum Streptophyta; class Magnoliopsida; order Laurales; family Lauraceae; genus Cinnamomum; species Cinnamomum chago. The sequence goes on along the minus strand of CP142453.1, from coordinate 23,923,318 downwards.
TCTGCACTAGTTCATTAGCTTAAAATGACATTCCTAGTAGAAATTGGAAATGAGTCACTCACCTGATTGACGGCAGGGGGAATCTTCGCCTCCAAAAGCAAGTCAGATAACTTCTTGCAGGAGAAGTTGCTGACTCCAATTGACTTTGTAAGTCCAAGCTTTTGGCACTCTTCCATGGCCTCCCAAGTTGACTTGAAGTCCATGGGGACGAGATTCCCCTCTTTAATGGGAAAGAAATACTCCCCCGGCTCCTTCGAACTCACCGGCCAATGGATGAGATAAAGATCAAGATACTCCAATCCGAGATTCCTACAATGATCCATTAAGTCACAATTATAATTGGATGGTTTAAGTTGTTGCCATGCCACAAAATCGGGGTTCTACAATCATGTGTGTATTCATCTTTTTAAACTTTTAATTTTTTATTTTTAATAACAATGCAGGGTAAATTAAGTGCTAATTTCACATAAAAATTAGACTTAAAAGGCCCGTTTGATTGGCTTGATTGACTTCATTTTTTTCTTAATTGCAAAAGAATTATATTGAAGGAGTTGGGCTTATCAAAATAAAAGCCCCCAAAACAATACATTGAACAGGGGCTACACATCAACCTATCTCTTTTAATGAAAAAGAACAAAACAAGGAGTAAAAGGGCAAAAGAACATGAGATATTGCAAAGCAAGTTGTCATGTGAGATTAGACAGCCTAAGGCAGGGCTGCTTATGGTAAGGACAAATTTCCAAGCACTGTTAGAGCTTCTTCCGCTATGCCTTGCAGAGTTTTCTCCAGAGAGGGTTTAACTTCTCTATGAATCAAGAGACTCCTAGCCTTCCAAATACCATCAATAGCAGAGAGCAAGATAGCACCAGAGGCTAGACATTCCTTTTTGCTGCTGCCTGATGAGAGAGCATTACACAAAAATACACCAGCTGATAGGGGAAGACTCTGATGAAGACCTTCTGCTTGAAGAAGCCAATGCAAAAGCAAAACAACAAAGTAGCACTCAGAAAATAGGTAAAAGGTCCCATTTTTCCTGATGCAATCAAAATGGGCAAGCAGAAACCGAGGTGATGCCAGTGCATTTAACCCAAAGAAAAGTCGGAGTGGTTAAATACTTTGTAAGATTGCTAAACTTTGTATTTCCCTTGGTGGTTAATGACCGGTCGGGTCCACAATGACGGGTCGGGCCCAAGTGACTTGGTCCACGATGGTGGGTCGGGCCTAAGTGACCCGAGTCCGTGACAAGGCCAGGTCCAGATCCACAAAGTGACGAAGTCAGCGCGTCGTTCCCTTAACCTGCTTTTATCCGGTCCTGCGGAGGAAATCCTACCTGCCTCGTCTGTTGAGGGCGGTTCGAAGACTTCGCCAATGGAGCGTCCGTTGCTGAAGAGTCGTCCCCATCTGTTAGGGGAAGACTATAAATCCAAGATCCCCACCAGCACTGGGGAGCAAGCAATTCTTATTCGCATTTACACTATCATTGTATTCTTCTTACTTGTAATCCCTACCTCGAAGAAGTAAAATCACCAGTTTAAAGTGGACGTAGGTCACACTGACCGAACCACTATAAATTCTCTCTCTCTCTCCATTAATTTTCACATTAATTGCTCATCACTTGACCGGTGGTGCCCGAAAACCCTTTTTTTGGCATCATCAGTTTGGCGCCGTCTGTGGGGATCGACAAGATTTTCTTTTTCGAAATTATGGTGATCACCACGAAGTCAACAAGACGTCAATATGACAACCCCTCCTGGGAAGGCGAGGGTAACCCTGCACCAAATGCTCCTGCTCCCTCTCCTCAGCAAATGCTGGAGACCTTACAGCAGCTGGTGACCCAGAACCAGCAGATACTGCAACTCATGTTGGTAGGGCAAGGAGGAGCACTAGCTGGTGCAGGACCACAGGAAGTACCGCGCCCGGCGCATTGGATTGCTCCACGCAGGGGAGCACCTCCCCCGGGCGCCAAGCCCCATGGTGCCCGGGGCGGAGGAGTCTCCCGTCCACATCCTCACCTGGGCGCCCATCCCCATGGCGCCCAGGGTCGAGGAGTACACCTGGGCGCCCGTTCCCATGGCGCCAAGGGCGCCTCTGGTGGAGCTCCCCGTGTTGCCCCGCATGAAAGACTCATGGTCGACCCTCAAGGCCGCCCTCATCTAGACGTGCCTCCACCCCCGGGTGGAGTCCCACTTGGAGGGTCGAATCGCGGTAGACTTCCACCTCCTCCCTCTGCCTCCAACGATGAAGATCCTCATTTCCAGGAGGGGGAAAGTGAAAATCACAACCTAGAAGATGAGAGTCATTTCCAAGGCCAGTCCAGAGAAGCCCCCAATCGTTGGGATGAAAAGATCAAGGAAGTGCAGAATCAAATTGGCGATGTCTTCAATGCCATGAAGGCACAGGTACCAGAATCAATAGACTACCTGGTACGACGAACGGACACACCGTTCAAACCCGGCGTGGCAAACTACCCACTTCCTAAAAAGTTCAAAATGTCAACCATGGAGACCTTTGACGGGACAAAGGATCCACTGGACCACCTGGAAACTTACAAAACTTTAATGCAACTACATAACATCTCCGACGAGATTATGTGTAGAGCATTCCCAACCACATTGAAGGGTTCCGCACGGCAATGGTTCTCCAGTCTAGCCCCAGCCTCCTGTAATTCCATGGGGATCCGAACCCTAGAGGGGGGGTAAATAGGGTGAGCTTCAACTATGACCAATTTTAAATCAATTTTAACTTCTTTAAAACAAACTAGTCACATGTGATGATTTATCATACAAGATGCGGAAGCTAACAAAATAATCATCACAAAGCAATCACCATCACACAAGTATTTATAGTGGTTCGGCCTCAATGCCTACATCCACTACCGGCTTGTGAACCAACACCCCACCGGATTTCCACTATTTATGCTTTTCAATAGGCTAAGCAATAACCTTTACACTATGCTTTCCAAGGCTAAGCAATAACCTTACATTGATGTTTTTCAAGGCTTAACATCAACCTATACATTATGCTTTTATAGGCTAAGCAATAACCTCTTCAACCACAAGGTTGGTTATCTCTCTAATTAGTGTCTATCATACACTTGATGGAGATTCTATTTAGCTCATTACAATGCCTCTTAAATAGGCGGATATGGAAGTGAAATACAAATACACACTCACACTATGAATGCAAAGATGAAAACACATGAAGTGTGTGTGTGTGGTCCTCAATCATTTTGAAAATGAAAGATCATAAATGTAAGCCTAAGGCTTTTGAAAGTTTTAGCTTATAAAACATTTATGATTGAGGATATAATGCAATCACATGTTAAAAGTAACAACTTGTTAATGATATCAAAGTTACACAAGTTGTATGAAATGGATTAGCTCTAAACATGTGATGCATAGGGATGTCAATCAAATCATCAATGAAGCTCAAAACATAAAAATAGATTTGATTGAAAAGAGGGGAAAAATCATATGTAATTATAAGGACAACTTGAAAAAGATTTACCAATCAAAGTAAGGCAAGTTGTGAAGCATTAAAACAATAATACACATATGATTTGTAATGATGTTGGATCCAAAACATAAGATACATTTGAGAGAGATTTTCTTATGATGGAAAAACAACAACCAATGATTCAACAAAGTATATGAATCATGTTACATATTTCATTAACATGATCTACTTAGATTTACCAAAGATAAAGTACTACTTTGATGAATCAATGGTGATGTATCCAAAACAATAGATCTATTCAAAATATAACACATGCTAAGGATACAACACATCATAGGTTAACATGATACTAAGATTTACCAATGATAAAACAAAACATGAAAACATATGATTTGTAAAGAAGTTGAGTTCAAAACATAAGATACTTTTGAAAGTGATTTTCTTATGATGGAAAACAACAACCAAAGATTCAACCAAGTATATGGATCATGTTACATATGATTTACCAAGTTTCTTTCATTAACATGATCTACTTTGATTTACCAATTCAAGTACTACTTGGATTGAATCATGTGATGTTGTATCCAAAACAATAAATCAACTCAAAACATAAAATATGTTAAGGACACAACACAAACATAGTTTAACATGCTAGAAATGATTTACCAAAAATAAAACAAAGCATGAAAACATATGATTAAGAAAGGAAGAGCCTACTTGGTGGTTTAACTTCATTAATCCAAGCTTTAGCTTTCCTAATCTTCCCCTTCATCCCTTGGTTCTTTTCCCTTTTGATATGCCTCAAATCCTCTCAAGGAGGGGTTAAAAATTCCCAACATTTGGAAAGGGAAAGAACTCCTTTTTATAGCCAAAACAGCCCCAACGGCTAGTTTAGCCGGTTGACCGGCCATGACAGGCCGGTTGACCGGCCAAGCACAACGGTCATAAAAAGAGCCGTTGTGCCAGCCCGGTTGACCTGCCCTGTGTGGCCGGTTAACCGGGCCTCTTGGCCGGTTGACCGGCCACACATGGCCGGTTGACCGGGCCTGCCCAGAATTTCCCATTTTATGGGTTTCTTGAAGATTTTCTTTGGGGATCTTTTGGGCCATTAAAATCAAGCATTTTCACATGTTTTAAATCATTCTAAGATGTATAAAAACATGAAACAAAAAGCCTAAAAGGATTCAAAGACTTTTAAAACAAAGGCTTGCTTGATTTCTTGAAAACTCTTTCTTAAAACAAATGCATCCAAGATAAAAACCAAAACATGCATAAATCAATACTTTTACAAATCTTAAAAACAATGCATGAATAAAACAAGATTTCAAGTTTATTTAAAACAATGCAAGTGTGTGTGAATCAAATGATGCTAGAATGAAATGCATCCATCAAATTGCAATCTACAAAATTCCTAACACCTCCATCTCCACTTTTGCAGAGCTAAACAAGTCCTTCGTGTCGCACTTCATTGGAGGACGCCGCCACCAGAAGCCCGCCACACACCTGCTCAGCATAAAACAGGACCGAGATGAGAGTCTGAGGAGTTACCTCGCTCGTTTTAACGAGGAGGTCCTCCAAGTCGAGGAGCCCAATGACAAAGTCACCATGACCGCCTTTCTGGGAGGCCTCCGTTCATCCAGTTTCCTCTTTTCAGTAACGAAGCGACCACCAAAGAGCATGCCAGAACTATTGGCAAAAGCTCAAAAATATATGAATGTTGAGGAAATCAACAGGTCCAGGCGAGGTGAATCATCTCGTGGATCGCCAAAAGCTTGACCTGCCTCTGCATTGTTCTCAAACAGGCAGCCTATATATCTAGCTTAGCGGCTCTCTCGCGGGTCGCCAAAAAGCTTGGCCTACCTCTGCACTGTTCTCAAACAGGCAGCCTATCTCCAGCTTAGCGGCTCTCTCGCGGGTCGCACAAAAAGCTTGGCCTACCTCTGCACTGTTCTCAAACAGGCAGCCTATCTCCAGCTTAGCGGCTCTCTCAGGGGGCGCCAAAAGCACGGTCTCAAAAGGCAGGATCTTGAAACTCAGGTCATCTGTGACCCGAGGGACTACATTAAATTAGCGTAGCTGTCTAGCGGCCTAAATGAGCCAAACCAGCGCCTAGAGGGGCGCCCGACCCACTTCACTCGCCCAAAGTGGCGCCTCTTGATGCCTGCACGCCAAGGCCAGCCTCCTCCATAGCGCCCAAAGCTCCCAAGGCAGCCCAGGCTCGCCCAAGGTTCTCCAAACGGGGTGTATAATATATCAAATCAAAGCTCTCGACGAACAGTTGTTTGGCCTCCAGAAGTTTTTCAAAAAAAAAAAAAATTTGCTCACCTGGCCTGATCTGCTCGCCCGAACCAGCTGAAACAGAGCGCCCAGGACGGCGCCAGCTCCTCGTCCACCCGCAGCAGCACCGCCCGTCGTCGCAGCAACAGGCGCAACGGCAAGGGCGCCCTGGGCGGCGCCCCGCCCGTGTCTCCCCACGACAGTAGATGCAGCAGGGCGCCCCGTCACTTGGTCGTCGCAGCAGCAGGGTGCCCCGTCACTCGGTCGTCGCCTCGCCCGTGGTTAAGGGCGTGCTCGCCCACCAAAAAAAAAGACGCAGCAGGGGCGCCCTCTCTATGTGCTCGCCCACCAAAAAAATCTCCATGTGCTCGCCCACCAAAAAAAAAATCTCCATGTGCTCGCCCACCAAAAAGAAAAAAATTTACCACATGGGCGCCTCTGCACATGTAGTCTGTAGCCATCAAAATCGTTGGCTTTTACCCTGTCAAAAGCCAAATGCCATCCCAAGCTTTGAACAGTTACTTTTCTTGCCAAATCAGTCCAGCAGTGGCACATTTGACTAATAAAACCAAACTCACCAACTCTCTCCACTTTTGTCCTTGGCTTCTTTCATAGCAAATCACATTCCAACACTACCCTTTATAAACTCAGCCCACTATATTGAACCCACATCTTATATCTAAACCATAGAAAATTATTATCTTCATTACCTCCATATTGGATTTCATCACTTTTGTCAGTAATTGAGACCAATTCACAAGGTGAGCCCCAGTGAGGTAGCTGATGCCACCCCCCAACAGAATAGTTGTTGTCATCAAATAAATGAATTGGGCCGTTAAAAAAAAAAAGAGAAGAAGATTGTGAATGGGAAGCAATTAATTAGAGAACCGTAGTACCATTGGTTTACTGTATTTGATTGCTGTCAATGACCAAGGTTGTTCACTGGAGTGAATTTTGTTGGCTGACCCATTTGAAGACCCTATCATATTTATGATCTGATCAGCAGATGGTTTGTTAGAGATGAAAAGAGATACACATGTTGGGTTTTCTGTAGAAACGTCTTCAAGCAGCAGCCTGGGCGCCCAGCACCAGCAGCGCCCAGCAGCAGCCTGGGTGCCCAGCACCAGACCCAGCACCAACGCCCACCGGCGCCCAGCAGCAGCCTGGGCGCCCGCGCCTAGTGCTCCTCGCGCCCGCTTCAAGCTTCACGCCCAACTACGGCCCATCATTCAAAAAATGGAAAGGGTGTTTAGCGAGGCAAAAATATATCATGAAGGGAAATAGTCATCTAGTAGAGGGAGTCTCCACCACCCAGAACTCAAAAATTCAAGCTAATGCCCCTTCTCCAAATTTTCTTAGACAAGGGGCATTGGGGGGCAAATGATGGGTCAGGCCCAAATGACTTGATCCACAATGACGGGTCGGGCCCAAGTGACTCGGTCTACGATGGTGGGTCAGGCCTAAGTGACCTGAGTCCGTGACAAGGCCGGGTCCAAATCCACAAAGTGACGAAGTCAGCGCGTCGTTCCCTTAACCTGCTTTTACGCGGTCCTGCGAAGGAAATCCTACCTGCCTCGTCTGTTGAGGGCGGTTCGAAGACTCCGCCAATGGAGCGTCCGTTGCTGAAGAGTCGTCCCCATCTGTTAGGGGAAGACTATAAATCCAAGATCCCCACCAGCACTGGGGAGCAAGCAATTCTTATCCGCATTTACACTATCATTGTATTCTTCTTACTTGTAATCCCTACCTCGGAGAAGTAAAATCACCAGTTTAAAGTGGACGTAGGTCACACTGACCGAACCACTATAAATTATCTCTCTCTCCATTAATTTTCACATTAATTACTCATTACTTGACCGGTGGTGCCCAAAAACCCTTTTTTTGGCATCATCAGTTAAAAATGAAAAATCAAAGGTGAATATTGATAAATAACACTGAAATAACCTCTCCTTTCATTGAAGTTTAATAAAGAGAAGATGAGGAATGATTATCTAGCCATCACTTTAATAATTCAAATCCTAAGAAAGTCAATGCCTCATCTACATCACTACATTATATCCTTCATCCCTCACATCATGTCCTTCATCCCTTCATTTGGCCCGGAATTCCTATGTATTCTATGCAAACAAATAAGCCCCTACTAATGATGTCCGCTCCTCTCATATATATTTCATACTTGGAATCGCACATGGCTGAAGAATTGTTGAGACTATAAACTTATAATTCCATGAAGTCTCGAAACAAAAACGCTAAAGTATAAACTTCTTAATTTTGAAAGTACTTGAAGTTTATTTTGAACACAACCAAATATCAAAACTGAAAGAGATTTACTATCACTGGTGTCCTGTGTGTAACCTGAGAGAGAGCTGAAGGCCTGGTAAGACACGGTCATAGTGTGCATCGCAGCACCAAAGCTTGGAGGTGATGAAGAGTTCGCCACGGGACTTGATCAAGCCGCGGCTCAAGGCTTCAACAATTGCATCTCCCAGGGGCTTCTCCGAATAGTAGGCGGCAGCTGAGTCAAAGTGGCGGTAACCGAGCTCGATGGCATTGAGAACTGCCTCCTTGATGGCTTCTGGTCCGGGAAAGGGCCACGCTGCAGTGCCAAGGCCTATGACGGGGATGTTAACATTGCTGGAGCTCAGGCTTACCATTGGAATATTGCTTCCCATCTTCTCTATGGCTTGTCAAAATACACTCAGTTCAGATCAATATAAAAGAATAGGACGGCAATTGCCATTTCAAACACAAGGTTAGTGATTATAAAATAGACTCCACCTACCAATCAAATTAAACTTGAAATGACATGCTATTAAACATATCTCAAGCTTCATAGAGTCTCACGTCAAAAGGAGTAATATACACCATTGGGTTTAACTTTGTACCACAAAAATTAGAATTTAATTCAATAGTTCATGTTATTTTTCAAGCATTAATAAATTTAATATCACCTTAATGAAAGTGATATGACCAGTCAAATTCAAAGCCTAGTAATAGATGAAAGTAAGTGTTTTTTTCGATCAAACAGGAAGAAAGGCCACAAGAAAAATCGGAAAGCTTTCGACAGGAAGGAAAATTGCTTTAGAATCTTCAATTATCAATTCGAATCAGATCATCCAAACGAAAAGGACAGGAAAATGCATGAGCTCGTTTTCTCTTTCTTCTAAATTGATCTGCTTCAGTTCATCGTAACAAGAGTTGTTGGATAATGCAGATTCAAAAGCACAAATGAGTGAAATTCGAAGAGAATTACCGTCGATTAATTTTTGAAACACTTGAATCTCTAGCATCGAAGGTTTTAGATGATCTGGAATTCAAAGAGCTCTGTAGAAGAAAAGGAGAAGGTGGGGGCAGTTGAGGAAATGAACGGTTTGATGTTCAAGTAAATGGCAAATGGACGGTAGGAAATGGACAGGTTTTGGACCATGGATAAAATTACGGTATTGCCCTAGTATATCCTACTTTAATAGTACTAGAGATGTCAACAGCCCGTGGCCGGTCCGCCCGTGCCGAGGTTAGGCACAACATGGAATATTTGATATTTTTAGCTTAAATATAAAAGATATAGTTTTTTATTATTATTATTTTTTTGTTATATAAAAAAGTTGTAAAGATTTTAAAGATAATTATATTGAAAAATCTTAAAATAGAAAAAACTCCAAATGGTTCTCTTCTCGACGGAGTACCTCGAATTTGACGGAACTACTTAAATTTGTATGTCATACTCTTTTATGTGTATATCTTTTAAAAAAAATTTTAATATAAGACCTTTGTTTTTTCAGTCCAGAAGGGAGTAAGACCTTTGTTTTTTCCCTTAAAAGGGAAGAACCACACGAAGCCCATGGCATGGTAGGCACGAAGGCACGGCACAGCATGACCCAACACGACTCTGGGATGGCCCGTCTGACGTCCCAAAATGGGACTGTAGTTTGTCCAGTGAGGCAAAATAAATTCGTAAATTATAAAAATTACTAAAACGGTCAGACATCTAACGGTGTTTGATAGGTGTGTTTTTTAGGATTTTAAGGGAAACAACCTCCTTAGATGATATAGTGCATGAAAAAGGCCATTAGGAGCGATGTGTAAGATGAACTACTATAAAAAATTGAGTAAGATGCATGAGGTCATCTTTTTTTGGTTGATAGTGTATTTTTTTAATGTCGTTTTTTTACAAAAAAATATAATAATAATAATAAACAAAAATCTCCATGCCCATGGTTTAGGTTGGGGAAGGGAATTAAATTTGAGAAATATTCAGTTATATGCGAACATTTTTACAAGACCCAACTAGCAATCCATCTAAACCTAGCAACCAATAGGAAACCCCCTTATAGTAACTAATGCCAAGGATTGGCACACATCCGAATGGACTGAACGGTTGGATCGAGGGTTGAATATTTTTTTTAATATGTAGCCATTAAACTTGTGGGTCATGCATTAAGGGGTTTGGGGCATGGGTTTGGAGTCAAACTTAATACTTGGGGTGGTAACACATAGATCTTTCCATCCCTCCTAATCCCTTCCCCAAATGGGCCCTACAAAAAAATTCTCATATAATATAATATGCAAGAACTAGTTCTCACTTGAATATTACCGATTAAAAATATTGTAAACTATGGCCGTACCTGTTTGGGCTGTTGTTTCATAACTTTTATCCTATTGAAACAATGATCTCATGACCTTCTACAAAAATTTTGGTGTCCAGTCCAAGCAGGGTCCTTATAGACCAGATGGACCTTCCGAGACTTTTATTGAAGTAATGTTGTTGGGTTAAATATACATTACATACCATAACTCTTTGGCCATGGTTGATGAGCTTGCATGTCTTCCTTCTGGCTGTCTTCTCTCCTCTCACAAAAATATGAATCGCTGCTATAAGACTAACATGATTATGTAGAATCCAAGAGAGAACCTACCTTAGAAATCCCATCCTGAAATACCTTTTTTAAAAACCTCAAAAAAGAAAAAGAGAAGAAGAAAGAAAAAAAATCATCACTTTTACATATGTTCTTAGGAGGGGAGAAGGACAACCTTGCCAAGAGATGGGTGGAAAGTCAAAATCGTCTTGTATATGTGTTCTACATTTTCATCATAGGATGCATATCTCAATTTACACATACTCAAGAAAAATTTGCACAAGTTGTGACAGCTCTCATTAATAAGATACTCATTTAGTTTAATAGAATCGCACCTAAGAGAAGGTTCTTTGAATCCTACACCAGCTCACTGCGACTGCACCCACAGCAGGGAACTTAAAACTGATCTCCATTTCATGTTCACTGAGAAAATACAAAATGATGTCCCAACCACCTAATAGATCAATCTGAATCAGGAATATAAATGGGTATCCAATTCTTCGATTATTTGGAGGTTCCGATCGGAGAAAAACCGGATTTGGGTCCTAATTTAGATTCCTATAAGTGAATGGATTCGGTTTTGGAGCCTTTTTTGGACCAAGGATCTAAATGGATTCGGTTTTGGATCCCCCAGTTCAAAACCGTGGATCAGGTTTTAGCATTACAAAAAAATGAGGTGTGTGAAGTGCTAGGAGCGTTTTCAGCTACTCTAACCCCTAGAATGGAGCCCGTCTCATATGCCAAGCATACAAGACAAAGATTCCGAGACATGATTAATTGTTCCCATAAGCATAATAATCAAACAGTTACAAGACATCAAACAGTTACAAGACATAAGGACAAATTAAAAAAACACACATGAGATCCAGCTCAATGCTGTTGACATTATTCTTAAAAAAAACAAAACACACATGAGATTCAGCTGAATGCTGTTGACATTATTCTTTAAAAAGTGGGAGAATTGGTTACATAGACACAGCCAAATTCACAGGCAAGAGATAAATATGATTTAAGTAGTTGTGTCCTTTGAAGTTTGACCTGTTAAACCATTATCAATTCATTATATCTCACCATCCCAGAGCTCATCCACAGATTTGTAGGGCCCATCATCAGAAACGAATTCAACGGCTGGCAGTCCCTTAAGCTTTATAATCTTGCTGATTTCCTGCGATTCTTCCTGTGTTAGCTCCCAGTCGAAGATCTCTAGGTTCTCTTTCATCCTCTCCTTGTTGAAGCGCTTCACCACCATAATCACACCTTGCTCATAGACCCACCTTAATACGACCTATCCATATAGATATAGCAGGAAGAAATCTTTATGGTATAGATCACCAGAAAATTAACCACCCAACCCAACATTCCAAAATTGTAAAACCTTTCAAAAAAATAAGCACCTTCTATGGACCTTAAAAAGAAAATTAAAGCTTAATATATTTATATTAAATCTTTTCAAAGCCAAACCTTTTAAAACAATATCATTTCAAAAAAATTTAAACCTTCAATTAAATGTTTTCAATATATGGTCATTGCATATTGTAATAAGCGAATCCAAAGAGGAGGAAAAGATTTATCAATCAAGATGAGAGTAACAGTTTTCTACTACTGCAATAGTTACAAGAAGATTTATGTTACACCCCAGCCCAACTTAATCTCCATTAGTGCTAATTAATGAAGATTGAGCTTAAATAATTATGCTTAGTTGTTAATTTAGTCTTTTGAGTCTTGAGTCTTGCATAGGTGAGTAGAGTAGAGTTGACTCACTTAGGTAGAGTCAAGGACTTTCTCGTAATTATAGATTTTCGTATTTTGTATCGTTTTTACGTCATCTTGGCGTCATCGTGTGTATCTCGTTGAGCACGTTAATTTTTGTATTGAGCTTTACCTCATTTGACCAACCATTGGACTAGTGGACCTCTAATTGACTCAAATTGTAAATTTGAAATGTTAGGGGGTTTTATTGTAAAAGGGACAACCTTATCCCTTTATATATACAACGACCCTCCTTTCTTTTTCATTCTTTTTACCTCTTTCTCTCTACGTTCTTCTTCTTCTCCATTTCTTCTCTTCTTTCCTTACTTCTTGATCATCAAGAAATCTTGGTAATTGCACTTGGAAGCTAGGAGAAGACTTCTCTTCATCTTCCTCTCTTCTTGTTGGCAAGAACACACTTCCCTCATCTTCCATTTCTTCAAAATTCGGAATCATTACAAGAGGTAGGCTTCAAAACTCTTTTTATTTGGATTTTTGAGTTGCATTAGAGTCAAAAGACCCTTGTGGTAGACATGCATTCACATTCATGTGTTCTCCATGTGTATTTGTGTGATTAGGGTTGGATATTTTGGGGATTTTAGGGTTTTGAACATCAAAGGTGTAGAAGAGAGTTGGAAGGCTTAAATTGAGGCAAGTATAAGCATAATATGAATTTACATTTTGTTATTTCCATTGATTCCATGTTTTACTCATAATTCTTAGCATTCAACAATGTAAATTTTGATTTAGATTGTAGCTGGACTCTCTCTATGAAATTAAATGTTATGGATGGATTTTTTTCTTTATGTTGGACATGGGAGCAAGAAGGCTCCATGTTACAGAAGGTGGGAGAAAGTATGGAAAGGAAAAGAGGAGAGAAAGCTTCAGAAAAGGAAAAACCAAACAGATCCGCAGTCCAGGCGGTTAGCCGCATGGACTGGCGGCTAGCCGAAACCGCCTATGGTCACTTTTCCAATGACCTGACATTTGTCAGGAACCAGGCAGCTAGCCGCCAGATCAACAGGCGGCTAACCGCCAGGTCACCTCTAGCTGACCGAAACCCTAAAAATTGTAAATTGTTTTATTTTATTCCTATGCCCTCTTAGAGCCATAAATTAATATCTAAACCCCTTAGTTGCCTAATTGAAACCTTAGGAGCTTGAGTAGCCCTAAAACCATCTGGACCTTATCACCAAGCCATGGATATTAATTTAATGAACTTTTTATTACACTGTGACACTAAGTAAAAGTTCCTTAAAAGTATATCGAATTGGATGGTGAGGAAACAATAGAGGATTAGATTAGATTGGCTAGTAAATTCCTTGATTCTTTAAATTATTGCATTTCATATTGAATTATATTTTCATTTGGTAGATCAATCATTATAAATAAATAGATTTATTGCATCATCGATGTCCTTTGAGGTTTAATTACTCTATTTCCTCCGTCTTTCTTCAAATATTGTATATCGATTCAGTACTTATTTGAAATGTGGATTGAGTGAGTATACGGTGATATATGAGTTGAATTGATTTTGATTATAGATGATTTGAACTATAACTCACTTGAATCCACTTATTATTCGATTATTTTGATTCGATTGAGTCGGCACTACCTAACTTCGACCTTGTGACGCCCAACGGGGCCAGCACTTGATTTATTTATTAGAGACTGCAGCAGTAAGTCGTCTGGAGTACCGGAACTCCAGAACCGGGTAGCCAGTTACCTTTGGCCAGGCAGCTGGTGACATCCCAACTAGATTTGCTCTCTTTGAGAGGATGAGCTTAAAGTAGTAGCCAAATTAGTATATTTTCTTATTAATTGACTCATCAGCATAATTATTCAATTTTTGCACAAATTGCGTAGTTGATACTTATCATTGACATCACTAAATTCAATTTACTTGTCTTAAATTCACATTGCAATATCATGTGATTTCTTATTTTGCCTATACTTGCGAAATCGTCGTATTGAGATACTACATTTGGTGTCACAGACGCAGATGCAGCTTCCGGTCCTGAAGAGGTCCAGAAGAGAGAGGAGGGTACCCAAGAGGTACCGTCAGGATTAGAAGAGTGGCCAGAATCAGGACCAGCTTAGATCCTACCTCCTCGGAGAGCGGACTACACTTGTAGATGCCACAGTTCGTGTGACTAGCCTTTTATATGTGGTCATACGAAATTCTTTTGCATATACTTTTGGTAGTGGATGTATAGGTTTTTCTTTCAATGAATATTAGGGATTCTTTCATTAGTTCCTCTTTTGTAACTTAATATATATACTTGTTTAATTCTTTTGTATCAATTTTAAATGTTTAAATTATACTGAATGGGAATTGATACCTTCTGTGAATGAATTACGACTTCCGCTGTGTTTAACTGTTATTGTTTATGGTAGTGAGCTAGACTCACATGTGGATTAGTCGATTTTCTCTCCTTCGTGTGTTGTATTTGGCTCGAGACAGGTACAACATGCGGGAGTACGTGTGACACACCTCGGGGACTACCCTAGGCCAGGGTGATTTCGGGACCGGGATGTGACAATTTACCTGGTTAATACCCTTGTTCTCCCGTGGATGTAGGTCATACATTGTGACCCAACCACGTTAGATCTTGTATCTTGTTTGTTTTTAATCTTATTTGATTTCTATACACAATGATAGTTTGATATATGTTTGCCTTAGTTGTGTTGTCATAGCATTTGGTCGGTAATTGGTGTTGTATTGCCTATCAAGTTTTTTGTAAAAAACCTCCAACCGGAGGGATGGTGTCGAGTCAAAAGAGAAAAAGACCCGCACCTGAGCAACTGTCTTCCCCCTAGCTTCAGCAATCTGTTTCAGCACCTCACACTCCATCACATGGCTGCCTCCCCACGCAGTTCCTGTAGCCCCAAGAGGAGAGTAAGCAGTGACATGAATGCCCTTTGATGCGCAAAGGTCCCTCAGCTTCTGCTGCTGCCAAAGCGGGTCATTTCCACCTTCCAAAACAACAACCTTATTACTATCTTCTACACTAGTTCATTAGCTTAAAATGACACTCCTAGTAGAAATTGGAAATGGGTCACTCACCTGATTGACGGCAGGGGGAATCTTCGCCTCCAAAAGCAAGTCAGATAACTTCTTGCAGGAGAAGTTGCTGGCTCCAATTGACTTTGTAAGTCCAAGCTTTTGGCACTCTTCCATGGCCTCCCAAGTTGACTTGAAGTCCATGGGGATGAGATTCCCCTCCTTAATGGGAAAGGAATACTCCCCCGGCTCCTTCGAACTCACCGGCCAATGGATGAGATAAAGATCAAGATACTCCAATCCGAGATTCCTACAATGACCCATTAAGTCGCAATTATAATTGGATGGCTTAAGTTGTTGCCATGCCACAAAATTGGGGTGCTACAATCTTGTGTGTAATCATCTTTTTTAACTTTTTATTTTTTCTATTTTTAATAACAAAAAATGCAGGGTAAATTAAGTGCTAATTTCACATAAAATTAGACATAAAATGCCCCATTTTTTGGAGTAATTGACTTCATTTTTCTCTTAATTGCAAAAGAATTATATTGAAGGAGTTGGGCTTATCAAAATAAAAGCCCCCAAAACAATACATTGAAGAGGGCTATGTAATATAACCTGGGCCAGATCAGCCCAAGATTCGTCCAACCCAATACCTGCGTTAGACTACATTGGTTATTTCTGGCCTGTTAACAATAGTAATCCCTTTGTTGTTGGGTTGTTAGAACGATATCTCGTTGGGATGAGGTTTCCATTCTGATACCCAAGGGGATTTTCCAAAAGGTAGAGATCGAACTCTATCCCATAGTAACGAACTCCTCCTTTTGCCGTCTGTGTTGATTTTATGATCTTCTCATTTTGGATTAAAGAAGAGAAGAGAGGAAAGAGTGCAGAAGGATTTTCTCTGCTACACTAGGAGGTGAGTAAAGTTTTCAAGTACACTGAGAAATATGGGTTTATTGTGTGTTTTCGTTAATCATGATTATAACCCAAAAAGGCATAAGGGAATGGAAATTTAATTACTGACAAATCTTGAGATTTTCATTCTATCTAAGGATCTGGAGGGTTTGACCAGAATCTATAATCCTCAGATCAAATTCGTAGTAGACAATGATTAATTTCTTGGTTAAATGTGATAATGGGGTCTTGATCATTGATCTAATCCAGGGATCTGGAAGTAGACCCCTGGGAACAGGATCTATCAACTTGGATAGTGGAACAAGGTGGGCCACTTGATCATTGATCTGATCCAGGGATCTGGAAGTAGATCCCTGGGCGATCACAGTAGTGTTGGACCCACTTGGATTGGGCCCCATTTGGCCCCCATCTACATCTAGATTCGTCCAACTCATATGGTATTGGGTTGGGCTAGACTACATTGGTTATTTCTGGCCTGTTAACAGCCCAATAGTAAACCCTTTGTTGTTGGGTTGTTAGAACAATATCTCATTGGGAGGAGGTTTCCGTTTTGATACCCAAGGGGATTTTCCAAAGGGTAGAGATCTGACTCTATCACATAGTAATGAACTCCTCCTTTTGTCTTCTGTGTTGATTTTATGATCTTCTCATTTTGGGTTAAAGAAGAGAAGAGAGGAAAGAGTGTACTAGGATTTTCTCACACTAAGAGGTGAGTAAAATTTTCAAGTACACAGAGAAATATTGGTTTATTGGGTTTATTGTGTGTTTGTGTTAGTCATGATTATAACCCAAAAAGGCATAAGGGAATGGAAATTTGATTACTGATAAATCTTGAAATTTTCATTCTATATGAGGATCGGGGGGTTTGACCAGAATCTATAATCCTTAGATCAAATTCATAGTAGACAAAGATTAATTTCTTAGTTAAATGTGATAATGGAGTCTTGATAATATCTCATTCAAAGAGGAGATAGTCGGATGAAATTCCAAGGCAGCAAGAAGGTTTTTCTAAACCAAGTCGACACAAACAAGATCCGTCAACTTGGATAGTGGAACAAGGTGGGCCACTTGATCACTGATCTAATCCAGGGATCTGAAAGTAGACCCCTAGGCGATCACAGTAGTGTTGTACCCACTTGGATTGGGCCCCATCTGGCCTCCATCTAGATTATGAAACCTTTGCATCGGTACTTTTGGGATATTTTTAGTTTTTACTTAGATTGGGTTGTGGGACACCTGGGCCCACCTGATCAAAGATTAGGACCATCCTTCTAGTTGGGCCCTGAGGGGCGACCAAGGCAGGCTTGGTCCCCAGTGGATCAGACCATAGGGGACCCACCTTTTTACTATCCCAAAAGACAGAGCCGGTCCCTGTTTTCTGTTATGTTTACATTTTTGTTCCATTGTATAATTTCTATTTTTCTCTTTCCTCAAATAGAATCTAGATTTAGAAATCAGAAATATAAGTATAAGAGATCTTACCTTGCAGAATGAAATCTAGAGGAGGGACCAAACCGATGAATAGATGCAAGAATTCAGAATTTGGCAGTGGTAAAAACCCATTTTTCCAATCAGGTTTGTGGGGACCACTGGTCCATCTGATCAAAGATCAGAACCTGTCATCTGGCTGATCACTGATGGGCGACCAGGATGGCCCCGGACCCATGTGGATTGAACCACTAAGGACCCACCATTTTCTCCTTAAAAATGCTGGGCATGATAACCCATTTCTGGGCTGACGAACTGTACTGTTACTTCTTTTTTTTTTTTTGTATTAATTGCTGTTCTTATTAAGGTGGATCCTATTAGTCCAGAATTTTCCAAAAAGCCACTTATGACCATTATGTATAAATATATACTTTAAAACCTTAGTATATACCAGAATTCTTGAACTGTATATATCATTACAGATTCTATCATGGGCCTGTAACTTAGTGTTTATATACCCGGATTGAATCATATAACTTAGAGCGCTATATCATAGGCATATATATTTAATGAACCTGTATCATTAACTGACAATATTTCCTTTTATGAGATTGGACTTGTAACTAGGACATAGAATTTAAAAATACATGAGTTACATGAGTAGTGCCGCCACTTAGGTGGGTACCGAATGTTGAATTTGAGTGGGGTGTATATAAACCCGATTATGTGGAACTAGTACTATATCAAAATAATTAGTGTACTTAACTCCATGATAGTTCTACTACATGCATAATAGATATAAAAGAAGTGATGAACTTTGTTAATGAATTTAGAGCATTTCAATATGATACTATACAAGACAGTGGCATCATATTTGAAATATCAGTAAGGATCCCTACTTCTGAGTATTGATTTGATTAGTGAATCCCTTGTGGGCTAGGAGAGATAAAGTTGGATGGGGACTGAATTATTGATTGTTGAATCAATCTTCTAAGAGAGAGTTTTGATTAAATTATAGAAATGATTTCCTTTTTGGAAGAGACTGAAATGTTGAAACTCTTACGATAGAGATCTATCGTATTATAAGGACCCATAAATGGGAATACTGAACTTACCCAAAGCTAAGAGATGAATATGAAATTTCATTAAATAATAAGCTAATCTATAGGACATCTGTTATATATCATCCCATGGATTCTTATTATTATTTCTATTATTCAATTATGCTATTAATGACTCGTGTATTTACAATATTGCTCGCCAATTTTATAAAGAGTGGTTTGCCCAACTTCGAGTAAGGTCAATGGGGGAGCTTGGCAATGTTGGAGATCAGCCATTGAATTTCAAAACTTCGAGTACGGGTCAATGGGGGAGCTTGGCAATGTTGGAGATCAGCTATTGAATTTCAATTTGTGTAGCTGATGAGAGAGCGTTACAATCGTGTTGAAATGATATAAAGGATTTTAGAGACGGATTACTTCTTTTAATAATATTGAACTTGTTTCTTTAAGAATTAGAAATTGATTGTGAGTGGATTTGTTATCACTTCTCTTCTTTGAATTGATCTCTTAAATAAATTAGAAGAATTGCTCAATTCTTTATCATAATTTGAATGATACGGTGATCTTGATTTCCTTATACGTACAGTAATGTCCCCAGTTGTGATGAGCTCGGCTTCTGCTGGGGCATTACGGGCTACACATCAACATATCTGTTTTCATGAAAAAGAACAAAACAAGGAGTCAAGGACAGAAAAAAGGACAAAAGAACATGAGATATTGCAAAGCAAGCTGTCAGGTGAGATTGCAAAACAGACAGCCTTAAGGCAGGGCTGCTTATGGTAAGGCCAATTTTCCAAGGACTGTTCGAGCTTCTTCCGTTATGCCTAGCAGAGTTTTCTACGGGGAGGGTTTAACTTCTCAATGAATCAAGAGATTCCTAGCCTTCCAAATACCATCAATACCAGAGAGCAAGATAGCACCAGAGGCTAGACATTCCTTCTTACTGATGCTTGATGAGAGAGCACTACACAAAAATACACCAGCTGATCGGGGAAGGCTGTGATGAAAACCTTCTGCTTGATAAAGCCAATGCAAAAGCAAAACAGCAGAGTAGCACTCAGAAAAGAGATAAAGGTCCGATTCTTCGAGAGGCAATCAAAAAAGGGCAAGCTGAAACCGAGGTGATGCCATTGCATTTACCCCAAATAAAAGTCGCGAGTGTTAGAATACTTTGTAAGATAGCAAAACTTTGTATTTCCGTTAGTGGTTAAAAATGGAAAATCAAAGGTGAATAAAAAGAAATAACAATGAAATAACCTTTCTTTTCATGGAAATTTAACCAAGGGGAGATGAGAAATGATTATCTAGCCATCACTTTAATAATTCAAATTATAGGAAAGTCAATCTTCACTGTAATAATTCAAATTCTAAGAAAGTCAATCCTTCATCAACATCACTACATTATATCCTTCATCCCTCAGATCATATTGGAGTTAGTTTGGCCCGGAATTCCTATCTATCCTATGCAAACAAACAAGCCCCTCTAATGATGTCTACTCTTCTCATATATATTTCAACCTTGTAATCGCACATGGCTGAAGAATTGTTGAGACTATAAACTTATAATTCCATGAAGTCCTGAAACAAAAACGCTAAAGTCTAAACTTCTTTTGAAAATACTCGAAGTTTATTTTGAACACAACCAAATATCAAAACTGAAAGAGATTTACTATCATTGGTGTCCTGTGTGTAACCTGAGAGATAGCTGAAGGCCTGGTAAGACACGGTCATGGTGTGCATTGTAACACCCCGCTCCTAATGGCCTATTAATTATTATTAATTGTGTGTTTAGTTAGTAAGCTGGATTAGAGTCTAAATAGTCATGGTTAACGACGAATCGTGTGTGCGAAGTTTCGCACGATTCGGAGCGCGTTCGGGTATAATAGAAGTTGTTTTATTAATTGGGTAGGGTTTTCAGGGGGTATTTATGAGAGTATGAGTTTTTGTGAGTTTGGGTGCATTGGGTAGGTTACATCGTTTCATGAACCTTAGTCTTCAGTCGCGTTTCGATTCGACGCATCGAAGAGGGCCGAAACTCATTAAATGTTGATTTAGGCCGGCCCGGAACTTAACCCAAGCCCAACCCAAGGCCCAAGCCCAAAACCCATCTCTTAAGTTAGGTCATTCAACCCACCTGTATCCCCTCCTTCATTTCATTTACTCAACTCCAACAACCATAGCAACACAGCAGCCGACTCTTCCTCTCTTTCCTTCATCTTCTTCTCCTCCGTCGACGAGCACCGGAGCTCCGGCGAAGGAAACCAAGTTACTAATCTTCTTCCTTTGGCTTCCAAGAACTCAAATATACACTTTTCTAAGTGTTTCCTTCACAACCCACTTAAAGGTATGCTCTTCAAGCTTTTAGACCTAGGTAGATTACTTCCTTTGGATTAGAAATGGTGTAGATGAGCTTACTTCTTCCCTTGCATTTCATTTGTAGTGAGGTTTTGAGTGTGGAACCCATTTACTCAAGTTTGAGCTTAAAGAGGACTTCCCTCTTCAATTTCTTTTGGTTTTGAGTCAAGCTCTTCATCAAAGGCAAGTGAATAGCTATGTTATTGTTTGATATGCTTGTTTTCCTTGATTGTATGTTAAAATCATATGTTAGATCATCTTTGCTCAATTGATCATTTAGATGATTGAAAACATGATAAAATGACTCATAGATTGGAAAGAATGGATTTAGAGTTTAATGGTTTGATTAGTTAGTTTTATGCTTTTAAGTAGTGTATTTTTATCACTATCTATGCTGCAAATCAGGTTCCAGAAGAAAGAAATGGGAAAAGTCCCATTTCAGCTCAGAACAGAGCTCTGCCCAGTTTTCGCAGGCTTCTCGGTCGACCGGCCTGCAGGTCTCGGTCGACCGAGACAACAGGGCCCACTCGACCGAGACTCGACCTAGCCCTGTGCAGATTTTTGTCTATTTTCCTTTTTGAAGGGATTTTTACCCTTTTTGTAGTGGACCTTGGTGGACTTTTGGTTACCCCTTTTTGGACTCATTTGACTATGTACGAGGAACGTTTGAGCAGATGATTTCTCGTAGTTATTTCCATTTTCTCGGGTTTCAATTCATTTCAATCTTGAACGGAATTGGGCAACGGGATACCACCTTATATCTATGCACGAAGAGATTGTATATGGGTATCGCGAACCTTATTTCCTTTCGTTGACTGAATAAAGTTGTACGAGACTTTGGAAATAACAATGACCTAAGATTGGATTGTATATCGTTTATGATTCCGAATTGTATCGTTTGGTACTTTCCACATGAAACGTCCATGTCCTTTAGCTTCGTTTGTTTTGTTTTGGTTTGGGATCACATTATGAACTTAGAAGATGAACTTAGGATCCCTTTGATGTCCCGCTTGTTTTGAAATATGATGGGAGTGTTGTGGCTAGACGGCTTTGATTAAGAAAGCATGTCAAGAACTACCTATGAGGATAAGTGTGAAGTATGAAGAAGTTCGATTATGTTAAGATGATTTGATAAGAGCAAAGGTAGTTTCTCTTTGGTTAATGAATCATGTTCATGCAGGAAAGTCTAGCCCCTCACTATTGTATGTTTAGGACTCTTGTGTCAGGCATCACTCAGTTGTTAACGCCCAGCACTTTTGGGGCACCAATTGTGTGAGGACTTTGAAATGAACGTCTGCGCAGTACGACTTTTTATATTTTAGATGGATGTACACCATCAAATACCCGTTCTGAAAGAAGTATGAATGTTCGTTTTGTTTATTTTGTTTTAAGGGTATATTATGATTGCTTGCCGGGTTTTCATCTCGTGCCTATTGCTTTACTCTACCACAGCTCTCATGTTGAGCCAGGAGGGTCAAGTGGAACTATCCCGTGGTGATTAGCTATGTGATTTGCCTATTTGCTAGAAGTGTGTTAGTTGGTTTTATGATTCTCATGCTATGCGTTTGTTACAGTCAGAACGCTATGCATCTCCGATGATATAGTCCATTCGTATATTCTTTAGTCTGCATATTATTGATGATTATATATCTATTCCCTTGCCGACCTTTGTGTCTGATGATGCTACTCTTGGTGCATAGGTACTGAGCCCTACTATGAGGAGGAAGAAACGACGGAGGAAGTTCAGGCAGATCAGCCTGATGACTTCCTTGAGTACAGTACGGACGGCATAGTATAGCCGTACTGACCCCGTACGCGAGAGCCTCCACTTTTGGACTAGTTCTTTTGTTGGTTCTTTTATATTTTGATTAGGCCCGGGGTTGTTGAGGCCTGATGTTGTAATTAATACAGTTTTAAACTTGAATCTTAAATATGATATTCAGTACTGTTCTTTAACTATACATCTATGAGATACCACTTGTGTTTGGAGCTTCCGCTATTTGTTTTATACTATTGGAGGAAATGGTTATACCTCACAGCGGTCTTCGATCCAGATGGGACCCGATTGGGGCCATGTTGCAGTTGATTAATGTTGGGAAAAAGTTTTAATTGGCCCTAATCTCACGCATAACCCCGGTTACTCCTTTGGGGGCGTGACAAGTTGGTATCAGAGCTCAGTACTGATTTCTACATTAAAAACATGTAGAAACTTAAGACGTGTGAGGATCGGTTTTTCTTTGGGTATCTTAGATGTTGTAGATTGTATAGTTGTTTGCTAGATTGAGTCTCATAGGACTAACGTTTCTTGTGTTTCAGAATGGCTGGCCGTAATACGCGCAGTGGCAACCCAGAGAGCAGTAATGCCAATGCCAATGACAGTGATTCCTTTGAGAACAGATTCAACAAGCTCATGCAAGCCTTTGTGAGTTCTCAAGAGGCACAAGCAGTGAACCAGACTCAGCAGCGAGCCGATCAGGCTGCCTTTCAAGCCCAGATGATGCAAGTGTTAGAGAGGCCAGTTCCCGCTGCTCAGGTTATCATGCCCGCTAGGGTGGTTGATCGGAACGACTTGTATGACAAGTTTAAAAAGAGGAACCCACCGGCCTTCTACGGTAATGAAGCTCCACTTGATGCAGATGAGTGGGTTGTGCAGATAGAGAAGATCTTTCATGTTTTCGATTGTACGAGGAGGGATCAGGTCCAGTTGGCAGCGTACATGTTTCGGGGAGCGGCAGAAAGGTGGTGGAAATCGGTCAAAACACCATATGACACAATTGAGGAGGATATTGCTTGGGCTACCTTTCAGACCTTGTTCCGTACCAAATACATCCCACCCCATATCCAAGCACAGAAGATTATCGAGTTTGAATCATTGCTCCAGGGAGAGGATACAGTTCAGGAGTATGAGTTGAAGTTTACTACCCTGTCTAGGTTTGCCCCAGCTCTGGTGGCAACCGAAGCTGATCAAGTTATGAGATTCGTTCGGGGATTGCGACCCGATATACAGATGGAGGTGACTTCCGTCACTTTACTTACCTATGAGGAGAACCTCAAACGGGCTTATTGGGCCGAGGAGTCCCTTCGGAAGAAAGCCCAGTATGCTCATCAGCTTCAGCTTGTGCAAACTCCGGTTAGGAGTCAGAGTTCAGGACAGTTCCAGCCTCCACAGCGTCCGCAGCCACAGTACCCACCTCCGCATCGTTTCCAGCATCATTATCAGCAACCAGCTAAGAAGCCTAGGCTAGATCCAGCTCAGGGAGTTCGTTGTACTCATTGTGGTAGGAGCCACTCAGCCGCGGAATGTAGATGGATCACAGGAGGTTGCTTTGGTTGTGGCCAGATGGGCCACCAAATTAAAGATTGCCCCCGAAAAGAAGGGCAAGGTGTTCGGAGTGCAGCACCCCCTAGACCACCGATGGTGGCAGCACCTTTGAGGCAGGCCCCACCCGCTAGGCCGCAGCGGCCTTATCAGCAGCAGCAGCAGCCACTTAGGCTTCCAGGACCACCAGTTTATAGAGGACAGCAGAGGCCCCCAGGACAGCAGCGACAACAACAGAAGCCTCAGCAGTATGGCAGACTTCAGGCCCTGGATCTGCAGGAAGGTGAAGAAGCTGGAGGAGTCGTGGAAGGTACACTCTCTATTTCAGATGTACCTGCTAGAGTCTTATTTGATTCCGGTTCCACACACTCATTCGTGTCACCTATATTTGCTGCATGCTTGGTGGGAGATATAGCTCCATTGCATTGTATTTTGCTTGTTAGTACCCCCTTAGGGAAGACAGTGCAGTGTGAATCCTATTATCCAGCGTGTAAAGTGCAGGTGGGCAGTTTTATCTTATCGGCAGATTTGATCATCCTCGGGATGAAAGATTTTGATGTGATTTTGGGAATGGATTGGTTATCCACTTACAGAGCTGTTATGGACTGTTTCAATAAGACCGTCAGATTGCAGGTGTTAGCAGACAATGTAGAGATTGTTGGAGAGAGGAGACCTATGTCCACTAGAGTCATTTCCGCTTTGAGGGCCGATCGATTGATTAAGAGTGGATGTGAAGGTTATTTGGCATTTATCACGGAGGATAAATCGACCAAAGCGGTGGAGGATATTCCAGTGGTTTGTGAATTCCCGGATGTCTTTCCGGAGGAGATACCTGGATTACCACCCGTCCGAGAGATTGATTTTACGATTGAGCTTGTGCCAGGGACGGCACCGATATCAAAGGCACCCTACCGTATGGCCCCAGCAGAGTTAAGAGAATTGAAAATGCAGTTGCAAGATCTCCTGGACAAAGGATTTGTCAGACCGAGTGTGTCACCTTGGGGTGCACCGGTTTTATTTGTGAAGAAGAAGGACGGCTCCATGCGTATGTGCATAGACTATAGGCAGCTGAATCAAGTTACTATCAAGAACAAGTATCATTTACCTAGGATAGATGAGTTATTCGATCAGCTGCAGGGAGCACGACATTTCTCGAAGATTGATCTGAGGTCAGGCTACCATCAGTTGCGAGTGAGAGACCAAGATGTGCAGAAAACAGCTTTCAGGACACGATATGGCCATTATGAATTTTTGGTGATGCCATTCGGATTGACGAATGCACCGAGCGTCTTCATGGCTTTGATGAACAAAATCTCCGCACCATGCTTAGACCAATTCACAGTGGTGTTTATAGACGATGTCCTAGTCTATTCGAAGTCTACAGAGGAACACGCAGAGCATTTGAGGACTTCATTGCAGATTTTGAGGGAGAACCAGCTCTATGCCAAGCTAAATAAGTGTGATTTTTGGCTTGAGCATGTGTCTTTTCTTGGACATATTATCTCCAAGGATGGTTTGGCAGTCGATCCAGCAAAGATCGAGGCAGTAGTTGATTGGCAAAGCCCGAAGTCAGTGTCAGAGATCAGGAGTTTCCTCGGTTTAGCAGGATATTACAGAAGATTCGTGAAGGGATTCTCCAGTATTGCAGCCCCATTGACCAAATTGACGAGGAAAGATATTCCTTTTGTATGGACGGAGCAATGTGAAGCGAACTTTCAGGAGTTGAAGACCAGATTGACCACAGCTCCTATCCTTACTTTACCTAAAGGGAATGGAGGGTTTGTGGTTTTCACAGATGCTTCAGGCATTGGATTGGGATGCGTACTTATGCAGGAAGAGAAAGTAGTGGCCTACGGGTCCAGACAGTTGAAAGAACATGAGAAGAGATACGCTACCCATGATTTGGAGCTTGCAGCAGTAGTTATGGCATTGAAGTTGTGGAGACATTACTTGTATGGGGAGAAATTCGAGGTTCACTCGGATCATAGGAGTCTCCAGTATCTGTTCGGGCAGAAAGATTTAAATATGAGGCAGACTCGATGGATGGAATACATCAAAGATTATGACTTTCCGATAAAGTATCATCCTGGGAAAGCAAATGTAGTTGCAGATGCATTGAGCAGAAAGACAGCGAATACCGGATGTTTACAGACAGAGTCGTCGTTGACAGAGTTATTCAGGGACTTAGCCATAGAGTTCCAGCCTCAGAAGGAGAAAGTCATGATTGCCAGTTTGCACACATGGGAACCAGAGATACTGAGTAGAATCAAGGACAGTCAGTCAGAGGATCCAGAGTTAGTCAGACTGATAGACAGCATAGCTGACAGACCAGAGTTCAGACTCATTGATGGAGTGTTGTACTGCCAGGATAGGCTGTGTGTACCGGGTGTACGTGATTTGAGGGACGAGATCATGGTTGAGGCACACCACTCTCGTTATGCTATTCACCCAGGGAGCACCAAAATGTACCAGAATTTGAAGAGCTTTTACTGGTGGAGCAACATGAAGAAAGACATTGCAGGGTTTGTCTCGAGATGCCTCGTGTGTCAACAAGTGAAAGTTGAACATCAGAAACCTCCAGGATTGCTCCAACCCTTGAGAATACTGGAGTGGAAGTGGGAGCACATCACCATGGACTTCGTTGCAGGATTGCCACCCACGAGGGATAATGACAGCGTTTGGGTGATTGTTGACAGACTTACGAAGTCAGCACACTTCATTCCGATGAAGATGAGAGGATCCATGGACATCTTGGCACACAAGTACATTGACACTATAGTCAAATTGCATGGAATTCCAGATTCTATTGTTTCAGACAGAGATATGAGGTTTGTGGGCAGATTTTGGGTCAGTTTGCAAGCAGCCTTGGGTACCACATTGAACTTCAGCACTGCATATCACCCTCAGACCGATGGACAGACAGAGAGGACCAATCAGACCATGGAGGATATGTTGAGGGCATGCGTTCTTGATTTCGGGAAAGACTGGGAGAAGAGTCTTCCTTTGTGCGAATTTGCCTACAACAACAATTATCACTCCAGCATCGGGATGGCACCGTTCGAGGCATTGTACGGACGGAAGTGCAAGACCCCGATTTGTTGGGAAGAGATTGGTGTTCGGAGCTTTCATGGACCGTCGATCATCAGTGATACCAGAGAGAAAGTGAAGCAGATTATTGATAGGCTGAAAATTGCAAGAGACCGTCAGAAGAGCTATGCAGACCCGAAGAGGAGGGATTTGGAGTTTCAGGTTGGAGACAAGGTGTTTCTCAAAGTCTCACCGACTAGAGGAACCATGAGATTCGGTCAAAAAGGGAAACTGGCTCGGAGATACATTGGACCGTTCGAGATCGATATGCGAGTCGACGAAGTGGCCTATAGATTGATACTACCAGCAGAGTTAGCAGGTGTTCACAGAGTTTTCCATATTTCCATGCTGAGGAAGTACATTCCAGACCCTTCGCACGTGCTACATCATGAGCCATTGGATGTTCAGCCAGATGTTACATTCGTTGAGAGGCCGAAGAAGATCATAGACACCAAAGAGCAAGTGTTGAGGACAAGGACCATCCACTGGGTCAAAGTGCAGTGGGAGCATCACAGTCCGAGGGAAGCGACTTGGGAGCTCAGGGATCAGGTGCAGGAGAAGTATCCAGAGTTGTTGCCGGCAGAGGCGGACACAGGAAATCCAATTTGGGGGGGCTTAATGTAAAATAAATATTGGGGAAAGGGACAAATGTAAACAAAATATACATATGAATTTTCAGAATCTGTGGGGGGTTTTAAGAATTTCAAGTTTTTCTCATATATGGGTGGGGGGCTTGAGCCCCCAGGACCTTCTACCTGGGTCCGCCCCTGGTTGCCGGATTCAGAGATTTTTCCAGTGGTGTGTTGGGGATTTGGAGGACCAAATAGCCTAAGTGGGGGAAGATGTAACACCCCGCTCCTAATGGCATATTAATTATTATTAATTGTGTGTTTAGTTAGTAAGCTGGATTAGAGTCTAAATAGTCAGGGTTAACGACGAATCGTGTGTGCGAAGTTTTGCACGATTCGGAGCGCGTTTGGGTATAATAGAGGTTGTTTTATTAATTGGGTAGGGTTTTCAGGGGGTATTTATGAGAGTATGAGTTTTTGTGAGTTTGGGTGCATTGGGTAGGTTACATCGTTTCATGAACCTTAGTCTTCAGTCGCGTTTCGATTCGACGCGTCGAAGAGGGCCGAAACTCATTAAATGTTGATTTAGGCCGGCCCGGAACTTAACCGAAGCCTTACCCAAGGCCCAAGCCCAAAACCCATCTCTTAAGTTAGGTCATTCAATCCACCTGTATCCCCTCCTTCATTTCATTTACTCAACTCCAACAACCATAGCAACACAGCAGCCGACTCTTCCTCTCTTTCCTTCATCTTCTTCTCCTCCGTCGACGAGCACCGGAGCTCCGGCGAAGGAAACCAAGTTACTAATCTTCTTCCTTTGGCTTCCAAGAACTCAAATATACACTTTTCTAAGTGTTTCCTTCACAACCCACTTAAAGGTATGCTTTTCAAGCTTTTAGACCTAGGTAGATTACTTCCTTTGGATTAGAAATGGTGTAGATGAGCTTACTTCTTCCCTTGCATTTCATTTGTAGTGAGGTTTTGAGTGTGGAACCCATTTACTCAAGTTTGAGCTTAAAGAGGACTTCCCTCTTCAATTTCTTTTGGTTTTGAGTCAAGCTCTTCATCAAAGGCAAGTGAATAGCTATGTTATTGTTTGATATGCTTGTTTTCCTTGATTGTATGTTAAAATCATATGTTAGATCATCTTTGCTCAATTGATCATTTAGATGATTGAAAACATGATAAAATGACTCATAGATTGGAAAGAATGGATTTAGAGTTTAATGGTTTGATTAGTTAGTTTTATGCTTTTAAGTAGTGTATTTTTATCACTATTTATGCTGCAAATCAGGTTCCAGAAGAAAGAAATGGGAAAAGTCCCATTTCAGCTCAGAACAGAGCTCTGCCCAGTTTTCGCAGGCTTCTCGGTCGACCGGCCTGCAGGTCTCGGTCGACCGAGACAACAGGGCCCACTCGACCGAGACTCGACCGAGCCCTGTGCAGATTTTTGTCTATTTTCCTTTTTGAAGGGATTTTTACCCTTTTTGTAGTGGACCTTGGTGGACTTTTGGTTACCCCTTTTTGGACTCATTTGACTATGTACGAGGAACGTTTGAGCAGATGATTTCTCGTAGTTATTTCCGTTTTCTCGGGTTTCAATTCATTTCAATCTTGAACGGAATTGGGCAACGGGATACCACCTTATATCTATGCACGAAGAGATTGTATATGGGTATCGCGAACCTTATTTCCTTTCGTTGACTGAATAAAGTTGTACGAGACTTTGGAAATAACAATGACCTAAGATTGGATTGTATATCGTTTATGATTCCGAATTGTATCGTTTGGTACTTTCCACATGAAACGTCCATGTCCTTTAGCTTCGTTTGTTTTGTTTTGGTTTGGGATCACATTATGAACTTAGAAGATGAACTTAGGATCCCTTTGATGTCCCGCTTGTTTTGAAATATGATGGGAGTGTTGTGGCTAGACGGCTTTGATTAAGAAAGCATGTCAAGAACTACCTATGAGGATAAGTGTGAAGTATGAAGAAGTTCGATTATGTTAAGATGATTTGATAAGAGCAAAGGTAGTTTCTCTTTGGTTAATGAATCATGTTCATGCAGGAAAGTCTAGCCCCTCACTATTGTATGTTTAGGACTCTTGTGTCAGGCATCACTCAGTTGTTAACGCCCAGCACTTTTGGGGCACCAATTGTGTGAGGACTTTGAAATGAACGTCTGCGCAGTACGACTTTTTATATTTTAGATGGATGTACACCATCAAATACCCGTTCTGAAAGAAGTATGAATGTTCGTTTTGTTTATTTTGTTTTAAGGGTATATTATGATTGCTTGCCGGGTTTTCATCCCGTGCCTATTGCTTTACTCTACCACAGCTCTCATGTTGAGCCAGGAGGGTCAAGTGGAACTATCCCGTGGTGATTAGCTATGTGATTTGCCTATTTGCTAGAAGTGTGTTAGTTGGTTTTATGATTCTCATGCTATGCGTTTGTTACAGTCAGAACGCTATGCATCTCCGATGATATAGTCCATTCGTATATTCTTTAGTCTGCATATTATTGATGATTATATATCTATTCCCTTGCCGACCTTTGTGTCTGATGATGCTACTCTTGGTGCATAGGTACTGAGCCCTACTATGAGGAGGAAGAAACGACGGAGGAAGTTCAGGCAGATCAGCCTGATGACTTCCTTGAGTACAGTACGGACGGCATAGTATAGCCGTACTGACCCCGTACGCGAGAGCCTCCACTTTTGGACTGGTTCTTTTGTTGGTTCTTTTATATTTTGATTAGGCCCGGGGTTGTTAAGGCCTGATGTTGTAATTAATACAGTTTTAAACTTGAATCTTAAATATGATATTCAGTACTGTTCTTTAACTATACATCTATGAGATACCACTTGTGTTTGGAGCTTCCGCTATTTGTTTTATACTATTGGAGGAAATGTTTATACCTCACAGCGGTCTTCGATCCAGATGGGACCCGATTGGGGCCATGTTGCAGTTGATTAATGTTGGGAAAAAGTTTTAATTGGCCCCGGTTACTCCTTTGGGGGCGTGACATACATCGCAGCACCAAAGCTTGGAGGTGATGAAGAGCTCACCACGGGAGTTGATCAGACCGCGGCTCAAGGCTTCAACAATTGCTTCACCGAGGGGCTTCTCGGAATGGTAGAGAGGGGCTGAGTCGAAGTGGCGGTAGCCGAGCTTAATGGCATTGAGGACTGCCTCCTTGATTGCTTCTGGTCCGGGAAAGGGCCATACTGCAGTGCCAAGGCCTATGACGGGGATGTTAACATTGCTGGAGCTCAAGCTCACCATTGGAATATTAATGCTTCCCATCTTCAGTATGGCTTGTCAAAAAACACCCAGTTTAGATCAATATAAAAGAATAGGACGGCAACTGCAATTTCAGACAAATTAAAGGTTAGTGATTATAAAATAGACTCCACGTACCTATCAAATCAAACTTGAAATGACAACCTATTACACATATCTTATCCATGTCCTTGGCCGTTGGGATCCAGATCCCCTGTTTGGTCCAAACAGGGGATCCCTGTTTGGACCAAACAGGGCCCTCCACGTGGGGGGGGCGGAGGAAGAAAAAGTCAAACTCTCTTTCCTCCGCCCCCCATGTGGAGAGCCCTGTTTGGTCCAAACAGGGGATCCTTTTCCTTGGCGTTGGCGTTATCCTTATCCTTATCCTTGCTTCTTTACACCTCCATGGGTCCACTTAAGATGCATGTTTGCCTTGTGATGCCCTAATTATATAATATATTATATCTATATTTATAACCTTTTCACCTAACGAATTCTTTCCACCCTCATGACCCACTTGGATGACATACTCTTAGATCAGCTTTCACCAGCAACAAACGTCTGCGTGAGTGAGACCTCCTCTTGTGAGCCCACTGGGTGTTGAAGATTATCTGTAGGTAAGATTTTAGGTTGTCATTTTTTCGATCAATGAATCTTACGGTGAAATTTATGGGATTAAAGTCTTTATGGTCTCAAAGCTTGGGCCCGGCAATGATCTTGCAATCAAGCCGAGTAAAATAATGCTTCTGCAATCAATACCGTCATTTTTTTTTTCCTTTTTCAAATAAAAAAAAAACGAGCATCTTATCCATCCATCTAAGGCCCTACGATCTCACCATCCCTATGATCTCAACATCTTTGTCACACGATTGAAGTCTTTGGAAGAAATTGTGATAGATTTGATCTAATGGGCCACCGGTACCGACAAACTAAAAAAAGCGTGGATTGCGATGGATCCACAGACAGATGGTGATCACCAAGAAGACAAAGATTGTTTCTATTAAAATATTTTATCATCTACTTTTTTAGAGATTAAAGGGTTCTTATTTTTCATGTTTACAATCACAGATTCTTTCTTGAAAGTACCTTGTGATTGAGGGGGAATGTTGAAGATTATCAGTTTGTTATGATTTTAGGAATATTAGTAGGGTGTCCTTATCATTTGGATATAGTTAGTTAGTATTTTCTTATAAATGTAATCTTTTTTGTTTGTGAATCTTAAGATGAAATTATGGGATGAAAGTGATTCTCAAAACTCTTTATGGTATCAGAGCTTGGGCCCGGTGATGATCTTGCGATCAATCATCATATGATCTCTTCCTTCCGTGATAATTATCACCATCAATTTTTCTATTTCAATAAAGTAATGATCATCTTCTCCTACTCACTCATTCATCTAAGCCCTACGATCTTACCATCTTCATCAAAATTGAACGATCGAAGCTTCTGAAAGAAACAGCAACGGATCTGATCCAGTTGGCCACTGGCAACTACAGACTCGGAAATGAGCAGACTGTGACAGCGATGGATCCACAGACAGCGGTGATCACCAAGAAGACATGAAGATCGTTTCTATTAAAATATCTTATCATCTATATTTTAGAGATTAAAGGGTTCTTTGATAAAAAGAGCATGGGGAAGAGGAATCGTCGAGGAATCCAGGAAAGAGCTACGGAAAAGTGTAACGAGAATTCTTGACTCTAGAGAACACACAAAATCCATGAAAGATCAAACTCTGCAATATCTAATTGACCTTTTTACTTCATTAATCCTACCGACTTCTATATGGCTAATTGCAAGCTATCGTATTTTTTCGCACTTCCGCGGATTTACCCCATAGACTTACCAAGAAAAGGTCCAAGGAAATATCGAGGACACTATCGTTGAACGTCTTTGTCAGCATTTGAATGATCTTTTTCCCTAGTATGGGCTGACTCCATCTAGAAACACCCCCTGTGAGGTCCCACCCTTGGTGGGCCCTCTAATTACTATTTTGTAGGCTAATTAATCCTAATTTATGCTAATCATTGGTTAATTATACTAATCTTCGCTAATCTTTGCTAATCCTTACTAATCTTGGCTAATTACTATTTAATTAAGCTTATTAGGGGTTGGCTAGGAGGGTTAGTTAGATTTTCCTAAGTTGGGTAGAATAGCTTAGTTGAGTTAGAATGGCTAGTTGGGTGCTTTAGATTTAATCCTAGGCTATTAGTGTTAATTAGGCCTTAGTTGAGTTAATTAATTAATTAAGTTAGGTTTAGTTTTGGTTAAGGGTGCCCTCTCTAGAAGCTTCCTCACCAAATGACTAGCCTACCCCTAACCAAAACCCTAACCCCATGAAAACCCTAAGGGTATCTTGGTCTTTAATCCACTCTCTAACCCTATATAACATCTCTTAACTCCCATTTGCAATAAACCCTAAACCCTAAGCAGCCCCCTTCCCAAGATAACTCCCAGCTCTCTTCCCAAGGAAACTGCCCCAGCCCATTACTGTTCCTCCTAACTACCTCCATTTCCATTGCAACACTCTTCTCCTCCTTCATTTCCTCTCATACGTTGGAGAGAGACAACCAGCTACTGTTGCTGGGATTTTGGTGAGAAGCTGCTGCACCCCATCTTCTTCTTCCTTCATCACTGTCATAGCTGGAACCCATTGGAGCTACTGCTGTCCTCCATTTCCTTGCTGGAAATCTATGCTGGGAGATCCTTCCAGTGGCAGCTGCTACACCATCTCCCTCTTCTCGGTTGTGTGGAGAACTGCTGGAATCCATCTAGAAGCTCTGCTGCACTTCTTCTTCTTCTTCATTTTCTCTGCTGGACTGTTGCTGATTTCTGTAATCCCATCTTGAAGTTACTGCTGGAACCACACCCCTGTGATTGCTGGAGATTCTTCTTCTTCTTCTTCTCCTTTCATTTCATCACCTGGGTGGTGCTGGAAATTGCTGAAGGTGTTGCTGCTACACCCTGTTACTCTGCTGGAATTTTTCCAGCAGCTACTACCCCACCTTCCTCCTCCATTTCTCCCTTTTCCCCTCACTCCCAGCCCCTGTGATTGTGCTGGAATTGCTACTGCTGTCTTCTTCTTCATCTTCATATCACCAGAGAAGCCCCTGTCGCTGGGATTATTCAATCAAGAGCTGTTGTTACATCTCTTCCCCATCTTCTTCTCTCCATTTCCCCACCTGGGAGGTCCTCCTACTGCTGGAAATCTCACTAGGAGCTGCTACTACACTCTGCTGCAGCAGTTGGGATTTATTACTCTTCTTCTTCTCTGCTGGGTTGGGCTTTCTCCTCACAACTCTAATCTCTCTCAATCACTAAAAAGGCAAGTACATCATACTAATAACTTAGGATATGTGTTTGATTTCATGATTCAGCAGTTCCATTTCATGTTTATGCTTCATTTAGTCTTAGATTTCTACATTGAGCTCTGTTTGTGTCTGTGGATGGAAAGGTCACTGATGGATGGGGGTTTTCACCCCCCATTTGGAAGATCAGTGGGCCATAAGGTGATGGACGGATGGTTATGGAGTCATTTTATGTTTAGAATGGTGTTGGTGAAGTTTGGAAGGGATTGGAAGTAGTTTGGGTGGAAATGGAGCCAAAACAGAGTGACTGCAGAAACTGGGTTTTGTCCCAGTTTCGTGTAACCGGTTAACCGGTTGGTTAACCGGCAGTGTAGCCGGTTAACCGGGCTTTGCAGGCCGGTCAACCGGCCACACTGAAATTGCAGAAATGGCAGCTCCCAGTTATTTCTTCTGCAGGAAGTGCTGCAGTGCAGCCGGTTAACCGGGCTTTGCAGGCCGGTTAACCGGCCACACTGAGATTTCTTGGAAAACTGGCCCTTAGCCATTTCTTGCACAAATTTCATTTCAAATAGTCGGGTTGACCTGGTCTCGCACCGGTTGACCCGATTCACACTGTTTGTGCAGGAAGTGACTGAAAGTTGGTTCTTCAATCAAAACACAGACTCCTTACACCCAAATGGACTTGATACTTAAGATTTACTTTAGATAATGTTTAAAGCTGGATCATCAAATCTTTCTAAGGTGTTCAGAGTATGCGATCAATCATCCAGGCCAGGTTGTTTGACCGGATACGCTGTAAGCCTATACAAATGAATTGAGTTGTCCAGGAAGCCTGATTTAGATTAGCCAGTGCACTCGGTTGATCTTCCAGGCCAGGAAATCAACCGAGCTCACAACCCGTCAGGTTCACCTGGATAACCTTGATTATCCAGTTTTCAACATTTAGAAGATATGATCAGTTGTGGGGCCCATTGACCATCCAAATGAGCATTTGTCAGTGATCTAAGCCCGAGTCAACGGTGTGGCTCAACCTTGACTCGCGGGGCCCACTGTTTAGAGTTTTGGTTGATAATCTAAGATGATTCGACCTCTAAGAGTTGTCAACGATGCCCTTAACCAACTAAGCACCAAATACAGTCTTTTATGGCATTAATGACATCGTTTAGAGATCGAATTACCGGAGATAGACCCGAACCTGAAGTGGCCCATTTACCTAGGATTGGACTGTTGTTCTTCCCTATTGATTCCTATGATGAAGTTCATACTTCTTTATTATTATTCAGTCAATCTTAGATCTTTAGATTAGTTGTTTGCTATTAATTAAACATAATTGGAAGACCTGAACCTAGGGTATCTAGAGGTGACCCGATGGTGTGATCTCGGAGATCATTGACCCGTGTCTGTGTCTAGGCGGGCCCTTAATGGGCCTAAGTGTGGTGATATGAACCCTTTAGCTTGAAGAGGTAGTTTCTATTGGACTGTTAAGTTATATGGATTGAAATGGAACTGTTTATCAGTAATAGTGGATTAGTTGCCTCGTTTGGATAGTTTTAGACCAGGCCATGTACTGATGGGCCTTGGTATGGATCCAACGAGTAGGCCTGGACATTGAATGAGATCCAGAGACTGTGTTGAGATGTTTGGACCTCTTAGGGATATTGTTAGGACCTTGCTCACGCAAGGCAAAGCCTAGACAGACACAGACCTTAGAGTTATTCTCGAGTCGGCATGAACATTCACTCGGTTGATTTAAGCTCAGCCGATGGACTGATCATCCTCGGTAGGAGCTAGTTGAGTATTGGTGAAGCTATCATGATGAGCTGTGTGGTTAAGACGGTAAGGTGTCATGCCGTGCCGATCTGGAGTGATGAGATGATGAGTTGATGAGTGATGTTCGGGATTAGTTATTCCCTGGTGAGATTCCCCACCGCGACTGTGTTCAGTATGGGAGGGCCGCGGCATAATATCCCGCGGTATTCCAGCTCGTGTGAATGTGCCACTTAGTTATAGTTGTGTAGATGATTTCCTTATACTGATTCCTTATGCTTTACATGCACGATTGCCTAGTTCTCTTTCCTTGTTATTCATTTAAATTATGTACTCGTCTTTATTTCCTTTGATATATATATGCTATGTTAGTAGTATGCTGTATCTTGCCAGATCGTTTAGATCTGACCCATTCTATGGTGCTTAGGCCTTGACCCAGAGATTCCCGACGACGCATTAGCCCTCGTGGAGGCACCTGTAGCCGGAGAGTACGCTTGGGGCCCGGCCGACACGGACGTCGAGCCGGAGGGCGGAGACGAGTATCCACAGGGGTTTTGAGAGATACTATTTGTTTTGGGTTTGAGTGCTTTTTGTAGTGAGTTGGGGGTAGAACACAATGTATAACTTTTTATTAACATTGAACCATTTACAAAGTAGACTGCAGTCTTGCTCTTACTTTATATATACATGATACCTATTGCTTCCGCTCTATTTAAATGTTATGCTTCCGCAAGTTTTAACCATTGAATGTTATTTGGTTCAAAAAGTTTTAAATTGGACCTCACTGCGGCCTACGATCTTGGAAGTTCTCGGATTTTCCGGGAAGTAGCGCGCCAATTTCGGGTAATCGAACGAGTATATCGGTATCCGGAATTGGGGCGTTACACCCCCTTTTCTACGATCGTTCAAAACTTGCTAAACGAAGTGGAGGCACCTAAGTGGTTAAGTTACCTCTCCGATATGTACAAGAACTTAGTAGAAAACGGAATCCATAGCCCGTTTTTCTACGAAATAGTTTAGGCTTTTCTTGCCATAATGGGGGGTGGGGGCTAATCCGTTAGCGGGCTCACTTGGCCTCTTTCCCATGCAGCTAAAGGAGGATTCATGATAATGGCTTAGATAGAAGGACCGGGCGCCCCCGGATGTAGCTGAAAGGTGAACCAGGACACGAGTCACGATTAGAATAAAGGTAGTTCGCTGGGTATGTGTTTTGTTTTGCTCCCAGAGGTGCTGGTTCGAGTCCAGCTCGTGACAAGGCCTTTTTGGTCATATACCTTGGTCTTGCTTGTTATTGTAATATTCAATTCCTTTTTTCTTCCCCCACCAAATTAGGGTTCACTTATTTCTCCTTACCTGGAAGCCTGGAAGCGGCTAGGCTAAGAAGAGGAAGCAAAGGCCGAAGAAAGACCTTCCACACGACTGCTCTTCCTTCCTGTTTGATGTAATTGTAAACGGCCAATTTGCTAATTCAACAACTCTCTAATCAATTTGGGCACTAGGTAATAATAACTGGTAGGGTTAGTACGGACCCTTTTCAAAGGTCACTAGAGTGGCTCCCGTCTTTCCTTACTCGAGGTCTAGTTGTCCCTTGGATTACTTTGCATCCTTCCTGCTTGAAGGAAAGTGTCGCACTATTAATTTTTTGTCACTCGGAAATAGCCTTTTCGATCTTTTTGGCTTAAGCAGACCATTCGTGAGCATATAAGATCAGAGAAAGCAACCTAGTGTCCCATGCATACTAATAGGACAAGGAAGTGACATATAATACTAATAGAAAAGGAAGCTGGTATTCAATTAGCTAGGGAGGGAGACAGGGTTCCAAACCTTTGGCGGCACACTGGCGCCCCACCCGCATATACACATCTAAGAAAGAGACTAAAAAATGCCAACTCATCACACTCTCCAATCATTCCACTTCTCACACTACGGCAACTAAGACTTTCTCAAGGCGACTAAGACTTTAGAACAATGGACCCGAGACCCGGCATATTCGAAGGGTATTTTATATAACTTAAACTCCTTTTTATTTATTGAGAAGCCCCCCTCCCACCGATTTCATTTCCCCCCATTTTGAAGGGTGTTTTTTTTTCTTTTTTCCCTTTCTTCATCTTCAAATTAGCTCTCATCTCCTCCTGCCTCCGGATCCTCTGCTTTGGCCCTATCTTCATCGGCGAAGGCCTCTAACTCCAACCTCTCTCCGAGTATTAGGTATCTCTATCGTTCTCTACTCCGACCTTCCCTTCCTTCTATCGCATTTTCTATCTCTCTATCTTCTCAGCCCTCTTTTGTTCACATCTCAGGTATCTCTCTCGTCCTTTGTGTAACGCCCCAATTCCGGATACCGATATACTCGTTCGACTACCCGAAATTGGCGCGCTACTTCCCAGAAAATCCGAGAACTTCCAAGATCGTAGGCCGCAGTGAGGTCCAATTTAAAACTTTTTGACCAACATAGTTATAACATTTAATATTGCGGAAGCATAACGATTTAAACAAAGCGGAAGCAATAGGTATCGATAAATATATAAAGTATGAGCAGAACATATGTCTAATTAAAATGATTCAATGTTAATCAAAGTTATACATTTTCATTCTACCCTTCTCACTACAAAATTTCCACTCAAACCCAAAATAACAAAGTCCCTCAAAACCCTGGAATGAACTCCTCGCCCTCCGGCTCGACGTCCGTGTCGGCCGGGCCCCAAGCGTACTCTCCTGCCACGGGTGCCTCCACTAAGGCTAATGCATCGTCGGGAATCTCTGGGTCAAGGCCTAAGCACCATAGAATGGGTCAGATCTAAACGATCTGGCAAGATACAGCATACTACTAACATAGCATATATATATCAAAGGAAATAAAGACGGGTACATAATTTAAATGAATAACAAGGAAAGAGAACTAGGCAATCGTGCATGTAAAGCATAAGGAATCAGTATAAGGAAATCATCTACACAACTATAACTAAGTGGCACATTCACACGAGCTGGAATACCGCGGGATATTATGCCGCGGCCCTCCCATACTGAACACAGTCGCGGTGGGGAATCTCACCAGGGAATAACTAATCCCGAATCTCACTCATCAACTCATCATCTCATCACTCCAGATCGGCACGGTATGACACCTTGCCGTCTTAACCACACAGCTCATCATGATAGCTCATCAACACTCAACTAGCTCCTACCGGGGATGATCAGTCCACAGGCTGAGCTTAAATCAACCGAGTGAATGTTCATGCCGACTCGAGAATAACTCTAAGGTCTATGTCTGTCTAGGCTTTGCCTTGCGTGAACAAGGTCCTAACAATATCTCTAAGAGGTCTACTCATCTCAATACAGTCTCTGGATCCAATTCAAGGTCCAGGCCCACTCGTTGGATCCATACCAAGGCCCATCAGTACATGGCCTGGTCTAAAACCGTCCAAACGAGGCAACCAATCCATCTACTATTGACAAACAGTTCCATTATAATCCATATAGCTTAACAGTCCAATAGAAACTATCTCTTCAAGCTAAAGGGTTCACATCACCACACTTAGGCCCAATAAGGGCCCGCCTAGACACAGACACGGGTCAATGATCTCCGAAGTCACATCATCGGGTCACCTCTAGATACCCTAGGTTCAGGTCTTCCAATTATGATTAATTAACAGTAAACAGCTATCTAAAGATCTAAGAGTGACAGAGAAAAATCACAGTGAAGTATAAACTTCAATCAGAGAATCAACGGGAAAAGCAACGGTCCAATCCTAGGTAAATGGGCCACTTTAGGTTCGGGTCTATCTCCGGTAATTCGATCTCTAAACGATGTCATTAATGCCGTAAAATAATGTATTTGGTGCTTAGTTGGTTAAGGGCATTGTTGACAACTTTTAGGGGTCGAATCATCTTAGATTTATCAACCAAAACACTAAACAGTGGTCCCCGCGAGTCAAGGTTGAGCCACACCGTTGACTCGGGCTTAGGACACTGACAAATGCTCATTTGGATGGTCAATGGGCCCCACAACTGATCATATCTCCTAAGTGTTAAAAACTGGAACAATCAGGGTTTTCCAGGTGAACCTGATGTGTTGTAAGCTCGGTGGATTTCCTGGCCGGGAAGATCAACCGAGTGCACTAACTAATCTAAATCAGGCTTCCTGGACAACTCAATTCATTTCTATAGGCTTACAGCGTATCCGGTCAAACAACCTGGCCTGGATG
The DNA here is from genome assembly GCA_038049695.1 of Cinnamomum chago. NCBI lineage: Eukaryota > Viridiplantae > Streptophyta > Magnoliopsida > Laurales > Lauraceae > Cinnamomum > Cinnamomum chago. The sequence continues at coordinate 23,882,674 of CP142453.1, read as the reverse complement.
ATTGATCGCATACTCTGAACACCTTAGAAAGATTTGATGATCCAGCTTTAAACATTATCTAAAGTAAATCTTAAGTATCAAGTCCATTTGGGTGTAAGGAGTCTGTGTTTTGATTGAAGAACCAACTTTCAGTCACTTCCTGCACAAACAGCGTGAATCGGGTCAACCGGTGCGAGACCAGGTCAACCCGACTATTTGAAATGAAATTTGTGCAAGAAATGGCTAAGGGCCAGTTTTCCAAGAAATCTCAGTGTGGCCGGTTAACCGGCCTGCATAGTCCGGTTAACCGGCTGCACTGCAGCAAGCCCCTGCAGAAGAAATAACTGGGAGCTGCCATTTCTGCAATTTCAGTGTGGCCGGTTGACCGGCCTGCAAAGCCCGGTTAACCGGCTACACTGCCGGTTAACCAACCGGTTAACCGGTTACACGAAACTGGGACAAAACCCAGTTTCTGCAGTCACTCTGTTTTGGCTCCATTTCCACCCAAACTACTTCCAATCTCTTCCAAACTTCACCCAAACACTTCTAATCAATTAACAACACAAAAACCATCCATCCATCACCTTATGGCCCACTGATCTTCCAAATGGGGGGTGAAAACCCCCATCCATCAGTGACCTTTCCATCCAAAAACATAAAACAAAGCTCATGTGAAATCTAGACTAAACTGAACATAATAAGAACTGAAAACAAGGGAATCACAGAATAAAACACATATCCTAAGTTAGTAGTTTGATGCACTTGCCTCTTGTGAAGTGGGTTGTAGAGAAATAACTTAAAGAGAAAGAGAAACAGGATTCCAGCAGTGAAGAAGAAGAAGCCCAGCAGAGAAGAAGATGATGCACAGCAGCAGTAGCAAAGTAGCAAGTAGCAGCAGCTGTAAGTGGAGTTTCCAGCACAGCAGATGAGAGAAATGAAGAAGGAAGGTGGGTAGTAGCTGTTATAGTCCCAAGATGGAATTCCAGCACAACAACAGTCCAGCAGAAACAGGGAAATGGAGGGGAGGAAATGGGAAGTTGAGGTGGTGGCTGTTGTAGTGGCTTCAAGATGAGGTTCCCACAGTCACAGCAGCCCAGGTGGATTTCCAGCAATTTCTCCAACACAACAGAGGAGCTGGAGATGGTGTAGTAGCTGCCACTGGAAAGATGTCCCAGCACAGAAATGGGTTCCAGCACAGATTCAGCCCAATAGAGAGGATGAAGAGAAGAAGATGAGTGTCAACTGTTGTAGCTTCAATTCCAGCAGTCACAGAGAGAAGGAAATCTCCCAACCCAGCAGTGTCTTGGAGGAAATGGAATGGGGAGGAGAAGCACAGCAGCTGGAGAATGAAATGAGGAAAGGAAGAAGATGGGTTCCAGCACAACTGTAGCAATGGTTGCCCCTTGTTCAAACGTAGGATGAATTGAAATGGAGGTTGGGAAGTTGCTATGAACAGTAAAGGGAATTTGTCTTGGGAAGGGGGCTGCTCTTGGGATTAGGGTTCTTGCAAATGGGGATAAGAGATGATTATATAGAGATTAGGGAGGGGGTTAATGACTAGATTGGCCTTAGGGTTTTCATGGGATTAGGGTTTTGGTTAGGGGTAGGCTAGTCATTTGGTGAGGAAGCTTCTAGAGAGGGCACCCTTAACCAAAACTAAACCTAACTTAATTAATTAATTAACTCAACTAAGCTATTCTACCCAACTTAGGAAAATCTAACTAACCCTCCTAGCCAACCCCTAATAAGCTTAATTAAATAGTAATTAGCCAAGATTAGTAAGGATTAGCAAAGATTAGCAAAGATTAGTAGTAATTAGCAAAGATTAGCATAATTAATCAATAATTAACATAAATTAGAGTTAATTAGTCTATAAAAATAGCCCTTAGAGGGCCCACCAAGGGTGGGACCTCACATCATTCCCTCCTTTTAAAACATTTGTATCCAAATGTAAAACAAGAGTAGAACATACCTGGGTAGAAGATGCGGATAGTCCTTCTCCACCTGGTCGCGTAGCTCCTACGTAGCCTCCTCCGGAGTGTGATGCTCCCACTGAACCTTCACCCAATGAATGGTTCGGGTTCGGAGCACCTGCTCCTTGGTGTCGATGATCGCGACTGGCCTGGCGACATATGATGCATCTGGCTGGATGTTGAGTGGCTCGTGATAAAGAATGTGGGTCGGGTCCTCCACATACTTCTTCAGCATGGAGACGTGGAACACGTCATGCACTCCCGAAAGCTCTGGCGGTAGCTGAAGCTTGTAGGCGACATCTCCAACTCTCGATCTGATCTCGAAGGGTCCAACATATCTCCGCGCTAGCTTACCCTTCTCACCAAACCTCAGGGTACCTCTAGCCGGAGAAACCTTCAGGAAAACTCTGTCTCCCTTCTCGAACTCGAGCGGTCTGCGCCGGTTGTCTGCATAGCTCTTCTGTCTGCTGCGGCTGACCTTCAGGTTCTCAACTATCTGCCGAACCTTCTCGCTGGTGTCGCTGACTATGGATGGACCATGGAAGCTCCTGACACCAACTTCTTCCCAGCAAACTGGGGTCTTGCATCTCCTCCCGTACAAAGCCTCGTACGGTGCCATCTTGATGCTCGCATGGAAGCTGTTGTTGTAGGCGAACTCGCAAAGTGGCAAGGAATCCTCCCAGTTCTCCTTGAAGTCCAAGACACAGGCTCTCAGCATGTCCTCTAGTGTCTGGTTGGTGCGCTCTGTCTGGCCGTCTGTCTGAGGATGGTAGGCTGTACTGAAGCTCAACTTGGTGCCCAAGGCTTGCTGAAGACTCTCCCAGAAGTGCGAAGTGAATCGCGGGTCTCTGTCTGAAACAATCGAAGCTGGAACTCCGTGCAACGAGACAATCCGGTCAACGTACAGCTTAGCAAGGACGTCGAGTCCTGCTCTCATCGACACTGGCAAGAAATGGGCTGACTTAGTCAGCCGATCCACGATCACCCAAATGCCGTCGTGGCGCCTCCTGGTGGCTGGAAGTCCTGCGATGAAGTCCATGGTGATATGCTCCCACTTCCACTGAGGGATCTCAAGCTGATGAAGTAGTCCTGGCGGCTTCTGGTGTTCGACTTTGATCTGCTGGCACGTCAAACACCTGGAGACATAGCGAGCTATCTCCTTCTTCATGTTGTTCCACCAGTAGTAGCTCCTAAGGTTTTGGTACATCTTGGTGCTGCCGGGGTGAATCGAGTATCTGCTGTGGTGTGCATCCGCTAAGATCTCGTCCTTCAGCTCCTGAACATCTGGCACGCACAATCTGTCCTGATAATAGAGCACTCCTCCAATCAGTCTGAACTCTGGCCTCTGGTCAATCTGCTCGATCACTCTCACAAGCTTCGGATCGTTGCGTTGGCTGTCCTTGACCTTGCCTAGCAACTCTGGTTCCCACGCTGACATGGTGGCAAGCAAGACTCTCTCACTGAGCGGCAGAAACTGAACGTCTAAGCTGCTGAAGACGTCGGTCCACACACCCTCTGCTGCTAGGAAACTGACGAGGGCGGTCTTCCTGCTCAAAGCGTCCGCTACGACATTCGCCTTACCAGGATGGTATTTGATGGGGAAGTCGTAGTCCTTGATGTACTCCATCCACCTCCTCTGCCGGTTGTTGAGGTCGCTCTGCGTGAACAAGTACTGCAAACTGCGATGATCTGAATGCACTTCGAACTTCTCGCCATAGAGATAGTGCCGCCACAACTTCAAGGCAAAAACGACTGCTGCAAGCTCCAAGTCGTGAGTGGCGTACTTCTTCTCGTGCTCCTTCAACTGGCGCGATCCATAGGCAATAACCTTGCCCTCCTGCATCAGAACACATCCAAGACCGGTCCCTGAAGCGTCGGTGAAGACTACGAATCCACCACTGCCAGAAGGTAAAGACAAGATCGGCGCTGTCGTCAATCTCTCCTTCAGCTCTTGAAAGCTGTTCTCGCAAGCATCGGACCAAACGAACGGAACATCCTTCCGTGTTAGCTTGGTCAACGGTGCTGAGATCGTGGAGAAACTCTTGACGAACCTGCGGTAGTAGCCTGCTAAACCGAGAAAACTCCTGATCTCTGTGGCGTTCTTCGGTCTCGCCCAGTTCGTCACTGCTTCTATCTTCGCCGGGTCCACTGCTAGTCCATCCTTGGAGATGATGTGTCCAAGGAAGACTACTTGCTCTAACCAAAACTCGCACTTGCTGAGCTTCGCGTACAACTGGTTGTCGCGCAACAACTGCAAAGACGTCCTCAAATGCTGCTCGTGCTCCTCTCTGGTCTTAGAGTAGACCAACACATCGTCGATGAAGACCACTGTGAAGCTGTCGAGGTACGGTGCGAAGATCTTGTTCATCAGGGACATGAACACTGCTGGTGCATTCGTCAACCCGAACGGCATCACAAGAAACTCATAATGGCCATAACGGGATCGGAACGCTGTCTTCTGCACATCCTGATCTCTGACTCGCAGCTGATGGTACCCCGACCTCAAGTCAATCTTCGAAAAGAACTGCGCACCCTGAAGCTGGTCGAAAAGCTCGTCGATCCGTGGAAGAGGATACTTGTTCTTCACCGTTGCCTGGTTCAACTGCCGGTAGTCGATGCACATCCTCATCGATCCATCCTTCTAAAATGACGTTGAAGTCATGCATGGGTAGCACGATCAGATCTACAAGCAAAATGCACTCCCCGATTTGCACTCGGCATCTGGGGTGGTAAGTCCAAAACCTAAGACTACACTGACTCTACCCAATCCATCGTCCTCACACGTATCCCGTCACTCGAATCCTCACTACGTCCTATGGTTTCTAGTGTGTTTTATTTCCTAGAGACCAGCTCGCTCTGATACCATAAAATGTAACGCCCCAATTCCGGATACCGATATACTCGTTCGACTACCCGAAATTGGCGCGCTACTTCCCAGAAAATCCGAGAACTTCCAAGATCGTAGGCCGCAGTGAGGTCCAATTTAAAACTTTTTGACCAACATAGTTATAACATTTAATATTGCGGAAGCATAACGATTTAAACAAAGCGGAAGCAATAGGTATCGATAAATATATAAAGTATGAGCAGAACATATGTCTAATTAAAATGATTCAATGTTAATCAAAGTTATACATTTTCATTCTACCCTTCTCACTACAAAATTTCCACTCAAACCCAAAATAACAAAGTCCCTCAAAACCCTGGAATGAACTCCTCGCCCTCCGGCTCGACGTCCGTGTCGGCCGGGCCCCAAGCGTACTCTCCTGCCACGGGTGCCTCCACTAAGGCTAATGCATCGTCGGGAATCTCTGGGTCAAGGCCTAAGCACCATAGAATGGGTCAGATCTAAACGATCTGGCAAGATACAGCATACTACTAACATAGCATATATATATCAAAGGAAATAAAGACGGGTACATAATTTAAATGAATAACAAGGAAAGAGAACTAGGCAATCGTGCATGTAAAGCATAAGGAATCAGTATAAGGAAATCATCTACACAACTATAACTAAGTGGCACATTCACACGAGCTGGAATACCGCGGGATATTATGCCGCGGCCCTCCCATACTGAACACAGTCGCGGTGGGGAATCTCACCAGGGAATAACTAATCCCGAATCTCACTCATCAACTCATCATCTCATCACTCCAGATCGGCACGGTATGACACCTTGCCGTCTTAACCACACAGCTCATCATGATAGCTCATCAACACTCAACTAGCTCCTACCGGGGATGATCAGTCCACAGGCTGAGCTTAAATCAACCGAGTGAATGTTCATGCCGACTCGAGAATAACTCTAAGGTCTATGTCTGTCTAGGCTTTGCCTTGCGTGAACAAGGTCCTAACAATATCTCTAAGAGGTCTACTCATCTCAATACAGTCTCTGGATCCAATTCAAGGTCCAGGCCCACTCGTTGGATCCATACCAAGGCCCATCAGTACATGGCCTGGTCTAAAACCGTCCAAACGAGGCAACCAATCCATCTACTATTGACAAACAGTTCCATTATAATCCATATAGCTTAACAGTCCAATAGAAACTATCTCTTCAAGCTAAAGGGTTCACATCACCACACTTAGGCCCAATAAGGGCCCGCCTAGACACAGACACGGGTCAATGATCTCCGAAGTCACATCATCGGGTCACCTCTAGATACCCTAGGTTCAGGTCTTCCAATTATGATTAATTAACAGTAAACAGCTATCTAAAGATCTAAGAGTGACAGAGAAAAATCACAGTGAAGTATAAACTTCAATCAGAGAATCAACGGGAAAAGCAACGGTCCAATCCTAGGTAAATGGGCCACTTTAGGTTCGGGTCTATCTCCGGTAATTCGATCTCTAAACGATGTCATTAATGCCGTAAAATAATGTATTTGGTGCTTAGTTGGTTAAGGGCATTGTTGACAACTTTTAGGGGTCGAATCATCTTAGATTTATCAACCAAAACACTAAACAGTGGTCCCCGCGAGTCAAGGTTGAGCCACACCGTTGACTCGGGCTTAGGACACTGACAAATGCTCATTTGGATGGTCAATGGGCCCCACAACTGATCATATCTCCTAAGTGTTAAAAACTGGAACAATCAGGGTTTTCCAGGTGAACCTGATGTGTTGTAAGCTCGGTGGATTTCCTGGCCGGGAAGATCAACCGAGTGCACTAACTAATCTAAATCAGGCTTCCTGGACAACTCAATTCATTTCTATAGGCTTACAGCGTATCCGGTCAAACAACCTGGCCTGGATGATTGATCGCATACTCTGAACACCTTAGAAAGATTTGATGATCCAGCTTTAAACATTATCTAAAGTAAATCTTAAGTATCAAGTCCATTTGGGTGTAAGGAGTCTGTGTTTTGATTGAAGAACCAACTTTCAGTCACTTCCTGCACAAACAGCGTGAATCGGGTCAACCGGTGCGAGACCAGGTCAACCCGACTATTTGAAATGAAATTTGTGCAAGAAATGGCTAAGGGCCAGTTTTCCAAGAAATCTCAGTGTGGCCGGTTAACCGGCCTGCATAGTCCGGTTAACCGGCTGCACTGCAGCAAGCCCCTGCAGAAGAAATAACTGGGAGCTGCCATTTCTGCAATTTCAGTGTGGCCGGTTGACCGGCCTGCAAAGCCCGGTTAACCGGCTACACTGCCGGTTAACCAACCGGTTAACCGGTTACACGAAACTGGGACAAAACCCAGTTTCTGCAGTCACTCTGTTTTGGCTCCATTTCCACCCAAACTACTTCCAATCTCTTCCAAACTTCACCCAAACACTTCTAATCAATTAACAACACAAAAACCATCCATCCATCACCTTATGGCCCACTGATCTTCCAAATGGGGGGTGAAAACCCCCATCCATCAGTGACCTTTCCATCCAAAAACATAAAACAAAGCTCATGTGAAATCTAGACTAAACTGAACATAATAAGAACTGAAAACAAGGGAATCACAGAATAAAACACATATCCTAAGTTAGTAGTTTGATGCACTTGCCTCTTGTGAAGTGGGTTGTAGAGAAATAACTTAAAGAGAAAGAGAAACAGGATTCCAGCAGTGAAGAAGAAGAAGCCCAGCAGAGAAGAAGATGATGCACAGCAGCAGTAGCAAAGTAGCAAGTAGCAGCAGCTGTAAGTGGAGTTTCCAGCACAGCAGATGAGAGAAATGAAGAAGGAAGGTGGGTAGTAGCTGTTATAGTCCCAAGATGGAATTCCAGCACAACAACAGTCCAGCAGAAACAGGGAAATGGAGGGGAGGAAATGGGAAGTTGAGGTGGTGGCTGTTGTAGTGGCTTCAAGATGAGGTTCCCACAGTCACAGCAGCCCAGGTGGATTTCCAGCAATTTCTCCAACACAACAGAGGAGCTGGAGATGGTGTAGTAGCTGCCACTGGAAAGATGTCCCAGCACAGAAATGGGTTCCAGCACAGATTCAGCCCAATAGAGAGGATGAAGAGAAGAAGATGAGTGTCAACTGTTGTAGCTTCAATTCCAGCAGTCACAGAGAGAAGGAAATCTCCCAACCCAGCAGTGTCTTGGAGGAAATGGAATGGGGAGGAGAAGCACAGCAGCTGGAGAATGAAATGAGGAAAGGAAGAAGATGGGTTCCAGCACAACTGTAGCAATGGCTGCCCCTTGTTCAAACGTAGGATGAATTGAAATGGAGGTTGGGAAGTTGCTATGAACAGTAAAGGGAATTTGTCTTGGGAAGGGGGCTGCTCTTGGGATTAGGGTTCTTGCAAATGGGGATAAGAGATGATTATATAGAGATTAGGGAGGGGGTTAATGACTAGATTGGCCTTAGGGTTTTCATGGGATTAGGGTTTTGGTTAGGGGTAGGCTAGTCATTTGGTGAGGAAGCTTCTAGAGAGGGCACCCTTAACCAAAACTAAACCTAACTTAATTAATTAATTAACTCAACTAAGCTATTCTACCCAACTTAGGAAAATCTAACTAACCCTCCTAGCCAACCCCTAATAAGCTTAATTAAATAGTAATTAGCCAAGATTAGTAAGGATTAGCAAAGATTAGTAGTAATTAGCAAAGATTAGCATAATTAATCAATAATTAACATAAATTAGAGTTAATTAGTCTATAAAAATAGCCCTTAGAGGGCACACCAAGGGTGGGACCTCACACTTTGTCTCAAATTTGTTGGGTAGATGTCGAAGGTGGAGAAGAAGAGTCGGCCACACCTTGTTCATGTTGAGCGTTTTGACGCACCTAGTTGCTAGCCAAGCCGTGGTAAGATCTCACCGGAGAGGCGGTTTCTGTTGAGGTTGACTCACACCAGGCTGTTGTAGGATGCCTAAAGGTATGATCTCTCTCTCTCTCTCTCTCTCTCTCTCTCTCTCTCTCAAACTGGAACCTCATTCTCTAATTGGAACCAATATTGGAACCTATCTACTAGTTCCGACTCGGTTCCAGTTCCGAATCGGTTCCATCCTTTCCTTAACAGTTCCGGTTCCGGCATATGGATCCGGACCAAAACTGACCCGTTTACATTCCTAATTGGAATCATATGATTCCTACCCCAACAAAACAGCCATCATCTAACGGCAAAAAAATCGAGCACATCATATTACCTATCATAATCCAACTGAGAACCCACTTGAATGTGTTCAATTATGCATCTAGCCCATCGAAAATATAAAGAAGTATTTTTGAATTGTGATTTTTTTTATCCTTGTGTTATCATTGTAGCTATGTTAATAAAAACAATGTATACAACCTGCGCCACATGATAGTGGGATTTTGTGGATGTTGGGGTTTTCATGAATTGCTAGTGGAGCCCTACATGTGCAATGCACGTGCACGAGCACACAGTTTTACTAAAAAAGTTTTAAAAAAATAAAGTTCTTAAAAAATTCAGTAGAAGCTTCAATCCATTTAAAAATAAAATTTCAACAGAAAATGAGCGATTATAAATTGCAAGGCCGGTGTAATGTCCAAATGCAGCTGACACTACTTTTTTCCTATACATTTGAAAATAATAAAACAATGATATAGTGAGAAAAATGAGATCTCATAAGACAATCGATATGGAATTTATAAAACTTTTTGAGGATATAAATCACATATTTCTAGATATTTTATCATGAATGTGTATAAAAAAATTTAAATTTACTTTATTTAACCTGTCAGATCGACTTATCAGTTTTCTAGTAAACTTAACCTACTAAAGTTAGAGTCCAGTCGAAATCATAGTCAAACTGATAACCTGCAGTTTTATAAAATATAAAAATGAAAACTAAGAACTAGATAAGCTTACTTTTTTAACCAATTACCATGAACATTATATGTTCACTACAAAATCAGATTCTATTAAGGAAAAAAATTAATTATATCTTACCTAAGGATATCAAAATAACAAAATTGAGATGGTGGTTTTAGTCTAAACTTACAAAGAAGAATAAGATCTCACAGTGACCGTAAAAAATAATGAAGTAATCCAGCTTGTCCTCAAGCGACTAGGGATCAACAATAGTGGAACTATGATATGAACTCTGAGGGGTAAGATTTGCAGAGCACTTGTTGATCAATATTATTATTTAACATGTGCTTTGTTTTATTTTATAAGACAAACCACTATCAAGTAAAAAGAGGCAATACATCTCCAAGGGTCAGCATCTTTTTTTGCTTGATACAAAGTGATATATTTTATACCATTTAAGAAAAGGATAATACAAAGTGATCATAGCAGTTCAGTTAAATGGAAGCTCACAAATAGATATATCTATAGTGAAAAAATATCAAAAAACAAAAAACTACAAATACAAATCTGTCAAAAGAATTGGACATTCCTCTTAAGAAATACATAAGAATGTAACACAAGTATTCTAGATCAAGTTTTCTACTCTGTTCTGTATATGGGACGGAGCCTTTGATGTTCTTAACCTCAAATTTCAAATTTCAAATACAAATATCACTCAAGTATCTTTTAGTTCTACCAAAAAATAAAAATAAATAGAAACTATTTGCGCAATTAGCATTGTTTCAGGTAAAAAAAAAAAAAAAGAATGTTAATTCTCTCGTGTGTAGTCAATTTGGTATTTGAATTATAATACAACCACCAATTGGCTACCAGCAACAATAAAAAAAGCAGCAAGCTACCTAATACCTTTTGTCACGACTTTTAAACTGATTTTTAAGCTAATGGCAAAGTATTTAAAGTGCCCATAAAATTGTAAGTATTGAACACCAAAAGGTAGTAAGTAAAACACACTTGATTCATTTTCTTTTGATCCATTATAAAATGCACTATTCATTTTCTTTTTTGTTTTCATCCCGTCTTAGCTCAAGGTTTATTATTGAAAAAGCACATGGCATTTAAATTTTCAGAGTTAAAAGGCAATATGTACACCATGAACAACATAATGGAGTAAATAGTGCATAGTTAAAATCTTTTATTTTTTCCACATTGGGTTAGTTTATTAACCGTGGTGGACAAAATAGAGCCAAGAAAGACTAAAAAAACTTTCTGAATGATAAAATCTGAAATATTTTTCCTTTGAAATGATTCTTTAATAGCACCATATCTGATAATTAATTTTACAAAAAAAAAAAAAAAACTGAATAAAAATTTGAAAATTAGTGAACAAAATGGTTCAATGAGAACCACAAATGAATGCTTATTGGTCTTATCCCACTCTTGAGGGGTTTGGAGGGTGACGATTGAAGAAGCCTTGGTCTAAAGCGTAAGACTTTAACTAACATAAACTAAAACAGGAAAAATAAACAAATTAAAATGTCAGATTCTTATACAAATATGGATTATGTTTTTGGCCTTTTGAATATTTGCATCTATACTACTTAAAAAACAAGCCATTTCCCTTCAACTCTATAGAGAAGGAAAACAGATTTAGATAGATAATGGAAAGTTTTTCAATACCTCATAGCATCGTCCTTTTAGTTATTGTCTACTTTGCTTTTCTCAAGCAGGACATTTTTTGTTTGAGTTTTCAATTTTCTTATTTCACATAACAAAACAGTATCAATTTTACATTTTAAATGCTATGCACAAATTCACATTCCAAACATAGAGTGAGAACTAAATACAAAGTTCTACCATAAGGAAATATGAAACACGCACAATTTGGAAGCTTGCAGTTAAGATTTAAGAAATAAAACAGGAATGAAAAAGAAAAAACCAACTCTTCATCATCATTTTCTTAACTCTGGTTAGAATAAAGATTTCATTGCAACATTAAAAAAAATTGAAAAAGAAGACACAATCAAACGATAATAATTTCGGTAGACGGTGCCCACTTACATGTATGAAAACTCCCTTCATTCCAAAAGAAGCTAAGAGTTGTTAAAATGCCATGTTCTTCCTTATACAATTACTCACAAAGGAGAAACCTCATACCCACAAAATTCCCTATATTGAAAATCTTGTATTATCTGAATAAGAAGAATGTTAAAAGAAATTGAAAAAAGAAGAGGGAAAAAAACAACATTTGATAAAGTGAAAATCTTGTAGTAGCTGAATGAAAAGAATGTTAAAAGAAAAGGAAAAAACAACAATATTTGAGACATTGATTTGAAATAGATTCCAATCTTATCCACATTTTCTTTTTCCTTTCTCCACCACCTTAATAAAAATAAAGAAATCGAAAAAAAATTACTCAATTTATTGGAATGTAATAAAACGAAATTTTATTACGTTTAAAATATCAGCATCTACTTAATAGAAGATATTAGAAAAATTATTAGGATCATGTGTGCCAAGTTTGATCTAGATCCTGGTTCATTTGGATATAGTTGGGGGGTAGTTAGCAATTTTGCAATGAATTTAGAGGGCTTTTTCGTAATTTTAGATTTTTGAGATTATGGTACCGTTGGGTAGATATTATTAATTCCTAAACTTTAGTCTTCTAGATCATCTTGATCCGGATCCCCAAAACCTCTCTAAATCCAAGCCTGACCCAAAGACTATTTTAGAGAAATTGGCGAATTCTCATTATGTCCCCACCTTTATCCATCCAATTCACTCTCTCTTATCTCTTTTCTTTCTCTTTCCTTTATCTCATTATATTTCCTCCCTTGCTGCATCTTATTCTCTTTTTATTGGACATGTGTGTAGTGAAACCGTACTACATCTTACTCTATTTTATAATGTGGTATAGATATATAATATAATAATATAATAATATAATACTAAGTGGGGCTCACATCTTGCATTTTATGGGGCAGGTGTGTAGTGAAAATGTACTACACTTTACTCTCTTTTATATAAGGGTATATATATAGATATATATAGTGATATATATAATATATAATAAGGGTGGGCCCCACAACTTGACTACATCTTTCTCTCTTTTATAAGGGTATATAGATTTAATATATATATATATTTTAAAATATATATAACAAGGGTGGGCCCCACAGCTTAACTACATCTTTCTCTCTTTTATAAGGGTATATAGATTTATTATATATAATAAGGGTAGGCCCTATAACTTGCATTTTATTGGGCATGTGTGGAGTGAAAAAAGTACAACATTTTTCTCTCTTTTTTAAAGGTAGGGGTAGAAGATAGAAGATAGAAGATAGAAGATAGAAGATAGAAGATAGAAGATAGATATACGGTATGTTGGGTTGTATGTTGGGTCAGCTATACTTGTGGGCTTGAGCATAGGACTAGGCACAATTGTACTCAATTTTTGGCTTTGCATAGCGGTCGTTTATTTGGACCTCATTCATCCCCAAACCTATAACTTATGCATTTAGTTGTAGAGAAATCAATATGTCAAAAGGCCCTTCAAACTCTAAGACCCCTGTGATCCGGAAGAGGCCCAATTTTACTCTCATCAAAGCTTTATCTACCGTCAAATTGAAGCTCAATAAAATATATGGTCAAACGACTACTAAATTTTATGGCAATTAAATCAAGGTCTAAGATGATCTAATAGGGCTCAAAAAAATTCTTGACCATCATCCATAAAGAGACCTTCCCTTATACCCCACCTACACTGATAAATAAGCATCTTTAAGTGGGCCCCACAAGTTAAACTGTATATGAGAAGTAGCAATCTGCTCGTAGGAGAACATTCTCGTTCAATCATAACTAAATTATGCGATTTTTCCAAGATATGTATAATGAATTTTATGGGGCAAAAACCTATTAAACACATTTTTGGTGATAGAATCACTAAAATTATAAAAATGTCTGGAGAACACACATGTGATTGCAGGACATGAATGTTGCGACATAATAATCACGGTTATGTCGAACAACGCAACATGTGTTCTACTATTAAATAAGAAATTGTCTTATTTTCACGTCACAAAAAAAAAAAAGGACCTCTTTCTTGACAGGCATTTTGTCAGATTTGAGACTTAGGGCCTGTTTGGATGTATAAGAAAGTACAAGAAAATAATATTTTTTAGAATATAATCTTTCATTTTTTAAAGAAGAAAATCTTGTGCGTTTGGTAACTCAAGAAAAATTTGAAGAAAAGATTCTTTTCTTTGAAAAAGCTCAATATTCTCTCCTACAGCTCCCCCCTATAGAAAACTTTCTACAAGATAAAAATCTTTCAAAAAGACGATTACAAAGTGGTAGAGTAAAGTAAAGACATTGGTTCAACAAATCCATCATAATGTGTAAGTTTACATATATGGAAAAGTAAAGTAAAAGTAAATCTCATAGGACGATAAAGGTGGGGTAAAGTAAAGGTGGGATAAAGTACATGGTGAAGTAAAGTGGGAATGAATGGTAAAGTAGTTTTTTTTTTTTTACTTTACTTAAACATTTTATCGTAGTTTTATATGGTAAATAAAAAGTGACTTGTTTACAGGTGTGGTAAAGTAAAATAAAGATCAATGTCATCATGGTAAAAGATGAGGTAAAGTAAGGTCAAATGAAGTATGTGGTAAAGCAAAGTGAGAGAGATAGAGTTATAAAGTAGTTGTTTTTTCATTTACTTTACTTTACTATACTTTACCATGGTTTTATGTGATAAAAGAAAAGTAACTTATGGTAAAAACATTAAAGTTAAACTTTACTTTACCACATTACTTTTTTTATCTTGACGTGGTAAATTACATATAAATTAAAATATTTAATAAAAAAAAATTTATAATGTAATTTACTTTAATCATAGCACATTCCAAACATCTCAATTTAAAATCTGTAGTATTCTTCAAAAATTGCCAAACAGTAAAAAAAATATACTATTATAATATTGCATTTTTGTATTCTATACTATTTTATTCTTATAATATTTAAATATGTAAATATTTTATTCTGTAGACATCCAAACGGGCCCTTAAGATGAGGAAGAAGAAAAGGAGGCTTTCTTTATTAATCTTGGATACGATCTCCTTTTTATTAGGGATATTTTTTCCTCTACTTCTTCCCTCTTGTCTTCTTATTTCTTAATATCTTGAAAAGAGTTTTGTTGATCTCTTGAATTGAGAATTGAGATAAACTCGGCTTCTTGAAATGGATTTCACATTAATTAAAGAAAAAAGCAGGAAACATGTGGATGTATTTATGGAATGAGAGCGTTTTGTGCTTTGCGGATTTTTATTTCTCCAAGAAAGAATATCAAGTCATATTTTTTTTTTCATTTTCACACTAGAAAATGTTGCACCATATATATAATGGATGAATTGGCTGACAAAATCCTCTTGATCCAAAATACCCGCCAATGCAGAATGGAAGGCTTTTGCCTCCAGTTTCCTTATTGGAACTTGGAAGTGTGCTTGATGTAAATATAAGAAGGTAAAAAGGCCCTTTCATTTAAAACAATGAAAGACGATTTCTCTTCTGCACAAATAAGTCCTAAAAGCCGGATTTTATAGGTCCCACTTTTATATTCCTGGCCGTTCGACGTTTTATTAGACTAATAAGAGTCAAGTAAAGCCTCTATTTTTTTGATCATATCAATAACACTTTAATTCAAAATTCCCTCAATCTTTAAAAAAAAAAAGTAAAAAAGCAACATCCTTTTCCTACTAAAAGACAAAAAAAAATCACTTTTCTATACAAAAAAATCAAAAATATTGAAATAAAATACCATCGTAACTTCATTATATTTTATTCTCTCTTTATTTGATGCTTTACTACACTTTATTTTACATATAAAATTGCCATTGGTCCACGCAACATGTGTGTATCAGCCCTTAATTCAAGGGACCACTAGTTCATTTTTGTAAATAGTCTCATTTAGTAGTGGGGCCCATTTGTTGGTCCAATAGCGGGCCACCCTTTGTTTGGCAACTCTGTGAAGGTACATGCATCATCATAGATCCAATCCAATAACTTGCAGGTCCCACTGGATGGTAATTTATCCATTGCCCATATAATGCAGTGTAACAATATTGTTGCACAACTGGATGCCACTGGATTTTTTTTTTTTTCAAAATCTAAAGTATTATATCATAGTTGATGTCTTAAATATTTAATTACAAACTGCAGTACCACACTGGAGCCACATAAAGATTTTATCCGGCTTTCTCTCCTAATCATGTAGGGATTATTCTGACCCAAAGCACTGAGAACCCTGCATTATAAAAAAGAAAAAAAGAAAAAACCCTACAGTATGAATCTAACCCAATGAGCTCCAGTTAAAATAGGAGAGCCTAAAAATAAATGCATAGATACATGCATAAGCATTTTAGATCATAGTGAAGAGGGCTCGCGAGGGAAGTAAGTGAAAGGCAGGGGGGATGATGCATCTTGTTTTGCATGACCATAGAAAAATCAAGGTGGGACCCACATGAGTATGCACCTTTTTTTTTATGGCATCAATTGAATTTTCTTGTATTCTCAAGTCAAGAAAATGCAGAGGCGGTTTTGGAAAAAATCTTTTTTCAACCAAGCATTAAATACTTTTCATATCTGTTTTAAAATTCAACATGGGAAGAGCCATGTGGCATGTTGTGGTAGGAGAACTGCAGAGATGCACTATCAAACTATGGGAAACGGATCCCTGTTTGACCAAGTGGCACCCCTGATTGGTCCATAGAGGCGATCCGGATCCTATACCATGTCACCTTATTGGAGTTAGAGATGTAAACGGGTGCATTCCAGTCTATAGGTTGTCCATGTCTATGGTAGACTCGAAACCAGAATCATTAATGAGAAGGTGGACAAATAATCGAAATGGGAACCGTTTTTGAACCGTTATCGTTAATGAGAAGATGAAAGGTAGAGAATGATATGGGAAAAAACCTAGTTTTTAAGAGAATTTTTTTAAAATTGAGCTAATGTGACCGTCTCAGGTCCATGGGTCGGGACCAATGTGGAAACGGACATGGATCCATTTAGGTCATGGGTCAAAAAAAAGGATCTAAACCTAGACCCATTTACTTTTATTGGGGTCTAAATAAGGATCCAAATCCTTTTTAACCCGTCCGAACCTCCGGATTTTGAGAGAATCTAGACCCATTTACATCCCTAGAGTCCAGCCTCATTAAATAATTACAAGACATGAAGACAATTTAAACAACACATGAGATCCAGCTCAATTTTGCTGACAATATTCTTTGAAAACTGTGAAAATTGATTGCATAGACACAGACCAACACAGGCAAGAGATTAATTAGATTTAAGTCATCGTCTCCTTTGAAGTTTGATGAGCTTTTGACCCATCAGGGTCATTAATTCATCACATTTCACCATCCCAGCAGAACTCATTATCAGATACAAATTGAACGGCTGGCATTCCCCTATGTTGTGGAATCTTACTGATCTTATGGGATTCTTCCTGTACCAGCTCCCAGTGGAAGATCTCTAGGTTCTCTTTCATTCTCTCCTTGTTAAAGCTCTTCACCACCATGATCACTCCTTGCTCATAGACCCACCTCAATGCCACCTATCCATGTAGATATAGTAGGAATAAATCACGTTAGAATGATCGATTCTAATGAAGTGACCACTTAAATGATCAACAGGCGGCACCCCATCAGATCAATTGGTCTATATCACCAGAAACATATTAACCTACCAATAAAATCAATCAGACAAAAACGAAACCTTCAAGATAACTAACCATTCGGAACAAAATTCTAAAATAGTGAACCTTAATTGGAAAAAAAAACTAAGCCTTCTATGGACCTTTAAGAAAATTAAAGCTTGATATATTAAAGCTTTTAAAAGCCAAACCATCCAAAACAATATCCTTTCAAAAAGTTTAAACCTTCAAACATGGTCAATGCATATATGGTATTAAGCAGCGCTTAGGAGGAAAAAAGTTATGAAAAATGAGAATAAGAGGTTTTTTTGTGTGCTTCTCTTTCCTTTTGTTGGAATTCTTTTGGGGCTTGATTAAACCTATGTAAGTTATTCTCCTCTTAATATATCTCAATCTTCAATTTAGGAAAGAAAAACCTTACGAAATAGTTGCTGAAAAATATAACTGATTAATGCCCTTCTATTTTTTACTGGTTTGAAAACCCCACAGTTGTGTTGAGAAATACTTAATTACATGAGGGCGCATTTGGTGACTGGGCCCATTTGGTAACTCCATTCAACCCCTTCCTTCTTTTTTTTTTTTTTTTTCACCACTTAATTTTATTTCATTTCATTTCACGTTTGTGCATACAAACAGTTATAGCATCGAGTATAATTTTTAAAAAAAAATGGTTAGGAAGGGTGGGGTTAATACTGGGTCAAAAAGAGAAATATTGAGAACCTCAGCAATTGTCATCCCCCTCGCTTCAGCAATCTCTTTCAGCACCTCACACTCCAATACCCCATCACATGGCTGCCATAGTTCCTTTAGCCCCTAGAGAGGAGAGTAAGCAAAGACATGAATACCCTTTGATGCGCAAAAGTCCCTCAGCCACTGTTGCTGCCAAGCCGGGTTCATTTCCACCTTCCAAAAAAACCTCCTCATTACTGTCTGTTACGGCCTCACCCGTCACCTCTGGTAATCCCTTTTTTAGCTCATTTTACCACTAACTCCCCATTCAATTTCATGCAAAAAGTTTCAAAGAAAATTAAATCCATTAAAATAAATGGACCTAGAGGTGTCCACTTCGAATCCTGGTAGAGGTTCCAGGTAATGACTTGGTGGTGTTCAGGTTTTTTGGTGGTTGAGGCTTTGCGTGCAAAGAAGTGGTGTCTATTCTTAAATATTATGTGGTGGTCGGGAGTTTGGAAGCTACCAAAGCCCTCACAAAGTAGGGCTGTGATGGTGGATTTTCCTTATTAGCGATCAACCCTAGCAGGTGCTTAACTTAAAAACGAAAAAAAAAAAGAGCCCCCCTGAGACTTGTATACATGTATCCTTTATTCAACTATAATTGTAAATGCCGCGCCCATAGACCCCACATATTGACGAGACCCTATTGGAAGGTGAGGACAAAAGGCATGAAAAGAAAAGTTTTTAAGTATCATTGTCAATGAATAGGATTCAGATCCCCTGTTTGGATGAATCAGGGCCACCATGCACGGGGGCAAAAGGGGGGCAGAGGAAGAAAGTGCACTTTTTCTTCCTCCACCCCCCTTCCTCCCCTGCATGTGGCGGCTCCTGATTCATCCAAACATGGCCTGTTTGGATGAAACAAGAGATCCTCTTCCCAATGAATATAGCCTGAGTATGATGGATATATCCATTATCAATTCAAAACACTAGGTCTTTCCTTGGAATTAATTAGACAATAAAGTATTCTCAAGTTCCTTTCTCTGCAGTCAGAGACTTGTTTATAGTATCATTCTCATGTACCATCTTAAAGTACTCTTCTCCATTGATGTGCCCTCTCAACAGATGGTGTGTTCCCATTAACAAAAAAATCCTCGTTTTCATGTTTTGAGCTAGACAAGATATATAAGTCCCTCTTTTATTTATTTTTATTTTATAGCTATTACTTGAGAGAGAACAATAAACCATCCTAATTAATTCAGTTGCCTAGGGGCTTCTAATTAATTCAGCTGCTCAGGGGCTTCTCTGGGATGCTCCACATGTACTTTGCACGCTTCACTCAAGTACACCTTCAACCATCCTCCGCTTGAGGACTCTCCTCATCCACGCTTGGTTGGTGCCTGGATTAATCCTTGGCACTTTAGGTGAGAAGCGACGCTCTAAACTACTTGCGCTTCCCACTCTTCTCCATCTATTTGAGCTCTCCATTATGCTACAAAAGAATAACTTTTCAATATCACTTGCTATATCTTTATATGAAATAGGAGATGGCTTTGGGATTTTATGCCAATTTTTATGTGTGTTTAAACTTTAAACCCAAGTTTATATCCCATTTTTACCATTTTATATTCTATTTTTATTTTATTTAAAATCTAAAAGACCCAAAAAGCAATTTTAAAAATGATGGTAGTTTTTTATTTAATGCATAGTTAAATTAAACTATGCACTATTTATTTGAAGAAGGTTCCGTCACCTAGAGGCTATCTTATTTTACTCGAGGTCTACTTCTTTCAATCGAGAGCTCCATACCTCACCTGGTGCCAAAAAAAATTAAAAGAAGATTTCTTCAGCTAAAAGAGGCAACAATACAAATATATCTGCAGATACTTAATTAAGGTTCTGCCTTTTGGCTAATATAGTTCTTAAAGCGTTGTCTTAAAACTATAGAACAAGGCAAGTTGGTTAGAGTAAACTATTACATGTTTTCGTCTATCAAAATTCAACTTTGTTATAAGTATACTGTAACTCGATGAAGGGATATCCATGTAGAGAGGTATATATGCTTAATCTATGCAAGTTATCATGAAAATTTTATATTATGGCGGTTAATCGGCCCAAACTTAGGGAAACTGACTATTAAAATAGGTTAAGTATGGTTAGGTCCAGCCAAATTAAAGGTTGAAGGAACTCAAGGGCAACCGCAGAGAGCCATAAGTTAAAAGTTGGACCTGATAGGTCAAGGAACTCAGGCCTGTTTGGTAATTTTACTTTTAAAATAAAGTAAAGTGAAGTGAAGTGAAATAAAGAGAGGGAATAAAATATGAGTGGATTATGATGATATTTTATTTTTAGTTGTTTGTGATTGAATATTTTTGACTTTTTATATATGAAAATGGAGGGTTTTTTTTTTATCTTTTAGTGAATAAAGGCAATTGTTTTTTTTTTTTTTTTTGAAAAATATGGAGGAAGTTTTGAATTAAAGTGCTTTTGATTTGATTCTTAACTTTATTTAACTTTACTTGACAAGTAATATTACCAAACAGGCCCAGGTAAATGGTTAAAATCATAATCTAATTAGAGCAAGTGGTAATTGTTAGACTGATTTGGTGAAATCCCTTCTATTGTATAGGGAAAAAGTCAAGATATTTCAAATTTGTAATTTTTGGAGGATTTATTGAAAATCAAGACATTTTTAAAGAGTTTTCTTGATTTATTGTTTTAATGTTTTTTTATGATGGGAATTGTTCTGGTGCAAACTGTTCGTATAAATTTACAGTGCAAACTCAAATTTGACCCCAATCCCATGCCCTAACCCTTTCATTCGCGGCCCCACAAGCCCATTCCAATCGCATGGGTGTACAATCGATCAAATGGTTGAGTCCATTCATATGGCTGCCATACCTCGGGCGTGTGGCTATTCGACAGGGCCCTCATAAGATATAAGAATAGAAGAAACGAAAGAGATTTATAAGCACCAAGGGAAGGCTCCTTGGCCTTATAATAATAAGTATAGATCTATCTCTATTCCCTTGCATTGAAGCATCACTCTTTTTTTTTTTTTCTTATGACATGGGCATCCATGGGGTCTTTGATCTAAAAGGATTAATCCCCTGAGTGACGCCCACTAAAATCACACAAATCCACATTGGGTAAATCTAGGGCGATCTCAATAAAATACATGGGGAGCAAACCCACACAATGAAGCATCACTCCATGTACCACTACACTAAAATTAAAAGGAAAAAAAAAAAGGGATCATTTTGCAATATTTTCAAATATATGCCCATATCTATTTCAATGAGTAGAACTGCACTTGAAGTAGGCCCCACACTAGGTGTCCAATCAGGGCAGACCTATGTATTGCTACTTGGGGGCTTTCAACCCCTACAAATCTGGAAAACACCCATTAGGCCTATATGGACTAGCTGGCCTAGCCCACGGAACAAAACCCCCTCTCTCTCCAGAAATTCCCAAATCAATGATAGATAATAATCCCCTTTGGCTCCGTTGCCTATTGTTGTCTCTGTCTCTTTTGCTTATCAGTTCTAAACAATTTTGAGGTGTTGCAGGGGACTGTTTTGTTAGGTGTTTTATCTCAAGAATATTTTTTTAAATGGTGACTTAAAAATGGAAATTTTTTTAAAATCCTCCACCTTTTGAAAATCCCCATTTTTCATGAAACATTTTTAAGAAATGAGAGATTTTCTTAAAAATCCTTGTTATTGAAATGGGTGATCTCTTGATGGAGTTGGACTTGATTTCAATAAAAAAATTTAATCAAATATTTATATTAAAGACGACGAGGAGAGATGCATCTAATATGACATTATTAATTTTTAGATACTGATGCATGTTATTGATTGTTAGTTAATTTTATTTAATTTTGATGCAATATTTAGTTGTTTGTGGTTGTAATTTGTGTTAGAGTTTTAGATTGAGTTTTAGGAAGTAGTTTTGGTTTTGGTTTGAACAAACAAAAGAATAAAGATCAAAGGATATTTAGGTTCAAAGTTTTTTCCAATCAAATCCATGAACTCCTTTGTTGGTTATTCTTTTCAAAGATTACATGGATTTGTTTTTAACAAACTTTTCAAAGTTCTACACAAAAAAAAAAAAAAAAAAAAAAATAGATCTTTTGAAGTGCCCAATCTCCAATTTTTCTAAATGAAAAATTAGAGACTTAATAATTAAAAAATGATAAGAATAGTGGTATATTATGCTTTGGCACCTCTTGCAATAAATTTGCCACACATGCAATTTGACTTAGAAAGAAAAAATTGTTAAATATGATTTTATTCTAGGTAAGATGCTAAACAAAAGTCAACTAATAAATAGGGTTTCATCATTTAAGAATTTTCAACCTCGAAGTTCGTCTTGTTTGTTTTTTCCATTCAAAGTGCCCAAACAGCAACGGGTCAAATCCATGAACTCTTTTGTTGGTTATTCTTTTCAACGGATTACATGGATTTATTTTTAACAAGCTTTTCAAAGTTCTACAAAAAAATAAAAAGATTTTTCGAAGTGCCCAATCTCCAACTTCTCTAGATAAGAAATTAGAGACTTAATTTTTAAAAAAAATGACAAGAACAGAGGTATATTGTACTTTGGCACCTCTTGTAATAAATTTGCTACACATACAATTTTGACTTAAAAAGAAAAAAACTATTGAATATCATTTTATTCTAAGGCAGATGCTAAATACTAGTCAAGTAATAAATAGGGTAGCATCATTTAAGATTTTTCAACCTCTAAACATTGTCTTGCTTTTAATTAGAAGGAAACGCGCACTTCTCGCTTTTTTACTATTGCTGAACAAACCCTAGATTTCCTCGGGATACCTCTAGTATGAAAGGAATATTGGACAAAAATACACAATTGACTTGTTTTCCCTTCTGCCATTGATAATGTATTTTAAAAAAAGTACAATAAACTAATATCTGACTGATGTCCATAGTTAAACAATCACACCAGCAAGAAGGCCCAAGCCATCTGATTTGTGCTATGGAATAAACAATTCTGACATCATCATTCAATGGGAAAAATTAAAAAAAAAGGAAAAAAAAAGGAAAAAGGTAATTATGGGTTTAATTGTCTCATGAAACTTTTAATTTTTGAATTGTGGGCCAGCAACGGTAAGTAAGAGAGACAAGATAAGTAGATAACATGCAAA
The DNA here is from genome assembly GCA_038049695.1 of Cinnamomum chago. Taxonomy (NCBI): domain Eukaryota; kingdom Viridiplantae; phylum Streptophyta; class Magnoliopsida; order Laurales; family Lauraceae; genus Cinnamomum; species Cinnamomum chago. The sequence continues at coordinate 23,859,452 of CP142453.1, read as the reverse complement.
AGAACATAGATTACACTAATGAATGATGATGATTTTATTATTATGTCTTGGTTGCATGCCACAAAACTACAAAATGTCAAAAAACTGTAGTTCTTTTCTTTTCCCCCTTAAGATAATTTTTTTTTTTACTGCAGGGTAAGTCTCCTTCTTCTTCATTTCTTTTTCTTTTTCTTTTTCTTTTTCTTTTTTTTATATAGATGCATTTTTTCTCCTGAATTCTTTTCTATCTGAATCTTTCCTTTCCAGTTTGAATTTGATAGTAAGTATTTTTTTACTTCTTCCTGTAGTATCTGAGATTTTTAGGGCTTCTAAAAGTCGCTGATACTAGCATCAGCGTCTCTACTTTGTTTCATTTATCATTCTAATAGTTGTTATTCCAGCATTAGCAGTTCTAAGGTTACTGAAAGGGAATAAGGTTTTGGACTTGCTCTCTTTTTCTTCTTCTTCTTCTTTTCTCTCCCTGTTTTCTAGTACTCTATTGGGTTTCTCTTTTAATGGGTTTACAACGAATACATGATGTTGCGTTTCTCTTTTGATGGGTTTACAACGAATAAATGATGTTGGGTTATTGGGTTTCTCTTTTAATGGGTTTGCAACGAATATATGATATTGGGTTTCTCTTTTAATGGGTTTACAGCGAATACATGATATGGACATCTGATTTTAGTACTCCTAGAATTGGGTGTCAAACGAACGCTGTGATTTGGTGGATTTTCCTTTTTTATTTGCTATTTGAAGTATTGGGTTTCTGATTTTGGTGGATTTTTTTTACTTTGATTGTATTTTTTTGAGAATTTAGTGCAAGTTGTTGGAGAGTAGAATCAGGAGAGTATTTGTGATTACATGGACTTGAAATCTAGATAGTTTTTTGTTTTTTAAAGCCTGGTTTATTTTTAATGGTTACTGTATGTGTTTGTGTTCTGGTGGATTTTCCTCTGCTACATGGGATTTAATTTAATTTATTGAGATGGATGTAGACTTTTTCATGAAACTGAAGTTTTAATTGTAAAAGAAAATTTTGAAGCTAGCTTTTCTAATAACCTGTTTGCAGCATCAGATATATATCACCTGTGGTTGCAAGGACTAAGAATCTTTGGATTTACAAATTCAATTTCATGTATAGCAATTAAGTTGATATGTTTCTTATAAAAAAAAATCAAATTGATATATATATATATATATATATTCGTAGTTTACAAGTGCTCATTTATCTAAGATTTGTGTGCTGTGTTTTCTTTTTCTTTTTTTTAGATGTCATGGAATCTTCTTTCTATCGTCTGTTTGGTTAATGGTGACTGAGAGATGGTACACTCAGTTGATGCCATTTTTTATTTCCTAAAGCAGAATCGGTTCAGATAGGCCGAGGCTTCTCTCTGCTGGAAGCTCAGTAATTGCTTAAAATTGAATGGGTCTAATTTGGTACCTCTTTCAGAATAAACAGATTTAAGTAATTTGATGGAAGAAGCAAAGGTAGGTGTCATTACAGTAAAACACCAGGACATGGGTAGGCAAGGCTCAACAAGTGGTGGGGTTTCTGAAGAGCTTATAGTGAAGGAGGTGGAATGTGAAACTGTTTCGAACAATTTTGGAATGAACTGTACATCTGTGCCTGTTGGGGGAAGGAATAAGGTCACTGCGTTTTCAGGGTCAAGCGAAAGAAGTGATTGTTTCACTGAGGGATCTAAGAATGCTTTGGATGATTTGTGCTCATGGAACTTTAATTCTGGAAATGGCAATATCGACCCCTTTCTGAAGGATGACCCTACATTTGCAAACAATTTCTCAAAGCTTCAGATGTCTGCGCAATCAAAATCTTGCTCTGGTCCAGTTTTGGATAAAAAGAATGTTACCTTGGCTACAGTTTCTGAAGAGAGCTACAAAAGTAAATGGGATTCCACGGGACAGTGGAGAAAATCATGGCTTGAAAGCACAAGTGAGCGACAGATTGAAGTGATGTATGAAAGAAATCAGAAGAGAGATCATAATTCAGACCAGCCATCTAAACCCAGCACTTGCTCTAAAGATCAATCATTGTATAATCCATGGTCAACAAGTGTGGGATCTGTGCAGCCTTCTTCAAACTCCCAGGAAGAGTGCTCCATCAAGACTGTTTTCCCATTTCCTATGGCTGATTCATCATCCAGTTTTGGCAATATATTCAGCTCTGGTGACAATACAAAAGAAAGAAAGCAAAGATTAGATAGCAATAACATGATAGCAGAAAAAAGAGAACATATGGATGGGGTGTACCGACTGTTCACATCGGCTAAGTCTCAAGGATGTTCAGAGCGGAGGGATATTGGGAGCTTAAGTTGGCCATTCATGTCAGAGGAACAAAAGGAAGAGCTACCACAGTTGCCTCCTGTTAACCTCAAGTCGGAGGACAAGTCAATAAGCATTCACTGGGAAGAGAAGGTTGATCGCCATGGGTCTGGAACAAATATAACTACTGCAGATAATGCTTTCTTGATAGGGTCATTTCTTGATATTCCTGTTGGGCAAGAGATCAACTCTTCAGGTTTGTTTTTGATTTGTTATAAAGCTTTTGCCTTATATTGTATGATATGGTTAGCCTCTGTGGGTTAATGGCTGTAACTTATTAATGTTTTGATCACATTTTATGAAATGAAATCCTCATAACACTTTCCTCCTTTCTTTTTCCTATGTATGTTATATTGGGAAATCCCACATCCCACATCGCCTAAGTCCTGAGTTAAACATGGCTTCATATACCTGTTTGGGCCTTCCACCTATCAGCTTAAGCTTTTGGATTGGTATATGGTATCTTACATGGAATCGGAGCGGGTTTTGATCCCGTCATTCTTGTGTAGCCCATGTGGCAGACCCGTCTGAGTATTGGTTTTATTGTTTAATAGGGCACCCATTAACTACTATTAGAAGAAACCTTCAGGGATCCATCTCTTTTTTTAGCTTAACTCAATTCCATCTCTGGTGTATACCAGATCTGATTTTAAATGATTGCTTCATTTTGGTGCTTTCTTGACATCTACAATCTGGTAAATGGTAGAGCAAACTCTTAATTTAGACAGTGCCTAATAATCGATAGTTATTTTGCCAACATTTCCATTCATCAGGTGCTGGATTAAAAGACTGGTAAATCTTTTGAGTGATCAGGGGCACAAAATATTATCAAAGTCTATCTAAAACTTATAGTTCTAATGCTCCCATAGCTGCTGTAGCCTTTCGTTTGCCATTAGGTCCAAATTTCCTTGTAATGTGCACTGATCGGTTTCCTTTGCTTTTAATTTTTAAGATACCATTATAAGATTGACTTCTAATGGTGAAATATTGTTGCCTTGGAACCCATTTTCAGCTTCTAACTCTGGTGTTTCTTCACTTTTTGTAGCTTCTTGTTTGTTATTATGTCTGACTACTCATTTTGTAATGTGCATTCATTGTTATAAACCCTTAAAATTTTGACATCTAATGGTGGAATTTTTGAAGCAGGGGAAAAGAGGGATCTTGGAAGTAGTTGGCTATCTGTGAGTCATGGCATTTCTGAGGATACTTCTGATTTATTTTCTGGTTTTGCAACTGTAGGTGGATCGAGTGAATTTATTGAGTATCCAAATGAGTATTGGGATTCTGATGAATATGATGATGAGGAGGATATTGGATATATGAGACAGCCTATTGAAGATGAGGCTTGGTTTCTAGCTCATGAAATCGACTACCCAAGTGACAATGAGAAGGGGACAGAGCATGGGAATGTACGAGACCGGAGGGAAAGGGGTCCAACTAAAGGTGAGGATGACGTCCAATTGTTGACAGAGGAATCATACTTCTCCGGAGAGCAGTATATTCAGCCAAAACATATTGAACGTGTTGTTGCTTCAGATGATTCTGTAGGCCTTGCAATGTCTGCAAGATATGGGAGAATAAATGAAAATGATTTAACAGCTCGATATGATGGACAATTGGTGGATGAAGAACTAAAATTGATGAGTTCCGAACCTGTTTGGCATGGCTTTGTCACTCAGACTAATGATCCCATTATGTTTGGCAATGGGAGCGTTCTGAAAGAGTGTGGGGGATTTGGGCCTGATTATCTATGCATAGACAACAACCAACATGGTTCAGTTAGATCGATTGGTGTAGGAATCAGTAATGATGTGGCACATACTGGGAGTTTGGTTGAGGGAAGTAGAGAAGGGGATTTGGATCTTTTCCTTCATAATGATGTTATCATCAGCAGGTCCAGGCATTCTCAACAAGACCCAAAAAAGAGTTTTGTTGAGAGGTCAAACCGGGATAAAACAAGGACAGTCAAACCAGAGACAAATAAATACAGCATTGGACCTGGAAAAGGTACATCTGAAATAAGTTATTGTGATGGTGGCTTCTCTTTACCACCCCTTTTGAAATCTGGGAATGAAGTGCAGGCAAACTCTGGCAAAGCGTTATTTTCAAGCAGCAGTAATGTGGTGTATCGTCATGAAACCGATGCTTGTGGGAATGGTTTGATGAGAACTGATGACATGCTTGCTACATGGAGGCAAAAGAGCAGTGATTCTTCTCCTGTGAAGCTCCAGGATGAGAATGTTGCAGATATGATGAGAATAATGAATACAACTTCATCAACACTGTCAAACTGTGGTTATGCTGAAAGAGATTATGTGAAGAAAGTTCCTGATGACAAAGCAAGTGCTGCACAAAAAGACGATCCAGGGACATTACTAGAAGACGAGGAAGCAGTAGCTGTGCAAGACCTAGTAAGACAGGTGCGGGCTCAGGAGGAGGAATTTGAAACCTTTAACCTCAGGATTGTGCACAGAAAAAACAGGCATGCTCTGTTTTCTGTTTTGATCCTTTTGAGTTTTAGGTAGACACTTAGTATTATCATGTTTGAAAATGATCATATATAACTGGCGTGCAGGTGGCCATTGTGTGTGTGCGTGTGCCTAGAGAGAGAGAGAGAGAGTCTTGATTTAAGTTCTGTACACCACAATTTAATGTCTACAATGCAACATGGATGTGTTGCCCAGGTATAACAGAGAATTGGATTTTACACATAAAATTGAAGTACCAAAGATGATACAACACTGATATGTTGCCCACTTTGAAGCATCCTGGTATCATAAGTGAGGGTAGTCATTCATCATACGTGGTAGGCACACTTTACATTCTAAAAATGGGGTGTTCATTGGGGTTGACATTAGCTTGAGAGAGACGGGGAAATGATCTTGGAATAGCATCCTGCACATAAGAGCTACTCATGGGGAGAGGTGGGAAGGGTTTATCCTTTTGGGTATGGAGAGGGGCTGCTTGGTGTAGTCTATGATCCCCAGATACAAGGATATGGCATATACAGATTATACACATGAAAATGAAGTACAAAATGCGATACAGCATAGATACACTGCCCATTTTTGAGTCATTTAGGTATCATAGGTCAGAGTAGGCATAGACCATAGAAGGATGACCCCATGGAGCAAGCTAAAAGTCGGGGTACGAATTTTGGGGTCAATGCTAGTGGTTTTTTTTTTTTTTTTCTCTTTATTTATTTTTGGTGAGAGAGAGAGAGAGAGCGAGCAACTCATAGGGCGTATATCACTGTTATTTGAGCTGCTCGTTCTGTAATTCTGTAATTTTTATTTCTTTCATTTTGATTTTATTTTTCTTTTATTTACTAATGCCTTTTATATGTTGTATCACAGAACTGGCTTTGAGGAAGATAAAAACTTTCATGTTGGTCTAAATTCAGTAATTGCTGGGCGTTATCATGTTACTGAATATCTAGGATCGGCAGCATTTAGCAAAGCTATTCAAGCACATGACTTACAAACAGGCATGGATGTTTGCGTGAAAATTATAAAGAACAATAAAGAATTTTTTGACCAGAGCCTTGATGAAATAAAGCTCCTCAAGTTCATTAACAAGAATGACCCTGCCGACAAGTACCATATTCTTCGCCTGTATGATTACTTCTATTACCGTGTAAGTGTTTGGTTGTAAATATCTTCCAAAAAATGTGAGTGATTGTAAAATATTTCACTAGGCTTTTCTTTTCTTTTTTGAGTCTTATGTATGAAATGTTTTTTGACCTTATGATCTAGGCTGAAGTTGGTTCCTTCAAGTATTTGGTCAGGTCCTGCTTTTGTTAGAAACTGAATTTCAATATCGAACTGTTTATTTTCTGACCTCTGAGTTCACCTTGCTCCACTTATTTTGTCAACCACCTGTAATTTTTCCGTTCTGATATTCTCTCAGAAAGAATTGCTGGATAGTCGCATCTTCTAAAGGGTGCCATTTACACTTGGCACATGAGCTAAGCCTGCTTTCTTCTGAGATCAGGGTAATGGGCCTATTTTCTAGCTCAGTTAATAAATTGTCTGGGCGGGGGTGGAACCAGGAAATTTCCCTTGGGGGACCATATATAAAATACCAGTTCCACCCATGCAGATGGGCCTCTGCCTGCCTACAGACCGAACTAGATGATCTATCCCTGAATATTTAACATTAATGGTCCCATCATTTTGAAAAATGGTCTGGCTCAACAGTCTAATTTTCTGGTTGTCCTGATCCAGGGATGAACACTGGGCTGGATGACTGATTGGACTACATTGAAGACAGGATGTTATGATTGCACACTCTGTGCTGATATGGCTGGCGGTTCGGTTGATTGATTCTGATACCATGATAGTTTTATGGAAACAGATAAAGATAACTGACCTTCAATTGATAATTGAACCATACAGAATGTGATGAAATCTAATTAAGAGAAAAAAAAATTCAGGATTATCCAACCTGAACAAACATAACATATGATAATATATGAGATAGTATTATAATTTGGAATCTGCTTGGTTCTTGTCCTTCTGTCAAGGTGCACATCAAGAAATTTCTGAGACATTATTGCATCTGAAGCCACATGTGGAGGCAAACTGCTCCATATTGTATTATTTTTGTCTTTCATGATACTTCTAAGGCTAGAAGCAGCTACATATGTTTGGCATTGTGTTGTCTGAAAGTTAATTATTGTACAAAAGTCCCTTTTTTTTATGGGTAAAGTGCATTCATTTATGATTTCATTTTGATTCCTACTTATCCTAATGGTATCAACCGAAATATTTCTTTTAGTAAATATCTAAATGACCACGGCTTATCTTTCATTGAATCTCTTCTTCTTCGTGCTCTGAGTGAATAGCAGAGTCCTTTATGTTGTGCAGGAACATCTATTGATTGTATGTGAACTTCTTAAGGCAAATTTATATGAGTTCCACAAATTCAATCGAGAATCTGGTGGAGAGGTTTACTTTACCATGCCTAGGCTGCAGGTTTGTATGCTACTAGATTCTTTTTAAAGCTTGAAGCCCATTTTTGCATATTGTCTTCTTGAAGTGGTGGATTATGGAGAAATGCTGTGAAACTTTTTTCATGCAGTCTATTGCTATCCAATGCCTGGAGGCACTTCAGTTTTTACATGGGCTTGGCCTCATTCATTGTGATTTGAAGCCAGAGAACATTTTGGTGAAAAGCTACAGTAGGTGTGAAGTGAAGGTCATTGATTTTGGAAGTAGTTGCTTCCAAACAGATCATTTGTGCTCATACGTACAGTCTCGGTCTTATCGTGCACCTGAGGTAATTTTGGGTCTTCCTTATGATGAGAAGGTAGATATCTGGTCGCTTGGATGCATCTTGGCAGAACTTTGCACTGGAAACGTAAGTTGCACTTTATTTTATTTTTGTTGTGTCGGATATTAATTCGCTAGCAATGCAAGGGTTTATAGAGAAGTTCCCTCGGTAGCTCACTTTATGTAATTTGTTCTTTTTGTATCGTATAAATACTTTTGCTTTTCTGTTTTGTTTTTCACAAGTTGGGCTTTATTACTTCCCCTTAGTATCAATATTATCTTCAGTTACCAATTAAAAGTATATATTAATTGGTCTTGGTGCTGTCTTTTTGGTTTTCTTTCTTTTCTCACAGGTGGTATTAAATTGCAATTCCATTTTCAGCCTTAAAAATTAGTACCTTGAGTAAATATGGAATGCTTTCAATTTCAGATGTGATATATATCAATTTGTGATGTTGTTCCATAGCTGGGGCTATTAAAGCATGTTGTTTATGGACGTGATACCAATCTAGATATTGTTTGTTGTCCTTTGCTTCTCATTATCTGACAAAGTTGCAGGAACTAATAACTGGAACATGGGTTTTTTTGGGGAATTTTACGTACACCCACCTGCCTTTTTCAGTTACAAACGACCTCCACTATTTTCAATGTTTACATACCACCTATACTCCCTTGACAATATTGGTCAGCAACCTTGATTGGCAATCAGAGCCAAATAGTGGCCTTTTAATCATGTCCAACTAAGGACATAAATGGATCAGATCTGGGGTGGATCCAGATCCATTTTTTGTATGATGGATCTAGATCTCACACAGATCCTATGTGTTGGATCCAACATCTCCAAAAAGACTGGAGAATCCAGATCCAGATCTGAGACAAGAAATACGGCTAGTATGACTGTACTTGGATCAACGGCCCCCAAAATAGCTATATTTAGTATAGGGATAACAATGGGTCCCCGAATACCCAAAGGACCTGAGTTAAAAGAAAAAGGGTACAGGTCCAATATTTCAAATCAATGTGCTTTTAATTTGTGTCGGGCTTCACTGTGTAGTGCATAGGCTTGAATAAAATTTGGGTCTGGGTTTGGGTCCCTGGATTTCATACCCAAGGACCTGAATACCCAATTCCTTAAATATGTTTTATAAACATATATGTGTTTATGTAGTATATAGAAGCATATTAAATTGGTATATAAGTAATTGGGCGTCAAGCACCAAGTTTACTAAACTGGTGTAAGGGTATTAATATCTTTTTTCAGAAAATATTTGCTTGGTTTGGTCAACTTGGTGGAAATACAGGTTTTGATCGTAGGTCAAAGTGGTTTACTGATATCAACAGGGGAGTGTAGGTGGTGTATGTAAAAAACCAAAAATAGAGGTGGCTGTTTGGAAATATTAGAAGAGGCAGTTGATTATATGTAAAAAAACCCTTTTTATATATGTAGTTTGAGCTGGGAAATGGCTGGTTCTTGATAGCAGGAGTCCTAAGTCTTAACCAGGGTATTGTTACAGCAGCAGGCTCTTGCCCCCGCTCCTGCTGTTTTTTCAAAATTCATTCTTTATTCTAGCACCGACTTTTGCAACATTTCCGACTTGACAAAATTTTGTTCAACTGTTGCAATATTTTGTTGGCTTTGTCAATTATGAATCAGATATCTTGAATATTTGTAAATACTTTAATTGTATAGTAATATTTTTGTTTAGGGCCATTTGGGTGAAATGAAAATTCAAATCACTTAGTCACTTCTTTTATTCCGGAAATTCAGGAGTTTCATTTGGTTGGCATCTAGAAATTTGGATCGGCAATCAAATTAGCCATGCAAAGTTTGAGTGCAAATTTTGAAAATTGGAACTCTATTTTATTGCCTTATGAAGTCTGCCTCATAATTAAAGAGCCGATATTTTGAACTCTACACTGATACTTGAAATTCATGTTTCCCTCATCTTGTTCCCACTCTATCTCCAGTTTGTACAAATACTTGTCATGGATTCATTCAATTGGTGACCAAGAGGGAGCATATTGTTTCAGTTGGCAGTTTTGCCTTTTTTTTTTGGTGGGGGGGTGGTGTTGGGGTTCTAAGCTTTAATGATCCATTAAGCCTCTAGAATGTAGACTATGTTCTAATCTATCTTGTCTGTTATCTTTTTTGTGTGAGTTGCCTAAAATAGTTCACCTTGGTGCAGGTTCTGTTCCAAAATGATTCATCAGCGACATTACTTGCTCGTGTGATTGGAATTATAGGCTCCATTGATCGGAACATGCTTGCCAAAGGACAGGGTACACAGAAATATTTTACCAAGAACCATATGCTCTATGAAAGGAACCAGGTAGGGACCTTTCTCCTCTTGCACAACTTTTAATGGGCTTGTTTTACTATAATCATTTATGGTAATGAAAATGCTTTACTGATATATCTTTCCAGTCTTTATTGCAAACTAAAAATTGAAGTTCACTAAATGCCTATTTGAAGCAGTGAATACCGACTACTTAGCTTAAAACTTGTGACTTTGAAGAGGCTCCTCACTTCACATGTCATCATCTTATGGTCCTCTTGCAACCACCTCAGCCTTAAAAATATGATGCTTAATATGAGTGTTCTATATTGGATAAATTGCCAAGTATCAATTTTTTTTATTAAACCACCTCCGTACTAATGTCCTCGTAGAAAGAGTACAATATTTTGGCTAGATTTCAAACGGTTATATCTTTAACCATTTTATTGGTCCCGCATTATTGGTCGATAGAAATTTATTTACCAATAAGTCATGAATTGCTATATATTTTACATATGATTTCAGAAGTAACTCCGAATTAATTTTGTCGAGATTGTGCACCTTTTTTCCCTTTTTGTACCTTGCATTTACAAAAAAAATAAAATTGCAGCCGAATATTTACTCCAATTGCCAATAATCAGCCTAGCATCTTAGAATCTTGTCAGAGCATATGATTCTGATACACTAGCATATGAGTATCTGATTTTCGTACTTGAGATGTCGTAAGTGGTTTAGCCCTTGTGACGAGGAACTATATACTGATGCTTTAAATTTTTAAGTGTCCTAATGCACCATTGCTTTCATTTTGGATCTATTATTCATGCTTTAAATCATCATTTTACACATTAAGATACTGTTGGACGCGACTTGCATGAATCCCTGCAATACCAGTGCCAATTATCAGATTATTAGTTTTGAGTCTTGTGGATATGAAGTAACCTGCCACGCCCCCAAACGGGCGACCTTGATTTCAGGGTGCGACACATGGGAATTAGTACGATACAACATAATAGGAGAAAATCCAAATGTGTGTTATCCACAGGATTCCGCATAGGTGATGCTAAGTCAAATTTCTCACAATGTTTCAAAACAGATAGCGGAAGCTTGTGTAACCATTAGGCATCTTCTCGTAACATATATAAAGACAAGATATCAGAGTGTAAAAAATTCCAAAATGCATTAACATTAAAGTTGGCAATTACAAAAGTATTAATTACAACCTAGAAGGCCTACAAAACACGACCATAACCCAAATAATGATAAAAATATATATAAAAAAAAAACCATTGTGATTCCCTAAGCACATCATATGTGCTCCACTTTCTCAAGTCCCGCGGCTCCTCCTCAGTTGTCTCATCCTCCGGGGCAGGGGCAAGGGATCTGTCACCTATAACACCAAAATGTAGCAGGTCAGGTTCACGATTACCTGGCAAGTAAATTAATTTAAATGGCATTCTCATATTGCATCAATATGGAGTTTAAAGACAAATGATTAAAAGAGTTCCAACGACAATATCCGCTAAGCAAATTGTGTGAAAATAATAAGACATCAGGGATCATTAAAGCAAAATGATGCAATCACCAATATCCTACTCGAAACTGTCAAACTAGCAAATATAACTCTGGCGAACTAGACAACTTTGGCGATCCACGTGGCTAAATTCCCCCAGCAATCACGATTGCATCGGTGTTATCGCTGCCGGGAGCAAATTAAACAAAAATGGTACCTTGGGATTCCATTGCAGAGATTATGGCCATTAAGACAGTTAACAAGAATGGTACCAAAGCAATACCGCGATCGCTTATCCAGTACTAGTTTGCAAACAGTATAAGTAACATCAAAATCCACACCCAATTGGGTCCGATTGATATGGGATCAAAGCTGAGTGGTGCCAACTTGAGATTCTAAGGTCAAAAGATATAACAAGACTCCACGTCAAACATGGTAATCAAATCGGGGACTACTACAAGCTAGCAGACAGATCCATCAAAACATACTTCCAATGAGTCACCTTTTACAAATCTCCAAAACTAGCCAACTGGAACAAGTATCGGACAAAACCGCGCAAGCTGGTACACCATACAGGCAAGACGTGACAAAGCTGACAAGACAGACTTGACTTGATGTGCTAAACTAAGCTAAAACGAACTAACTTAATCAAAACCAAACAGGTAGCATTTCAATATGAGAAGGGTCCTTCCCGAAAGAGTAAAAAGGGGCAAGTCAGATCCGGGAAACTAAGAAGGTAGCTGTGCACGAATGCGCGCTCGCCGACCAAGTGAGCCATTACCAAGGATCCTGTCAGTCTGAAGGAGGGAGCGGGCAATTTAATGCGCTTTAAGTCCTAAGAAGTGACTCACATGAGTCAAATAGCTAAACTAGGGCCGGGTGACCACACTACACAAGTTAGACGCATGCGTGAGGCACGCGAGTGGACATCAATATAAAGGTACATCCAACGTCAAATTAGCTATCATTCAAGGGAACCATTGCAAATTTCCAAACCTATGTCTTGGAATGCCATTCACATATGGATACAATACCATTCAACCCTATGTGCTCCTAAGATCCCAAATGCCATGGCTATCAAGTGTCTTGGTGCTTCCGATGGTGATCGTTAAAGGTGAGTCATATGTAAAATTCAAATTTCCAAATTCTAAGGTCAAAGGTCCACATGCGGAGAACCAGGGTTTAAATCCACTAAGTGGGGCAATACAATGGCCCACAAGTGACAAACCATCCTCCCCCCACCAAAACCCCCAGCAATGGTGATTGACATTCAAGGTCTTATACTCGCATACCCTCGTCTTAGGATTGTATTACACGTGTTATTGCACTATCCCGGAGGTGATTGTTAGCTTGAACACCACCCACCTTAGGGTCTGTTTATTTGATGGAATTCAAGGAATTCCTGAATTCCCAGATGTAGTGGGATTCCTGGATGCTCTCTTGAACTTGAGCATCCAAAAATTCCACCAAAACTTAAAGGAGCTGGAATTCCTGAATTCTCAAAGGACATTTGAGACATTTCAAGTGCTGGAATTTTGAAATGCTTGTAAAGAAACATGGCATTTGCAAATGCTAGGGGACAAGGTGTCACATCATGTCCAAAAAACCCCAACATAGTGAATTCCTGTCAAGAATTCTAATAGAAACAGGTTGTCCTTTGTCTCAAACTTAAACATTAAAGGTGAATTCAATGTAAAATTCTAAGGTCAAAGGGCATATGCTAATAACCGGGGTTTAAATCCACTAAGTGGCCGCTCAGTGGGGGCATACAATGGCCCACAAGTGATTGGACCAAGTGCTTTACACCATTTTGAGGGTCTATTCTCTGGCACTAATTCCCATTAGTTATCATCATTTCCAACTTTCAAATTAACAAAATAACATGATCTTAAACATATTATTAGTCGAAGGGCTTATTTCATAGTTTTGGGAACTTTAGGGACTGCTATGTGAATAACAATAAATGTAGGGGCTTTTATGTAAATACCCAAAACATACTCGAAACATGATTTATGAATAATATGGAGTGTCGCCCAACCCTAAGTAGGATGACTACTCTTCTCTTCTCTGTTTTTCCTTTTTCGTCTTTGGTCGCAATTTCTTACACTTCACCACTAAACTTTTGATTCACAAGAATCTACAAGTTTAATTGGGTATCAGAGCATTGCAGGAGATAGAAAACTTGCAGATCTAGACATCTAGTGGACCAGCTTTGAAAGAAAAAATAGGTTTGAAGGTGTTTGTGTCATCTAGAAAGAGAGATGAAGTACAGATCATGAGAGAGAGAGAGAGATGAATGTCTTCCCTCCTTTGAGGATCGACTGTTGTATATATAAGGGCTCAATTCCCGAATTACAATCAATTACAAATCTTAGATCCTAAACAGAAGCAACAAATTAAGTAACAACCTTTGACTAATTACAATGCAATAAATGGTTACAATAAATGAGCCTAAATGGATGGGCCTGGATTGACACCCCCCCTCAAATTGATGCTGGGGAGTCATAAAGCAACAATTTGGATACAAGAAATTGATGTCAAGGCCGAGGAAGACCCTTTGTGAAGATATCTGCAAATTGAAGTTCTGTAGGGACATAAGGTAGACAAATGACATCACGCTTATATTCATCTCGAATAAAGTGGCAGTCAACTTCTATATGTTTGGTGCGTTCATGGAAGACGGGATTTTCAGTGATGCGAATAGCCCCAGTATTATCGGTAGGCAATGGTGTAGGAGAAGTTTGAGCGAACCCGAATTCCGAAAAAAGTCCCTGTAGCCATAAGATCTCAGAACAAGCAGAAGACATTACCCTATATTTAGCTTCCGTGGAAGATCGAGACACCCGTTCTTGTTTCTTGCATTTCCAAGAAATGAGAGAGTTACTGAGGTACATGTACCAACCAGTAGTAGAACGGCGTGTGTCCTGACAGCCTACCCAGTCAGCATCCGCATAAGCGGTCAGATGAAGAGGATTATCCTTTGGATAATATAAACCACGAGGGACAGTTCTTAGTAGATAGCGGATAATGCGCTTCACAGCTGCCAAATGAAGGTGGCGAGGAGCTGTCATGAACTGGCTCACAAAATTAACAGCATAGGATATGTCAGGTCTAGTGATGGTGAGATAGACAAGACTTCCCACCAGGCACCGGTATGGTTGAGGATCAGGAAGAAGATCGCCATCATTCTTACTCAGCTTGAGATTTACCTCGACAGGTGTATCAACAGGCGAAGAATCATGGAGGTCAACCAACTCGATAAGGTCTTATATGTATTTGTGTTGATTAACAAAGAGATCTTTGGGAGATTGATGCACCTCTAAGCCCAAGAAATAATACAAAGGGCCCAAATCCGTCATATGGAAGTAAGTCCGGAGGGAATCTTGAAGAGATTTGATCATACCATCATCCGTGCCAGTGATAATAATATCGTCAACATACACTAGAAGCACAGTAACCCCAGTAGAGGTGTGGCAAAGAAAGAGAGATGGATCATAAGGGCTTTGAGTAAAGCCACTTTCGCATAAGCGACCCCCTGAAGGTTTCAAACCATGCCCGAGGAGCTTGCTTTAGACCATAAAGCGATTTCCGCAGTCGACAGACGGACCTCTAGGAGGGAGAGGGGACGCCTTGTGGTATACGCATATAGACCTCTTCTTGCAAATCCCCATGGAGAAATGCATTTTTGAAATCCATTTGGTATAATGGCCAAGACTGAGATGCAGCAATGGCGAGAAGTAACCTAACAGATGTCATCTTTGCCACAGGTGCAAACGTCTCCTCGTAGTCAATGCCATACTCCTGTCTGTTTCCGAGTGCCACAAGTCGTGCTTTGTGTCTATCCAATGACCCATCAGATTTAAGTTTGATCGAGTAGATCCATTTGCAACCAATGGGCTTAACTGCTGAAGGACACTCCACAATATCCCATGTGTGATTCAGAGCCAATGCATCTAATTCCTCCTTCATGGCCTGGTTCCAGCAATCTTGTTGGACAACCTGCAAATAAGAACTTGGGATAGAGATAGAAGATAGGGTGGTCATCAAAGAAGTATGGGTAAATTCATACCGCTCAGCCGGTCTAGAAGTTCTGGAGGAGCGACGTAAGGCAGGAGTAGGCGTGGAACCATTTGTCGGTGGAGGATCAGGGGAAGGGCCATCTGCAGTGGGAGGTTTCTCCCGTCGGTGGTATACAAAAGCAGGATTAAACCTAGTAACAGAGGTTTGATCCGAAAAACCTGGTAAGAGAGCTGGTGAAGAGGGAGGAGGACAATCCATGTGAGTTTGGAAGAAATATTGATTTTCAAAGAAAATAACATTTCGAGAAACCCTGATACGACGACCAATGGGATCATAACAAACAAAACCTTTTTTATTAGTGGCATAACCCAAAAAAGCACACCTGCGAGATTGTGCTGTGAGTTTCGTTCTTTCGGTGGGAGGTAGATGAACGAAGCAAACACAGCCAAAGGTATGGAGGTGATCAAAGACAGGATGATGACCAAACAATTTAAAATGAGGCGTTAAATGAGCAATGGTAGGTGATGGAAGGCGGTTAATGAGATAGACAGCCGTGGTGAGAGCTTCAGTCCAAAAACGAGGGGGAATGGATGATTCAATCAGAAGAGTTCTAGTTACATCAAGAAGATGTCTGTTTTTCCATTCTGCGACTCCATTTTGTTGTGGAGTATATGGACAGGTACGTTGAGAAATGATTCCTTTATTGGTTAAAAAGGATTGAAAATCCTTGGAAACATACTCCCCCCCTGAGTCTGAGCGCAAAGTTTTAATGCATTTAGAGAATTGGGTTTCCACATATTTAACAAAAAATGTAAATGCATTAAGAACATCAGACTTCGAATGTAAGAAATAAATCCAAGTAAATCTGCTGTAGTCATCAATGAATGTGACAAAATACTTGAAATGACTGTGAAAGGGTCGGAGCAATGCCCCAAACATTACTGTGAATTAAGTCAAAACAAGCAGTGCTCTGTGTGTGAGAGTTTGGAAAGGGTAAAGTTTTACTCTTACCTAATTTACAAGCATCACAGTCAAAAGAAGCAGAAGCAACAGGTTTATTTATTAATCCAGATTGAAATAATGTAGATACAGTAGAAGCATTCGGATGACCAAGTCTATTATGCCACAAACGAGAATGATTCTGAATAAAAAAGCAAAATAACTGATGTAAAGTATTATTCTCAATAACAGAAGACATTGGTAAGGAAAAAAGTCTGTCACGCTTAGGCCCCCTCGCGATCACTTCCCCCGACTCCTGGTCTTGCACAACACATCCAGAAGAAGAAAAGGAAGACAGTGTAATTATTTTCAACAAGTTGACCCACAGAAACCAAATTAGTAGCAAGAGGAGGAGAAACCAAAACATTGGTTAAGGGTAAGGGGCCAGGGGTATCACCAACAGAGGTGATGGGGAGATGATCTCCGTTGGCAGCTTGAACAGTGAGATGACCAGTGTAAGGAACAACATTTTGTAATGTGGCGGGTGATGAGGCCATATGGTTACTTGCACCAGAATCTAAGTACCAGGTATTGGAAAGAGAGGAAGCAGTACCTGCGATGTTCATGGATGCTAAGGCATTGATGATCATTTGATTAACCATATCAGGGGTGAGAGGAGTGGGAGACATAGATTGTGATGAGGAACCAGGTTGTGAGGATAAATCATACTGCAGAGAACCACTGAAGTCAGATGAAGCATATGGTGGAGTAGTCACTGTGTAAGCAGTAGGAGCAGATGACACAGTGGAAGTACCAGGGCCGGACTGCACATAATTGCGGGAAGTAGAATTGCGAGCCTTCTTCCGACATTCTTCAATAACATGACCAGTGGCCTTACAATATCTGCAAATTTTTTACTTGCATTGATTTGCATAGTGACCATATTTCTTGCAGTTATGACACTGAACTTTACTGATGTCCCGAGGAGGTTGTCTGGCTGTGGCAACATAGGCAAATGGGGCCTCAGCAGAGCGTTGTTGTTCCAGAATAGTTTTAGTAGCTAGACGTTGTTCCTCCCGCAGAAGTTCCTGAAGACAGGCATCCAAGTTGGGAAGAGGAGCCCTGCTCATCAAGTTCTATCGAACTGTCTCAAACTCCAAACGAAGTTTCATGAGGAGCTGATCCCGATGACTACTTTTCTGTAATGGAAGTAATTCCGGTAGAAGTGCTGCAGATACCGTGGCAAACTTAATCTCATCATATTCAGACCACAGTCGACGGAAGCCATTGTAATACTCCTGAATAGACTGGGTACCTTGAGTGAATTGAGAGATTTCAAGTTCCAATTGAAACTGGCGAGCAGCATTGCCCTGTTGATAAACTTTCTGAAGATAGTCCCACATTTCACGAGCATTTTTGCAGGGTTTTAGGTTGAGAATAAAATGTGACTCAATAGAGCCTAGCAACCAGGTCTTGATTTTAGCATCATTTGTCTTCCACGCTAAAATCTTCTTATCATCTTCCTCAGGTTGAGGTTCAAATCCATCAATGTGTCCCCATAGTTCTTTTCCTTCCAAGTAAATTTGAAATTGGAAGGCCCATGAGGTATAATTTGTTCCATCAAAGCGAATCAGGGCAATCTCATGTTTTTCCATGACTAAAGACAAGGAAGAAGCACGCACAAAGCAGCCCGGAAAAGATACTGGCAAATAGTGGAAATGGAGCGGCAGCACTAATATAGTCCAATTTTAGGCAAATTAAACCACAATCACTATTGAACTAAATCTGACGTGTGAAGAGGTCCAGACCAGTGCCTAGAATCCACAGGATAAATAGTGGACAAAAGTAGTGCACAGAAAAATAGTCCAAAACAGTCCCCAGAAGGCAGACAAGGAATAGTGCACTAACACAGTGCACAGACGACCCTGTCGTCACTGTTTAGACTTGCACGTGGGTCCCACCAAATGATCTGCTGTCAAATCTGAGGATGAGGATGGGTTCACAACAAATGGCCTCAACTATTGGAAGTGGTCGCAGGCATAACGAATCCAAATCCAAACTTTTGGACGGCTGAGATGAAAAGAAATGGACAAAATTGAGTTTCCATAAAAAATGGTAGATGGCCTACCTCTGATGATCCATAAATCGTGAGAAAATCTTCAAAAAGATGTATAAATCCAGACGACCAAGATGGGCTGTTCCAGCTGAGTAGCGATGATGATCGCAGGTGGGCCACTTCAGATCTGAGATGAACAGGAATGAGCACAGACGATCAGGGCTTCCAGATCTTGGAAGATGATTCTGATGATCAATAAATCAGAAAAAATTCTTCATAAATCCTGGAAGCTTTAGGCGACCAAGATGGTAGGGTTCCGCTGATGAGTTGGTGATGATCATAGGTGGGCCACGTCTGATCTGAGATAATCAGGATGATCCGGCTGAAGAGAATCAGATGATCATATACTGGCTTCCAATGTTTGGAAGATGAGTTAGGAGAAGATCACAGATCACAGATGATCGATCGGGCTCTGATACCATGTCATCTAGAGAGATGAAGTACAGATCATGAGAGAGAGAGAGATGAATGTCTTCCCTCCTTTGAGGATCGACTGTTGTATATATAAGGGCTCAATTCCCGAATTACAATCAATTACAAATCTTAGATCCTAAACAGAAGCAACAAATTAAGTAACAACCTTTGACTAATTACAATGCAATAAATGGTTACAATAAATGGGCCTAAATGGATGGGCCTGGATTGACAGTTTGGGTTTCTATTTTTCTAAGGCAAAGTAGATAATTAAAGAGGGAATCAACATAACCATTGCATGCATGTGATGTAATTTTAATTGAAAAACTTGTTTTGGTCTTCTAAGCTTTTACTAATCACAAGATAAACACTCTAATTCCAACTAAACACTTCTGAGAACAAAACCTCCAAAGTTCTACTCCAAACGACCTAAAAATCAAACACCAAAGGAAAACTCGGAATGAGGCCCTGCAAGACAGGATCCATGGGTAAAATGGGGTTCTCAAATAGCATCTACGAGATGGTTTGAAGAGCTTACCTCTAAGTGCTCCAACGAAGAGGAAATCAATGAAAATGGGGTGGCCAAACGGTGAAATGGAAATAAAAGAGGATGATGATGATGATCGTGTGGTGGAGATGAGGCTATTCCATGGATTGGAATCTTGTTTTGGTGAAGGGAAGATGGATAAAGAAGCAACAGACGAATGGAGCTCCTTGGTAGCTTGGAATGTAAGACAAAAATAGTGAAGGAAAAAGAGAACCCCGATGGCTGGGGTTGACTTATATTAAGGGAAAGTTTGAAGGAATCACGAGTTTGCCTTGAAACGGGGACTTGGGCTCACGGGGTTTTCTATGCATCAAAAGGTTTACAGTCCAAGAATGTAAGTTTCACAAAATAATTCCCTCTTTCTAATGAACCCAATATTGGCATATTTCTAAAATTGCAAACAACCCCCCAACTTTTTCTAAAATTCCAACTAGGTCCCTCCAAGTCCTAAACTTGGTTCAAAAGCTCTTGAAACTACTAGATAACTAATCTAACATACAAACCTAGTTGGTTAACATCTAAACACGGTTAATTAACTACTAAACGCAGTTAGTTTACACTAAACACCATAATAAGGGGTTGGGGTCTTACAACACTGGTACTCTACCATTAGATCAATTGAGTATCCAGGTTACATATTCTCAAGGAGTTCAACTGTAGTTGGGTGCTTCCACAGTCCTTATCCGAATTGTTCCAACAGTGGTTTTGCTTGATTACTACCTTAAAAGGAAAGACGACGTGGCGCCTTTCTTTTTTGGCGTGCATCTGGATGATATGGAAGGAGAGAAACAGAAGATGCTTTGAAGGGATCAGTTCCTTTCAAGAAGACTTAATCCTTAAATTGAGATTTTGTATTACCTCTTGGATCTGGATCTCCTACCTTCCAGAATTTTGGGGCTTATCTCTCGATGCCATTATGTTCAATTGGAGGGAAATTGCTTTTCCATGACTAGGGTCTCTCCCCCTCCTCTTTTGTTCTTCAGGCCTCTCCACCTCGTTGTATAGCTCCTCTTTTGCTTGGTGGCTGTATTATTGGGGCCTTTCCCAGCTGCTTCTCAGTATAGATCTTTTATACTGTAAAAGCTTATGATCAATACAAGTTACCATTTCAAAAAAAAAGAAAAAGAAAAAGGAAAGTATCAGGTTACATACCAGATATCCCCTCAGTTCTGGAGATGCCTAGCATGCAATATTTCTTGTTTTGTAATATCACAAATTTTTTGTATTAATAAAACCTTAATTTGATTAGCAGTACAGAATAAACACCAAGGACAATTTCACTCAAGCTATTGCATTGACTGAATCACCTTAGTGGAGACAACTAGCATGCTGTCATTTACTGCTTTATGACAGAGAA
Source organism: Cinnamomum chago (assembly GCA_038049695.1). Classification (NCBI taxonomy): domain Eukaryota; kingdom Viridiplantae; phylum Streptophyta; class Magnoliopsida; order Laurales; family Lauraceae; genus Cinnamomum; species Cinnamomum chago. The sequence goes on along the minus strand of CP142453.1, from coordinate 23,838,678 downwards.
GCTACAGGATGCCGATGTTGCAAGGTTTTGAAGTGTCCAGATGTATACTAGTCCTCACAAAGTGACTCCCATTATTCAACCATCCAAACCACTAATTTGATTGGCTCCTCTGCGGATCAGGGTATCCTTGAGAAGCTTTCAGTTTGGATGATTAAACCAGTCAATCTTTGGACTAAGATAGCTAGCTATGGAGAAAGACAATTTAGCATCTGTCTGTAATAAGGTCAAGGTTTAGTGTCACATAACCTTTCAATCTGTGCGATTTTTGTGTCAACTTCCTTTTATGGTGAGGCTTACCAAATCAACATTTTCAACATGGCATCTGCTTGGTAGCTTAACCTTTACAAAGCAGCATCAAATAGACTTGGCATGAAGCAAGCAATAACTGCTTTTGATTTTTTGGGGAATTTTAGTATCTGGGAGTCGTGCAAAGTGCAGACAGTTTCTTCTTTCCAGCATTGTCAGAACACTAACTTGGATAAAATAATTAAATTGCTCAACATTGCCAAAAAGAGTGAAAAAAATGAATGGATATATAAATGAAATGCTCAATATCTGCTAGTTGTTTTAACTTATAAGTTCAAAATATCTGCATTTGGCGCTTTTATTGCATGGTTGTAACATTTGAAACTGTTCACTACATCTTGCTTTAAAATTGTCCCAATATTTCTTTTTTAGGATAACAACAGGTTGGAATACTTGATTCCAAAAAAGACATCTTTGCGGCACCGGTTGCCCATGGGGGATCAAGGCTTTATTGACTTTGTTGCCCATCTCCTTGAAATAAACCCGAAGAGGCGCCCAACTGCATCAGAAGCTCTCAAACACCAGTGGCTCTCCTATCCATATGAACCCATCTCATCTTGAAGCGTCAAAGATGTCATCCACTAGAGAAGATCAATACATTCTTTTGTTAACACTCGCTGCACTATGTTTTTTTTTTTTCCAATATCAGGGACTGACCAGACAGGATTCTATGTGACCATATGGTCTTCCAGAAGTTGTTGGAAAGTGATGAGGTTTATGACAGAGGTGGTATTTGTGGTCCCTCCCTTTCCCCATGGAGAACAGTCTCCATTCCTGAGCTATGTTTGTATCCTCATCAGCTGTAATTTTTATCTACTGTATTTTAGTTGGATCCATGTTTTTTATGTAAAGGGATCCATCCACATTTTTGTATATGATGTGTTTCGTTTTGTTCTTTTGCCCTCAATGCTTTGGAAATAGCAGCTTGAAATTTGATTGTGGACAACTGCAGCCACAATTTTAAGTTTATTTATTTTTTTGTGTATAATTCACAACAATATTGTTAATCAGGCCCACGGCCCATGAGAAGATTCACTGCTGTCACATATATCTCACGTGGGATTAATTGGGTCAATGGATATACTGCTGTACATATTTTATTGATTAGCTAGTTTCCTAACTTAAAATAGCAATTGATGTAAATAGCTAGTTTCCTAAACTTTAAGCCTTGATTGAGGCATGTAAAACCTTTATATAGTGATGAATGCTCTCCAATGAAGGGCACGACAATACATTCTCAGTATTGTATTCAAAACCATTGCTTTCAAGGTTCTGTGTTCATCAAATTGTCATGGTATCAGAGCATGGTTCAAGGAAATCTGTTCTTCTGTCTTACTAAGCATTAAGATCATAGTAAAATACATCTCTCGTGCAAGGAAAACAGATCAAGGATCTGTCTCAGCCCCTGATACACCCTGCGGCATCCTCATTTTCAAAGTGGCCCATACCGGATCATCACAACCTTTCCAAAAATCCATATAGCTTTGGTCGCCTGTTTTTTTCTAAAACTCTTGGTGATTTTTCCAAAATTTTTTGACACATCCAGGTTGGTGTTTCTCTCCTTCTCAAAGTTTTCAAGAAACTTCATATTGTTTTCATCAAGGTCGTCCAGTTTCTTGGATTTTTAGTAGAATCAGATCATTCTGGTTCCAATAGAAGACAGAACAGAGGAACTTTTCAGATCTGTCCTCTGATCTTTGACCAGCACCAATCGTGGGGCCCACAGAGTGGATTTTGAGTCAATTTCAAGGTCGTCTGGGTCTATTTTTGGGTGATTTTTTGTCTGTTTTTTTGCTGTCTCTTCTGGTTTGGTTGGAAATTTTTTTCTACCCACTGGAAAGGATTTCCTATAGTTTCTCTTGACTATTGCTGGTCCTTATCGCTGTTCAATTCATTTTTTTGGCTCATATCGATTGAGATGGAAAAATCTGAAGTTACCTTGATCCGATCCACGGGGAAGAACTACCCTGCTTGGTCTTTTCAGTTCCAAATATACCTTGAGGCTAAGGAATTATGAGGTTATATTTCTGGATCTGACCCTAAACCCACTGAAGATGAGAAGAAGATCTCCTCTTGGCTTACTAAAAATGCGAAGATCAAATCATGGATCCTCGGCTCTATCGAGCCACATCTGATCATGAATCTCAAACATTACCCCACTTCAAAAGACATGTGGGGGTATCTGAAGAAAGTATACCATCAAGATAATTCAGCACGTCAATTTCATCTTGAATGTGCGATTGCTGAATATACACAGGGAACCTTGTCCATCCAAGATTACTATTCAGGATTTCGTACACTGTGGTCGGAATACGATGGTATTAAGTATGCTGATGTGGCTGCGGATGTTTTGGTCGTTATTCACGATCTTCAGGCCTCTAGTCAACAGAATCAGTTTTTGATGAAACTGCGCAGTGAATATGAAAGTGTCCGCTCTGCCCTGATGAATCGGACGCCATTACCTTCCTTGGATGTATGCTTGAATGAACTCCTCCGCGAAGAACAGTGCATTGCGACCTCAGCCCATATGTCTCAAAAGACTGAGACCTATTCAGTTGCATTCTCGGCAACTAAGGCTTCTCCGCCTCCGTCTTGAGACTTGAGCAAAACGCAATGTTACAGTTGTCAAAAATCCTGGCACATTGCTACTCAATGTAAACAGAAGGTCTGCAGTTATTGTAAAAAAATCGGGACATATCATCTCTGAATGTCGCCGCCGCCCACAACGTCCATCATCACAGTATCAGCCTCCACAGTCTCAGGCTCCACAGTATCAGACTCCGCATGCTTATGTGGCTTCTTCGGTTATGGCTGCTCCTACATCTGCACCCTCACAGCCTGGGACCTCTTCCTCTCTCACTCCTGAATTAGTTCAGCAAATGATTGTCAATGCCCTCTCTGCCTTTGGTCTCTCAGGTAACTCCCCCTCCTCTTCTACTTGGTTCCTTGATTCTGGGGCTTCTAATCATATGACGTCTTCACACATCCCTCTATCCAATGTGACAAAATACAATGGGAATCTTCAAATACAAACTGCTAACGGATGTAATGTTCCTATTACTGTTCTCGGAGATATCCCTGGTCCCCTCCCATTGAAAAATGTTTATCTTTGTCCCACTTTAACTTCCAACCTATTGTCAGTCGGGCAACTTGTTGAAAATAATTGTAACATCTCTTTCTCTTCTTCTAGTTGTGTTGTGCAGGACCAGATGACCGGGAAGGAGATCGCGAGGGGGCATAAGTGTGGTCGCTTGTTTCCGCTGGATTTTTCTCATCTTTCTCAGTCTAGCTTTGCCAATGATGTGTTTTGTTTTTCTATTAGAGATAATTGTCAAATGTGGCATAAAAGACTCGGACATCCTAATTCCAAAACTTTGTCCCTTATGTTAAATTCTGGATTATTGAATAAATCTATTGGCTTATCTTCTTGTGTGACTTTTGATTGTGCTACTTGTAAAATGGGAAAGAGCAAAACTCTTCATTTTCCTATTTCCACTTCACTTAGCACTCGGTGTTTTGATTTAGTTCATAGCGATGTATGGGGAATTGCTCCAGCTCTTTCTCATGCTCACTACAAATATTTTGTGACTTTTATTGATGATTACAGTCGGTTCACATGGGTTTACTTTTTGCATTCCAAATCTGATGTTTTCCCTGTTTTTAAATTTTTTTTAGCTTATGTTGAGAATCAATTTTCCACCTACATCAAAATCTTGCGATCTGATTCGGGTGGGGAATATGTGTCCTCCGATTTTCAAACTTTCTTGCAAAACAAAGGCATTATTTCTCAGAGAACTTGTCATTATACTCCACAGCAGAATGGAGTCGCTGAAAGAAAAAATAGACATCTTCTTAATGTCACTCGTTCTCTTCTTCTTGAATCATCGGTTCCTACCCGTTTTTGGGTTGAGGCACTGGCTATGGCAGCTCATCTTATAAATCGTTTGCCTTCAACCTCTATTCAAAATCAGAGCCCATATTACCGATTGTACCAGACATCTCCATCTTATGATGATCTTCATGTTTTCGGCTCCATTTGCTTTGTGCACTTGCCTCCTTCTGAGAGAAACAAACTCACTGCCCAATCAGCTCAATGTGTGTTTTTAGGTTATGCGCCCTTTCAGAAAGGGTTCCTTTGCTACGATCCTCACATTCGTCGCTTACGGACCTCTAGGAATGTCGTTTTTTTTAACAACAATATTATTTTCAAAAACACCTTGAACCTTCTGATTCCTCCTCCTTGGTGTCTTTACCTGGTTTTTCTGACAACACATCGGTTGTTCGTTTTAATCCCAACTTTGTGTATCAACGACGGAACAGAGAAGCGCCTCCTAGGGACCCCCCTCCTGATCCTCCTCCGGCATCCGGTCCACCTCCGCCATTGCGCCGCTCCACTCGCATCTCCGTACCCTCCGACCGCTATAGGTTCTCTCATACTTCCTTAATGGCCACTTTGTCCTCTTCTTCCATCCCCCACTCCTATTCTCAGGCTGTGCAGGACGAATGTTGGAACAAAGCTATGCAAGAAGAATTGGATGCTTTAGAGAAAAATCATACGTGGGATATTGTCCCCTCTCCTGTGGGGGTCAGATCTATTGGCTGCAAATGGATTTTTTCTCTCAAGTTAAAATCAGATGGCACTCTTGATCGATATAAAGCGCGCCTTGTTGCTCTCGGAAATCGACAGGAATATGGCATTGATTATGATGAAACTTTTGCTCCTGTCGCCAAGATAACCGCAGTACGCATCATCCTTGCTGTTGCTGCCTCTCAGTCCTGGCCTCTCTATCAAATGGATGTCAAAAACGCGTTTCTTCATGGTGATCTCAAAGAAGACGTTTATATGCGTCTGCCTCCTGGATCTTCATCTGGGAAGGGTATGGTTGCTAAGCTCCGTCGCTCCCTCTATGGTCTGAAGCAAGCTCCTCGAGCATGGTTTGAGAAATTTCAAGATGCACTTCTCCGCTTGGATTTTCATCCTAGCCAGCATGATCCTTCCATGTTCTTACATCATGCTCCGTCCGGAATTATTGTGCTACTAGTTTACGTTGATGACATTGTCATTACTGGTCCTAATGCACAAATGATTCAGGACCTCCAAGCTTCTCTTCGTCAGACCTTTCACATGAAGGATCTCGGCCCTTTACACTATTTCCTCGGTCTTGAAGTTCATCAATCGCCTAAAGGAATAGTTCTCAATCAGCACAAATACACGATTGATCTCATTGACTTGGCTGGGCTAACTTCCTCTGCTCCAGTAGATACGCCAGTTGAACTGAATGTCAAACTCAGTAAAGAGGAGGGTGCCCTTCTTCCCGATCCTACCGAGTATCGCCGGTTAGTGGGTAGCTTGATCTATCTCACGATCACCCGTCCTGATATCTCATTTGCAGTTAACCTAATGAGTCAATTCATGACTGCTCCTCGTCACCTTCATCTGGCGGCTGTTCGTCGCATCATTCGGTACCTTATTCGCACACCGGCTCGCGGGTTGTTTTTTCCATCAAACAATCCTCTTTCACTCAGAGCTTATTCAGATGCTGATTGGGCTGGTTGTCCGGATACTCGCAGATCGACTACAGGATGGTGCATGCTCTTGGGTAATAGTTTGATTTCCTGGAGATGCAAGAAACATGGAAAAGTTTCCAAATCTTCTACCGAGGCTGAGTACCGAGCTATGTCTGCTGCGTGCTCCGAAATCCTTTGGCTCCGTGGTCTGCTCTCCGACATTGGATTTCCCGCAGAAGGAGCTACCCCTCTCTATGCAGATAATACAAGTGCAATTCGGATTATTGAAAATCCGATTTTTCATGAACGCACTAAACACATCGAGGTTGATTGTCACTTTATCCGTGATGAACTTAAACGTGATGTCATCAGCCTACCGCATGTCTCCACTGAACTTCAAATTGCTGATATTCTCACCAAAGGTCTTCCACAACCACGCCATCAGTTCTTGGTTGGCAAATTGATGCTTGTTGATTCTCCCGCATCAATTTGAGGGGGGGTGTTAATCAGGCCCATGGCCCATGAGAAGATTCACTGCTGTCACATATATCTCACGTGGGATTAATTGGGTCAATGGATATACTGCTGTACATATTTTATTGATTAGCTAGTTTCCTAACTTATAATAACAATTGATGTAATTAGCTAGTTTCCTAAACTTTAAGCCTTGATTGAGGCATGTAAAACCTTTATATAGTGATGAATGCTCTCCAATGAAGGGCACGACAATACATTCTCAGTATTGTATTCAAAACCATTGCTTTCAAGGTTCTGTGTTCATCAAATTGTCAAATATGAGGATTTTTTTCTTGTAGTTTTTCTAACATATGATGTTTTTGGTCCTTCATATTTGACTTAAAGCAATTAAAACATTGCAGTCTGTCTTTGCATTGGAGCAGTTATATCAGTTTACCTGTAACTCTAATTACCTGTAACTTTGTTCGCCTATAATCAAGCAAAGAATGATGGGTAATTCAGCCACTTGTGTAATGCCCCAATTCCGGATACCGAGAAAGTCGTCGGAATAACTGAAGTTAGCGCGCTACTTTCCGAAAAATCTGAGAACTTCCAAGATCGTAGGTCCGCAGTGAGGTCCAATTTAAAACTTTTGAACAATATGCTATCAACGGTTAAATTGCGGAAGCATAAGAAGTGAAAAGGAAGCAATGAGTATCATAATATATTAAATAAGAGCAGAACAGTAGTCTAGTTTAAAGGTATTAATTGTTAAGAACAAAAGTTAGTTACATTTCACTGTTACCCGACTCACTACAAATTCGCTCAAAATCTCAAAATAAAGATAACGCTCAAAGCCCTGGCCCTGGCTCTCCACCCTCCGGCTCGACATCGGGGTCGGTCGAGCCCCACACGTAATCTCCAGCTACAGGCGCTTCTACAAGCGCAAGCGTGTCCTCCGCGTACTCGGGGTCAAGGCCTAAGCACCAAAGATGGGTCAGATCTAAAGATCTGGCAAGTCACAGTATACAAGTAACATATGACATATATATCAAAAGAGTAGAGACAAGTACATAACTTAAGGAATAACAAGATAGTACATAACTTAATGAATAACAAGATAAATGATCTAGGCAGTTGAGCAAGATAAACATATAGAATCAGGATGAATATACAACATCTAATCTACTGCAATATGGCACATTCACACGAGCTGGATACCGCAGAATATTATGCCGCGGCCCTCCCATACTGAACACAGTTGCAGCGGGGAATCTCACCAGTGCTGGGGATTACTAACCACGCAAATCACTCAACAGTCTCACCACACTCATTACTCGGGGAGACTGGATTCGGTATCACACCGTCCGTCTAATTAAAACATAGCTCATCATGATAGTTCACTCAACACTTATAAATAGCTCCTACCGGGGATGATCAGTCCACAGGCTAAGCTTAAATCAACCGAGTGAATGTCTATGCCGACTCGAGGAAACTCTAAAGGTCTGTGTCTGTCTGTTTAGGCTTTGCCTTGCGTAAACAATGTCCTAACCAAGTCCCTACGAGGTTCCAATATCAAATCAGTCCATGGATCGCAATCCAAGTCCAAGCCCACTCGTTGGATCCATACCAATGCCCATCAACACATGGCTGGTCTAAAACAGTCCAAACGAGGCAACATATCCATTTCCAATGATAAACAACTCCTTCTCATCCATAAGGAGTTATAAGAATAATACAATACACCTCTCCAATTCTAAGGGTATAACACATCCATACTTAGGCCATAAATAGGGCCCGCCTAGCACAGACATGGGTCATTGTTCTCCCAATCACACCATCGGGTCACCTCTAAGATATCCTATGTTCAGGTCATCCATATCCATTTAATTAACAGTAACAGCTACACTAAGGATGTAAGAGTGACAATAATAAGAAAGGTGAAGTGTGAACTTCAAATATGAGAATCAATAGGGAAGATACAATAGTCCAACCTAGGTAATGGACCACATTCAGGTCCTGGTCCATCTCAGGTAATTCGGTCTCTAAATGGGGTCTCAGATGCCAAAGGATACTGTGTTTGGTGCTCCTGAGGTTACGGGCATCATTGACAACTTTTAGGGATCGAATCATCTTAGATTAAACAACCAAAACCCTACTTGGTGGTCCCCATGAGTCAAGGTCGAGTCACACCATGAACTCGGGCTTGGTACATTAATAAATGTCCATTTGGATGGTCAATGGACCCCATAAATGATCACTACTTCAGAAATGTGAAAACTAGAAAATCACAATTCTCAGTGTGCTCGGTTGACCTGGCACAGGGCTCGGTCGACCGAGTACACTGGGGGTTGACCCCCAAGTCGACCCTGGTGCAGTGTGCTCGGTCGACCTGGCTGCAGGTCGGTCGACCGAGTGCACTGGGAAATTTGGTCAAGCACCTGGAAGGCATGATCCAATCTCAGGGAAATTCCTATGTGTCTGGTCGACCTGCTGGCCTGGGAGGTCGACCACGTACACAAAGAATCCTGGAAAGTGATGTCCCAGCTCTCAGGCAATTTTCCTGCAAATCCTGTGTGCTCGGTCGACCTGGAGCAGGGCTCGGTCGACCTAGCACTCAAGGTTTCTGGATCTGATGAAAAATCCATCTCCCAGTTGTAACCTGCAAAAACAGTGTGCTCGGTCGACCTGGCACACTGAACTTTCAGTCTGCAAAAAAAATAACTGAGACTGGGTTTTCTCCCAGTTTCAGTGTGCTCGGTCGACCGGGCACACGCAGAACTGCAGAAAACCCAGTTTTCAGGGTTTTATCTTTTCAACCCGTTTTTCCACCAAAACACCTCCAATCTCTCCCAAACATCAACAAATCAATGAAAAACATATAAAGACTACAATGCACCATCATCCAACACCAAAAAGGGGCTATTGATCTTCCAAATGGGTAAAAACTCATCCATCAATGCCAAAAATCCATGAAAACTCAGGTCAAGGTAAATCTAGCACATGTTATTGACTGAATTGAAAATTACAGAATCAAGAAGATAGAAACATATATCCTAAGTTAAATCAGTACATAGTACTTGCCTTAGTTGAGGTGAAAGGTTGTAGAGAGAGAGAAGGGAAGAGAAAACCCAAGCTATGAAGATGATATTGCAGCTCCTAGAGTCCTCTCCAGCACAAACCAGCTCAAAGCCTAGTTCTAGAAGAGAAATGAGAGAGAGGAAGAAGAGGGAAATTGAAGAGATGAAGAAGATGAATAGTAGCTAGGGCTGCCTTAGGAAATGAGCTACATTTATAGATTTGGGGATGGGCTAAGGACTGAAATGCCCTTTATGTTTGTATGGGATTAGGGTTAGGGTAGAGGGCTTTTAGGTCATTAGGTGGGAAGGTTCTAGAAGAGTGCTTTTTAGGAATACCCCCCTATAGATAACTCTAATTCCTAGCTAGGGCCTCCCCTCACTAACTAACCCTAGAAATTGCAAAAGACCCCCAATAACCCCTAATACTAATACAACTAGACTAATCTAACTCAAACTTAGAAAAATATATAACTACCCTTACTAACTCACTAATTAATATAATTAGCTAATAAATAAATAGTATTAAATAGTATTCAAATTCAAATTAAGGGCCCATAAGGGGTGGGGCCTCACAACTTGTGTGCAGCCTACCTTGATGCATGCCAGTCACGGATAAGGGTGGATTGTAAGATTTTAACATGGATCTGGGGTTCACTAAAAAATGGTATGGTTAATGAGTTCTGACCATCCATTTATGGGGTTCAGGTTTTACAAGTGCATATTAACTCTTTGGTTTGTGGCTCTTAAATAGATGGCTTCCATAGTTCAAAAGTTGAGAAACTTGGCGCGACTTTGGAAGCCAAGTGATTTCACTCCCTTGTGTTGTGTTATTTTTATTTTATTTTATTTTTTTTCATCTGAACTCCATGCAATCAATTTCATGGCAGACTCAATTTTATTAGAGTGAAATTCAGCCCAGCACCAATACATAGAAACATTTATTTTGAGTGCTTTGGATGTTTGTAATTTGTCTACACCAATGATTATAAGACTCTGATTCCTAATATCTGATCATCATATGATCAATCTGACAGTGGGCATAACTCCAATTGGAGCTTCACTAGGCGCAATGCATGAAATTTGAGCGATTTGGGTTCAGGATGAGCCCACCTAGCGTGTCACGGGATTCCCACTCAAATAATTTTTCAAAACGACCAAAAGGGCCTACACATGTCACCAAATCAAGAAATAATTAATGGCAAATGTATGGCACTTAGTTGCTGATCATAGTCTTTGTTTATTGATCCATTTCAAGTTCGATCAGCACACGTACAAATGCTGAACATCTTTTTCTGCCCCAGTGACTTAAATGAGTAATTCGCCCAAATTCTTGACAGACTCAGATAGACCGAATCAAGTGCCTTTCAAGTCAAAGCAGCTGGACTCAAGTTTTTGCATTATTATTGTTATATGTTTGTTGGGCATCAATAATCAATTATGCACTTATCAATGATTTTCTATCCTAATAATTCAACAGGCAGAGAATACCCTCATTTACCTTGATGCCACCAGTTAATCATTCTATGACATGTGTGATGTGCCTCCTGAAAGGAAAGGACTTACCATTATTTTCTTGTTTGCTTCTTTTACTTATTTTGTTGTCATTATATACAAACTTTTTTTGCTTAGAAAAGAAAAACAAAGGAAGGAGTCCTTTAATTCAAGGGGGTCTTCGTGCAGGAATCTTGTAGGTGAAGATCTCTTACATAAGATATTATCATTATCAAAACCTTGTCCCAATTATGTTGTGATCGGCAACACGAATTCTGTTTCTCCATTTCGATCTATCTCGAACCAAATTCTTAGATAAGTTATACTTTTTCATACCTATCTTTACTATCTCCGTCTATGTTCTCTTAGGCCTACCACTTTTCTTTGGTGGGCCATCAATCTCCATGACCTTACATCATATATATAGTTCTTTATAAATACTTGCCAAACCAAATTTCAAATTTAATGAAAATAACAACTGTTTTCTTTGCCCAAAAAAAGGTTTAACTCATTTTAGGCCTTGTTTAGCCCATGATGGTGGACAAAGACAAAACACAAGTATTGAACAATGCATTGCAATTTCCCTTATATAATGCTATATTTGTACATCAACACCCATGCTACATTACATCTATATTACAATTTCAAGCAAGCAAGCAGTGCTACTACTTGTTCTATGTAGAGAGATCAGATTTATTTTTTTTTCCTTCCTCAGCCTTTTGTTCTGATAATGGTGACAGTGCCTCTCCCTTGGGTTTGGATTCTGGTGAGTGCCACTACAGCCTTGCCGGAGAGGCCCGGGCCATCGGCAGAAACAAATGGGTGGCAAGCAAATTGTCCAACTGGGTGTCGGACTGGCCGGGTTGGACGCATAAGGATCCTCTCGTTGATGTCGTCGAGGGTCACGTCCCCTTCAAGCCCACCGGGTTTCACCACTGCAAATGGGTATGCCACTCTCTTTCCAGTTATCATCTTCCTCTTGCTACAATGGCTGTCTGCACATTGATCATCCAACAAGACAAAAAATAACCAGTCTCAGAGGAGAGGAGAGAGGGAGAGAGATATAGAGAGAGATCAAAGTGAGAGAGCCTTAGATAATTAAAGCAATGGACTTGTGAAAGTGAACTTTTGTAAGTGACTGGATTTTGTATGCGGGATTGTCATCTAGTGTGGTGAAGACTTTGGGGCCACGTGGATAAAAGTGTTGAAGTTATTGCCGACTCAGCATACGCACCAGAGAGGTTGGGCAGGTGAAGCTAGGTAAATTAGGATTATGTTTACTTTCTTTATAGAGTTCTTTATTCGTGGTTATGTTTTATGGTGCGTTTCCTATTTGATTAGGACTCTAGTTTAGCAGCTTTGCTTTGGTTTGTATATATAATGTAATTTGGTTTATATAATTCATTCGTGGTTATCTTTTATAATGTAATTCAGTTTTAGTAGAATGTAATAGACAAATTTTGCTTGTATTCTCAATTTCTTTTCTCCCTTCTCCCTAAACAAAGGGGCGGTTCAAGTTGTGTTTCTGTTGGATCGTTTCTAAGGTTATAATCTAGGTGCTTTAAAATATAACATATATAAGTTTTACTTTTGTTCATAGCCCCTCGTTCAAGGAAAAGAGGAAGGCCAGCCGAAGACGATATTGATGGAATTAGTAAGCATTGAAGAAGTGTCATCTATCCAAAGATTGATTGAGCTGGACTAAAATAGTAATACAAAATTCATGTAGTTGACTCCAATGTAGTTGGAACAAGACTTTGATGATGATGATGATGATGATAGAATATGTAATTTGTAAATAACAAAGATCATATAGCTATAATGACTAGACCTGGCCATGTGGGCAAATCTTGATGCACCCCTATTCAAAGTCATATTGGTGATCATATTCATATATGTGTGTATAATATTGGTATGTGAACTTCTAGGAATTCCTAGTAAATATATTGGTTTCACCGAAGGAATACTACAGAGGCAACTGATAACAAGGATATAATTAGGATAGATGGGGCCCAGATTTTCCTAGAATTTGATTTACTAGGTGATGACAGGAGTAAAAAAAGAGACTATTTCATGCCCATCTGTAGACCTTCATCTTTGTCTCTTCAATTTAGACACTTAAAGGAATAGATTTCTTGAAATTCCTAGAAATTCAGTTCTATGCAAGCAAAAGGACTCAAGATAAAATCACACCTGTACAACCAACAATCTAATACAAACGGCCCATGCAACAACCAATACATAATAATCTCTCTCGGAAAATATGTGATGCTGTAGGCTTTCTGACCTGAGGATAAAGGGTCCTTTGAAACTGGTGAGTCTTTTCCATCTGGGTCATTAGTCACTGAATCCTTGTACGAAGATGGCGAAGAAGCAAGCCGTTCATTTTCAGATGTCGATGCCTCCTGTGTCTTAGTCTCTGTAGACATTTCTGTTCCATTGCTAATGCTATTTATGGAGGAGCTCAAAGGATCCCCTGTCATCAACAAAAGCAGCAGATCAATATGTACCAGTGCTACAAACATCCACAATATTTTGAAAAATATTGTAATGCTATATTCATATTTGCTTAAACAGTATCTTCTTGATATCATATTGCAATATTTCTAGAACATTAGTAAAGTTGAAAGTAGGACCAGTAAACCTAGACGATATCATGAAAAACTTTGGAAGAATAAATAAAAATATATTTTGTGACATTCTCCTGATAATATTCAGACAAAAACCCAAATTTGAAAATGTGTGTATACATAGTTTATACACCCAACTTTCTGTGTAAATCATCTTCTCTTCACTTTGATTTTGATAAAGATAGGACAGCAGTGATGGTGGGCCCCTTTATTTTACTGGGAGGTATAGGGTCATTCAAACAAGTTCAGACTCAGCTATGGTGGGTCCCATTCATGTTCCCTGTCAGCTTGATTAGTGCTTAATAGAAAACAAGAAAAAAAAAAGTGTACACAAAGTGCTAAGAATATATGCTAGCTACTGTACTTTTTATGGCAAAGATATGCTACCCTACTTAATAGATCACTCTTCCATCAGTATAGACAGATAAAAATCATGATCAGGACGTTTGTTTCAAGAGCTTATACAAATGATAATACAATTCCACTGAGTATGAATGAAGCAATAATTAGGTATGTTTGTTTTCCTCTCCATCCATGCAAACGCTCTCTCACCAGTAGGAAGAGAAGTGATTGGGAGTGTTATTGTGCTCAGAAAAAAAAAATAGTATTAACACTTGACATTTATAGCATTGAACTCCATGTCCATGAAATATAAATGTTAAATTAATTATAATGTGGGGCCCACTTAGGCCTCACACTATTCTCCCAATAAATTGGCACTCAGCCAGTCACCCTGACACATGATACAATTTTGGTTCCTCTCATAGATTGATCATTCAAATAAAAACCCCATCTTTTGCAGAACACTTTCCATCCCCACAGGCATGCGTGTAAGTGAACCCCACTTTGGGCTGTTACTTTGCAAATAGCTAGCTGGCCACTCTAGAACAAAAACCCAATATAGATTATAGTAAGAAACTTAATAGACTTAGTAGCACACAAGAAAGAAAATTGTTTCACCTGAAACAATTGTGGTATTCTCACTCCAGCACCCATCATTTGCAAATGGGTCTTCACTGAAAGTGCAATTCAAATAGTTCTGTGACCAGAGAAGATGATCCTAAGTTAATCCCATAAAAGGAATCAAAGGAGAAAAAAGATATATATACATATAGAACATAGATTTTGAAATTACTTGAATAAGGTTCTCTGGCTCTATAGTTGTTTGATCATGAGAGGATATTATCACCCGTCGCCGTTTCGATTCATTGCTTAACTCGGAGATGGCATCTTGAAGATATCCAGTAGATGAGTCTGATGAGAAAGGAAACTCCATGGCTACAACAAAGGAGGAAGCAACTTAAAACAATCAGAGAATAATCACATGGTGAAGAGAAGAAACAGGTGAAGAAAGAGAGGAAGCTTTGAATAGTACTCAAAGGCATGCTGGGATTGAAAACTTCAAGGGTGTGGAAATCCCACCCAAACATGGGGTAGAAAGTGTGCGGACTGTGATCATACTCCATTACACAAGATTTGTGGGTGTTCTCAAAGAGTCTTGGATATGTCATTATATATATATAAATACAATGCAGGCAGTCAATGGCAACTACAGGAGGGAAAATGAAAAAGATGAAAAAGGTTGGTGGTTTTGCTTCTTTCTCGTGATTCGGTAAGGTGATTTTATTTTTCTTTTTAGAATCTGTTCAGTGGCCGAGGGACAAGGAATTTGGTGCTCTGCAGGAACATTTCAGAACTAGCGAGCTACTGTGGTCCTATAAGTCATCAAAACAGAAGATTTCATTTCTTCAAACAATTCGCACAAATTTTTATTTATTTTATAACAAAGGGCGCCCAATCCTTTAGGATAAAATAATTCCTATGAGCGCAGGGGGAGCCGGATAAATCTTTTGTAGCCCCAATGTGGTAGTGCAATTTCAAACTATCAACCTCTTTATACAAATCGTGATCGCCAGCCAAATAAACTACCCTTAGGATTTAATCAAGTTTCCACAATTACCATAATATTTGACACCCCTTTTGATATTATTTAGAGGAGACTGATTTATGATTAATCCAATTTTCTTCACACATAATTTGTTCATGTTTGACAATTATTCGACTGTTAGCGCACCATTGTTGAAGTTAACCACTATGAAATTTGTGCTGGATCATCTTATACGATTGATATTGGGTGCCACATCCAAATCTATATCCATCGTCCAATTTAATAGCAAGAAATTCACACTAACTAAATTCATTATGTTTTGAGGCCCTTAAAATAATTGAAAAACAGGATGATTTGATCAGATTGAGATTGCACCCACATGCTAGCTATCCATATGCAAATTTGTCCATCCTCTTCCTCCCTGTGGTTTTCAAGCATCCTGGTTGGGGCCCACATGACTGGGGCATTTTACAAGAAAACCCTTTGCATTCTGCATATGGGACATTAATCACTTCTTTTGGTGGGTCCTGCTATAAATGTGGGGCATATAGTTGTAAATAGCACGAATTAGCAAATGATTCCAATCATTCAGCAAATAACGAGTACTGGAAACGATACTTATTTCATTAGTATGCATTTTGCATCATGGCCCAGCTAAAGACCGGTTCAGACGAGATGATAGTGGGACCCATGCTTTTGGGATTAAATGGAGATCGAATCGACAAAGTTGATGTTGAGACTTGGGAGAAGCATGATTTCAGTGCTCCTGCAGGCTATGCCTGCAATTGTTTTGGGTGTCTTTTGAATTCTGATAGTGTGGAAGAAGCACTGAGAGGAGAAGACCAAATAATTGCGAGCTATGATGTTATGAAACACGTAAAAGAAAAAAGAAGACGTGCTCGACAAAATTCAAATGCCTGCTTTTTCTTTTTCCTTCTTCCAAACAGTGCAGGTGAAGAAGATCTAACAAACCGTTTGGCTTTTCCCATAGTGATAGGCCATGTGGACTCTTTTTTCTCTTTCGACCAAACAGGGTGGGCCCCACCTGCTTCCACGTAGGAATTTGGGCCTTGGTTGATTTTGATGGTGGGGCCACCTTGGTGCCCCTGCACGTTGTCATGATGAGGTGGCATGGAGGATTTTCTTTAGTGTGGCCCACCTTGCCATTTGACTCTCATCTCGTGCCTCCAACTCAGAGAGTACTAATTAATACTCCTTTACATCCACTGTCCTCCCATTACCTGCCTCGGCTTTAAAGAAATCTCTCTCTCTCTGAATTTGATTCTATCATGGTTCTCCATCTCATTACATAAAACATTTACAAATTCTATCATGGTTCTCCACCTCATTACATAAAACATTTACAAAACCCTCTTATACCTAGTAGGATTGGCTCTACAAACTCCAATGCTTCGTATTTTAAAAAGATATGCATAGGATCAAGCTCCTTCAAAGAATGTGATGGAATATTTGCATTAGATTACATAGGAGTTTATGTTCAAATGAATAGCTTCAAAGGAGCAAAAAGGAGTAAAAATCTATTGAGATTTACATATTTAATCCAATTAAATGATTTTTAAAGAGGTGAGGTGTGAATGATATAAGGTGAAGTAGGAAGAAATAAGATAGAGATATAGATGGAACTATGAGTTTCGTGAGAATTGAATTATTGGAGTGATGGGTGGTTATTGATTTTCTATCTTCATTTGATTCAGTATCCATTGAAGGAACCGTTCAAAAGCAAATCCATTAAAGGAGAGGTTATTTGAAGATCATTTTTATATATTTACCTTTGACCTTCATTTTAAATCAATTATAACATGAATTCTCCTATGTATTTAATTTCTATATATTCTATGTGAGCAAATAGGCCCTTGCGTCAATGCATCATATATACAAGACATAATTTTTATTACAAGTGAACTGGTCTTCGTTTAAAAGGCCCTATCATTTGGTTTAATTGTAGAAGACCCCATAATTCTGTTGGGGTGGGGCATAATTTTTGAAGACCCCTTTCTTTTTTAAGTGAATTTAATGAATTTTTACTTATGGCCCCTCCAAGATTTCTGAGAACCCCTTTATTCTTTACAAAGTTTTATGGATTTTTACATATGGCCCCTTAACAATTTTTGAAAATTTAGTTTTTCTTTAGAAGATTTTATAATTTTTACATATGGACCCCCGAAATTTTCAAAAAAGCTATTACATATTTTGAAAACTAAAGTTTTTCATGTGGGACCCCAAAGAATTTTTTATCTTCATAGTGGCACCCCAAGAAAGAATTCCTAGGTCTGCCCCTGCGTTTGCGTATATGCCGTGGAAAATCTCCTCTTCCTCAAGAAAAAGTTTCTGACCACCTCTCGTGGGAATTTATTTTTTAAGCAATGAAGGAAAACTTAGCCCATTTTTATGCTTTTTTTGAAAGAAAATCTATCACACCAAACATAGGTTTTATTATAGCGTGAAATTTAATTTTCACAATCCTCACCTTTTTCGTGAAAAACCTGCTGCACAAACATGTCATAATTCTCATCTCTACCTCAAATCTTCCAGAAAACCAAAAGAATTAACATTTCATATCACCAATCTAATTGGCTACTTCAAGATTGATTGCTCAAGTCCTTATCTCTTTCATTCCGAACATGTCAAACCCCTGAAAACCCCAAATTAGAGAATTGCCAAAATCCTATTCAATGCAATCTCCGTGCTAGTAGTTCAATTGATGAGGCACCACTCCTTCAACCCCTACATGTAGAGCTGATGGTGAGAGACATAGGTGAGTGTACGGGTTGGGTGTGTGAGTACTTACCTTAAAAAACAAATCCCCAAGCCCAATTTCTCTTTTGTCCCTTCATCTCTGTTTAAAAACAAGCCTAGATAGAAAGGTTGTGGAAGAGACAGCAATAAAAAGGTAAAATGGTGAAGAAGATAATGGTGAAGAGAAATGAGTTTGGAGTGTAGCAAATGAAAATGAGTATTATGGGTGAGTAAATGTTGGATTGATGTTGGAAGAGTTTAAATATTAGTTTTAAGGGTAGTAGAAGTTAGAAAATGGAGGGAAAAATGGAACTAGGATGGAATAAAAGTTAATAAATATTTTGAATCTTAATTTAAAGTTTATAAATGCCAGGAATTCAAAAGCAAGGGTCTGGTAAATATAAGTAAGAGATATTTAAAAGGGAAAAAAAAAGCCTTAAATGACTATAATTAAGTTGCCACAGAGTGAAAGCAAAGGTACATCATGAGTCATGACAAGGGTGTCATTATAAGAGTTAACTTCTAACTATAGTGGCTGCAACTGTGTTGGGGTCCTTTCCAAATTGAATTAAAAGGTGGAGACCTAAATGGGAAATTCCCTATTTAAAATGATGACTAACCCAATTCAACTGTGACCTTTTGTGAAATAAAGAATGTTATTATTTTATTGTTAAAGTTAAAATGATATCTCCTCCCACCAGAATGACAATCTTAACATGCTCTCCAACTTGGGATCTCACCCACTTTTGGCCTGGATTGCATGAGTCAAAGGTGAGAGTCGTGAGACCCACTTAATATATATTCATAATGATCATTCATTTACATGCATTGTATTAAAATAAGGTCCCATCTTCCAACGGCTCTGCCTCTGATGGAACAGGTGTCTTGACCCATAGGGACTCAGTTCAAAGTTGACAAGAGACCTGCTGCACTGGTGCTCATTATCTCAACCATTAGGTAGCAGTTCAATAGTTTATATATAAAGATTGAGTTTGAATATTAATAGATTAAAAACAATGAAATATACATGGGAGTCAACAATTCTGCAAATTCATACTGATTATAGCAATTCTCAATCTTCCAAATTTGTTTTTTTAAACAATTATCTCATTTCAGATGAACTAGGTCAGGTTGGGTTGAAATTCTTATAATATCAAAGATCATTTAAGACTTTTTAGGTAGTTGAAATGTTGAAATGTTTGTTAAAAAAAAACAAAGCAGTTGCAAATCCAAGAGAGAAGACATCACATGATCATGTCTCATGAATTTCTCAACACACCAATTTTTTATTAAAAATTCTATTAAGAGACAGGATTAGCATTAATCTATTTGCTTGAGTGAAACCAACTACTCCAATAATTTGACTTTTGGATTGTTAGTTTCATTGATGATTGCATTTTTGCCTTTTATTTGTTGGGTCATCAAATAGTTGACTAAGGGGAAATAAAAGAGTAATCAAATGTTCGCATTAGTTAGCATTTTGAAACATTGAATTGAAAGGAGTTGGTGATTCATGGATGCCAAAAGGGGTGCTCATTGGCAAAACTGGAGGGAGGGGGTCCCAGAAATTTTGAAATCCCCCATAAGTTATGAGAAAAATCATGTTTTCATTAATGTACATCTACCCCTCCAAGAAATATTTTAATTTGACAGTGGCCACTCGCCTTAGAAATTTTTGTTTTCACATAATGGCCTCTCCAAAGAAGACTTTGTGGCTCAGCCACTCATAGTGATTAATGTGAGGTAACTTTGGTTTGAGATTTTTATGAGTTCTATGTGTGCATCGCTCTTTATATGGCAAGGGTGAGAGAATTTGTAGCTTTTTCCCTCTTGAGCTCTTGATATATATGGTGAAGTCGTTATAATCCTTTTTTTTTATTTATTTATATATCAATGGACAATCTTCTCTTTTGTGTGGGTGCTTGTTTTCTTGAGATCATAATTTTTGCTTTGAATGTATGCTTTTCTGATCACTTGCATCAAACTCAATATATACATGATATACCTAGATATAAACTTAATTGTTATTAGATTCTAGTTTGGCAACTCTACTAATAGAGCCAAGTGAAGTAAAATTGATTTTGAAGAAAGAAAAAAATATAAGTGGGTTATGATAGTATTTTATTTTTAGTTGTTTGTTATGTAATCTTTTTGGCTTTTTGTATGGGAAAATGAAGTTTTTTTGTATTTTAGTAGATAAAGGTGGTTGTCTTTTTACATTTTTCTTTTAAAAGATTGAGGGAGTTTAGATTTAAAGTGCTTTTGATGTGGCATCTTGTCTGAAAAATAGAAGCTTTACTTGACTTTTGCTATGCTAGTAAAGTGCCAAACTAGCGGCCTGATAGTCAATTGAAAGAATACCATATTTGTTTACTTCACCATTATACAATATCATCATCATCAAAACTTTATACCATTTTTTTAGATTCTTACCATCAACAAATCAATCATATTAACGGTTGATGCCAATCATTTAATTTATTTAAGGTTGTGAAGTAAATGGTCTATAGATAAAAGGCAAAGTTTCTATTTTGACCAAATTGAGCAAGTTATCAACAACAGTTTGACTTGGGATTTTGGCAAATAGCTAAGGATAAAATACATTTCAAAGTGAGTGGGTCCCAATAATTAGCCACATACATTTGGATAACCGCCCGTGAATTGGGCTATGAATGCTCATCTGCAGCATGGTCCATAAGACTTGCAGTCATGATCAATTTCTTCATAGGATCTTGTGGGCCCCAACAGATTTCCATTGTAAACTGCGGATAAAGTAATCAATAATAAATTAACAAAAAAAAAAAATAGACGATAGGGTTGGGTCAAAGGATTCTAAGTTGACCTGGTACAATCCTCTTGGAAAGATTGCAAGACATTCGAAATTCACTGTGACTGTGAGTGGGAAGACTGAAGAGGCAGGACATTCCTATTCCTGCTGCTATGGCCTATGGCCTATGGCTATGGCTTGTGAGGTATTATTTTCCATTAGAGAGTAATCAATGTACACACGAGGAGGAATGTATAGTCACTGAGAGTTCAGTCAAGTCATTAGATTCTCTGATGCTGCTGCTCGTAGTTTCACTCTGTTTTTCTTGTTTTTTTTGGTAGAAACGTCTGGTTGATGATCCCAGTTTCACTCTGTGAGAACTGAGGTTCAGTTCTCACCATTTCAAATTTTTTCTTTTCTTATTTGAAGGGGGGTGATTATATCAACTGAATCATCCTAAATTTTGATTTGAAGGCCTCAAAGCTTATTGATCATAGATGGGCATGATCATTGCCAAGGGCCTTGTTTGGTAAGCTTGTTTGTCCAAGGAGAATTATGGATTCTGTAAATGCTATCTCATAAGTAATTTCCATAATGTCTAAGTACTGTTTAGCATTATGGGGACATTTGTGTAGCCAGTTTTCCATGAAAAATGTGAGGACTGCGGAAATGGTTTTCGGTCACTTTTTCTCATAGAAAAGCGTGAAGATTGACTAAATTTTTTACAATTCCTTAGAAAATAAATTCCTATAATGGGTCATGTGTTGGAAAAAAAAAACTCACGAAAACGATTTCCGTGGCATGTGCACAAACAATCCCCTAAGAGAAATGGAATTGTAAGAGTTGCTATGGCCAAAAGTGACTTTTTGTGAGATTGATTTGCAGAATTATAACATTCCCACAAAGAATTTCATGTACTCTTATCTTACACTAGTATCCATCCATCAATTCTTATCAAAAATATCTCCAAACAATGATGTCTTAAACAAGGTTGGAAAGCCAAACCCCAGAACAGATTGGGACGCTAAATCCAAAAATAGAAAAGTGCAAGTGGCTGAGTGGAATGATTTGTATAAATCACACTATATAGCAAACAAGTAGTACACCTTTTAAAGAGAAAACTCAGTTTGTTCATAGATCTATTATGCTGTGAAACATGCAAAACTGCTAAAGATGATGTTTTTATTTCCTAAAATATTGTTCAATTATTTCTTCTATTTTCCAAAAGAAGGTAGAGCACATTTGGATCGCATTCAATGTTATGAGACACGGTCTAACTGCCATGTTGATCGCACCATTGTATAAATTTTTGTATGTGTGAAAGTGGCACATGTGCGTGTCAATCATATTTGAGTAACTACTCACACGGCCTTCAAAATTCGAGTCTGAGTCAGAGCTCAAAACTTAAAAAGCATGCCATTCATAGCTGAGCAGTGTCACGTATGTCCAAGGATCGAGTCTTTCAAGTTAAAAGTATCACTCCTTACCAATAATCCAATATAACAGAGAAAAACCCGTCCACCCGATTTGAGGTCTTATGTGGGCCAAGACCTGACCCAAGTGGCAACTGACCATGTGGGAGGAAAGTGTAAAAACCAAAGGCATGAGCCCTTACATGGGAGTTGAGGGGCACACATGCCTTACCTACCGTTGGATAGCCTTGTGATCTGGAACTTGCATTGTCCCCAAGGATCGAGGCACCAATGGGAAGGAAGGAAGGTGTGCTTTATTCCTTCTTCCTGGACCAGCACTATATATATCCTCCCACCACCAGTACCAGCCATGGATGTAGACATGAAGAGACGTGGGTGTGAACTGGGAAGCCAGAAAAGCAAAAGAGAGAGCCCATTAACTTTAATGGACTGTGAAATACAGAAAGTAGTGAAGTGGACGTCCTCTATATGTCTCTGTCTACTTCTCTCTTGACTCTTTCTCTGTCTTTTTGAGTTATTTGGGTATCAGCAGTCGGCAGCCGACATGATCATGCAAGATCAGGTCTGGAGGATCGAAGCAGAAGGATCGTGCATCGACCTGCCGTACAATAATGCATATGCATACGACGAGACTGCACTTCGACTTTAACAAAAGCTTATCACCGCATGTAGAGCATGTGGGGCCATGGTCAGTTGACCACCTGCTCCAAATTTGTTTTCTTATCCTATAATACTCATGGAGACAACCTGATAGGCAGCCTTTACAAGGCCAAGCCAGGGCTGAACCAAGCACAAGCCCGTGGGTGCAGTCGCGTCTTTTAAACCGTCGTGCATTTTGAAAAGTTCAACAAAAAATATGAATTCGCCCTTAAAATCTACATGAAAATTTGTAGTTTGTCTTTAAAACCAAACTACTTATTAAAATTTACACCCCTCAAATGAAAATAGTCAGTTCGTCAGGCGAGGGCAGGAAGGATTTCAATGAGACTTGGTGGTTTATAAATTTTCGACCCCAAGAGATCTTCCTAATTCCATGGTCCATGACCCTCAAGTTTAATAGTTTTAAAATGAATTCTTTTTTTTTTTTTAGAATTTCATTTCAATGGTGAGTGATTTTCATATATGCCCATTCATGGGGTAGTGAGTGTCTGCAAAGTTGGATTAATCACTACAGCATTTCATGCGCCTAAAATGAGGGGAGCTGCTTGACTCTCATGAGAGACAACCTCACATGAGCCTTTACCTCTTTTTCTGAATGAATTCAGAACCTTTCCCCCAACAGATCTTGTAGAAAATTTCCATCCTTAGAAACTCCCGGATTGGCACCCATGTCAAGTTTGAAGCATATTCCAATAAATTATATCCACAGTTTGATTGATCACACATAATTAATTGTGAGGGTGAATACGATTAGAGTGAAATTTTGACTGTACCACATTAAAGGTCATCTAATGATTTTATGTGTTCGAGTTTTTTTATATGGGTTTCACAATTTCACTGTGATTGATTTAGAAGGCTGCCTCCATAGGTTTAAGTGTCTCTGTCAGTCTCATCCCATATTGGCTGGAGCAAAATCTCAACATATATGTATCAGCCTCATTACATCTAGAAGATTAACCATGATCAATGCCAATAAAATTACATGGTTTTTTTTTTTTTTTTTTTTTTTTTTTTTTTTTTTTTTTTTTGGCTGTCGGAGGGTTCCCAACCCTTTGGGCCGGACTAATCCCTCCGGGTCCAAAGGGAAGCCGGATAAATCCCCTGTAGCCTAGTGTGGTAGCGGAGTTTCGAACCCACAACCTCCGGGAGAAAACCGTGGTCCTAAGCCAACTAAGCTACCCCTTGTCTAGACTTTAAAGTAAGGTCATGATCAATGTCAATGTAAATTACATGGTTATAGCTATCTGATCAGCGCGTCCGCAACGATGAGCCATCCTAATAGAACCCACAAAAGGCTGGTAATCAAACTGCACATATGTATGCCTATTGTTTGGTAATCCAGAGCATTGGGCTCATGGGCCCCATCATTGGTGGACCATACTCCACCACTTGGTGTTCTACCACTTGGTATAGAACACTGTTGTTTTTCTCCTTTGTCCATGCGAAGAATTGTGGGTAAGTTGTGTTTGTATGATGGTGTGAAACACAACCAGTCTGCCTTGCCAGTACTTGCCCATTTGATAGTAACTGAAGCCCAAGCCCACCTGTTGGCTCATTAATATCTGGGCTCAGTTCCGTGTTAGATCTTTAACAGCCCATCAATCCAACAGTGTATTTGTATCCATAGGACGGTGATCTAGAAGTGCTGTGATTTATTTATAAACCCAGACATGCTTGATAATTGGGATATTTATACCTGGACCAGCCTAAAGAAACAAAAATTTAGAAACTTTGACCTAAAGTGGGCTGGGCCTCATCTTACCTAATTTTGTCGTACTTATTTTGGACCCGATCCAAAAAATAAAATCCATCAACTCTTTTAGATTACATTTGGTAACAGGATCCCCAAAGTTAAGATTTCCCATTTCCTTGGGAACAGAGGTTTCCTCATTGAAGATTTGTACAAATGAGGATTCCTTGGTCATATTTTATGAGGATTTTATACCCTTCTCCTTTCGACTAAGGATTTCTATATCCTATGGGATATCCTATGGGGAGAGGGGTCCTACCGAAGAATTCTCATAAATGAGGATATCAGATGATCAAGGTCCTTGAATTTACAATTGCCGAACATGGGTTTTCCACAATTTTGTTGAAAGTAAAGTTCTTTTTCTCCAAGATTTAATGGTCAAATGTGACCATATGTTATTTCCATCTAAAATATTAATATAATCATTTTTGCTGCAAACATAATTCTACTACTAGCATAAAAACAGTGCTCGGCATGGATATGATCAACTTTGGAATTTAAATATTCATACATTAAAAAATTCATAGATTTCAAAAAGAAAAATAGATTAGGAGTGTGTCTATTTATGTAATCCAAAAGCTAGTGGCTTAGAAAGGAAATAGGAGAATTTGAGTAGAAAGGAAATGGTAGATTTTGAATAAAAATAGAGTATTTGTAGAAAAAGGAAAGTGGAACTTTGAAAACTAAGGAGTGGTTATTAATGGGGAGTAGTTGCATGGGTAAGTGGGGAGAGAATATTTGAAGGAAAAAAAAAACAACTTACAAATAAAATCCCAACGATCGGTCAAAATTAAAGTCAAAATCCATGGCTTTCCCTTAATATAATATAATAGCCTCACACACAGTAAGGGCGAACCTAAGTGTTACGATGCAAGTGCGAGATTCAAAAAACTCCATAAATAATAAGACCTTGAAATTTTATATTTTACTATTTGACTTCGTAACTTGACAATTGCCCACACCACCCCAATGAAAATTCTAGGTCAGCCAGTAGCTGACAGTGATGCATGCCGGTCCTAGGTTTAAAGTGAAATTTAGATCTCTTAGCATGGATTAGTTAGAAACAATATTTACAATAGAAGCTCGCAACCATCACAAAAATTTATCTCAAGGCCAATTATAATATATTAAGCTAAGAGATTTTTGGATTGAATTTTGACCGTCGGTTACGATTTTGAATCTTTTTAGTTTTCACCACAGTTATCTCATACAAACTACCTTTGAAACCTCCACTTTATTCCCACTCCACTTTTGAAACTTCTATATCTTCCTTTCTATCCAAAACTCCGTCATTCACTTTCTTCTTATGTTCTTCTCATTCCTTCTTGTCCCATCATGGTAACATTTTATTCATTTATTTTCCTTCTATGATTTATAGCTATTTTTTATAATGCATAAATGCTTGTCATACCTATACTGAGCACGGGTTATTATGCTAGTATTTAATATTATATGTACATCTCACCATGTTAACACCTCCAAACGCATTCAAACCCATGATCAAGGTCACACATCGACATTTAAAACTTGGCCAAGGCGCACCATTTTTAGCCTCTCAGATTAATGGGATTGGAAGGTACAATTTGCATAAATGGTGTGAAAGGCATTATTAAGAGAAATTAATGGGATTGGGGGAGTTATATTTGAATTTTGAAATCTTGTCAAAATTAAGAAACATTAATAGGACTGGGAGGTGTAGGTAAATGGTGTAAAAGCCAAAATTAAGAGAGATGGAGTGATTGCATAAATAGTTTTCAGTTTTGATATAAAGACATCACTAAAAGAGATTAATGGGATTGGAGAAATGAAAGAGATAGTGGGGAGTAATTGCATAAATAATTTGAGTTTTGAAATCTTACCATAATTAATGGACTAAGAGTTGTTAAGATAAGATTATCTTCTATGATGAGTTTTGAATCACATGTAAGAATGAAGCCTCCAATTTTTTAATTTTTTTTCTCCATTTTAAGGATGTCAATGGGGCCTTCAATTACCCAGATAGGACCACCTGGGAAGATTCTAAAATGGACGACCCCTTTTTGGAAAGGTCTGGGTCCATACTCCATCCACAAATATCCATGTACTACATCTGAGTAATACGTACTAGATATTATATGTATATTATACACTTATATATTAGTAAATAACATATTAATAATCTATATAAGAGCTTACAGGGCTCACATTTGGGCCTAGGGCAAGGCATAGATAAAATAAATTGGAGTTTGGTCAACGTCCACCACAAACCACCCATCACAAAGCTTTATTCCAACTACGTTGGGATCAGTTATATGAATTTTGTTTCTCTATTCCGATTTATTATGATCTAAATCCTTAGATGAGTTGCACTTCTTCTATTTTTAGTTTTTTACTATCTCCATTCATGTCCTCTTCAGCCTACTATTTCCATTTGGTGGGTCATCTTTTCCTTACCGTTGTCATTATTGTCCTTCATGAGACATGCCCAAACCATTTCAAATAGATTTTTCTAATTTTGTCCCCAATTGATGCTACCCATAAGTGCTCTCGAAATCGCTCAATTTTAACCATATTTATTTTACCACACATCCACCTCAATATTTTTATCATTGATGCAAACCTATGGTCACTTGGAGCTTACATGTCTCTTCACAGGTAGTTCTCACACTTATTACTGCCTCTATATGCAAGTAGTTCTCATAAGAGTTTGAGTCCGGGTCTACCATTCAATTAATATTGCTGGATTGGATTGATGCCCAAGCCAATGTGTGACGGTTCTCACTTAGGAAATAGTTTTGAGGAGCTCAATGTGTAAACCCTAGAACTTATAAAAGAACAAACAGAAAATCCTACGTATATGACATTCTTGAAGCTTATTTAACTGAAATTAACTCATTTGAAAGAAATTGACATGTCAGGTAATCAGCCAGTGCTTGAGGATTAGTTAAGAGCCGTGCTACAGCGCCCGACTGGGGTACCGAATTCGGGCCCGGTCCCCCAGGAGGGTGGAGCAGACTTTCTCTTAATTAATCAAAACAATAAGTCTATATGGACATAGTCAAAAGACCGATTTTGGGACAGATCCACGTGGAGATTCATGTGGCGATGAGGTAAGCAGCACAGTATATTCATCTTTTTCAAATGGGCGCCGGAATGAAAAACTAAAGAGGGGAAAAAGAGTCCCAGCGCCGAGAGAAGCCCTGAACGTATGCAGCAGTTGGTTCTTCTCCCTTCCTCAGTGGTTCTCCCTCCTCATCGCCACCCTGGATCTCAGCTCTCTCTCTCTCGAGCCGGTTCCTATTTCCAGAACTCCAAATCTTAACAATCAAACGCAGTTCAGAACCATGTGTTTGAGACCCACTTCCATCTCTCTCTCGAGCCGGTTCCCATTTCCAGAACTCCAACTCTTAACAATCAAACACAGTTCAGAACCATGTGTTTGAGACCCACTTTCATTTCTCCAGTGCCTGGACCTATTCAAACCATGTCCACAATCCCCCAAATGCTCAACAGTGGTGGGTTTCAATTACACGGCATGGCTCCTGCAGTTCAAATTCGTTCAGTGGTCCCT
Source organism: Cinnamomum chago (assembly GCA_038049695.1). Taxonomy (NCBI): domain Eukaryota; kingdom Viridiplantae; phylum Streptophyta; class Magnoliopsida; order Laurales; family Lauraceae; genus Cinnamomum; species Cinnamomum chago. The sequence continues at coordinate 23,810,402 of CP142453.1, read as the reverse complement.
GTTTGTGCAGCTCCTCCCCTGAGGCCTCAGTCAAATCCTCCGACAGCTCAAAAGAAAGAAGCCTTGGCCTCTTCCTCCATCTCCCCAAAAGCAGAAGAGATCTTAGCAGCCATCCCAAAGCTCAATTGGCTCCACTTATGAGAACACCATTTACTAAACCAGCTGTTTTCAAGCCATCGTCACCAAATTATTCGAGTTTTGTTTGATGGGTCTTCTCTTACAATAAGTCTATATGGACGTACTCAAAGGACCGATTTTGGGACTGATCTCACGTGGACGTCCATGTAAGTAGCACAATGTTTTCATCTTTTTCAAATGGGCGCCAGAGTGAAAACCTAAACAGGGGAAAAAGAGTCTCAGCGCCCAGAAAGCCCTGAACGTTTGCAGCAGCTGGTTCTTCTCCCTTCCCCAGCAGTTCTCCCTCCTCATTGCCTCCCTGGATCTCAGTTCTCTCTAGCTCTCTCTCCGCTACAGATTGCAGCCCTAAATCTCCCGATCACTCATCTCTCTCTCGCTCTCGCGCGGGGGACGCCTCCCCCTAGCCATTGCTCATCTCTCTCTTTCTCTCTCCCCATCGCAGATTTCTGTAATTATTGTAACGCCTTTGTTTATCACTGCATTTGTTTGCTTTCTGCCTACATTCAATGCTTTCCATCTGCCTCCCCCACTCCCTCTCTCTCGTTCAATGAATATCTACTCTCCTCATCCATCCGCAGAGGAAAATGCACTTAGCTTCTTCTCCTCCCTTGCATCCCAACTTTACTTTTCAACAGTAACTTCACTCACACTAGTTCTTGTAGCCATGAGCTAAAAAGCATTGATTTCATAAGCTACGTTTGGAAAAGGACCCATCAAACCGTAGAATACACTTTAGAAAAAATTCAAGAAAATCTCCAAACTATGGTAGATACGGATCACAATGAAAGAAAATACGATGGTTGGTACCTCTTAGAGAGCTTTGATCTGTCTCATGTAGCATGAGCAAATACCAAAGATTTGTTAAAAGGCAAATTTCCAAGATTATTATTTGTTAAAAGGCAAAATTCCAAGATAACAAAAAGTCCATGCAAGATTTGTCAGTAGTATGGATAAATGGATGGTAATTGCACAAATGGATATTCAAATAACTAGGAGGCTATTGAGATTTTTGAACTGGCTATTGTAACATTCCTCTATGAGATAGGGTGAGAAATCCGCAACCCCCCCCCCCCCCCCCCCCCCCCCCCCAAGAAAAAAAAAAAAAAAAAAACTCCAAGAAGAAACAACATGCATTGAGCATAACCAATAGCAGGATATTGTGATGAGGTTTCATTTCAATTAAGTGATTAGTGTATGGTCCTGTCATTAAGTTGTCCTTGGAACTGTGACCCCATTCCTCTAAAAAAAACCATTACATTCATAAGAACCCATGAGCCAAAATCATACATCTCAGAAGGAAAACTACTTGTTTAAGAGAAGCAAAACGTCTATATGGACCGACTCTTGAGACCAAATTTGGGACCGATCCGACGTGGTGATCCACGTGGCGCTGTCGTGTTGGGCACGGTGCACGGTGTAGTTGAGAGCATAGTGCCTGAACTGCCTCTGCCCGAACTGCCCATCCTCTCTCTCTCTCTCTCTCTCTCTCTCTCTCTCTCTCTCGTCTCCATTTCTACGCTCTACTCCTACTACTCCTTATGTGCTCTCTCTATCAAACCAACCCCTCTCTTCCATACTTTCCTTGTCATTGTGAATATCTATCATCTCGTTTTTTAATTTTAAAGTCTCCCATTAACAGCCTTTATTTTGATTGATGGGTTTTGAATGATTTTGGTTGTTGTATGGGGTACATCTGATCATTGATGGATTTCTTAGAGCTGATTTTCTGTTGCTGGTAAGAGAAATCTAGCTTCTGGGTTTTGTTTTCCTAGCGATTCTGTTATCTGGGTATTCAATGGATTTTCTGATCATGGGGGTTTTCAGTCAGATTCCCTCATGTTTCTGCAAAAAGGGTTTATTTGATGGATTGATTTTCTGGGTGTTTGGTGTTTTTGAAGAATTCAGGGGCTTGGGGTAGAAACAATGGCAGTAATCGAAGTGTGGATTGGGGTTGGGGTTGGGGTTGTGTGGGTTTTCTTGGTTTTTGAAGAAACTTATGGGGTTTGGGGGAATGGGTTTTTGATTCAAGAGGGGGAGAGGGGTTTTTGTGATTTTGGAGATGGGGTTGGGACCTGATGACATCAAGGTGGAGGCGTGGGAACATGTTGGAAAACCGAAAGGGAGGAAGAAGAAAGATGAATGGGATTTCCCCTTTCTCCCGCTCTCTCAAAAGTTGAGAGACAAAGAGAATGGGCAGTTAGGGCAGAGGACTTGCGGGTAGTTCAGGCACTATGCACAACACGTTAGCGCCACGTGGATCACCACGTCCAATCGGTCCCAAATTTGGTCTCAACAGTCGGTCCATATAGACTTTTTGTTCTCTATTTTAGAGGACGAAATAGCATTTTCTTTCTTATGAGGTTTTTGTACATCGTCCGAAAGAGGTCGGACAACAGGGTACTATTGCACGTGGAAACATAAATGTTGGTCATACCTGTGCTGAGCACGAGTTATTATACTAGTAGATTCTTATGAGATTCAATCCAACGGTGGATAATGGTTTGATAGGGGTAAAATTGGGGCTAGTGCCATGGGGAATAAAGTGTGAAAGGGCCTGACTGATCAAAGGTTGGCCCAAGTGAACCCTACTTAGCTGGATTACATATACAATATGCATGCCTCAATGGATGTTTTTGGCCACTCGATCAATGGCCACAATTCCTAACCATTCATTTTTTATTTCCTTCAATCTAATAGTTAATGTTATTTGATCATTCCGATTTTTTACTGATAGGCAATCCAACATTTATTCATTTTTGTGGTGGAGCCGCTAGGCCTACATCCAATGTAATCGGTCCATATATTATATTTGTTTTCTTCATAGAAGTACCATCTCTCATGTATTTTGTTCTAATACCCAGTGTCGTATGACTCCAAAAAACTTAGAGGATTTTACTAGAAAAATCCCGAAATATAGTTATTTATCCTAAAAGGTTCTCACAAATTTTGTAGTACTAATGAGGTCCTCTCACCAATTTTTTATATTTTTTTATACCTTTTCTGAGGGACGATAGCGTCACAATGGGCGACGCTAGCGTCGCTTATACCAACACCTCCTTCTCTATTTCTTTCTCTCCTTCACTACACACACTGCACCACTTTGCCCTTCCCCACCTTCTTCTTCCCTTCTTTTCTTTTCCTTTCTTTGTCTTCCTCCCCACCTGCACTCACCCTGCACCCCTGCCACCACCTGCACACACCCACCTGCTGCACCACCCTTGTTGCCTCTCATGCACACCCACTGCCTCCTCATCTTCTTTATTTCTTTCCTCCTCTCCTTCTTCTCCTCCCCTGCCCCCACGCCTGTGCACGTCCCTCTCCCTTTCTTTCTTTTTTTCTTCCTTCCGCCATCTCTTCTCTCAACTTCTCTACTCAATATAGCTGACCTTCAGTATTTTGACAGAGTCATCCAAATTTGCCAGTCCAAGATAAGCATGCAAATTTTGGCACTCATTGTTATCTTGTATGATGGTTGGGGGTATTGTGGAGGTAGCTATTTCTGCCTCTTGAGGAACTTAGAACTTAAAACATACACATATATCAGACCTAAATACTATAAGCTCCGTATAAGTTCCTCATGTGCCCTTGTGAATGGCCAATAGCGGCGAGTTTCTAAATAGTATTGTGCGTGCTGGTGGCACTTTCATCCACACGTGGTGAGATGAATTTTCTTCCGTTGGCCCTCTCTATGAACCTATTGATTTCTTTATATTTGGGACGAAGAAGGTGGGGAACGACAGTGGTGCAAGTGAGATAGAGAAAGAAAGAAAGCAAGGAGGTGCTGGTGGTAATGCTAGGCGACGCTATCGTCGCTCAGAAAAAGTATAAAAATTTGGTGAGAGGACCTCATTAGTACTACAAAATTTGCAACGACCTTTCGGGATAAATGGCTATATTTCGGGATTTTTCCAATAAAATCCTCAAAAACTTATCTTCTCCGCCATTCTTGGGATTAATGCAAACTAAACGTACCCAAATTGTAACTAATCATGATTTAATAATGTGAAATGATTCTTCGTTCAGTACCCATTCTACCAAATTAGAGTATTGAGTTACCGAATTACTCGCGAAAAATCCTCAAAAACTTATCTTCTCTGCCATTCTTGGGATTAATGCAAACTAAACCAAATTGTAACAAATCAAAATTTAATAATGTGAAATGATTCTTTGTTCAGTACCCATTCTACCGAATTAGAGTATTGAGTTACCGAATTACTCGTATCGCTTTAGGAGCAAGCAGTATCATCACAAATTACTTATCTTGTGACACGTGTCGAAAATTAATACCTGAACACAACATTTGTGTCCATTCACATTCATTAGTACACATTTATATAGTTCTTTATTAGATGAGAGGTCCTTATATGATAACGATAAAATAATTTAAAATTTTCTGATGCCTCTTACCTATCTCCCTTGCATATGACTTTAGTTTTTAAACTTGATTTGTGGTTTCAAAGGTGTGGAGTGATGAATCGATATAGATCTAGGAAGAACACAGTTGAAGGTGAGTGCGGAATCATTTTTTGTAGGGTTCTTCTTTTGGAGGGGCTTCTCTTTAAGAGAAGAGAAATAAGTCAAATAACCTCGGGTTAAAACTGTCGTTTTATTTTTCTAATAAATACAAGGGTTAAAATGGTAAACTAGGAAAAAAATGGGGACTTGCTATTGGCACACCAAATTTTACTTTTCAAACATAAGGAATTTTTTTTTCTATTACTTTCATACCCCCTTCATTAAATGACCAAAATGGACATAATCCAACCAAAACTCAAAACCTATTTTCTTTTCACACACAAGCTGCTCTTCTTCCTCTCTCACTCATCTCATTCTTCACTTCTCACTCTCCACTTCCTCCATCTTCCTTAGGCAACTCATCTTCACTCACATTCCTCCATTTTCTTCTCCTATTCAACCCATTTACTTTTCACTTCTCACTCTCTACTTCCTCCATCCACTTGTCTACTAATCTTCACTTACATTCCTCTACTTTCTAGTGCAATGAAGGAAGAAAACAACAATCGAATTGTACCTTTTAACCAAAGTAGTAGTGGAAAGGTCAGTTCCTTTGTTTGTTTATGTTTTTTTTGCTTTTTTACGTCTTTTTTTTTATTTTTTCTCTCCTGGAACGAGTTGTAGGTTCTCAATATGTATGGACTTTCAGGTTCGAACATATGGCATATGTTCGGAACTGTAAGTCCGAACATAAGTCGTATGTTCTGACCCGAAGTTCCGAACATATGCCATATGTTCGGATGTTTCATACCGAACAGTGACATTATTCTGTACTTTTGCAGGTCTCTGCGTAGGAAAGTCAGGTTGGATCGGAGTTTGTCATGGATTATACCAGTGAGTTTATAACTCAAGAGGTATGTCCGATTGTGAATTTATTACTCAAATTACAATTATTTGTTACTAAATTCATATTAAAATTGTTTGCTGTAGATATTTCACAATCGATATTCGTTGATCAGTTGGGCTCGTGGTGTAGGACGAAAAAACGGGTTTGTCATTGTGATAAAGGTTTCAAATGCTGCTCGGATAGGTGTCAAACCTAGAGTACTCCTTGTATGCGAGAGAAGTGGACAATATAAGCATGAAGAGGGCCAAAAGCGAAAAAAGGTCATACAAACCGGTTCAAAAAAATGTGGATGCCCTTTCACATTAAAGGGCATGAAGTTAGACTCAAATGATGATTGGATGTTGGAGGTCATATGTGGTGTGCATAATCATTCGGCAGCAGAACATTTAGAGGGGCATTCTTTTGCAGGCAGATTATCAAAGGAGGAAACTCAGTTGCTGGTTGATATGTCCAAGAGCATGGTTAGACCAAAAGAAATTTTGGTTACGTTGAAGCAAAGAAGTGAATTAAACGTAACCACAATGAAGACAATATACAATGCACGCTACAGATATAAAGTTAATGATCGGGGTGGAAGAAGTCAAATGTAACAACTGCTTGGGAAGCTAACAGAGCATAATTACATTGAATGACATAAGACTTGTGAGGACAGTGAGACTTCCCGTGGGGTTGAAGCCTTACATTCGACATGTAAAGGACGTCACAGCTGATGGTAACTGTGGATTCAGAGTCATCGCTGGTTTGGTTGGACTAGCCGATGATGAATGGAGACAAGTTAGGAAAGATTTATTACAAGAGTTGATTGCACATATAGACCACTACAAACAATTATATGCGGTGGAGAACAGAGTTGAGGAATTGGTGGAAGCATTATCATACTATGATGACAACCCATCGATGGACTATTGGATGACTATGCCTGACATGGGGCACCTCGTAGCATCTCGTTATAATTTGGTGTTATACCACTCGAGCATAGAACCGTGTCTGACTTTCCTCCCATTGCGGTCTGTGCCAGTGCCGACACCTTCTCGAAACGAGCGAACAATATGTTCTGTTAATCGGAATCATTTTGTTCAATTATTCTTAGTACCTGGTCATCCAATTCCGCCTATTGCAAATAAGTGGAGACAATTTCATTCCTCTTGTGCGAATGGTTGAGAGACTCCATACAGGGATCGAATTGTACAATTCAAAGAGCTCGTAACTCCAAATGTATCAACATGTAAGACAATTTATTTGGATTGAATAGAACTACCTGGTCATCCAAGCGAGTTTATGTTGCATATAATAACTATTTTTAAACATTTGATGGAGTTTGGAATGTGTTTTAGTAGTTTCTTTTTATTGTAATTAGTGAATGCTTTGATGTATGTACAAATTTTAAAACTATTAGGATGTATTGGTTTTGCCGTCTATTACAGGTTTTTTAAAGGTGATTGGAGTTACAGTTAATGTTCGGAAACACAGGACCGAACAAATGCCATCTATTTGGCCCTGTGTTTCCGAATAAATGTTCAGTTCGTCCCTTTCGAAGATTTTCATATCCACTTTTGAAGATTTCTGTTTCTACATTTGTAACAATTCAAGCATATTCCGAACATAAAATTAAAGGTAAAATAACCAAAATACCATTTGAATTAACTAAGAAAGTACAACAACTTTACAAATAAAAGACTACTTAAAGGATTCAAGTTTTATAACAACTATCCAAATTACAAAAATAAAAAGAAATACAAGCATTCATTTTTGTTAGTCAAACTTCTTCAGATTTCGTTAGTTGTTCCTTCCCCTTGTTGATCTGCTGCAGGTGTAACTTTGTGAACTCATGTGGGGATGTCGAATGGTTCATTGAGCATCGGCAATTGACATTCCCTGTAAAACGTGGGCAACTTGATTCACATGGGTATATAGTCCCGTGGATCTTCAACCCAATGGTCCTCACCCCTTTCCATCACTTCATCAAGAATGAATAGTGCATCCGAATTACGCTACTCGTACACCCAACCTTCAAATAGAGTCAGGTAACCGGCAATTTGTTTAACTTCACGCCGGGTTGCTAACCCCAACTACCTGTATAAGTATGCCAGTGCAGCAATACCCCATGCATATGAACGTACGTTATCCAAATCCACCAGATGTGTAAGAAATATGATCGGCACCCTTGTGCCACTCTTGTCTGTGAACAAGGTACATCCCAGTAAGTACAGAAGGTAAATTCTGACTGCACAGTCAACCATCTCCTCTCCATCATCGTCAGACATTCCACCAAACCTTTCCCGTAGCCACTCCAATCTAACAGATTGGCCTCACACATGGATCAGCTCATCATGTGCCTCTATGGGTTCTACTCCTACTGCATCAACAAAGAGTGCTTGAGCTTCCTCATATGTCATTTTGTCATTATACGAGACAGTCCGCCCCGTCACTGGGATGCCTATGATGGATGCAACATCATCTAAAGTGATGGTCATCTCACCAAATGGCACGTGAAAGGTGTTAGTCTCGGGTTGTCACCTTTCCACAAAACCCGATACAATAATCTTATTGACAGAGCGGTATGATGCAGTCACTAAGGGAGCCAGACTGGACCTGGACATCCATCGCATGAACCTATCAGACCCATTCAATTGCCATTGCCACAATGACACCTTTTGACCATGGCTTAGACACTTCAGTGGTCCTGATCTTGCAGTCAACAATTGATACATCATTATCGAATAAATTCACAACTTAATCAATCAATCAAACTTCATATGAAACAAACGAAACACACATGTCCACTCCAAATATACCCAACTATATGTGTATCAAAGCTGGTCAATAACGACCTATCTCGTGGCCCATAAGCTGGTTGCTCTTCCATCTCTAGTTGTTCTTCAACGTCCTCCTCACGAAGAACATGTTCTTCTACAACCTCTTCCACTCAGTGGCGACGCCTTCTGTTTGAAGCAGTAGGTCGCACCCTAAAAGAGCTCGGTTGGTCCATATCTGAAATAAAAATACAAACATTGTAGGATTATGGTTTTTGCATCAAACTGTTCTGATGTTCAGGTCAGAACAAATTCCATTTGTTCGGACCTGAACGTCCGAACAAAATGATTTAGTTCGGACCTAAACCTTCGAACAAAATGATTTTGTTCGGGCGTTCAGGTCCGAACAAACCATAGTTTTTGTGTGGAAAAATGGTGACGATGATGGTGTACAAACCAGCCCAAATGCATGGAAAAACGTCACCATTGTTTGTAAAAACTTATATTGAATGAGAATCTATTCCCATAACAAGTTTTCATGAAAAAAAGGTAATCTCAGATGTATAAAGTGGTAAAGAATGAATGGTGAAGAAAAATGAAATGACAATGGTGGAGATAGAGATTTACCTTTGAAAGAGGAGATGGTGTAGAGGATTGCGAACGTCGGAGTAACGCCAGAGAGAGAAATGACGCCAAGTGAAGATCGTGTGTGTGGGAAGAAAGAGGGAAATGGAGAGAGGGCTAAAATGAGGATTTTTGCTGTGTGTGGAAAGAAATAATGTAATTTTTAAATAATTGTGATGTGTGTGGAGAGAATTTGTGTGGGAAAAGCTATATTTTGTATGCCAATAGCAAGTTCCAAAAAAATGGGGAGAGTGGAAACCGCAATTGCACCGTCCTTTAACCTTATCGTCAGTCAGGGGTCATTAAGTAAAAGTACAGAGTAGAAGGATATTTTTGAGTTATCATAAAAAAAACAAAGGGGCCTTTTAGTAGAAAACTCTTTACTTAAACCCCTTTTATTTTTACTTTCCCCTTGATTTGACCCCTCATTCTTACATTTTCCTTGACTTGGAATGAAAAATCTAATTTGTTTATTTAAGAAAAAACTTCAAATAAAACCTTAAGTTTTTGCCTTATTTCAAAAGACGTGAGTTTCAAACTTTTTCAAATTAGAGCCTCAGTTTTTCAATAAGTATTCAATTAAGGACATTTGGCCAGATATTTTTTAGCGACTTTTTTTTCTTAATTTTTTAAAATACTCCAACTATCCTTTATTTAATATCATAGCAGGCTTCTGACAACCACTACATGACATCAATGGCTATGAAGATTCTAGTTGCCATTGATCATTACGAGGATGTTGGTAAATGAAAAGAGGAGAAGATTGAAATAATAAGGGATGATTTGGGAAAAAGTGGATAGAAAATATTTATAAATGACCGTGTGTTCTTCTTAATTGAGAACTTACAATAAAACTTAGATTCTAATTTGAGAAGTTGTAAAATTTGTATCATTTTTGGAAATAAGTAAAATTTCTTTCGGAGTTTCCCCCTTTTTTTAATTGTATTAGGTTCGCAGTCCCACTAATATATATAAGCTGTATAAAAAGTTAAAAACAGTCGCCCTAAAATATTATTCTTCTTCTTCTTCTTCTTCTTCTTCTTGTATGTAGGTGGCCGATGGTGATTATGGAGAAGAAGAAGGGATTCGGGAAACGGTTTTTCAAATCTCCCGCCAAAGTGTTTCTTGTTACTGCCACCGGCATTGCTCTCGTCGCTGCATCAAACCCTAATCTCATTCCTTCACCCTACGATTCCCCTTTCTCTTCTAGGGCTCCATTTCACACCATTTTCCGCTCATCTCGCGCTCTTCGTACTGTAATCTCTCTCTCTCTCTTTCTGTCTGTCTCTCTCTCTCCACATTCAAATAAATTTCTAGGGTTTGTTTGAATGAGTAGTAATGGTGGTGAACAAAATTGTATATATATCAGGAATTTATGTTTCTCCTCCACCTTTTCTCTTCATCCAACAGACCTAGACTAGGGTGCCTTTGCGAGGCGAAGATTCTGTGGAAATGAGAATGGTTTCCTTGCTAGAATGATTATTTATTGCTCTGTGCTAGAGCTTTCCATGGCTTTCATTTTCTGGTGTGGAGGCATTTTCTGCTGCTTTTGCGGAGAGCATATTTGGGCTCAAGAGCGTGAAGAAACCCATTCGGCGCGGGCCTTACATGAGGGATACAAGCACATTTCAGCGTAGGAAATGTTACACTGTACCAAATTCTGGATAATGGAACTTTGGAAAATAAAACCAGTGCTTGAAACGCATTTCAGCATGGAAAATGTGGTGCCCCACCAAACCATGGATGCTGAAACAGCGGAAAATGAAGTCTGCCATTTTCACTTGCTACAAAAAATGGGGGATAAAAAAGGATGGAGAATTGTCACATAAAGACATCCCATGGTTGGATGAGTGGAATATGGAGAAAATATGGGAAAAGGGAGGTGGAAGAAACTGTCCATGGTTCTAATTTGGATGGTGAGCTGTTTTCTCCACCCTTTTTTCCTCATTAAAACAGACCCCTTTAGGGGTAAGCTATAGTGTGAGCTTGCTGCATCACTAGGGGGAATTATTTCTCATTTCACACTGCCTTTATCATAGGGGCCACATTGTGGATGGAATCTAACTGAAATTCTGAATTTATTTGTTGGATTTGAGTTCTCAACAATTCTCTTGTTTACTCCCCATTCGAGGGCAGATGGGGTCAGTGTATCTTTTGGCTAGGGCAACTATCTCGCCAGGGGACCACACTTTGGATCTAAATTGGCATACACGCATGCATCCTTGTAGTGTGGACGAACAATTAGCACTCCCCTTTGGCACAACAAACTCACATCGGAATCTTATTCTCTTATACCTGGGCTGATTCTTGTCACTGCAGATCGCTTCTAATGTTATTGACTATAAGTATTCTTTATATGGAGTGCCACCAGATTCGGATGAATACTTTCACCAGTTGTCCATGGTATTATTTTTCTTCTTCTGCTTCTTTTAGTCATTTCATATGTTGTGGCTCTACTTTTTACATCTGTAGAGAACATTATTCAACTATTTTGCAAAATCAATTCTATAAGTTTCGTGCTCTAAAAAATGAGCTGTATTATAGGAATATAACAAATAATCCAACAACTGCATGTTCTAGTATTCCACTATCTATGATGCATGGATACTTCAAAATGGGCAACATATTGTGTAATATCATATCTGATACTTCACTTTTTATATGTTAAATCCATATCTCTGCCATGTCCATGGCGTGTCATTGCCATATCCATGCCGTATCTAGGTATCATAATCCACTATTATGTTGTAACGGCAAATTGATACGTATTTTGTTTTAGGTTTGTAAATTAATCTAGAAAAAATATCATGGCCTTCATGACACCTGCATTTTGTAGCTAACTGTTCATTTTTAGTACCCACTAAAAGGGGGCCAGTTGGGTGCTTTTCTTTCCAAGTCAAGCATTTTTGTCTCCTATGGGTAATGATTTGTAGTAGACAGAAAGGTTGAAAACCATATTGCCTATTTGGGTAATTCACTTGTATAGTGAAGTGAAGTGAATGGTCACTTTAAGAGCAAAGAAAAGAAGGGGAGTCAAATAAAAAAGTACCAAATTTCAAAAATCACCTCTTCTTTTTTTTAAAAAAAAAGGTAAAAAAGATACATTCTCATGTCACTAAATTACAAAAGGACACGAAATATCTGTCGTTTAGCACCTTTTGATTGGACCCCCTCTTCTTTTATTCTCTCTTGATTTGACCATTCTCTTTACTTCACTCTACATGTAAATTGCCCAAACAAGGTTCGTTTACCTGCACTCATTTACATATGAAAATGATGCACATGCATAATGTTATGCATGATTACATTTGCTTGTGCTCATTTATGCATCGCATGCAAAAATGAGGTGTGTAAATGAGGACAGTTTCAGCCTCTCATTTACATACCTGAGGAGATGTTAAATGATTATATATATATATATATATATATATATAGGGAGGTGCTCTTGTGAGAGACACTCTCACCTTACTATGAGAGATAAGGTGGGGGCCCCACATCCATATCCAATGTCAACAACTTAAATGTGAGGGCCCGCACCTTTATCTCTCATAGTAAGGTGAGAGTCTCTCACAAGAGCACCTCTCATATATATATATATATATGTATATGAGAAGGTGCTAGTGCACATTCTGTAGAGCTTCCACTTGGTACATGTTGCAGGATTGAACTCCTTCTACTGCTTTTTTTCTTCTCTTTTTGCATTTTTGTCAGCCCCAAATTGTTAATCCAGTCCGTCCATCTTCTTTAAATCTCTAATAGACCCCAGGACATTTAATTTCATATATTAAATCTTTATAAATTTTGAGAAATTTGTGAGAAACGCCATAACATAACCTACAGTATAGGTCTGATTTTTCGCCCTTTTGTGGGCCTGCAATTCATGATCTGAATTGTTCAATATTCACATATTGATGATAAGCATGAAGGGTTTAGTTTCATATCATAAATCTTCATAGATTTTGAGAAATATGTGAAAAACACAGACACATTTGAAACTGTTGGATGTACCGTGTATGCATTTACTTTTGAAATTGTGATTTTGACAAACATGATGATTTGTTTCACATATATAACATTTTCATATGAATTTTTTTTCTTGAACCCTTTACGCATGCAAAACTCATTTTGATATCCCATGCATTAAAGGCCAACGGCCCCTGAGTAATGCATCCCCTCACAAAGCCCAAAACCCAAATTATGCAGAAGATCAGATGGTTACAAAATTCCATCCATGTATTCATTTCCTTTTGTGGTTGAGTAAATAACTGATCCATAATTTTTATGTTTCTGATTCCTGAATGATTTAAACTGAGTATTTATTTATAGTTTCCTGAATCCTTTATCACATGCAACTGGTATGGCCTTCACACAATCTAGATTGGATAGTTTCTAAGAAATATGCTGTGATTTTTAATTTCTAATCCTCGATGGATGCTTCAAAAATCTTAAAATTAGACCCTAATGTCTCTCCAACGGGTACAGTTCTTGTTGGAAAGGTTGTTTCTCATAATCTCTACGACTTTTTTAGAGGTTAATTGTTGAGAACTTGGGAATTGAGATGCTCTTCAAGAGTCTGTGTTGCATGAGCAGACAGATTCACTACTTATTTATTTTTGGACAGTTCAAGAGAATTCAGTTTTGCTGTTCTAAGAAACTTGATTGAGCATTTAAACTTGATATTTTTAATTTTAGTTCAATCATTATATTGTCAAATGCCTGGATGTTAATAGAGGTACGCATATGTCTTCATATATACATACGTGATACGCCTCTGATATTTTGATTCGTTTTAAATATGCTTCTGTGACTTGGTCGTGACAATTTTTTAAGTTAGAGTGAGCAGTTGAAAAATGCTCCTACCATCCTAGCAAAACTAAAGAAGGAATAAGTTTGTGTACTATCCTTTAACAGTCTTTAGTTTATACTGGTCTTTAGGTTCATCTACGATCGGCCAGGAGGATTTTAAAACTTTGTGAAGCTAACAAAGGATTCTATGTGAAAGCTGGTCAGTTTGTTGCATCTCTGCGGAATGTTCCGAAGGAATACTCTTCAACCCTTTCCTCTCTGCAAGACCAAGTATTTCTTTGGCATTTCATGTTCTTTGGATGGATATTGCATATGCTGGTGATTGAATCATCTTTTCACTTTGTATCTCCAACGTGTTAGGCAGTTCCCTCTCACTTCAAAGCTATCAAAGAAGTATTAGTCAGCAATTTGGGCAAGAGTTTATCTGAGTTGTAAGTTGTTTGCCAGATATTTTGCATCATTTTTCCTTTATATTATTATCGATCATTGTGAGACCCCAATCCGCTTGGTAATCCCTTGAGGCAAGACCAGGTCAAGTGATCTTGTGAGCCAAGAAAGGGAATCCGTAGGGGAAAGGGTGGAGTGCTTTGGTTAGTACCATGAGGCTTTGTCCAAGTCCCTTATCGGAAATATCCCTGGGCTTATAAGTCAAACCCCATGTTAACTCAACATGATACGTTTTAAAACTGTGCGGAAAGATTGGGTTGAAATCCCATGGGCCAAAGCAGACAATATCATGTGGATAGTGGGCCCGGGTCGTCACAATCATTTTTTTTAATTACCAGAACCATTTTGATCCTTGGAATTAAACTATATTCCTCGGATAAATACATTTGGGGACTGTGAGAGCATGTGTTAAAACTTACAGGGTAGTACCCTCTTCTATAGCTGAAAGAGAAGTTGCCTGTTTGAAACTTTTTGGCCATCTTATCTGGCATAAAAGGGTGAAAACAGCTGGCTCATGAGCCCAACTCTAGGCCCATTAATTTATTTTGGGCCCTAGCCCGGATTTAAACACAAAGAGCTTACAGACCTTGGCCTAATCCTGTTCTGAAGCCTGTTTAGAGTTCATCAACAGATTGATCATGTATAAACAGCTCATCCTTGTTATTTGATATGCAGTTGGAACTTATTGTGTGAATACATCCTCTCATTAGCCAAAAGATGATGACGGTTATGACATCACTTTGTACTATTTGATAGGGCATTTCCGTGAATATATAGGGCATATTGCTTTACAATTAGTATGGATGGAGAGATTGAGGAGGATGTCAACAATAGGATAAGAGCTAGATGGTTGAATAGAGAGTCCCATAGTTGAGTTTCATTTCGACCCTGTTTTGGTTTGGCCTTCAAACCAAAATGTTTCAGCCAATTTTGAATTTCAGTGAATTGTTTTGGAGTTTACATTTTAAACATATTATAAATAAAGAAATCTGTGTAGAAAAATATAAAGAAAATGTTGAATTTTAAAAATAACATATAAGTAATACATTTAATTTATTCTGAAATTAGTAATTCAATATGTTATTTCTAAATGTCAAATCAATAATTTTCAGCGGTTTAGATTTTCCTTGAGTGGTTTAGTTTGAGCCTTAGAGGGTACAAGCAAAAAAAAAAAGAAAAAGAAAAAAAAGTGTTTGTATACTGAAGGCTTGACGCATGAAAATTGTAGGCCCATAATAGAGCCCTCATATGAAAAATCTCAACCTCTCAAGATAAATGCCCTCAAGACAAATTTCACTCTAATAAGAGACAGGCCCACTTCCAAGTTGATCAGATAGATCTTCCTTTTTCTTGGAAATGGTAAGCATGTATATATTTCCAAAGAACTGTACAGAGTACAGAAAAATGAGTTAGGCTCTCACATAGTTGCCACTCACAGATGAGGGAGACCTGAGTGGAAGCAAAACCAAAAGGGGAGAACCCACAGCTTGGGGCAAGCCAAAAAAAAGCCCACAGCTCAGGCGAAGCATAGAAAAAAGGCCCACAGTTTGGGCAAAACAAAAGAACCCAAAAATGGGGGAGGAGAAAGACACTTGGTCAGTCAACAAGAAGGAGAGGATCAGCCAGCAGCGATGGAGATAGGACTAAAGTGCCGGATGCACGGCAACTCTAGTCCATTTTATATGAGACTCATTTTAGTTGCTGTAAAATGAGCAGTTGAGATTCAACACCAGAGAAGCAAGTTTTCTAGCTTGGAATCTTTGCTTCCAAGAGGAAATGGAAGGGTCTGTAGGAGCGTTCCTGACAATTTTGCTTTCTGCATAAATTGTGAGATTGCTCGAGTCTTTCACAGCTTCTCTGATGATGAAGGAAGCAACAAGGAAAATGTCCTCATGGTCCACTGTCTCAGTCCAACTCAAGACTATTTTTAGAGTTAGTCATAAAGCCAGCAAAGAAGCCATCTTGGGAAGAATCAGGAGGTTCCGGGGCATATGGGAGGGGCCTATGGATCTGGAGCTGGGCTGTGGTTGCATGGTGTTGTTCCTTTCTCCCCACACTGTCCAGATGAAGGCTGAAATAGTGAGCTTTCCAAGGATCAAGTTTCCATCTCTGTCTTGGCTGCATTTCATGATGAAGTTTGATAAGCAGTCTTCCCGATTTTTGAAAGCCTGATGAGTGATGGAAAATTTTGCAAGAATGGAACTCCAGATCAGGCCAGAGTAACTGCAGTTAACAAAAAAGATGCTTGACACATTCCATGCCACCTCCACAGAAAACACAGCTTCTGTCTATCTACAGGTCTTTTTTCCCAAACCGAACTGCTCTTGTTTTTAGGCCATTCTTCAGAGCCATCCAAGAACATATGGTGTGCTTTGTGATTCTACCCTTAAACCAGATTGAGGAGTACAAGTTGCAAGAAGGAATTGATTGATTACTGCTCTGAGTTGCTGATTTGAGAATGAAAGTGCCCATCTTCAATTTTGTCCATACTAAGCAGGACAAGAATGGAGCAGATGAATTTAGATAAATCAATCAGATTCTTAGTACTGGTTACCAAAAAAAATTTCCACCTACCATTGACAATGAACAGGCTCACTTTAAAGTGGCTCCCCAGCCCAAGATTGTGAACAGTTCTTCCAAAATGGTCAATCAGATGACCACAAGGAGGCCACAGGTTATCTCCATTACCAATCAGGTGTTGGGTGTTTGCAAGAACTGAGGTTTGGCAGTTTAGGATACCCCTTCAAGCCCATGAAGAATTTGATTTGATTTGTAGATCCCGAAAATTTGAATCTTCTATGTTGTTGGAGTTTACCCAGTCTCCCCAGATGGATTTTCTTTTAGCAGCAATCAGCCAGGTCTGTCTCTGGATAGCTGCCTTTGCAATGATGCAAACTGATCTCATGCCTAGACCACCTTCTTTAGATGGCTTGCAGACACTGTTCCAGGAAGTGGTTTGCAGATTCCTCTTGTTGTCAAAGTTTCCCCAGAAGAATTTCTGACATGCTTCTCATGTAAATAAATACGGCTCTTTGGGAGAAGGAAGCAATTTTCCCAGTAGACGTGCATTGTTGAGAGTGTTGATCTGATGAGTGCAACCCTGCTAGCATAGGAAAGCAGCCGCTCCTTCCAACCAGAAAGCTTTTTTTGAGGCCTTTTCTATGATAGGATGTCAGTGCTATATCTTTAGTCTAGTGGAGAAAAGAGGTAGTCCAAGATACTTGACTTGGAAGGCTTCTCCTCTAGAAGTTTAGGATTGTTGAACAGATTGCATCCATTTTTCTTTCCTCGCAATTGCTGAAAATAATAGAGCTTTTGCTCTAGGTTACACTTAGCCCAGAATGGACTTGGAAGTCTTTAAGCATGCTTTTAATGCTACCTACTAAAGGGATATCAGCTAGAGCAAATAACATTACGTCATTAGCAAAAAAGAGATGAGAAATGGAAGCATTGCACTTAGAAAATGGAGTAGGAATTAGGCCACTTTTTACACAGTCGTACAAGATAGCTGAAAGGAATTCCATCACTATGCAGTAGGGGGAGAATGGGCAGCCCTGTCAGGTGCTGTTGAAGAATCCAGATGATTGACCATTGACCAACACGGAGAGTGAAGGGCTTTTCACGCATTCCATAATCCTGACTCCTGAGAATGAAGATCTTAGGGAAATTTAAATTGCAGAATGCAGCTTCAATGGACCATCTAAAACTATTTCAGCCTTGCAGATATCAAGTTTTAAGAACATTTTCAGTTTCCCGTTGTTGTGGTGAAACCCTGAAATATAGTTGGCAGGTTGGCTCAAGAATTGCCACCCCTAGTCCATTGGGCATTTCAATGCCCAAGCTCACCATTGTTTCAGTAGGGATGGGTGAATCTGAGACCGATCTAGGCTGGTTTCCATCCTTTCATTAGAAAAACATCAAATTTGTGTTACTGGTTTACACATGGCAATCGACTAAAGGAATAAAAGAATGAAACCGTCAAATAAAATTGTTTAGGGTAGAAGTTCTCTTTCCTTCCACCAGTCATTTCAAATAGTTTTTTGGATGTTTTGAGGAGTTAATAACTTATGTTGATTCCTTTCCAATCTAGGAATGTTTCCCCCAATAAGGTACAAGGCCTTTTTTTGATCATGCATGAAATACTTCCTGGTAAACAAGAGACTGTAGCGCAGTGGAAGGTCCTCGCTATTGCAACCTTCAGGTTGTGGGTTCAAGTCTCATCGCCAATCAAAAGGAAGAAAAAAAATCCTGGTAACCATCCCTCTACTTATGTAGACATGACCAAGAGTAAAGATTTGGCCAGTTGGGATACAACAATAAACTAAACTGGGATTGTCCAATGACCCAGGTTGGGAGTTCAGGAAACAATGAAGCAGGCACCATTGAAAAAAGAAAAAAAAAAACACTGAAGCATACAGAAGGATAATGTTGGAATAAATATCCAGCACTAGTACAACTAGAATATCATGTTTATGGTTATATATACACTAATCCTAAGTGTGCATGTCCTTATATCATCTTTGTTTTGGTAAACACAGGTGATTGCATGATTAGTTTAGACAGACTGAGACTACTAGAGCTGTCACGCGTGTCAATCCTAGGACCTTTCCCTTTTGGAAGAATTCCTTGACCATCACATTAATTGTATGTTTGGCTAAGAATCACCTTTTAGGATCTGCTCTTGCATTAATAGTTTAGTAGTGTTTTATAGATACCATCTTTATCTCGTGATTTGGTTGTGGCAAGAGAAATTGTGTATAACATTACTGCAATTCCACATTATCAATGCTTGATAAGCATCTATCTGATTTTACAGTGGCTGAGGGATCTTTATGCATACCAGGTTTTTGTCTTTTGATGAGCAACCAATCGCCGCAGCATCAATTGCGCAAGTGCATCGTGCAGTGCTGAAAGATTATCAAGAAGTAGCAATTAAGGTGGGCCATACTTGTTGACTTATTCCTTTTTGTTCTGTATAACATAGATGAAACTTTCAAATGAGATTTCTTCTTGTATTTGACACTTAGAAATACCTGTCCAGAACCCCAGTGTGAACAATCCAAACCCTATTCATTCACCTACACATTTCTGCATCCTCTGCTGCGTTCCTGAATTGGCAGACATGCCAAGTTGATGCTAATTCCATTGTTTGTCATCCTTGGATATGGTTTGTGCAATCAATCCATTTTACCTAAGGGTTGGATAATTGCTAAACTTTGAGGCCCAAAATCAAGGGTTAGGATGATTTGTGGACCACTTTCGTTGTGCCCCTATCCTATTCTAAGGGCCCCCACCACATTCACACACAAAAATATGTGGCCCATGTCCTGGTGGGCCAAACAAAGGGATTCACTCTGCAATGTGGGAATGGTTCTCTCTAAAAATTTTTTGTTTTGAATAATCTATCTCAAAAATTTATATATAGCTGTTTGACAATGAAGTGAACTTTTTTGTTTCTTTTTTTTTCTCTCATTATTATCTATAATATTAGTGGCTTCATTTTTGTCCCTTATAACTTTTTTACTTAGATATTTGGCCAAACTAAATATCTTAACTAATAATGACCCTTTTATGTTGTTGATTTTCCTATCTTCTTAGTGCATGAAGTCTATGTTTTTGGTGTTCTTCACCATGTTGCTAAATAAATACTGATTATATAAACACATGTTGTTTCATTATTTATGAAAAATGATTGACAGTGGGTATTGGTAATTCTTCCTTTTCACATGTAGAAATTAGTGGATCCAACTTCTCCATGATATACACAAGACCTCAGATGAATGTCGCTGAAGGCAGGCTACCTGGACTGAATGGTATGAAAACAAATGTCGTCTTAATAATTATGTTACCAAGTGCCCTAAACTCGGAGAGGATCAATGCCAATGTTGGCAAACTGTTCTTAAAGGATGGATATTTTAGTGCAATACTGTGCTAACTAAGGGATTTTAATTTATTTTAGGAAGGGTGTTGGAGATATTTTTGAAGCTGGAACTATCAGCTTTTGATTAGATGTAGGGGTTTGTACAAGGATTTGGTGATCTAAAAAGTATTGTCAGGATTGTCCCGTGGTGTCCTGCACCACTAAGAGACCAATTTCGATGTGAGTGCTATTGGCAATCCGGGACCAGCTGGTGTGGGAGGGATCGTTCAAGATAGTGCAGTACAGTTTTTCTTTCCTTTGTTGGCCCGGTTGGTTTTTGTTCCATTAATAAGGTGATAGTGCTGTAAAAGGTCAGTTTTTCGTCAAGACTTTTTATAATGTTTTGGCTGACAACTCATGTAGAGAGAAAGGTTGGCAATCTTTTTGGGATCCCTATGTCCTGCCAAGAGTTTTGGTTTTTTGCTGGGTGGTAAGAAAGCATAAAATTCTGATTATAGACAAGTTGCGAAGAAGGAAGCATTTTTTAGTAAATGGGTGCCCTATGTGTTTAAAGGACGAGGAAACGGCGCATCATTTGTTTATTCATTGCCAATTTGCTTTTAAAGTTTGGATGGCTATGCTAAATTTCTTTGTAATGAGTTGGGTGATGCCTAAGAATGTGGAAGATCTTTTTCTTCAATGGTGTTTACGAAGTAAGTTTGTTCGTGGCGATGTTTTGTGGAAGTTAGCTGCTTATTCTACGGTGTGGAAACTATGGTTGGAGAGGAACAGAAGAGTGTTTACAAACAAGAGCAAATCTGCTGAGGAAGTTGTTGAATCCATTGTTTGGATTGTGTCGGAATGGGTATGTAATTGTAAGGACTTTATTGGTATCTCTTTGGAAGATCTTAATCGGTCTTGGGCAGCTGTTTTAAAAGGAGGTTGGCAGTCTAGAATTGCGCAAAGACCAGTTTGGAACCATCCCGCTCCTGGTATTTTTAAGTTGAATTTTGATGGTAGTTTTGTACTAAGTGTTCAACAAGGAGGTATTGGTGGCGTCATTAGAGATTGGAATGGAACAATTATTAGGAACTTTTCTAGGCCAGTGGATTGTTCAGATGCAAACGAAGCTGAGTTGTTTGCTCTTCTAATTGGGTGTTGTGAGCTGCTTAGAATTGGAGGTCTTAATCCTGTCCTTGAAGGTGATTCTTTTTCTTATATCCATGGGGTTCTGGGAAAGCTAATCATCCTTGGAGGCTAGCGGACAGGGTGGAGGAGTTGCAAGATATTTCAAGTCTCTTGAGTGCTTCTTTCCTTCATATTTTAAGGGAGGCTAATACTATGGCAGATGTTCTGGCCAAGGAAGGATTTTTTTCGCACTTCTATTTCTTTTGATGTATAAGTTTTTTTAGGTGTTTTCTCTTGTTCGTTGTATTTTTCGTCGGGTCTTGTTTTTTTGTCTGTTTGTTGAAATAAAATTTTATCCTTTATAAAAAAAAGATGTGAATGGAAGCATTTTGAATAGGCCTTCGTGAAGCTCATCTGGTGAATCTTCTGCGTATCTTTGGTCAATGGTGACTATGTGCTATAAGGTGGGCTTCTGGTTAGTGTACAGCTCTGGAGGGGTATTATAGATGCAGTGGAGGTGGTGATTGATTTAGCAAAAAGACTTGGATGTCTCCTTTGCATTTGTTAAGAGGAGTGCTAATTCAGCAGCAGACCTATTAGCTAAGGAAGGAGTTTGTCATTAGAGTTAATTGATTGATTAGAATGGCTCTCTGAGTATCTAGTTTATAGCTATCTCTATTTTCTACGGTTGTATTTCTTTTAGCTGCAAAAAAAGGGGGATACCCTCACCAAGATCATTGTGGACCTTAGGTAGGTTAGGTCTCATCCAGTCTGCAAATGATCTTAGCATCATCCATCGCGCCACTTTTAAATCTTCTTGAAACATTCATTTAGCCATTTAAACCCTTGCTAGAAAGGCTGCAATACATAAATCATGATGAAAATAAATTGTAATGTGGTGCTTTTCATTTTTTTGGTTCCGCTATCAAGCATCATTTATGTATCACTAATCAAGCTAAGAAATTCATCTGCCTCAGATCTGTCTCTTTCCTGGGCTCATCATCCTGAGACCTCTTTTCTCATAGGTAAGATTCAGTTTGGCGTGGGAGGATCACAAGCTTCCTTATTTTCATCAGCAGAAAGGGAAATTTTATAATCCAGTCTAACATCAACCACTCCAAACAATTGGACTGATTCAAAGATTCCTAATAACACCCTGCACAACTATATCACATTTGTTCCCTGCAAGGCCATTTTCCATGGGGAGAGAAGGCTCTGAGTGTTACACTCTTCACCTTGTCCAATTGGACATCACACCAATTTGTGGCGGTCTTGGTCTCCAGCGTAAATTTGTTCAACTACTTAAATTTTTTACTATTGTTTTGAACATTCAAGCCTTTTTCTCATAACCGTTTGGTTTGTATTAATTGCCACATATCGATCAAAATGTGGTTTAGGTTTTGTCCTTTGATCTATCATTTGACATTCATTTATATACTAAAAAAAATGCCATAGTTAATTTTGATTATTTCATTGAAGTAATAATATATCTTGATTGCTATTTTCTCTATGGAACCTAGGTGCAGTATCCAGGCTTAGAGAATCAGATGAAAATAGACATTGCAACCATGGCTATCCTCACAAAATTTGTTGCTTGGGTATGTGTATTACTATTATCCAGTTTATTACTATTACTAGTACTATAATTATTTGTTACTGTTTAGATACTTTTACTGTGGTATTCCTCTAAAATGGGTTTGTTGGGATGTGTTAATATTAATAAGTATTTTCTGTTGAAGTTTCACATTAAAGAATGTATGGCGTTTACTTTTTACGTGATATAACCTTCTTTTTTTGCATTTAGTATAAGAAATTAGCAATGGGTAGTTCATGCATTCACTTTTTTTTAGATTCATTTTAAAGCTGATCTCTCTTTTTATTCAAAGGAAAGTTTTAATTATTTTTTCATTCTCCCGACTTGCCTAAGCAGATTCTGGATTTCTCGATCTTGTGGGCCATTTGAGTTGTGAACATCATGCTCAATGTGTTCGTAATTGCCTATAACTTTGGACTTAAACTTTCGGCTCTAATACCAAATTGATGCAGTCAAGGTAGCCAAATTTGATCGTTTGTGAGTTTAAACCCAAAAATCCTAATCAACCAATGAAAAGCAAGGAGAAAAAAAGAGATTCGCTTACCATTAATCTCAAAAATCACTGTAGGGTTTTTCAATTCAATGGGAGATGCTCAACACCTCTACCAAGGGAGGAGAAATAAGCACTTGTAAAAGTATGCAACTTTATTCAAATTTTATAAAAATATCCAAAACTGAATAGATCGTGCCTTACAACGGATATAGATAAGCTCCAACTAACATAAAAATAACCCCTAAATACAATCCTTAAGCTTAAGAATCCTAATACATATGAAATACAAAAAGATTTCATATGAAAAGATTCCAAAGAGTGGTTTCTTGGTTCTAGCTTTGGAAAACTTGGTTATAAGATTTTCTAGGGAGTTGCTTTCTTACCTTAATCCTACTCTATGATATAATCTTTAAGCAAGAGTCCCAATACAATCAAAGGAAATAGAATAAGAAATGTTTTCTATGTTTGGATCGTTTGGACAAGTTTCTTGTTGGAGCATGTGGCCCCACATGGTGTCCATCTTTTGTGAGTTTTTATATCGATCTTCATCTGAACTTCCTAGAGTGATCTGAATGGACTGCCAAAATAATGTTTTGTCACCTCTTTTATTTCAGCACCCTTTAAATCTGATTTAGACTCATTTTGACCATTGATTTTGAGGTTTTGACCATTCTTCTTGGTTGAACCCTCATATAGGTGGATCAAAACCCCTTGTTAACAGTCAAATCAACCAAATATTTCAGGGCTTGATCGAAGGCTGGATCGTCACTAATGTGGTCAT
Organism: Cinnamomum chago; assembly: GCA_038049695.1. Lineage (NCBI taxonomy): Eukaryota > Viridiplantae > Streptophyta > Magnoliopsida > Laurales > Lauraceae > Cinnamomum > Cinnamomum chago. The sequence goes on along the minus strand of CP142453.1, from coordinate 23,786,416 downwards.
GTCACGACCCAAACTCCGGGCCCTGTCGGATATTCGGATCGTGATAACTTAGCAATGTTTACCATTCATTTATCAAATTATTCGTATAAGAGATTTGGCATATAAATCAACTATAATTCCAATTAATTTAAATAAAGTCAAATATTATCAAAAATCTCTGAATAATCCAAATCCCTATGTTCTGACTCAAATTAATAATGTACTAAACATTAAATCAATTGCTAAACAAAAGCTAATCATTCTTCACTCATATAAATATTTCTCGTTCTCTCCCTTCAGCCACGCATGCCAAAATCTACGTGCTAAGTGTCATCCTGATTTATCCCACCCACAGTAAGATTACCTGAAGGGGGCAACACAACATCAGTATTGTTGGTGAATGAAGGTTCCTAATTACATAAGCAGCATAAAACATAATATCACATGATTAACATATTTGAATCAATATATTAAATGCCAAAAAAAACACATCCATAAATATATATCCGTGCCCATGCACCTTACCACGCCTCAGAGGCCCATCGTATACATGTATACCGGTTACTATGACCCTGTCTCATCAGACACGTCCCTTATGGACCAGCCGCTATAACGGCTCGGACACTAAGTCCAACATCCCACGTCTGGGACCTCACCATCTCATAACAACCACAACTCAATATTATTAACAATTTTCCTCATTTACATATCAACAGTGTGGACCCAACCCTACTAAGTTCAGTGTTTATTGCCCCACTCCAACTCATAATTGGTGTTGTTGGAGTATGGTTGGTCCACCATAAAACAAACATAATATAACATTAAGTAATCTTAATGCATTAAATTAATCATAGTTAAATTGATCACAGTCCCTTAATCACAATTAATTGATCATCTAATCTTAAGTTATCTGTATATAAACTTTATATGATCATCACCTATCAGTCCTGGGCAAGCCCAATTATACTTGTCACACGTACATGAACAGAACCAGATACTGGTTTGTCTACGCCTGAAGGCACACTCATATAACATCCAGTGGGTCCCACTGGTCTAAATCACGATTAGGTCTTCTCTCTAGGGTTACTCAAGTATAGGCTTTACTCTCAATGGATTGGACTCACTACCAGATATCTTTACTGGGACCCACAAGATTAACAAATACAATTGAAATTCATAAATTATCCTTATTGTTAATAAAATTGAAGTTCCTGGATAACTGGTCAGATGGAGACCAGGCCACATGGGACCACCACCATTGGGATCGTCTCTGAGTCTATTTCAAGACGTGGGGTCCTAATCCATGATTGGCTTAGTTAGTGGGTCCCACTACTATTATCGACCAGACTGCATCATTCACGCATGCAACACTCCAAATTTAGTATCCAGTGAGCCCTACTCAACTAAATCAAGATTAGCCTCCTAGGTCAAGGTCGCCCACTGCTAAACCATCATCCTATTGGATCTGATCCATCATCAGATCATGTTCTGGGGTCTCGCCCACTGCTAACCATCATCCTATTGGATCTGATCCATCATCAGATCATGTTCTGGGGTCCACAAGTCAAAAACGGAATTTACTGGTTCCTATACACAGTCACGCCTGGCTGCAATGGAATTCCTTGATCAGTGGGTCCTACTGATCCTAATCCAAGATGTCCCACTCCTTCATGGTCGCCCAGGGGTCCCCTTCAAGATGTGGGGTTCTGATTTCCAATCAGGCCCACTGATGGGTCCCATTGCCCCTGACGACATTCAGCACTTTCTTCCTCATATTCACGTCTGGAGCATTACAACTGAATGGATGGGCCCCAAACAGAATTGAATCTTTGTAGGACCAGAATCTCCATGGTTGACCAATAGTGTCCTACCAGATCTCTGGACCTGATCTGAGATCAGGTGGGCCATGGGGTCCCACAGCCCTCCATTGTCTAATATCACCATGTCGACAGTCTCTGTTTCAACCAATATTCAAGCCTATTTCATGGATTTGCATGATATTCTACTTGTATAATTCCAATATTCAATTACATAGGACTTCATAACCAAAACAGATCATCTTAATACAGAATAATCAAATCACTTCTTCAACATTAGTTCTTTCTTAACACAGAATATCCATTTCACAATTCAATATCAACCATCTTACTTATTTAACTAATTAATTAGGAAGATCCACTCACCTTTGATAAACGATCGTCGCCTTTGCAATCTGTGGACGCGAATAGGACATCAATAGCCTTCCCTTCCTTCTCCTGATTAACAGCCACAAGACTCTCTCTCTCAGAATTGTCTCTGATGGAAAAAGAATACCATAATAGGGGTTGTTGGTTTGCTTATGTATATATAGAAGGACGTGTTGTATAAACTTCCTAATCCTAATATATCTCTTATTTCCTCTACTATAGTTGTTATACAACTCCAGTCCCAAAACAAAACGTGGGACAGTTTCCGATTTCTAATTCCTTAATAAGTACTACTACTAATTTCATAATAAGAAAACCACTAAAGTACTACCTGGGCCAAACTAATCCTGGGCCAATATAATACAGGATATTACAGGTCATCTGCTCCTGCATCATTGTTCTTGAGTTTCAGGTGAAGATGAACAAAATTGTGGCACGTCCATTTCAAAAAAAAGAAAAGAAAACAGAATAAAAAAAAAAATGGGCCATATGTTGCTTAGACAAAATGTTGTTTCTGCTAGCAAACAAATTTGATGTACTTCCCTTTTCATAGTTGGTCCGAATTTTCCTAGTGTAATTTGGATGTGGTAGAGGAAACCCAGGTTTTACTACTTCTAGAGAAGTTACTTCAGACCGAGGATACTAATTCACTCTTTATAAAAAATTTCAGCAACAATCACAACCCTGATTCCAAGGCCCAATCATGTCAAAGCACCAAAAGTTTTTACAGTGGAAAGAATGTTAAATTATCCTTTTTAACAAGTCCTAGAACATGCATTTTAGCAAGTTATGACCAAATATTGCACCACTTGCTTGCCATTGCAACGGCTGATTCTTTTGCCTCAGCATTCGACCAATATCATGCCATTATTTCATGTCTTGCCTCTCTGTTCCCCCATTCATAGGGAAGCAAAAGGAGCTTGATAACTTTGAGGTAAGGAAAATACTATATGGTCGAACTTGGAGTAAACTTCATATCAAGATAAAAATGAAGTGCACTTATTTATTGCCATATGTCCATTTTGACTTTTATATACATAGTGTTCAATTCTATTTTTGGATTTTTCATTGAGTATTTCATATTGCCCTCTCTAAATGTTATACTGTTTTTTATGATGTGCATCAGCATGCAAACTTATGGTTTCGGTAGGCCTGCATTAAAATGGCATAAAACTTGAAAAAATTAAATCTTAGTTTTGCTTCATTGAATTAGACTTGCTACAATATCTGCCCACTCTTTCTTTAGCATTGAGAGGCCTTCTTTTACTTTGACAGATTTTTCCAGAATACAGATTTGAGTGGATAGTATCAGAATTTAAGAAAGCAATATCTTTGGAACTTGGTGAGTAGTGGAGTATATTAGGGCATTCTTTATGATGATGATGACGAGGATGATTCACTTCTTGTTAGAAAAACTATTTACAAAACTCCCTACCTAAAAATATTTTAAAATTATTTCATGTTTTTCATTTTTACATTTATCATGTCTTTGTACCTTTTGTGGAGTTTTTAGTAAAGGGAAAAACTACAATAGAATTTTTTTTCTGGTATTTTAACTGATGATTCCATGAAAACTGTGTTTCTCTACTTCCCCTTTCATCGATCTCAGGGATTGATATAGAGTGCTACTGTGTATGAGACTCAATATACTGCTGTGATGTGTCTCAAATAATTGTCATTCATTTCAGTCACAACTGAAAAACTTTACTGTCTTTTTCTTTAGTGTTTATGTAAAAAATATTCTTTTATCACCAATAAAAAATATTCTTTATTATTTTATGGTAGGAAAATAATTGTTCTTACTTAAGTTTATGTTCTGCTTAAAGAAAATTCCATTGTATCATGTAAAGTGTGACATGAATCATTTGAAGGCCAATGCACGGAGTGTGACGTTGGGGTCTTCCATAGAGTTTATTTTCTTAGCCCTGATATTACACTTAGTGTTTGTTCACTTACATAAGTTTCAAACTGAATATAAAAAGAACTCCCATCGATGTCAACTTGAGATGATGCGTAAAAATCTGATGCGGTGAGTCTTTAAAAAAGGAAATCTCAATCAGCTCTGATATTTTGGCTATTTTTTGGGGCTCTAGGAGAATCTTGAGCTGGATTGGTTAGGATATCATTTGTCCTTTAAAAATCATCATGTCGTGTAAAAAAAAAAAGATGTTTGAAATAAAATCTTTTGAGTTATGATTTGGCAGAAAGCATATGCCCTGAGTGGGAATCTTGGAAGATCATTACATGCTTTAAAGGACATTAACGTTAGATTTAGATCAAACTATGGACATATAAATCCTGGGAACACTACTGGAACATCTATGTCAAATGATTTCTATCTATCTAGTGTTATACATATATACACATTTCTAATATATATATATATATATATATATATAGAGAGAGAGAGAGAGAGAGAGAGAGAGAGAGAGAGAGAGAGAGAGGATTATATACTTTGAAGAGAGGGGATAAGTGTGTGAGACGGAAGAATATAATGATGGAGATAGGCAAGAAGACCTTGAGGGAGGGAGAGTCACCTTTCACTAAAAACTCCAATATCCAAAATACTAATATAGATGTGCGGTGTTTCACTTTACCCATTTTGAAGTCCTAGGAAGACTGGCCAACCTGGGAATTGCACTTACAAAAATATGTGGTGAATGTCATTTTTAAAATTGTTGATGAACCATCATTCAGGAAAGGAAAAAAAGAAAAGAAAATTCTGTTGAATTGGTTTCACTCATGGTTTTGATAGTGGCTATGCAGATTTTATTCAGGAGGCGAAGAATTCTGAGAGAACTGCCCGGAACTTAAAAAAAAATAACATACTCAGGGTTCCTCGCATATTCTGGGTATGATCCGTAATCATTAATATCTTGGAAATTGTCATCTACAGTAATTATTATTCTTTTATATTTTTTCTTAAGCAGAACAGATCATAAGTTACTGTTCAAATTATTTCTGATTAGGGAATTACATCCAAGCATACCAATTAGCTTTTTATATAAATTTTAGATGCTGGTCTGTAAGAAAGTACGATTGAATATATTTAATTCATATGCATGCTGGATAGCACAAAGCTGATCACTGTAATAATTATTTTCCAGGATTTGACTACAAGCCAGGTTTTGACTATGCAGTTTTGCAGGGGACAAAAGGTAGGGATGTTCCTTTGATAGTAAAAAATTATGGCCTGTCAAATATGGCGAACACCTCCTTGCTTTAGAAGTTTTGATATTAGCAATAACCATTGCTTTGTTTGAATTAGTGTGAATTGTTTTCTCGAGCCAAGACATAGGCTATATTTAGTAGAAGATGCCTGCAATATTACATCTTCTGCTCCAAGCTTTATATGGTTTTCTTTCCTTATTATTATTATATTATATTATATTATATTATATTTATTTTTATTATTATTATTATTTTTTTGGGGGGGGGGGGGGGTTCTTTGCAGGTGTGTGCATGTCAAGATGGAAAATATTTGACAGACATGATGTATGGGAACTTCCTTCATTTTAAAGAGTCGAGATTATCTGCATGCCATTAATAAGCAATTGGTGCACTTTTCAGATCGACGACGTGGAGTCCTTGAAGAAGTCAGGAATCAATCCAACAAAGGTTGGTTTCAACTCTACAAAATGGTGATTATGCGTAATTTATGTTAAGAATGCTAATCAATATGTAAATTTAAGTTTTCAATCCTCATCCAGGAGGAACATAATTATTAATGAACTATGTAACATGGACATAGACACATGAATCAAAGTTTGATGTAGAAACTAGAAACAATTACAAAATGGGAAAACTTGAAGCTTCATTAAAGATATATAATATCATTTGGTAACTGTAATGTTATATAAGTTTATAGGTGCATGAAATAAAGAAATGTGTTCTTGTATTTAGAAATACATTGAACTACAGTAGTATTATCAATACTATTCACATACAAATACAGAAGTAAGCAAATTAAGTTTTTCTTTTTTCCCCGGATATAAGTATCAATGGTCTCAAACATGAAATTTAATATAAAATAGAGTTTTCTTTGTTATCGAATGGAAATAAAAAAAAAAAATATTTCATTATACTCCATTATTAATTTTAGATATATCCTCCTGATGATTTAGGTTGCCAAAGCTTTGATGGAAATATTTGCTGAAATGATATTTGTTCACGGTTTTGTGCATGGAGATCCACATCCTGGTAATATATTAGTTTCTCCAGAAGTTCATCAAGATTTCTCTATAGGTATGACTTTTATCCCTTTTTATGAAAATTTTAACCAACTTGCTATGTTTATTCCGTTATCATTAATTTGAAGTATAAAAGATGCTCCTTAATTTTTGGATTCTGCCACTGAAATTATAGTTTTCATGGATGGAAATTGAAGTTCTTTTAGATCATGGGAGATATAAAGAGCTGGAAGAAGGTTTCCGAATAAAATATTGTCAGCTATGGAAGGCACTGATTCTTCGGGACTCGCATAAAATACAAAATCTGGGCGAACAATTTGGTGTGGCGAAGTACTCAAGATACTTGCCAGTTATTTTCACAGGGAGAACACTTGACAGGTAAATGAAGCTTATTGTTTCTTGAAAGATTTTAATTTTATTTATATCCTAGATAACTTGGATAAGGATGTCAGAGCGGCAACTTATAGAATCCCGAAGCCTACCCTTTTCAAAAAAAAAAAAAACAAAAATCCTGAAGCCTGAATTCCATCATGTCAGTGAAATATATAAAATTGGTTTTTTTTATTATAGCATTATTTTTTTTTAAATTGCTGCTGACTTCTTTTTTTTTTTTTTTTCTGTGTGTGTCTGTTATTTGGTGAAGTTAGTAAGTTTTTCAGTTCCTATTCCTTTCATTACTAATTTACTACTATGGGAAAACCCACAACCAATTCTCGAGAGGAAAAAATAATAATAAAAAAAAGCATCATCCCCTTGTCCCATATCATAATTCATAATTACTTTGGCACTTACATGAAAATTTTGAAACTAAAGATATCATTATATATTATAACATGGATGCAAATACTGATTTATCTTTTGGACCTTTTTCTGTTAAATAAATAATTCTCGACATCATTTGTTATGGGACCATCAACTAGCCATTGGTTGTGATTAAATTTCACCATAAGTGGAAAAGGAACATGATTGAACACTTAAAAAATGGGTAAAGAACTGAATGCACAACTGAAAAAATATGTTCTTTTTTCTACTGTTTTTCCATTGTTTTTATTATAATGCTAAAATAACTATTTTCTTTGTTTTATTTATTCCTAGCATTCACATTCTAGTTTTGGTTGGGTTTCATTTTCTATCCATCCAATTCTCTCAAAGAAACAAATGGCGATATTGCTGTTCGTGGGCAAAACAGTAAAAAAAAGAAGAAGAAGAAACAAATGGTGATAATGTTTTACTGAAATTAAATGTCGATGATGTTTTACTGAAATTAAATTTCAAAGTTGTCCATTGCAGCTTTCCCCTGTTTATTTTTCTTGTGACACTACAGTAGTCGATCAACTGCTTATGCAACTTTATTGTTTTACCTTCTATTGTCAGTAAGTTGACTCTTGGAATAGGAATGTCAGATGATGAAAAAAGGAAACTAAAGCTGGAACTAAGTGCTTTAAGGATGGGTGATTTTTCTTCATTCATGGAATCATTGCCTCCTGACTTTTTCACAATATTACGAACAGAGTATGAACCATTCTTTGAACGGTCCTGCAGATACTTAAAGAACTAAGATTTTAAATCCTTATACTTAAATATGTTCTGTTTCAGTGGATTACTGAGGTCTATAGTTAGCAAGCTAGGTGCACCACATCGTGTTCGGCTGCTGGCGTATGCAAAATTTGCCATATATGGCCTTGCAACCAAATCTAATGTAGACTCTGGTAATACTAAACCACAATACTTACTTCATAACGTAATTGCAGAGATTTATCATATAACATTTGACTATCTAATCAGGTACATTTGTTAAGTGCACAATCTACAGGTTTAGATCACGTGTGAGTTATTTTCAACTGAGGGCACTACTCGGTAAGCCTGCGTTGTCACTTTTCTCCATCTGAATGTACTTAAAAGAGTTTGTGGGTCTGGCCGGTCAATCCAGTTTCACCCCAGGACTGGATATGCAGACCTGTGGTCAGGTGGGTTCAATAAAAGTTAAAAGACCAGCCACTGGTAATAGGTATGAGCTCTGTAAACATCACCGTTCTGTTGGTTCCGTCTGGAATCTGGTCCAAACTGTTGTTATCTTGAGACATTACATAATATTCGTCGGGAGAAAAATAAAATTGTACTGTTTTTTTTTTTTTTTTGACTGGATAGTACAATTTGGCCCTTCCATTTGGTAATAAAGCCATTTTATTGTGGGCCTTATAGCCTTGCACCATCATGTTGGCTTTGACCTGACCTGATCTGATCCACTGAGATTTTTACATTCACACTAAAGATATCTCCTGCAGTTCAATTACTAGAACAGAAATTTAACATCCATTCATTGCATTTTTCAGAAGTCTTGGAGCTGCTTTCTCTCATGGAAGCTTTTGGACATATGTTCGTGAAAAAGTTGAAGAGGCTTCTGTCTAAAGTAATGCGTTTTCTAGTTGAAGTTTCTTCACCTTAAACAAGTGTAAATATACTTATTGCCTGGAGTATAAGATTTTGTGACTGGCAAGGAAGTATGGTGTGAAGAAAAGCCAATTGCAGAGAAACCTTAGTTAACAGGGATACAAGCTAACATGAAAAATGTTGTCAATTTGTTAACATGGTAAATTGTGCATTACTAGTTCTAGTTTTTTGTTTTTCTTTTTGATAAATAGTGTATTACTAGTTCTAGTTAGGGACACCAAATGCCCCTAGGGGCCAGATTGCGTGTATCCATGTCCTCCCTAGAAAAGAAAAAAATAAGTAAAAAAATAAATGATGTTTTACCAAGTTGAGATTTTTTCTGGTTATTTGTACTGAGATTCCATATTTTGTATCAGTTGAGCTTTATTGTATTTTATTTTATTATTATTATAATTGCGTGCATTGGATATCTACTGTTGTGAAGCATTTTTGTCAACTTTATCCCTGTTTAGATCCTTGAATTCAGTTGCCTTGCACTCAGTTTACCATTAAATCTATTTACCTGTAATTTGGTAATAACAAAGAACAAAATCAATTGACCTGCTCTTGGTTTACTAAGATCCATGTTAGACTTTACCTCCTGTGCCTTATCATTCATTCAGCTCCTTCCTAAAAGCCCTTTCTCTGAATTCCCAAGTATTTGCTCCAAATCAGCCCCTTGACATAAGTTGAGATGAATTGGACAGGTATTTGGACTAAACCATACTCAGGTCTAAGCCTGTATTAAATAATTGGTACTGGTGCTGTATTTTTATGACCATGAAAAATCTCTTAATTCTTAATTTATACATTAGTTTTAATTTCTCAATCAATCAATGGTTTTGGTAACTCACACATGCCCTACTTGTACAGACTAGCAGCAAATTGGGGAAATGCACAGTGGTGCATAAATCAACCTCAGATTGATGAGTTAAATCAATGATGATGATTAAGAATATAATGAAGATGTATAGTGAATCATAACAGCTAAAGATTTCAGATTCTGTCTTTTTCCTCAAATAAACTTGTATAATAAAGTTACTGCCAACAGCCCACATGTGGATTCCAGCTTTGAAGCTTTTGTGCATTGAAGAATCAGCAATATCTTTTCGGCAAGCTGTTGGCATCACAAGTCGGCTGCTAATATTCAAGGTCTTGTGCCTTTAATCAGACGGCATGTTCATGTGGTTCCAAACACTAACAAACATAAAACTAGAGCTTTCTGGGTGGGGCCTTTGCACCCTTTGTTCATCTTTAACAACTGGACCCTACAATTTCTATCTTCCACCCTCCACCAAAACAGTTATATGGCCTTGAAATCATCCAAACCACCCAAGCAGAAATAGAAATGGATTACTGGACGCGTGGGTTTTCTTTAAAAAAGTCTCTCTTTCCAAACAGGAAAGTGTTGCATCAATAACAAAACAATGAGCTTGGCATAAGTTTGGAACATCTCTCTCCACAAACTTTACCTAAGCAAGATATGAATGGCAAATTTGGGCAATGAACCTCTCATTGACCTAATTTTATCATAATATATGTGCATGAGGTATATCCATTAAATATGCAGTCCAACTATCTGGGGCCCACTTGGCCCGTCTTTGATTAGTGCAGGACCTTTCAAACTCTTATCCGCACATTATCTAGCACCAACCCCAATCTCACTCCCATCAAACCTTCTTTTATCCATCATTGGATTGAATATAAAAGAACCCCATGGTTAAAAGACAACGAGACCATATGACTATTAAAATATGGGCTAGGATGATTTGAAGTGGCCTATATATTTTTTTTCTTGATCCTTATTCATAACTAGACCTTGTACATGTGCCCCACCCCACTTATAAGTTGATATGTAAGCAGGCCCCATGATTTGGACTACAAATTCTCATTTGCGGTATGCTTGTAAGAGAACATTGCCAATCTTTGAGGGCCTCTATCTTGATCCCTCTCTTGTTTGTAATGCATCTAGGTGGGCCCATAGGAAATGGGCATTGTTTCTTGGGAAAATTACCGTACGGATGGTACTAAATCCGCCATTTTTCCTATAAAAGATGAAAAAGTGAAAATTATTGGATAACTGTTCGAACAGAAAATGACATTGCGATTATGACGATTTTACCCTTCACAGTGCGTGCGATATCCTAGAGCTGTAAGATATTCTAGGATTCGATATCTTAGACTAAAAAATCACTTTGTCTTTACAGTTTCCATCAAAAGAATCAAAACAGAAAACAGGATTATCAATACCACGTATATTAGTTGCTTTCTAAACGCATTCAGAAATGATATGGGCGCATATACCTTAGTATGTGGGCCCACATACCTTAAGAAGATGGAATGGTAAAATCGCATAAGAACCCATAAGTAAAAACGGAGAAGATGAAACAGAGTTCTTCAGTTCGTGATGAAAATATGTGCTTTTCGTTTAAGTAGAAGTAGGTAATGGTGAGATATCTTACATCTTTACGATATCGAATTCTGGGATATCTTATAGGATATCGTACGGTAAATAGTGAAATCTCCACAATCTGACGTCGTATGTTGTACGAACAATTATCCGCTAATTTCCACTTTTTCAGCTTTTATCGGGCAAATGTCGGATTTAGTGCCATCCGTACGATAATTGTCCCTTGTTTCTTTTCTTTTAGGGCATGTTTGAGTAGCCAATTCCCCCCCCCCCCCCCCCCCCCCCCCCCCCCCCCCCCCACACACACACAAAAGTGAGGATTGCAAAAATAGTTTTTCTAGTTATAATAAAATTCATGTTTGGTGCGACTGCTTATCCTTATAGAATAGCATAAAAATTGGCTAAATTCTCCACGATTCATCAAAAACTAATATCCCAGCCTGGGGGTGTCCATGTTGGCATGTACACAAAGATGCCCTTTAACTAATTTGCAGTGTGAGCAAGGATAAAGAGATCATGTATGGGAAAAATTCGGGTGCAGGATTCCATGCTCATATGAAAAATAATTTCCCAATAGCAAAATCTCAGTGTTACACGAGCATTGTGGAGAGACTACGTGAGATTAATTGAAAAGGGAAAAAAGAATCTTTTTATTTCAAAACCACCTTTTCATAAAGTTGGTTGTTGATTGTCAATCAGCTGATGCAAAGACTAGGATTTGTAATACAAGAGAAAAAGTGAACAGGCAGGGCCAAACCATTTTCCTATTTAAAAAAGTGAGTATTTTGTATGATGTCACACATGCTATATAAGCACAAAAAGGGTGGTTTTGTAATAAAAATCAGGACCCCTAGCATGAACACCATTTTGAGCAATATTTTTGGATCAACACTCTGTTTGCCTATAGTTAAAATAAAATGGCGGCTATGAAACTGTAATGGCCTATGTTGTTATGTTATTTTCATTATAACGGCCATAACGGATCTCGTCTAAGAAAAAATAAAAAAATTGATCCATAATAATCACAACGGCTGATATTTTGAATATAACAGTAAACTATTTATGACGCTTACAAATCTAACACATCTATAAAAAGCTCGTAAACTGTAAAATAAAGGGCTCTTCATTGTTTCCTAAAGTTTCAAGGCCAAGCCATGATCTCACATAACCCACATTGGGTCTATCGAAGCTAACTTAATAAAGTTGCCGCTGAAGGAAACACTTATAAGGGCCGTTTTTGTCTTCAACACTATTTGATGTGGGACTCAAGTAATGTAGTTTAAACAGGGTTCCTAATTACTATTTTGTAAATGTTTGAAGATCTCCAACAGGTTGGTAATCATTTTACTTGATTGATGGTAAGATTGGCTCTTCACCTTCTCTCTTGGAACTCCCGAATTATATAGTCTTTGAACCCCAACGGATAGCTCAATTGGCTTAGGACCACGTTTTACATTCGGAAGTTGTAAGTACGAAACTATACTACCACACTGAGGCTACAAGGGAGTTTATTCGGCTTCTCTTTGGGCTTTGATTAAATCCTGCCCAAAGGGTTGGAACCCTCCGATAGCGCGAAAAAAAAAAATGACTCGTAGAAAATGGACCCACGTATTCTTCCAATTGATAAACTTTTTTTTTTCTTTTTTTTTCTTTTCTATGGTTGATCTGGTCCCTTTCTCTTGCTTCCAAATGACTCGTTCTCTTAGCATTCATTTTCTTTTATGTGGCCATGGTTCCAAAGTCAAGCTAGTTGGATTTATCTACTGTGGAATTGGCCATTTTATCAGATTGATTGAATAAACAAACTTGTTGATCAAAAGTTGTACTGGGTAAATTTTTGTTTTTTGGAGTACAGAATGCGATAGAGAATTGTAGGTAAAGAGATACAATTCCGATGAGATAGATTAACGGTTGAGATGACACCATCATTATTTATCACACCCTTATCTCATTAATTTAGAATCATTAGAATCCAACTAAAAGAGTTCTACAAACATGCACTTCTATAAATCATTAACCTATATATATATATATATAGATGGTTAAGATAATATTATATATATATATATATGGTTAAGATCAAATATTATTTCATCATATGCTTATCTCATCACTTTTATCATTGGTAATGCATTTACTTCACTTTTACTATACTATACATGTGAAGAAATAAGCATTAAGATCACTTCACAGGACTATGGTTAAGCTCATGCATACTCCATATCTGAATCTATTCATTTCCCGGCTTCCTATTCACTTGGGCGTGTAAGATATGGCAAAAACTCACAACCCTTTTTTCACGCACATGCAGGTAGTGAAATCATGCCCTCCACCAGAGCCGTTGAATTTTAAGACCGATGCCAAAGCAATTATTCAGCCTTCACATCACATGTAGCTGGGAGGGGAGAACCAGTACTTAAGGCATCAATTAGGAAATCTACAGACTAATCTAAAATGTTGACATCATACAGTGATAACAAAAAAGAATATTATTCATATTGACTTTGTATGATCAAGACAAATGGAAAGAAAAGATGTCATCCTCTTAGCTTTTTTCACATGACTCAGGCTTGACTTTGAGAACATGTAACTGGCTTTTGACACCCAATGGCCCCATGAAACACAATTGGCTTTCTAAATTAGCCTCCTTAAAAAGTATTGGATTCAGTCATGTCCATGGACCATAGTCATTGGATCTAAGGCCATATAATATACTGTCAATTTTAAAGCCGGCAAGTGTAACAACCTATTTTATTTTTTTTTTAATGGTTGAATCCCATATTCATTTTTTCTGATCCAATAGGCTTTTTCGCCACCAAACGCCACCTGTCATATTAAAGAAGAGTATGGATCCCTTTTAGTATGTGGCTATAATGAAGGAGTGGAGTTTGATTCTTAAAAATTCGAACTACTCAAAATAAATGTCTTAATAATATATGAAATGTCTTGAATTTTTAATCCAATAGGAGTTACAAATTCTGTAAGATTGACCATGTCATGACTAACATGATTAACATTCAATCACATTATACATTATATGACCAATTTTGTGGTGGGCCACCTTCAATTGGAGTAAAATCCGGGGATGCCCTCTACACTTAGGTGGCTCATTTTGAGATGCTCTCCAATTTTTAGTAGATGAGCCTCGTTGTGGGATTGCACTCCTTCGGCTTAATAATTCTCTAAGAAGCATAGAGTATCTTCAAATCCGCACTCCGTTATAAAAAAAGAAAAAAACTTTCTAAAAGTTTAATCAGTGAATCTGAATCCTATGAGGCTTTTACTTATAGAAATTCTAAGCTAAATGAGTGCAACTCCACATTGGCTTGGCTTAGCTTTATAAAATTCAAGCTGTTTAAAATAAAACTAGCATAATAATTCGTGCTCAGCACATGTATGACCAAAATTATAACTTAAATATTTATGCACTAAAAAAATATCCATAAATTTTAAAAAGAAAAAAAAGAATAAAAAAATACTGAGACTACCTGTTTATGTAATATAAGAGCTAAGGACATAGGAAATGACATAGAAATTTGGAGTAAAGTATAACAAAAGGCCAAAGTAAAAAAAAAAAGTAATATATAATGTCACTCAGAATAAAAGATACTAAATGAAAAAAAGTTACGTCTCTACTTATCATAAATAGCCATTTGTCATTTACCCTGTGTTTGGGAAGGGAGGAGGGGAGGGGAGGGGATGAAAAATTAATTTTACCTCATCTTGTTTGGGAAGTTAAAAAGCAGGGGAAAAAAAAGTGAAAAAATAGGGTTTTGTTTGTTTGTGAGATAGAGAGAAAATTACCATTTTATTCTCACTTTTGCAAAAAACTTCAAAATTATATTTTACAAATAAAGGACAGTTTAGTAAATTCATACTTTTTCCCCTCTTTTTCCCATTTTCTCCCCTGTTTGGGGAAAAAATTTTTGCACACTTTTTCCCCCCACCCCAACCCCCCCTTCACAAACACTCTCAAAAAAAATTCCCCCCCCCCTTATTTTTCCTCTCCCTATTTTACCCCCTTCTCAAACAGAGCGTTAGTGACTTTCAAGAGGCATTCTGTTTTTATAGCATTCAACGTCTTTTGCCATAAATCACTCTTACGTATCTTGTACTCCACTTATCCCCAAATCTAAACAAAAGTAGTACCCAAGATTTTCAAATCAAAGCCTCGTAGGATCCTGACCCCTGGAGTCCTGGTCTAACGAAACAAGCAGTATGAACGGTCGTAAATCTGTAAGTCCAGTGTGAGTTTCCTGGCACCTTACATAAAGTTTCTTGGCACCTTACATAAAGATTGGAGTAGGACCCTCTTGTGTTTTCCTTCCCATGGCCAAGTCAGTCAACACCTCCCCATTCCTGCAAAGTTTTCAGTTCATATTTCATACAGAGCAGGAGTCTTTTTCACACTAGTGAGACAAACAAAGAGAAAGTTCTCTGTCATCACTGTGTGGGTTTTCCATATTCCTATAGTTATAATCAGTCCTCTCCGCTGATTGAAATCCATCCTCCATTGCTTCTTCTCAGCTACACACACAACATAGAATTGAATTTCCATGCATTCTCTCATTCGCTCCCAAACGAGAACTCCATTTCAGTGATTTCATCTTCAACTGCACCTGCAGCAAAGGTTTGTCTTTACTTTTCCTTTACTTTATTTTTTGGTATATATATATATATATATATATAGCGAGAGAGAGAGAGAGAGAGAGAGAGAGAGAGAGAGAGAGAGAGAGAGAGAGAGAGAGAGAGAGAGAGAGAGAGAGAGAGAGATATGAAAAGGGAAAACGTGGAATCCCCAAATGGGGAAAAGTAGAAAGCAAGAAAGGGTTTTTGAAAGAGGACGGGTATTTGTATTTCCCAAGTGAAACAGCTCGTGAAAGTGCAAGATTTCGTTTATCTGAAGATACACATTTTTTATGTTCGTTAGGATATTCTTACCCACTGTAGGAATTCTGGATGATGGGATGATTTTTAACCGTCCGATCGGTGTCGGGAAAATGTGTGATAGGGTTGTGCAGAGAATGACATTTCATGTTCATAGCTAACAGGAGCATAATGTTTCATGTTCCTTTGCTAACAAGCTTCGATACAATGAACACAATTGAAATTCTATTGTAGCAGATTTGAGAGAGTGGTTTGAGAAATAATGGGAAGGAGAGGTGAGATGAAAAAATAGGGGAACTAATTGAGTTTGCAATTATCAGATTGATGAGGCTGTTGGCTAAACAAATGTAAAGGGCCAGCTTGTTTGCGTGGAATTGAAATGCAAGGAATTCTTCTTCTATTTTTTTTCACGTAACCACAAGCAAAGTACTCAAATCCCTCTCCAACATTAATCGCCGGTTGTTTCCATGGAGAGGAAGATGCCTAACCTTTGAGCTATTAGTGGATTGGCCTAAGAAATGTCTTCTTTTTCAAACCATTGAAGTGGCTAAAATTGAAGAAATAAAGGTGAAGATCCCCAAATGGCCATCAAGTAAACTCCCTTTTGGTGGAAATGATTATCCAACAATCACCCTAGTAAATCAAATTTTTAAGAAAGTTAGGTTCTAATATGCATCCTCACCTTATATCCTTCGTTGGAACCCATTTTACCATGAAGTCCTAGGAATTTAATACTATACAAACAAACTAGGGCAAAGAGTTGACTGCCATAATGAGAACGGAAACTTTGAAGCTCCATTATAAATTGTCATAATAAGGCAATGGCCTATAAGACAACGTAATAGAATGTAAAAGGGGGGCTTATTTCATTGCACTTGTTTTTACAATGACTAGTTATGGTAGTTTGGTCAAGGTTGTTAATTTTTTTGTAGTTTATGATATTTCTGTGATTGTCTCACTTTTCCCATTACATTTAGTTATGGGGTGTGATTAAAGAATTCAAATAGTTGGCTTTGTAGAAACTTCATCATCACCAAAGCCTTGTTCCAACCATGTTGGGGTCGTCTACATGAATTCTGTTTCTTCATTCTGATCTATCCTGAGCCAAATCCTCATATAAGTTACACTTCTTCAGATCTGTTTTTATTACCTCCATCCACGTCCGATTTGGCCTATCCATTCCCCTCGGTGGGCTATCAACTTGCATATCCAAACTTTTCCTTATTAGCACCATTGCTGGTATGCCCAAACCATCTCAAACAAGTTTTTCTAGTTTTATCTCTGATTTATGCTACCCCTAAATAATCTCAAAAGTGTTCATTTCTAATTTTATCCTTCCTATTTTTACCACAGATTCACCTCTACATTCTTATATCTATTGCATCCATTTTGTGCGCTTGTTGCTTTTTGATTGGCAAACATTATGCTCCATAGGTCATAGCCGGTCTAATCGCCGTCCCGTTGAATTTTCCCTTCAATATTATTGGCATTTGTCGGTCACAAAGCACTCTAGAAGTAAGTCTCTACTTCAACTATCCCGCTTTTATCCTATGTTCGACATCTTCATTAATCTCACATTCTTACTATTTATCAAGCTAAGGTAACAAAATGAATCTCTTTATGGTATCTCTTGGGCTTCAATTCTCACAGTAGTTTCGGCTCTTTGTATATGCCCACTGAAGTTGCAATCTAGATGTTCTATCTTTGTATGACTTATTTTAAAGCCTTTGGATTCTAAAGCCTCCCACTGTCTCCTGAGTTTTGCATTCATATCATCTCTTGATTCATTTACCAATGCTATATGATCTTCAAACAACATACACTAAGGTACCTCTTCTTTAATAAGAGCAGTTAACTTATCCATAATTGGTGTAGAGAGATAAGGGCTTAGGGTTGACCCCTGATGCAATCCTATGGTCACGGAGAACTCACATGTTTCTCCACACTTCACAGGTGGTTCTCATACTCATTGCCGTTCCTTCATACATGCCTTTAATAACTTCAATATAACCTCTTGGAACATATGTTTTATTTAAACCCATCAAATTAAATCCCTAGGTATCTTATTGTAAGCTTTTTCTATATCGATGAAGACCATATGTAGATTTTTCCTCTTCATTCTATATTTTTCCATTAATTGCCTAAGTGAGAAGATAGCGTTCATTGCCGACCTCCCCTGCATAAAACCAAATTGATTTTTAGATATCGTCGTCTTCTATCTAGGTCTTTGCTCCATTGCTTTCTCTCATAGCTTCATAGTATGACTCATAAGTTTAATTTCACGATAGTTGGTATAATTTTGTATATCTTCCTTGTTCTTATAAATAGGTACTACAACACTTCTTCTACATTCATCCGACATTTTCTTTGGCATTAATATCTTATTGAAGAGCCTAGTTGACCAAATCCCCTCAACTTCTTATAAGCATTTCCAAACCTCTATTGGAATGTCATATGGGCCTGTGGCCTTTCCTGTCTACATTTGTTTCAATGCTTTCCTTACTTCCACCACCCTAATTCTATGGAAAAAAGCATGTTTGCTAATGCAGTATTCTCTCTTGTTCTTATGTCTTGTACGTAGTATTTATTTAGAAGTTCATTAAAATATTCCCTCCACCTTTCTTTGATATTGTTGTCTTTCACTAGAACCTTTTGATCATTGCTCTTAATACATTTGAATAATCTAAGTCTCTACTTCTCCTTTCCCTTATTTTTGTAAGGTTAAAAATATCCTTTTCCCCTTCTCTTGTTCCCAACCTATTATATAGCTCTTCATATACTTTGAACTTTGCATCAGTTACTACTTAGTTTCTTTCTTTTTTACTTTTTATATATCTCATAGTTTTCCATATTCTTAGTCCCCTGTCAAACTTTGTAACAACGTCTTTTCTCTCAAACAACTTCCCGAACCTCTACACTTCACTACTAGGTCTATTTAATATAGTGGCTTTTCCTTAATTCTCCAAGAACCTCTTTTGTAACATTCCTAATATAATGAGCCATTTGATTCCACATCAGTTTCTCTCTCAAAATTACATCCTCCCTCCCCAATCACTCTATCATTAAATATAGTTGCTCTTTTCTTTTCAAACTCCTTCACCTTGTTTTAGGACGCATTTTATTTACTACCCCCCTCTTTCTACTTCTAATGTAAAAATCTAAAACTACCAGCCTATGTTATGTGGTTAAACTCTCTCTTGCAATAACCTTATAATCTTTACCAGCCAATCGGTCATGTTTTCTAACTTGAAAATAGTCTATCTAGCTCTTGTTACTTCCACTTTTATAGGTAATTAAATGCTCTTCTCTCTCTTTTTAAAGCTGGTGTTTGTTATTGCAAGGTCAAATGCTAATGCAAAATCTACGATAGTGTCACCTAACTCATTCTTTTCTCCAAATTCTTGTCCTCCATGCACTCTCTTATACCATCTATTATCCTTTCCTACATGCCCATATAAGTCTCCTGCTAGTAAAATCTTTGCACGAGATTGAATTTCTTGTAGTAAACCATCCATCTCCTCCCCAAATTATCTTTTGACACTTTTATCGAATCCTGCTTGGGGAGCATATGCACTAGTCATATAAATTATCTCTTCCTCTAGCACTTGTTTAATTGTTGTAATTCTATCACCCAACCTCTTGACCCATTTAGTTGTCTCTTTCAAATCCTTATATAAAACTACACCCACTCCATTTTTTGTGTTATTTTTTCCTGCATAAAAAAGTTTATAACCATTGGTGAGCTCCTTAGCTTTATCCCCTTTCCATTTTGTCTCCTACAGACATGCTACACTAACTCTTCTTTTCATTACCTCAACCAACTCCATGCTCTTGCATGTCAAGGTTCCATATTCCAAGTAGCAGGTCGAATCTTCCTCTTATTTTGGACTAATTTCTTTTGCCGTCGTCATCTAGAATGGTGCGGTATCTCTTGCCTACTCTCCACCGAAATCAGACGACATTGTAATGCTTCGCTTAATGCGGGGAACGCCCTAGCATGATCTCAGAAAGTTATTTATCTCAGAATTCATGTTTGGGTTGTGACAAAATTTTACGTCGGCTGTCAACCTACCTAACACAACCCTCCTCCTTTACCTGTGCTTGGGACCGACAGTAAAAACTGGCGAGCTTTATAGAAACTTATTTGTTTACTTATTATTAATTATTTTCATAGAAATCTTAGAGAAAACCTTAGCACCTGCAAGAGGGCCCTTTAGAAGGGCTTCTCCCCAAAAGAAGAGAGGTAGTTTATAAGAATGAAGAAGAGTGTGGACAATATCCAAAAGATGACGCTGTTTGCATTCAAAGACACCATTTTGTTTAGGGATACAAGGACAAGATAGCCAAGGAATGGCTCTTTGATAAGAGAGGAAGTTGTGAAACCAAGTAGAGAGGTATTCGCCTCCAGAGTAAAGACCTGAAAATTTTAGTTCTTGTGAAAAGTTGAGTTTTAATCATGTGAGCAAATGAAACACGTCATATAATTTATGCTTATGTTTTATTAAGTACACCCTTGTATCACGTGTATAATCATCAATAAGCACAACATAATAAATTGAGCCTCCTTTAGTAGGGTGGGAGGCAGGTCCTTAAATCTTAAGAGTGCACTAAATCATAAGCATGTTCAATTTGAGTGGTTCTTCTATTAAAGGGCAAAGCAATGGATTTTGAAACATGACAACTGAAATAATCAGATAAATCTTCAAAAGTTACTCTCTAAAATACCAGAAGAAACAAATAAGTAACCAGACAGATGTCCTAATTTAGAATATCAAAGACGAAATAAAGATAGTCGATCAGTAGCTATAGTGGATGGACAGGCAAGTGAAGAAAATCAAGAAAATATAGGCTGCCTGATTTATGCCCTGTCCTAATTTGGCTCTTGGTTGATGGATCCTGCACTGGACATCCAGATGAGGAGAATGTAATCTCAACAATCTTGAGCAAATTGACTAATAGATAACAGGTTTACAAATAAATTGGAGATAAAAATTACAGATAGAATGGAAAGCAAACTAGAGGTGATGGTGCTTATTTTGGTAAAAGGTGGACAAGAGCCGTTACCCGTATATATGAAATGAGGAGGTGAGGGTGAATTGGTGTGACTAAGAAGGGAAGCATCATAGGTAATGTAACTAGAGGCTCCAAAAGTAAATGTCCAAGGGATAGCTTTGTTACTTGTGGGAGAGAAAGGGGCAATAACTGGCTAAGCTACCGAAGATGATGAAGACCTAGAGCCAAGAGGATAGATTTATCTGCTGGAGTTGCTCAACAATGATGGATTGGATTGTGAAGTGATTAGAAGAGGTAGAAGCGTTCATGGCATTAGAAAGGACTGCATTCTGAGCACCTATTTGTGGACGATGTTGGGGTTGAGTAGGTCGCCGATGGACCTTTCTGACGGAGAGGATGATCCATATTCCAGTGTCCTTTCAGTTTGCAGTAGTGGTAGCCTTGCAGTTGTCAAAAGATCTGCCTTTTGATGAGGAGGGCCAAGAAGTCCAGGTTGGGAGGCAGTTGATGCAGAGACGAACATGGTCTACAACCATAGTTCTCTTGGTAGCAAGAGAAGACCGAGTTTGTTCTTTATATAGTAGTTCCGATACAGCTATATGTTGGAGCCGGTCCAATCGTCTAGCCCAACTCAAGCACCCGAAACGGAGAGTCCCGCTGATGGGGTAGCTAGCTGAGCCGTGAGCGGGGCAAAGAAATATCCGTTGCTACAAGTGCAATGAGATCAACCATATCTCAACTGAGTGCCGCAAGCGACACAGCACTTTGACATCCCCATCAAAGGGAAAGCAGGTCATATCGGAAGCTGAAAGTAAAGACAAGCCCAAAGATGATGATGGAATTGTACCTGATGATGAAGATTCCGATGATGGGATAGTTGGCGATGGCCTGGAAACCATGATGGTCTGCAGGAGTATGTTGGCACCAAGGGAAGTAGAAGATGGACCTAAAATTGAGGAGATCAACAGTGACGGGGATCAGCCTTTTGTGATCCGCCACGATCCATTAGTTTCAGCAAACATTGGTGGAAGAGAACAGATATATTAGTGGATGGATCTATTCCAGCTTGACTGTTTGATTCATGGGAGACGAGTCGAATTTGTTTTCGACATCGGTAGTAGCACCAATTTGGTTGCTCAATGCCTAGTTTGGAATCTCTGATTAGTGATTACACATCGAGCCAATGGCATGACCCTACCAATTGTCATGGATAGCAGTTGGATCAATGGTAATTGTCCATGAACAAAGTCTAATTCGATTTATTATTGGTGGTCGTTACCTAGATTATGTGTGGTGTGATGTGATACCCATCATGAATGCTTGTCATCTCCTCTTGGGAAGACCATGGCAGTTTGATCGAAGAGTGATTTTCAATGGACGGGAGAACTCTTACACCATCCAAGTGAGCAATCTGACCGATCCTCTTCTCCAATGGAAGAAACTGAAATCAAGGGATAGATCAAGGGATGTTTGATGGTCCAGAAGTGTTAGAACTTGCAGATTTGCAGATCTCCGAAGCATCAGAGTCTGAATACATTGATCCCTTCCCTGAGGGGATCCAACAGCAAGATGAGCGACGGATCATGATGGAAATTATGATTTCAGTTGATGATAGCAATGCACCTTGCGAAGAAATTCACGTCAGAGCAGCCCATGATCAACATTCACAAATACAAGAAGATCCAACATTAAAGGGAAGATCTAAGCACAAGAAGAGAAAGCAGCGCAAGAGGCGAAGCCGGGACACAAGTGAGAACTCGAGGTTGAGTTCCTCCCAAGCAGGGGAGGATGATGCAGGTGGCCCAATTCAGATTGAAATTTACATAGTTCAAAACGAAAATAGGGGCTGAACGTGCTTAGTTTTTGAAGAATGGGTTTGTGGGCCAGGCCAAGCCCAACCCACTTGAAAACCTACCTCAATAAGATTGCCTGGGAGTCTTCTTACAGGTAGTAAGGTTGCTTTCAATATTAGATGGGCCATGTCCACAGCCAGATTTGAAAAATAAAACTGTGCAAGGTCCTCCAAGACAATTGTCTAGTAGATTCCATTAGTATCTTTAGATAGGAAATAAATATTCTATGATGAGTTGGATTGGTTGTCATAGATTTTATCTATTGGCTCTTTTGCTCTTCTAAGCAATATGTGTCGACAGCCATAACAGTCAACAGTGACCAGTTGCAGTTTCCTTCTGTTTATTTTACCTAGTCAAGGATGGGTGTCTTACTAGTAATAGCACTAAGGGACAGTTGTCAAGATCTTCTCGAGTGTCTTCTTAGGAATTTCATAGTGCTTTATTGCATGATATAAGGTTTGTAATGTCGACATTAATGGACAGTTTTTTTGCACAGTAGATACTTTATGAGAATAACAGTGACTTGTTCTTTGACTCTGGAAATCCTTTGCTCATCATTCCTCTTTCTTTGGGGTATGTGATATCGGTTATCAGTGTTTTCATAGAATAACACTTTATTTTCTCATCCGCGTGCACAAAAAGGGCAGTGCAGTCACCGTTTAACAATCATACAGTAGCAGTCTAGTGCTGCCTTACATCCGTGACTGCGTCACATATTTCCAAAGTTTCATTCCTTCCAAGAAATTGGTTTTAAGGTGCCAAATAGGGGCATAGTTTGTCCCATCAAGTCGAACAGAGATTACTTGGGCATCATCATAAGCCATCAATATATCACAAATTAAAAGAAATAGGCAGAAATAGTGCATATATAGCAGAAAAGATAGAAAACAAGGCTGAATAGGCTTGCTGGGGCTGGATGTCCAATCCAGTCGACTGGAAGAATGGCCGAAAAATGCTCAAAATGCCATCTTTTATCTGATTAGTCTTCCAGGTTATCTTTGTATAAAAGTCGCACAGGTCCCCTCCAAATTTGAAGTGAATCCAATGAAAATCCAGGAAGTTTAATGGCCAACATGAGCAACAAGTATGAGAACCGACAAAAATGGATAAAAGTTCTAGAACTTCATGGAGTCAAAAAATGTTGAAAATTTATAGGATGAATCCTCTATGGCTGGTTACTAGATGGGGGAAACCCCAGCTTGAATAATGGTCTGGAGTGGGCCCCGATGTTGACCTTGCTGGTCCTGGACGTTCAATCCAGTCAACCACTGGATTTAAAGAAAATCTTAGATAAAGTGATTAGGTCACCAATCAGCCTTCCGGGTTATTTCTGTAGATGAATGGTGCAGGTCTCATCCGAATTTCAGGTCAATCCGATGAGAATTCAACAAACCCAACTGCCAAGATGAAAATTGGGCTTGGGATTTTCTTGTAGCTACCTAAAAATGGAAATTGAGAGAGAGGCTGGGGGAGGTAGTGTTTCCTCTGGGGATGGTTGTGACCTACTGAAAAACATTCTTTTGCTTAGGAAACGATCAATCTCCTTGTTCTTTTTTAACCTTCATCCTTGGATCTCCAAGGTGGAGTTGGAGGTGAGATTTTGTAGGTTGGCCAGATCATAGATGCTCATTCTGTTGACAATATTTCCAGACAGAGTCATGGCTTTGCTTTTGTGTGGTTTGGATCCAGTGAGGAGGCAAATGGGGCAGTCACTGATACAAATGGTAAATCATGGGGAGGTAGGAAGGTTCAAGTGAAGCTGGCTCGTCCATACTTAGCTTCAAATCCTCACTTTGTTCATCTCCTCCCTTCTTCTTTTGTGAAGATGATGTTTGATGATGCTGTCAATGTGGAGCAAGATTTTTTTTTTTCGGAATATCCATAGGGGTACTCTGGTTCAGTTTCAGGTCAGATCCCCTTCCCTTCTCAGAGTAGTTATGTAGAGGCGGTGTCTCCCTCATGTAATCTGCATGAGGATGCTTGGGTTCTGAAAGAAAGCAATGCTCTAGGGGTTAGAGTGGCTCCTTGGACTGTTGAGAAAGGGGAAAAGGACTTTCATAGAGGTTTGGTTGGTTTCCTAAGCTCGAACAGAGACTGTATATGCTAAGTCAATGAATGGCTGAACCAAGCGTCTGGGAAGATGCCTGTCCGGGTTGCATTGCTTGATGGCTGGGCCATTTGGATGCTGTTCATGTTTGGAGGTGTTTCGCTGTGCTTCTGAAGACATTGCTTCTGCCCCATTTTGTGGGTTGGAGAGATGGATGTAGGTCGTAAGCTAGGAGATTGTTTAGGCAGAACTTTGTAGGTGGAGGATCAAAGAACAATTGAGGAAGAGAATCCAGTCTTTTTTTGGTCCTGCTGCTGGTTTGGGGGGGGGGGGGGGGAGGTGTTGCTGGAAGACACATTGAAGCTCCCAACGAGAATACCACTATTTTTTGATGATCTGCATACATTTGTGGTTGTGGAGAAAGAAGGTGAAGACTTTGAGTCTAGTGGGGGCTTTGCTGTGGTGATGCCAAGCATGGAGGTTTGTGGGTTGTAGACCATGGCTTCTTCGAGGAAGACGATGGAGATGGTGTGGTGCTGACAGAGCGATATTTGAATTTTGAACTTCCCTTATATGCAGAGTAGTTCGAGCTCATTTTTTTTTGGATTACGAAGGCATGCTGGGTTATTGGGGCAATTTGGGTGTCGGTTTGGACCTAGGTTGTGAATTAGGGCTCAAGCCAGTTATCTTAGGCTCGGTAGCAAGAGGTTGAGCTGTCTTGACTCTTATATCTGTTGGAGAGGCCTGTTCCCGAATTTTTCATCTCTTATCCTTCCTAAGTCGAAGAAGTCCCAAGCGACCTCGACGACTTTGCTAGGGATTTGTGGGTCGTCCCCTCTTCCCTTTGAAGTCCACTTGCCTCTTCAGGTTTCGTCACCCCGTACAACAACTTTGTTCATGTCTCTTGCCAGAGTTGGAGCTCCAGGAGCTCTGCATTCAAGGCGTCCGAAGCGGCCACATCCCCTATAGGACAAGTAGTCGTTTATTCTTCGAACTCAAGGGAGTGTACCTCACCTCTGAAGGAGAGTTGTGAATATGACTCTTGACATTATAGATCCTCCTTTTTTGAGGAAGGCGCTTCAATCTTTGAGAAAATGGGACTTTGGTTTCCCTGTGCCAAAATCAGGTGAAATCCTTGAGGGCCCTTGTTTGAGTCCGTCCCCTGTAGTTGAGGAGGAGTGTAACGCTAGGGGGTGGGGGGTGGAATAGCCTGGTGGCTTTTGCTCAAGAGAGGGAGAAGCAGAACAGACTTCAAGCTTCTGTTATTAAATCTAAGAGGTGAGGCAGAAGATAGCTAAATAGGCTTCTGAGTGCTATTAACTATGATAAAGGCAGGGGAAATTAAAAAGTAGCACTGCATAGCAGCAGAGGCGAGAAAAAGTTTCAGGGGGACTTTTTTGGTTGTAGATGAAGATTTCTTTCTAGAATGTTTGTGGTTCGAGGAGTGTGGTTTACACACTAACAGTCAAGGAGCTTCTTCATAGTTATAAAGTGCAGATTGTCTTGATTCAAGAATAAAAAATAAGCTCCATGTCTGAGAAAATTGTTAAAGATGTTTGGGGCAGTAGATTTGTGACATGGGTTGCTGTTGACGTTGTAGGTTCCTCAGGCAGCATTCTTCTGCTATTGGATTGTCGGCGTGTTGCAGTTTCCAATAGTCGGAAAGGGTAGTTTTCTGTTTTTTCCGGGGTTGAAGATTTGGCAAGTAACAGTAAGTGGTTGATCACTTTGGTTTGTGGGCCCAATTCTATTTCCAAGAGAGTAGATCTATGAAGGGAGCTGGGTGCTATTAAAGGAAGATGGAATGGTGCTTGGTGTGTGAGAGGCGACCGAAACATTGTTCTGTTCTCAAGTGAGAAACTGGGAGGCTGTCATCTTTCAAAGGTAAATTTTTTATCCAATTGGATAAATTCTCATTTTCTCATTGATCTTCACCTAGGTGGTGCTTCTTTCATGTGGCCCAATTCTAGTTCCAAGAGACTAGATCTATGGAGGGAGCTGAATGCCATTAAAGGAAGATGGAATGGTGCTTGGTGTGCGAGACCCGAGTGAGAAACTAGGAGGCTATCATCTTACTTCAGAGATGAGTTTTTTATCCAATTGGATAAATTCTCATTCTCTCACTAATCTTCACCTAGGTTGTGTTTCTTTCACTTGGTCTAATCATCAGGCCCCACTATCAATTTCAAAATTGGATAGATTTTTGGTCTTGCTTGAGTGGTTAGGTTTGTATCTAGAAGTGTGTCAGAAGGGTCATTGCTTTGGTGCATTGGTAAAAGTCTCGGGTGCCATACGTGACAATGCAGGTTGAGACATGCGAGCAGCCACTTTGTGTAAAATTGCCAAAGGTTAGGTCTGTCTCCAGTCTGGATCCTCCCAGGACCCTGCTTCGTCGAGACCCGCACTAGGTAATGACCTTTTTTCTAAGTGTTAGAAGTGGTTAGAATTCAAAGTTCTTCCTCTCATATGACTGCTGGTTTGGTCTAGGGTACTACAATGGTCCTGGTTGTGTAGAAAACTTAAAAACCCATCTTGACTTGATGTCTACCTCATCATGTTTCATAAGATTTGGTGGGGTCAACTCCAAGGCTCAATTGCGTGTTTGTGTATGTATAGTGTCTGTACATAGATTACGCAAATTTGAACTGCAATGGATAAAAAAGCCATTGTAAATGAGTCTGCAAAGTTAAGTTACTCGACTAAATTTGAAGATATCACTTGAAATTAAAATTTTTTGATTTTCTTTCTCAAGTTTTGAGTTAGCTTGTGAAGTTTTACAGTTACACTGTCAGAATGAGTAACTTTGTAGGCCTCTCTGGTTGACCAAATACAGCCTTTTTTTTTTTTTTTTTTTAATAACCCTGTCCTCTGTTTTAGATCCTAAGTATGATCTTTGTACCACTTTTTTTTTTTCTGATATATATGATCTTTCTACCTCTAGCCAGGTGGGCAGGCAGACTATATAATGATACAGACTTGATTAAAGGGAACTGTATTTCTGCAGCTTTTTTCTTGCTGTCCTAAACTTCTAATTTATCTTTGCATTTCCAGTGTAAGAGAAATGGCTGGTGGTTACAAAGATGAGTTACCCATGCTGTTGGATGCTCATTCTCAACTATCAGACGATTGCATGGATGTGGAGTTACAAAGGTTTAACACCAGGAGTACTACAAGAAGTACTATCAGAAGTGCATCGATGTCCATGTCAATGAATGCAATGGGGTCATTTGATAGTGAAAATTACCTTATATCTCATACTGGTCCTTTACGGAGTGAACGGAGAACTCCATTTATTCCTATGAGCGGCCCTTTATATAGCAACAACCGGAAGCCTGATAACCTTTTTCGAACCATCAATGGTTTATCAGGTGGAAAAACCCCTTCAGACATGGCAGAAGAATTTTCATCTATTAAAGGAATAGATCAAAAGGACTGGCCAGATGACAACTTTGCTGACAAAAATGTGCATTTATTGAGGTCAGGCCCATTGGGGATGTGCAATGATCCTTACTGCACCTCATGCCCAACAAGTAATCATTTCAAACCAGTAGAAAAAAAAAATTCAAAGGCTTTTGAATCAAAGGTGACTTTTTCTCCTTTGCCAACTTGCACTCTTTTATCTAGTTGTTTATGTTTGTTATTGTAGTCATCTTAATTTCTTCAAATAATGTTAAAAAGAGTAGTTTATTTAAGAATGTGTTTTCGAGTGCTGTACTTCTATTTTTACATAGCGGAAATGATTATCTTGTATTAGAAGGGCTTAAGAATATAATTGACAGATTGATATCATTATGTCTACTAATTCTGTGTAACTCAACCAATATTTGATTGGATGCCTGTTGTTAAGATATATCCGTAAGGATGAAAATGGTCCTGAATATTCAGAGGACCCACATGAAAGCTTAGGATACAGGTCCAGTATTAGATCCATTTTGAATTTGGATCTGGCTTTGTGTCCGTTAACCTGAATGAATTTGGACGACTCTGGGTCCGGGTCCATGTCGAGGTCTAGATCTGGATCATGTTGTTCATGCCTGTAGACCAGAATGTACCTGGATGATAACTTGTTTCTAAATATATGCATTTATATTAGATATTCTTAATTTATTGTTAAATTTGCATGCTTTAATGCAATCACTGCTTGACTAACTACAGTGAATATCTAATAAGATTTACTTAACTGAGGGTCAATTGCTATTAAAAGAAAGATCTTTTTAATATGTAAGATGTAATAAAGGGCAATGCCTACTAATAGAAAAGATGTACTAACCCCTATTTATAGTTGCATTGATATGGCTAGTGGTTGTTGGAAAGTGATTGAGGTTGGTAAAGTAATTGAGATTTAAGAGGATTTACTTAATATTATAGTCACTATGGATAGTTATTCTAGATCTTAGATCATAATAAGATTTGGATTTTAGTACTTCTGATTTGGGTCTCAAATCTTAATACGGGCTTGGGCCTAGTGTTAGTAACTAGAAACACCAAAAGCTTAAGCCGTTAGAGAATGGCACAACAATGTAGATCAAAGGGTTCTGATAACCCCCATCACTTGTGGGGCTTCACATGTGGACGAAAACACGCCAAATGACCATACGTGGATAGAAACCCATCCCTAGGGATCATACACATGCCCCCCGGCTATGAATACCATGTTCGTAATAAAAAACACCAAAAGCTCAAGCTATTAGATAATGTGCAACAATGTATATTAAATGGTCTTGACACCGAGGCCCTAGTCTGACTTGTTTGGGTTTGTACTGTACCTGTCACGACCTGAAATTCGGGGCCCTATCGGATTCCGTGTCATTTCCAAATAGTAAAATATCATAATCATAAATCAAATCATCCTAAGCATTAATAACCAAGCATTTACCTAATTAGTTCAATGTTCAATTAAATAATAAATCCAAATCTCAATGTCAAAGAATAATAAAAAATTAAAAAGAGAAAAATATACAATCTTCGTGAAATAGTCTTTGATGTCTAAAATAAATTAAACTAAATCATCTAAAATAAGCTTCTAATTTGATTTGTGTGTCGTCGGTTAGCAGCAGACATCAAATCCTATCTCCTCATTGTTGGGATCCTCCTATCTTTATACGTTCTGGTTACCTGAGATTGAGGCTAAAATACACAAATATAACATTGGTTGAATAGATTTCTAAGTCTACATGTATGTGTAAGCAATAATAAAATGAAAATATGGCATAAAGAAATAATGAGATGTACTCGTTAAGTCCGATAAAGGTTTCTAACTCTAACCTTTGGTCTACCACCTAATCACCGTATGCGTAGGCTTCCAAATCATGCACCTCAAGGGTACCTTTTGAGACATAAGGGACATATTATAGTCAGTCGAATAGTTGACCTATAGCCAATTTAACAATGCAACTGCCCTAGAAGTCAGAGAAGTTACGTGGATGACCTAAAAGCCACGTAAGTAACTCATTTGTTAGCCTCACGTGCTGGTGATCTAGGGGTGTCCAATGTGCTGTTGCATCACATAAAACGACGTAGTTGAAATCAGCCCTTTACATTGAATCCTATTCACCCATCTTTATATTATGGAATAGAGCATGTTTAACTATAGTTATCAGAATCCTACGATTCGTATTCTGAATCCTGATTTGTATCCCGAATCTTAAGGAAAACGATTCGTATCTATGTAATGAACCCTATTTACAAATGAATCTTAGGATTCAGGTGTGAATCCTATGATTCGATACTCGTTTCATCGAATTTTACGAATCAAGGGATTCGGCTAAGCGATAATGGCTACAGCTAATAAGTTAATATTAATAATCTTTTACCCTTTTTCTTTCTTTATTCTCTCTTTCTTTTATCGCTTATATTTTTAAAAGGTTATTTAGTAGGAGACGAAACCTCATAAGAATTTTTTGCGGCTTTGATAAGGTTTTAAAGATGAATAAAGAACATGTATTTAACTAAAGCATTTGACAGTACGTACGGTGCTGATCTTTTATCTTCTTCTTTTTTTTAGTCTATTTTGGTTTTTTTTCTTCATGAACACTTTCTTAACTTTAAGAGATATTCTACTGTGTAAGATTGATGATTTGGATTTTATTTTATTTTATTTTTATAATTTAAAGATATTAAAAAAAAAATTGATACTTTAATGTTATTTAACTATTTACACACCATTTATTTCATATATATATATATTAATATATGTCATGATGTTCTTGATATGATTGTTTGATAGACTTGTTATTATATTTATACTACTATAAATGGTAAAATGGATAGTTATGAATAATTAATCTTTTCTTTTTCTTTTAATTTTTAATTATTTTTAATTTTTATTAGAAAAATAAAAAATCATACAATTTGCGAAACGATTCATGGGTATGAAAGATTTGCAATATGATTCCGATTTTGAAAACTATGTGTTTAACAATGAGCATAATTAACACCGTAACCTATCGTTATAAATTTGAATTCAGGTTTGTCAATGTATAATGACATCATCCATGTAATCTGTACTGTTCATATTGGGGTTAAGAGAACTAAACTTGCTCATCACATATGAGGTCAAGAATTAAGGAAAACAACACAATTTTATATTTAATAACCATGAGCAATTGGGCCCTTATTTGTAATTTATTGATAATTGGAACTCAGTTGAACAGTCCATAAAGGGTTCAGCAGTAAATGCAAAAGGTACCAAGTGGTTAATTGTAATATTAGGGAACTGTAGGATCCAAAAGAGGCTAAAGCAGATTTAGATAAAATATGAAAGAACAATAGGCTCTAGTGTGCGATTTTCAGAAAAATCTGAATCTTCATGTTGTTAGAAATAGGGCAGCGGCCAGGAACCCTAGATATTGCGTACAGATTACTATGGAAATAACTATTTAAAAAAACATACCTGCAAGATCTCTCTGATTTGATCTCGGTCTTACAGCAATACGAAAATCTCAAGATCTTCTACTGTATTCCTCTATACTTGAACTCGCACCAGGTGTGGGCCTCTTCTGCGAATTCTCCTTGCTCTCCAAAATGAGATTTCTCTTGTTATTTAACCTAGAGAGCAATAACGCATATTTATTGGCTACAATAGGGACCTTAAGAAGGAAATAAGGATATGCTTCTTATGGAAACAAGAAATCCTAATTCGACCCAAGTTAGAATCCTAGTTCCATAAATTACAATTCAGTCCACATAAGAATTATAATTGCACTCCTGTCCTTATTCTTCAAAGAATATTTCAAGCTTCTTGTTATTAAATGCTTATTAACCTCCCCACGCTAAGATTTCAGATATCCATCGATTAAATAATTACTGACATCTATATTTAAGCGATATCTTTATAATTCCTTGAGACCTTCCCCTTAACTTATTTGATATGTCAGACACAAAGTCCACCTGCAGGGTTTGACATAATCAAAACTTAAAAGCTTCATTAAGGGATATCATCAATCCCTATTACGGGACGTGGATTCCGTCAATAAACTAATATGCACCATACACGTAGTGTAGTTATCCAATTTACTGAGATTATTGACCCATAAAAGATCTCACTCCTTTGTAAATCAAAATGCCAAACACTAAATGTATGTGTCTATTATTTATGTCGGGATTAAGAGGACAAGTACTCATAATAACCATTTGGATGTTAATCATCTTATATAGTCAGTATAAAGATAATAAATCCAAAAAGGGTCCTGTTCAATACACACAAAGCTTACTAGCATAATGAGTCGAAACTACACCATTTCCCGCAGCCAAGACAAGCTTGCTAAAACATCATGCTACAATCATACCGATGGTGTGTCCAAATCCATCTAGATTGTGAACAACAACTGATATTCTATAAGAACCGAAAAATAAGTCTTCCGTGTATAAGTAGAACTCTACACACCAACTTGTCTACTTTATAGAATAAAAGGCGCACACATGCATCATAATTAACAATGCAACCATTTGCCCATACAAAATCTTAGTTAGATGATAAGACAAAATATACTAAAAAGTGAATCAGCCAAAGACAAATACATAAAACTATGATTTTAGTATAAATTCCCAACACATGTGAAGTCTCAGGTTGGCAAAAATCTTATGTGAGATGTTCTTGAGTCAGATGGAGGGCCTAACTGGGCTTAATCCATTAAGGAGCCAGACACTAAGGGTTGCCCAGGGGTGGTCTTGCAGAGCATTGGATCTGATTAATCATCAAGTGGGACATGTGGGCCCCACAATCAGTTTTGAAAAACTGCATTTTGATGACCAGAACATGCAATTTCTTGATTTCTGTTTGGATTTTTCCTTATTTCAGAGTTGATTTGAGAATGCATCCTAACAATCCTACCAGCAGTAAGGAATGATCTAGCATGATTTTTAAGGATTAGAGATGAGGTTTTTAGACTTCCTAACCACAACTACGTGTTGGCAGAACAGTGCTGGTACTATAGCAGTCAGTCAATTCAGAGAAAACTCAATCAATTTATGTCTAATAACATTCGATCAAATCAAAATCCATAAATCCAGCCATTGATCATTCATTATGTATTATTTCAACAGTTGACCAGTCAAAATTAGGATTCTACACATATCAATCTGTATGGAAATTCAGACACAAGTAGGTTTAGGGATCTACTCACCTTTGATAAATAATGGTTGCTTTAGCAATGTGAGGATTGCTATAGGTCATCCACAAATCTTCTAATATTGCTTGATCTCCTTGTTCCCTTCGGATTCCCCTTAGCCTTCTTCTAATTACTTAATCTCAATTAGGTTTCGATGGAAGGAAGTAAGAGAAAGAGTGTAAGAGAGTGGGTCGTGTGTGAGAGTAGGGGTGCACAAAAAAAACGCTACGGACCAACCCGAACCAGGCGGTTCGGATCGGTTTTGCAGTAGATCGGTTTGGTCATGGTTCAGATTTCCTTCAAACCGTTCAGTTTTCGGTTTGAAGGTACGGTTAAACTGCTCAAACCGAACCTAGCCGAACCAATTATATAAGTATATATCTTTTATAAAATATATAAAGGAATATGAAAAATTACTTGAAGAAGACTCGAGCCCTCATTCCGTTACTTGAAGATCAACTTCTCTCACCAATTGAACTACCATTTTTTTGTAAGAATAAAATAAAAACAAAAAAATCATAACCGAACCAGTTCCTTTCGGTTCGGTTCGGTTCAAGCACATGGGTGGTTCGGTTCGGTTTGGTTGATGGTTTCGCCTCTAACCGCCCATGTGCACCCCTATGAGAGAGGCTATATGGGCGACATCCATTTATAAGGATGAGTTCTCCTTTGCTATTCGAACTCGAAATGGGACTTCCAGTCAGATTACATGCACAGGTCTGGTTTTGGGGTTTTGGAGTGCTGAATACATTTATGCTACCAAGAACTGGGTCCCCTTCTATCCTATTTTAAATACTGTCTAACTACCACTCATGGGTCCCATCCAAAGTCAAACTCATTAACATCTTAATTCTATCAACTCAAGTCCAATGGGTCCTACCTAAGAAATATAATTTTTTAAAGAAAATTAAACGTAGGTCCCACCAATTAAGTTATACCAATTGAAGCTTAAGCTTACACAATTTAATGGGTCCATGCTACAACTACGGAATTAAATAAGTGATCATAATAATTAAATAAATCATACAAATTTGAACCCCAGTCTAAATTCAGAGATATTACAGTACCCTAGATCCATGTCAGGTCTGGGTTTGGGTTCGGCTCCCTTACCAGCTTTCGGGTTCAGGTCTGGTTGGTACTACTGAAGACCCATCTCATGTCTGGGTTTGGGTTCAGGTCCCTGACCAGTTTTTGCGCTCGAGTCTGGGCGTGGGTGCACCATGGTGATCCCGGCTTTCATCCTTATATATTGAAGTAGTAGTTGATGACTGCATAGAACGCCATTCGATTGATTTCACTTTCCCCACCCTTTACTGATCATGTCTGCGTTATTCTCCTAAAGCCTACCTTTTCATTTTACAGATGTTCCCTAAAACTAAAATTGCAATTTATCACACTTTGGCACTAACCTGTTTTTAGTTTATAGCGTAACATTCTTTTTACTCTTAGAAATACTGAACATGCTCTCTGTATATTCTGTTTTTATTGTGTTAATTTTCAAATCATATGGTTTAAAGGCTTTTCTAAAGTTATAGAGTTCCATTTACTTGCTGTTTTACTAATTAGTACCTCATTGTTGGCATAAAATGAAAAGAATTAATGAGGAACTTCTTCCTAAATTTTTGTTTTCTAATTATCCATAACCATGGGTTAAATTGGGATTGAAGCAAATCCTTGTTTGCACGAACCCAAACTGGGAACTTATTTCTCCATGCACATTTCCTACGCTTACTGCTGTCTCTCCACATCTTAATTTAACCATCTAGGATGCATTTTTTCTTCCATATCTGCAAAATGAACCACCTGAGGACCAAATGTTGGCCTTTTAATTAAGAAAAATCACGATTTTAGTTTTCTTCCTCTCAAGACTTCTTCATTAATTGCCTCAATATGAAAATGGATTTTTGTTGTGGATCTGCTTGGCATACATCTAATTCTATATTGTGTCCTTGAGATCTGTTCAAACCATAGATGTGCTATTTCTTGTGGGCCCCAAGTCAAAACCACTTGAATTTAGTAGTGTTTACAAAAATAACAATTTAAAATTTAATATGATGGTGTCTTGCATTCATATAAAAAACATCGAACATATTTGGAAAAGCTAACAATATACTCCAACTATTTGCCACGAATAAAGAAAAAGAAAATAAAAATGCATTAAATAATTTTTTTTTTCAAATAAAATAATGCAAATCCACCGCCCTAAGTATGTGCAACAAAGATTGCATCTGCAATGACATCCCTCATTTCCCACATATGTTGCCCTTGATCACTCTGCGTTATATTTTCGTCACTAATCTCATTGTCAAATAATATAGCATCAAATGCGTCATAATCACTCTAATCATCTCTAGTTGCACCCTCATTATCATATTCAACAAATAAGGTGTCAACTATCTATTCTTTTTTTTTTTTTGGGTAAAATCAACTATCGCTTCTTGTCAGATGAAGTTATGCACTTCCATTTTAGTTACAACTATATACATCTAAGTAGGAAATGGGTTGGGTCTTGGGAGCCATTTCCCTCAATATCGGAAACCATGCCTCTAGCACTGATGCAACAACTCGGGCTCAGGGTGTCAGTCATAATTTTTTCGCTGTTTCTATTCTCTGTCTTTGGTTTGTTGTGTTGTTTGATGGTCTAAAGCTTTGTAGCTTGCTTTGTTTTTCTTTTCTGTCTCCGGGCCAGTATAAATCTTTTGTACTGTTTTAGTTTTAATGAAAGTTAACATTAAAAAAGAAATGCACTGATGCAACATCATTTGATTTATATCTTGTACAAGTCAAATTAAAAAAAAATCTAGTCTGAGCAGCCGACTTGAAAAACTGCAATCCAGCAAATTGCCCTAAGGGCCCACTAGACTAAGAAGTATTAGTATAAAAAAACGATCTCAAGACTCTAGGCATTGCCTTCTTTCTGTCCTTTAGCTTCCCACCTTGTATGTATGACTCGTAATTAGCAAAGAAATTGTATAAAGAAGAAAATTCTGAGAATCCATTTCTTACCAACTCGGCAATGCCTACTGTCAATCTAGGCCCATCCATTTAGGCCCATTTATTGTACCCATATATTGCATTGTAATTAGTCAAAGGTGGTTACTTAAATTGTTGCTTCTGTTTAGGATCTAAGATTTGTAATTGAGTGTAATTAGGGAATTGAACCCTTATATATACAATAGTCGATCCTCAAAGAAGGCACGACATTCATCTCTCTCTCTCTTATGTTCTGCATGTCATCTCTCCAAATGTCATGGTATCAGAGCAAGGTTGACCATCTTTGATCTTCTCCTAACTCATCTTCCAAACATTGGGAGCCAGTCTATGATCATCAGTGATCATCCTCTTCAGCCAGATCATCTCTGATCCTCCCTGATCATCTCAGATCAGACATGGCCCACCTGTGATCATCACCAACACATCAGCGGAATATTACCATCTTGGTCGTCTGGAGCTTCTTTGATTTTTGAAGATTTTTTCCTGATTTTTTGATCATCAGAGGTAGGTTTTCTACCATTTTTTGTGAAAATTCATTCTTTGCCAACAGTTTTCATCTCGGCCGTACAACATCCTGGATCTGGATTTGATCTTCATGCGACCACTTCCAGTAGTTGCATAAAATTTCTCTCTTTTCATCCCCACTCTCTGATCTGTGTCCAGATCACCAAGTGGGGCCCACGTGTGGATTTAACCACTGCCGGCAGGGACGTTTTTACTGTTTTGTGGTCTGCTTTGAGCAATCGTTGGTGCTACTCTATTTCTATCAACTGATACTGGCTACTGGTGATTCCTGTTATTAATTACTGCTGTTTATTGGTGTTTGCTACTGGAATTCTGCTGTTTTGTCTACTATTGCTACATTGTTCCTGTTGGTGATTGTTCAGCTTTATACTTTTGTGCCCTGTTTTTTTCCTGTGGCTTCTGGGAACTGATCTGGGCTTCTTTCTTCATCAAATATTGTCTGCTGGTTGCTCTTTGTTATTATCAATTGTGACTGTGGCATATTTACAATTGGACTACTACGGTGAACATAGAGGATCTACACTTGTTCTCCTTGACTGTCTCTGTGTGCTTCTTACTGTTTTTTTTGTAATGGAAAAAAATGAGATAGCCCTGATTCGTTTTGATGGAACAAATTACACCTCATGGGCCTTCCAATTTCAAATTTACTTGGAAGGAAAAGAACTATGGGGACACATTGATGGATCTGAACCTCAACTTGAGGAAGATGATAAAAAGATTTTAGCGTGGAAGACAAAGGATGCTAAAATCAAGACCTGGTTGCTAGGCTCTATTGAGTCACATTTTATTCTCAACCTAAAACCTGCAAAAATGCTCGTGAAATGTGGGACTATCTTCAGAAAGTTTATCAACAGGGCAATGCTGCTCGCCGGTTTCAATTGGAACTTGAAATCTCTCAATTCACTCAAGGTACCCAGTCTATTCAGGAGTATTACAATGGCTTCCGCCGACTGTGGTCTGAATATAATGAGATTAAGTTTGCCACGGTCTCTGCAGCACTTCTACCGGAATTACTTCCATTACAGGAAAGTAGTCATCGGGATCAGCTCCTCATGAAACTTCGTTTGGATTTTGAGACAGTTCGATCGAACTTGATGAGCAGGGCTCCTCTTCCAAACTTGGATGCCTGTCTTCAGGAACTTCTGCGGGAGGAACAACGTCTAGCTACTAAAACTAATCTGGAACAACAACGCTCTGCGGAGGCTCCATTTGCCTATGTTGCCACAACCAGACAACCTCCTCGGGACATCAGTAAAGTTCAGTGTCATAACTGCAAAAAATATGGTCACTAAGCAAATCAATGCAAGTAAAAAATTTGCAGATATTGTAAGGCCACTGGTCATGTTATTGAAGAATGTTGGAAGAAGGCTCGCAATTCAGCTTCCCGCAATTATGTGCAGTCCGACCCTAGTACTTCCGCTGTGTCATCTGCTCCTACTGCTTACACAGTGACTACTCCACCATATGCTTCATCTGACTTCAGTTGTTCTCTGCCGTATGATTCATCCTCACAGCCTGGTTCCTCATCACAATCTATGTCTCCTGCTCCTCTCACCCCTGATATGGTTAACCAAATGATCATCAATGCTTTAGGGACGACTGTGTGTTACATATATGGGGGCTGAATGCCCTCTCAGATCCTACACTGTAGCTAACCAACTAAGTATTATCTTATCCTTTGACTAATTCTACAATACAATGACTGGGCCTAAATGGGCCTCCCCAGATTGGGCTTGGATTGACACCCCCCCTCAAATTGATGCCGGGGAGTCATAAAGCAGCAATTTGGAGACAAGAAATTGATGTCGAGGCCTAGGAAGTCCCTTTGTGAAGATATTTGCAAACTGAAACTCTGTAGGAACATGAGGTAGACTAATGACATCATGCGTATATTCATCTCGAATAAAATGGCAGTCAACTTCGATATGTTTGGTGCGTTCATGGAAGACGGGATTTTCAATGATTCGGATAGCCCCAGT
Source organism: Cinnamomum chago (assembly GCA_038049695.1). Lineage (NCBI taxonomy): Eukaryota > Viridiplantae > Streptophyta > Magnoliopsida > Laurales > Lauraceae > Cinnamomum > Cinnamomum chago. The sequence goes on along the minus strand of CP142453.1, from coordinate 23,747,314 downwards.
ATTGTCGGCATGCAAAGCAGTAGGAGAGGTTTGAGCGAACCCGAGTTCCGAAAGAAGTCCCCATAGCCATAAGATCTCAGAACAAGCATAAGACATCGCCCTATATTCAGCTTCCGTGGAAGATCTTGACACACGTTCTTGTTTCTTGCATTTCCAAGAAATAAGAGAGTTGCCAAGGTACATGCACCAACCAGTAGTAGAATGGCGTGTCTTGACAGCCTGCCCAGTCAGCATCCGCATAAGCGGTCAGAGGAAGAGGATTATCCTTTGAATAATATAAACCACGAGGGACAGTTTTGAGTAGATAGCGGATAATGCGCTTCACAGCTGTCAAATGAAGGTGGCGAGGAGCTGTCATGAACTGACTCACAAGATTAACAGCATAAGATATGTCGGGTCTTGTGATGGTGAGGTAGACAAGACTTCCCACCAGGCGCCGGTAGGTATGAGGATCAGGTAGAAGATTGCCATCATCTTTACTCAACTTGAGATTGACCTCAACAGGCATATCAACAGGTGAAGAGTCATGTAGGTCAGCCAGCTCAATAAGATCTGATGTATATTTGTGTTGATTAACAAATATACCTTTGGAAGATTGATGCACCTCTAAGCCCAAAAAGTAATGCAAGGGGCCTAAATCCTTCATATGGAAGGAGTCCCGAAGAGAAGCTTGGAGAGATCTGATCATGCCATCATCCGTGCCAGTGATAATGATATCGTCCACATACACGAGAAGCACCGTAACACCAGTAAATGTGTGGCATAGAAAGAGAGATGGATCATAAGGGCTCTGAGTAAAACCAGTCTTGCATAAGCGATCCTTGAAGGTTTTGAACCATGCTCGAGGAGCTTGCTTTAGACCATAAAGCGACTTTCGCAGGCGACAGACAGTCCTCTTTGAGGGAGAGGGGACGCCTTGTGGTATGCGCATATGGACTTCTTCTTTCAGATCCCCATGGAGAAATGCATTTTTGACATCCATTTGGTATAATGGCCAGGATTTAGATGCAGCAATGGCGAGAAGTAGCCGAACAGATGTCATTTTTGCCACATGTGCAAACGTTTCCTCATAGTCAATGCCATACTCCTGTCGGTTGCCGAGTGCCACAAGCCTAACTTTGTATCTATCCAAGGACCCATCAGATTTAAGTTTGATCGAGTAGATCCATTTGCAGCCAATGGGTTTAACTGCTGGAGGACACTCCACAATATCCCAGGTGTGATTATGATCCAATGCAGCTAATTCCTCCGTCATGGCCTGGTTCCAACAATCTTGTTGTACAGCCTGCAAATAAGAACTAGGGATAGGGACAGATGATAGGGTGGTCATCAAAGAAGTATGGGTAAATCCATACCGTGCAGGTGGTTTAGAAGTTCTGGAGGAGCGACGCAAGGCTTGAGGAGGTGCGGAACCATTTGTCGGTGGAGGATCAGGAGGACGGCCATCTGCAGTGGTAAGTTTTTCCCGTCGGTGATATACAAAATCAGGATTAAACCTAGTAACGGTTGTTTGATCCGAGAAACCAGGTAAGAGAGCTGGCGAACATGGTTGAGGACAGTCCATGTGAGTTTGGAAGAAATATTGATTTTCAAAGAAAATAACATTTTGAGAAACCCGGATACGACGACCAATGGGATCATAACAAACGAAACCTTTTTGATTAGTGGCATAACCCAAAAACGCACACCTGCGAGATTGCGCGGTTAGTTTCGTTCGTTCCGTGGAAGGTAGATGAACAAAACAAACACATCCGAAGGTATGTAGGTGATCAAACACAGGTTGATGACCAAACATTTTAAAATAAGGTGTGAAATGAGCAATAGTACGTGATGGAAGGCGGTTTATAAGATAGACTGCTGTGGTGAGAGCTTCAGTCCAAACACGAGGGGGAACGGATGATTCAAGCAGAAGTGTTCTAGTTACATCAAGGAGATGTCTGTTTTTCCGTTCCGCGACTCTATTTTGTTGTGGAGTATACGGACAGGTACGTTGAGAAATGATTCCTTTATTGTTTAGAAAAGATTGAAAATCATTGGACACATACTCCCCCCCTGAGTCTGAGCGCAAATTCTTAATACGTTTGGAGAATTGGGTTTCAACATAGCTAACAAAAATTGTAAATGCCTTAAGAACATCAGACTTCGAATGTAATAAATAAATCCACGTAAATTTGCTGTAGTCATTGATGAAGGTGACAAAATACTTGAAGTGACTATGGGAAAGAGTTGGCGCAATGCCCCAAACATCACTGTGAATCAAGTCAAAACATGGAGTGCTCCGTGTTTGAGAGTGTGGAAAAGGTAAAGTTTTACTCTTCCCTAATTTACAAGCATCATAATCAAAAGAAGCAGAGTCAATAGGTTTATTTAATAATCCGGATTGAAATAAAGTAGACATTGTAGAGGCATTTGGATGACCAAGTCTATTATGCCACAATTGAGAATTATTCTGAATGAAAAAACAGGTGTTATTCTGAAGAAAGGAAGACACTGGTAAGGGAAAAAGTCTTCCACGCTTAGGTCCCCTCGCGATCACTACCCCCGACTCCTGGTCCTGCACAACACAACCAGAAGAAGAAAAGGAGACATTGTAGTTATTTTCAACAAGTTGGCCCACAGAAACCAAATTGGTAGCAAGTTGAGGAGAAACTAAAACATTGGTTAATGGTAGGGGGCCAGGGGTATCACCAACAGAGGTGATGGGAAGATGATCTCCGTTTGCAGCTTGGACAGAAAGATGACCAGTGTAAGGGACAACATTTTGTAATTTTATGGGTGAAGAGGTCATATGGTTACTTGCTCCAGAATCTAAGTACCATGTATTGGAAAGAGCTGAATCAGTACCTGCAATGTTCATGGATGCTAAGGCATTGATGATCATTTGATTGACCATCTCAGGGGTCAGAGAAGCTGGTAACGCAGATTGGGAGGAGGAACCAGGTTGTGAGGAAGAATCATATTGCATAGAACCACTGAAGTCAGATGCTGTGTAAGCACTAGGAACTGGGGCTGGCTGCACATAGTTGCGGGAAGTAGAATTGCGAGCCTTCTTCCGACATTCTTCAATAACATGACCAGTGGCCTTACAATATCTTCAGATTTTTGCCTTGCATTGATTTGCATAGTGACCATATTTCTTGCAGTTATGACACTGAATTTTACTGATGTCCCAGGGAGGTGGTCTGGTTGTAGCAACATAGGCAAGCGGAGCCTCAGCAGATCTTTGTTGTTCCAGAGTAGTTTTAGTAACCAGACGTTGTTCTTCTCGCAGAAGCTCCTGAAGACAGTCATCCAGGCTGGGAAGAGAAGCCCTGCTCATCAAGTTAGATCTAACTGTCTCAAACTCCAGGCGAAGTTTCATGAGAAATTGATCCCGATGGCTACTTTGCTGTAAGGAAAGTAGTTCAGGAAGGAGAGCTTCAGACACCGTGGCAAACTTAATCTCATCATATTCTGACCACAGTCTGCGAAACCCATTATAATACTCTTGAATAGACTGGGTGCCGTGAGTAAATTGAGAAATGTCAAGTTCCAATTGAAATTGGCGGGCAGCATTGCCTTGTTGATAGATCTTCTTAAGATAGTCCCACATTTCACGGGCAGTTTTGCAAGGTCTGAGGTTGAGGATAAAATGTGGGTCAACAGAGCCCAGCAACCAGGTTTTTATTTTAGCATCTTTAGTCTTCCAAGCTAAAATCTTCTTGTCATCTTCCTCGGGTTTAGGTTCAGATCCATCAATGTGTGCCCAGAGTTCCTTTCCTTCTAAGTAAATTTGAAATTGAAAGGCCCATGAGGTATAATTTTTCCCATCAAACTTAACCAGGGCAATTTCAGATTTATCCATGTCCAGCAGACTAGTAAGAACCCCAATCTGGAGTAATACGAGCAATGAAGAAATACCAGCAATACCAGTAATTAACAGTAACTGAAATCAATCAATCCAGAAAGCAGTAATAGCCAGAAGCAGTACCCAGAACAAGTAAACAATCCAGAAAGCAGGAACTAGATCAACTAGAAAGCAGGAACAACAGTAATAACAGTAACGAGCAGTAGACTGAAATCAGATCGCAATGATGAATTACTGCACTCACTAGCAGTAACTAGTAGTAACCAGCAGTAAATAAACAGAATAGGCAGCAGTAAAGACAACAAATGGCAGCAGAAGAGAATCAGGACGTCCGTAAAAAATTCAGAACACAGCACCCAGAAACCGTCCAGGTCGTCAGGTGAGAGGATCAGTACCTGGGCCCCACCTGGTGATCTCTTGATAGATCAGAGAGTGGGGATGAGTGAACAGGATAATCACGCAACTATTGGAAGTGGTCTCGGTCAAAACAAATCCAGATCTAGGATTTTGGACGGCCGAGATGGAAACAAGTGTAAAAAACTGAAGTTTCACAAAAATAGGTAAAAGACCTACCTCTGATGAGCAATAAATGTTGGAAAAATCTTCATAAACAGGAGAATATTCAGGCGACCAAGAGGGAAGAAGCCGCTGAGATGGTGATGCTGATGATCACAGGTGGGCCACGCCTGATCTGAGATGATCAGGGATGATCGGAAAGGATCTGGCTGAAGAAGATGATCTCAGATGATCACAGATTGGCTTCCAAGGCTTGGAAGATGACTTATGAAATGATCACAGTTGATCGATTTGGCTCTGATACCATGTCAGTGTAGTATATTTGAAGCACAATACACGAAAATGGTGAAATTCAGTACCCCTTTTAGGGACGACTGCGTGTTACATATATAGGGGCCGAATGCCCTCTCAGATCCTACACTGTAGCTAACTGTTACATATATGGGGGCTGAATGCCCTCTCAGATCCTACACTGTAGCTAACCAACTAAGTATTATCTTATCCTTTGACTAATTCTACAATACAATGACTGGGCCTAAATGGGCCTCCCCAGATTGGGCTTGGATTGACACCCATCACCGCTGTTGGTGATACCCCTGGCCCCTTACCCTTAACCAATGTTTTGGTTTCTCCTCCTCTTGCTACTAATTTGGTTTCTGTGGGTCAACTTGTTGAAAATAGTTACACTGTCTCCTTTTCTTCTTCTGGATGTGTTGTGTAGGACCAGGAGTCGAGGGGAAGTGATCGCGAGGGGGCCTAAGCGTGGCAGACTTTTTCCCTTACCAATGTCTTCTGTTATTGAGAATAATCATTTACTTCAGTTATTTTGTTTTTTCATTCAGAATCAATCTCGTTTGTGGCATAATAGACTTGGTCATCCGAATGCTTCTACTATGTCTACATTATTTCAATCTGGATTAATAAATAAACCTGTTGCTTCTGCTTCTTTTGACTGTGATGCTTGTAAATTAGGTAAGAGTAAAACTTTACCCTTTCCAACCTCTCACACACGGAGCACTGCATGTTTTGACTTAATTCACAGTGATGTTTGGGGCATTGCTCCGACCCTTTCACATAGTCATTTCAAGTATTTTGTCACATTCATTGATGACTACAGCAGATTTACTTGGATTTATTTCTTACATTCGAAGTCTGATGTTCTTAATGCATTTACATTTTTTGTTAAATATGTGGAAAACCAATTTTCTAAATGCATTAAGACTTTGCGCTCAGACTCGGGGGGGGGGGGGGGGGGGGGGGGGGGAGTATGTTTCCAAGGATTTTCAATCCTTTTTAACCAATAAAGGAATCATTTCTCAACGTACCTGTCCGTATACCCCACAACAAAATGGAGTCGCAGAACGGAAAAACAGACATCTTCTTGATGTAACTAGAACTCTTCTGATTGAATCATCCGTTCCCCCTCGTTTTTGGACTGAAGCTCTTACAACGGCTGTCTATCTCATTAACCGCCTTCCATCACCTACCATTGCTCATTTAACGCCTCATTTTAAATTGTTTGGTCATCATCCTGTGTTTGATCACCTACATACCTTTGGCTGTGTTTGCTTCGTTCATCTACCTCCCACCGAAAGAACGAAACTCACAGCACAATCTCGCAGGTGTGCTTTTTTGGGTTATGCCACTAATCAAAAAGGTTTTGTTTGTTATGATCCCATTGGCCGTCGTATCAGGGTTTCTCGAAATGTTATTTTCTTTGAAAATCAATATTTCTTTCAAACTCACATGGATTGTCCTCCTCCCTCTTCACCAGCTCTCTTACCAGGTTTTTCGGATCAAACCTCTGTTACTAGGTTTAATCCTGCTTTTGTATACCACCGACGGGAGAAACCTCCCACTGCAGATGGCCCTCCCCCTGATCCTCCACCGACAAATGGTTCCACGCCTACTCCTGCCTTACGTCGCTCCTCCAGAACTTCTAGACCGCCTGAGTGGTATGGATTTACCCATACTTCTTTGATGACCACCCTATCTTCTATCTCTATCCCAAGTTCTTATTTGCAGGCTGTCCAACAAGATTGCTGGAACCAGGCCATGAAGGAGGAATTAGATGCATTGGCTCTGAATCACACATGGAATATTGTGGAGTGTCCTTCAGCAATTAAGCCCATTGGTTGCAAATGGATCTACTCGATCAAACTTAAATCTGATGGGTCCTTGGCTAGACACAAATCTCGCCTTGTGGCACTCGGAAACAGACAGGAGTATGGCATTAACTATGAGGAGACGTTTGCACCTGTGGCAAAGATGACATCTGTTAGGTTACTTCTCGCCATTGCTGCATCTCAGTCTTGGCCATTATACCAAATGGATGTCAAAAATGCATTTCTCCATGGGGATTTGCAAGAAGAGGTCTATATGCGTATACCACAAGGCGTCCCCTCTCCCTCCAAGAGGTCCGTCTGTCGGCTGCGGAAATCGCTTTATGGTCTAAAGCAAGCACCTCGGGCATGGTTCGACACCTTTAGGGGTCGCTTATGCGAAAGTGGCTTTACTCACAGCCCTTATGATCCATCACTCTTTCTTTGCCATACCTCTACTGGGGTTACGGTGCTTCTAGTGTATGTTGACGATATTATTATCACTGGCACGGATGTTGGTATGATCAAATCTCTTCAAGTTTCCCTCCGGACTTACTTCCATATGAAGGATTTGGGCCCCTTGCATTATTTCTTGGGCTTAGAGGTGCATCAATCTTCCAAAGGTCTATTTGTTAATCAACACAAATACACATCAGATCTTATCGAGTTGGTTGACCTCCATGATTCTTCGCCTGTTGATACACCTGTCGAGGTAAATCTCAAGCTGAGTAAGGATGATGGCGATCTTCTTCCTGATCCTCAACCATACCAGCGCCTGGTGGGAAGTCTTGTCTATCTTACCATCACTAGACCTGACATATCCTATGTTGTTAATCTTGTGAGCCAGTTTATGACAGCTCCTCGCCACCTTCATTTGGCAGCTGTGAAGCGCATTATCTGCTATCTGCTAAGAACTGTCCCTCGTGGTTTATATTATCCAAAGGATAATTCTCTTCATCTGATCGCTTATGCAGATGCTGACTGGGCAGGCTGTCAGGACACACGCCGTTCTACTACTGGTTGGTGCATGTACCTTGGCAATTCTCTCATTTCTTGGAAATGCAAGAAACAAGAACGGGTATCTCAATCTTCCACAGAATCTGAATATAGGGCAATGTCTTCTGCTTGTTCTGAGGTCTTATGGCTACGGGGACTTCTTTCGGACTTAGGGTTCGCTCAAACCTCTCCTACTCCATTGCATGCCGATAATACTGGGGCTATTCGCATCACTGAAAATCCCGTCTTCCATGAACGCACCAAACATATAGAAGTTGACTGCCACTTTATTCGAGATGAATATAAGCGTGATGTCATTTGTCTTCCTCATGTCTCTACAGAACTTCAGTTTGCAGATATCTTCACGAAGGGTCTTCCTCGGCCTCGACATCAATTTCTTGTATCCAAATTGCTGCTTTATGACTCCCGAGCATCAATTTGAGGGGGGGGGGGGGGGGGGGGGGTGTCAATCCAGGTCCATCCATTTAGGCCCATTTATTGGACCCATATATTGCATTGTAATTAGTCAAAGGTGGTTACTTAAATTGTTGCTTCTGTTTAGGATCTAAGATTTGTAATTGAGTGTAATTAGGGAATTGAACCCTTATATATACATCAATCGATCCTCAAAGAAGGCACGACATTCATCTCTCTCTCTCTCTTATGTTCTGCATGTCATCTCTCCAAATGTCACCTACTTCCGTAACCTCAACTGATAGCACCAAGCATCTCATCCACAGTAATCTCATTAATTACAATATATAGGTATATATATATATTTGCTTTGATTCTAATTAGCAAAGAAATTGTCCAAAGAACAAAAATCCCATAATTGATTTCTTACCAACTCAGCAATGCCTACTTCCCTACAATCAATTGATAGTACCAAGCATCTCATCCACAATAATCTCCTTGATTTAGAATAATTTTTTTTTCTTTGATTTTTTTATTACATATTAATCACACATTTTTCCCAGTGGTATGACTGGTCCATGTGTGAATGGAGGGGTCATATCGGTGGTATGACCAGTCCATCTGTGATATGCGAGAATTGTTTTTTCTATTTCCTTCCCCTAAACAACCTAATGTCCTAGAAAGAAGAAATGTCATGGTCCAAATGGGATGCTAGTAATTCACAGTGAAATGGCAAATTTGATTAAGTAACATTTGCACAAATAAATCTGAGGGAAAAAAAACTAAAATCACCTTGTCTTCCCCATTCTTGAGGAAGAGAAGAAGAAAACATGGCATGAACAATATCCAGCCATTCGTCACAGCACTGGGAAATCCGGAATTTCAACCCTTATTAAGTTGAGAAATCTTAAATTGAAATTCCATAACTAGAAAGCCCGCAACATAATGGGAATGAGAAAGAGCTCAAGAGAAGGCATGGAAGAGAGCAAGAGAGTTAAGAGAGAAGCAAAGGAGCCCTGTTTTCTTCTCTTGTATGCATTGCATGAAAGGAAGAGGTGGGTGATTTGTAAGGTAAAGAGCGAGGGAAAGAAAAGGAAGAGGAAAAACCGAAAGCCCTCTTTCCTTTCCCATTTTCACTAAAACTTTCTGCCTCATTCTGTTCCCGCTTAAGTGAAAAAGCTCATTCTAATGGCGAAGTGGGTCCAGAGTTACCTCTTTATAAAGTGGATTTTAACTTTTGCTTCAGGAACAACCCATTTATAATTGTAATACCCAAGCAGGCTTCTAATGAATTTTTAGCTTTTCCAAAGCAAAAGGCCAAAAATGGCTCTTTAATAATCCAAACCAAATACACCCTTAGTTACTACGGAGTTGCTGAAAGATACAGTGAAGAACTTTCATTGTTGAACTTTGAACTGAACAGGCATACACATATACTGATGGAAAGGAGGAGCCGACACATTTGATAATGAATCCAATCATGAACATAGTTATTTAATCAGGTATTCAGGTTTACCATTCATCCATATACAATTCTTATAATGAACATTTATATTAGTGGCAACAATCAGTATTATAGGGGTAAGGTATGGGACTCCAAATAGCTTCTAAACTGGCCAATGGGCCAGCTCGAGCCTGAGCCTGAGTACTGATATTAATGGGCTAATAGGTATGCCTGGCTGCATATTCTTATCAAGTGGACGGGCTTGGGCCAGGGCTTAGAAACGCAGATGTCAATTGCATTTCATTTTGGCTGGAATGCCCGAACCTTTTCATTTTGGTCCTCCAACAGAAATGAAACTAGGTCTCAAACTTTTCCTCTAGAAATTCGGTTTGTACCATTCAAAATCCAAAATTTGAGTCCGAAATTCGGTATTTCATCTGAAATGCCCAGAATCTAAACGTTTGAAACCTAACATTTGGGATTTTTTTATTTTTGCAAAAAAATAGAGAGGGATGGGGACTGATTGCTGAAAAGGAAAATAAGAAGAGGAGATCGGAAGATTATGTTGCATGGAAAAAAGATAAGAGAAAAGGGCAGAAAAAACTAACCCTAGCCATCTTTGTCGCCACCTCTGCTGTAACCGTCGCTGTTGCCTCTCTTCTGCCTTTGCCATCACCATCACTTTGTTGCCACTTCTCTGCTCCCGTTCCTCCATCTCCAGTCTTTCCTTCCTCCCTTCCACTCTCCTTATTCGTTTTTCTTTTTTTTTTTACCCTTTCCACCGACTTCTGGAATGGCAAGAATCAAGACTCAAAGACTCTTTAGTTTCACCTTTCACGCCTTTTGAGGAAGGATTAAAAAAGCGGACTCAGGACTCGACTCGGCCGAGTATCATGGGACGGGAGTCATGGGACTTGGCCAAGTCAAGTCGATTCCCAAAAAAATGCCCAAAAACTTGAGAAAAATTAAAGAAAAAATAGAAGAAGAAGAAGAAGAAGAAGAAGTAAGTGTCTGAGTGACTGTAGGCCTGACTCGTTCATGGCCGAGTCTAAGTCGACTCGGCCTAGTCAACTCGGACTCAACTGGTTTTTTAATCCATGATTTTGAGTTAAAAGTAATAAAGGGCCTATTTATGAACTATGAATTAAGAAGGGGGCTGGGCCATGGGTTCAATGGGTTTTTAGAAAATAGATTGGCCTGGGGTGAATTTAATAAATAGTGCCAGCCTGTGCTTGTGGTAGATTTCATAAAGAGAGTCTAAGCCCTCTTGGGCCTAGGGCAAGTTTTATAAGAAATGGGCTTGGACTTGGGTCAGCCTTATTTTTAATATTTTCTACTATTTTTTCATTTTTTTACATTATACATATACTTTTCCGATAATTTACTCTAAATTTTATTGCACCAAATTATTGCATCATATAGAGGCTACTCCGAAATGAGCACCGAAACGGAATTGACAACACTGCTTAGAAAAGCACCTAGGGCTTTAGAATCAGGCGTCGACTGTTAAACAGGCCCAAGGCCCATGAACATAGTCCAGAATATCATATCTCACGTGGATGATTGGGTCAACTTGTAACAGCTGTACATATTCTCTTAATTAGATTTTCCAGCATCACAAAGTTTCAGCGTCATCTTCTTCCTGCGTCAGCGACAACTTGTTGGTGGCCCACTTCTGATCAAGCAGATCAACCTCCGAAATCCATAGAGACATGGTCGCCTGGTCCTTCTGAAAATTTAGGTGATTTTTTCCAGATTTTTCAGCACATCCAGGTTGGTGTTTTGCTCCTTCTCAAGTCTTTTTCAGAAAATTAGATTGTTTTCATCAAGACCGTCCAGAATCTTGGATCTTCAGAAGATTCAGACAAATCTTATTTCATTAGAAGACAGAATAGGAGGCCTACTCAGATTAGTCCTCTGATCTTTGCCCAGGACCATCAGTGGGGCCCACGTAGTGGATATTCAGCCATTGACAGGGTCGTCTGGGCTGGTTTTTTTGCATATTTCTGTACTGTGTTGCATTGTTTCCTGCCTGTTTGGTTAGATTGTGTTTTCTACACACGGGAAAGGCATCCTACATATCTGTTGTTAGTTTTTTTCACTATTCAATCAATCTTTGACCAGTATCGCTTTGAGATGGAAAAATCTGAAGTTACATTGATCCGTTTTACTGGAAAGAATTACCCTGCTTGGTCGTATCAGTTTCAAATATACCTTGAGGCTAAGGAATTGTGGGGTTATATTTCTGGATCTGACCCTAAACCCTCTGAAGATGAGAAGAAGATCTCCTATTGGCTTACTAAAGATGCGAAGATCAAATCATGGATCCTCGGCTCTATCGAGCCAAATCTGATCATGAATCTCAAACCTTACCCCACTTCCAAAGACGTGGGGGTATCTGAAGAAAGTATACCATCAAGATAATTCCGCATGTCAATTTCATCTTGAATGTGCGATTGCTGAATATAAGCAGGGAACCTTGTCCATCTAGGATTACTATTCTGGATTTCGTACACAGTGGTCGGAATACGATGGTATTAAGTATGTTGATGTGGCTCCAGATGTTTTGCTCGTTATTCAGGATCTTCAGGCCTCTAGTGAAAGGGATCAGTTTTTGATGAAACGGCGCAGTGAATATGAAAGTGTCCGATCTGCCCTGATGAATCGGACGCCATTACCTTCCTTGGATGTATGCTTAAATGAACTCCTCTGTGAAGAACAACGCATTGCGACCTCGGCTCATCTAGCGCAACAAACGACTGAGACCTATTCAGTCGCGTTCTCAGCTAATAAAACTTCTCAGCCTCCGCCGCATGACTTGAGCAAAACGCAATGTTACAGTTGTCAAAAATTTGGGCACATTGCAACTCAATGCAAACAGAAGGTCTGCAGTTATTGTAAAAAGTCGGGACATATCATCTCTGAATGTCGCCGCCGCCCACAACGTCCATCACCACAGCCTCAGACTCCACCGTATCAGCCTCCGTATGCGTATGTTGCTTCTTCGGTTATGCCTGCTCCTACATCTGCACCCTCACAGCCTGGGCCCTCATCCTCTCTCACTCCTCACTCCTGAATTGGTTCAACAAATGATTGTCAATGCCCTCTCTACTTTTGGTTTCTCAGGTACATCCCCTCCATCTTCTACTTGGTTCCTTGATTCCGGGGCGTCTAATCATATGACATCTTCCTGCACACCACTCTCCAATGTGCAAAGATACACTGACCCTCTTCAAATACAAACTGCTAACGGGGGCCATGTTCCCATTACTGCTGTTGATGACATCTCTGGTCCCCTTCCATTGAAAAATGTTTATCTATGTCCAAATTTAACTTTCAACCTTTTGTCAGTCGGGCAGCTTGTTGAAAATAATTGTAACATCTCGTTTTCTTATTCTGGTTGTGTTGTGCAGGACCAGATGTCCGGGAAGGAGATCGCGAGGGGGCCTAAGTGTGGACGCTTGTTTCCGTTGGATTTTTCCAAGACTTCTAGGAATAAAATTGACAATGATGTGTTTTGTTTTTCCATTAGAGATAACTGCCAATTGTGGCATAACAGACTTGGACACCCAAATTCAAAAACTTTGTCCCTTCTGTTCCATTCTGTTTTATTAAATAAAACTACTGGTTTATCTTCTTGTGTGCCTTTTGATTGTGCTACTTGCAAACTGGGAAAGAGCAAAACTCTTCCTTTTCCTATTTCAACTTCACACAGCACTCAGTGTTTTGATTTGGTTCATAGCGACTTATAGGGAATTGCTCCAGCTCTTTCTCATGCTCATTATATATACTTTGTGACTTTTATTGATGATTTTAGTCGCTTCACATGGGTTTACTTTCTGCATTCCAAATCTGATGTTTTTCATGTTTTTAAGATTTTTCTGGCTTATGTTGAAAATCAATTTTCCACCTGCATTAAAATCCTACGATCTGATTCAGGCGGGGAATGTATGTCCTCTGATTTTCAACACTTTTTGCAAAACAAGGGAATTATTTCTCAAAGAACTTGTCCTTATACTCCACAGCAGAATGGAGTCGCTAAAAGAAAAAATAGACATCTCCTTGATGTCACTCGTTCCCTTCTCCTTGAATCATCAGTTCCTACCCGTTTTTGGGTTGAGGCATTAGCTACTGCAGCTCATCTTATTAATCGTATGCCATCCCATTCGGTTGAAAATCAGTGCCCATATTATCGCTTATACAAGACATCTCCATCCTATGATGATCTTCATGTTTTTGGCTCGGTTTGCTTTGTACATTTGCCTCCTTCTGAACGGACTAAACTTACAGCTCAATCCGCTCAGTGTGTTTTTTTAGGATATGCACCCTTCCAGAAAGGGTTCCTTTGCTATGATCCCCACATTCGTCGCATCCGTACCTCTAGGAATGTCGTGATTTTTGAAAACAAGTATTTTTTTCAAAAACATCTTGATCCTCCAGACGACTCCTCTTTAGTTTCCTTACCTGGTTTTTCCGACGACACATCTATTGTTCGCTTTAATCCTAACTTTGTGTATCACAGACGGACTACAGACGCGCTTCCAAGGGATTCCCCTCCCGATCTCCCTCCAGCATCTGGTCCACCTCCGGCATTTGGTCCATCTGGACTTCCTCCATTGCGTCGCTCCACTCGCATTTCGGTACCACCCGACCGCTATGGGTTCTCCCATACTTCCTTAATGGCCACTTTGTCCTCTTCTTCCATTCCCCAATCCTATTCTTAGGCTGTGCAGGACAAATGCTGGAACCAGGTTATGCTCGATGAATTGGCTGTTTTAGAGAAAAATCATACGTGGGATATTGTCCCCTCTCCTGTGGGTGTCAAACCTATTGGCTGCAAGTGGATCTTTTCTCTCAAGTTAAAATCAGATGGCACTCTCGATCGATATAAGGCGCGCCTTGTTGCTCTCGGAAATCGGCAAGAATATGGCATTGATTATGATGAAACTTTTGCTCCCGTCGCCAAGATGACCACTGTACGCATAATCCTTGCTGTTGCTGCATCTCGGTCCTGGCCTCTCTATCAAATGGATGTCAAAAATGCGTTTCTTCATGGTGATCTCAAAGAAGATGTTTATATGCGTCTGCCTCCAGGGTCCTCTTCTGGGAAGGGTATGGTTGCTGTCCTCTTCTGGGAAGGGTATGGTTGCTAAGCTCTGTCGTTCTCTCTATGGTCTGAAGCAAGCTCCTCGCGCGTGGTTTGAGAAATTTAAAGATGCTCTTTTCCGCTTGGATTTTCATCCGAGCCAGTATGATCCTTCTATGTTCTTACATCATGCTCCGTCCGAGATTACTATGTTACTGGTCTACGTTGATGACATTGTCATTACTGGACCCAATGCACATATGATTCAGGAACTCCAAGCTTTTCTTAATAAGACATTTCACATGAAGGACCTTGGCCCCTTAAACTATTTCCTTGGTCTTGAAGTTCATCAATCGACGAAAGGTCTAGTTCTCAATCAGCATAAATACACGGTTGACCTTATTGCCTTGGCTGGCCTTACTGCTTCAGCTCCCGTAGATACACCGGTCGAACTGAATGTCAAACTCAGTAAAGAGGAGGGTGACCTTCTTCCAGATCCTACCACATATCGCCAGTTAGTTGGTAGCTTGATCTACCTCACGATCACTCGTCCTGATATCTCCTATGCGGTCAACCTAATGAGTCAGTTCATGACTGCTCCTCGTCATCTTCATATGGCTGCTGTTCGTCGCATCATTCGGTACCTTATTCGCACACCGACTCGCGGGTTGTATTTTCCATCCAACAATCCTCTATCTCTCAAAGCTTATTCAGATGCTGATTGGGCTGGTTGTCTAGATACTCGCAGATCGACGACAGGATGGTGCATATTTTTGGGTGATAGTCTGATTTCTTGGAAATGCAAGAAACAAGCAACAGTTTCCAAATCCTCTACCGAGGCTGAGTACCGCGCCATGTCTGCTGCATGCTCCGAAATTATTTGGCTTCGCTGTCTACTCTCTGACATTGGGTTTCCAATAGAAGGTGCTACCCCCCTCTACGCAGATAATACCAGTGCAATTCGGATTGCTGAAAATCCCATTTTTCATGAACGCACTAAACACATTGAGGTTGATTGTCATTTCATACGAGATGAGCTTAAGCGTGATGTCATCAGCCTTCCACATGTCTCCACTGAGCTTCAACTTGCTGATCTCCTTACTAAAGGTCTTCCCCATCCTCGCCATTAGTTCTTGGTTGGCAAATTAATGCTTGTTGATTCTCCCGCATCAATTTGAGGGGGGGTGTTAAACAGGCCCAAGGCCCATGAACATAGTCCAGAATATCATATCTCACATGGATGATTGGGTCAACTTGTAACAGCTGTACATATTCTCTTAATTAGATTTTCTCTTGTAATTAGTTAGTTTCCTAAAGATAGAATAGTAATTGATGTAATTAGCTAGTTTCCTAACTAAGAAGCCTTGATTGAGGCATGTAATACTCTATATATTGGGGCTGGATCTCCAAAGGAACACACACAGAAATAATACAAAATAAGAAGTTTCTTCCAACTTCTCTGATCATAAACTTGTCATCGACTACCTATATATGATTGGGTTTTGACATGTGCTTCCACAAGTCCAGCCCATTGCTACCCTTAATATATTACATTTTCATTTGGTTCTGGGGTTTTCATATAATAGAGCCAGTAATTTTGGTGAACTTCTTAGCCACTGGTTTAGCATATATCCCTATGGTGCCGTTCATTTTATGCTTCATTGCTAATATCTATACACAACCAACCGAAACGACCGTTTTTATATTTAGGCGACTTGGCTCCTTCTTGGTGTAATTTTTCAGAAGTTCTCAGTTCTTCTTCACATAGTCACTACCTTCCATTGAGTTGATAAAGAGCTTTTGCTACTGCAAGGTTGAATTGATTGTTCCATTCTAGGGAAAACAAGAAGAGAGAATAATGAAAGGAATTATGTGATAGCCTTCCAAGTAGGTCAACTAACTTTTGTGAACTCTTTTATCTTTGAAATTATTAGAAAGCCCTTGTTACTGATACTATCATTGACATCAATAAGACACTGCTTTTTTCTACGCTTTCTGTGTTTCGCTGAATGCAGCAAACTCTCACCACAATATTCTTCTATTTAAGTGTTTAACAATAATGTCAATATTTACCACACTGATATATCTGTTACTATAATTGATGTTTTATCAAGAAACAGAAGGAAAATGATGTTTCGTATTATACTTTTATATGCTTGTGTCTTTTTGCAGATCCAGAATTTACTTTATGGGGATGCCAAAGGTTGGATGGCACAATTTCTTTCTTATCTAAAATCATTTATTCCTGGTATTATGAACCCTCATACAAAAGTTGTTCAACGATGGAACAAGTTTTTTGTAATTTCCTGTTTGGTGGCGATTTTTGTGGATCCGTTATTTTTCTTCCTATTGTCAGTGGAACAGGTAAAATTTCTTTTAACATGTTGAAAATCTACATTTTTAATTGTATTTAAGAAAGTTTTTTTTTTTTTAGGTTAAAGCTTGTTGTTTGGTGCTCATTTTGCTTGTTTGTGAGTTGCAAATCTTACTATTTCTTTTCTTATTAGATTTTTATTAACAGAAATAGCATCACCAATGATGAAAATTATCACATCATGGAATTTCGAATGTCTCTGTTATGTCAGTTGTAACGACCCGGAATCCGGGGCCCTTCGAATTCCGTGCCGAGACTTGTAAGCATCACACACATAGGTTAAATCAAAGATCACATAAAGATTCAGGCATTTACCAACTTAAACCAACTTGGATTAAAAACCCAAATCTAATAAACCAATGTAACATTTATTAGATTGAGAAAGAATGAGAAGAAGAAGATTGGAGAGAACGTGATACATCCTTGGATGATCCCCTGCTCTATTTATAATCATGTTAGGCCTTAATCAAGGCACTAAGTATGTCAAGTGTACAAATTAGAATAATAAAAGAATAGAAAGAATCAATCCT
The DNA here is from genome assembly GCA_038049695.1 of Cinnamomum chago. Lineage (NCBI taxonomy): Eukaryota > Viridiplantae > Streptophyta > Magnoliopsida > Laurales > Lauraceae > Cinnamomum > Cinnamomum chago. The sequence continues at coordinate 23,730,005 of CP142453.1, read as the reverse complement.
ACTCTATACAAGGAATACAATCAGAAGGAAATCAGGGAATACAATTATACACAATCTTTGACACAATCAACCCACGTGTGGGAGTGGGATGCTGTAATGGGCCTTTGTTGGGCTGGGCCTTGGGCCTGTGAATATACAGCCTTGTTATCTTCTACACTCCCCCTCAAATTGATGTGGTAGAGCAGAAAACATCAATTTGCTAGTAAGATCATGATGACGCGTTTTGGGGAGAGCTTTTGTGAAAATATCTGCCAACTGGTTAAGAGTAGAGACGTGAGGCAGAGTGATCTTCTCCGTAACAACATGTTGGCGGATGAAGTGAAATCAATCTCAATGAGCTTTGTTCTTTCATGAAAGATTGGATTGTTAGCAATCTTGGTAGCACTGGTATTGTCCCCATGAAGAGGTGTAGAACTGCCAGCAAGAACCTCGAATTCACAGAGAAGACGGCGTAGCCAGATGATTTCAGCACTAGCAGACGACATCGCGCGATATTCAGCCTCCGCAGAAGACTTGGAAACTGTAGTTTGCTTCTTGCACTTCCACGAAATCAGAGAATCCCCAAGAAACATACACCAGCCAGTGGTGGATCGCCGAGAATCAGGGCAACTAGCCCAGTCGGCATCCGCATAAGCCGAGAGGCGCAAAGAAGAGCTAGAAAGGTAGAAGAGACCATGGTTAAGAGTGCCTTTAACATAGCGGAGTATGCGCAAAGCAGCAGCAAGGTGGGGTTTGTGAGGATTGCTCATAAACTGACTAACCGTATGAACTGCATGAGAAATATCAGGCCGAGTCATAGTTAAGTAGAGCAAACTCCCAACTATCCGCCGAAACACAGAGGGATCTTCCAGAGGAGGACCATCATCCATATTGAGTTTGCTGTTAAGTTCCGTAGGCGTATCAAAAGTGTGAGCATCGCCAAGTCTTGCCGAAGTGATCAAATCGGTAGCATATTTACGCTGATGAACCCGGATGCCCGATTTGTTACGCAAAAACTCAAGCCCCAGAAAGTAGGTGAGAGGACCAAGATCCTTCATCCGGAAGTGGCGAGTGAGATGGTGTTTGAGATCTGTAATGCCAGTAGTATCATTGCCACTGATGATCATATCATCAACATAGACCAAAAGGAATGTGTAGCCCTTTGGTGTCCATCGAAGAAATAGGGAGCTATCAGAATGACTCTGACGAAATCCAGCTTGAAGTATTGCGGCCCGGAATTTAGCAAACCAAGCCCTGGGAGCCTGCTTGAGGCCATAAAGAGATTTCCGCAATTTGCAAACATGCTGAGGAGGACAAGCATATCCCGGAGGGGGTTTTAAGTAGACAGTCTCTTTCAACTCGCCATGAAGAAAGACATTTTTTACATCCATTTGCCATAGAGGCCAGTTGCGGCTGCAGCAACACAAAGAAGAGTACGAACAGTGGTCATTTTGGCCACTGGTGCAAATGTCTCTTCATAGTCAATGCCATACTCCTGCTTGTAACCCTGCGCAACCAATCTGGCTTTGTAGCGATCAAGACTCCCATCCGAGTTAACTTTTACAGAGTAGATCCATTTACTGCCAATCACAGATGCTTTTGCAGGAGTCGGTACCAAGTCCCATGTCTGGTTTGCTTCAAGAGCGAGCAATTCCTCATTCATAGCATCCTGCCAATAAGCTATTTTGGAGGCCTGTGAATATGAAGTGGGGATAGGAGCACTATCTAAAGATGAAAAAAGAGCAGGAAATCCATAACGGTTAGGGGCAACAGATGGACGACTAGAGCGTCGCAGAGAGATGGTATTGTCAAAAGGAGCATGATTACCTGCTGGTTCAGGAGGCGGCACTGGTGGAGGATCAGGAGAGGGAGTCACCATTGGAGGAACCGTGTTGCGCCGGACATAGACTTTGGGAACAGAGGATGGAGAAGCAGATTCCTGAAAATGTGGTAAATAGGACACAGCAATAGGATGATGATCCAAGTGTAAAGAAAAGAAAGGAATCTATTCCAAGAAGATCACATTGCGAGATATGCGCATGCGTTTCTCGAACCGATCATAACACAGAAAACCTTTGTGGTCATTACTGTAGCCAAGAAAAACGCACTTGGCCGCCTGTGGTGATAACTTAGAGCGCTCAGTAGGAGGAAGATGAACAAAGCATAAGCAACCAAAAACACGTAAGTGAGAGTATGAAGGGGTACTACCAAAAAGAACTCCGTAAGGAGTAGTCTTTTCTAGAACAGTGCTGGGAAGACGGTTAATAAGATACACAGCAGTCTGTGCAGCATCACACCAAAATTGGGGAGGGACTAAGGATGCAATTAAAAGAGTATGAACAGTTCCAAGAATATGTCGGTTCTTCCTTTCTGCAATTCCATTTTGCTGAGGGGTATGTGGACAAGATTTTTGATGAAGAATGCCTTTATCAGAAAGGAAGGTAGAGAATTCATGAGACATGTATTCTCCACCGGAATCTGATCTAAGAATCTTGATAGCTCTCTGAAATTGGGTTTGGACCATGTTATAAAATTTTTGAAAAATGGAGAAGACTTCAGATTTCAAGCGCATAAAGTAAATCCAAGTATACCGAGAATGGTCATCGATAAAGGTCACATAGTACTTAAATCCCGTCCTACTCAAAGTAGGAGCAATACCCCAAACATCAGAATGAATAATGTCAAATGATGCTAATGCACGAGAATTATGAACAGGAAAAGGCAAAATGTGACTTTTACTTAAGCAACAAGTTTGACACTTTGATTGAGAGAAAGAGGACATCATTTTATTATCAATTTTAGAATCCAAACAACCAATCTTAAATAAGGAAAGCAAATGGGCATTGTTTACATGACCAAGACGGTTATGCCAAACAGTCCATAATTTATTGAAATTTTGAGAAGAAGAGGAAGCAATGAAAGAATGATGTCCAATGTCCAGCAAGAACAGGCGTCCATGTTTACTCCCCGTCGCGATCACCTTCCCAGTTTGTCGCCCCTGTATAACACAACCAGAAGAAGAGAAGTGAACAAGATAGCCATCATCAATAAGTTGGCCTACAGAAAGTAAATTGGCTGACAATTTGGGAACAAAGTAAACATTGGGAAGGGTGATGGATTGGCCAGAGACACTAGATAAGGTAATCGTACCAACTCCAGAAATGAGTAGTTGATCACCATTAGCAGTGGTTATTCTCTCTTTTCCAACGTAAGAGTGGGAATCTGTAAAGCTATGTTCTATAGATGTCATGTGATTGGAAGCTCCTGAATCTAAGAACCATGTGGATGAGGTGATAGGAGAAGAAAGAGAGGCAGAAGAATGGAATGCAGGAAAAGCTATAGAGGAATGAGTTTGATACCGACCACCAGAAAAGCCCATAGACGCATAAGCAGAAGTAACTGTGTTTTGGATCAGCTCTTGAATCTGGGCTGGAGTCATGGATATAGCCCCGGATGAAGTGCTTCCTGTATCAGATAAGGGTGCTTGAGCCTGAAATGCTGCAGGAATGTTCTGTCGGGGCATATTGGAGGGAGGCTTCTTAGGCTGTGTCTCATTCCGTCGCTGTAGGCTGCGACAGTCCTCAATAATGTGACTAGTCCGTTTGCAATATCTACAAACCAATTTCTTGCGGCAATTTTTGGCAATATGTCCGAAGCCTTTGCATTCGTAACATTGAGTTTGCTTCGGAGTTGGGGTTGCCAAAAGAGCCGAGTCAGCGGGAAGAGGTGCAAGAAAGGCTTTTGGTTCTTCCATAATAGTACGCTGGGAGGTGAGACGAAGTTCTTCGCGAAGGACCTCTTGAAAGCAGGTATCAAGATTAGCAGAATTTTCTCTATTCATGAGAGCCGACCTGACAGATTCAAATTCGGGTCGTAGATTCATAAGAAACTGGCTAATATGAGTTTCTTCTTGCAACTTGAGAGCTTCAGATAGAAATCCGGAAGAGACTATTTGGATCAACATGGAATCTCTCTCAGTCCATAAGGTGAGGAAACCATTAAAGTATTCCTGCACAGATTTATCCCCTTGATTATACTTTGCAATTTCACTATCCAAGTGAAACTTCCGGGCCTTATTTGTTTGATGATAGACTTTCTTGAGATGAGCCCACATATCAACAGCAGTGGTGTAAGCTTGAAGAGCCACAGACAGAGATGGATCAATGGAGTTAAGGATCCATGTGATCACTTTAGCATTTTCTTTGGACCAGGTGGCTAAGTTTTTGGAATCAGTGGTACTTGTAGGTTTTGGCTTAGTGATCGACCCATCAAGATAACCAAAAAGCTCTTGTCCTTCAACGAAGTTCTTTAAATGGAAAGACCAGGACATATAATTCTGCCCGTTAAATTTGATCGGGATAACATCATACTTTTCCATGGCACAGCGTAGACAAGAAAGACCAGCAGCAATTTGAAGAAGAAAGCAACCAGCAGCAGGTCAATAGTAGTTAGTGAGGAGTCCAAACAACCCCCAAATCCAAGACAACACTTCAATAGTAGTGGATGAGACTTCCAGTCTTACACAGCACACACATGTGCAATTTTTCCAAAAAATCAAGCCAGAAACAGTCCAGACGAACTGGATTTGGATGGCTGGGTCCACACGTGGGACCCACAGATAGATCTGATGGATAATCAGATGGGAGGCTAGAAACCAGGATCAAAATCCTTTTCCAGCAGTGAAGGTCGCATCAAAATCCATTCAGAATCTAGGATTTTGTGCGGCTGTGATGAAAACTATTTCAGAAAGTTGAATAATCACAAGATAGATCAAAAGGCCTACCTATGATCTCTGAAAAATTCTGGAAAAATCTCCAAAAAGACAAGAGGAGATGGGCGACCAAGGCTGGAGAGAGAGTTGTGGATTTTGTGATGATCGCAAGTGGGCCACTATGATCACGATGAGAAAAGAGTGAGTTTTCTCCCACGTTTTGCTTCTAAAAGATACAGATGCGTGATCTGTATTGCTGTAGATGATGTCTCCAAGAGATTATGGCTCTGATACCATATTAGATTGAGAAAGAATGAGAAGAAGAAGATTGGAGAGAACGTGATACATCCTTGGATGATCCCCTGCTCTATTTATAATCATGTTAGGCCTTAATCAAGGCACTAAGTATGTCAAGTGTACAAATTAGAATAATAAAAGAATAGAAAGAATCAATCCTACTCTATACAAGGAATACAATCAGAAGGAAATCAGGGAATACAATTATACACAATCTTTGACACAATCAACCCACGTGTGGGAGTGGGATGCTATAATGGGCCTTTGTTGGGCTGGGCCTTGGGCCTGTGAATATACAGCCTTGTTATCTTCTACAACATTGTCCAAAAAACGATAACTGCAATGTCTTTCAAATGAAATAATATAAATAATCTATTAAATCTAATTATTCATCTATGTGGCTTCGACACTCAAGTACGCATCCCAAAGTCTATCTCCTGGTCACCAAGATTTTCTTGAGTCGCTAAGTTCTGGTTACCTAAATTGGGGCAAATCCACAAAATATCAGTACAACTGGGTGAATAGATATTTTGATCTATTTGTGCATTTAAACATATACTTAGAAAAGATTACACAACAAATTAAAATAACATCCCAAATCTCATTCAAGCCAAGGTTGGAATTGGGTCAAACAAATGACAACCTCCTAACCACCTGATAGCACAAGCCCAAAGTTCATGTTCCACAAAGATATCACATGTACAAAGAGTTCTCAAAATTCATTCCTGCACATCTCAAAATCATTCTTTTCTGTCCCAAATAAAATTGACCACCAAGGTCCAAAACCAGCGAACTGATACCACAAAATCGACCTTTCCAAAAAAGGTCCAACATCAACAATCCTCACAAAATTGGCCATTTGTACGGGGACGTCATCCCATACATTGCTAGTGGTCTAGGGGTGTCCAAAAGGTTCCTCCAAACAAACAAAGTCATCATATCTCAGTTTTCCAATTCAAATAGCAAATATATATCTCATCAAAATCTGATATTTGGCATGTCCTCAACATTTGTAATGGGCAAATTCCATAATCAACCCCTTCTCAAATTATGTGGATTTAATCTGCCCCAGTCCAAATCAAAATTGGTGTACGACGTGAGAGAGGTCAATTACATGACTCACCCTTCACAGTTTTGAGGGAATTATTCAATTACCAACTTAACCACAACATATAGATTTACAAACCACTCAATCTACCATGTGAGATCCCCAATAACAAAGACATAAGCATATTAATCCACATACATATTTCAAGTCACCATTAATTCAAATAACGGGGTCGAAAATGCAGATTTGACAAATCAAGAACTAGAGGAAACAAATCAAATAGCTTGCAAATAATAACAATGAATAACAAGCCTTTGTTTGCAGTTTTAGAAAACTTAGGATTCCATCTTAGTATATTTCCAAGAATACAAGTCTTAAGGGCCTTTTTCTAAATTTTCTAGAAACTTGTGGGCATGGTAGGTATTTTAACAGAACTTAATGTTCTGTAGCATGTGGCCTTCCTCAATCCAAAACATGTCCAGGCCATCCCTCACCTTTCTCCTCCATACACGGAACCCATAAACAACAAAGGGCTTTGCGCCTAATGATGCAGAGTGGCTGGATAGTGGGTCCCACTGGTCCAAACCTAGAATGGACCTAATGATCATGGTCGCCCAACAGTTCTTTATCCTTTGGTTGGACCTGATCGCTGATCAGGTGGGCCAAGGGGTCCTACTAAGGCTGTTGACCAAAACAGATTTCTTCCTCCTCGCTCATGCCTCCAGGTTTTAAGGTATTTGGATGGTGGGCCAAATGGGGCCCTCTTTGAATGGGTCCAGCACAGCAGTGGTCGACTAACAGTGCCCTACCAGATTACTGGTCCAGATCTTGGATCAGGTGAGCCATGGGGTCCCACAACCCTTGTTGACCCAATTTGGTTCTTGGTGTGCAGAAATCTGAGAATTTCAAATTTTGCACTATAATTCTTTGTAATTGGATCATCTTTGCAGTGAATAAGGTCTGAAGATTTTCTTAAATCATAAGAGATTTGAAACCATCATATCTTACGGAAAAATTGGATATTATCAATCTTCAAACCATAACTCGATTGTTCGACAGTGTCTCTGAGTACATGAAATCTGGTATGAGCCCACTATATCATTATGTAATGGCTCCAACAGTAATTGGAAAAGCAAAACTGTGCAGATTCATATCTTAATCGATTCACTACATATAAGAAAACAGCACATCATGTATACAAAGAAATCTACTCACCATAAAATAGAGGAATAAGAATATACACAAGAGCAAGCTAGAAATTCAGAACCACACAATTAGATCAGAATTTCTACTCACCTGTTATGGCTAACTAGAACTGGTTCTTCCTCCTAATTTCTTCTAGGCTAATACTAAACTAGGCTTTGGATTGATGGAAAAGAAAGTGGAAAAGAGAGAGAGAGAGTGGCTTGAGAGAGGCTTGGGATCGATCAATATATAAAAGCTAGAAGTTAGAATCCTTCCCAAAGTCCTCTTTCTAATTTTTATTATTTCCCTCTCACATGCTAATCCTATTCGTAACATTACTAGGAGTCTAGTATAACCAACACAAGTCCCACTTGAATTCCTCCATCAAACTATGGGTCCCAATAATTCTAAGAAAAATCAAGAAAATTAAATATTAAATATCAGAAAATAATCTAGCCCTTATTCTGGGCCCGGGGCATTACATCAGTCAGCATGGAAGCTTCTAATTCTTTTTGAAATTAGAATGTTAACCGAACCACTTATTGACAAATCGATGTTGGGCTACAGGCACAGTTTGTGAAAATGTAGAGATAAGCAGGCCAGGTGGACCAGCTATTTTGAAACTTGTTTCATGTGTATGCCATCTATGTAATTCCTTCTTTGTAGGGCCCTGACCGTCAGTCTTCTTGTTCCAGATGTCATTTCATTTGAATGAAAGCTAATGTTGGCCCCCCTCCCCCGCTCTCTTCCTCTTCCTTTTTCTTTCTTTCTTTGTTTTTTTTTTTAATTATCTTTGTCAAGGTCTGGGTGCCTTTGGATTTGCATGTCATTTTCATTGAATGCACAGAGCTGATTCCAGATAAATGGGAAAGGCTTTGATGGTGATAGATCATAGATTTACTCAGAGCCCACTCTAGTACAGTAGTACTGTCTCTCTTGTACAGAAATAGTCATTTGCATTTGTTACTATAATCTCTTTGATGGAAATACATAGTTACCGCTTACCAGTCAAGAAAAAGAAACAATTCACCAATGAAAAAAGAAACAAATTCTGTACATGTTGATGTTACCTATTTGATGTAACCAAAAGGTCGATCGAAATCAAATTTGATTTTTCTGGATCAGAAGAATCCTCTCCACAGCTTAATTTGTGAGCCTGGATAACAAGGACCGTTAGATCATAATAAACTTAACCCAACATCTTAATATGCATCTATAGTCACAATATTTAGCTTTTAGCTTAAAAGGGCATTGCCACAATTATCTGCACAGAAAATACAGCAACCAGTTGATGGCGAGTACCAGTTATAACTCAGCTGATTAGGACATAGGACATCATTTAGTGTGTGGGGGTATGCGTTTAAATATCTATTAAAGAAAAAAAAAAGATTTTTTTTTTCTGTTCAGTAATTATTACTAATAAAATCCCAAAAACTGATTCAGCTGTAGAGTTACACGTGGCTATTTATATGTATAATATAGCTTGCGCATAGTTGGAGGCAAGAAGATTGAAGTTCTGTTCAGTAATTATTACTAATAAAATCCCAAAAACTGATTCAGCTGTAGAGTTACACGTGGCTATTTATATGTATAATATAGCTTGCGCATAGTTGGAGGCAAGAAGATTGAAGATTTAATTGATGAAAAATCATCTGCACCTTGAGGAAAAAACCTGAGAGAAGAATAGCAGCCCTTTAAGGAATTTGGATGACGAAGAGAACTGTATTTGCAAGCGTTGTGTATGTTCCTGAAGCATCACACCAAGGCAGAGGCTCTATAGACTATACCTAAGCTTTTCCCATGCATACACACAGATATATACTCTTTTTTTTTTTCAGGTGCAGATGTTTCGCACCATGCGAGACAGTTTGTACTTTGTAGGGGCTCACCTGGGGCGCCTGGTCTATCCGACCTGTCATCCAACCAACCAATGTCACTGGTTCCTATGGGCTTTACACTGATCTTAATGGATTTGATCATTAGATTGAAATTGATTTTATTTTTTATTTTATTGAGATTTCCAAACCATTAAACTTGTGGGCCGCGTCAGATCCACGATCGAGCAATAGATCAATCTCCCGAAGGATTGATCAAATCCATTTCCAGCCACTTGGGCAACCTCACAGGAGGAGAAAACTCCATAATGAAGAGAAAACTCTTATAACTCAAAAGATTAATTGATAATAAGCATGTCTATTACAATGAGGCCTAACATCCTTTTATAAAGGAGTTGGCTTGTTTCCTTAGCAACTATATTTCCTAATGTATGAATCATATCTAAAATAAAAAGGAAACTAACTAATATTAATTATAAACAAACCAAACTACTAAATAATAATTCCTAACTACATGGATGTCCCCTTGGGCCTATGGACTGGACCCAATGGGTTGGCCAGCCTATTGTCTGACCTACATCAATTCTCTCCCGTTTGGAAAAAACTCGACTCCGGCGAGTTGATAGCCTGATAAAAAGGGAGAGAATTCGACCATAAATTCTGAAAAATGTCCGCTAGGGTCGAAAATCAATCGTACAAACATCTGTTTATTCTTTTGATCTGCATTCTCATGACATGGCTTGGAAGCTTGATACGGTCTTTTACTCTATTGAGAGGTAGATGGGAGGTTTTGCTTTTGTTGATGTCAATATTGAGTTCGGATGTGTGATTTGACCATTAAAAGCTTCGGTTATTGCCTTTGTACTGACGGAGCATGAACATTGACTATCCAGCGGTGACCGCCGAGAATGAAGTCAATGTGTGGAACTTCAATTGCTTGATATGCTTGTGAAACTACTGGAACAATGGACTTTATTTTTGATGGCCCAATTGGATTTTTTGGAAGTGGTATGACAATTGGAACCACTGGATGTTCAGTCTTCTCACTAACTTGATTAGAGTATTCAATGTTTGCTTCTCCTTGTTCTTCTTCAACCTTTTGCAGCTTTTGATCGACATTGCCTTGATCAATAATGTTTGTTGATGCAACCCGACAGAAGATTAGGGCCCGCAGGCCCCCTTGATGGATCATCTAATGGGGTCCACATGATCCCTGATTCAATTAGAGATCCCTATCCATCTAAATTAGTAATATCAATTAGTTACTTAATAGGAATTGCTTTCTAAAATTCTAATTTGATTAGGAATAGGTATGTTACTAATTCCAATGTTATGATTAGTTTTAGAAACAAAATGTTCTATATAAACAAAGAGACATTGTTTTTATCATGCTTATTCAATCAATAAACCATCGTGAGTTATTTTGGAGTATATAGTTTTGAGTATTCTTTGTGTGGAATCCCTTCATTGGATTCGATCAACCTCATCTGAGAGGTTGGCCTACTCGATCGAAGGTCCGGGGTTGCGCCAAATTGGTATCAGAGCCCAGATCCGGTCGCCGGAGAAACGATCATCTTCTCTGGTTCGTCATCGTCCACCTGTCCTTTTCTCTTCTCCATCTCTCAAGAGGCAGTTGAGAAACTCAAGCTACCTACCGAGAAGCATCCAAGACCTTATAAAGTTGGATGGGTCAACAATTACTCCATTCCTGTCCGTAAGCAATGTGTCGTCCCTTTCAGAGTCGGCAATTATAAAGATACAATTCGTTGTGACGTCATTCTAATGAATGTTACACATATTCTCTTCGGACGACCATGGTTAAAGAAACTTAAAGTCATCACAGATCATGAGCACAATACTTATTCTTTCAACTGGAAAGGAGGCAAGATTAGGTTGCTTCCATTGTCCTCTAATTCTTCCTCCACCTCTGATACAGCTCCAGCACTTCCTATATTGACCATGCGGAAGTTTAAAGATGAAAGCAATGAGCAGGGCGTCATGTATGTATTGATTGCTAGGCAAGTTCCATAAGAATCTCCAGCTACATCTGTCCCACAAGAAGTAGAGCCACTTCTTAAGAAGTTTGCTGATCTAGTTTCAGATGAGCTGCCTAAGGAGCTACCTTCCATTATGTGACATCCAACATGCCATTGATCTTGTCCCCGGCGCTTCCTTGCCAAATTTGCCTGCATACCGGATGAGTCCTATGGAGCATACAAAATTATGAAGGCAAGTTAATGATCTTTTACAAAGGGGGTATATTAAGGAAAGCCTCAGTCCCTGTGGAGTACCTACACTTCTCACTTCAAAGAAAGATGGAAGTTGGCGTATGTGCGTGGACAGTCGTGCCATCAATAAAATCACGGTAAAGTACCGCTTCCCAATCCCCAGATTAGATGATATGCTAGATTTGATGACTGGTGCATGTATTTTCTCTAAAATTGATCTGCGAAGTGGTTATCATCAAATCTGTATAAGGCCAGGTGATGAGTGGAAGACTGCATTTAAGCTCAAAGATGGTCTTCATGAATGGTTGGTTATGCCCTTCGGGTTAACCAATGCACCCAATACTTTTATGCGCGTCATGACAAGTTATTGCAACCTTATATTGGAAAGTTTCTCGCCGTTTACTTCGACGATATACTAATCTACAGCAGAACATCTTCAACATCTGGATACAATTTGCCAACTCCTTCGCCGGGAGCATTTCTATATTAATCTCATAAGGTGCACTTTTATGAGTGATTCTGTTATCTTCTTGGGATATGTTGTGTCGGCACAAGGAATTAAAATGGACCCTGATAAGGTCAAAGCAATTCTGGACTGGCCCATTCCTACTACACTCACTGAAGTTCGAAGCTTTCATGGTCTTGCAGACTTTTATAAGAGATTCATTCGAAACTTCAGCAGTGTCATGGCTCCTATCACAGACTGCATGAAAAAGGGTGAATTTAAGTGGACTAGTTCGGCCACTAGAGCCTTTGAAGAAATAAAGCGTAAAATCACAGAGGCACTAGTTTTACAAATTCCAAATTTTGACAAGGTCTTTGAAATTGCTTGTGATGCATCAAATGTTGGCATTGGAGGTGTTCTTAGTCAATAGGGACATCCGATTGCATTTTTCAGCGAGAAACTTTCTGATGCTAAGAAAAAGTACTTTTCTTATGATTTGGAACTCTATGCCGTTGTACAATCACTTCGTCATTGGAGACATTACTTGATTGGCAATGAATTTGTTCTTTACTCAGACAATGATGCTTTGCGACATCTACATTCACAACAAAAGATCAGTGCCAACCGTGCCATATATACAAGAGTTCAGTTTCAGCATTCGCCACACGGCAGGAAAAGATAACTTGATAGCTGATGCACTCAGTCGACAAAAGCATTTGTTGACAACCATGTCAGTTAGTGTGCCGGGTTTTGACCAACTCAAGCTAGATTATGCGGATGATCCAGACTTTGGTTCTATCTATGCAGACCTCAGTAATGGTGATATGGATACGCATCCTCACTATAGCATTCATGATGATTTTTTGTTTGAAGGTACACAACTCTGTCTTCCTGCCACATCCATTCGTGAATATGTTGTCCGAGAGTTGCATTCGGGAGGATGCAGTGGCCATTTGGGGCGCGACAAAACTCTTGCTCTTGTCAGCGATAGATATTATTGGCCCCGAATGAAGACTACCATTATTCGCATTTGCGAACGATGTAGGACATGCTAGCTAGCCAAAGGTAATAAGAAGAACACTGGACTTTATCAACCTTTGCATGTTCCTCATACTCCATGGGAAGACATTAGCATGGATTTTGTGCTAGGTTTGCCAATGACTCAAAGAAAAGTTGATTCTATTTTTGTTGTCGTTGATCGCTTTTCAAAAATGGCACATTTTATTCCTTGTACTTCCACTAGTGATGCCTACAAGGTTGCAAAGCTCTTTTTCAAAGAAGTTGTGCGTCTACATGGCCTTCCAAAGACTATTGTTTCGGATCGAGACACCAAATTCATGAGTTATTTTTGGAAGACTTTATGGATGTTGTCCAATACCAAGCTCAAATTCTCTATAGCTTACCACCCTCTAAGTGACGGCCAAACCGAAGTGGTAAACAGAAGTCTTGGACAGTTGTTACGATGCCTTGTTCGTGATCACATCACAACTTGGGATCAAGCATTACCTATGGCTGACTTTGCCTACAATAATTCGGTCAATCGGTCTACTGGTACTTCTCCATTTGAAGCTGTTACAGGGGTTCGGCCACGACTACCTGTTGATCTTGTCCCTTTGCCGGTAGATGCCCGGATAAGTGCCGATGCTGAAAGTTTTTTTCACAACATGCAACAAGTGCACAATGAAGTCCGCCACCATATATCTGCTAGTGACGCCACTTATAAGCAGCAAGCAGACAAGCATCGTTGATTTCTTGAATTTGCTGAAGGAGATATGGTCATGGTCCGTATCCGTCCAGAACATATGCCTCCAGGCGCTTATAAAAAGCTGTAGCCACGGAATGCTGGTCTATATAGGATTCTCAAAAAGATTGGCTCTAATGCTTATGTGCTTGATCTACCATCCGATTTAGGAGTCAATTCTACCTTCAACGTAGAGGATCTTACACTCTACCGTGGTCATGACAATGATGGTGAAACTGAAGAGCAGACTATTGCTCTCCCTTTGAATCTTCCACATGTTGACGAGATTGTTGATGTGCTTGATGATCAGATTATTTCCACTCGTCAAGGAGGTTTTCAAAAGTTCTATGTCCGTTAGAAGAATCGCCCTCTCCGATTCTACATGGATCACTGCAACAGATTTTCAAGACTTGAATCCAGATCTTTATGAGCGCTATCAGGCGATTAACTCGCCGGAGTCGAGTTCTTTCAAGCCGGGGAGAGTAGTAGATGCAGTTCGACAGAAGACTAGGGCCAGCCCCTTGATGGATCATCTAATGGGGTCCACATGATCCCTGATTCAATCAAAGATCCCTATCCATCTAAATTAGTAATATCAATTAGTTACTTAATAGGAATTGCTTTCTAAAATTCTAATTTGATTAGGAATAGGTATGTTACTAATTCCAATATTGTGATTAGTTTTAGAAACAGAATGTTCTATATAAACAAAAGAGGCATATTGTTTTTATCATGCTTATTCAATCAATAAACTATCGTGAGTTATTATGGAGTATATAGTTTTGAGTGTTCTTTGTGTGGAATCCCTTAATTGGATTCGATCAACCTCATCTGAGAGGTTAGCCTACTCGATCGAAGGTCCGGGGTTGCGCCATTTGTACTCACGAAATCATCTTTGCCATGAACTTGCTCTTTGATGTCGTCCTTGATGTCATCTGGCTTCACTTGTGGCGCAATCATGACTTCAGTTTCAACTGTTTCCTCCTTTTGTGACTTTTCTGTGGAAGGTGATGATGTAGATGAAGATGAGGCTGTTGAATTCATTGGAACGAGCAGAACTCCTTTTCCATTCCATAAAATGGTATACTTGTTCGCCTCTTTATCACGGTGCACTTGTCGAACAAAAAGCCATGGGCGTCCAAAAATAATATGAGCAATATTCATATGGATTACATCACACCAAATTGTCTTCATAATGGCCCATTTTGAATGATACCAAACATCTATGAGTGATGGGGATGACATGACCATTAGTCTAGGAGACTTGGTAGGGCTTAGAAAGCTTCTCAGTTGGCCAATGAAGTTTGTTAATGACCTCTTGTGTGAATTTATTGCACTACCATTGCCAATAATCAAATTAGTAGATTTATCTTCAACTCTTATCCGTGTGTGGAATTTCTGAGCCTGTCTCTAGTTGTCTTCTTCGTTTTCATTTGTATTGAGGAGTCGGCGAATGACAATAGTGGGATTGTCTTCTCCTGAAAAAAGTCTTTCTACAATATGAGCTCTTTGTCGACATTGTTGCCTGCGAGACCTTCTAAGCAAATGCTTAACACGGATGGCGTCTAATTATGCATCTTGAGTTCTTTTGCAATAATTCATATTATTCAAGATGTCTGATCTCAATCCTTGGACATAACGAGCTAAATCAGTATCTCGTCTTCCTCCAATTCGCATCTCATGCAACTCTTGAAATTGGCGGGTGTATTCATCAATTGTCAAGTCTTCTTGCTTCAAATTAAGAAATTGCTCAAAGTAGAACGCATTCTCAAAATACCAATCTCTGTATGTAAGTTTATTCCAAGTTCTTTGAAGATCAATTGAGCTCCCAAAATTTTTCATATTGACTTGAATCAAGAGGAAACACGAAGAGATAATATTTTTCATTGAATGGACTAACCTGGTTTTGGAGATCGCAGCTACAAGCGGATCACTTTTTGAAATCCGGATGATTCAAATATTACTGCTTGATAGGCTAGGCTAATGGCACTATGAATGAGTCGAATTGGAATTGGGCCCACATGACTCGGGCCACAGATTTTTGTATTCTTATTTTTTTTAATTTTTTAATTTTTAAGTTAGTGGGCTGGGTCGGGTTTCGACTCAAATCAGGCCTAGGCTGCAAGCCCAAGCTGGAAAGGCCCGGTTAAGTGCTGGTAGACTGAACACGTGTGAAACAAAAAATATCTTTTGTTTGCCTCCTGTTTTGTGTGCAGGAGAACAAAAGCAAAATTTTTTTGAAGAAGAAACGAAACTTACTGCTTGGAGGAAAACTGGTTGCTATGATGGTGGAGGCGATGGATCAAGCAGGCTAAAGTGGTGCGCTGTTCGCGGAGGACGCTGTTGTGCGATAGGTCTTCAGTGCTAGGTTGTTGGATGTGAATTTTGATCCCCCCGGGGAGGGAAATCGCCGTTCAACTATATGAGATATTAAACAGTTTACATCGAAAATGAGGATTCCGACTATCCTCAAAATCGACGGATCACGATCGCCAGTTACGGATACGGCCGTAACACCGTCCTTCGATGAAAGTCGAAAGAGAGCGGGAGAAAATGGGATGGGCTCTTCTCTCGTCTGATGTGCCACCGGTGACACACGACGGTTGTCTTGTCACTTAATTTGGGTCTTTCAATTTGGGTCAAATTTGGGTCGAATTACGAGTCTCAAAATAGGGTCATAGTGAACTAGGCAGGGGAAATCAACATCCAGGGCCATGCGGACTAATTAAAGTTGAATCCAAGTATTCTAAGGGGGGAAATGAAATAAACTGGAAATAAACTAAGGAAAATGAGGATAAGGTGCTAAATATTTAGAAGAGGATCAGCCCCGTTCTTGGGTACCCCACTTCAATGTTTAGGGTTTAAAGACTGATTCTTCGAATCGAAAAAATGATGCAAACGAAACTGAGTTGTGATTTCTGTGGGTTTGCATGCAATACGCAAGTGATAGAAGTGCATTGCCGATGATGGGCTGGAAGTAAGTAAAATGGCCGATGATGGGCTGGGATTGATTGAGGGTGGCTGATGATGGGCTGAAGGTAAATAAACTGATATTGGTATGTGTGAAATTATTCGTCTCGTTTCGTCATTCCCGTTAATTCAGGTTCTCAGAATCAACATTCATTCCCTTTAATTTTTGAGTTCAAATGAATATT
This sequence comes from Cinnamomum chago, assembly GCA_038049695.1. Taxonomy (NCBI): domain Eukaryota; kingdom Viridiplantae; phylum Streptophyta; class Magnoliopsida; order Laurales; family Lauraceae; genus Cinnamomum; species Cinnamomum chago. The sequence goes on along the minus strand of CP142453.1, from coordinate 23,713,381 downwards.
TGGCACCGAAGGTGGAGGAAAGGAGAAGAAAATATTTTTGGGGTTGGTTTGTTGGTTTTATAGTTTTTTTTTTTTTTTTTTGGATTTTAATAATTGGGGCTAGAAGGGCCAGACTAGGGAATTTTCTACTTGGATTTAATTTAACTAATCTATTTCCATAATGGATCTCTACCCTATCTTAAGATCCTGACCGCCCTCATCTGCTCTCCCGGTCCCTGGGCCTGTTTGGGCACTTTACTTGTAGAGTCAAGTAAGGTGAAGCCCCATTCTCAAGAAAAAAATCCCACCAAAAGTACTTTACATTAAATTTCCCACCATACTTTTTCCAAAAAAGTCAAAAAAATAACCTCATTTACTCACTAAAAGACAAACTCCACTTTCCAATAAAAAAGTCAACTAAAAACAACTAAAAACAAAATACCATTATTATCCACTTATATTTTATTATTTTTTCAAAATAACATTTACTCCACTCAACTCTACAAGCAAAGCCCCCAAACAGGCCCTTAGTGAGGCCCAGAGAGAGGGGGGCCTAACCTATTAAAATGAAAGAAACTAAAAGTAGTCTAACCTGGCTAGGGGGAGACCTAGATCTGGGTTCGGGGTCTGACCTGGTCAGCCTAAACCACTATTTAATTTCTAACTCCAGTTTATTAATATTTTTGGGTTTTTAATATCTTGTACTTTGTTTTTGGTCTTTTGGATTTTATTATTTTTAGTTTGTTTTTGTTTTGTTTTTATTTTATTTATAAGGCTTAAAATCTATTTTTTCTAATCCTACTGGAAGGGGAGGAGAAAGAATGACTTTACTAATTTTAACTTATTAATCTACCTAACTAATTTAGACTCTTCCAAGTAATTTCCCTAATCCCAAGGAGAGGGGAGGAGAGAAAAGAATTCAATTATTAAACCTAACCCAGTTATTGTAATTAATCCAATGCTTAGAATTGTTTATCATTTTTTTTGTTCTTTTTTTTTTTGTTTCAAAATTAAACTCTTTTTTTTTTTGGTTGAATTATGCAACTCTAAGTTTTATCTAGCACAAAAACTCAACTAAATTTTATCTAGAAAATAAGATGCAACTAAATTATATGATGCATGGACATGTTTGGCACATAAATTAGGGATAATTCAAAGTAAATTAAGACCTGAAAAAGATAAGAAAAAAAAAAACTTAAATGCATGGGCAGGTTGAGTGCATGGACATAATTTACGTGAATAATGAGGCATAAAATAAATGGAGAATTAAGCCTAATAGAATATTATAACATAATCTCAAATATGCATGTATGGGTTTGGGTGGAGAGAGAGTGACAGGGAGAGGGAGAGTGAAGAGAGAGAAAGGGTGAAGAGATAGAGAGTGAAGAGAGAGGCAGAAAGAGAGTAGGTTGGAGTGAGGAGAGGGAAGAAAGAGAGTGGCAGAGAGAGAAAGAGAACGTGCAGAGAGAGAGAGTGGGGCGAGAGAGAGTGAAGAGAGGAGAGGGAAGAGAGAGAGTGGTAGAAAGAGAGAAGAGAACGGGCAGAGAGGGGCGGAGTGAGGAGTGGGAAGAAACAGTGGTAGAGAGGGACAGAGTGAGGAGAGGGAAGAGAGTGGCAGAGAGAACGAGCAGAAAGAGAGAAAGAGTGGGGCGGAGTGAGGAGACGGAAGAAAGAGTGGCAGAGAGAGAAAGAGAATGGGAGAGAGATGGAATGGAGAGGAGGGGGAGGTGGAATGCAACGCAAGGAGGCCGAAAGAGAGAGAGGGAGCAGTGGAAGAGGGGGCGAGGAAGGAGGTGAGCTGGTGAGGGTGGTGCGCAGGCGAGAAGACTGAAGAGAGTGGAGAGGGAGCTGTGGAAGAGGGGGCGAGGAAGGAGGCGCAAGGGAGGAAGAAGAGGTGAGAGAAAGAGAGGGAATAAAGGGAGTGGAGGAAGAAGAAGGGGCAGGGCGGAATAGAAGAGGAACTAAGGGAGAGGGAGAGCAGGGAAAAAAAGGGAGAGGAGGAGAGAGACCGAGAGTGAGCAGTGGAACTGTGGAAGAGGGGGGCGAGGAAGGAGGAGCGCAGGCGAGGGGAGGAGAGGTAGAGGAGAGAGAGAAAGCAGAGGGGGGTGCGCAGGTGGGCGCTGTAGTAGAGAGATGGGCAGAGCGGAGAGGGGGAGACGCAGGGAGATGGAGCGGAGAAGGAGAGGGTGAAGAGGGAAGAGGGGAAGAAGAGAGGAAAACGGGGATAGAGAGAAGAGAGGAAGAGAGGGAGTGGGGTGCAGGTGGGTGCAGTGGTGTTGTAGAGAGGGAAGAAGAGAAGAGGTGTACCTGGTGCAGGGAGGCGTTTGGCGGCGTGAGGTGCTGCTGCAAAGGAAGATGAAGGCGTTATTGGCGTCCGGGGGCTGCTGCGTGTGTCTGGCAGGGAGGTGAAGATGGGTCTGCGTAGGATGGAGAGTCCGGTGATGGTGATGGCAGTAAGCTGGGAGAGAGACAGAACGTACAGTAGGGATGGAGAAGAAATATGGAGGGAGATGGTGAGCGTGGAGATGGCGTCTGCGGGCGTTGATGGAGGGTGATGGTGGGGGCTGCTGTGAGTTCTAGGCCGGAGATGGAGATGGTGGGTGTTTCTACGTAGGTGGCTAAAATATGAGGCGAGGATGGAGATGATCGATGATGGAATGGGTCATGCGCATGAGATGGGGATGATGATGATGGTGGTGGGGGTTCTGGAGATGGAGATGATGAGGAGGAGATGGAGGTGGGCGACGAGATCTGCCTAGGGAGTTCCTGCGCGTGCCTGAGATAGGGATGATAAGGTGTTAGAGATAAAGAAGGAGAGAGATATTAGGGGTGATGGAGAGTCCAGATCTCGTGGACTCTCCGTCCCTTATCCAGCCGACGGGCCATGCACCCTGGGTCAGGTTAGATGGGCTTGGGTTTGGTTACAAGTCAGGTGAGTTTGGGCCAGGCCTGGTAGGTTTGGAGCTCAAGTTTAGGTGGGTCAGGTCAGTCCGAGCTTGATTTGATGGGTTTGGTTCGGGTGGGTCAAGGTAAGGTAGGGTTTGGCTTGGTTTTGGTTAAGGGCCCAAGTCAGGGTCTGAATAAGATATTTGGGGCCCAAAAGGCAGGCTGCAACGGGGTTTGGTTCAGGCACCGGGGCCTAGGCTCCGTAGATTTCATTTCGCTCGCCGGATTTTGACGTTCTATACATTAGCAGAAAGCTCTCGGCGAGTAGGTCACGATGAACCGATTTTCAGGGCGATTGGAGGTCTAGAAATGGTAGGTGATTTTTCAAGTGGGCATCCCCGGGAGTGTGGGACCCGCTGTGATGATTTTGCGATCTGCCCGTCTGATCTCGGAGCTTTATATATAGACCGAAAGCCCTTGATGAGAAGATCGCAACGAGCCAACTCCTGGGGTGATCAGGGGTCTAGGGACGATAGGTGACATTTCACGTGGGGGGGGGGGGACGATAGGTGACTTTCCCCCCGGGGGGAAGTACGGGACCCGTTATTGCTATTTTCAATCCGCCCATCGGATCTCGGAGTTCTACATATGGACGGAAAGCCCTTGTCGAGCAGATCGCAATGAGAAAATTCCTAGGGTGATCAGAGGTCCGGAAATGATAGGTGATCTTTGACTTGGGACTTAATCAGGGCATCATTGAGTAGGGTGGACTGAATCACCCCTCATACGGTGCCAAAATGAGGTGTCTACACCAAGTATGCTGTTTTCTCCTTATGTCTATTTCTCATGCTACTCTCTATTCTTTTTTTTTTTTCTAGTTCTTTGCTGGTCCTTTTCTTTTCTTTCTGTTCTATTTCTTTTTCTTTTTCTTGCTCTTTCTACTGCTGCTGCTTACGCTCCTTCTTTCTCTCTATTTCTACTTTTTTTTTTTGCTGTTTTCTTTCTTCTTTTCTTCTACTCTTTGTGTTCCTTTTTTATTTTTTTAGTTCGGATAAGCGGGTTTAGGTTTTTTTTTTTTTTGGACAGCGTGTATAGTTGGGCTTGGATGGAAAGCGGTTCGGTTTAGGGTTGGTTGCTGTGAAACGGTGGAGGGTGGATGAGGAGATGGGATTGAGGGGCGCATGACGAGAAAGGATTGAGAGACGGATGACGATGATGGAATGGGCAGGGGATAGAATCCGGGAGGACAACGGTGATTGCTTTTTGGCTCTGAATCCTCTGATACCAATTGACGCAGCCAAGATCCACGATCAAGCAATAGATCAATCTCCCGAAGGATTGATCGAATCCAAAGATGGATTCCAGCCACTAGGGCAACCTCACAAGAGGAGAAAACACCATAATGAAGAGAAAACTCTCATAACTCAAAAGATTAATTGATAATAAGCGTGTCTATTATGATGAGGCCTAACATCCTTTTATAAAGGGGTTGGCTTGATTCCGAAGCAATTATATTTCCTAATATATGAATCATATTTAAAATAAAAATGAAACTAACTAATATTAATGATAAACAAACCAAACTACTAAATAATATTTCCTAACTAAATGGATGTCCCCTTGGGCCTATGGACTGGACCCAATGGGTTGGCCAACCTATTATCTGGCCTGCATCAGCCACATATCAAGGGGTTAGGATGATGGGATTGACTTGAAATTTCATATATGGGTTGAGCCCAATTGGATTTTTTCCATTCCCAATCTCATCCTTGATTGGTCGGCCCTAGATGGGCCCCATAGGTTCTCACATTGTCTTGCGTGTGAGACATTTGCACCTAAAAATACACATAAATCCAGAATTTATCTTGTGCGCACCTTTTTTTGTGCATACCCATGCTCAACTCATAGTAGGGCCCACTTGATGACCCATCTAAATGGACCACACACACAAGAACTCCCTAAATAACAGCGGTCCTCATTTTTACACTCATTCGAATGGGCCATTTTGTTAGATTGACGAGTCAATTTTCAAAGGGGTGAAACTTGTTAGCCGTTGATGAGGGTTAGGATGATCATATGGGGCCCATATTTTGTACACAGGTAGGCCCACCTAGATAAAAAGATCCTTGTTCCTATTCCTAAATGGGCCCTACAACGAGGTGCGCATGGAAGCTTCCTTGCACACCGTGTGTGGTATGACTCTTTCTTGTATGCTTTGGGTCCACATTAAATTCAACATATTTATATTCGAGAGGAAATTACTAGAAAAATCACCTAAGATGTCCGATGCACCAAAAAGGCCCTTATAGTTTCTTTGTAATAGTAAAGGCCGTCACGCCCCCAATTCCAAGTGCCCCGAAAACCCCACACGGATCACCAATATTTGGGGACTCTTGACGGCCAAGATCTTAGTCCGCGGTGATGTCTAATTTAAAACTTTTTAATATACTCCCATAAACACATTTAAGCAGAAACATTTAGAAAATTCAGCATAAGCAATAAAAATTAACAATCAATATATGGTATCAACATCATATATCAAAACATAAGTGCAATGTAAGATAGCATGTACCAACCCAAAAGCTTAACTGATAGGTGGAAGGACCAAACAGGTATATGAAGCCATATCTAACCCATTACTTGGGCGATGTGGGATGTGGGACTTTCCCAACACTCCCCCTCATGTGCAGGCCCAATAGATTTCATGAACAGGCCTGCCACGTGGGTTATGCAAGAACGACTGGAGCCGCGTGTGCTATTCAAGAACGACGGGATTGGAACCCGCTCTAATACCATGTAAGATACCATGTACCAACTCAAAAGCTTAAGCTGATAGGTGGAAGGATCAAACAGGTATATGAAGCCATACCAAACCCATTACTTGGGCGATGTGGGACTTTCCCAACATGTAAGTCTATCTAACAGTTTAAGTTTAATATAAAAGTATTGTTACAAATTTTTACTCAACAAAACACTACAAATATTAGCCGCTCAATGTGTGTCGCCTCAGCCTTCCAGGTGATTGGCTACATCACTGGTGCCCCACACGAAATCCGCCGCTACCAGTGCCTCAAGGATTGCCTCACCCTACGGGGTAACGGTAATTGGCTCGCCAAGGTTAAGGAAAGTGAGATCCAGAATATCCAGCAAGAGTAATATACATAAAACATAGAATGTATGCATCAAATAGAGTAGAGACAGCAAGCATGATCGATAGAGTAACAATCATATGAAAACTAGGCAATTAGTGCAATAGATTAAATTCCATCATGAATCAATAGGAATAAGAATCCTACAATCAGTCTATCCATTTAGCAATAGGCACATCTATTAATGACCAGCACCAAAGGCTCGAGCTATTAGTGAATGAGATAACAATTTATATCAACAACCCCTTCTCGAATGGGAAGCCGTTCGAATTCGAAACCTAATAGATAGACGGAATGGATGGGCCAAACAAATGGAGGTAACATGCATCCCAAGGCAGACAAATGAAGATAACATACCTCCCTGGGGTTTCGAACTCGTGACCTCTGGCTTTGATACCATGTTAAGAATCAATAACACCTAAAGCTTGAGTCGTTAGTGATCGGAAAAACAATGTACATCAAAGGGTCTTGATAACCTCCCTCATGTGTGGGGCTCCGCACGTGGACAAAAACGCGCCGAATGACCAACGTGAATAGGAACATGTCCTCAGGGATTCGAACACGCGACTCTTAGCTCTGATGCCATGTTATTAACCAGTAACACGAACACCCTTGGGAGACATGTTAAGGGGGGTGTTGATATACATTGTTATGCTGTTCACTAACAGCTTGAGCTTTTGGTATTTCCGGTTATTAGAATGGTATCAGAGTTAGAGGCCACGAGTTCAAAACCCCTGGGAGGCATGTTATATCCATTTGTTTGTCGGGTTTTCCGGTTGGGTTTCAAATTCAAACAACTTCCCGTTTGAGGGGGCCTGTTAGTAGAAGTTGTTATGACCACTAACAACTCGAGATATTAGTGTTTCTGGTTATTAACATGGTATCAGAGCCAGAGGTAACGCATTTGAAACTCCTGGGAGGCATGTTACCTTCATCTGAGGCATGTTGCCTCCATCTGTCTGTCTGGTCTGTTCCGTTCTATCCGTCTGTTGGGTTTCAAATTCAAACGACCTCCTGTTCGAGGGGTGGTGTTGATATACATTGTTATGCTTTTCACTAACAACTCTAGCTTTTGGTGTTTCCAGTTATTAACAACATCCACATAGGCTAGTACTTTAGGAAATTGTGATGCATCCCTTCCGTGAGTTGCGGTGGGGAACACATGGGATAACTAGCCCGGCCAAGAGCAAGAAATACCTGAATAGCCGGCCAAGAGTTGAAACCGTGCATTGTGTAAGTGTCAAGTTTGGTACTCAGTGGCGTACGTCCACCTCAAGCAAGAATCCAATTTTTAGATGGCAAGATAAACAGCTCCTACCATAATGATGAGTCTATAACTAAGCTTAATCATTTGAGTGGTGTATTGCCTTGACTCGAGAATTCTCATGGTCAGTGTCTGGCTAGGTTTCCTTGCGTGAGCAAAATTTCAATCCCAACAAGGGTATAACCAAGTATCCACCAATCCATCTCCATCATCAAGACAAGACATTGAACCATTTCAATGTTCTACACCAATTCCAAGCAATCCATACAATACAAGAGTGATTCATCAAGAGATACAAGTCCAAGCCATGGATACTTCAAGGTATACCATCAATCCATTCATTCTAATGGTCCATATCTAAGTATCCCATTCCATTAGGCCATTGAATATCCCTCTAGCCTTAGACACGGGTAATCCATCCTCCATCAACACATACAAGGTCTCCTCTAGATAAACTCTAGGTCAAGGTCCTCATTATCCAATTACAATTAAGGTATCAAGTATGACATCATAAACCAAGAGATAAGAGGTCAACAATGACGAGACGATATAGAGATCCATCCATACCTGTCACGTCCCAAACCTTGGGCCCACAGGTCCTGGACTATGACTAATGAGCAATCAAACCAATATATATCAAATCCACAATAAAGCATATTGCTTGGCATTTATTTATCTCATTTAATATCCATTACTAAAGATCATGTATAAAGGAAGAAAAAAAAACTGTCTAAAATACACAACATTAATAAAATCCAGTAGTCCAATCTGACAAATTTTTATTCATAAATTCAGAACTAAATAATCCAAATGAGGTTAATCCTCGTCATCGTTGGTGATACGACCTCAGCCACGGATGTCGAAGTTAAGCTCTTGATCATCGCAGCCCGCAAAATCTTCTAGTACTTGGTTACCTTGCAAGGGTAAACCAGGAATCAATGCATACTGAGTGAGGAAATTCTACTTCATTGTGTACTAGTGTGTGTAGAGAAAGAAAACTTAAGGTACATTGGATCTATGGTGCAACATGATGGAGAGATTGATAATGATGTAAGTCACAGGATTCAGGCCGGGTGGACCAAATGGAGGAGTGCTTCGAGGGCCTTGTGTGATCGAAAAGTCCCCCTCAAGGTTAAAGGCAAGTATTATAAGGTGGCGGTACGTCCAGCGTTGTTATATGGATCAGAGTGTTGGGCAGTAAAACATAATCATGTTAAAAAGATGGAAGTTGCGGAGATGAGAATGCTAAGATGGATGTACGGGATCACAAGGAGAAATAGGATTAGGAATGAGGAGATTAGGGGCAAAGTAGGAATAGCACCGATTAAAGATAAAATGAGAGAAAATCGACTGAGATGGTTCGGCCATGTTAGAAGGCGCCTAACGGAGGCACCTGTTAAAAGGTGTGAAAGCATGGAGATTGCCCGGAGTAGGAGAGGGAGAGGGAGACCCAAGAGAAGTTGGAAAGAAACTATTAAACATGACCTTGCCTACATGGATCTAACGGAGGACATGGCCCTAAACAGATTTGATTGGCGTCGTCAAATCCATATAGCCGACCCCACCTAGTGGGAAAAGGCTTGGTTTGGTTTGGTTTGGTTTGTGTACTAGTGTGTGTAACTGTAATCACACGTGATATAATAGAAGCAACCATAATCAAGGAAAATAATAATTTTCAGGCATAGGTAATGGTCCAACATTGAATTAGGTGCACTGCATTGGCTACCCTCGGCCGATTATCAGCACAGTCCCACGACAGATTATGCACATATATACATCTCAGGATGTAAAACACAACTAATACGTCTCCCCATACGGAACACAACTAATTCCACCCAACACAACATAACATACTCCACATCCTCCATATTTCATCAATTCTCCTTTATACATATGAAATCTAGACCATCCCATAACACGACCAAAATACTTCCACAATGCCAAAAATCACAACGTCCACCCATAGACACAATTACACAACACAAGAAGAAAAGTGCCCCATAGCACAACCCAAGGTCCTGCATATGAAATTCCCTCTTCAACATATATGCAACCTCGTGAAGTCAAAGTCTAATTTCAGAAATAACTCCCAAATTAGCCCCACTCACCTTGAACAGACTCGAGATGCTTTGATAACCTGTGACTGACTGTATGTCATCAAACTGGAGGATCTCCTCTTTCTTCCCTTATTCCCTCTTAGATCTGCAAGTTGTTTCTTACTTAGGGTTCCCTTGAGATGAAAAACAATGGTTTAGAGGAAGAGAAAAAGAAAGAAAAAGGGAGAAGAAAACCCTCGCAATTTCGTGGCTTTTAAGTGGGTTGCCCAACTATGGCTTGCGCATAACACAATTTAGCCTCGGGAGTTGTGCGCTAAAAAAAATCCCCCCTCAGGAGTTGTGGGCATACTCCCCCTTCCTCATAATAGACATGGGTCCCTCCAACTTAAGATACAATTATTTTATTACATAATGAGGGGTCCCCACACCTAACTTAAATTAAAACATGTGGCCTGGACCCAATGGATCCTTTCTGACCAAACATAATTCTAATTGAACTCAGGGCCCACTGGCCTAGCCCATAATTAAAATATTACAAATATTACTATACCAAATAATTTAATTAATAACCCAATCATTAAACCTCAAGTAAAATAAAATAAAATAAATATTATGGATCATTACAATTCCAATCATTAAACGAATAACATAAACAGGTCCAACCTAGGTCAAAGGTTACCTTGTACAGGTATGAGTGTTCATATCATCCAACACAATAGCCAAATTGAGTTTCAGATGTCCAATAATTAGTGTTTGGTCCTCTGATGGTGTTTGACATCCAAAGACCTCTCATGACTACCCTCTTGGCCTAACAACACACCCCATACCCTATTTTGGAAAACTGATGAGTGGATGTCAAGCTTCACCATCCACACATCATAAGGTTTTCATTAACATGCCATAAGATAGGTCTATGAGTCTCAAAGGTCATATGTTGAAATTTCAAGTAATTTAGTATAGGGGTTCCACAGTCGACCGCAACCCTGTCTCGGTTAACCGTGGGACTCCACGGTGAGCTCCATGGTTAGCCGTGCGCTTGCCATAGAACAAAACCCCCCAATTTTCACTCTGTTGGAAAAGCTCGCCGTAAAGCTATCCTGGAAGTCTATGGCTAGCCGTGAGCCAATTCACGGCTCGCCCTGAATTCCTAGGCTTTGACCCCTGGAAGTCCACGTCTAGACATGGAAGAAACTTGGTTGGCCGTGGATTCCCATATTTCACCCTTTCCAAGTTCGAATGGATGCTAAAGCCCTCCAAATCAACTCCAATCACCACCAAACTTTGTCCACACATCAAATTCATGATTTCCAGCCAATCCCATCCGTAATTTCCATAATTTAAATGGTCTGCATCATTGATCATCCAATCCACAAGATGGTTTCAAAATCATGAAAAGAGCTTAAAAATGAGATGGCTCATTACAAAATCCTCAAGATCTATGCAATTCAATTCAAGAATCATGAAACAAGAACATTCATGCTATGTAATTTGCATATTGCACTTGCCTTTGATCAATGGTATGAGAAATTCACTCTAAAATCCATGTTTCAAGCCTCTTAGGCCCAGAAACCCAAAATCTCCTACAAGAACCTCAAAGACCCAAGATCTACCACACCCACACCCAAATCCAAGGGGTAAGACATGAATTAGGACTGAATTCACAAGAAGAAATGCTATGAACTCTATAGATTGAATTAAGGCATGGAACTTACCTTGAAAGAGAGAGATCTAGGTGATGCTCCTTGTAGATCTAGAAAATATGGCTAGGGATCCTTGAGAATTGAATGACCTTTAGTGAGAATGGACATGGAATTGCTTGATAGAACCCTAGCTTGTAGAGGAAGGAAGGAGAGATGGAAGAAATAAAAAGAGAAAAGAAAAGGAAATGAAAGAGAGGGAAATGTCATTGGGGAAGGGTTGGGGTAGTTATGTAGGTTTGCAATTGGAGCTGAAATGACCAAAATGCCCTTGATTAAAGTGAAGTGCAATAAAGAACTATGAAGGTGATTTTTGGAAAACTCAAGGAATAACACAATTTCCTGAAGGAACCCTAGTTTCTACCGAACATCACTCAAGAGCCTAGCCTCCCCTACTTTCTAGAATTACAAAACACCCTATACACTAATCTATAATTATAAATGACTACCTAAACTCCCAAAACTATGCTCAAAACACCCCTAAACCTGGAAACCAAGCATCTAACCCCTCTAATAACCCCCAAATCAAACAAGCATACATAATTATCATAAATAAAGCTGGGAAAAGGTTGGAACCTTACAATGGCCCTCTAGCAAATTTTCACTTTTGTTTGAGCAACAATATCGTCACTCGTGTCTTTAGTTGAGCGACGATATCATCACTCATGTCTTTTTCTTCCTCTTCTCCCTTATCTTTCTCCATCTCGCCCAACCCACTACCCTCAACACCTCCATCATCCTATTTTTATCTGTTTGGTTTTTGATCTGGGTTTGTTTGGAATCCATGGCTGGTATGCTTCCTCTGGTTGAATGTTCTTTAAGGAGTTTTCCAAGCCAAAGCTTCCAAGTGGAAAAACTTGGAAATGTGGCTAGGAGAGCCCCATTAGCTTCCTCATTCCCATCCTCGCATTCTTGAGCCTTAGAGGGAAATGAGGATGGGTTTGGATGTATGATGTGGCAAGTTGCAGAGATGGGCTCGAATGGGTTCTGTGCAAGTTGAAGATGAATATGGATGGTGTGAGAAGGAAAAATAAGAATGAGGTGGTTGTATGGAGGTATTGAGGATGATGGAGGTGTTGAGGGCTGTAGGTTGGGCAATAAATGGAGTAGGGAGATGGAGACAGAGGAGGGAGAAGAGAAAGAAAGAAGATGGATCATTTAAAAAAAAAAGAAATGGAAAAAGAACAGATGAGTGATGACATCGTTGCTCAACTGAAGACATGAGCGACGATACCATTGCTCAAATAAAAGGAAAAATTGGAGGGAGGGCCTTTACTGTTACAGAGGAACTATGAGGGCCTTTCTTGTGCACCGGACATCTAAGGTGATTTTTCCAGTAATTTCCTCTATATTCTAATTTGAAACCCAACCAAGCCCATTCCACTTTTGGTTTGAATCATTATGCTTGATTGAGCCCCAATTAAGATGGACCAAAGATCCTGGTGATCAATTAGATTGATCCATCTGATCGAGAGATTGATCAATCACATGATCCATGAGACCTACACCATATGCTCCTGCGTGATGCTCACATGCTTATCCAAGAAATTTGTACACAGACTTGTGGGGCCCACCTCAGGCGACTTCAATTTGGGGATCGAAGGATCTGAATGTGACCAACCTGTGTGCAAAATGTCGAGTCCATCGATCATCCTAACTCCTTGATCTGTGGCTCTCAAGTTCAACGGCTTTAGAATACATTATTTTTTCTATTTCAATCAAGTGGTCATTCCCATTTAAATTGGGATAGACAACATGGGATCAGTGACATTCAGGGTGGTGGTTCTGTGTGTCCCCTTCGGATTTGATCATAAGAGAAATATTCAGTTGAGCTTGTGCACATCTAAGCTATTTGCGTATGAGCTCACTTGAAATTTTCTCTCTAAAAAATTATCATGTGCATATGGTGCGCGCGGGGACTTCTGTGCTCACCTAATGTTGGGCCGACTTGATCACCCATTCAAATGCACCACACACGCACTGGACCCCCCTGAATTACATTGATCCCTTTTTTCTACACCCATCCGAATGGACTACATTGCTGGATCAACTGTGCAAATTTTTTAAGGGCTGAAAATATTTAGGCCATTGATCAAGGGGTTAGGATGATCAGGTTGGGCCCATATTTTTTAATTTTCTTCTGTTAGTACAAATATATTTCTATACTTTTCAGAAATTCTGTTTGCAGAAAATACAACAAACAGGCTGATTCTTGGACCTGAATTAACTACGCCTTAACGGATTTGGATCGAAGTAAGCACACTTCCAGTAGACTCACCATGGGTCTACCTTGAACCCATATAAGTTTCTTCAAGAGAAGTGGGCCATATGGTGCGACCCACAGATGGAAACATCTTGACAGAACTGAACGTCAAGACGAGCCAATATTTTCCTTTTTCGAGCGTTCTTCTCTGGCAAAGTAATGTAATTAGCAATAATAATCATAGAATGTTTAGTACACCTATCTAGAACTATTTTTGGATGGTTTTAGTAGGGTTTTTTTTTTTTTCCAGCATTATATAGCTATGTAAGTGTCGACAGTCCATGGAAGTCCTCTTGGAACAGTTTACTTTATTAAGAAGAGTTTCTATGCCTGTGACCAGTTGAGGTCTGTATATGTGACCAGTTGAGGTCTGTATATATTGGCTTAATCTGAGTTTAGGGCATTTTAGCTTGGTTTTTCCTTTTTGAGTGATTTAGGTTTACCGTATTTCTCTTAAATCATCATTCGGCGTTTATTGGATCCAGGCTGTAGATCTTAGCCAAAAGGCCGAGAAAGATATGATCCAGTCTGTAGATTTGCTGTTACAGCAGTTCTATGCAACTGAGTGTTTACAGCTGGGTTTTCTAGGCATCCATGGCTGCATCAATGCCCAGCCTCTTCTGAAATTTTTGAGGCACATCCAAACATTTGTATGCAATGACAATAGCATACCATTAACCGTCATTTCTCGATTAGTGACAAATTTGGACTCTAATAGACTTCTAATGTAAGGCAATGGAAGTGGGACCCAATGTTGGTCAAGTCAAGGTTCTTTGGGCCTTTTCTTTTTGACCTTTGGCTCATGCGTGGCGTAAGTGAATGCTACTAGAATACAAGAAAACGGAAGTGTCAAATGTGGCATTTATTTATCTTTCTGTTCCAAGTAGAAGTATCCGGGCATGTCACAATGTATAACATGGATGTGAGTAATATGGCACTCTCCTTTGTGACATGGAATATCCTTATTTCGTAGGGTTCTACTATTTTTGTGACAATGCATTGCGAAGTGCAAACATTAATTAGCATTTTTTATATGTTTTGGTTTGGAACTTCCTGTCCTTACAACAGGTTAGCAGCCGCTTGAAATTTTAGTTGATGCATCTCTTTAGGTACTTCACTTTTCTCATTTTTCTGTCACCAGGAGTATAAGTGCATAGTTCTTAGCTTGCCCTTGGCAACAACAATTGCAGTTGTCCGAAGCTTGACTGATTTCATCTACTTGCTGCACATGCTTCTTCAGGTAAGCAAGGATCAGTTGCATCTTCATGAATTTAGTTTATGCATTAAGGATGGACTGTTTTCTTCATCAATTGCATTTTAAGATTTCAACTTTATCTTATACACTTTTTTGCCTATCAGTATATCCATTTGACGGCCATTCCATGTTTTGGTTGATTTCTGTGTTCCATTTGTGCCTCAGGAACCTGCCTTTCCTCTATTTAGATCCACCATTCACTTGGATTTTATATTGTGGGAATTGGAGGAAGGGGAACACAGTTTCTTGTGTTCACTGAAAACTACTACCACAACTAAGATAAAAATGTGGAGTGGCATCTATCGAAAAGCTTAATATTTTACAGAATGAATAAAAGTAATAGATTAGCACCATGATTTTAAAATTCAACCGATACCGGTGTTACTCCATACCAAACCGATAAGTATCAACTTACCATTTTTGGTCTCAGTCCTGTAAAATATCACTGAAATATTGATCTGTCTCAGCCCATATCATAAAAATGCAAGCCAAGACTGATATCTTGGCCAATATTCCATGATTTTAAATACCAACGAATACCGGTATCACTCCATACCGAACCGGTAAGTATTAACTTACTGTTTTCAGTCCCCCTAAAATATCGCTGTGATGTCAGTCTTTCTCAGCCCATATCATAAAAATGCCGGTCAAGACTGATTTCTCAGCCAATATTTTCAAAAGATAGGCCAATGAGGTGATGACCCTTTCAATCTGTTGTCCTATACTTCTTTCCCACTATTGTTGTTGGAGAGAGAGAGAGAAAGAGAGAGAGAGAGAGAGAGAGAGAGAGAGAGAGAGAGAGAGAGAGAGGAGGTGGAGGTGTAGGAGGAGGAGAGGTACCTTGTCACGCCCCCAAACCCAAATTCCCTAACGAGACATGGAAATTTGAATCTCGGGGTAGTGACTATATAAATACAACTAGGATGGTAGGTCCGCATGTGAGGATATTTAAATATTCACATTCCATAGACAACATTTGTGCATTAGCTATAGACCAAGATGCGAAAGTTGTATACAAAATCTCTCCATGTGATCCGCCCTCTTGCGCATCCAAGTGACTCTAGGCTATGTCACCTGCGCTCCACTGATACTCCTCGATCGATGCCTCAAGAACTGATGCAAGCCCTAGGGATAGCTCTTATACTCTATTCTTGTATCATTATTGAAGTATGCTACAATCTTGATATTGTAGATCTGGCCCCAAGTGCAGGGTTGTCTCAAAGTAATAATTCTTGGGAGTCCAAGGTCAGGATTATGTAGAACTAGAAACAAGCAAACTAATCTAAATTAAGCTGTGAGTTAAGTCTCACGAAAATTACGACCATTCAATTAAAATTAAACTGAATTAAATATAACTAAACACAAATTAAGTTGCCACAATGAACTGAAAAACAATAATCAAAAGGTTCTAAGGATCCAGGTATCCACTTTACTAATGATTTGAAGAACGAACAGCTCAGATCTTCCTTCTAGAAATAAATTGTCAGATTATTTCAGAAAAGGAATAAAGCTCATATATTCCACCAAATAATCTTAGGAATAATTATTAAAAACCTGACCTCGTCCAAATGATCTTTTGCACTCTCAGAGATTCCAAGCATTGGAATCAAAGAATATATAAGCGAGACAATTATTACCCAAACTATTCCTCTCAATTAATTTGATGAATATATTACACTTTTAATTTATCAAATCGCAAAACAAATAAACGTCAAGTTTCACCCGTCACCTTCGAAAAAGAACTAGCCCTCCACTGCCTTCGAATTCTTCTTCTTTTCTTCCAAAATAATGTGATTACAGTTGCTGTTCTTGAAGGGAAAAGAAAAAAAGAAAAATAATGGAGAGAAGAAAAAAGGTGTGGGTGTGTGAGAAAAGGGGAGAGAGAGATGGAAAAAATTATGAGAGGGGGATGTCCCACTCTTGTAGGAAAAGCTGGAGAGATGTGTGAGAGAGAAGATTTAGTGAGATTGAGAGAGAACTTAGACGGAAAGAGAGTGTGTGACGTATGAGAGGGTTTTTAGGAAATCTTTTTCCTTTCCAAACTTCTTTCCTTTTTTGAAGATAACTCATTGCTACTTTAGTAGATCTTTTTTCTTTTGAAAATTTTCCAAGCAATCTTCACCATTCATCCATTCTTTGAGTAAATCTTCCTAAATTGAGATAAGGGAGAAAACCTTGGAGGTCGCCTCTCTCATTGGTTGGATCTAACTTGTTGCAAAAGTTAGAATCTTCTTTGAGTTGTCCGTGGATGAGGAGAGATCTCTAGGAAATCATGCGGACCCACCTTAACTTGGCCGAGATCTTGCTTTTTAAAGAAAAAATGTGTGGGTCCCTCTTCGATTTGAATTATTTTCTAAAAATGGGCCCCCATCAAGTTACACGCCCCTGTTCCTTTGGACTAAGTCCCATATCTATTTTGCATTGCATTAAGTGGTGGGCCCCTTTATGTTGCACACCTAAGTGGGTTGATCAGTCCCATCTTGGCTTGGCTAAGTGACCCCACTTAATTGACTTGCTTTTCTTCAATTTGATTTCTTGTGCCTTCTTCTGATGGACCCACTTTGTGACATACTTAAATGGGTTGGCCGGTCCCACCTAAACATGGTCCATGCTTTGAGTGCTTTGGCTCATCTCTTCTCCTTTGGCTTAGGCTGACTAGCTTGATTTGGTCCACTGGGTTGGATTCTCTTCACTTGGTGTTACAGCCCCGCCCAACTCTGCATGATATTGTTTGCTATGGCCTATGATGCCCGGATACGGCATGGATACGGCAAGGACACGTGATGGACACGGTAGGGACATGGATTTTACACATAAAAACTGAGGTATTGGATACGATATGACACGATACGTTGCCCATTCTGAAGTATCCATGCATCATAGGCTATGGCCCACGAGCGCGCGCGGGAACTTCTCGGACGGTCCCATCCCAGTACTGCCCCGCCCAAGCATGCTTAACTCCTGAGTTTTTATGATTTCTAGGGCCACATGGCTTTTAAACACGTCATATTGAGTTAAGACGGGGTTTGACTTATAACTCCAGGGTTAGGACTTAGATATTTCCAATATGGGACTTGTACAAAGCCTTACGGTGCTAACCGAAGCAGTCCACCCACCCTTACCCCTGCAGATCCCCTTTCTTGGCTCATAGGATCACTTGACTTAGTATTGCCGTAAGAGATTACCTAGGTGAATTGGGGTCTCACACTTGGCCCTGCCAATTTAATTCCACTGCAACATAAATAAAATTATCAAAATAGAAGAAATTATCTTAAATCATTATAATTTATGTGGAAAGCTAGCGCGCTTTGCATGAGACTCAAATGGACATGTATGAACTCATGGAAATATACCATTTGACCAAAAAACCATGTGGAACACAATGGTAGATACAAATCCCAGCACTTTATGTGTAAAAGCAAAGATATAAGCTTAAATAGTTCGATAATCCCAAAAGGCAATGCAATAGATACACAAGATTAGGAACTAATAAAAGTGTTTTTTTTTTAGGAAAGAAAAGAGAGAATTCGACCTCCTATTCAAACCTTTCGCTCTCACTCTTGGATACCCTTTTTTTTCTCTTGTAGTTCTCTTTCTGTATGTATCTGTCTCAAGTTCTCTACCCGCACTTTTTGAAGAAACATTCTTGATGAGAATTGCCATTTAGTTTGCTCTAAATTGCTTGTTGACGAAAATCTAGATGTTAACCATATTACTCTAAATCTATTTCTTTAATCTTTTTTAGCCATATTTCATGCTAAATGAATCATGTCACCAATATATACAAATTTGTATGCTGCAGTTCAGGTTGGCTTATGTGAATCCTGAATCAAGAGTGGTGGGTGCCGGAGATTTAGTTGATCACCCAAAGGAAATTGCTCTTCATTACCTACGTGGCTACTTTATACTCGATGTGTTTGTTGTGTTACCACTTCCTCAGGTAAGTGCCTTTTGTTTATTTGTTTAGCATTGTATCATTCATAATGTTATATGCTTCTTACGATGCACTAGAGGTCATCGGTTTATTCAGCAATATGAAATTGCACGTCTTGTCTACATCTTCCACAAAGGCGAAACATTTTAGCAACTGATTCAACATACATGTGGCAAACCCTTAGTCGTCAATTTCGTTCCGGTTTGACCATGTAGTGGAACGTTTCTGTCACGACCCAAATTTCGAGGCCCTATCGGATTTCCGGATCGTGATAACTTGGCAACATTTACCATACATTCATCAAATAATTCTCACAAGGAATTAGGCATTTAAATCAAACTGTAATTCCAATGAATTTATAAAAAGTCAATAACATAAACAATATCTGAATAATCAAAATACCTATGTTCTGACTCAAATCAGTAATGTACTAAAACATTGAATAAATTTCCTAAAACAAAAGCTAATCTCTCTAACAATTATTTGTGATGCAGGACAACAGGAGATCTACCCTAATATGATGAGATCAGATCTGAATTAACTATTAAATTCAAGTTATAGGCATGCTAATTAAAATAAAGAACATTGAATAACAAGTAAATAATAAATCTGAGGTCCAAAGTGATCTCACAGATCCCGCAATAACCCTTTTAGCAAAGAAAATGGTAGGATCTTAATGGAAGATAGAACTTCCAAGCTGCATAGGGCCAATGATTTATATCCAATGGTTTGGATGAAAGGTTTATTGCAATAAGGTTCAAATCTGATAAATCTCAGGTCTAAAAAAATTCAGCAAGGCTCAGATCTGAAATTTGACGATCTTTGGTAAGAATTCAGCAAGGTTCAGATCCGAAATTTGAAGTTCTTTGGTGAGAAAGAAGTTCTAGATCTGGCCTAGGGTTAGATGGTAAGGGTCAATAAAGCTCTTGGAAATAGAAAAGTGAAAGAGATAGAAGATACCTTTATTGGGCTCTCACCAAACTCCGATCCGGAGGCCTTACAGAGATTCTCAAGAGAAGGTAGACTCTAGAGGTTCAAGGTGGAAGAAGAAGTATTCTTTTTCATTCAATCATCAAAACATAGTATCCCCAGAATACAAAGGCAGTCTTTTAAAATACCCTAATGAAAAATGATGACATCATCCCATAAAAGAAAACAAAAGGAACGAATGAAAGAAATAAAAGGGTCTTGTGCATGAGGCTTTGGAATTCGTGCATAAAGGGGGGAGTATGCACACATCCCAAGAAATAACCCTTTTGCAACTTAAGTTGTGGGTCCCCTTTATTTCACTACTTAAGTTTTTAACAAAACATGGGCCCCTTTGTTCTACTATGACTCTTTTAACTAACTTGGGCCCCTCTAGACTTCAAAACTATTTTATTTCCTCCCATGTGGCACTTCCCAATGTGGGGCCTTCAAGATGATTGCGCACATGGGGCCTTCTCTTCGTTATTCTGCACAATCCATCTGTTTGATGCCCTCGCGGTGACAAATCAATGGTGGATATGCAATTTCTTCGCGATCAAAGCCCGGGCATGAATCATCTAACCATAACGCGGCTTGATCAGTGTTCCTGCGCCTTGATCTTTGGTAGACCTTATAAGAACGAGGGGGATCAGATCTGATGTCCCCATCAATTTATATGTTCCTCGTTCTTTCCTTTCAGCCACGCATGCCAAAATCTACGTGCTGAACGTCATTCTGCTCTGGCCCACCCGCAACAAGATTACCTAAAGGGGGCAAAATAACGTCAGTATTACTAGTGAATGAATTTTCCTAAATTACACAAACATCATAGAACATGTCATAATACGTACCTGTCTAATAAATCAAGTACAATTAAAAGTACACCCATTTACATATTCGTGCCCTTTGCACATTACAATGCCACCGGGGCTTATCATATACCTGTATACCGGCCACCATGGCCCTGTCTCATCATTCGCGTCCACCAAGGACCAGCTAATACAACAGCCATCAATCATCCGGACACCAAGTCCAACATCCCAACTCTGGCATCCAATGCATAATATCTCACAACCATATAACAACCAGGATATGAACATTAAATAATATAATTGCACACACATGTATAGCAGTGTGGGCCCAACCCTAACACCATCCAGATTTATCATTGCCCCCATCTAAGCATAGTTAGTATTTGATGGTGGGTGTCCCAAAAGCAATTTCAATACAATTACTTAATAATATAGGTGCTGACATGTTTCAGTAAACTCTTAGTGTAATCAACACTCAAAATCAGGAACAGAATCCATCCAATTAAGGAAACCAACCCTCCAGCACTAGGGTATACCAAACAGTGGGTCCTGCTGATTTTGTACATGATCAGACCTGATCTCTAAGGTCACCCAGTGCCCCACAAGAAGTTCTATGGTTCTGATTCCCCATCAGATAGCGTTACTGGGTCCCACAACCTTGACAATCATAGAACACTTCATAAACAAGTCTCACGATTCCCAGAATTGGAGGTTTTGGATGACTGTGCAGATGGGGTCCACTCCACATGGGACCACCACCAACTTGGTCGCCCCTGGGTCCCCTTTAGGATGTGGGGCCTTGATCTTGGATCAAGATAGCTGATGGGTCCCACAACAGGTGTCGACCTGTTTTCTGTTCAGAACACGCCTCTTCTGAAGAAATCATATGAATGGGGGCCCAAACAGGGCCCACCTCCCATGGGTCCATGACCTTCCTGGTCAACCAAGAGTATACCTCCTACTCCATGGTCCAGATCAACCATACAGTGGGCCAAGGGCCCCCCATCCCCAAAACAGTATTATGTCTAAGGAGGACATGCTTCTGAGTTCCATCAAACTATGCCTATTTGATGGATTTTCCTGGATTTGCATTCCATCAACAATTATATCATTCCAACAGTCATATAACATGCTTCCTTTAACTCCAAAATAGATTTTTTACCCTAATCAATAGGTTTTAGATGCTGCTGTGTATCCAATTCGATATTGTCAATAGTCTAGGGCATCATTAGAGAGTAATTAAGAAGATTCACTCACCTTTGATAATCGATTGTTGCCTTCGCGATGTGCGGACGCGATTAGGACATCCGATGATCGCCTTCCCACTGATTGGCTTCCTCCTCTTCCCTTGGATTTCAGTTACAAACTCTCCTTCTCAGATTTTTCTCTCAAAAGCTAGAAGATAATTCCATACCAAGGGATGGTCGATGGTTGCCTATATATACAAAGAGGAGATATAGTCCTAGTCCTTCTCTCATACTCCTAATTAGAGTTGTTATACAACTCCTTTCCTTTTTCCAATCACCATAAACGTGGGACTCCTCTAATCCATAAAATAAGGAAACAACTAAGGGTCCTACCTGGGCCAACTAATCCTAGGGCCCATGTAACTCGGGATATTACAGTTTCGGCATTCCGGCCAATCTCGGTATTCCGTTTCGGAAAAGACGCGATTGAAAAATGAAAAAATAAATATAAAAGAATACCTAGTATTGAAAAAAAGAATAGTTGAATGCTAAAATAATACTAAAAAAGCATACTTACATCACTTAAATTAAACTATACTACCTTTCAAAAAACTAAATAAATAAACTACACTCTACAATTGACCATTTTTTAGTTTTCACTACATATAAATGGAAGTATGAAACCTTGGCTGGAATGGGGCGGAATCGGTCTGGAATTGGGACCGGAACGGACCGAAATGACCGGAATGGACTAGAATCGGGACCAGAAACTTTTAGGGGGCCATTCCATTCTGCTGAACGCTAATTCTGGAATGATCCGGCCAATTCCAGCCCATCTCTTGAAAATTTCTGTGACTAATAAATAATTTATGATTCCGGCCCATCTCTTGAAAATTGGTATGTCACTTCCTACCCCCCTGAAGCTGGGATGGCTCGATCCTTTCTCGGTGGAATACTCGAATTACCTCACTCAGGTTCTAGGTCTGTGTCTGGAGCCTGAAACAGACACACGACTTCTATTTGCTCTCCCTCATAAGAGGGCAGCACTGGCTCCTCTCTTGAGATTTCAGTGCCAATTAAGATGATGTGCTCATTCCAGATTAAGGAAAATTGAGACAGTAGTTTATTGTCACAACTGTCTGAGGAACGATTTCATATACCGAGTTTTAGCTTTCTTTCTCATGTGGCATATTTCACTGCTTTTGGACTCAATGCTTTGATGACAAGAAGTCAATGATGGGAATCTTCTTAAGATTGATTACTGGGATATCCTCATTGAAGGGTTTTAGTGGTTACTGTTGTGAACCGTGATCTCATACCCAGGAGATTTGATCTTATAGCTGCATGCCTGCATTACCCACATTGAGAATTTGGTAGCATCCCTCATAGTTGTCAAAGCACAATATTTTGGTATTCCCTTACCGAGAGAGCTGCGAGCATGGGAATCAAGCACTCTATAAGCTTCTTGTGTAGAAATGGGGAGAGTGATCCAACCAATCTGGCGTTACCTATGGCATTATCTGTGTGTTGGTCTTACAAGTTACAAAGCAGAGAAGGTCAGAGTAAAGATGGCATAGCTTTGGTATCACCATAAAGTTGTTAAATTGAGAAAATGTTTTGAGACGAACAACAATGCTAGAACAAGATGATAAAGAGTGTACCCATATCTAAGATATTGGGGGTGTGGTCACTGATTAAGATGACAGCCTTACCTTGGTATGTCTAGGATGAGACAACTATAGCCTGTTTGCTCATCAGATGGGTATCCTCACTGAAAATGTAAGAAAAGCTAATTAGAATCTTACTTTGGAAGGCAAAAAAATTTGAGTCCAACCCATTGCCAATGGTGTATAGAGCAACATTAATCACTGTAAGACAATCCTAATATTCCAATTGGTCACCAATAATTAAATGCACAATAAGAAAATTGTGAGTGTGACAAAATTGATGGGTGAAATAAGATAGATAGGTTTTCCAATCATGAATATTTAGACATATAGTATATTTTATTTTCTCTGAGAAATTTTACAATTTGGACCATGCATATGCCTCTGTATGATGGACGAGTTGCTGCCAAGATTCAAATGTTTGCATGCGCAGATGCACGAGTCTAGCTCTAACAATGTTTATGCTCATATTGCAGTCAGCGACTTGCATTCCAACTTATCTTTTAGCTTGATTCATGATATAATGTGCTCTTTGATTCAGTTTATTTAGTTTTTGTCTCATCATGTAGTTCATCCCTAATACAGTTCTTTCCTTTGGTCCCTTTTGTGAAGATCATGATAGGGTTGGTCTTACCCAAGTATTTGGTAACATCAGGAGCAAATTCTGCAAAAAATCTATTACGTGCTGCAGTTCTTCTTCAGTATCTCCCGAGGATACTAAGATTTCTTCCTTTGCTTGCTGGGCAGTCTGCAAGCGGATTCATATTTGAGACAGCATGGGCACACTTTATCATTAATCTTCTTATTTTTGTATTGGCTGGACATGTTGTGGGCTCATGCTGGTACCTCTTTGGCTTGCAGGTTAGTAGTAGCTCCTTGAATGTTTTATGTACTTTCAGACAATGCGGTTTCTTTCTTATTAAGCAGTTGCATTCTTGTTTGCATAATGGAACTATTTGTTTTCTCTGTTGAAATGAATTATAGTGTCATTTTCTGGAACCAATAAAACTTTGCTTATTCCACCCAACCCATTTCAGTAGTTACAGGCCCATGTTTTGTGACCCAGATTATCAATCTGATGGTTCCTACCATGTATTGATTGATAGATTATGAATAATCATGCAGAGAGATAGAAGAGGAGCTTGGAGGAAAAGTTGATCCTCAACAGAGGATCGACCAACCATTTTATAATTGTATTTACCTCAATTACAAGCTATTAATCAGCAACAATTACAATCCAATTACAATCAGAAATTAAGGAAAAGAATCCTAATCTCTTTACATAGAAGTATATCTATAATACAAGCTGTATGATGTTTATCCCAGTCCCATACGTGGGATATTCTACATGGGCCTATTTAGTTCATGAGTTATCTTCTACACTCCCCCTCAAATTGATGTGGTAAGGCAGCAAACATCAATTTGGAAGTAAGATCATGATGACGCGCTTTGGGAAGAGCCTTGGTGAATATATCTGCCAACTGGTTAAGAGTAGAGACATGAGGAAGGGATATCTTCTCAGTGACGACATGCTGACGGATGAAGTGACAATCAATCTCAATGTGTTTCGTCCTTTCATGAAAGACTGGATTGTTAGCAATTCTGGTAGCACTAGTGTTATCACCATGAAGAGGTGTAGAACGACCAAGGAGAACACCGAATTCACACAAAAGACGGCATAGCCAGATGATTTCGGCACTAGCAGAGGACATTGCCCGATATTCTGCCTCAGCAAAAGACTTCGAAACAGTGGTTTGCTTCTTACACTTCCACGAAATGAGAGAATCCCCAAGAAACATACACCAGCCAGTAGTAGAGCGCCGAGAATCGGGACAACCAGCCCAGTCGGCATCAGCATAAGCAGATAAGCACAAAGGAGTACCCGAAGAGTAGAATAGACCATGGTGAAGAGTGGCTTTAACATAGCGGAGTATGCGTAAAGCCGCTGCAAGATGAGGTTTGTGGGGATTGCTAACAAACTGGCTAACCGTATGAACAACATGAGAAATATCCGGCCGAGTCATAGTTAAGTAGAGCAAACTACCAACTATCCGCCGGAAAATAGAGGGATCATCCAGGGGAGGGCCATCAGTCGAACTGAGTTTGCTGTTCAATTCCATAGGCGTATCTACAGTGTGAGCATCATCCAGCCTTGCTGAGTTAATCAAATTTGTAGCATATTTGCGCTGATGGACCCAAATGCCAGATTTGTTACGCACAAACTCAAGCCCCAGAAAGTAAGTGAGAGGACCAAGATCCTTCATTCTGAAGTGGCGAGTAAGATGAAGTTTGAGATCCATAATGCCAGCAACATCATTGCCACTAAGAATCATATCATCAACATAGACTAAGAGAAATGTGTAGCCTTTTGAAGTCCATCTGATGAAGAGGGAACTATCAGAGTGACTCTGGCGAAAGCCAGCTTGAAGGATTGCTGTCCGAAATTTATCAAACCACGCCCTGGGAGCCTGTTTAAGCCCATAAAGAGCTTTCTTCAATTTACAAACATGTTGTGGAGGACAAGCATATCCCGGAGGTGGTTTTAAATACACAGTCTCACGCAAGTCGCCATGAAGAAAGGCATTTTTGACATCCATTTGCCATAGAGGCCAGTTGCGGGCTGCAGCCACACAAAGGAGAGTGCGAACAGTGGTCATTTTAGCCACTGGTGCAAAGGTCTCCTCATAGTCAATCCCATATTCCTGCTTATAACCCTGGGCAACTAATCTGGCTTTGTAGCGGTCAAGACTCCCATCAGAGTGAACTTTTATGGAATAGATCCATTTACTGCCGATTACAGATGCACCGGCAGGGGCCGGTACCAACTCCCATGTTTTGTTTGCTTCTAGAGCAAGCAACTCCTCAGTCATAGCATCCTGCCAGTAAGCAATCTTCGAGGCTTGTGAATATGAGTTCCAAGAAGATCACATTACGAGATATGCGCATGCGTTTTTCGGATTGATCATAACACAGAAATCCCTTGTGTTCAGTACTGTAACCTAGAAAGATACATTTGGCAGCCTGAGGTGACAACTTAGTGCGCTCTGTAGGTGGAAGATGAACAAAGCACAGGCAGCTAAAAACTCGTAAGTGAGAATATGAAGGGGCATGACCAAAGAGAGTTTCATAAGGAGTAGTCTTTCCTAGAACTGAGCTAGGATGACGATTGAGGAGATAAACAGCAATCTGTGCAGCATCACACCAAAAGGTGGGAGGAGCTAAGGATGCAAGAAGGAGAGAACGAACGGTTTCAAGAATATGTTTGTTCTTCCTCTCCGCAACACCATTTTGCTGTGGAGTATACGGGCATGATTTTTGAT
This sequence comes from Cinnamomum chago, assembly GCA_038049695.1. Classification (NCBI taxonomy): domain Eukaryota; kingdom Viridiplantae; phylum Streptophyta; class Magnoliopsida; order Laurales; family Lauraceae; genus Cinnamomum; species Cinnamomum chago. The sequence goes on along the minus strand of CP142453.1, from coordinate 23,686,945 downwards.
GAAGAATTCCTTTATCAGAAAGGAAGGTAGAAAATTCTTGGGACATGTATTCTCCACTAGAGTCAGACCTAAGGATTTTTATTTCTTTCTGAAATTGTGTTTGAACCATTTTTTAAAACTTTTGGAAAAGAGAAAAAACTTCAGATTTGAAGCGCATGAAATAAATCCAAGTGAAACGAGAATGATCATCAATGAATGTCACATAATACTTAAACCCAGTCCTACTCAATGTAGGTGTAATTCCCCAAACATCCGTGTGAATAATGTCAAAAGATGATAATGCACGAGAATGATGAATAGAAAAAGGCAAAATATGACTCTTACTCAAGCAACACGTTTTCACACTTTGATTGAAGGAAAGAGGTAACCATTTTATTATCAATAGTAGGTTCTAAACAACCAATTTTAAACAAGGAAAGTAAAGAAGCATTGTTCACATAACCCAGACGACTATGCCACACATTCCACATTTTATTGAAATTAGGAGAAGAAGAAGAAAATAGAGAATGAAGTCTAATATCCAGCAGAAACAGTCGACCATGTTTACTCCCCGTCGCGATCACCTTCCCAGTTTGCCGCTCCTGTATGACACAACCAGTGGAAGAAAAGTTAACACTGTACCCATCATCAATAAGTTGTCCTACAGAAAGTAAATTAGCTGACAAGACATTGGGAAGGCTGATAGATTGGCCAGAAATACTGGATAAAGTAATGGTACCAATACCAGAAATGAGTAATTGGTCGACATTAGCATTGGTGATTTTGTCTTTTCCATGGTAAGGTTGAGAGTTTGTAAAGCTACTAGTGACAGAAGTCATGTGGTTTGATGCTCCTGAATCTAGAAACCATGTGGATGTGGTGATAGATGAAGACTCAGAGAGTGAAGAATGAAATGCAGGAAATGCTAGAGGAGAATGAGGTTGATACCGACCACCAGTAAAGCCCATAGATGCATATGCCGAAGTAACCGTATTCTGAATCAAATCTTGAATCTGGGCAGGAGTCATGGAGACGGACCCAGAAGAGGTGCTGCCTATATCTGGAGAAGATGCTTGAACTTGGAATGCAGCTGGAGTATTTTGTCTGGGCAAGTTGGAAGGAGTCTGCTTCTGCTGGGGTCCATTCTTTCGTTGTAAGCTCCGACAGTCATCAATAAGATGACCAGAGCGTTTGCAACACCTGCATACCAGTTTCTTACGACAGTTCTTGGCAATATGACCGAAGCCTTTGCATTCATAGCATTGAGTAGGCTTCTGATTGGGGGCTGCCAAGAGAGCAGAAGAATCAGTTGGAAGAGGAGCTAGAAAAGCCTTTGGGTCTTCAACAATGGCACACTGTGAGTTCAGGTGAAGTTCTTCTCGAAGGACCTCTTGGAAGCAGGTATCCAGGTTCGCAGATACTTATCTATTCATGAGAGCAGACCGAACCGATTCGAATTCGGGTCTGAGGTTCATATGGAACTGACTGATGTGAGTTTCCTCTTGTAATTTGAGAGCCTCAGACAAAAATCCAGAAGAAACAGATTGAATGATCATGGCATCCCGCTCAGTCCATAAGGTGAGAAACCCATTAAAGTACTCTTGCACAGATTTATCTCCTTGATTGAATTTAGCAGTTTCACTATCCAAGTGAAATTTTCGTGCTTTATTCGTTTGATGATAAATTTTCTTGAGATGTGTCCACATATCAGCGGCAGCAGTATATGCTTGAAGAGTAATGGCAAGAGGAGGATCAATGGAGTTAAGAATCCATGTGATCACCTTAGCATTTTCTTTGGACCAGGTGGATAATGCTTTTGTGTTAGTAGCACTTATAGTAGTAGGTTTAGGTATCGATCCATCAAGATAACCAAACAGTCCTTGGCCTTCCACAAAATTCTTGAGATGAAAAGACCAGGCCATATAATTATTCCCATTAAATTTAATTGGAATAACATCATATTTGTCCATTGTTATTGAATACAGCAGAGCCCACACAGAAAGTAGCAGTGAACAGTAGCAGAGAAAACCAACAACAGTATAGGAGCAGATCACAGCAAAGCACAATGTAAAGAACGTAGTAATATGCTATGATTTTCACTAACCAAGCATGAAAGATGCAATCAGATTTGATGATATGTGATCAGATGTGATAGCAGGAGAAAACACCCAAATCAGGAGCCAGATGAACTGGATTTTCAAGGCGGAAGTGGTGCGTGGGGCCCACAATGGTGTCCAATCTCAGATCAGAGTATATAATCCTAGAAAGGATCAAAAGTATGTTCTCCAGTCCAAGTTTGAGCAGATTTGGATGAAGATCCACAAATCTGGACGGTGGTGATGAAATCCTTTTGAGAAAAAGGACCCAAAACCGTCAGATGAAGAATGGGTTAAAAAGTACCTTAATCGATGAGTAAAAAATCCAGAAAAATCTTCAAAAATCCCTGAAGAATAGTCGATCAGAATAATGGGTGTTGCTGGTGACCAGTGATTGATCAAAGGTGGGCCACCTTGATCAGAGAACTCCAGGCAGAGTCAGCAGAGAGAAGAAAGAGACGATACACCAGGAGAAGCACTCGATGATGTTTTTGGAGAATCTCTCAGATTGAATGAAGGAAAATCTCCTCATAACCTTAGCTCTGATACCATGATAGTTTATGAATAATCATGCAGAGAGATAGAAGAGGAGCTTGGAGGAAAAGTTGATTCCTCAACAGAGGATCGACCAACCATTTTATAATTGTATTTAACTCAATTACAAGCTATTAATCAGCAGCAATTACAATCTAATTACAATCAGAAATTAAGGAAAAGAATCCTAATCTCTATACATAGAAGTTCTCTATACATAAAAGTATATCTATAATACAAGCTGTATGATGTTTATCCCAGTCCCATACGTGGGATATTCTACATGGGCCTAGATGGGCCAAGATTAGTGTACATGGGCCTATTTAGTTCATGAGTTATCTTCTACATTGATGATGCTCCAAAGTATTGTGGATGCTTCAAACTGTCACCTTTCAATCTGTTAGCCTCAGTAGATGGTTTTGAAGCAAAAATAGAAAACTGTCCATAAAAGAATCCAAATGATGGATGGTTGGATCTTCGAACCTACGCTATTTTTACCATTAAAAAAAAAAAAACCTACGAGATTTTTGAGAGATTCTCAATCTATGGGCAAGATCAATCAGATCAATGGTCGGGATTCTATCGTTTCTGCGCGTCACATCCAATAAGAGGCAGCCAAATCTAAGCATTCCAGATGTGAGCAATGCAAGAATGGGAAATGTTCTACAAGTGGATTGCATGTGAAGTCCAGCTGTATGGGCCCACTTATGTAAGGACCTGAATACAGAGTTACCCTGATAATACTATTTAGTGAGAATAAAATAGACAATGAGCGGTCGTGGACCCATGATTTTTGTTTGAGGGGGGCGGACCCTAACAAATATTTGGGTTTTGGTGGTGGACCCAGGATTTTCATGTGAGATTGGAGGCGGACCCAAGATTTTCATGTGGATTTTGGAAGCAAACTGAAAATTTTCATGTGTCTTGGAAGTGGACCTAGGTCCGACGGGGGTACCACCCCCGAAAACTTGTATGTAGGTCTGCCAATGACTGAGCAATATTGCACCTCCCGGACCCCACTTTAGGTGTTTAGTAAATAATTTAGGTAATGAGGACACTTAGCAAGTTACAAATTGCATACATATATAATTAAATAAGACGTACTTTTTGTTAACACCAGTTGACACAAAGCCCACCAGGCCCATTCAATGTAACAAACCAACCCATTACGTGACATAATTTAGGATAGACTCAAATCAATGTAACAACTTTACTTTCCATATACATAGATTGTTTGAGGTTTGAATTGCCTTGATTAAGGCTGAATGATATTATAAAAAGGAGGAAGGATCGTACATTGAAGGCATCCAAGTTTTCCACAAATATCATTGTCTTTCCATCATCGTGACATGGTATCAAAGCTTCAATGGTTCCTATGTGCATCTTCTTTAATAGTGAGCACTCAATCTCACTCATAGCTTGATCAATATAGATCCAGATCTGTATTCCTGAAGATTTTTTGGTCACCGGCAAGGCACAACCTTCAGATCAGCCCAGTTACAACAGTGGCATACCTGCGATGATCAAGACATCACCAACAATCATACTAGTGGTGCTCGACTGGGTATTCTAGGAATTCTGGTGATTTTTTGATATTTTTCTTGCAGCCTCGAGGTAGGTTTCTGAACACTTTCGTGGATCTCCAGTTTATTGCACTAATTTTCATCTTCATCGTCCAACTTCTTGGTTTCTCATCCAATTTGGGTGAGACTTGGTTCATTGGAAGCATAAAACTTTGTTCTTCCATCTAGGAGAATCTGATTGCTCCACTGATCATTCTGTGGGTCCCTCAATCGGATCTAGAGAAGAAAAACAAGGTCGCCAGCTGAATCTGACGTTAGGATCATCACTAGCCCACCAGTGATCATAAAAACGCTTTCAGATTTTGGTTCCCTCATGGTTGACTACTATTTACAAGAATTATAGAATTTTTTCTAGATTTTTTTGTGCACTCCACATCTGCTTTCTAGCTATTTTTGTAAGTCGACACATTCTTGGCAAAGTTTCAATCAGCACCGTCCAATTTCTTGGATATAAGTTGGATAATCTTCAAATTTTGTCTGGAGTTACTTGATTGGATATAGTATTTGGGATTCATCTTTGATCAGGGACCAGATCTTCAAGTGGACCCCACAATAGGTGTCGACAGTCTGAAAATTGGACATCTGCACTATTCCTTTTCCAAATTGTTGCACCTCTAGTTGTTGTTACCTACATGGGTAGCATTACATTCCAGGATTCTCTCTAGTTTATTCTTTATCTGCTTGATTGTCATGGAAAAAGCCAAGACCTCTCTCATTAAGTTTAATGGAGCTAATTACACATCATGGGCCTTCCAGTTTCAGATATATCTTAAGGGAAAAGAATTATGGGGTCATGTAGATGAGACTGATCCGAAACCTTTAGAGGATGTAAAGGTTGCCTCCAAATGGGACACTAAAGATGCCCAAATAATGACGGCTTCTGAGGTTAGTGGATCCACAATACATTCTGAATCTTAAACCCTATAAAATAGCGAAAGGAATGTGGGACTATCTCAAACAGGTTTATCAACAGGATAACTCCGCCCCGATGGTTTCATTTGGAACATGAGCTTTCTCAGTTTAATCAACGGACAATGTCAATTCAAGAATATTACTCATTTTATTCGCTTATGGACGGATTATACGGTGATTATTTACTCCAGTCTACTTGATGCCTCGATTGCGGTGGTTCAAAGCATTCATTCCACTAGTCAAAGGGATCAATTCTTGATGAAACTTAGATCGGAATTTGAACAAGTACGTTCGAATTTGCACCCCCGGCCCCAATTGATTATTGCTTAGGAGAGCTCCTTCGTGAGGAACGACATCTTACAACCCAGGCTGCTCTTCAACAAGTAATTTCCATTGGTCTAATGACTGCTGCCTATCTTGCACATCCTAAACAGCAGAAAAGAGATATGAGCAAAGTACAGTGTTTTTATTGTCAGAAGTACGGACATGTTGCCACTCAATGCAATAAAAAATACTGCTCTTACCGCAAACGCAATGGCCACATTCTTCCTGAATGTCGGCGCCATGCTCAAACTTCCTCTCAAAAGGCCAATCTGGCAACCCTGGATGCGTCTTCTTCTGCATTGAATCCTACTGCCAATACAATGATGCCTGCTCCGCCTGCTTCTTCATCCTCTCTTACCCCTGAAATGGTTCAACAAATGATCATAAATGCCTTTTCTGCTCTTAGCCTCTCAAATGAACCCAAACATTCAAACTCTACCTGGTATATGGATTCGGGGGCTTCTAATCATATGAACCTCTCTTTTGATGATGTATCTCAATTAAAGCCTTATGATGGAAATCTCTGAATCAATACAGCAGATGGTAGCAGTATACCCATTACTACCATCGGTGAGATCTCACATCCCTTATCTTTGAGTCATGTCTTTATTTCTCAGTTATCTACAAATTTATTATTTGTTGGACAACTCGTTGATAACCATTGTTCTATCTCTTTTTCACGTTTTGGTTGTGTTATACATGATCATGCATCGAGGGAGGTGATGGCGAAGGGACCTAAGTGTGTCCGTCTTTTTCCGCTACAACTCCTTAACAAGATAGGAATTTGGTTGCCTCTGCTTTGTTTTCTGCTTCTAGTTCAAATAAGAGCCAGTTATGGCACAGTAGATTAGGCCATCCTCATTCTCGTACTTTGTTGTCTTTGTTTCAATCCGGTTTACTTCATGATAATAAAATTTCTCTTAGAGACGTTTCTTTTGATTGTTCTAGTTGTAAAATGAGCAAGAGTAAGACTCTTGCTTTTCCCATCAGTACCTCATTATCATTGAAATGCTTTGATCTTGATCATAGTGATGTATTGGGTATAGCACCCGTCATATCCCATTCTCATTTTAAGTATTTTGTTACATTTATTGATGATTGTAGTCGCTTTACATGGATTTATTTCTTGCATTCAAAATCTGAGGTGTTTGTTACTTTTAAAAATTTTTTAGCTTATGTGGAAAATCACTTCTCCTCATCCATTAAAACACTTCGCACAGATTCTGGTGGTTAATATGTTTCTAATGAGTTCTAGAATTTTTTGCAAAACAAAGGGATCATTTCTCAAAAAATCATGTCCTTATACACCACAACAAAATGATGTGTCTAAGAGGAAAAACAGACACCTTTTGGACATTGTTAGGTCACTTCTCTTAGAATAATTTGTTCCACCAAAGTTTTGGCTCGAGGCTCTGTCCACAACAGTTCATGTTATAAATAGACTACCATCCCCTCGTATAGAAAATGAAACACCTTATTTTCGTTTATTTCATAAGCATCCTACTTTTTCTCATCTCCATACTTTTGGGTGTATGTTTTGTTCTTCTTCCCCAAGTTGAATGAACAAAACTATCTGCTCAATCCTCTAAGTGCGCTTTTCTAGGCTATACGACTTACGAAAAAGGATTTTTCTATTATGATCCTATGGTGAAACGTATCAGGACCTCTCATAATGTCATGTTTTTTGAAAATCAGTATTTTTTCCAACATCATTTAGATCACGATAATCCTACTGTGCTTTCACTTGTTCCCGACTTTTGTGATAATCATGTTCATTCTACGGAATCTATCAAGCCTTTACTTATGTATGAAAGGCGTCGGCGGGAAAAACGATTGCACCTAAGCCTCCTGATTTGTCAGCTTCCTCGGCACTTGACCGAGCTCCTGCTCCAGACATCTCCTAGTCAATTCCTCTTCGTCGATCATCTAGGATTCTCCCCCCCCTCCCCCCCCCCCCCCCCCCCCTATTGGTTTGGCTTTACCCATACATCCTTACTTGCTACTTTGTCTTCTATTCACAATCCTAATCATTTTTCTCAAGCAGTGCAACATGAGTGTTGGCGGCAGGCCATGCAGGGAGAACTTGACGCACTTAAAGTGAATCACACATGGGATGTTGTTCAATGTCCTCCGTCCATCAAGCCCATTGGCTGTAAGTGGATTTACTCTATCAAGCTACATTCTGATGGTACTCTGGCACGTTATAAGGCTCGGTTAGTGGCACTTGGCAACCGTCGGGAGTATGGTATTGACTATGATGAGACATTTGCTCCGGTGGCCAAGATGACATCAGTGCATACTATTCTTGCTATTGCACCATCACGCTCATGACCTCTTTATCAGATGGATGTAAAGAATGCCTTACTCCACGAAGATCTTAAAGAGGAAGTGTACATGCATCTTCCTCAAGGATATGATTCTACTTCTAAAAACGAGGTGGCGCGTCTCCGTCGCTCGTTGTATGAACTCAAACAAGCACCCAAAGCTTGGTTTGAGAAATTTCGTTCTACTCTGCTTCATCTTGGATTTGCTTAAAGACCCTATGATCCTTCATGTTTCTGAATGACACTGCTCAAGCTACCACCATACTTCTCGTATATGTGGATGATATCATCATCACATGCACTCATAGTAAAATGATCTATAGTCTTCAATCCTCACTTCAAGCTGCATTCCATATGAAAGACTTGGGTCCATTAACATATTTCTTGGGTCTTTGAGGTACAACAGTCTAGGAAGGGACTGTTTTTACATCAACATAAGTATGCTACTGATCTCATTGATCTTGCTGGCCAAAAGGATGCAACACCTATGGACACTCCATAAGAAGTCAATGTGAAACTCCAGAAAGATGATGGGGACCTCCTCTCCGACCCTACCTCCTGTTAAACAGGCCCAGGCCCATCATAGGATCCAGTCCAGCCTGTTATCTCCACGTGGGATTGATTTGGTCAAGATCAACACAGCTGTACATATTCTGTAATTAGATTGGTTTCCTAACTTAGATAGAAATTGGTTTCCTAACTTAGATAGAAGTTGATGTAATTAGATTGGTTTCCTAAACTTAAGCCTTGATTAAGGCATGTAACACTATATATATTGAGGCTGGTTCTCCAAAGGAGGACACACAATAATAATAAAATCTCAAGCATTCTATTATTTCAAGTTCTGTGCGTGAGTCTGTCATGGTATCAGAGCAACTGATTCATGCCCTAGCATTCTAAGTTTCCTCAAGTTTTCAAGGACCTATAGATCCTCCCTGCTTCCACGTTTGGAAGCTCTTGGTGTATCTCCGATCATCTTCGATAGTCTCCGATCATCTCAGATCATCTCAGATCAGGTGTGGCCCACCTAAGATCGTCTTCAACACCTCTGCGGAACAAGCCCAAGTTGGTCGACCGGAATTCTCAGTTATTTTGGTTATTTTTCAAGAATTTTTTTCTATTCCCAGGTCTGTCTTCTACTGCATTCAGTGAATCATCAAGTTTATTAATCTGATTTCATCTCAGCCGTCCAACAAGTTGGATCTGGACTGTTTTTGCATGAATCTTCTTCCATAAGTTGCGTAAATCTTATGTGCTTTCATCCATATCATCTAATTTGCCAACTGATATTCTGGTGGGGCCCACGTCCAAAACCCAACCCAATTTTTTGGGTCGTCAGTCCTGTTTGAGTACTCCTCTCTGTGCCACAGTTACTGTATCAGCAACTATCCTCTCTGGGAACAACTTTTGCTTGCTGTTTTTTTTATCAAAGACAGAATCGAAGGCTTCCTATTAGCAGTCCTCCATACTGTCCTTGTCTGTTGCTAGTGAGGACAAGATCTCTGCTGTTTCTGATTGCTGCTGTTCTCTTTGCTGCTGGTTTCTTCTCTGTTTACTGTTTGGCCAGTATCAACTTGAGATGGAAAAATCTGAAGTTAGCTTGATTCGGTTCACGGGGAAGAATGACCCTGCTTGGTCTTTTCAGTTCCAAGTATACCTTGAGGCTAAGGAATTGTGGGGTTATATTTCTGGATCTGACCCTAAACCCACTGAAGATGAGAAGAAAATCTCCTCTTGGCTTACTAAAGATGCGAAGATAAAATCATGGATCCTCGGCTCTGTCGAGCCACATCTGATCATGAATCTCAAACCTTACCCCACTTCCAAAGACATGTGGGGGTATCTGAAGAAAGTATACCATCAAGATAATTCAGCACGTCAATTTCATCTTGAATGTGCGATTGCTGAATATACACAGGGAACCTTGTCCATACAAGATTACTATTCTGGCTTTCGTACACTGTGGTCGGAATACGATGGTATTAAGTATGCTGATGTAGCTCCGGATGTTTTGCTCGTTATTCAGGATCTTCAGGCCTCTAGTCAAAGGGATCAGTTTTTGATGAAACTGCGCAGTGAATATGAAAGTGTCCGCTCTGCCCTAATGAATCGGACGCCATTACCTTCTTTGGATATATGCTTAAATGAACTTCTCCGCGAAGAACAACGCATTGCGACTTCGGCTCATCTAGCACAACAAACGGCTGAGACCTATTCAGTCGCGTTCTCAGCTAATAAAACTTCTCAGCCTCCGCCGCGTGACTTGAGCAAAACGCAATGTTACAGTTGTCAAAAATTTGGGCACATTGCAGCTCAATGCAAACAGAAGGTCTGCAGTTACTGTAAAAAGTCGGGACATATCATCTCTGAATGTCGCCGCCGCCCACAGCGTCCATCACCACAGCCTCAGACTCCACCGTATCAGCCTCCGCATGCGTATGTTGCTTCTTCGGTTATGCCTGCTCCTACATCTGCACCCTCACAGCCTGGGCCCTCATCTCCTCTCACTCCTGAATTGGTTCAACAGATGATTGTCAATGCCCTCTCTACTTTTGGTTTATCAGGTACATCCCCTCCATCTTCTACTTGGTTCCTTGATTCCGGGGCGTCTAATCATATGACGTCTTCCTACGCCCCACTCTCCAATGTGCAAAGATACACTGGTCCTCTTCAAATTCAAACTGCTAACGGGGGCCATGTTCCCATTACTGCTGTCGGTGACATCCCTGGTCCCCTTCCATTGAAAAATGTTTATCTATGTCCAAATTTAACTTCCAACCTTTTGTCAGTTGGGCAGCTTGTTGAAAATAATTGTAACATCTCTTTTTCTTCTTCTGGTTGTGTTGTGCAGGACCAGATGTCCGGGAAGGAGATCGCGAGGGGGCCTAAATGTGGACGCTTGTTTCCGTTGGATTTTTCCAAGACTTCTAGGAATAAAATTGACAATGATGTGTTTTGTTTTTTCATTAGAGATAACTGCCAATTGTGGCATAACAGACTTGGACACCCGAATTCAAAAACTTTGTCCCTTCTGTTCCATTCTGGTTTATTAAATAAAACTACTGGTTTATCTTCTTGTGTGCCTCTTGATTGTGCTACTTGCAAACTGGGAAAGAGCAAAACTCTTCCTTTTCCTATTTCAACTTCACACAGCACTCAGTGTTTTGATTTGGTTCATAGCGATGTATGGGGAATTGCTCCAGCTCTTTCTCATGCTCATTATAAATACTTTGTGACTTTTATTGATGATTTTAGTCGGTTCACATGGGTTTACTTTCTGCATTCCAAATCTGATGTCTTTCATGTTTTTAAGATTTTTCTGGCTTATGTTGAAAACCAATTTTCCACCTGCATTAAAATCCTACGCTCTGATTCAGGCGGGGAATATATGTCCTCTGATTTTCAACATTTTTTGCAAAACAAGGGAATTATTTCTCAAAGAACTTGTCCTTATATTCCACAGCAGAATGGAGTCGCTGAAAGAAAAAATAGACATCTCCTTGATGTCACTCGTTCCCTTCTCCTTGAATCATCAGTTCCTACCCGTTTTTGGGTTGAGGCATTGGCTACCGCAGCTCATCTTATTAATCGTATGCCATCCCCTTTGCTTGAAAATCAGTGCCCATATTCTCGCTTATACAAGACATCTCCATCCTATGATGATCTTCATGTTTTTGGCTCAGTTTGCTTTGTTCATTTGCCTCCTTCTGAACGGACTAAACTTACAGCTCAATCCGCTCAGTGTGTTTTTTTAGGATATGCACCCTTCCAGAAAGGGTTCCTGTGCTTTGATCCCCACATTCGGCGCATCCGTACCTCTAGGAATGTCGTGTTTTTTGAGAACAAGTATTTTTTTCAAAAACATCTTGATCCTCCAGATGACTCCTCTCTAGTTTTCTTACCTGGTTTTTCCGACGACACATCTATTGTTTGCTTTAATCCTAATTTTGTGTATCACAGACGGACCACAGACGCGCCTCCCAGGGATTCCCCTCCCGGTTCACCTCCGGCATCTGGTCCACCTCCTGCATTTGGTCCATCTGGACTTCCTCCATTGCGTCGCTCCACTCGCATTTCGGTACCACCCGACCGCTATGGGTTCTCTCATACTTCCTTAATGGCTACTTTGTCCTCTTCTTCCATTCCCCAATCCTATTCTCAGGCTGTGCAGGACAAATGCTGGAACCAGGCTATGCTCGATGAATTGACTGCTTTAGAGAAAAATCATACGTGGGATATTGTCCCCTCTCCTGTGGGCGTCAAACCTATTGGCTGCAAGTGGATCTTTTCTCTCAAGTTAAAATCAGATGGCACTCTTGATCGATATAAGGCGCGCCTTGTTGCTCTCGGAAATCGGCAGGAATATGGCATTGATTATGATGAAACTTTTGCTCCCGTCGCCAAGATGACCACCGTACGCATCATCCTTGCTGTTGCTGCCTCTCGGTCCTGGCCTCTCTATCAAATGGATGTAAAAAATGCGTTTCTGCATGGTGATCTCAAAGAAGATGTTTATATGCGTCTGCCTCCGGGGTCCTCATCTGGCAAGGGTATGGTTGCTAAGCTCCGTCGCTCTCTCTATGGTCTGAAGCAAGCTCCTCGCGCATGGTTTGAGAAATTTCAAGCTGCTCTTCTCCGCTTGGATTTTCATCCGAGCCAGTATGATCCTTCTATGTTCTTACATCATGCTCCGTCTGGGATTACTGTGCTACTGGTCTACGTTGATGACATTGTAATTACTGGTCCCAATGCAAAAATGATTCATGAACTCCAAGCTTCTCTTCATCAGACATTTCAAATGAAGGATCTCGGCCCCTTACACTATTTCCTCGGTCTTGAAGTTCACCAATCGCCAAAAGGTATAGTACTCAATCAGCACAAATACACGGTTGACCTCATTGGCTTGGCTGGCCTTACTGCTTCAACTCCAGTCGATACGCCCATCGAACTGAATGTCAAACTCAGCAAAGAGGAGGGTGACCTTCTTCCAGATCCTACTGCATATCGCCAGTTAGTGGGGAGCTTGATCTACCTCACGATCACCCGTCCTGATATCTCATTTGCGGTCAACCTCATGAGTCAGTTCATGACTGCTCCTCGTCATCTTCATATGGCTGCTGTTCGCCGCATCATTCGGTACCTTATTCGCACACCGTCACGCGGGTTGTTTTTCTCATCCAACAATCATTTATCTCTCAAAGCTTATTCAGATGCTGATTGGGCTGGTTGTCCAGACACTCGGAGATCAACGACAGGATGGTGCATGTTTTTGGGCGATAGTCTGATTTCCTGGAAATGCAAGAAACATGAAAAAGTGTCCAAATCTTCTACCGAGGCTGAGTACCGAGCTATGTCTGCTGCGTGCTCCGAAATTCTTTGGCTTCGAGGTCTGCTTTCTGACATTGGATTCCCCGCAGAAGGACCTACCCCCCTCCATGCAGATAATACAAGTGCCATTCGGATTACTGAGAATCCCATTTTTCATGAACGCACTAAACACATCGAGGTTGATTGTCACTTCATATGAGATGAGCTTAAACGTGATGTCATCAGCCTTCCGCATGTCTCCACTGAGCTTCAAATTGCTGATATTCTTACTAAAGGTCTTCCCCGCCCACGCCATCAATTCTTGGTTGGCAAATTGATGCTCGTTGATTCTCCCGCATCAATTTGAGGGGGGGTGTTAAACAGGCCCAGGCCCATCATAGGATCCAGTCCAGCCTGTTATCTCCACGTGGGATTGATTTGGTCAAGATCAACACAGCTGTACATATTCTGTAATTAGATTGGTTTCCTAACTTAGATAGAAATTGGTTTCCTAACTTAGATAGAAGTTGATGTAATTAGATTGGTTTCCTAAACTTAAGCCTTGATTAAGGCATGTAACACTATATATATTGAGGCTGGTTCTCCAAAGGAGGACACACAATAATAATACAATCTCAAGCATTCTATTATTTCAAGTTCTGTGCGTGAGTCTGTCACCTCCTACAAACGCTTAGTGGGGAGTCTGGTTTACTTGACCATCACTCGGCCTGAAATCTCATATGCTGTGAATGTTGTTAGTCAATTCATGAGTCATGACAGCACCGCGGCATCACCATGTGGTTGCTGTCAAAAGGATCATTCGGTACTTTCTTGGTTCTTCGACACGAGGCTTGGTTTTTCTAGTTGGCACACCACTTACACTAAATGCTTATTCTGATGCCGACTGGGCTAGATGCTCGGATACTTGCCGATCCACCACAGGCTGGTGTATGTATTTGGGTGAATCACTCATTTCTTGGAAATGCAAAAAGCAAGAAAGGGTCTTCAGATCTTCCACTGAATCCGAATATCGTGCCATATCCTCTGCCTGTTTCGAGATCCTTTGGCTTCGTGGCTTGCGTGCAGATCTTGGTTTTCCTCGGACCTCAGCTACCGCACTTTATGCAGACAATACTAGTTTCATATGTATCACTCAGAATCCAGTCTTTCATGTGTCAAAGCCAGTAAAGAGAAGATGATAGAAACAATTCATTTGTGAATTCGATGATCCCATTGAGGGCTCACGATGCTCCTTTATAGAAATATAGTTGCTATACATGTTACAGTAATTGTAGCAATCACTAGATTACATCCAATCTAATCTAATCATAATCTAAATTACATCTCCTAATATGGCAATGATATAAATTACATAGCTGTACACATGTGAGGTAAATTATCTCCCAAGTTTGGGCTTTATTTGTCATGGGTTGTGACCCACTGACCCATTTAGCATTAACCCATTTAACACCCCCCCCCCCTCAAATTGATGCGGGTGAATCCACGAGCATCAATTTGCCAACTAAGAATTGGTGCCGTGGCTGGGGAAGTCCCTTGGTAAAGATATCTGCAATTTGAAGTCCGGTAGAAATATGAGGAAGAGTAATTGCTCCACGCACAAATTCATCACGGATGGAATGACAAGCCACCTCAATATGCTTTGTGCGTTCATGGAAGACAGGATTTTCAGTAATCCGTATGGCACTGGTATTGTCGGCATAGAGAGGAGTAGGACCAGATTGGGAAAATCCGAGCTCGGAAAAGAAACCCCGAAGCCAGACAATTTCAAAGGTGGCAGCCGACATAGCACGATATTCTGCTTCTGTGGAAGATTTGGAGACTTTATCTTGGTTTTTACATTTCCAGGAAATTAAGGAGTCCCCCAGGAACATGCACCAATCAGTGGTAGATCGGCGACTATCAGGGCAACCAGCCCAGTCAGCATCTGAATAAGCAATGAGAGACGTCGAATTGCCCACAGGAAAGTAAAGACCACGAGATGGTGTTTGAAGAACATATCGAAGAATGCGCCGAACAGCAACTAGATGGAGATGGCGTGGTTGTGTCATGAACTGACTAACCATATTCACTGCATAGGAGATATCAGGCCGAGTGATAGTCAAGTAGATCAAACTTCCGACTAAACGGCGATACAGTGTGGCATCAGGAAGAAGATCGCCTGTATCGTGCGCGAGGTGAAGATTGACCTCAACAGGTGTATCTAAAGGAGTCGAGTTTTGAAGACCAGCTGTCTCAATGAGATCCATAGCATATTTGTGTTGATCAAGGATGAGACCTTTCGCTGACTGATGAACCTCAAGGCCTAGAAAGTATGTGAGTGGCCCTAAATCATTCATATGAAAAGATTCATGTAAGGATGCTTGTAAATGGGTGATCATGCCAAAGTTTGTCCCAGAGATGATGATATCATCTACATACACCAAGAGGACAGTAAACCCATTTGAGGAGCGGTGAAGGAACATAGAAGGATCAGAAGCACTCTGAGTGAACTGTAGATGAATGAGAGCATCCCTAAATTTCTCGAACCAAGCGCGCGGAGCTTGCTTAAGACCATATAGAGAGCGTTGTAAGCGCGCGCAATCTCCTGCTGAGGCACCCGTAATGCCTTGGGGAAGTCGCATATAGACTTCTTCCTTGAGATCACCATGAAGGAAGGCATTCTTGACATTAAATTGGTAAAGAGGCCAGGAGTGAGAAGCAGCAATGGCAAGAACAGTACGGATTGTAGTCATTTTTGCAACTGGAGCAAATGTTTCCACATAGTCGATGCCATATTCCTGTCGGTTGCCGAGAGCGACTAATTGTGCTTTATAACGATCCAAAGAGCCATCAGCCTTAAGTTTGACAGAAAAAACCCATTTGCAGCCAATAGGTTTTGCAGATGAGGGACATGGAACAATATCCCAAGTATGATTCTCCTGCAGTGCTGTTAATTCGTCGTGCATAACCTTTTGCCAACACTCATGCTTCAACGCCTGCAAGTAAGAAGTCGGAATAGGAATGGAGGAGAGGGCAGCAAACAAAGACGTGTGAGTGAACCCATATTTGTCAGGAGGCTTGGAGATACGCGTAGAGCGTCGAAGCTGAACTGGAGAGGAAGTACCTTGTGATGAAGCGGGAACAAGATCAGGTGCCGGTGAGGGATCTGGAGGGGGAGGCAGTAGTGAAACATCCTTATGACGACGTCGTTCATAAACAATGAGTGGCGAAGAGATCGAGTCAGAAAAATCTGGTAGATGAGAAAAAGAAGGTAAAGGAGAGGAATGGGTAGAAAAAAAATGTTGATTTTCGAAAAATGTGACATTTCGAGAGATGCGAAGACGGTTGAGCACAGGATCATAACAGAGATACCCCTTTTGGTGAGATGCGTAGCCAAGGAACGCACATTTGGCAGATTGAGCAGTTAATTTGGTACGTTCGGTCAAGGGAAGATGAACAAGACACATCCAAAAATGCGTAGGTGGGTATAAATGGGATCTGTATGAAAGAGACGAAAGTATGGTGTTTGATTGTCGAGGCGATGGGATGGTAAGCAATTGATTAAATGAACTGCAGTGGCTAAAGCTTCGGGCCAAAATCGCACGGGAATTGATGATTGTAAGAGAAGAGAACGAACAGTATCGAGGAGATGTCTGTTTTTTCGTTCAGCAACTCCATTCTGTTGAGGAGTGTAAGGGCACGATCACTGTGATAAAATCCCGTATGTTTGCAAATAAGTTTGAGACGGATGGGACATATTCCCCTCCGGAATCAGTTCGAAGAACTTTTATGCGAGTAGAAAACTGATTTTCAACATATGCCATAAATTTTTGGAAAGCATCAAAGACTTCAGATTTAGAGTGTAAGAAATAAACCCAAGTGAATCTACTATGATCATCAATGAAAGTGACAAAATATTTGAAATTTGTATGAGAGATTACAGGAGTAATCCCCCAGACGTCACTATGAATAATGTCAAAGCAATTTGAAGCTATAGTAGATTTGGAAGAAAAGGGAAGAACTTTACTTTTTCCAAGTTTGCAAACAGAGCACTCATCAGAAATGTGACGAAAAGATGTTTTATTTTCATTAAGACTACCAGTGTTCAACATCAAAGATAACAATTTTGAATGAGGATGGCCTAATCTATTATGCCAGAGCCTCCAAACATCTTGAGGAGAAAAACAAGAAAAGGCAGAGAGCTGGTTATGCTGAGAAGGAGGCAGAACGAGAGGAAACAGGCGTCCACACTTAAGCCCCTTCGTGATCACCGTCCCCAACACTTGATCCTGCATAACACAACCAGAGCGAGAGAAGGAAACATTACAATTATCATCAATCAATTGGCCAACAGACTGAAGATTTGTAGTGAGATGAGGAGAAAGAAAGACATTTGTGAGAGGTAATGAATGACTGATATCACCAGTAGCTGTAATAGGAAGCTTTTGACCATCAGCAATATGGACTTGTAAATTTCCATTGTATGGTTGCAGGTTAGATAGATGAGCGGTGGAGGAGGTCATATGATTGGAAGCTCCAGAATCAATAAACCATACGGAGGAAGAGGAGTGGTGGTTACCTGAAATGCCAAGTGCAGAGAAGGCATTTATGATCATCTGTTGAATAAGCTCAGGAGTGATTTGAGGAACATTATTGGAGGCAGGAGGTGGTGAAGGCATGACCAATGCGGAAGGACTAGCACTAGAAGAAGTAGCATCTGCAGTATTAACATGATATGCTCGTGGAGTGCGATTTTGTGGCTGCCTTTTGCATTCAGTAATAACATGACCATTCGATTTGCAATAATTACAAAACTTGGTCTTACATTGTGAGGCATAGTGTCCATAATTTTTGCAGCCAAAGCATTGGATTTTGCTGAGATCTCTTGCTGGCGGTTGTCCTTTCGAAGTAGAAGTAGTATGATGAACGATCCCTCCTGGAGTGTAATTGGTAGTGGCAGCAAATGCGACATCAGAAGAGTTTTCGGAGGACTGTTGCTTCAGAGCATGCTGAGTGATCTGACTTTGTTCCTCTCGCAAGAGTTCATTAAGACACTCATTCAGGGATGGAGATGGAACCCTGCTCATCAGATTGGAACGAAGGATCTCATATTCAGATCTTAATTTCATGAGGAACTGGTCTCTGTGAGATGTTGCCTGTAATTTTTGAATCTCAGAAAGAGCAGCCTCAGAGACATTGAGGTATTTGATTTCATCATATTCATCCCATAAATTAAGAAAACCTGTATAATAATCCTGGATGGAAGAAGTCCCTTGGGTATACTGAGCAATCTCCAGTTCAAGCTGGTATTGACGGGCGGAGTTCCCTTGGTGATACACTTGCTTCAGATATTCCCACATCTCCTTAGATGTCTTGTAAGGTTTGAGATTCAGGATATATTGGGGTTCAACAGAACCAAGAATCCAGGTTTTTATTTTGGCATCCTTTGTATTCCAAGAGAGTATTTTTTTCTCATCTTCCTTCGGTCGCGGATCTAATCCGGAAACAAGTCCGCACATTTCCTTTCCTTCAAGATAGACTTGAAATTGATAGGACCAGGAAGTATAATTCTTTCCATTAAATTTAATCAATGCAATGCCATGCTTTTCCATTGCAGTAATGAATAGATATATGAAACTTGTGCAAGAAAATCCAACTTGTTCTTAAAAGAATGGCTAACCAGATGAGAGGAAGAGTTCCAAGTTTGCAACAGAGAAGTCAGAGAAGACAATTTCCAAAAAACAACACCTTTCAGCAAAAAGTTTCCAAAAAATAGGCCCAGGCGACCAAAATTTTTCAGAGAGAAGGTGCAGCAGCCAACAGATGTAATTTTTGATCAATCAGAGATCATAGAATGATGAAGACCAAAAATTCGCACCAAACAAGCCAAATTGCTCACCAAAAAAATCAAAATCCAAAAACTTGGACGGCTGTGATGAAAAGATACAGTAGAAATTGGAATTTCTCTAGAAAGGGTAGAAAGCCTATCTCTGAGACGCTAGAAATCCTCAAAAAATGCCCACAAATACCAGAAGGAGTGGTCGACCAGATTGGTTGCAATATCCAGATACAGTGGTGTGGATCTGGGGTGGGCCACGTATGATCACACCTTGATCAGACCAGTGAATGAAGATTCCTTGAGTAGAGAAGACACTCGATGACTTCCAATGCTTGGAAGATGAAGAAGATCACTCAGAAACTCTATATAGAGTTGTGTTTACTCAGGGCTCTGATACCATGTCAAAGCCAGTAAAGAGAAGATGATAGAAACAATTCGTTTGTGAATTCGATGATCCCATTGAGGGCTCACGATGCTCCTTTATAGAAATATAGTTGCTATACATGTTACAGTAATTGTAGCAATCACTAGATTACATCCAATCTAATCTAATCATAATCTAAATTACATCTCCTAATATGGCAATGATATAAATTACATAGCTATACACATGTGAGGTAAATTATCTCCCAAGTTTGGGCTTTATTTGTCATGGGCTATGACCCACTGACCCATTTAGCATTAACCCATTTAACATCATGAACGTACAAAACATATCGAGGTGGATTGTCATTTTATTCGAGATGAATATGATTGCAAGGTCATTAGTCTTCCACATTTTTCCAGTGAACTCCAACTTGTAGACATCTTCACCAAAGGACTGCCTAGGCCATGCCATGAGTTCTTGATTCGCAAATTGCTGTTGTTTGACCATCATCAATTTGAACACAAAGCCCTCCAGGCCCATTCAATGTAACAAACCAACCCATTACGTGGGATAATTTAGGATAGACTCAAATCAATGTAACAACTTTACTTTCCATATGCATAGATTGTATTAGGTTTGAATTGCCTTGATTAAGGCTGAATGATATTATAAAAAGGAGGAAGGATTGTCCATTGAAGGCATCCAAGTTTTCCACAAATATCATTGTCTAGCCATCATCGTGACACTTTTGAGTAAATATAATTCAAGAATATAATAAGGTCACCACCAATAAGATGGATATTATTGATGTTGTAAAAAATAATTAATATTATGATTTATACATGTTAGGTAGCACTTTAGGTCCATTGCAGTGTAATTAAATGATTAAAAAGATTCCACACATAGAAGAACAAGTTGGAAAGTGACTCATGCAAATTTAGAATAATTAAGAATAATTTGATTCAATGAAGAATTAAATAATGTAAATTCGGAATAAAATAATAACAAATAACTAAAATATGATGGTATGGTACAGTCAACTAAGGGGGACCCTTAATCAATATCAGGATACGGCCGTTATTTAAAATGCTTTAAAAATTCATATTTGATGATGTGGGGTGCATGTGGGACCCACTAGTGTTGCATGGTCAAGGTATTGACTGTTTTAAGCCAAGGGTTATCCTAATTCGTAGCCTAATCACAGTAAAATACTGATTTGAGTCATATTAGGAAGCTCAGTTGATATAGGGTAGGAAATTAGGAGAGATGTTAGGCAGGCTTAGAAGTAGGAGACTCCAACACAAATTAGGAGGAGGATGAGGACTTCCCATAAGGGAGGCACATGCCCAATATGAGATTAATTCCAGTACAATTAAAATCAGCACTAGCCAATAATAAGTTCCAATTTTTAGGGATCTTTTCATGAAAATTCCTCAATTTTTACACTTACGACAGAGTTGCTCTACTTTTATTTTTTAGGGGCAGAGTGCTTCATACTGCCATATCATGTCAAAAGAAAAAATTACTCTCAACTTACTGCCTCATGGTACCACATAATATCTTGTCAAAGTTGCGGTGTTGCAAGACAAGAAACATATAAAGCCAACCCTTCTAGTTCTTTTTGCAGTACCACTACCTACTATAATCCTTACAGCACACAAAATGCTAAATATAAAACCACTCAGTTCTTCCATGGAGAAATCTCTGAAAATACCAACCGAGGTCTTGTTTATGCGTAGCATTTTCAGTATAAATTGAGAATGATTTTCCGCTGTCCTGTATTAACATTTTCTATGGTTTTCATTTTTCAAGGTGAAAGCATTTTATGTGTTTTTTGGGAAAGGAGATTCAGACCCAGGTGGTAGAAACCATTGTTTGCAGTCTGACACAATAGATAGCAACACATTCCACTGAAGAAAAATGTTTGCCACATCAAATTATTGAAACTGAAGACTGTAGAAAATGCAATCTCGTTTCTCATTTCTCCCAGAATGAAATCACTGCTGCAATAAAATGCCACAGAAACTACTGTGTGCACAAACATGCCTGTAGGGTTTTCAGGAGTTCCAAAATGGAAGAAGCATGTGTGTTTTTAATTGTTAACTGTCTTGTGGTACCACAAGGATTCTGGTAGGTTGTGGTACCGTAAAGAGAAGTCTAAGGATCTGCTTTATATATTTTATCTTGTAGTACTGCAAATTTGATACATACATTGGGGTACTCAACAATGGAAAGTTGAGGGCAGTTCTGTATTTAGACGTACTGATGCAGCAGTATGGCAATTAAAAAAAAAAAGGAGTGACTTTGCCTTGATTGTGCCAAAGTTGAGGTAAAAATCCCTCATTTTTTATTACACTGTCGTTAACTCGTTATGTTGTAAGAAGTTGGTATAGTATGGCCTTTTGGGTTTTTGGTAGATTTCATATGGCTATCCAGTCATGGATTGATGTAAAATTAGTTGTTTCACTGTTATGTATGCTAGAGCTTATTCTAAGATTTGTTCTTTTCCCTTTAATGGATTTTCTTCAGAGGGTAAATCAATGTCTGCGAGATGCTTGTAAAGGGCTTAAGGAGATAAACTGTAAAAAATACATAGACTGTGGGCATGGGAAGATTGACGAATATGAGTCCCAGAGTGATTGGAAAAGCTGGAAGAATAATTCAAAAGCTGTTGATTGTTTTAATAAAGATGGACCTTTCCTATACGGAATTTATGAACAAGCTGTTCTTGTTTCTACAAAACACAGTATCGTGACAAGATATATTTATTCCTTGTTCTGGGGTTTCCAGGTATGACTAGTCCTCGGTTATCTGCCTGTTTTCTTCTTTAGTTCTTGTATTTTGTTATATCATTTATACTTGAGAGAATTATGGTTTATAAGAAAATTTGATTAAAAAAATTCTCTGTATTTATAATATCATTTATATGAGAGGATTGTAATTTGTGTTATAGTTTGCACAAAACATGAATTCTACACATTTCAATTGAATGTGTCACAACCCAAATTCCGGGGTCCTGTCGGATTTTCGAATCATGATAACTTGGCAATATTTACCATACATTTATCAAATAGTTCTAGCAAGAAGTTAGGCATTTAAATCAAACCATAATTCCAATTAGATTGTAAAAAGTCAATAACACAAATAATCTATGCATAATAAAAATCCTTATGCCCTGACTGAATCAATAATGTGCTTAAGACATTAAATAAATTTTCTAAATCAAGAGCTAATCTCTCTAACAATTATTTGAATATTTCTCGTTCTCTCCCTTCAGCCATGCATGCCGAAATCTACGTGTTGAACGTTATTCTACTCTGGCCCACCCACAATAAAATTACCTAGAGGAGGCAACACAACATCAGTTTTACTGGTGAATGAATTTTCCTAATTATACAAACAACATTCAACATAACATCACATAATCAACAAATCTGAATCAATAGATCAATTACCATTAAAAGTACATCCATATACATATCCGTGCCCATGTACATTACCACGCCTCCAAGGCTTATCGTATACATGTATACCGGTCACCATAACCTTGTCTCATCAAACACATCCACCAAGGACCAGCCAATATGATGGCCATTCACGTCCAGTAAGGACACCGGCCCACATGGTTTGAACACCATGCCTAACACAATGAATTTGCATACCAATCATCTTTTCACGTGTACTAATAATTCCAAGCACACCAGTAATCATCCCATATATGCCACAGTAAATATAAATCATAATTTTAACATTTAGTAGTGTGGGACCAGCCCCATATAATTCCTATCACGACCCAAATTCCGGGGCCTGTCAGATATCCTGATCGTGATAACTTGGCAACATTTACCATACATTTATCAAATAGTTCTAGCAAGAAGGTAGGCATTTGAATCAAACCATAATTCCAATTAAATTATGAAAAGTCATTAACACCAATAATCTACGCATAAAAATCCTTATGCCTTGACTGAGTCAATAATGTACTTAAAATATTAAATAAATTCCCTAAAACAAAAACTAATCTCTCTAACAATTATTTAAATGTTTCCCATTCTCTCATTTCAACACATGCCAAAATCTACGTGCTGAACACCGTCTTGTTCTGGCCCACCCGCGATAAGATTACCTGAAGGGGCATCACAACATCAGTATTACCGGTGAATGAATTTTCATAATTACACAAACAACATAAAACATAATATCACATGATCAACATATTTGAATCAATATATCAAATATCATCAAAAGTACATCCATATACATATCCGTGCCCATGCACATTACCATGCCTCAAAGGCCCATCGTATACATGTATACCAGTCACCATGACCCTGTCTCATCAGACACGTCCACTAAGGATCAGCCATCATAATGGCCACTCACGTCCACTAAGGACCAGCCGCCATAATGGTCCGGACACTAAGTCCAACATCCCACGTCTGGAACCTCACCATCACATAACAACCAGAGTTCATCATTATTAATAATTTACACAACAGTATTGTGGGACCAGTCTCATACCCATCCCCATTATATTAGTGCCCCACTTCTAATCATAACAGGTACGAGATGATGTAGGAGTGGCCCACCCTCAGAATATTATTCAAGATGATAGAACCATACCAATCATTCCACGATAGCCCATACAGCTCATTATAATTACATGAAAATCTTATTTAATTTGGTGGAAGGGTTATTTGGTAATAATATACAAGTCTAGGGCTAACCCCCATTCACAAATTCCATTGTTTATGTCTGTACACACACACACAAAACCCATTATAGCAAGTGATTCACACCTGAAACACTTCTACAGCAAAATCCGATGGGTCCCACTGGACCAAACCAAGATCAAACCTAATGTCTAAGGTCGCCCAAGGATAGGCTTTACTCTTAATGGATTGGATTCACCATCAGACATCTCTACTGGGCCCCACAGTCTCAACAAATACAAATAAAATTCATAAATAACCCTCACAGTTAACAAAATTGAAGTTTTTGGATAACTAGGCAGATGGAGCCCTAGCCACATGGAACCACCACCATTCAGATCGTCCCTGGACCCCCTTCAAGATGTGGGGTCCTAATCTCTGGTCAACTTAGGTAGTGGGTCCCACAATCAATATTGACTTTCGGCCCTACTCTTAATATATTAACGCTTGCAACTCTTTAGAACTGATGGACAGCGGGACCCACTAGTCCAAAACCCAGATGTCTCACTTTCCTAAGGTCGCCTAAGGGTCCCACACTTGATGACCAGAGCTGATTTCCAGTCAAGTGTCCAAGTGGGTCCCAGAAGGCTTGACGACAGGGAGTTATAGAATCCTGCAACAGTCGCCTCTATTCCATCATATCAATTGGATGAGGGCCCAGATGGGGCCCACCATTCATGGGTCCAGGTACTTATGGGTCGACTAAGGGTCACTTATAGGATGTGGGGTCCTGATCTCAGATCAAGTCAAACAGTGGACCCCGCAATCATTGTCGACCTTCACCATGTTTCCATCCAATTCTCATCAGGGCATTACAATCAATTGGATGATGGCCTAAACAATATTCGATCCTTGTGGGTTCAGTACCTCCATGCTCGCCCATGGGTCCTCTTCAGGATCCCTGGTTTAAATCTATCATGTGATGGGCCAGGGGTCCCACTACTTATCCAATATCAATTACCGCATTACCACCCAGTTTTTGATTCAACAGAATTCAAACATATTCAACAAATCTACCTTCATTATACCAATCTCATCCCTACAATCATTAATATATGATTTGTTGAGCGAAAACAAACCTCTTCATGCCTGTCCGATGGATACAAAAATCACTGTATAATTAACAGTACATAATATTTGAATCACATCCAAATATCAACCATCTTAATTGATCAACTAAGTAATTGGGAAGATCCACTTACTTTCGATAAGCGATTGTTGCCTTCTGCGGCAACATCAAGAATAGTCTGGAAATATGGGGAATCTACTGCTGTAGGTGGTATGTTCTTGTGAATTAGCCATTTTGCTATAGCTTTGGCCAATCTATCTCTTGCAGCCTTCATTACCCCTTTCATAACACTTGATATTTTTGGTTGTTTAGCTCCCTCTTTTCTATGTGCTAGAGGATCAACAGGGGGAGGAACTGCTCTTCTTGTAGAGATAATTTCTACATCAGCATCCCGTTCCCGGGTGCTAAATGCCCTACGTATGGACCCCGCAAAGCCCTTGCCCCTGCTTGGCACAGTAGACGATGAGCCCCCTGCATCATAATATTTGCTTCCAGCAAATGCACGACGTTCATATTCTTCTTGTTGACTCATCAAAGACTCGGCGTGCAGCCTCCATCTGTGCATCTTCCTCCTCATCAAAATATTCATCCCCAAATACATCATAACGGGCAGCATCAACATCTTGCCGCCTCTTTTCTTTTATCTCTACTTTTCTAGCTTTGTTTTGGCCAACCAAAGCTTTCATTTGTTCTCTTACTTCTCTCGGTACTTCGGTACAGCCAGCAACATTGCCAGATATGTGGCCCAAGTGGTGCTTGAATCTTATAATGCCCCCATAGGTCACTCTTCCACAGAACTTGCATTTGATTTTCAACCTATTATTCTCAACTGCCTCACCAAAGCTCCATGCGGGATCAATATCACGAGGCATTTTCACTTATCAATTGGCAAAGACAGATGGACTGAAATTGAATACCTGGCTGCCTATAAATATAAACAAGTAGTATACTAGTATGTTAAAAATTAAAAAAAACAAAGAAACATGTTAGAGGAAACTTATATCACAAAAATAGGAACTATTTTCAAGACATTTGATTGGTATTCAAATATTAAAAATTATTTTTATTTTAAAAAATAAATAAATCCAAAAATAAAAAAATAGATAAAAATCAATAAACATTCAAAATGTGATGGATTGATCTATGGGAAACATAGATCTATCATTTACAATCAATTTCCAATTGGTTTCATGGGTTGTCCATGAATATTCACATTTTTTTTTCAAAAAATAAATAAATCCGAAAATAAGAAATAGAGAAATAGAGAAAAATCAATAAAAATTCAAAATGTGATGGATTGATCTATGGGAAACATAGATCTATCATTTACAAGCAATTTCCAAGTGGTTTCATGGGTTGTCCATGAATATTCACATTTTTTTTTTCAAAAACTAAATAAATCCGAAAATAAAAAATAGAGGAAAATCAATAAAAATTCAGAATGTGATGGATTGATCTATGGGAAACATAGATCTATCATTTACAAGCAATTTTCAAGTGGTTTCATGGGTTGTCCATGAATATTCACATTTTTTTTTTCAAAAAATAAATAAATCCGAAAATAAAAAATAGAGAAAAATCAATAAAAATTCAAAATGTGATGGATTGATCTATGGGAAACATAGATCTATCATTTACAAGAAATTTCCAAGTGGTTTCATGGGTTGTCCATGAATATTCACATTTTTTTTTTCAAAAAATAAATAATTCCGAAAATAAAAAATAGATAAAAATCAATAAAAATTCAAAATGTGATGGATTGATCTATGGGAAACATAGATCTATCATTTACAAACAATTTCCAAGTGGTTTCATGGGTTGTCCATGAGTATTCACATTTTTTTTTTAAAAAAATAAATAAATCCGAAAATAAAAAATAGAGAAAAATCAATAAACATTCAAAATGTGTTGATTTGATCTATGGGAAACATAGATCTAACAATATGAAGCTATTTTCAAGTTGTTTCATGAGTTTTCCATAAGTGATAATGTTTTTTTTTTTAAATAACATAAATCCGAAAATAAAAATAACAATATATAAAAAAAAAACAAAAGATATGCATGAAAGATCAAAAGGAAGCGTGGATCTACAATAAAACAACACAATGATGCCATTATGTTGTGATTCATAGTAGTTAGAGAGTGATAAATGATAATCTCAAAAGTTGAAAAAAAAAATTCACATATACCTTAATGAAGAATCTTGTTTTGACTTTTGAATCTTTAGATTTCTTTCAATAATGGATTGTTGGTGATTTGGTGGCAAGGTATCTTGAAGAGAGGGATTTGGGAGACACTTGGGACCACAAAGAGGTGAAAACAGCAACCATAGAGGGGAAGAGATGAAAGAGAAGGGTAAAAAACCCTAAAAAGTCCAAAAGGGGGGGTTTTATAACCCCCCCACGTCGTATCGGCCGCCACGGGTGCCATAACCCGTGGCGGCCGATAAATCCTTTGTGGCGTATCAGTGTCGGCCGATACGCCCGATATATCGGCCGATACGCTTCGTATCGGCCGATATTTACATCGTTGCCGACCACCAGTAAAGCCCATAGATGCGTATGCTGAAGTACCGTGTTCTGAATCAAATCTTGAATCTGGGCAGGAGTCATGGAGACGGACCCAGAAGAGGTGCTTCCTATATCAGGAACAGATGCTTCAACTTGGAATGCAGCTGGAGTATTTTGTCTGGGCAAGTTGGAAGGATTCTGCTTCTGCTGGGGCCCATTCTTTCGCTGTAAGCTCCGATAGCCATCAATAAGATGACCAGATCGTTTGCAATACCTGCACACCTGTTTCTTACGACAGTTCTTGGCAATATGACCGAAGCCTTTGCATTCATAGCATTGAGTAGGCTTCTGAGTGGGGGCTGCCAAGAGAGCAGAATCAGCCGGAAGAGGAGCTAGAAAAGCCTTTGGGTCTTCAACAATGGCACGCTGTGAGTTCAGGCGAAGTTCTTCTCGAAGGACCTCTTGGAAGCAGGTATCCAGGTTCGCAGATACTTCTCTATTAATGAGAGCAGACCGAACCGATTCAAATTCGGGTCTGAGGTTCATAAGGAACTGACTAATGTGAGTTTCCTCTTATAATTTGAGAGCCTCAGACATAAATCCAGAAGAAACAGATTGAATGATCATGGCATCCCGCTCAGTCCATAAGGTGAGAAACCCATTAAAATACTCTTGCACGGATTTATCTCCTTGATTGAATTTAGCAATTTCACTATCCAAGTGAAATTTGCGTGCTTTATTCGTTTGATGATAAATTTTCTTGAGATGTGCCCACATATCAGCGACAGCAGTATATGCTTGAAGAGCAATGGCAAGAGGAGGATCAATGGAGTTAAGAATCCATGTGATCACCTTAGCATTTTCTTTGGACCATATGGATAATGCTTTTGTGTCAGTAGCACTTATAGTAGTAGGTTTAGTTATCGATCCATCTAGATAACCAAACAGTCCTTGGCCTTCCACAAAGTTCTTGAGATGAAAAAACCAGGCCATATAATTATTCCCATTAAATTTAATTGGAATAACATCATATTTGTCCATTGTTACTGAATGCAACAGAGACCACACAGAAAGTAGCAGTGACCAGTAGCAGAGAAGAACAACAGCAGTATAGGAGCAGATCACAGTGAACAGCAAAGCACAATGAAGTAATTGTAGAAGATAACAAGGCTGTATATTCACAGGCCCAAGGCCCAGCCCAACAAAGGCCCATTACAGCATCCCACTCCCACACGTGGGTTGATTGTGTCAAAGATTGTGTATAATTGTATTCCCTGATTTCCTTCTGATTGTATTCCTTGTATAGAGTAGGATTGATTCTTTCTATTCTTTTATTATTCTAATTTGTACACTTGACATACTTAGTGCCTTGATTAAGGCCTAACATGATTATAAATAGAGCAGGGGATCATCCAAGGATGTATCACGTTCTCTCCAATCTTCTTCTTCTCATTCTTTCTCAATCTAATATGGTATCAGAGCCATAATCTCTTGGAGACATCATCTACAGCAATACAGATCACGCATCTGTATCTTTTAGAAGCAAAACGTGGGAGAAAACTCACTGTTTTCTCATCGTGATCATAGTGGCCCACCTACGATCATCACAAAATCCACAAGTCTCTCTCCAGCCTTGGTCCCCCATCTCCTCTTGTCTTTTTGGAGATTTTTCCAGAATTTTTCAGAGATCAGAGGTAGGCCTTTTGATCTATCTTGTGATTATTCAACTTTCTGAAATAGTTTTCATCACAGCCGCACAAAATCCTAGATTCTGAATGGATTTTGATGCGACCTTCACTGCTGGAAAAGGATTTTGATCCTGGTTTCTAGCCTCCCATCTGATTATCCATCAGATCTATCTGTGGGTCCCACGTGTGGATCCAGCCATCCAAATCCAGTTCGTCTGGACTGTTTCTGGCTTGATTTTTTGGAAAAATTGCACCTGTGTGTGCTGTGTAAGACTGGAAGTCTCATCCACTACTATTGAAGTGCTGTCTTGGATTTGGGGGTTGTTTGGACTCCTCACTAACTACTATTTACCTGCTGCTGGTTGCTTTCTTCTTCAAATTGCTGCTGGTCTTTCTTGTCTACGCTGTGCCATGGAAAAGTATGATGTTATCCCGATCAAATTTAACGGGCAGAATTATATGTCCTGGTCTTTCCATTTAAAGAACTTCGTTGAAGGACAAGGGCTTTTTGGTTATCTTGATGGGTCGATCACTAAGCCAAAACCTACAAGTACCACTGATTCCAAAAACTTAGCCACCTGGTCCAAAGAAAATGCTAAAGTGATCACATGGATCATTAACTCCATTGATCCATCTCTTGCTGTGGCTCTTCAAGCCTACACCACTGCTGCTGATATGTGGGCTCATCTCAAGAAAGTCTATCATCAAACAAATAAGGCCCGGAAGTTTCACTTGGATAGTGAAATTGCAAAGTATAATCAAGGGGATAAATCTGTGCAGGAATACTTTAATGGTTTCCTCACCTTATGGACTGAGAGAGATTCCATGTTGATCCAAACAGTCTCTTCCGGATTTCTATCTGAAGCTCTCATGTTGCAAGAAGAAACTCATATTAGCCAGTTTCTTATGAATCTACGACCCGAATTTGAATCTGTCAGGTCGGCTCTCATGAATAGAGAAAATTCTGCTAATCTTGATACCTGCTTTCAAGAGGTCCTTCGCGAAGAACTTCATCTCACCTCCCAGCGTACTATTATGGAAGAACCAAAAGCCTTTCTTGCACCTCTTCCCGCTGACTCGGCTCTTTTGGCAACCCCAACTCCGAAGCAGACTCAATGTTACGAATGCAAAGGCTTCGGACATATTGCCGCAAGAAATTGGTTTGTAGATATTGCAAACGGACTGGTCACATTATTGAGGACTGTCGCAGCCTACAGCGACGGAATGAGACACAGCCTAAGAAGCCTCCCTCCAATATGCCCCGACAGAACATTCCTGCAGCATTTCAGGCTCAAGCACCCTTATCTGATATAGGAAGCACTTCATCCGGGGCTATATCCATGACTCCAGCCCAGATTCAAGAGCTGATCCAAAACACAGTTACTTCTGCTTATGCGTCTATGGGCTTTTCTGGTGGTCGGTATCAAACTCATTCCTCTATAGCTTTTCCTGCATTCCATTCTTCTGCCTCTCTTTCTTCTCCTATCACCTCATCCACATGGTTCTTAGATTCAGGAGCTTCCAATCACATGACATCTGTAGAACATAGCTTTACAGATTCCCACCCTTACGTTGGAAAAGAGAGAATAACCACTGCTAATGGTGATCAACTACTCATTTCTGGAGTTGGTACGATTACCTTATCTAGTGTCTCTGGCCAATCCATCACCCTTCCCAATGTTTACTTTGTTCCCAAATTGTCAGCCAATTTACTTTCTGTAGGCCAACTTATTGATGATGGCTATCTTGTTCACTTCTCTTCTTCTGGTTGTGTTATACAGGGGCGACAAACTGGGAAGGTGATCGCGACGGGGAGTAAACATGGACGCCTGTTCTTGCTGGACATTGGACATCATTCTTTCATTGCTTCCTCTTCTTCTCAAAATTTCAATAAATTATGGACTGTTTGGCATAACCATTTTGGTCATGTAAACAATGCCCATTTGCTTTCCTTATTTAAGATTGGTTGTTTGGATTCTAAAATTGATAATAAAATGATGTCCTCTTTCTCTCAATCAAAGTGTGAAACTTGTTGCTTAAGTAAAAGTCACATTTTGCCTTTTCCTGTTCATAATTCTCGTGCATTAGCATCATTTGACATTATTCATTCTGATGTTTGGGGTATTGCTCCTACTTTGAGTAGGACGGGATTTAAGTACTATGTGACCTTTATCGATGACCATTCTCGGTATACTTGGATTTACTTTATGCGCTTGAAATCTGAAGTCTTCTCCATTTTTCAAAAATTTTATAACATGGTCCAAACCCAATTTCAGAGAGCTATCAAGATTCTTAGATCAGATTCCGGTGGAGAATACATGTCTCATGAATTCTCTACCTTCCTTTCTGATAAAGGCATTCTTCATCAAAAATCTTGTCCACATACCCCTCAGCAAAATGGAATTGCAGAAAGGAAGAACCGACATATTCTTGGAACTGTTCATACTCTTTTAATTGCATCCTTAGTCCCTCCCCAATTTTGGTGTGATGCTGCACAGACTGCTGTGTATCTTATTAACCGTCTTCCCAGCACTGTTCTAGAAAAGACTACTCCTTACGGAGTTCTTTTTGGTAGTACCCCTTCATACTCTCACTTACGTGTTTTTGGTTGCTTATGCTTTGTTCATCTTCCTCCTACTGAGCGCTCTAAGTTATCACCACAGGCGGCCAAGTGCGTTTTTCTTGGCTACAGTAATGACCACAAAGGTTTTCTGTGTTATGATCGGTTCGAGAAACGCATGCGCATATCTCGCAATGTGATCTTCTTGGAACAGATTCCTTTCTTTTCTTTACGCTTGGATCATCATCCTATTGCTGTGTCCTATTTACCACATTTTCAGGAATCTGCTTCTCCATCCTCTGTTCCCAAAGTCTATGTCCGGCGCAACACGGTTCCTCCTATGGTGACTCCCTCTCCTGATCCTCCACCAGTGCCGCCTCCTGAACCAGCAGGTAATCATGCTCCTTTTGACAATACCATCTCTCTGCGACGCTCTAGTCGTCCATCTGTTGCCCCTAACCGTTATGGATTTCCTGCTCTCTTTTCATCTTTAGATAGTGCTCCTATCCCCACTTCATATTCACAGGCCTCCAAAATAGCTTACTGGCAGGATGCTATGAATGAGGATACTCCGCTATGTTAAAGGCACTCTTAACCATGGTCTCTTCTACCCTTCTAGCTCTTCTCTGCGCCTCTCGGCTTATGCGGATGCCGACTGGGCTGGTTGCCCTGATTCTCGGCGATCCACCACTGGCTGGTGTATGTTTCTTGGGGATTCTCTGATTTCGTGGAAGTGCAAGAAGCAAACTACAGTTTCCAAGTCTTCTGCGGAGGCCGAATATCGCGCGATGTCGTCTGCTAGTGCTGAAATCATCTGGCTACGCCATCTTCTCTGTGAATTCGAGGTTCTTGTTGGCAGTTCTACACCTCTTCATGGGGACAATACCAGTGCTACCAGGATTGCTAACAATCCAGTCTTTCATGAAAGAACAAAGCACATTGAGATTGATTGTCACTTCATCCGCCAACATGTTGTTACTGAGAAGATCACTCTGCCTCCCGTCTCTACTCTTAACCAGTTGGCAGATATTTTCACAAAAGCTCTCCCCAAAACGCGTCATCATGATCTTACTAGCAAATTGATGTTTTCTGCTCTACCACATCAATTTGAGGGGGAGTGTAGAAGATAACAAGGTTGTATATTCACAGGCCCAAGGCCCAGCCCAACAGAGGCCCATTACAGCATCCCACTCCCACACGGGGGTTGATTGTGTGAAAGATTGTGTATAATTATATTCCCTGATTTCCTTCTGATTGTATTCCTTGTATAGAGTAGGATTGATTCTTTCTATTCTTTTATTATTCTAATTTGTACACTTGACATACTTAGTGCCTTGATTAAGGCCTAACATGATTATAAATAGAGCAGGGGATCATCCAAGGATGTATCACGTTCTCTCCAATCTTCTTCTTCTCATTCTTTCTCAATCTAATAGTAATATGCTATGATTTTCACTAACCAAGCATGAAAGATGCGATCAGATTTGATAATATGTGAAAGCAGGAGAAAACACCAATACAGGAGCCAGACGAACTAGATTCTCAGGGCAGAAGTGGTGCGTGGGGCCCACAATGGTGTCCAATCTTAGATCAGAGTATATAATCCTAGAAAGGATCAAAAGTATGTCCTCCAATCCAAGTTTGAGGAGATTTGGATGAAGATCCACAAATCTGGATGGTGGTGATGAAATCCTTTTGAGAAAAAGGACCCAAAAACCGTCAAATGAAGAAGGGTTGAAAAGTACCATAATCGATGAGTAAAAAATCCAGAAAAATCTTCAAAAATCCCCAAAAGTCCCTGAAGACTAGTCGATCAGAATAATGGGTGTTGCTGGTGACCAGTGATTGATCAGATGTGGGCCACCTTGATCAGAGAACTCCAGGCAGATTCAGCAGAGAGAAGGAAGAGAACGATACACAGGGAGAAGCACTCGATGATGTTTTGGAGAATCTCTCAGACTGAATGAAAGAAAATTTCCTCATAGCCTTAGCTCTGATACCATGATAGATGATCATGCAGAGAGATAGAAGAGAAGAGCTTGGAGGAAAAGTTGATTCCTCAACAGAGGATCGACCAACCATTTTATAATAGTATTTACCCAATTACAAGCTATTAATCAGCAGCAATTACCATCTAATTACAATCAGAAATTAAAGAATAATGGAATCCTAATCTCTATACATAGAAGTATATCCATGATACAAGCTGTATAAGTTTTATCCCAGTCCCACACGTGGGATATTCTACATAGGCCTAGATGGGCCAAGATTAGTGTACATGGGCCTGGGCCTATTTAGTCCATGAGTTATCTTCTACATTATCTTGATGATACACTTGTTTCAAATACCCTCACATGGCTTTAGAGGTTGGGTAAGGTTTAAGATTCATTATTAGATGTGGTTCGACGGATCCCAGTATCCATGATTTTATTTTTGCATCATTAGTATGCCAAGATGATATCTTCTTCTCATCTTTTGTGGGTTTAGGCTCAGATCCAGAAATATAGCCCCACAATTCCTTAGCTTCAAGGTAGATTTGGAACTGGAATGACCAAGCGGGGTAATTTTTTCCCGTGAACCGGATCAAAGTGACTTCAGGGGACAGATCTGAGAAAGCCCTCTGATTTGGCTTCTATTGAACCAAGTAGGATCTGAATCTACTTAATATCAAAAAATCTGGACGGTCATGATGAAAATAATGTGAAACTGTGGAAAAACTAGAGAATGAGTAAAAAAACAACCTGGAGTCTCTGAAAAATTCTGAAAAAATCACCAATAATCTTAGGAATGCCAGTCGACCAGTGTGGGATGGTTTTTGGAAGTTGATCTGATGATCTGTCGTGGGCCACGCAGAGGATGGATTTGTTGCTGCCGCTGGACGTGCTGGAGTTGCTGGAGTTCGCTGATGATCATAAAAAAACTTGAAAAAATCACCCAAAAATAGGACAATTTCAGTCGACCAGGATGGAAGGGATCTCCAGAGGGGCTGATGACAATCTGAAGTGGGCCACATCTTGATCTATGATGATCAGGGATGATCTCTGATTGCCTTGATACTATGCAAGATAAAAAAAAAAAAAAAAAGACGAGGTTTTCTTGATCTTATCTCTGATACCATGTCATTCTCATAATTGCCAAAACACATGAACAAAAACGAGAGATCTTGAGAAGAGATTGTATTGATTTTGTGTCCTTCGCTGGAGATTGTCCTCCAATATATATAGGTCTTTACATGCCTTTAAACAAGGTTCTAATTTTGGAAGGAAACTAATTACATCAATCATAAGTTAAGAAGGAAACTAACTAAAACTAATTAAAGAATATGTACAGTTGTTATTAGACAACCCAATCAATCCACATGAGATTTATGTGATGGATTTATGTGATGGACTTTCTCATGGGCCTTGGGCCTTATTAACAGTTCTAACCAGAAATCACACTTGCTAAACTTAGCATATAGCTGGTTGTCCCTCAACAGTTGCAAGGAAGTACACAGATGCTCGCCATGTTCTTGTCGTTCCTTAGAATAAATGAGGATATCATCAATAAAAATACCACCACAAATTTATCCAGATAGGCTTGAAAAACTTGGTTCATCAATGAATGAAGGCGGCTGGCATATTGATCAATCCGAAGAGCATGACTAGAAACTCGTAATGACCATACTGCGTCCGAAACGTCGTCTTGGGAATGTCTTCCTCCCTCACTTCTTTTGGACCTTGTCCTTGATCTCCCAAGTAGCTTCCTTTTGATCGTGATGCTTCCATAGTACTTTGACTAATCGGACTGTTCGTCTTCACAGCACCCTTTCTTTAGTGTCTAAGATTGCAACGGGCCTCTCCTCATAGAACAAATCTGGATGTAAGTCCATTGGTTGAAGGTCTAGCACATGAGACGAGTTCGGCTCGTACTTCTTCAACGTTGATACATGAAACACCTTATGGACTCCGGCGAGCTGTGATGGTAGTTCCAGTTCGTAAGCATTCCCATCGCTCACGCACCTTATAATCTTGAATGGTCCAATGTATCTCAGGCTTAGCTTTCCTTTTTGCCGAATCGCATCGCTCCCTTCGTCAGATAAACTTTTAGGAATACCGAGTCACCCACCACAAATTCTATTTCTCTTCGACATTTGTCTGCATAACTCTTCTGGCGACTCTTAGCAGTCTTTAATCTGTCCCTAATCTTCTTAATATTTTCTGCAGAAGTTTGCATCCATTCAGGGCCTAATATCCATCTATCGCCCACTTCCACCCAACAAATCAGAGAGCAGCAGCTCCTGCCATACAGGGCCCCAAAAGGAGACATCTGGATACTCGAATAATAGCTATTGTTATAAGCAAACTCTGCCAGTGGTAACTGCTCATCCCAACTGTCACTGAAATCTATAGCACAAGCTCTAAGCATGTCTTCCAGTGTTTAATTGGTTCTCTCAGTCTGCCCATCAGTCTGAGGGTGATACGTAGTGCTAAAATTCAGTTTCGTACCCATAGCCCTCTGTAAGCTCTTCCAAAATTGTGAAACAAATCTAGTATCCCTGTCTGATACGATCGATGCCGGGACACCATGCAACCTTACAATCTCCCGAACGTATGTTTTGGCCAAGTATTCCATCGTAGTTCTTCCTTTCAGCAGTATGAAGTGCGCCGACTTGGTTAACCGATCCACAACTACCCAGATTATTTCATTATGTCTTGAGGTTCTGGTAAACCCTGAAATGAAATCCATAGTTATATGTTCCCATTTCCATTCTGGTATTGGTAATGGCTGCAATAATCCCTCCGGCTTCCTATGATCAGCCTTCACTTGTTGACAAGTAAAACAGCGTCCGACAAACTCAGTAACATCATTTTTCATGCCGACCCACCAAAATCTGATTTTTAGGTTTTGATACATCTTGGTGCTCCCCGGATGGATAGTATATCTTGTGTGATGTGCTTCCTTCAAAATTTCATCTTTGATTTCCCGGATATTTGGTACACACAATCTGCCTCTGAAATATAATACGCCGCTAACAGTTGAGAAGTCTGGTTTATTGTCCATTTTGTCGAAGATTTCCGCCAATGCCTTGTCGTCTCGTTGATGGTCTTTGGTTCTTGTATTTCGTTATATCATTTATACTTGAGAGAATTATGGTTTATAATTTGATTAAAAAATTCTGTGTATTTATAATATCATTTATACGAGAGGATTGTAATTTGTGTTATAGTCTGCACAAAACATGAATTCTACACATTTCAATTGAATGTGATAGAGATGATGTGCCATTAAATGGAATTTTCTTTATAGGACTCTGCTTTGTATTAAAGTTTGCACAAAGACTGAAGTCTAAAGTCTAAACTGTGGTTCATTTGAATTTAGAGAAAATGACATGCCATTAAATGGGATTTTCATTTTGGTGCTTATGCTGAAGTCAGTCTTGTGATTCCTATCCACAAGCTGCTAGAGTTTAGGGCTCAACCCCAAATACTTACAATTCAGCACAAAAAGCGTTGTAGCATTTTTGTCAGGATTTAAAATACCAGCCAATACAAAGCAGGAATCGATTTTGTCTGCATTGATATCTTGATGCAATATTGGTTGCAGTTTGAATTGCTAAATTCTTGGAAAAATGTTAGCCGCCATAACAACCATTTCAGCATAGGAACTTTTGAAAAAGGGAGAGCTCTTCTTGCCCTCTTTTGTGTATGTGTGTGTTTTTTCCTTTCCTTTTCTGGCACGGCCCACGATCCTCTATCAGTAAAATAGATCAATCTCCCAAGGTATTGTTCGAATCCAAAGATGGATTCCAACACTAGGGTACACTCAAGACAATGGGAAACACCATTATTGAAGAAAAGACTCAGAATGCTTTGATTAATTGGAATAAGAATGAAATACAATGGGGTTTGATATAGTAGGATTGATCCCTAAGCAAACAAGACTTTATATTATTGAAGAAGTCTAAATAAAATAGGAAACTAACTAATATTATCCTCTGCTCGTAGCTATTATTGTGGCGTCAATGGATTCATAGTTGTGTTTCCTCTGCTCATTTCTCAGTTTTGGTAAAAGGATCTCCTAAAGGCTATTTTAAGAGTTCCAAAGGTCATCGACAAGGTGACCCTTTATCTCCTATGCATTTTGTAATTGTAGCAGAAGCCTTGAATGCATTTATGGAGATAGCAACTCGAAGGGCTTTAATTAAAGGATTTACTGCTGATAACGGTGCTATTGAGGTAACTCACTTCCAATTTGCTGATGATACCATTATATTTTGTGACACTTAATTGACTTGGGTGGATATGTTGAAAATGATTTTGAAATGGTATGAGATGCTTTTGGGGTTGGAAATTAATTTTGGTAAATGCAAGTTTTTAGGTGTCTGGATGGAAGAGAGCCATGTTGTTTCTTTAGCCAATGCTTTTGGTTGTAAAGCTTATAATTTGCCTTCAAAAAACTTGAGTCTCCCTTATGTTTGGCATGACCTAAAAACCATCTTTGGGAGGGGGTGCTAGAGTGGATTCAGAAAAAAATTAAGCTCGCGGCAAAGCAAGTAATTATCTATGGGTGGTCGAATTACTCTAATAAAATCAATTTTGTCCAATCTCCGTATTTACTATCTATTTTTCTTTAAATGTCCTAAAAGTGTCTTACGAAAGATTGAGAAGCTTCAGCGTGATTTCCTTTGGAATGATTCTGTTGAAAAATGTAAATATCATTTGGTAAAATGCGATTTCGATGATAAACCTTTAGCTCAAGGTTATCCATTCCATTGAAAATGTAAATAAAGCTTTACTGGTTAAATGGTTGTGGAGGGTAGGAGAGCCAAGCCAAGGGTTGTGGAGGCGGATTTTAATTTGTAAATATAATTTAGCTAATGTGGGGTGAGATGTGTCAAATCAGGACTATAAAGTTTCTGGTTTCTGAAATTCTGTTCTCTGTGTCGAGTGATTTTGATTCGTGGATTCGCTTTAGGGTTAATGATGGTCAACGGGTGAAGTTTTGGCATGATGAATGGTGTGGGCAGATGAAGTTGCATGATCAATTCCCTAATTTGTATTTGTTGGACCAGAGGCAACAAGCTCTTGTTGCAAGTTTTGTTGTTTGGGTGGAACTGCTGTTTGAGATTTCTCTTTCCGGTGACTTATGAGGCATTGAAGTGTTAGATTTTGCTATGTTGCTTGGAATGCTAGAGGTGCATGTGTCCACTGATAAATCGATTGTCATATTATGGAAGTCAGATGTTAAAGGCCAGTTTTTTGTGAAGTCTTTTTATAATGCTTTGGTGGATACGAGTCCTAGAGTGGAAGGGTTGAAGAGTTTTTGGTATTCTGTTGTGCCGCCTAGAGTATTGGCTTTTTGTTAGGTAGCGAAGCATCATAAAATTCTTCCTATCGATAAGCTGTGAAGAGGAAAGCATGTTATTATTAATGGGTGTCCAATATGCTTAAAAGATGAGGAAACGATGCATCATTTGTTGATTCATTGTCAATTTGCTTAGAGTTTGGAATGATGTTATTAATATGTTTGAAATGGAGTGGGTCATGCCAAGAATGTTTGAAATGGATTTATTTGGAAGGGTCCTCCTCAAGGCCTCCTTAAGCTTAATTTTGATGAAGTTACGCTCTATTTGTAGAGGCAGTATTGGAGATGCCATTAGAGATTGGAATGTCAATGATGTCAGGAGATTTTCTGGGCCTTTTGATGGCTCGGATGCAAATGAAGCTGAAGTGTTCACTCTTCCAATTGGTTGTAGGGAGTTGTCAGGATTGGATGGTTATAAGGCTATTATTGAAGGTGACTCTTTTTCGGTGATTCAGTGGGGTTCAGGGAAATCTTCTCATCCTTATTTGGTGGAGGAGGTGCATGATATTTCTCAGAAGCTGGATGTTTAATTTCATCGTATTCAAAGAGAAGCAAATGTCATGGCAGTTAGTCTTGCTAAGGAGGGAGCTTTTCAGTCTTCTCTTTCCTTTGATATTTAGTTATTTGTTGTATTGTTAGTTTAGGTGCCATGTGTTTTTTATCTAGGTTGGCTTAGCTTTGCTTGTTGTTTTTTGTGCTTTTTTGGTGCAACTAATATTATCCTAATTAATAACAGAAAATAGAAATAGGATAAAAATAGGCTTCCACGGTAGCTCTTGGTCAATATTGGGCATGTGTTGGCCCATCTGATTTGACAAGATAAGGCAAGTTTCCTCTCTTGCCTCAATCTAATTGATTTGACAAGGCAAGCTTCCCCTTTATAGAAAACTAATTTATTATTTCATTCAGTTTTTTTCTCTTTTACTCTCTTGGGTCAATTGTACTATCGATGTGACAAGTAGAAGCTTTCCATTGTCCTTTTTTGAGGATTATACGATGTGAGTAATAAAGATTACAGAAGTTCTTTCTTTTTTGAGATGTTCCCTCTTAATGTTCTCTCATTTTCTTTGATTAAAAGTTCTTACATCTTTAACTTCAGTAAATAATGTATGTTAAGTCTGTAATGAGTTCTAAAATTAGAAATACAAGGGTTCCATGTGGGATCAATGGTATAAATCTATCAGTGGCCTCTATTAATCTGAACCAGAGTCATCGTCCCCCTTAAAATAATGACAAAATAAAAAGGTCAAATCACATGATCTAAATGTCACTAATCTAACTTTTGGTATACTTGATTGGAGCAAAATTCAGGCTCCTATGTAATAACAGTAAGACAATTTTTTAGTGGCTTTGATTGAAAGGTGGGCCCCACTTATTAATTTTGTAGCACGATAGATGGAAGACTTCAAAGGATTTGAGATGATACAAAATCTCAATAATAACAAATTAAAGCGGAGGACCCTGGAAAATTCTGTGTCATTTTTAACTCAAAAAGGATGCCAAGCCCAAGTGGGGTCCACCTAATTTCTGGGGAACCAAAAATATAATGGATGGATTTTATTTGAAGGACCCCATATTAGTATGACCAAATGATCCTAACCATCAATATTAGGCCTACAAATTCAGTAGCTTCATATTGTGCAAATACATTGTGATTTAGTCAAACTGTAACAATATTAAAAAAAGAAGTTAGGATTTCTGCTACAATAATGGGTATGCCAAAGATTGTGAAGCGATTGGATTAACATTAGGTTTTCCACATATGTAAAAACCTAAAAAGATCTAATCAATTTATGATAAACAAAAAATTAGGTGGGTCTAATGAATTAGGTGGATCATTCTACAATAATTAGAGAAAATTATGTTTAACTACATGTGTTCGAATTACTTGATCACATTCATCAAATTCGAACTACGAATCTGGCAAATCAAATAGCGAATTGAATGAACCTACCCTCACGAATTTTTGAATTAGGATAAGAACTGAATTGCGAACTGCTAATTCGAATTCAAATTGATCGAACTGCGAACTAGGTAACTATGGTCCATACCATACTCCATAGCATTTTAAATGTAAACGTGAGCTCAATATAAAACACCCTACTACCAATAGAAGTGTTAGATACCACTTGCAAATATCAAATGCAACCTTTTTCCTTATCTAGATGCTTGCTAAAGACGTTAGAATTTCTTTCAAGTATGTGCAATATGCTTCACACACTAGTCTTATGGGCATTCTATTTCATGCATGATGGTTATCTGACAGCAAATCAGTACTCTGGCTGGAAACCAAACACCCAGCCCTTATGTCTGGGAAGTTCTGTTCACTATGGGCATCGTTGGGCTTGGCCTGCTCCTTTTTGCTTTACTCATTGGAAATATGCAGAATTTTCTTCAAGCTCTTGGACGCAGGTAAGAAGGCTGTTTAAATTAACTTCATAATGTTGAAATTTGTGGTTTTTTTTTTTTTTTTAATAACATAGATCTGGGGTTTATGAAGTTTCTTAAGAGTTCTTAGGGAATCCTCATAAATTGTCTGCCTTTTTTCCTATGAACACAACATTTGTACCATTGCTTGGAACCGGGTTACCCAAGAAAGACCATGTAATGCGTCTGATTTATCCTGTTTAAACTTCTGAACATACACCCAACATGCACAACAAATACTTGATGAACGTCATAGGATGCAGCTCATCTGGTTGGGGACTCGGCCAAGAGTACATGAATTCAAATTCTCTATAAAAACCAGAAAGAAGAGAAAGGAGTGACCCAGTCCCAATTACAAATCATAATGCATGATTCCCAACCCATTAATCTAGAAACTACAGTAAATAGGGAGAAAGAAACTCAAAATAATCAACAAAACTGACATTGATTTCAGGATTAGTTGCTGAAATTCCTCAATCCACTGGAGAAAATAATTGATCCAAGGAAAGAAATAATAGAAAGTATGCTTTATTGCATGAAGTACTGAGATCTGAATTTACTGTCACTGTTACTGTCCATGCTACTGTAATGATGACCCTGTTTAGGGTGAGAAAATCCCTAAAACCTTAAAATAATCTTAATCGAACCATCTAATCTCAGAAACAACTAATTTTCTAAAGTATTGGGATCCCAATTACAATAGAAGTGGTTAAAACAAAGCCAGAAAAAAAAAAAAAAAAAAAAAAAAAAAAAAAAAAAAATTCTTGAATTTTCAAGTGGCTGGAACATCCAGAACCTTTCTCCATATTTCAGACTGTGGGGTCCAGATGATCCATCCATGTGGAGTGGTCCCCACCAAAATAAAGTAGACCTCTAAGCACCCAGATTGGTTGGTGTAGTCCCTTCACTGATTTGGGATTGTTTTGAGCCATTTAAACATGGCTCCAAAAAGTGCTCTGTTTTGCTGTATTTTCTGTAGGAATTTCCTGCTATTTACAGAGACCTCCCCTGGTGTTATCTGCTCTATCAAAAAGTCTCTGATAGCAAGTTTTTATAAATATTTGGGGCCTGATAGCAAGTTTTTCTAAATATTTGCGGCCTGTTTGAGGCCCTATCGATTGTAGGTCCGTTTAGAAAGGTATCTGAGTCCAGCAAACCTGGTCTTGAGCATCCAAGAGCTAGAATGCAGAT
The DNA here is from genome assembly GCA_038049695.1 of Cinnamomum chago. NCBI lineage: Eukaryota > Viridiplantae > Streptophyta > Magnoliopsida > Laurales > Lauraceae > Cinnamomum > Cinnamomum chago. The sequence goes on along the minus strand of CP142453.1, from coordinate 23,644,176 downwards.
GCAGATTAGACCCATGGATCGTCCAGCACATTGGGCCTGGTCCACGGGAACAACAGGACATCCATTTAATTAGAAATTTAAGCTGTTTTTAGGAGTCTTAATTAAGTAGTTTGGTTTATTTAGAAGTCTTTAAAATAGTAGTTTTACTTGATTTGGATTGTCAAGCAAGTTTAATGATTTAGTTTCCTTTACTGTTTAGGAAAGTACAGCCCCACTAGTAAAGGGATGCCCAACCCTTCCGATAAATATGTAATCCCTCCATTGGAAGAGACAATTTTATGATTATTCAATATTGTTATGGATTTCCCTATGGTTATGAGTCTTTCTCTTTGATAAGAGAGGGCTTGTGTTTATTGAGTCCTGAGAGGGATTCAGCCAATTCCCTTCTGTGGAGTCGGTCCTCGCTTGAATTCGTCCAAGATTTGGCAAACTCTTCTACAAGGTTTGTCTACATTCATTCCATCTTCCATTCGTAGATCCAAGGTTGCAGCAAATGCTCTATTCATCTCAAATTTCTCGACCCATATCATCGGATGTTGATTGATCCACATCAAGGGGTATTAAGAATAAGCATACCTCATAGAGCACAAGATGGCATGTGGATAACTGAGAAAGATGCACTTAGGGAATATGATTTGAGATTTAATGCCCTTTTCTTGTAAGTAACCTAGAAATTCTGAAATAAATTACCTAATGGGCTTTGTTCTAGTGAGAACTGTTCTCACAATCACTGTGAGAACTTTTTATAGGGATGGGACCAGAGGGGATGGAAAGATCTATATGAGAGCACCCCAAGTATCAAGTTTGACTCTAATCCCATGCCTTTAACCCCTTCATTCATTGCCCACGAGTTTAATGGCTTCATATTAAGAAAAAATTCAATCATCCATCCAACGGCCCAGTCCACTTGGATGGGTGTCAAACCTTGGGATTAGTAACTATCAAGGGAGGTCACTGTTTATGCACGGTTTGGATTGGTTTCTAGGTGAGCCCCACCAATAGTTCTCACAGAAGCATGGTGAGAACTAGTTCTCGCTTGAATATTTCCCTTACATAATCGTAAATCTTTACGGTTGCATGATTAGATTATAAGGATATAGAATAAAATTAAAAAAATATTAGAGATAAGAAAGGGTCAAGAGCCAAGCGGATTAGACTCTCAATTTGTGCTTTATTAGAGTAGGGAGCCCCTCTGTTGAGCACTGGCTCTTTTGGGGCCACCTCGGGCCCCAACTAGTGACGGAGGCTTGGATCATCATCCTAACCACTTGATTGGCTATCAATAAGTTTTCACACTCCAAAATGAGTGCACAATTGATCCAACGGTCCAATCCATTCGGATGGGTGTCAAACCACAGGACTCGTGACTATCAAGTTGAGGGGGGCAAAGGGTGCCAAACCAAAGGACCCGTGACTATCAAGTCGGGGGGGTGTTGGTGGGGCGGTGTTTAGGAGCAGCCACTTAGCAGAGGAGCTCCCTTATACATATTACAAAGATGCCTTAATAACAACTAGAAGACAAATTATGAACCTTGGACCACTTCATTGTCATATGGCATAAGCTATGATACCCGGATACTTGTACAAGCCCAACGTATCCATCGTATCGGACCATTCCGACACTTGTATTGGCACCCGATTCTACACCGATACTTCTAGGGTAGATGCCTTAATAACAACTAGAAGACAAATTATGAACCTTGGACCACTTCATTGTCATATGGCATAAGCTATGATACTCGGATACTTGTACAAGCCCAACGTATCCGTCGTATCGGACCATTCCGACACTTGTATTGGCACCCGATTCTACACCGATACTTCTAGGGTGCAAGTTTAGCATATCCTACTTAGGAAGTCCATAATTTCATATAGTTCTTTAAATTTTCTTCTGAACATAAAAAATTTAGAAAGGAACATAATCTATGATAATTTCATTAATTCAAAAGTGATCTAAAGAAAAATTAGGATACTCGTATTCATGTCCTAGGTTTCTAAAAGTGCCGAGTTGCATCCCCGATCCCATATCCGTTTCTGGGCATCATAGGGCACAAATGCATAAGTACAATCATCAATAAAGATACTAATAATGATAACCAAATATACGAGTCATGTGGCTTCTCCACAGATTATGTGTTAAAGGAAGAAAATGGAACACTTGTTTTGGTGAGTTCTACATTGAAACTTGGTATAATTATTAGCTTAGGGAGGAATGAAGACTTGACATATGAATGTAACCTAATGATGATGACAATTGAAAGCATTACTGAAGAGCAGAAGAGCTATCCCTCAATGAATCAAGTAGATAAAGACCGCAACACTCGTAACTATTACCAACGTCACTACAACCATGGCCATGATCACCACCACTTTGTCCTTTAGTAGACACCTCACATGATCTAACCAAAGCTGATTGATCAAGGATTATGTTGTCAGATCACCACATCACCTTCCTTCAGCTCTCTTCCCATTGTTGAACATAGTTCCCAGCGGTGAACGAGGCTCCCACCCTAGAATAGAGCATGAATAGATCAAAATCCGATGTTCCTCATTCTCCTTTTTTTTTGCTCAGTTGTGCATGCACATGGATAACCTTCTGTTCTTAATATAAGTGTCATCTACATATGGTGTCCCAAAGGACTAGGCAAGTAAATGCAATATCCTATAGCATTAGAGTAAATATTTAATTTTTCTCCGTACCATCTATTATTGGCTGACTTAACTATTTTGTTTCTCAAGGAAACTAGAAATCCAACTAAGGCGCAGGGATGTTGAACAATGGATGAGCCATAGGCGATTGCCAGAAGAATTAAGAAGGTATGGCTGATTGTTTTTCTCTGGAAATCTAATATGGGTAATGCATTTGTTGTTTCTCATTTTTACACAAATGTCTTTTGCTTTGTTTCTTTCTTTCTTTCTTTCTTTTTTCTTCACATCAATTTAGCTCATAAAGTTGTACGTGGTGTACATTTCCTGACTGTTTTTGCGTATTTATGTGAGAATAATAGTTTAACATCTTATACTTAGTTATTTTTACTCTTTTCTTTGTATTTTTTAATTTTCTTTTGGTTCTCCATTTACGTTATTTGGATTGGAAGTCCCTTGCAGAAACTCAATCTGTCACTCTTGATTTATTTTAGAAAGGGAAATGTCATGCACCAGCACTCGGATCTCTACCTTTGTCCAAGATTTTGGAGCATGAACATAAAACAAATATATATGAGTGCTAGAAAACGCCTGAGCATTTGTTAAAGAAAAACACCCTCTTGGAACTACAAATGAGAAAAGAGAAGAATTAAGGGTGCGAGTTGCTGTGTTGGCGTTCTTATCAACTTATGCCCCTCTTTCAATTGTCGTGGGCTCCCTGTCATAAGATTATAACTCATTAAGTCATGATGGTCCCATCACTTACAATAAAACATGTGGCCTGGTCCAATGGGTCCTTTTCTGACCAAACAGAATTTTAATTAAACATAGGGCCCACTAGCCCAGCCCATTAATTGAAATACCACAAATTTTATTACACCAAATAATTTAATTAATTACCCCAATGTATAAACCTCAAATAAAATAACATACATAAAAATATGGGACATTACAAACAAGGGAAGATGTTATGGCTAATAATTGCATTTTGGGGTTGAATTTTTAGATCGATTGAAAGTAAAGAAGAAAGAAGGGGTTTCTGCCAAAACTCACTCCTCTATGACGAAAGGTGTGAAACGAGTGTCTTCCCCATTTCAATCATTTATTTCTCTTCATAATCCCAATACGTTAATTTCGATTTTTCTTCTTTTAACGTTCAAACTCTCAGTTCATCTGAATCGAGGGTTTCAAACTTTCATCAGAAATCAGTAGTTTCACACCAAAACCGTAACTTTCGGGCAAAAGCGAATGAAACTCCAACCGAACATCTTCAGATGACATGTTTGGTTCAGTTTTCACTCTGAAACGAAATAAATTGGAAGTTTCATCCGAACCAAAACGAAATTGATTACTATAACCCAAGTCCTTAATTAACAAAGATACAACAAGGGATCAGTCCTTGTTGTTTATGTGGAGACGGCAATTCCCCATTTCATATCTTGTTCACCTTTTCCTTTAACTAAATTATGTTACTAATGAAAAATATTAGTATTTGAGAAACCAGTGATAGTTTTACTTCAAGAGTTGCTTTGGAATATGTTCTTTATAAATGATACACTGTTGGTGGATGAATTGAGAGATGAGTGAATGCGAAACTTGAGAGATGACAGGATGCTTTAGAATCCAAGGTATTTAAAGTTGTGCAATGATTGAATATATGAATTGAAAATTCAGTGGAGCCATGCAAAGAGCTGAAACTTCTATGAGAATTGAAGCTCAAGAGATGCCACAAAATGATTAATTCCAAATTAGTAAAGATGGAGAGATTAAGAAAGATGTCGAACATGGGATATGAGCAGGATGGTTGAAGTCCGACTTGCTTCTAGAGTGCTTTGTAATAGGCACATACCATCTAGACCGAGGAGAAAATTTTACGTGACAACAATTAGTCAAGCTATGACCTATGATCAGAATATTGGCCAATCGAGAAGGGACACGTCCACAAAATTTGTGTAGTAGAGATGAGAGTTTTGAGATAGATGTGTAGTAAACTCAAAAAGATAGAATCAGCGCTTTCGGGAGCATTGAGGGGTAACATTGATAGATGATAAATTAAGAGAGACTCTTTTGAGATGGTTTGTCCAACGCATGCCAACAATGACACCGTTGACTTATCGGAGGATTCGGGTCATGATACATAGGAATGGAGAAACTCAATTCATGTATCCGACCCCAACATATTTGGGACTAGGCTTTGATGATGATGGGCATTAGTTATTTTAACTTCGTTGTAATTGTATTAATATTCTCTTCAATATTTCTTTGTAATTTTATCTTATTATTATTCTCTTCAATATTATGGTACTCTTTTCTGGTTTTATTTGTCATACGGGTATAAGGCCTATTTGGCTCAGGCTTCCAAATGGGAATCGGGGCTTCCTGTTGGCCAGTTAAGGAGAGAGTTCTACAGTCCAGGGATTTTTGTTTCCATGCTAAAGAGAAATCCTACTTTCTTATTCCTGTCATAGGAAATGAAAATTCTCCAAGTACTAGAAAATAAGTTCTTTTTTTTTTTTTTTTCCTTTTTCACATGAATTATTGCACCCTATGATACCCGGATACTTGTGCATGCCCAATGTATCCAGGTCAGATTGATATGACAATCATAGCAGCACTTGATACTGCACAAATACTTCTAAGGTATAAGTTTAGTATATCCTACTTATCAAGTCCACAATTTCATATAGTTCTTTTAGTTTCTTACTTTTCTACATATAAATTATTAGAAGGAACATAAACAATGATAATTTCACTAAGCCAGAATATATTCTAAAGAAAAAAAAGTTAGGACACCCGTATCTGTATCCATGCCCTAGATCTCCAAAAATGTAGAGTTGTATCCATGATCCCCAGTATCCATGTCAGTATTTGTATACATATCTAGGCACATAGGTCTCACCGAATGGCAGTACAAGTGAGCAATTTCCTCTCGACAATGATTCCCCGTTACATTATTGCACCCTTCAAGTATATGCGAAAAACTTTCTGATTTTGATGTAGTAACCAGTGAGCTGTTTGTTGACTCCATTTTGTAGACAAATGAACTCCTGTGGAAAGTTCTTTCTTTTCAGCTGAACTTCAGGGTTCCATTAAATTTTTTTAGAGTCACTCTTTTCTTAGCAACTGGCCTACAAGGCCATTATTACATGTCCAGACATGACCTGACCAAGACTGGCTTCACTGTTCTGTGATCTAAAAATGTCTGTGGTTGAGTTTCAATTAGACTAATAACATTGTAGTGCATGCCACTTAATGGTGAATCATGAAGCATGAAGTATCTTTGCATTTGGTATGTTTCACAATGTTTGACTATCTTATTTTTCCCATTTAATTTTGAGGTAATGTATAGGCAAGTACGACATTCAGAAAGGTTTAATTGGGCTGCCACTCAAGGTGTAAATGAAGAAGCACTATTGGAAAACTTGCCAGAAGACTTACAAAGAGAAATACGCCGCCATCTCTTTAAATTTGTCAAGAAGGTGAGCTCTAGATTTTGTTGCAACCTTTTATTTTGGGAGTAGAAAGTAGAAACAGTGTGGTTGATTACTGAAGGCATCTACCCTTTTGAATTCTTTGTATCTTTTGCATTGGATGTAGCCTGTATTTATGAGGGATGGATATCTAAGAATTAAACACGACCTCTTCCAAAAAAAAAAAAAAGGTTTATTTTTACCTGTTAGTCTTCTGGGCATGTGGCATTGAATTCATAATTCTCCTGGCATCCTTGATCGTGAAATTAAGAAACACTATCCATTTTGAGATGGAATGCACATATCATTTGTTGATTCATTTCTGATGCAGAGTCATTGGCAAAGAGATCTCAATAATATAATGAGATTTATACTATGATCTAATCTTTGTATATCATCACCATCACTATTGAAACCTTGTTCCATCCATCTATTTGGAGGTTGCTAATTCTTACATAGTTATAAATAAATGTTGTGTATGTATATTAGAGAAATGTTCATATGTTTTTTTTTCTCTTTTTTTGATAACTCAGGGTATCTCCCGCCCAGGAGCCTTTGGCCCGACTCTCCTGACCATTTGCTAGACATTATTTTTTACTTACATCGTTCCCCACTACGGTTGTTTTTTGGGGCCCAACTCACTTTGTTTCCCAATTTTTTTGCTAGGAGAAGTTTTGGGAAGCTCCTATGGGAGCATTCTGGAGCCTCAAAATCACTCTTTTTTTTTAGAAAATCTAAGCATTCAAAGACTCGAGGAGCTTTTCATCCAACTAAGAGAAAACAGAAATGTGGATGGCTAGTGCCTACTGCTATGTAAATTCATATTAATAAGTGAAACATAATAAGTCTTATAATTCTAGATTCATGGGACAAAATTTTCTAGATTATTATATTTTTTTGCTATTTTTTTTTTTTTAAAGCTTATTGGGCTCAAGGGAGACTCCTTCCCACTTGGTCGATTCGACTCAACTCGAGGGTCACCGAGTCTCCCCCAAGTCCGAGTTTTAAAACTTTGACATGGAATCCACACCTGTATGATCCAAGCCTCTCATATCACATGCATAGGAATTGGACCAAATTCTATTTCAACTAGAATTTTTTCTTTCCTCCAATAAATACTCACACACCCACACATGCCAGGGATTGTGCCCCTGGTTGTTTCTGTGGAGGGGAGGTGCTTCACTAGTGAGCCACCAGTGGATTGGTAATTTCAAACTAGGTTCTTATTCAATATTGGATTTATAATGTGTAAATAAACTTAAATATGTTTGTACCTTGGAAAGACAATTATCATGGAGTTTTGTCTGAACATTTTTTTTTTCCATTAAAATTAGTATCTCTTCTCTATGAAGTATTAAATCATTACATAGAATAATGTGAGAACTTTTTGGGTCGGGGATTAGCCTCTAGCCCAGTTGGAGAGGTTCTCACTGCCACAACCACAAGGTTGCAGGTTCAAGACACCCATTCATTAAAAAACTATATTGGTTGAATTGCATAGTGACATAGATATTGAAGTAGAGATTCCAATGCTAAAAGTAGTCAAGAGAGAATTTGGGTACTGTTATCAATGATGGAAACATTGTCAATTTGGAAAGAGAGAAATGATATAATTTTTCTTAGAAAAGAATCGTCAAGGGAGGAGCTATTGGCTCTTGTGCAATTAAGGATTGCCAATTGGGCATGCACAAGAAGCCAAGAAAGGAATTTGTAGATATCAAGATTGATAACATCATGCATAGTTGGGGAGAATGTTGGAAGATGGGAGGTTTCAAGAAGAAAATGAAAGTTTGCTGGTGTCTTCCCCCATTTGGAGTTCTAAAGTTCAATGTAGACAGAGAAGCTAAAGGAAAACCAAGTTTGGATGGTACTGCAGGAATCCTAAGAAATCACAAAGGGGAGGTCATTTATATGTTTTCCAAGCATGTTGGGATCAAAGACTAACGAAACAGGAGTTCTGGCCATATTGGAAGCTCTTCACATTTATCATTCCTCATATCAACAAAATCTAATTGTGGATAGAATCAGTTAATGCCATCTCCTGGGTGAAATCTATGAAAGGACCTTGGAAAATCCAATTCCTTTTCAATGAAATCAATCTTCTAGTTTCAAGCTTACAAGTTTCGTTTCAGTGCGTTAGTAGATCGGCAAATGAAATGGCGGATTGTCTAGCTAAGCAAGGGGTAGATCGGTCTTGTACTCTTAGTGCTCCTGTAATGTAGTTGTGGTTTGTGGCTGGTGTATTTCTCTTGTACCGGTGCTCCTTTGATAGGTCTTTTGGTTTCACTTTTCTGAGTTGTACCTTCTTTCTCTTTAATGAAATTTTACTGTTACCGATAAAAAAAAAATGATGGAAACATTGTCATAGCCTCTAGATTGGGTCAGGGCCTGGTTGTAGTTCAGACTATCTTGTGGGACATGGACAGCTGGCTGAACAACCGAAGTTGACATGATACATTGTCCATCATGGGTCATCTTCTTCACATTAGTATGGTTTGGATATTTGTTGGTTGGATTGCATTAGTTTATCCGAGGATTTGGCCCATGATAGACTCAACTGGCATAAACGAATTCATGTAACTGACCCCAACATAGTTGGGAAAAGGCTTTGATGATGATGATGATAATTGCATTAAGTTTTCTGTTATGGCTCATTTTCATGTTTAAATAACTGAATCACATATTAGCTTTGGCTTATCTGAAGAACTTCTCGGGTCCAATATCATGGTTTTGATATATCATGTGGAGGTCAATTTGTTGACCAAAAACAAGCAGATGCTATTGGGTTCGTGGTGATTGTATTTTCTTCACATGGGATGTTATTGGACATTGGATTTGCATGTTCCCTAGAAGTAGATATTTCTTGGAGTTTTTTCATGCATAAACATCTAAGTAAGAGAGTCATGATCTAGCAATGAATATCTATGGCTACAGCTCGAGATATTTATTACATGATGAAATGGTGGGATTTAAGAATGGATGGCATGGATGTGGAGGACTAGTGCTTATTAGGATGTATGGAATACTAGCCCCCGGATGTATGGAATACCCCCCACCCCCCAAAGCCCCATATCCTGGTTCCGTCCATCATCTGGGGTAGAAGAATGAAAAGTCTCTTCGTTGGCTAATGTTAGTTTGACTAATTTATACAGTTTTTAGTTTTGTTTAAGTGACTGAATAAAGGAGATGCGCTTCAAAATTGATGATAGGGGCTTAGAAGAACGATCATTTCTGTTTCAAGAGAAGAAAGGAGTACTCACTTTCTTTTGGTGTCTCTCTGTGTTGTACAGGAATGTCATCTGCCAATATGGACTTTAGAGCTTATTGTGGCTTAAGGAGGTGTCAAAGAATGACCTTTTTTTTTACAACCTCCATCCGGCTTTAAAGTATAAGAATGTCTGGCTCTTTCTCTGATTTCAAGGCCTTCTGATCAAACACATGCCTAAAGTCGAAAGGGTTGGTCATTTCAAGCTAGATGGATTTAACGTTCCCAACCTAACAAGAAAAGGACTTTTAAACCTGAAATAAAAGGGGTTGGATGTCCAATTCCTTGGTTGTCAGAAGCAAGGGAAAAGGAGGGAGTGGTGGTGGGGGTCTGGGGTTGTGGAGGAGAAAAGGAAAAGAAAACTCTTCCTCTTGTTTTAGCTTCTAGGATTGATCTCAGACAGACTTTCTCACTCGTTTTACCTTGGTTTGATCTCAGACAGTCCTAACTTTCTCCCTGGTGATCTTAAACCCCCGGACTGAACTGAGAGTGAGAAGGGTGGAAAGGACCAAGAGTTTCTTGGCTTAATGGATATGAATTTAGGAGATATCTCAACCAGAGTTGAGAATTGCAGTACTTTTTTGCTCCTTTTTTTAATGAAAACGAAGACAGAGGCCAAATGGCCCAAAAGGCATTACAAGAGGGCTTTACTGCCCAAAGCCAAAAAGAAATTAACACATGCACACAATAAGACGTCTGAATGAATTCTGTTCATAATAAAGAGTTGAATACACTTAAATTTTCATTAATGATAAAACTGGGCTTCCGTGGAGAGTTTCTGCCACCTCTGAACCAATTTAAGGTGTTAGCAGAATAACTTCCACAATGAGAGGGATTTGTGCACTAGGATATGAATTTATTTTTTTATGCAATTTATGTTTTCCTAGATCAAAATTTTCATTAGTTTGTGGGTTCCTGTGTGATTATGTTTTTTAATTGATTTTCAAATACATACATCTTCCTTCTTCTCTAAATAACTAGTACAACAACATTTCGGTGTTCATTCTTCTCTGATCTACACCACTTTGATTTGCAGGTGCGTATTTTCACCCTGATGGATGATATGTTCTTCGATTCTATATGTGAAAGATTAAGGCCGAAGTTGTACATTGGAGGAAGCAAAATCCTATATCGAGGAGGCCCAATTGAAAAGATGGTTTTCATTGTGAGGGGCAAGATGAAAAGTATTGGAGCAAATGAAAATGACCAAGTCACCCTCTCAGAAGGACATGTTTGTGGTGAAGAGCTTCTTACGTGGTGTTTAGAGCATTCTTCTGTGAATAAAGGTGCACAATTTTTCATTATGCTTCCTCTCACACCTTAAAATTCACCATGTTTCACTGAGCATACACTTGTCTCCACAAATCCACAAGCATAAATGTAGGTAACATGTACCTGCATCAAGGCTGTCCAATGGGTTGATCTCTTTAATGCTAGTTAGAGATTGGAAACTGGACTGAAATGCATTTCTTTTTGCAGATGGGAAAAAATTCAGAGTCCCAGTACAGCGATTGCTTTCGGACAGGACAGTGCTATGTTTAACTAATGTGGAAGCTTTTGCACTTCGAGCTTCTGATATTGAAGAAGTCACAGCACTTTTCTCACGATTCTTGCGAAAACCACGTGTTCAGGGAGCCATAAGGTCATGTATATAATCTCATGTTCTCATATCTATGCTAGGTTTAAAAGTGTGCATGACCACCATAGCATGGAATCCCTTTAATTCTTAAGCTTTTTCCTGCTAGAAAATGAACAAAAAATCACTAGATTAGAATATCTAAGGATTTTTTTTTTTGGTGGAAAAAAAAAACAGAAATTTCTATTTGTACTATCTATGGATTTGATGAATTGACTTGGTCAGCATTGGTTTATTTTGGAGGAGTTCCCACTTGGGCGGTAGAATGCTCCTAATTGTATGTAGGTGGATTTTCCATTTGGAGAATGTTTCTTAGAATATTATTCTCCAAAAGGGTCCAAACATTTCATTACTTTGGGAGCTTTGAAAGATTCTTTTTTTGTTAAGGACTAAAGCCTAGCAAAGTGGAAGGTGCTCACTGTTGCAACCTTGAGGTTGTGGGTTCAAGTCATGTTATCAATCAAAAGAAGAAAAAAATTGTTAAGAAGCTCTTACCAAAATGTGAGAAGTTATCTCCACACTTTAAACATTGGATGTGGTAGAATGTATGGATATGTTGAAAAGAGAAATCGAGGTGGTACTTTCTTTAATTGCTGTAGTGTCAGTTATGGTATTGCTTGAGCTTGAAACTCTGTTGTAGCAAAATCATCTTCCGGCATCTCTAAGGGCTTGGGATCCCTGTGTCTGAGCAAGCATCTGACACTTTCTTATAATGCATAAAAGTCTTATCTTGTGATTTGGTGTGTAAAAAGTTCTATTGTCCTTGAGATTCATCATATCCTAAGACTACGAAAAAAGAGAATTCAGTGCATTCTATCTCAAAACCTAGAATGACACTGAAAGAAATGGCAATAAATATATTTCTTTACAAACTTGGCTGACATGCTCTCTCTGAACATGATCTCTTCATAACAGGTATGAATCACCACATTGGAGAGCAATGGCAGCAACTCGCATTCAAGTAGCATGGAGATACAGGAAAAAGCGTTTAAGTCGGACGGCCAGTTCCGATCATCAACCTTATCATCAGCGAAGATAGTATACTTCTCTTCTTTCCTTGTAAATTATGTTTGTAACAGTAAATTGTATGTGTAATATACATACATTATCACATTAACCAGTTACTACTGTAGGGCATTGATACGTCCATTTTTGTATCTCAACATGTGAGGACTGCTACTGTGGTATTAGCATCCTTGGATACAGGGTGTCATTGATATGTAGACAGTGTGACTGATGAGGGCTGAACCACTGTTGGCAATTATTATGTACCTCCTCAATTAGATTCAGTGTTATGTCATGTTGACAGAGAGCACTCTGTTGCTTTCATCCTATTTTTAGCATTCACATATTTCTTGTTTATTTTTGCTGATATCCAATGTTTAAATGGATTTGATACTTGATGAAGCATGCTGTGTGAACTTCCTATAGCTTTCCTTGAAAGAAATGACAGCTTACAGTAAAATGAATGTACTGGAGCATCAATCATGTATGACAGATACTAATTTTTTAGGCTCCTCATGAAATATTTATCATGCCACAACAGATGTAGTTTGCTGATTTTTTATTTTTTATTTTTTCCTTCCTTCCTTTCCTTTCTGATTGTTAGCCCAAACAGCCTGATGGGCCTATGTTGGGCTTGTTGGCTTTAGGATGCTCCAAGCTCTGAACTCGTTCGTTCATGTGGTACTACTACCTGTTTCCTGTTCACGTTGTTTTCATTGGGGTCGTCTTAACCTAATATGTGGATTCTTCTGGGGTACCCCATCAAGCGAAGGATCTGTGAGACACTGCCAAAACATGGATTCCATATACCAATGGAAGGCATGAACTTGTTTTGTTTTTCTGGAATCCAACTTGAATAAGCCCATAGACTTTTGAGCATTCCAAGGTTTCCTAGTTTGATGGAGCCATGAAAAATCTTTTCTAGTATAGAAGTTTTAAGAGGGAGAGAGTGGTGGCTGTCCTTTTGTTAGAAGTTGATATTTCTTTATGTATAAGAACTTTTTCTATAGAAATATTAGAATACTCCTTATAGTGGTTAATTTTTTAGTGATTTAGAAATTTATTATTAGAAAGATAAAGAAAACCCCTCTTTCTAAAATGTTAATCTAATCCAGCAGAACAAGATTTATCACAAAAAAGTTAAAATAATTCACATTAAAAAATCAAAACTGCCACTTTTAAATCTTGGTAAATCAAGACTTATCTAAAACCTAATTATTTTAAAATTATATATCAAAAATAAAAATATGTATTTTCTTAAGTGTCTTTACAAAATGTTAACATTTGTCTTCTTGCTAAAAAGAAATCCTTATTGATAAATTGAAACTTCTCTCTCTCTAAAAAGATGACAAAGTATATATCTTTTCTTAGACATAATTTTTATATTTACAAATTCAACCTAAAATTTGAAAATAAGAAATGGTTTTCAACAATAAGACCAATTTTCTACTTTTTTAATTAAAATAGTCTTTTTTTTAATCCCCTAGCGAAGGGCCTGAGATTTTGAGACTCATGACAAAACTCACACATATAAGGTGATAGGAACTCACATATGAGAGAGAGAGACCCAATTCACACATGCGATGAGACATAAACACAACTCACACATGTAAGGTGATGGAAACTCACACATGCAAGGAGACATAAACACAACTCACACATAAGATGATGGAGACTAACACATACGAGGAGAATAAACATAATTTAATACATGTGAGGTAATAAAAACTCACATATGCAAAGATTGGGGAAACCGGGTTCAAACTCAAGACCTCCCAATGAAAACTACCACTCCCTTCCACTAAGGTATGGAGCAATTGTCAAAAGAGCCTTATTTAGTTAGTAAATAATTGCTGGTGAAACTATTTTTTCATCAACTTCAACCTTTTGGTATTTGATTGGAAGTAGGAACCATCTAGATCTCCTAATCTTTTTTTTAAGTTACTGTGGTTCGAAACCTATTCAAAAACAAAGAATTCGGATCCTCCAAGGATTTAACCTAGAGAAATACTAAATTAAAGGAGTAGAAATCCAAAGTGGTGCCCACCGATTGAAATCCAAATGCTCCTTCCAGGTGTATGGTGTACAGGTTAAGACAATCTTGTGCATGTTCATTATCATTTTTTTTATCGAGTGGTCAATCCAACGGTGGCATAAACTCTAATTGATTTATAATTTAACGATGCTCCCATATACCTAAAGGGTATTTATTTTAAACGGTTCAAACTTCAATAGGTGAGCGTAGAATTTTAGTCTTTTAACTTAGAATATCTCTAGGTAAAAAGCCTCAGGACAGTGCTCAAAACCAAAATGCCCCTGGCTGCGTTCCTTTGTAACCGTCTATTCGCTTACACTATATCCCATATAGGGCGGGAAATGCTACCCATGGGATGATCTATCCATGATAGGACTTAGGAGGGCCCAAAACATGTGTGGTCTAGAATTGGAATTTGAGATCCAAGGTTCATCAAAATCGACTAAAACCTTTTCTTTTTTTTTTTCCTTGTCATCAACACATGGTAGGTCAAGTACTGATTTTGTTTAAAATGCACCCAGAAATTTGAATTTGCAAGTGTAATGGCAAACTGCATGTTCTAGGAATAACTTCCTCTGCCCTGGCTTCGGACCGGCACATGAAGAGAATGATACAGGGGGGTATAACTGAAATGAGACATACCAATATACCATCGATCTAATTGTGGGCCTAGTTTACCAATTGTGAAAAACTGGAGGCATACTTAATCTTGCTTTTATAAATTTAATCCCTACGACCGATCCTGACTGATCAGGCCCACTTGTCCCTATAGTCAGATCAAATCAGTTAGTTTTATGCATGTGGAGCCCATGTGGCGAGCGAAGGCTTTATTATATATATAGACTTTGGCCACAAGGATTGTGAGATCACCATCCATTCAAAGTGCCATCCATTAATCAGTAAAGGCCTCAAATTTTGCTTCATTTTACCTTAAGATAAAAAATTTATAAATATATTTTTCATTTCAATACTTGGCTTTGCTACATCCACATGAGCCCCATACAAGGATGATTTCGATTGGAAACCGGATCCCTTGAGAGCAGGCCAAAAAGAATTCTCCAAATCTCAATCCTATGATTCCTTCAGTGGGGACCTAATTTTGAAAGCTAAACCATTCAAATCCGGTCTTCAGCCTACTTCTATCACTATAAGCCAAATTTCTCTTCATTTCATACTTATGCCTAGGGTGAGATTAATGGTGCAAACCATGTTATGTTAATCACCTTGTCTTTCTTACTTTAACCACGTGATTTAGGCATGATCAATGATTTTAATAGGTAACTAAAATTCAAACTGATTAAGGCCCACTGTTAATTTACAGCATTGAGCTCTCTCTCTCTCTCTCTCTCTCTCACATATGGCCCAAGTGCACAGTTTTTGTAAAACTGGGCATGTTGCCATAATGCATTTAGATGCTCTCTCTCTCTCTCTCTCTCTCTCTCTCTCTCTCTCTCTCTCTCTCTCTCTCTCTCTCTCTCTCTCTCTCTCATGGCCCCAGTTCACAGTTTCCGTAAAACTGGGCATGTTGCCATAATGCATTTAGATGCTTTTAGACGCTCTCTCTCGTTGCCATAATGCATTTAGATGCTTTTAGACGCTCTCTCTCTCTCTCTCTCTCTCTCTCTCTCTCTCTCTCTCTCTCTCTCTCTCTCTCTCTCTCTCTCTCATGCCCCAAGTTCACAGTTTCTGTAAAACTGGGCATGTTGCCATAATGCATTTAGATGCTTTCTGCGTAAGAACATGTTGCCATAATGCATTTAGATGCTTTCTGCGTAAGAACATGTTGCCATAATGCATTTAGATGCTTTCTGCATAAGAACCTGTATAATATAATAACAACAATAACAGTAATACAAGGAACATCCAAGCAGCCATAGTTGAATGAGTCGTGCACGACGCTGCTAGCATAAATGCTAGTACTTTTGGCAAGCACTAATGAATGGGGTGTTTTAGTGTGGGATGATGCCATGGCAAATATCAAATGCCAACTGATAAAGTTCATTGCCGCTGCCATGCTTATCAACTGTTTATCCAGCAATTTTTAAGCCATAAACCCAAAAGGCTAACACTAAGTGGAGGCTTAATCCACCTTTTTTACATTCATGCGTCGAATACTGCCAATCTCGAGCCACCAAAACCTCATTGCACTTGCTTCAATAATTATATAATATATATAATAACACATTCATACTGGGTTAATTAATCTAAAAACCATTGTATAAATCTTACTCTTGAAGGAGTGCGCAATTCATCCTATAGTCCTACATAGTTCCTTCTCAAGGATAAAGATAGAGATGGAGAAATGTAGCAGCACCATAACTCCTACCTTGCTTACAGTTTTCTTAATGATGTGCTTAGCCACAACCGTAACATCCCAATTAACCTCTAATTTCTATGCTACGACATGCCCCACTTTGCTTCAGATTGTGCGGCAACAGGTCAAGATAGCAATCAAAAATGAGATGAGAATGGCAGCTTCTTTGCTTCGGCTCCACTTCCATGATTGCTTCGTAAACGTGAGTTTAAAACATCTACTGATGCATGGATTAGTTACCACTTCCATAGTTATTTTAGGTGCCAAACTTTGTCGGTGGGTATTTTAAGCTAGCTATCTTCTCTTCGAAATGTTAAAAAGTGGTTGGCGCATGCCTCCTAAAACTAAAGTTTACCTTTTAAATGAGGATGCTTTAGCAGCCATAATCTCCTATTAAATGTGTACCTGTCATTTATTTTAAGCTCTCTAAAGGTGTTTGTATCTTTTATCTTTTCTTCTACATTCAGTCGTTTGTATTGTAAGAATTTATGTAGATATTCATTTCCGCCCTTAAATTATAGGATTTTGATCTAGAGTTTTACCGGGTCATATCTTATACCTAATTCAAGTAAAAATCATAGAATTGTTTTCCTTCCTGTTGTTGTATAGGGATGCGATGCATCAGTTCTACTTGATGGAACTGATGGGGAGAAATTTGCCGGGGCCAATTTAAACTCGGCAAGAGGCTTTGAAGTTGTCGACACGATCAAGAGTGCTGTAGAAAGTGCCTGCAGTGGAGTGGTTTCATGTGCTGATATACTAGCTATAGCAGCCAGAGATGCTGTTCTCTTGGTATGTCAAGAATTCTTTCTATGTATTCAGCTAAAGAAACAAGCCATCTTCAAATCGATAGGATGAGGCTAAGATGATGACGATAAAGATATTTGCAAATCAACCATCTCAACTTTAAATCAGTAGCAGTATTATTACTGAGTCAGTATTTGTTTTGCAGAGTGGGGGCCCTACTTGGAAAGTTCTCTTGGGAAGAAGAGATGGATTAGTAGCAAACCAGACCGGTGCTAACAATGCTCTTCCTACTCCTTTCGAATCTGTGGATCAGATAATTGTAAAATTCGCTGCAGTAGGCCTCAACACCACCGACGTTGTAGCTTTATCAGGCACTTGCTTCTACTGTTGCCCTTTCTAGCTGAAAATAGTAAACATATCATGAGTATTACAAGCATTTGCACGCATGTATGTACGCATGTTTAGTCAAGTCATCACAATCATCGAAGCCCTATTCATCTATTTGTGGTGTGCTCAGTTAGCTTTACTTTTCCAGTAAAACCTATTTGCAGTTATGCTTTTAGTAACTCCATAATACAACATATCTTTCCTTGCTACATTTAAGATCTTTATGTTAAACTCCTCAATGATTTACGGGGGGCCATTTCTTTACAAGTTTTTCTAAGTATTATGAGTGTCTTTATGTCAACTCCATAATACAACATATCTTTCCTAGCTTATAACAAGCTAAAATTTGAATGATCTGATTCATGTGTATTTTTCATGTGAGTGTCTAGGTGGTCACACCATTGGTCTGGCTAGGTGCGCCACCTTCAGTACAAGGTTGTTCAACTTCTCAGGAACTGGCACTGCAGACTCTACCATGGATACCGATATGGTCACTGATTTGCAAAGCTTATGTCCGCAGAGCAGTGATGGCAATGCCACCACTGCTCTAGACCGGAACTCAACTGACCTGTTTGACAACCATTACTTCAAGAACCTGCTCATTGGGAAGGGTCTCCTGTCATCAGACCAGGTCTTGTTCTCTAGCTCTGAGGCAGCTTCAACAACGAAAACACTTGTTGAGAACTACAGCAATGATTCTTCAAATTTCTTCCAGGACTTTGCCAGCTCCATGATCAAGATGGGAAATATAAGCATTTTGACTGGGTCAGAAGGAGAGATACGTACAAATTGTAGGGTGGTGAACTGATCTCCCTTATAAAATTGTAACATCTAGAGTAAAGCTTCCTATGTAGAATAAATTGTACTTATATGGAGACTCCATTCTCAGGGTTTATAATATATATATGTTATGCTTACATAGAGACTGTCTTAAAGGTTTTAGGTTTGCTAAGAACATTCTTGAAAGGATAGATTACAGAGAACTTGCAGTTCACATGTGAATTTGCCCTGTGAGATTCAGACTAGTCAGTGTGCGAACGCCATCATGAACATGTCCCCAGCATCGAATTTTTATCATATGTGAACACTGAATAAGAACTTTTGCTCCATCCAATTTTGCCATATCACTGTAGCCAACAAAATTTGTTGACAACCCTGATCTTTTCTTAGGATCTGGCAGGTTCATAGTTGGCCCCTCTTAGGGGATGGCATGGAACTTGCACTCATGCCACATTCACACACGTTCCGAGAAAGGTTCTTTTCATCTTTTCAGCATATATCTTTTTTCTTTTAAGAGATTTAGGGTTTTTTAATTGCTAATTCACACAAAAAATTAAAAACAAATAATCAGTAAGTGTCATCTTAAGATACATGCAAGTTTTGAACGCCTATAGTTTCAATTTGTGCAAATTAAAGAAGATTGGTGTTACCCTATAATATAATCTGGGAAGTTATCGATATTGAAATAAATTGACTTCTATAATATTAATGAACTTCCATTCAAAAAATAATATTATTAATGAACTCCTCAACACAAACAGCTACAGCTTGGAAGTGTTTGAAATCTTCATGGTTCATTAACACTTGCCTACAGATTGCTTCTATTAATTAAGAAACACAGCTTATGAAAAAGATTTCCTAAATATAAATTATTCAAAAAGAAAAGTTGACCAAGATACTTGTAAAATTCAGTAAGGTACTCAAAGATTTCATTATCAAAATTCAGAGATAGAAACAATTATTGACTCTTCAACATCTGTGCTTTGCAGATACACTTGAAATTCTTATAGTTTGAAACAATGGCAAACGGAATTGCTTAATTAAATTGAGAAACACAATCACAGAAGCCTTAATAAAACTCATAAGACACTTGAATTTGTAGAATGCACCAAAATGACAGAAGCCTTAATAGCTTCATTTTACAACTGTAGCATTACAGTTGAGACACAGCAATCTCCCTCTACAAGAATTTTCATGACTATTTCTGCTATAATTGAATTTGATAAGGTGTAGCATATCCAAGACAGAATACACCTGGATCATAACCAACCCATATAGAGTCAAATGTTTCCTGCAAGCGCTGGCATGCTTAATAGGGCATCCTTGAGTCTTTACTACGACTAAATCCACTTCCTTGTCCCCGGATGTAGTTCAGCTGGTTAGAGATATCATGGTAGTGTTCCACGGTGCATGCTTATAAAAACCTTGATCATAACCCTCAAGACTATACTATACACACCACGCCAATTTGAGAGAACACGCTTAGAAAAATGAAAAGTTGCATTACTTGCACTTGTAGGTTAAATAATTTCGTACTATTTTAAAACAGTTATTAAAAGCCTTAGTGAAGGCCTTGCATGTCTTAGACTCATTTTTCATCAGGATTTCAAAATTTTAATGATTCTTCCAACAGACTTGTATTTAAGTTAAAATTTTATTATAGCCCTTCTTTAATCTGAAAATCACCACAAAGGATTATTAGAAAGTCATATGTTGCTAATACAAACCCTTCCAAGTTACTTTAAATTATTCAAAAAAATTGGCAATCTAGTTCGTCCGCTCTTTCAACCTAAAAGACCTTCACAAAAGAGGTTCACATTTTTAATATTTTAAAACATTATTAAAAAAAAATTTATTGAAGTTCTTCTACACTAAGAAAAAAAAAGGAAAAAAAGCCTCAATGAAGGCCTTGTGATGTCTTGACATCATTATCGATTGGTATTTCAAATTTGTTTTCATGATTATTTCCAAATAAACTTGTATCTAAAACCTTAAGTTATAATTTATTGACCTTCATAAAGGGTTAGCAAAAGGCCATAGGATGCTAGTACAAAGCTTCTTACATTATTTAAGTTATTTTGAAACATTTGCAATCTCTCTCTCTCTCTCTCTCACAAAATCACTAGCTCTACAACTAGGAATCAATCCATGATTGTTACTTTAAATTATTCAAAAAAATTGGCAATCTAGTTCGCCCGCTCTTTCTACCTAAAAGACCTTCACAAAAGAGGTTCACATTTTTAATATTTTTAAAACATTTATTATTTTTTTTTTATTGAAGTTCTTCTACACAAAGGAAAAAAAAAAGGGAAAAAAAGCCTCATTGAAGGCCTTGTGATATCTTGACATCATTATCCATTGGTATTTCAAATTTGTTTTCATGATTATTTCCAAATAAACTTGTATCTAAAACCTTAAGTTGTAATTTATTGACCTTCATAAAGGGTTAGCAAAAGGCCATAGGATGCTAGTACAAAGCTTCTTACATTATTTAAGTTATTTTGAAACATTTGCAATCTCTCTCTCTCTCTCTCTCTCTCTCTCTCTCTCTCTCTCTCTCTCTCTCTCTCTCTCACACACACACACACACACAAAATCATTAGCTCTACAACCAGGGATCAATCCATGATTGTTTCAGTGGAGAGGGAGGTGCCACACCACTAAGATACTAGTCCACCCTAAGGGGAGGTAAAAATAAAGTTCAGCAATTTAGTAAACCCCATTCGAACTTTAGTCAGTGTTTAGGGTGAATTTCACATTTCATGTCATTTACATATGAATATGGAGATGTTTGGAGATTAGTGAAAGACGGCTAAATTTCATTGTTTGATGTAAATTCTTTCTTTCTTATCCTCTGCTCTATCAAAATTAATTCCACCTGACCTTGACCTTTATATGTGCTATTTCGTACAATGTCTTTCACCTTTCACCCCTTTGTAACCTTTCTTTATTCAAATGCAAATGATATGAAAATGTCAAAGATCACCTTAAGTTCAATTGCTCACGCAGACACAAAAAGTAATCCTCATTGAAGACCTTATCATGAGTACTTAATTTTTAACTTTTAGTTAAGCTAACAATTTATTCTGATATTTTCTACCATTATATCTATTTTGGGAATCGTTAACACTTCATAAGACACTAACTAGTACAAAGCATTTCTAAGCCAATTTAAAATAATAGAACATTCAGCATTCAAAGTCAATGTTTGCACGTAGTTGGAAAGTCAAAGTCTTATAGAATAATGGGGTGAAATTAACATGCTTAGGGGAGTATTTGGTAATAGTTAGTCTTTGCACGTAGTGAGTCAAAGATGGGGATGGAATATAAATCAAGGAACAGCACGTACCGAAGGATTGTGGAGGAATAAAAAGGGACAAGCAGACAATTATTTTTTGAGGTTCAGTCATCTAATGAAGCGGAATTATTAGTAATCTGGTAGCATCGTTTTTTTTTTTTTTTTTAGAGCAGTAATTTGGGAGCGTTATTGAGGTTATTCAAGCAGAGAGCTGAGGCAATCTGATTTTTTAGGGTGACCATGAACACAATTGCTTGAGCCAAGAACAAAGATGTAACACCAACGAGACTAGCAGTTATCTTGAGAGAGATGGAATCTCAATGGTAACATGGATTTGACCTCTTTGCATGTGTTCAGAGAAGCTAAGCCAGAGATGGATTTTTCAGTCAAACATAGAGTTGATCAGGATGCATTAATTAATCTTTAAAGCACATTTGGTAATAGGTGACGAATCCGTGAGGGATCCACAGATCTAAGGATTCCTCATTGCCCCTGGAACATGGATTCCACAGTAAGGATTTTTATAGCTGCTGATTTCACATCTATATCAATGCATATCATCAATGAATATAACTGAGAAAATTCACCTAGGTGCACAAATCCGCAAAAGTGAGGATTTCTAAATCCTATAGGAGGAGGTAGTACCTAAAAATCCTCAAAAAAATGAAGTCCATTGGTCCAAATCCTTGGGGATTTATAGTTGCCAAACATGGGTTTTCCATGCTTTTTTGTGGAAATTGAAAATCTTTTCCCATGGGATTTGGTTGTCAAACACTCAAACGTAACCTTCGCGTTCATTCATATATGCAAGCTTGTACTAGCGAACAGATAAAGTACACTTCTCCTATTACTTTGTACTGACTAGAAAATTGATAATGTTCTGAGAATTTCACAGATCACATATAAAGAGAGAGGGTTCAGCTATTAATAGTTTGGCATGACACATGCAGGGAAGCTTTTAGTAGAAAGTAGCATTGTATGTGATACAATCCCATTACCTAAGGTCTGAAGACACTTCCAAATTACTTAACAAGCTGTTAGAAGAATATTTGAGTAATGGAAATAGATGGCACATTGGCTCACTACCATGGAAAGATATCATATATTTCAACTGCACAGCACTTTTGATGTCTTTCAGCTCTATATAATGAATCTGAGCTTAATAAATATAATTACAAAATTTTAAAAATGGAGAGCACATAGCAACCAACAGCAGAAGCTCTCTTGGAAAATACTGTACTAGTAAGCTGAAATCCAGAATTAAGTTTCAAGTAAGTATGAATGCCAAAAAGGAAACACTTACACAGAGATGTTGCGAAAAGAGCATCATCTGCAGGCAGACTACACCAGAAGAAGTACACCATATCTCATATAGCATGCTGACTGTGACGAGATGATCATATTCATAACCCTGTATATAACTGCTTCCTTAAGCAAAAGCTAGAAATGCTAAGACCAATTGCAGGGGATGATGTTCAAGTTCAACCAAATCCCAAAACCAGCCCCTATTAGAAAGAAACGATATTTAACTGGTTCTTCTCCACCTAGATGCAGGTGGAATTCCATCACCCATGTCAAAACATCTCAAAGTTTCATCATTTATTCTTCCTCTCCTTCTCCTCCCCCTTCTCTCCACGGAAGAAGAAACAACAGAGTCTAATGCCAAAACATTATCAACTCTCCCACCATGAGTCTGCATAGCAGCTGCAATGCTTGAGACCGATTCCCTGACCCCCACCGACTCATTCTCTGAAAACTGCCGGTTCTCTCCAAGATTTCCGTTTCCCACCATCATTGGGTTGATATGAAATGCCCCAATTGAAGTTCCAACCACGGTGGGCGAGGGCATCGGCACAGGAGGCTGAGCCAATCCAACTTGTCTCTGCCACCCAAACCAATGGTGGGGTTCTAGAAAACGCCCCCTCCCGCCTCCTAACCCTCCTGCTGCTCCGCCGTCGCCATTGTTCTGCAGAGCTCCGCCATTCAACAACTGGGCGAGGTCGACCGAATCCGTCCGCCAGAGGCCCCTTCGGCCTCTCCTCGACACCTCAACCTCATCAGACACAGCCGCCGCCTGCTCGCCGGCTCCTCCAACCGCATTACTCTGACCGACAGTCCCTCCATCTTCCAAAACTCCACCCCTCCCCAAACGGGCCGTCTCCTCCGACTCATCGGTTTCCACTCCAGGCTCCAGATGAGATGTTGGTATCATCTGCTGCAACATGTTAGGGCGATTTCTGCTCCTCCTAATTGCTTCCTCAATCCCTCTCTGGCCGCTCTGTCGCAAGCTCTCGATCCGCTTCGCCCGCGGCCTGGGCGGCAACTCGAGCCCTAATTCGATCTCCAATCTCTTCTTCTCGGCCTCTCTGCTCCCCGCGCGGCAGTAAACCGGTATGAGACTCGCCTCCTCCACCTCTCCGTCGCAAACAGGACAATTGCTCGCATACCAATGGACACGCAGCCATAGATAGAGGCAGGACCAGCAGAAGAGATGGCCGCAGGAGATGACGACGGGATCTCCTGCAACATCGAAGCAGATGTTGCAGTCGAAGCCGCTGGGCTGATTGTCCTTCAAGGCCTTGGCGACCAGATCTTTCCTATCTAGGGTTTTCAGAATCGAAGAAGAAGATCCTTGGTATCTGCGTGCGGCGCTGCGACACATTCGATCGGAAAGATCGTCTTCTGGAAGCGTAGATTCGATCGATTGTTGCATTGGATTGTCGTCGTCGTCTATGCTGTTTCTCATTTCGGAAGAAGAAAGCTTGCGATTGGGGGATCCAAACGGGTAGAGATTGCGAGAATCCTAGAAATGGAGATGGAAGATGAGTGGAGGAGGAAGAGAAGCGAGATTGGGAGGAAATCTGTTTTTATGGAAACTGAAATCCATGGAAAAGCAGAGAGAGAGAGAGGGAGTGGTCAATGGCGTGGCAGTAGGATTGGCTGCTTGGACTGGGGAGTAGGAAAGAGAGAGAAAGAGAGGGCGTTTTTTAGATGCGGAGAGGGGAGATCCTGATCGTCCAATTGTTTGGTGGTTAGATGCGGATGCGGGAGAGGGAGGTGGGGGGGCATTAGATCAGTTTATAAGGTGGGGCCCACACGCAATGTACGGACAATGAGCCTGGGTTGTTTGGGTTTTGTTTCTGTGTGCGTTTGGCCTGTTTGGATCAAATAGGTAGGGGTTCACTCATTCCAAACAGGGTTTTCCTGTAGGGCCACGCCCTCTGCGTCCGTTTTGCAGCTGTCATTTCCATTCATTCCAAAACGCGACAAGACTTTGGGGCATGGATCCGTGCGGGAGTGGGTTGGGTTGGGTTGTGTCGGTTGTGTTTCTGTTTGGGTGGGGGATTGACTGAGTCGAGTCATACACGGAGTCATACACGGATAGGAATAGGTGTAGGAGTAGGAGTAGGAATACGAATAGGAAGATGAGAGGGGAATGGAGTGGAAATGAAATGCGGGGGTGGGATTATGAATTTATTATGATTATGGGAATGGGATTCTCAAGTGTATGCGTGGGGCTTTTCTTGCCCTCAAGAAAACACTGGATTGATGCAGATGCTCCCATTTTTCATCAGTCAACACCACATGTCAATAGGAGACCCTGCACCTCAGGCCCCACCTGGGCACAATAACGGATGTTTCGATCATCACCTGCTCTACTTGATCTAAGCTTACAGCCTCCGAAGGAAATAAAACCCCCATCCAATGGTCCAATTTATTCAACTGGGTGCCAGAACCATGACCTATGACTATTTGGGGGATGGGGAGGGGTTTGATTCGCTCGGATGGATCAAAACTTAGGCCCCACCATGCTTTTCGGAGCATTGGTAAGAGGAGGCTAGGCCAATTTCAATTCTAGAACACGTGGATATAATGTTATTTTTAACCAAAATAGGGTATCAAACATTATTAGATTAAAATTTCTTTATCACTAAAATAAAATTAAACATAATGGGTTCTTTGTTTGTAATCATTTACCTATGTAAATGACTTTTGTCTTAATGGATTATTTGAGCCAAGTCCTCAAGTTAAGTTATACTTCTTCAAATCTATTTTTATTACTTATATATATGTCTTCTTTTGCCTATCCTTTTTTTTTTACCAACCTTCGTACCTAAACTTTTTCTTATCTACACCATTGTTGGCATACGTTAAACATGTCCAAACTATCTCATATGAGTTTATCTAATTTTATTGCATATTGTTGATACCCCGAAATGCTATCAAAAGTGCTAATTTTTTATTTTATCCTTTCTATTTTTACCACACATCCACCTAGGCATGAAAAATGGCATGGCACGACCCAGCTAAGGGCTGGCTCAGGGCACATATTTATCCGTGTCATACTGGGTTGTGCCCCAACTGGGTTGGGCCGTGCCGTCCATAGGCCGGCCCACATGCCAATTCTATTTTTTACAAAAAATAAAAATTATAAAAATCGAAAGAGAATTATTGAGTTTTAGGGATTCTTAACTTGAAATAAGGTTGAAACTATTAAAATAAATGCAAAACATTGATGCCAATTTACAAATGAAAAAAAATATTTAATTATTCTGAGTTCTATGATTCTTTTATATAAAAGAAATTTAAAAAAAAAAAGAAAAGAAGTGGGGTCGTGCTGCGGCCCAGGTGCCCTAGCCCAGCACAACCCAACAGAGGGATTCGTGCCAGCCCGTTGGCAACGGCCCAAACGGGGTTTTTTCCATGTTGGGCCGTGTCGAGCCTAGGCAGCCCACTCAGATTTACATGCCTACATTCACCTAACATTCTCATCTCTGCTACATCCATTTTTGTGCATATGGTGCTTTTTGATTTGCCAACATTCTACTCCATAGGTCATAACTTGTCTAATCGCCGTCCTATAAGATTTTTTTCTTTAATCTTGTTGGCATTCATGGGTCACAGAGCACTCCAAAAGCAAGTCTCCATTTCAACAATTCCACTTTTATCCTATGCTTGACATCTTCATTAATCTTAGAGAAAAGGTTACGGAAAGAGTCTATTTGTCGTATCTAATGGTTTTCAATTCTCACAATAGTTTCAGCTTTTTTTATATGCACACTGGAGTTACAATCTATATATTTCGTCTTTCTGTGCCTTATTAATAAGGGCTTAGGACTGACCCCAAATGCAAATATATCGTCACTGAAAAACCACTTGTCTCTCTACAAGGTATTCTCGCCCCCATTACTGCTGTTCCACACATGTGTTTAATAATTTTAATATAACCTCTTAGAACATTATTTTTTATTTAAAACCCACAAATTAAATATCCAGGTACCATATCGTATACTTTTTTTTAGACAATGAAGACAAGATGCGGTTTTTCACTCTTCGTTTGATATTTTTTTCATTAATTGCCTAAGTAAGAAGATAGCTTCCATCGTTAACCTCCCTAGCATAAAACCAAATCAATTTTCATATATCTTGAACTTCTGTCTAAGTCTTTGCTCTCTCTCTCTCTCTATCTCTCTCTCTCTCTATATATAATAGTTTAATAATATGACTCATAAGTTTAATCTCATGATAGTTGGTACCGTTTAATATATTTTCCTTGTTTTCACATATAGATATTACAACACTTTTTCTCCATTTATTCAAAAATTTCTTTGTCGTTAATATTTTATTGAATAGTTTAGTTAACCAAATCTCCCTAACTTCTCCTACGTATTTCCAAACCTCAATCGGAATGTTATATGGACTCATACCATTTCCTATCTTCATTTGTTTTAATGATTTCCTTACTTCCATCACCCTAATTGTACGAAAAAAAGTATGTTTCGCTAATGAAGTATCATCTTTTGTTCTTATGCCTTCTATGTAGTTTTCATTTAAAAATAAGCTAAAATATTCCTTCTATCATTCTTTGATATCGTTGTCTTTCACTGGAATCTTTGGTCATTGTTTTTAATACATTTGATATTATTTAAATGATTGCTTTTCATTTCTCCTAGCATAAATAAGGTCACTTACTCACCAAAATTTTTACATCTAAACAAATGTGAAATTCACTTTCACGGCCTTTTTAAAAATACGCTAATATAGTTTCTTACACGGTAATTGCATTTTTGTGGGGCCCGTTAACAATTTCATTTTTCTCATTTGTATGTGCCTCATATTCATAATCCAAATTGTTCATCTTGTTTATTCATCTAATAAACCCAAAGTCATTAATGTTGATTATCTTAAATTTTCATAGATTATGAGTAGTTTGTGAAAATGTCCCAACATATAAACTTAATTTCCTGAGCTTTTGTAGGCCCCTGAGTCATGACCCAAACCATTTGTTATTCTTGTATTATGGTAAATATCATGATAAATAGTCTTATATCTTAATTTTTTATGGATTTCGAGAAATTTGTGATCAACGTGTAAACTATCGGAACACATCTAAAATCTTTGGATGTGCTTCACATGTGTAACATCTGCATATATACCATTTTTGTAAGTGAATTTCATTTTTCTTTCACATGTATAAAGACAAAATGAGGCCTTAGAGAGTAAATTAATATGAACATACACACGAGGATAAAAAATTTTTGAATAGTTTGGATTTTCATAAGAGGCCCCATTGAAGAGGCTCACTGATATTTTGTCATTTTCAGTCTCTTAGATGGTTAAAATCTCACTCTTCGCATACCATCTTTAACCCTTGCTTTTTAAAGACTCCAAGTTCTATAGTTTTCTACCAAAAACAGTTCAATAGTTTTGTCCATGTATTTTAAATCTTGATTCAATCTTATGGCAGACAAAGGTTAAGCATTTGATAATATATAACATAAGACCTTAAAGCTAATTATCTTAAAGTCTTGAGAAATTTTGAGTAACTTGTGAAACATATGGATCTAATTTCATGCACTTTTGTAGGCCCCAAATTCATAGTTTAAACCATCCAACATTATTGTGTTAATGATAAGCATAGAGGTGTATAGTTTCATATAAAAAAATCTTTATGGATTTTGAGGATATTATGAAAAAAAAATCCAAAGCATCCAAACACATTTAAAATTGTTGGATGTCCTCATTTAGTCATATGAAAATGGAGATTTTGACAAACTTCGTACTTATGTTTCATACGTGTAACATTTTCGTATGTTACATTTTAAATACAACATCTATATATATAATCTGAATGGACTGTACCGTTGGATCGATGATTGAATATTTTTTTTGAATATTAAGTCATTAAACTTGTGGGCCACGGATGAAGGGGTTAGGGTAATGGATTTGGGGTCAAACTTGATACTTGAGGTGATTTCACTTGATACTTAGGTTGATCTCACATAGATCTTTTCATCCCCCCTGGTCCCATCCCCAAATATGGGCCCCACAAAAAAGTTCTTATATAAAATGTGAGAACTAATTCTCACCTGAATATTACATATATATATATATATTTAACTCATTTTCCTATCTCATGCATCATAGGCAAATTACCCCTTATATATGGCTAGACTTTGTTCTCCCAAAACCCTCACATGAAAAATTATTTATAAAAGCTAGATTGAATCATTAATGCTGTATAGATTTAGAATTAGTATAGAAAAATAATAATAAAAAGAGAGTAAAGATGATGATAATTGAAAATTTTATCCAAATAAAAAAAATCCAAAGTATGCTTGGATGTGCGAGTTTGAGTCTACTATAAAGCCTGAATTAAAAAAAAACAAACCCCACTACCTACTTAAGAAAGGCAATGGAGAAATACAGAGAGAATTTAAATACATATATATGTATACTCATGCATACATATACCAAAAGAAAAGGGGAAAAAATAACACATTTAGTAGCAACACAAAAATAAAAATAATAAGTAAAGCCATTTTGGGGGAAGAATCATCAATAAGCACTGGTCAGAATAAATCATAGTTTGATATATAGTGATTTTTTTGGCAAGCCCTTCATTGAAAATTGTGTCGGTGTCTAAAACCAACGCCTTGCAAAAAAAATTGTACTTGAACATAAAGAATCTAAATGCAATTGTAAAGACAAATTGAAAAGGAAAAGGGAAAAAATAATCTTTTAAACCAATTAATGACCTCAAGTTTATAATAGCAACAAAACAAATGATGCCAACAAATACATACCCCCCAGTTTAGTAAGTATCTTGAATGCGACCTTTGCAAAACTTTGCTTCTAATAAGAAAGTAGGAAAATTCATTTTACAACTTTTCCTCTTCTAAGAGGGCGGAAAACCTGCATTTGCTACTTTTGCAACTTTTCCTCTTATAAAAGTGGAGGAAATCTTGCTATTTACCTGCGGTGATAAAGCTCCATTTACAACATTCATTGTGTAAAGCGCCAGCGGAGGAAAACCTGTATTTACTACTCTACACTAGTGAGGGGCCCATATGTTTAAAAATCTGCAGGCAGTGTACATGTGGGGCCCACAGTTTGGTTGTGTAGGACTAGTGAACTGGTGAACCTTGGATTAGGTGGGCCATACCACAACATTCACACTTGACTGGAGATACCAATAAAAAAAATGGATATTATACTCAATAATTTTTAAAAACATGATTGATAATTTGAGAAGGGTTTAGAAATTTTGATTATGTCACCTAATCCCATTTATCAATGTGGGGTCCATCTAACTTGAGCTATAAATCATCTCTTTAACTCTATCACACTGCCTTCCCAATAATTAAGCCTTTGGTTGGTCATGCAAATTGGGCACTACTCTATTTTGTCCATCTGATTTTAAGGTTTTTTTTTTTGTAACTCATCCAAAGGGGCTGGGACTTAAGAGAGAGCTTGCACATGCGGGAAAAAGGCTCGCACAAGTGGAAAGAAGTGGCATACCCCTTATGGCTAAGATATTTTCTAAAACATAAATTATATTTATAGTATTATTAATTAAGTTATCATTTTCTGAAGAGGAGTGATTAGATTAAGCGTTTTTATATTAAATTTATTCCATTGTGAAGTGATGTGATAATATTAAGTGTCCTTTCATATGAAATTAATTATCTATATTGAAGGGCGGGTTTTGTTCACAACCTTTCATAAATTACTTATACTCTAATGTATCATTTTGTGTGAGAGGATGTGATCTTTTAGGTGTCTATTCAAGACAATTATCAATGCCATATATGAGTAAACTCATGAGTTGTTTGATAAATGACCGATTGATCAGACATCAATATTAGATGCATTGTATTGAGGACAGATTTTCAAACGAGTCCACTCAAGATTTAAGAGAAATTCTATATTTAAAAAACGTAACTTGAATGGCATCCTTAATCTGTCTACCTCATTCATATCTTGGTGGGAATATTGGCTAGAGAAGCAAAATGGAGGGATAATTCATCGAAATCATATTATCTATTTTGGCTTCGTGCTATGGTGGATATGGGGAGCAAGAAATTCAAAAAGATTTCAACAGCAAGATCGAAATGGAGAGAATGTGGTTCAAATAATCAACCTTGCACACTGAATGGATAAGCTCACTTGAGAAAAAGCAGGGAGATCAGAATCACGTTGATGGTCAGCTTGATACTTCCACTAATAATCAAGATCTGGATATAAATGTTTGCATTTTTTGCGATGGAGTTGTGATTAAAGTGGCTAACAAATTATGAGTTGGATACATTGATTATATCAAAGATGGTAGCATTTTGACAATGCTATCTAAAAGAATTGAAGGAGATTCCGCTATCATGGCAGAAATTTTGGCTATCGAAGAAGCTTTGGATTTGGCAATTCAGCATGGGTGGAGGAAAGTAGGTTTCTTTAATAACTCCAAAATTGCTATTGTTTCAATAACAAAATCTGAATATCCTTTTCCTTGGGAATTTATGCCCCGTTACAGAAGATCTTAGAAAAAAAAAAGATGTCTTTACTAAATTACACTTTATGGTAATTAGTAGAAGCATTAATAGTGAAGCACATAGTCTAGCGAGGTCGGGGTTGTGTAAAGGCCCTAATGCCTACAATAGTAATCATGCTATATCTTTCTCCAATGATTAATGAATAGAATACCATCTTCAAAGGAAAAAAAAAAGAGAGAGAATGGCATGCTTAATCTGTCTCACTTTTATTTTTCAATTACACTTTTGACTCCCATCCATCTTTGATTTAGGGGACATTCGACCCAAACCATATATAAGTTAGGTTTGCATTGAGACTCATACATGTTGACCATTATGCTCAATCCGACCCAAATCTGACCCAACCAAACCTAATGCCACTCATAGCTAAAAAGACTAATTTTAGTGGACAACATGTGGGCCTAGGTGGAACAAAGAATCTAAGATTGTGTTTAATTAGACAAGTCTTTGCTGACAATCAGTTCTATTAGACACCATCAATAAAGGCCCGGTCTTAGAAAAGTTATTTATAAAAGTTAGATTGAAACATTAATGCGATCGAGCTTTGGAATTAATATTAAAAAAATATTAAAGCTCAAAATTTAGAAAAATAAACCCACTAACTGCTTGAGAAAAAGAAGGCAATGGAGAAATAACAGAGAGGATTTATACATACATATACATGCAATACATGTATATATGTATACATACATGTGTACACACACAACAGATATATATATATATGGAAAATATTCAAGTTAGAACTAGTTCTCACCTACTATAATTATATATGGGTAACACTACAAAATTCCCCGGGCATTTTTCACAAAAAAAAAAAAAAAAACACCCCTCTTTTAGCCCGTGAAAGTGTGACACGTGTCATCAATGGTACACTTATCCATTCTCTCTCCTAAATATTCTCCTAAAACTGTGGATATTTTATAGATTCTCTTAAATCATTAGCTAATAAATAGGGGCAGAAACTCCCATTTTGAGATAGAGGAGTTTTTGAGAATTTCCATATATATAAATATATATATATATATGGGGCAAGGCTTTCCTAAGCTAAAACTTATGATAAAATTTCGTAAGCTCATGCTTGTAGGGCCCATCCACCAAATACAGGACCCCCCTCCCCTAAATTGCACATGTCCACCAACTTTCTGTCAAACTCGAATTTACTGGACCATTGGATTGACTATGTACCGATCCAAATGGACTGTTGATCATTAGACTTTTGGGCCCTGGATGGAAATGATAGAAAACCACGGTTGAAACTAATTTTTTTTCAGAAAAAGGGTCCCGGGGAATCCTTGAAATCCCCCTCATCCTCATATGGGCCCCACCACACATTTGAGTTTACCTTATCCTAAGTTTTAGTTTAGGAGAGCTTACCTAACCATTAAACTTTTGGGGCCCACATAGGGGGAAGCTCTTCATTTGGATGGACCAAGGGTGAGCCCCACAAGCGTGAGCTTACAGAATTTATCCTAAGCTTTGGCTTAGAAGAGCCTTGTGCGCGCACGCACATAGTTTATCCTAAGCTTTGGCTTAAAAGAGCCTTGCGCGCGCACACACAAAATACACACACACACAACACTCAAGCATAAATATCAAAAGAAAAAGATGAAAAAGATAAAACATTTAGTAACAACATAAAAATAAAAATAATAAAGCTATTTTGGGAAAAAAAAAAAAAAAACATCAATACCACTGGTCAGATTAAATCCTAATGTGATACACAGTGATTTCTTTGGCAAGTCCTGCATTAAAAATTGTGTTAATGCCTAAAACCAACGACCTGCACCAAAAAATTGTACTTGAGCATAAACAATCTAAGTGAAATTGCAAAGACAAATTGAAAAGAAAGAAAAAATACATCTTTAATGACCTCAAAGTTTACAATATAGCAACAAAACAAATGATGCCAAAAAAATACATACCTCCCTGTTCAACAAACATCTTGACCTCTACCTTCGCAAAATTGCTACACCTATAATCACAGCCAAAATAAATTGAAAAACTCATATAATCAAGCTCAATGAATTGGATAAATATTTAAGGTTTATATATATGAGAGATGCTCCTATGAGAGATAGAAGTGGGGTGATAACACCATCTGAAATTTTAATAAATAATCCAAATTATCATCGGAATTTCATCGATCCTCAAAGAAAAAAAAAACAAAACAAAAAACAAAATATGAAGAATAGAAAAGGAATGAGAGAGAGAGAGAGAGAGAGAGAGAGAGAGAGCCTACAATACAATAGTTGTGAAGACGGGTCTTGTATTCAATTACATCAAAAACCTGATGCGATATGGTTTTGAATTAGCTTCGTGGTTGGAAGTTGAAAGAAAAATTTGGTTGCAAACAGTTTTTGGAAACTCGAGCATAAATGTGTTTATATTATTCTTCTGCCGACAATCAGTTCTGGTAGACATTCATCCATAGCTGGGTAGGGATAAAACAAGTCAAGTTCAAGTTGGATTCATACTGGAGGCAGATCTGAACTCAAATTTGTAATAAAGACCATCCATCACCTATTGAACCACTACTGAGAATTGTAGGATAAACTAGTGGTAACGGCTCTCGAGTGATAAAGGGCATCCCAGCTCACCTTTGAAGTGCCAGGGGAGTACTATGGTGGGATCTGAGCACAGCCAATGAGTGGGTCACCCACCCCAAGGATGACCCCTGGGCCTAGATTAGGCTAGTTTAGGACTACCATAGTTTACAATTACTGTCACAGTGCCATGAAATAGCCAAAAAAAAAAAACCACGAACCACTCTGGAGTCTGGACTCAAGTTTAGGTTTCAGGACCTGTGACTGTTCCTGAATTCACACTAAAGGCCTAAACCCAAACCCAGGTCTGACTAAATGACTTCAGCCTGAGTCCAAATCAAGGCCCAAATACTTATATATTGACACTGGGCAACTTGCTGTGAGTACGAAGTTAAAGGACCCGAACCAGAATCCACATTAAAATGGTTCAAATATTGGACTCCATTTCCGCAAATTGGGCCATTTGAACATTCTGGTACTCAGTTTCCCTCTTACTGATTTCTTGTCTTGGTTGCCAGCTAAAGTGAACGATCTTATCTGTCGGCTGAATTGCTCGACATAGAATAAATGACAAAACCATATGCAAGAAGTTAGAACCATCTCAAACATCAATGTCCATCTTGCCCAAACTCTTCATTACTGTTCTTGTGATTTACCAACCCCAGCTACCCCTTTTGGCCTCTCCTTGTTTCTGTCCTTCCTTCCCTACACACGTCTACCTCTTCAAAAATCTGGTCCAAACAAATCAACCAAATCTCTCTCTCTCTCTCTCTCTCTCTCTCTCTAAATTCCAAATGGAATGAATTCTTAGCAAGTGATGAACTTGAGATAACGTAGTCAAACATTCAATAGGAATCACAAAAGCATCTCCCAAGACTTTCCTCCTTACCGACTCTCTCTTGCCATCCTTGTCCTGTCTTACATGATCCACCCATTTGTGTACAGCGACCATTCTAGTGTCCCTACATCTTAAGCGTCATGTGGTTTCCCCCATGAGTTGGTGAAGGAAACGTCACTTTTAGCCTTGTGTGAAGAACACCAGTGCCTGAAGATTCGATTGGCAAGCTTCAAGATATACATGAAGACTCAACTTCAGTCCACCCTACATTAGTCCCTAGTCTCTTTTTTATCTTGTTAGAAGAGAAGGAAATGTATGGAATGGTACTGTGAACTTGAAAATGAATATGAATACCTTTTCTTCCTCTCCATCTCCATCTCCATCTAGCATTATTGACTTCCACTAGTTGATAATTGAGGGACTTCCAAATCAACACACGGGTGCTATTGGGCCCTGCCTGGATTGATATGATATGTAACACCCCACCCTTCACACATGCATGATATTGTCCGCTTTGGCCCACGGGCCTCACGGTTTTGCTTCTGATGGGTCTCAACCCATCAAAAGGCCTCATGCAAGGTAAGGGTGTAAGCTCTTACATATAACCCCATTCACTTTCCTCTCTATAGTTGATGTGGGACTCCGGGGCATCACATGATAGGCTCATGCGTCATAATTTGACCCGATTGTCGTATGGGCCTTGCATGAATTAACACTTCATCCTGCCCGACTGTCAGCAAAAAGGGTATATCATGTCAATGGATTCAGCCGGGCCTGACTTTAAGGCCTGTGAGCTAGATTTAAGTCCGTTGTATGCAACAGCTATCAATTATTAGTGTATTGATAAAAATGGCTTGCAGGATCTTCCTGGATGGTAAATTAGGCCAGAAGTGAAACTTAGTTGCATGGTTTAGAGAGAATAGAGTCCTCTCTCTCTCTCTCTCTCTCTCTCTCTCTCTCTCTCTCTCTCTCATCATTTTAGAACAGGAGAACAGATGGAATGAAACCTAAAACTTGAAATTAATAAGGCAAGCTTTTCTTTTCTTTTTGGGACTATTGATTTGATACTTGTAGGACTCCCAACTCAAACAGCTTGAGGGGCTCGTTGGCCTTGCCAGCCCATGCTTCATTGCATTGACATGATTAAGATTTTGTGTCATGTTCACAGGCCCATACGCTAGACTTATGTCTCATGCCCAAAAGTTGAATGGGCCGGGCCTGGACCTATTTTGTACTAAGAGTGGCTGTGGCCATGCACAACATATTTAGCATAAAGGGGTTATATTATGCAAATGGGTTCCTCAGCCTGGGTCTGAGTTCCAGGCTTATGAGCTGGGTTTAGGCCTGATGTTAGGCCCAATAACTAACTGGGCAGGCTTGAACAAGCATTGGCCTGACTAGCTCGGCAATGAATACTCTGAATCAACATCTATCTAAGTAGCTCTACTTGGGATGTAGGTCTCGCTCTTCTTTGTTGGCAAAATAACACTAATGAAAACACTTGCAATTAATTTGCTGTTACTTAAGACAACTGGTTGTTATGAAAGAAAAAAAAAGGACAAATATGTTGATTCAGGCCACTTCAAAGTTCAAACTGAGTTGAGTAGTATGGTTGGTTCAACTTGAACATCGCCCATTTATCAAATGGGTTAAAATGTCAACTCAAATCCAAACCGGAAGCTAAAAGACCTGAGTATTTATGGGCCGTGATCAAATTAGACAGGTTAGATCAATTTAGGGTGAAGTCGGTGAGTCTAATAGCAAGAATGGGCTCAACCCAAACCCAACCTATTCATTTCTTGGGTAAGAAATGTCAAAAAAAAGTTACAGTAAGTAAACTACCCATAAAGTTTGAAGAGCCATATAAAGACTTAATAAATGTTGTTCTTATGCTGTGATTATGGATAAGTCCCAACATGGAAGACTCATTTGAAAAACTAATCATGTTAAATATTAGAAAAATCATGTTTGGTCAAGATTAATTTATCAAAACAATGTGCTTTTGAAAATAAAACCTTTAAGAATATGATTATTTGGACCAAGCTAAAACTATGTAAGGCGAAACCACCAACACCCAACATCCAAGTCAGATTTAGTTCACAGGGCTAGGCAGAGAAGCAGGTCAGCTTCGATCTTCCTGTGCTAAGAGGTTTATTCCTCAACATCATTTCTTTTTATGCATTTTAAGGCGACAACACGGAGTTTAGGATATTCAATGTTACTCTCCTGGGTTTAAAGACACAGTAATAGACCCCACAAGGACTCCCATTTCAGGAGTCAAAATATCACACTCAATATTTTCACTGTGGTTGTGAGTCTAATGCTAGTCACTTTCTCCAAGCTTTAGCCAAAACAAATTTAAACCAAGCCTTTACCTTGTCAAAAAGTCAGCTCAAAAAGCAAAATGCAGGTAGTGCTCAACGGCACGGGTCCTCTCAAGGTTGAATACTATTATTGCCTCAGTGTACTATGTTTCCTGATCCCAACATGAAACTCAGAATCTGGTTGCGGTTTCCAGCAATGAGGTGGCTTTGATACATTCATTGGTGCACAGTGGAGAATGAATGCAGGTGTGAAGGAGAGCATGTGGTAATTAGGTGCGCTTTGGTCCTGACTCATTGATGTATCAGGCTTCAGCCCCGCGGCATAAACATTTCTCTGAACTGCTTTGATGGGCAAATTCCATTACAGCAACTGTCATTCATGAGCTCCTCCTGAGCACACCTATTATCTCTGTTTAACAGCTACCAAAGTAAATATTGTATGGTCTCAACCACAATTTAGTTTAGACTACTGTTAAATCAAATGGTCTAATCCCCAGCTCCAATATCAATAATCTGCAGCAGTAGTCCTCTATCTGTATTATAACATTCAAGTCTAGGAATACCTGTTAACTGATCACCAGCTCTATAACTGATGCGTGAAAGATGGTTGAAACTCTCAAACAAGTAGCCTGCGCTAAAAATAAACTTCTAAAACAAATGCGTAGTATACTTGAGATTCCTGGCCCTGCTGTAAGAAGTTAATA
This sequence comes from Cinnamomum chago, assembly GCA_038049695.1. Classification (NCBI taxonomy): domain Eukaryota; kingdom Viridiplantae; phylum Streptophyta; class Magnoliopsida; order Laurales; family Lauraceae; genus Cinnamomum; species Cinnamomum chago. The sequence goes on along the minus strand of CP142453.1, from coordinate 23,606,354 downwards.
TGGTGCATACAAGGAGAAATGTTCTCTAAGAGCAGCTATATGCAGTCCAGCTCATATGGCTCACTTAAATGCAAGTTTATCAATAATACCTCATAGGCAAGGGGACCCAAGAAATCAGCCCCACGAGATTATCCTAGCCCTTTATTTATCGGTCTCAAAGTTTAACATCTTAACCATAAATTTTCTTGATACTTAATCCAACTGTGAGTGAAGGTTCCAGACATCATGAGTGAGTGTAAAATGGGCCTGCACTTACAGTTGCTCTTAGGAGAACATTTTCCTGGAATACGTAGTCTCACCACTTCATATTCCAAATTCAAGTCGCTAAAAGTATTAGACCAGATAACTATTTGAAGCATTGAAAATTTTGGGGCTGCATCTGTATTTTTAACAAAATGAAACAAGGAAAAAAAAAAGAGCCACCTTCATTTTGAAGGTTGAAGCACCATTATTTTCTGATTAAACAAACATTAAAGATCTTTACAATCTACAAGGCTTCAAGCCCAAAGAATATGGTTGTTTTTGCAAGATCAAAACATAAATAGGTATCCACCCTTTCTCCCTCTCCCACGCACAAGAACAAGAACAATATTACAACTATTCATGGCCCCACACTCTCTCCAACAAAACCCACATTTCTTCCTCTCACTACTCATTGCAGAAATACTTATATGGACCCTCTCCTAAATTCTTTTATCTTTCCAAGACATTGACGGGGAAAAAAACATATAATACAGATGTATTGATCAATTAAATCACCAAGTTTACACATATTGTACCTGTTTTAGTGCCTTTGTTGTTTTATTATCAGCTGAGCATAAAGAAGCTCGTTCCATGTGTCTGGCAGTCCTGGCAAGCACCAATGGCTACAATCCTGAAACCTCTCCGGCGACTTTCGCTCTTCATCTGACAGGTGCTTCTTTCGGTAGACCGAAGGGTGAGCATCTTTCCGGTAGTCAGTCATTCTTGTAATGTTGAGGTAATTCACTGGAGTTTTCATTCCCTTCATCACCCTTTCCAAAATGCTCATCTTTGGTGGATAAGTGCCCAGATAAGTCTCATTCTTGATAGGCTCCGTTTCTTTGTCGCATGCCCCACCCGAATTCCACCGTCCACCACTAGAAAAACACAAAGCATAAGCAGGAGAAAAAACAGAGATTCAATGGTGTAGTTACAACCAAATCAATGAAAAAAAAAGAAACAACAGATGGGTGTGTTAGATCTAAAACTTCTAGTCAAAGGAAGTCCAGATCTTCCATATACAAGATTATATATGAATATGCCATTTATCTTATTTTATTCAACCTTTATACAAGAAAGATTTTCTAAAACAAAAGAGACGGAGATAACATGAAAAGAAGATAAGGGTGCGTTGATTTCAATTTACCTAAAGTGGGAAGCAGAGTAACCCCGGAAGAAAACAAGGGTTTTTTCAGGATTTATGTTGGCATCGACCCATCTAGCCCATGTGGTGAGAGCTTTCCGGAATGCTTCTCCCACGTTGAGTTCACCGTAAATATGGCTACCTTCTTGGTAATAATCCTTCCTGCAAGAAGGGGAAAAAAAGATCATAATCACTGAAGGATGTAATAATCCAGAGAGATTTCTCCTCTTCAGATTCAAAGATCACAATCAAAGAAAATAAAAGGTGGCAAATTGAACAAAAAAAGTTAAGAAACAAATACCCTTTAGAAGTCTTCTCATGAGTCCACCAGTGCCCTGTGTTGAAGACGATGAAATCAGCATTCTTGTATTTGGAAGACGATCTCTCAATCAAATCCAGACGAAGGGTCTCCTTGCTCTTCCCATTCGGTTCTGGGTTCTCCCATTCCTGAACCAGGAATGGCGACCGGAAGAACTCAACCGAACAATTGTAATCCTAACCCACCCAAAACAAAACCATTACAAATACAAAAACAAAAAAGATGATGAACTGCACATATTATATAAGAAACCAAATACAAGAGCATGAAAGAAGAAAAAAACCCACCTTAAAAACAAAAGAATAGGAGCCTTCAGTGCGGAATTCACGCCTACCAGACGCTTCAAAAACCTTTCTTTTATCCTTCACTGAGTTCCTCAGCACACAAACAAGAGATTCCCACATATTTCTGTTGAGAGAATCGCCCACGAATACCAATCGCTTCCCTCTTAATCTTTCCAACATATCAGCTGCATTCAATCTACAGAAAATTACACAGAAAATTCAATCCAAGACATTGAAAAGATTAAGAAGAAGAAAAAGAGAAATCAAGGAGAAAAAGGAGCAATCTTTCCAGTTTTTCCTCTTCTACCTTGGGATATTGCAATCGTTAGGTTGCCATCTGAGTTTCTGATAATTCCGATCCGGTCTCCCATTGAGAAAACAGTCGAAAGGCTCGTCAATGTGAGGGCAAGACCCTTCTTTGTAAAGCGGATACGAATCGTCCTTCACCCATCTCCCTTTAAATATATCACAATGCTTCAAACCAACCATCGCCTTCTCTCCCTTATTCCGGTTTTCAGACCGCTCTAAACTCCCATTCTTCCGATTTCCCGAAACCGCTCCCGTCCCGTTACTCTTCAGCAACGAAGCAGTGTAGTTCGAAACCCCCTTCAACTTCAAATTCGCATCCGAAGATTTGTTCAAAGGCTTCTCGCCACTTCCTTTGGAAGATATCGTAGCGTTTCGGAGTTTGGTAGCAGCAACGCTACCCTCCTTATTATTATGAGCACGAAAAGACGTACTGGTGTTACGATCTTCAGTGTTCTTTCCTGGAATCGTCTCTTTTGCCTCCGAAATCCCCTTCTTTCCAGGTAATGGCGACGAGGCATTGAAAGATCTGGAGACTGCAATCCCCACCGAGGAATTCCCGTTACGATTTTCACCGATTTTCCCTGAAATTGCACTTTCCGAGCTCGGATTCCCCTTCTTTCCTGGAACTGGCGAGGAGACGTTGGAAGCTCTTGCAACCGAAATCTCCTCCTCTTTTTTCGTATCAGAGGAGCTTTTCGTACGGTTTTCACTGCCTTTCTTAGAAACTGCATTCTCCGACTCCGGAATCGCTCTCTCTCCAGGAAATGGCGAGGAAACATTGAAAGATCTGCCTTTTGAAACCTCATCCTCTTTCGGAGAAAGAACAGAGGAACTAGTATTACGATTTTGATTGGCTATCCCTGGAATCGCTTCATTTCCAGGAAAATTCTTCGAATCGACGAAGGATCTGGCGGTGGAGTTGCGATCGTAAGGAAATAAGAAGGAGAAGAAGGAGGAGAGCTGTGAGTTGTAAGCATTCGGTGATGAAGATGGGAAGATGCGATTGTACCAAGAAGAAGAGCTTCCATTTGGACTGAACGCGATGAATACAGTGCAGGCGACGAAGGCGAGCATGAAACCGTATGCGAAGAGCTTGATTCGTCGTCTGGTTCGGACGATCGAGAAGAGGCTCTTCAGATCCGCCAGCAGCAGATGATGCTTCGATGCATCCGCCGCCATGCCTGCTTCTCAAAAGCTTCTTCTCTTCTGCAAAACCCTAGAGAAAGAAACAGAGAGAGAGAGAGATGGGGATTTATACAGACATTAGTGTGTATGTGAGAATGAGAGAAGAAGAAGAAGTTGAGAGAGGTTTGTGTGGACGGACAGATGAGACAGATGAGAGAGAGTTAGTGGAGGAGGCAGTGAGGAAAAGCAGAGACCAAAAGTGTCGGTGTATGTACGCGAAGTGGGTTTTTACGGGTTGGAACTTGGAAGTAGAAAAGGAGAGATGACTGTTTGCACTTGTTAATGGCGCGGAGAGTCCGTACGAGTTTTCACGGGCCGACCCATCTGTAAGTTGGAGAGAGAGGAATATTTGAGAGAGAGAGGGTTGGGAATTGCTTGCATTGGATTTGGAGGTGATTTACGGTTAGAAATGGCCCGAAGAGAAAAGAAGGAATTGTGATGGTGAGACACATGGAGGAGTAGATGGAGTGCAATGCGGAGAGATGGTCGCGTGGTGGGGTCTGCTGCTCCGAAAAAATTACAGTTTTGGGATCTTTTGAGTGTGGGGAGTAGTTGGACATCTGGCTAAAATTCATTCCTTTTTAGGCTTTTCCTGTAAATTAAAAAGATTTAAGGAATGGAAAGGTCTCAAATAACATCTTAAATTCTTGCCTTATTTCTAAAAGAGAACAAAAGTCTTGGCCCATGTCAGGCAAACTAATTTTTGTCCCAATTTCTCAAAAATTCTAAATCGGGTAGGGATTTTAAAAATAGAAGCGTTTTGCAGCCTCTTTCCTTTTTTAGAAGAGTAGAGTCGATCTCTCTATTTCTCATGGCCTACCATTGATAGTATGTAGAAAGTAGAGGAGAAAAAAAAAAGAGGCGGTTCTTGCCTATTCACGCTTAGTCTGGTTTTTTTTCCTTCTCAAAATATAAAAGTGTAAATCAATATCCAAATAGTTGGAAATATTCACAAGATCAAACACAGCCATGACATCAAATTTTAGCCATTGGATCATCACCAATCTTAAAATATGTGCAAAAAATGTGGCCATTTGATGCAATTTTCTAAAATTTATGGCCCCAAATACAAAATCCACACCGTTAGATCTCTTTGGAAGGTTGAAAATGACTTACTGATCAATTTTCAAGGCTTGATACCTAACGTATTTTGAGATATTTACAGAAAAATATCAGCCATTAGTGTATTTATGTTCAATATTGGATTTGTCCATGGGCAATGAAGTTTTTTTTTTCTTTTTCGGGGAGTGTAAATCAAGATCCAAATTATTGGAAATGTTAAAAGGGTCAAATACGGTCATGGCACCAAATCTCAACCGTTGAATCATCACAAATCTCAAGATATGTGCAAAAAATTGAGCCAATGGATGTAATTTTTTGAATTATTTGGGCCCCAAACTCAAGATTTAAACCGTTAGATCTCTTTTGAAAGTTGACCACTGTTATAAAATCAATTTTCAAGACTTGATACCTTGTGAGTCTCAAGAAATTTATAAAAAACTTTTAACCATTAATATAAAAAAGTATATTTAACATAGATCTTTACATTACTAAACACTTTTTTTTTACTCTAGCCTTTTTTTTTTTAATGGCTCTTTTTAAGTTAGAGTTTTGATTTTTAGTAAGTATTCGATTAATGACATCTTGCCATTTAAAGGTATTTTCCTACCTTTTCTTATTTCATTTTTTCTTGAAAAACTCAAATTACCCTTTATTTAAAGTCATGACATGCTTTTGGTAACCACTACAAGCCACCAATCGCCATGAGGACACTAGTTGCTATTTATCACCATGAGGACACCGTGAAGAAAAATAAGAGGAGTTGGAGGAAGTCAAGGAGAATTTGGTTTCAGTTAATGGTAATTTAGATGTAAAAAAAAAAAACAGAGGAAAAAATCATTGGAAGATAATTTTAAATGGTCGGTTGTCCTTAATTAAAAACTTACTGAGAAATTTAGACCCTAATTTGAAAAGTTTTGAAACTTGTGTCATTTTTCAAAACATGATAAAAAAAAATTCGGGCCTTATTTAAATTGAAGATCTTTCTTGAAGATATTGTAGAATTGTACTACTGCCATTAAGAAACATTTTAATTAAGTGAGACAATGTGAACTTTTTTATTTATTTTTTTAGGTAGAGAGAATGTGAACTTCAAGTAGTCAATAAACTCCTGAATTGTATAAAGGGCAATTTCTAAGCAAGTTTAAGACTTGACATATATATATATGGGGAGGTTTCAAGTGCATGAGGGACACTTCCATAATTGGGCATTTTCAAGTACAAAAGTTACTTTTCAAGTACATAGGGTGAGGTACACATCATTGTCTTCATGTGCAAAAATGGGAAGTGCCTCTCACCCTATGGTGAGGGATAGATGCACTTGAAACTTTTCATATATATATATATATATATATATAAAGAAATTATACTCAACCATTGACTTAACCAAACTGCAGCATCTTCATGTAACCACTCACAAAAATGACTGCACTAATCATTATAGACATGTGGGATTTTTTGCAGTGGGCATGTTAGGATGGCCCCATTCCTAGCTATTCTCTTTTTTTCTTAAATATAAATATGGAAGTTGGTTTAGATGACAAAAAAATAATAATAATAAAAAGAAATTGACAAGATCTTTGCTTCACATTACTTGTGCCTTCTATTGCCAAAAGCAAATCGTTTGGTATAGATGCCCAAAAACAATGTAATAACATCAACCAGATGTGTCTACCAAAAGAAACAAGCAATGAAATAATGAGGGTTTGTAGTGGTTTCATTTCATTATATTTTATTATTATTAGTAGTAGTATTTTGTTTTTATAAAAAATGAGCTAAAACAGACCAATCTTTTACAGATGTAAGGACAGATACATCAAGGTTGGGGATTTGGCTGATATGGTTCGGACCCACTGTTTTAAAACCATTCATGTGAGGCCCCATATCAGTGTTACACAATTTACGTCAATAGAGAGAATTTTCAATAGTTTGCATGTACGATGGTAAGTCCTACTTGGCCACCTAATATACTCCTCGCAGTGACTCACATTACAAGGGGATCAAACCATATAATCTAATAAATTTGCAATCATTCTACATGACCCACCTGAAATCAAATCAACCTTTTGCAGTCACCTTGCACTCCATGTGCTAGTGTTCACAAATCAAAGAGATATTCCCCATTAGAATAAGCCACTCAAAGTTTATAAACATGTTTAAACCTTAAGACTAATGATAATCATAACAAGAAAGAGGTTTCTACAATGAAACATCCCTTCGCACGGTGGTGCCAAATAGCCATCCTTCATGTGGCCGACAGCCGTTTCAGTGTCTATCAAATCTTGTAGATCTCTCTGAAAGCTGATAACCCAAGGGCTGGAATATCAATAATGTACTATAAGAGTAGGGAGAGAAAAGGCTGGATTATCAATAATGTACTATAAGAGTAGGGAGAGAAAAATCTGCAAGTACTGGTCATAAATCAATATTTCAACATATTCACAATCCACTACAAGAAAAGTGAAGATAGACGACGGAGAATTTACCGACGCAATCAAAACATCGGTAATTTTTAATTTTACCGACGCTATTACAAAAAGATGGCGTCGATAAATGTATTGTACGGATTATCCATTGGAGTAGACAATTTCCCGACGCCAACGGCGTCGGTAAGTCATGATGTTTAATTTCCCGACGCTCCTGGCGTCGGGAACTTCCTCGCGCCAGCCCATTTCCCGCTGAAACTTCCCGACGCCAAAGGCGTCGGTAAGTTTTATTCAAGAATTTCTCGACGCTATAAGCGTCGGGAAGTTTGTGAATTCACTCCGGGAATTGTGGGAGGGAAGAAATTTACCGACGCCATAAGGCGTCGGCAAGTTTTTTGGGTGAAATTTACCGACGCCATATGGCGTCGGCAAGTTTTTTGGGTGAAATTTGCCGACGCTATACGGCGCCGGTAAGTTTTTTATATGTACCCAACTTCCCCTTCTCTTTTTCCCTTCTCCCCTTCCATCGCCATTCTCTCTGCTCGGTTTCTCTCTGCGTATGTTCTCAAGATAGTTTCGTCTCCCGCATTCGGAATCAATAACTCATTCGGCCAAAACAGTAATCGCTTGCATTATTAGGAATAAACGAAACCCTCTCACCTCCTCTTCCAATGAAGCCATATCTTGTCAAAGGCGGTTGGTTTCTCTCTGCAAGGTCTAGATTGAAATAAAGGTGAGTCTTTTTCTTCTCCTTTCATCGTTGCAATCATCTAGGGTAGTGGTAGAGGGAAACTGGGTTCTTGCCATTGGGGTTTCGTTGCAACCTCCTTTCTCTTTCGTTTCTTAATTTTGTGTGATTTTCGTTCTGGGTTTGATATGGTGTGGAATTGATAGTACATGGTTGAATTCCCTTTTCATTTTGAGATCATCTGTGTACATATAATTTTTGGGTGTTTGTGTATGTGAAGATTTGAGTATCTTCGTGGAACCGTGTTAGGTTTTTTGTTATTTGGGGTTTTGAGAAGCGAAAAAGTGACAACGATGCAAAATAGAATGAAAAGCAGTTGATTTTCCCTATCTCTCTCTCTCTCCTCCGCAATTTCTGCATTAATCTTACCTCTCTTCTTACAGTATGTGTTTTTTTTTTTTTTATCTGATCACAGGAAATCCTCTACTCAATAATGCAACTTCCTTTAACTTAAAACGAAGGTTATTTCGATTCTCAGCATCAAAATCCTGTTGATGAGTTTGTTACTGGTTTACTTGTTTTTCATCATGAATTATCCATTATGGCAGGTGGGATGATGATGTTGTGTTTAAGAACCAGACTCGTGGCGAAACAAAGGCTCCCAAGCGTTTTATCAATGACACCATCAGAAATGATTTCCATCGCAAGTTTCTGCAGAAGTACATGAAATAGTTTGACTTTGCCGATGGCCTCATTTTAATATTTTCCACCTCAAGTCCAAAACTGCTCGTGTATGTAGCAAATATGTGAACCTACTTGAACTGAAAAATAGAGGTATTGAACATTGTCTGTAGACTCTGATAATTGACTGTAGTTACTCGGAGAGAGCACTTGCATGTCCAATATGTCCTATGATAGGCTGAAATTTGTTTGGTTGATATTAGATTTTATCTTAATGATTCACAATATTCTCTTGAAGGTTGACCTGGTCCCCCCCCCCCCCCCCCCCCCCCCCCCCCCCCCCCCCCCCCCCCTCCTCAAAAAAAGGCTCTATTGGACGACCTGAAATGTCATATGAACATTGACGGTCCATTTTTTTTTTTAAGGATAAAATAAATTTACCGACGCCATTGGCGTCGGTAATTTAAGAATTAAAATAAATTTACCGACGCCATTGGCGTCGGTAATTTAAGAATAAAATAAAGTTAACGACGCCAATGGCGTCGGTAACTTTTACCATATTTTTCACGGCTTTTGCGGAAGGTTACCGACGCCGTTAGCGTCGGTAAATTTAATAACAATTTCCCAACGCGGTCAACGCGTCGACGATTTTTTCCCTACGCCGCATGTAGCGTCGGTAAATTTGTTTACCGACGCATATTTAATTTTACCGACGCATTGACTGCGTCGGTAAACTTCATTTTTCTAGTAGTGATCTGAGCCTGACTATTGAATTGTCCCAGGGCTGTATGATTTGAAATATAGGTGTGTACTGTGAGAGTGTACGTGAGATAATCTAAAAATTCAGTTTCTTTTGCACAGAATGCATAAGAAAAAACTCTCAAAAAAAAAAAAATTTTGAATACATATTAAGTTATAGTCAAATGAGCTCTGATCATGGGGTTTATTAAATAGTTGAAGAGTGGAGGATATGAGGTAAGGGTTTAAGGATATAAAGTCACAATGAAGATTCAACCCTCTTTTTTATATGATTTGATCTACTAGGGTGGTGGATGGATATTCATTTTCCACCTTTCCTTGATTCATTTTCCATTAGAGGAGAAACAATATGATGGTCTTTTTTTTTTTTTTCTTTTGAATTCACATTTGTCTCTCCAATCTTAATCATTTCTCGAAATAAAAGTCTTACAATATTCACGAATTCAATTACATGAAACAGCAGGCCCTAAGTGTGAATTAAATATCATATTGAAAATTCTTTTGTTGATATTTTGAAATATTATGCCACTGAAAATGTATAGTAATGATGGTTAATTAGTATTGGCATTTAAGTGGGGCCAATTGCCATGAAATAGATTTGGAAGATTAATCAGGAGTAGACTCCACATGGTAGACTGCAGGCTATCCAAGTTTGCATTTGTAGTTTTCGTTTGGTTCATTGGTCAAGTATCATATTAAGATAATATTAAAGACATAACATTAGACAAGCTAAAAAAATTTAATTAAAAAGAAAAGATATTATATTATATGGATTGTAACCGTACATATGTATAAAAATATAAAATATTATACTTGATTTGGATTCTTTCTGCGTCTGTTCTCCGATTGCAGAATTTTGTGAGTCCAATGCCATCCCTTCTGCTTCCTCTATATTGTATTTTATTAGGGCAGGAAGGTAAAAATACCCTCAAGCGAATTAAAGATGGGTTTTGACAGAGACTCTGAAGTCTCCATCTGTGGACCTTCATGTTTGAGACCACTAATTTGGCTATGATCCACTAAATTATGTTTATCTCTTGAAAATGACCATTTCATTTATAGTTCTTACGTAGTAGAATGTTTTTATTACTTAACATCTTGATGGCTGATTTCTCATGATTCCCACTTGGACTCTAAGCTTAAATTTAAGACACCCGGAAGTAGGGGTGTATACGGATCGGATTGGTGTGGATTAGGCTAAATCCGTCACTAATCTGTTACTTGTGGATTGATAGATTTGAAATCCGTCACCAATTTATGGTTGTTAAAAACCAATCCGATCTGTGGTTTAATCCACTCAATCTGTTGAATCTAATGTTAAAGAAAGATATCAAGCATGTTGTAAAGAGATTCAGCATACAAGCTAACAATTCACAAAAAAAAAAAAAAAATACAAATTACAAATATATTTAGACCCTTTAAGTTTAGACCTCTTAACTAATATTCCTTAAGTTTTTTTCATTTATATTTAATGTCAATGGATCGGATCAGATTTAATCCACGGATAATTGAGGGTGAAATCCATTACTGATCCGTTGCTTACGGATTACAAGATTTTCAATCCGTCACCAATTTGTTTACCTTTGGTTTGGTTAAAAATCTACAGATCGGATCGGATCGGATCATATCAGTTTTGCATATTTTTTGTGCACACCTACCCGAAAGGGGAATGTTCTCCTATGAGCACACTGCAGACTTCTAGGATGAAATTCATGGGGCCCACTTAGATGCCTACTAATTATTGGGGGTGGGGTATATGGAAAAGAACTCCTTATGGATAATGGTAAAAAATAATCACCCTAGCTAAGCTTTAATTTAGTAGCTATAACATTTGGTGGTCTTCTAACAAGAGATTTCTTTATTAAGATTCATTACAGCTGTTGATAATGATTTGATAAGAGTAAAAATTGGGTCTGGTGCTAGATCATGGGACATGACAGTGTAAAAAGGTCCGTATTATTTATCAAAGGTTGATCCAAGTGGCCCCACCGAGCTGAACTTCATATAATGTTGATTGTAGGAGAACTTCTCTCTACTACATATACTTCTTTTCCTCTATTTTCTTGCAACTTTGCCCAAAAAAGTGGGAAGGATATGTGCTTCCTTTTCATATTGTAAACGTCATATTCTTTGCCGACGTCCCCACAGTTATAAGTTTTGTGTTATTTATATTGTTATTACTACTAATATCATCATATCTTGTGCATGATCTCACAATTAGCTTTTCTTTTTTCCTACTATAGTCAGACCCTACAATCAATCAATTAAGCTGGAACACCATTTTAGTTGTTCTCAAAACCAACGCAATAGGTGACTATTCAGTTGTAATTGTTGCAGTGAGCAGTGGGCACCTTTAACTGAGAAAGCTACACTATTAATAATAACCAAGAGGGGTGTTTAGCAATTCAAAAATAATATTTTCTTTTACAGAAATAAAATGAAAAAAGGTGTTAGTTGATACTCATTTTTGGAAATTCAAATTTGATCATTATTTTTAACCACCGTATGTATTCAATTCTTACGTATTATAGTGCAAACAAATGTGCCCTAAATATTAAATATGTTGTTCTAATTATTATTTTAAACTCCAACTAGTGATGAAAAAAAACAATGAAGGTTGGATGATGGAATCCAAGGAGTCTCATCTAAAAACTTAGGGATTGAAGCATTAATTCCATGGAACATTTTTTCCTATCTTTAATTGCAATCCAGTTTTGGAATTATTCAATGGCCATCATGTCATGGACTCAATTATGTTTCAAAGTATTGTGGGATGGTCATGCCTTGGAGCCTTGGCAAGCCAAGAAGTCTCATGTCAAAATTTAGGGATTGAATCATTAATCCATGCAGCCTTTTCCCCCTTATAAATCCAGTTTTCTAATTGCTCAAGCCATCATGCCATGGACTTATTTACGTTTCAAAGTATTGTGGTATGGCTATATTTTAGAGCCTTGTGATGAGTCCTGAAAAGTGCACATTTTCATACATATTTTGGACCATTTTAAGGGCTTATTGATATTAAAAACCTTTATTTAGTGACAAATCATGTTTTTATGCATTTAGGGTCCATTGTAGTGCATTTATGCATAATTTGCTCAAAAATCACACTTTTTGCATAAATTCATGAAACCTGCCATTTTTGGAGACTTATTTTTGGAAAGCTAATTATTTTTGGTACATCAAGTAGGGTCTCATGCATTGTCCATTTAAGTTCCTTACATGAAATTATTCTTGAATCCATTTGTTTTAATTTGTGTAGGAGAAATCAAGAATAGGACCTACATTGGTGAAATTTGAGAGAGATCAAGGGTATGACATCTTTCAAGGTGGACCCACATATTTTGGTATTTTTGGAAAGTTTGCAAAGTCAACAATGGAAAGCTAGATTTGTGATTTCAAGATCAAGAAAGGAAACTTTAAATTTGGTAAGATCTAATTCTTACTAAGTTTGAAAACTCAAAAATCAAGAAAGAAATTCAAGAAATGAAAGTGTACTAAAAGAGTTGACTAATCAATCAAAGAAGCTTGGAAGCAAACCAAAGATGGAAGAAGAGTCAAGAAACAAGGAAAGAAAGATCCCAAGATCCCTTTGGACGTCCACATGGGTCCCACACACACCCCATTGCACAACTATCATTCCATATGTGCACAATTATTTTCGGATTCTTCAGAGGCAAGAAGATTAAAATTGTCACAACTCTTAATCCAGCCGTCGGATTGGTGCAATCCATACACCGTTGGAAAGCTCTTTTCGAGTAGATATCTTTAGAATCCAAGATTGTGTCAATCGGAGCTAAAAACAAGGAAGATATGACCTCTGGAAGTTAGTGCTATAATTTCTACTCGGGATTGCAATTTTGCACATGGAAAGCACCAAAAATCTCTCACTCACCTTGCTATTTCTCTGAAGACTTGTTGGCCAAGGAAGAGACTTTTCATACAAAGAAAATTGCATGCTACAAACTTGGAGCAAAGAAGGAAAGAAAGAGTAAAAATCTATAAATTGAAGGCATAAGCCTCCCTCTCCTCTCATGAAAGAAAATACCCCCTCACTGGTGTAATTCCTCCATCATTCTACCCATCTCCTTTCTCTACCATAGCTCATCTCTCTTCAAGAAGGCTTATCCCAACTTGAAGCTTCAACTAGAGAGGTTCCTTTCATCCTAATATGTAGTTTTTTTTTTGGAATTTTATTTCTCCATCTTTTATGTAAAAACATTGCATATTAGTAAAAGTGTGATTTTTTTATTCTTTTTCTTAGGTGATTAATGCTTGAATTGTGTTTTATTTGTTGTTGTTCTTGGATTGACAACCCAAGATCCTAAGGACATGAAATAAGTACTTATGAACCCGATTTGAGAATATAAAAAAAAAAAAAGAGCACACTTATCACACATTTATTTTTATTGCAATTCCCACACATTTACATTTATTAAAAAATCTACACATTTAATTTCTTATCAATGCCACACATTTAATTTATTGCAATCCACACATTTAATGTTTTTGCACTATACACATTTAAATTCAAACACTTGTTGTTTTCTTTTCTTTTTATGCTTCTTATGCAATTATGTGAATTTTATGCATAGTTTAGGGTTGGGATTAGAGTTCATTGCATATATCTTCATATCATATGGCTTGAACATGACATGTTAGGCCGTCTGCATGTAAAATTTCTGCACAGTTTTAGTTTTTAAGGTCATATTTACGTATTCATATCTTCTTTGTCTTAAAACATTTTTCACTTCCATTTTTTTTAGTTGATTCATGCATCATTATAGTTCAAAACCCAGCCATTAAACTTAGTTTTAGGTTGCATTCGATTAGGAAAAATCATGCATAAAAACAACCCTGCATACTAGTTTTTCAGACTTAGAATTTTTAGCATCTCATGGCATACATTGCATTACTAACTTTCTAACTTAGGTTTCTTTTGTTTCTAGTTTAGTTTCTTTTTTTTTCTTTTTTCTGTACTTTTTATTCTTGATGTTCTAACTTGTGTTTTCTTTTGTAGCAATTTTACTTTTTTAGTTTAGGATTTTTAGATTTAGGAAGTTTTCTTTTAATTGGATTGTAATTAATTTAATTTTTGAAAAGTAGGAATGATGAATGTACTTTTCTAGATTTTAGGCTAAAATTATATTTTATTTAGGGCAGGTATAAGTTGAGAAGGAATCTTAATTTACATTGCTCCCTGTGGATTGACCTGGTCTTACCAGTTTTATTATTACAATTGAAGCTTTGCACTTGGAGCTGCGATCACCTTGGCAAGAAACAACAATATATGTATATATGAAAGAGACTGAATTTAATTGCTAATTGATTTTGTCCACTCAATTGATTTTGACCACTCAACTTTTAAATTTCGAAACTGATTTCAATTGAAATAAGACATTTGATTATCATTTAACCGAATGAGCAGTTACTAAATGGTTTTAAATCTCTACACATTTAATTACCGTTTAATTAATTGGGTAAGTACTAAATGATTATAAATTTCTATTGATTGGTTAATAAAAAAAGAAGAAGAAGAAAATCTCTATTGATTGGGCAATTACTAAATGATTTTAAATCTCTACATTTTATCTCCATATCTTCCACTACTCCACTACTTTCTTCTTCCCTATATTACAGATCTTATGGCCATTCATCTTCTTTTTCCCTGATAGGTATAACTGATTTTGTTCTATTTCTCATGCCTATTAATAAACTAACCATGTATACAAAGTGATGTAATTAGAAAGAAAATAGCACTTATGAGATCTGCCTTCGGGTTAGTAAAATTTGGAAATGCAGTTGGGTTATATATGCTCTTATTTAAACATTGTTGGTGTATCTTTAATTTTTACTAGATGAAAGTTGGGTTTAGGGTTTTTATATTTATATTTTGATGGATTGAAGATTGCTTCATTATTTCAATATTTATTTTTATTGTATTTAAAAAAAATCTCTATATGTACAAAGAAATATCATATTTTAAATTTATCATAAATCATCTAATATTTATGTATATTTCTTATATAATGAATTATATTGCCCGCGCTAAGCATGGGGCATGTTTTGCCAGTGAATATGAAGGTCTCTGGGCTGAAAAGTGAGTGAAGGAATAAATTAGTTGTCAATTTGGTGATCATATTGTGTCTAATCTTCTTCTTTTCTTTTTTTTCTCTCCTCTAGCCTTTGTTTGACATTACTAATTTTTGTCTCTGTTTCTCATAATCTCTTATTTGGATAGAGATTTTGAGAATAGATGTGTTTTACAGCTTTTTTTTTTTTTAACAACGATTTATATGTTATTCAAAACCCGCCCACTGGAGTGGAAATGCTAAATGTAAACAAAGGGTGATTCTAAATACACCCACCCTATTTACTACATAAACCCACTCTACCTACTCTACCCTATATGGCAATTGACGCACCTGACAAGATAGTAGGAAAAGACCTTTCCTTCCTCATGTTTGGCGTGCACCCTTATTCATATACCCACTCTACACTATTTGCCTCAGGAGTCGTGCCAAGACAGAACTCAAGTAGGCCAGGTGGACCCGACCCATGACTAACCTGGCTGCTATACTGCTGATGCAAGGCGGGCTCAGTCAACGGTCGGCTATGAACTTTGACCGTCCATAACTGGTTCATCCGGACTCCGATCAACAAGCAGTTTGATTCTGCGGAATCGTGGTGACAAACACTACCCAATAGCGTTGAAAAAAAATTTGGGATCCATTTGTCAGAATATTTTTGGACCAGATGCAGTTATCATTGACACTTGAAATTTATCGCATGATATTTGGGTCATGTGAGCTCCGATGGATAATCTGTTTGCGCCTACGGTAAATCATGTTTTTTTTATTAAAAAAATGTCTCTAACTTATTTTATAAAGTTGTAGCTTAACTGATTGGGTTTTGGGTTTGTTTATAAAAAAGATTAATTTTTTCCTAAATTATACATCTTATTCAGACCAGGCAGGCACTTCAGGTTCTCAACCACCAAATCTAAGACTTGCCTATGTGCCAAAATCTAAGGCTCAAGCACAGTTCAAAGTGGGTTAGATCGGGTCTAATTCAGGCCAGTCTAGTCCATAATCAACACTCCTATATTAGAATTAAGGAATCCAAAATGTATAGGACACTTCTTACTTGATAAGATAAAGTTAAAATTGATGCAAGATTGAGAGTTGATTCAATGTTAATTGATATAAAAAATTGGGAGGGTTCATCGTTCGGTTGCTAAGATTTGCCCAACTAGTGTCTGCCACCGACAGACCATCAGTATGGCCCACCAAATGGGTGGTCAAAATCATG
This sequence comes from Cinnamomum chago, assembly GCA_038049695.1. Lineage (NCBI taxonomy): Eukaryota > Viridiplantae > Streptophyta > Magnoliopsida > Laurales > Lauraceae > Cinnamomum > Cinnamomum chago. Next base: position 23,589,952 of record CP142453.1, on the reverse strand, counting down.
ACCTACCTTTTCCAAGGATGGTAAGGGGGATGAACTTAGGACCTATTGAAGAAACACAATCATCCATTCAGTATTATAATATAATTAAGGTGATAAGTGTCTGCTGCTGTAGATATGGTATGAATTATATGATAAGACAACCTTGAATAGACTTTTCTAAGGCATAGATATAGAAGGGGTGTAAATATTTAGATACGATGAGACAATCCTAAATAGACTTCTCTGAACATGACCGTGGGTGTAAATATTAACACCCGTAAAAAACAACATGGCCTTAGGACTATGATGTAACCCTCAACTAGTAATCTATCTCACCGACTACATACTACATAGACAACCGTTGAGAAGGATGCCCTTTCTCTCCTAAAAGGACAAAACAAAGTGGGGAGATGATAAGATGTGCATTCATGTTGACAGCTATGCAATGATACAGTACTTGCCCTTTCCACTGAATGTATCTTTGTTCTTGTACTTGAGCATCTCTACCAGGAATTGGGTGATATGAATTAGCACGGCCTGATACGGAAAGTGGGCCACTGCCATCACAATTCATAGCTATTCAGATTAGAAATCTTTGACCCACCAGAGAATAGGACTGTCGATCTAGCCCTATTATGAAAGGTGCAAGCTAGAATGTAAATGGGTGGAATCCAACATAGTGGATCCATAATTAGAACAGCAAGACAAAAGGTAAAACCAGATCGGTCCGAAATCATTTTGGAACCGTTTTATTCGCACGAGAACCGGTTCCAAAATGATATATAAAACGGATCTAGATCCGAATGTGAATCTAGATAGAGAATAATATTAAATATATATATAATTTATATGAGAGATTTTCGAAAATTGAGGTATTATATTGGGTTTTGGGTTTATGAGTCCGAACCATGGTGGAACCGTGCCCGAACCCATTTACTTATTGGAGCCTAAATAAAGACTCAATTCCGTTTTTTAACGGATCGTAATCGGAGAATCAAAGACCATTACATCCCTAGTGCAAGCCCATCAATTTGAGGGAAGGCATGCATAATATCAGGTCCAAATCAATCCAACCCACTTTCTTGTTATTATGTGGATTTATTTGAGCATATATGTGAATTTATTTTATTATATTCTTATTTATGTTCTTATATTATTTTCATATTAATTTTTATGTGATTTTTATGTAGATAAGTCATGCATGATTCTTATGGTTTTTTTATTTATTATTATTATCATTCAAAGGCTTATCCACATATAGTTATTTTGTATATATAGGTGGGTTTATTTTAGCATGATTCTTATGTAGATTCTTAATAGAATTGGATTAATTCTCTTTAATTATTGGCCTAATGTTTAGCTGCATATGCATATTCAATTCCAATAGGCCACTTCTTGGAAGGGATAATACCTGGAAAAGAAAAGGGGCTTTTGGTGGTAGGTCCCTCGTCATTTACTTTTATAGCCTGAGGTCCACAACATTTTATCGTACAGGTGGCAGTCCTCTAATGAAAATGACTCAGTGAAAAAGACAAAAATGCCCTTCTACACGTCAGCAAAAAGGATTCGCTTAAAACCGCTTCAAACCATTTCAGAGAAGCAAAAACCAGATTCTTCTTAATCGCATAAGCAAAATGTGAAGACGAAAGAAACTGCAAAACCTAGAAGCAAACTCAACTCGTCGAATACCTCCATCATCTAAATCGTCTTCACTTAGTTAGAAAAAGTACTTCTTCCATTCCTAAAAGAAGATGTACAATATAATTTCTTCTGAAAAAAACTAAAAACCTAATTTGATTTCGTTCTTCTCTGAGTTTATCTAATCTTTATGCTCAACTCTATGTAGACAATGGCTAGAACAAACCTCAATTTAAGAGAAAAAGCAAGCGAAAGTTAGATAAATTTGTTTGAAACTCAAATAAATTAATTTGTTCGAAATTCAGAAAGTTGTTCAAAACTCAAATAAATTTATCTGAGTTTTGACAGAAGTTCAGGTAAGTTTGGCGAAAACTCAGATAAATTTATTTGAGTTTTGGCAAATTTATCTAAGTTTTCGTCCAGTTTATCAAAGTTTCTGTTAAATTTATCTAAGCTCGGCGACACCAAAAGTTATAATATAGAAAATCAAATTCTAATAAAAATCGAAATGCAAAACAAGAACACTTGATGACCATGATCCAATTAAAAGAGAGAGAGAGAGAGAGGAAAAACAATCAAAACAGCAAACTGCTCTATTTCAAATCAGTTGTAGAGAGAGATAAAGATATTTGGAAGATACTTCAGATGAAAGAATAAAAGAAAGTAAAATTGTTTCTATCTTTGAAGAAGTGAAATAGAGGGAATTAGAAGTCATGGTGGTGACAGAAGGTGCTCTGCAACGATACTCCACAACCATGGAATGGAACGGAAAATGGAAAATGAGAGAGAAGAAGAAGGAATGAGTTCTCTGGAACAATAAAGAATAAGAGATAACTTGGCCTAGGAAAGATGGTTGAAAGGGGCAAAATAGTTATGAAAATATATTACGTGACATATTAGGGACCTCTCACCAAATTGTTTGTACGGTAGGCATTAGATAAAAAGTTGTTTGACTAAATGCCTTAGAAGACCGTGCTTAAAGACTATTGACCAATTTACCCAAAAGAAAATCCCAATGACCGAATGACGTGTTTTGGAGGACATTACAATTTTTTGCCTTTTTTCATGTTGGATTGATTTGTTTGTTTTCTATTCAATTCATGAGAATTCAACGCAATGCATTCTTTGATGAGTTCAAAAATAAAATTAACCAATACCATCAAATGTTGATGGTATCAAAGGCTTACTATCTCCCTAGATAGTAAATGTTGCTCAATCATCGCCCCATAAAACCATACTGTAATAAATTGAGATTTTACCTAAAAAAAATTGAGATTTCCATATGCCGTCATGGTTAGAATTTTCTATGATCCCAAGATCTCATTGGATACAAACAAATAACAATTAATGTAATTAAAATCATACATGATTCCATAGCTGGGGCTAAACAGAGGAGGGATTTACAACTTCCTTGAACCATTTTGTTTTCTCTCTAGCAAATTGATGGAAGCCAAGAAAATTCACCGTTGGCAAGGAAGTAACCCAAGAGATTCTTTTATAGAGAGAGAAGATCCTCCCATCAAGGTAACTAATCAAAAATCTCTCCAATCATATCTCCCTAATTGAGCAACTTACAAAGACAATTTTTTAAATCCTTTGACCATGGGGAAGATATCATTTATTGGATGTTCTAGAAAGAATTGGGCCATGTGGTCAGGTGGGCCACACTCCCTTATTCCAACAGTCATGTTGCTAATGACATTGCATTAACGGTCCTAAACCCCAATAAAAAAGGAGGATAACATCATGCATACACTTTGTACTTTAATGGCATAGTGGAAAAAAAGAAATGAACATTGAATTTCGTCTCTTCAAGCCCACGCCCTACTGTGGCCTTCGCAAGTGGGGCCTAGGTAGTGCAAGCCCTTTGAGGGCTTTGACCCACCTCAAGCTTGGCATGTGTATTGAGGGTAGGACTTGAAGAAGGCTGAGTCTAACCAAGCCCAACCCTTTGACAGCCCGACTAGATATCTCTTGTTGTGAGATCGGCTGAGTGGTCAGAACCACGGTTTCTCCTTCTTCCGGAGCTAGATGTCTTGGTATTGACTCTTAGTTCCCCCCTCTTCAGGAACTGAATATTAAGTTCACTTATGCTACCACCTATGGGCAATAGGGGTCACCTAGGGGCAATAGAGGTTTTACCCGACTTCTCTCTGAGTCCAGAGGGAATAGCCCAGCCCAAAGGGTTGGGAACCCTTCGTTAGTATAAAAAAAAAAAAAAAAATCCACCTTGATAGAGGTCAAATCCTACACCATATAAATAAATGTCTCCATTAGCAATATTTGGGATAAATCAAAATATATATAAGGCCACAAATTTGTACTTCAGATTGGACAAATGGTCACGTCTAGATAAATCCAAGTTTACAATGTTTAATGGGTGGAACTTTTTTTCTTAGATGACCAATTCACAGCTTCATATTATAATTTTTATTATTCGTTTGTCTTTTAGCTAGGTGGCCTACTAGCCGAGTGTGTCCCAGAGATGCCAACACCGCTCAACCATGAGTGTGTTGGCCACAAAATCATATTGTTATATAAAGCTTCTTACCTCAAAAGCTCTATAGATTTCACAACACTTTCAAATTGGCCGATCAAATGACCATGCCACCGCCATGATCTTTTTAAACATTCCAGACTCTTAACACATTAACATGTACAAAAACGGCACCTTAACCGAGTGATAAGGGTTCGTCAATTCTTACTTGACTGCTCGGGATTCAAACTCCGGGTATGCCACATCTTCCCGCTTGTGTAAGCTCATTTCCCACTTGAGTGAACTATCTTCCCGTGTGTATGCAGGCTGCTTTCTTTTTGCTTGTGCGAGCCTTATTTCCACTTGAGTGGACTATCTTTCCTTGTGTATGTGGACTCTCTCTTGGATCCCAGCCCCCTTGGCTGGAGTACCAAAAATAAAATAAAATGAATTTAACTTGTACATTAGGGCTCTCATGGCTCTGGACCAGCCCGTGTTCAGCTCACTTTGAGTTGGGTTTTGGGCCTTACATGCAGAATTGTTCATGCTTGAATCTAAAAACTGGGCCCATTTAATATTTGGGCCTAACATGGATTGAATGAGAGAAAGCTTGAACGGAACAAGAGACATAACCTTATGTCATTTAATATACCTATCAACTTTTTAAGAGGTGTTTAAATTTAAGATTGTTTTATATTTGATTTTAAGATCTCTATCCCATTTGTTAGTATTAATTGGGTTTTAATCATGCATTGGCCCATTTGAATAAATGGACACACTTGGGCCAACCATGTTTGAGGTGAACCAAGCTCGGGCCAGGCACTTTAAAAATAGACACTGGTCCGTAGGCAAATTTTTCTGAAATCATATAAGCCACTTAAGGTATCTGAAGTGAATGGGGGTGTGGTTCTTTGAGATATAGATGGAAGGTAACCAAAATTGACTTTCACCAAGCCTAGTTCAACTAATTTTCACCATTCAAACCCAATCAATCAAGGAATTCAGAATTCTAAAGGACATCCACTGCATTTCTGTTCGGAATTCCCGATAAAGAGAAGTTTAGTCAGTAATGCTCTCAACCAAACAGGCCCACAACATCTATAATCATATATGTGAGCTTTAAACTTCTCCAATCTACTGTTCATAGCCACAAGAATTGGATTTTGTGGCGTTAGAATTCTATTCTCACTTTATTTTATTTTGTGTTTGCATTGGACTACAGGTATAGGAGTGATACTATATGTTGCATGGGATGTGAAGGTGCCGACACCACTCAACCTCACTCAACCTGACTGTGTTCACTCAACCTGACTGTGTTCGCGTGACCTTAGAAATTTCTCTCCGAGTCATTACCAAACCAGAAACAATCAATTGAATAAAGACTCACAATTGCAAGACGTCAAAAGCTACTTAAAGCTTTTAGTGAGAGTCCAAAAAGTAAATGTTATTTCTTTCTAGTATTGATTGTGGAAGCTTGCCGATCAGAAAAAAAGATTTGTAGAATCCTTTACATGTCATTCATGAAAATGATCTCCTGCAAGTTGGCCACAATAGTTTTGTTATCTTCCTGTTATGGAAGTGATGGGCAACAAAAAATGCTGAGTGGTAAGAGGTCAAGTGTGTAGGGTCAATGACTCAATCATAACATTTGTATGCGCCTATCAACTTTCACATCTGTGATGGTAAATATTTTTTATCCTATGAAGGTATATATTATCATGAGAAAGCAGATTTGATGATCTTCAATATTGGTCTATGGTGATACTCTTTTGCCATTGTTTTGTACCTCTCTCATCGCCTTCCGTTTTATCATGTAAATGATATGCCCTCCTAAGTTTGTATTTTGTGAAGTTTTCTTGTATTAGATTTAACCTTAATCATAGAATCATATTAGATTTGAAACCGATAAAAAAATTTGATTTGAATAATACAATATATATATATATGACATGCGTACCTGACTCCATCATAGGATTGGGTGTGTGACTGAGAAATAGAGGTTCCGAGTTGGGTTTACAACTCACTCCTACTTCTCCTTAATGCGCGCAAGAAAGAGCCATGTAATAATCTCTTGAAGTGAAGTAAGTTACCCTAGACCCCTATATAACATATGATAGTTTTTTGTTTCTTGTTTTTTCTCATCGTGGACCTCCTAATTTAGTAATACTCTCCCTCTTATTAGTTACTTGAGTAGAAGGCTATTATGTTTAGAGCCTGATTACATCCGAGTCAGACTATTAACTCATGTCCACTGTCCCGAAACGTATAAGGGTATTTCCATAATAACTTTATCGTGCGCCTTTATGCAACCCTTATATAGCTGCAAGAGATCTTGTATTTTATATTCTTCTCAACTTCTGCCTTTAAGCATAGTGGAATCGGTGTGATCCGTGGACATATCTCAAAATAGAGGGAACCACGTAAATTTGTGTGTCCTCTTTGTGTGTGGTTGATTGCATCTTTGTTCTTTATTTCCTAACAAAAGCAACCATTAATTTTCAAATTGAACGATATTTCTAAAACATCAAATAAGAGGAATCCTTAATTACATTAGGAGCCCAACGTGGGCCCAAGTGTGGGGTGCGGTAAACTGGACCACACCATCCACATTTTCTAACCCCTTGTAGTCTAGTAATTTATTTAGTTTGGACGCACATTGTAATTTGTAGATCCCGTCCCAATCGCATCCCTTTCCATCAATAAAATGGATTGAATATTTTAAATAAGATTCTCTTCTTTTCAAGTTCATTATCATCCACGTCTTATCTAGGGTTGTAAATGGGTTGGTTCCGGTCTGAGTCCATGGTGGACTTGGAACCGGAATCGGAACCGTTAAGGAGAAGGTGGAACCGGATCCGGATCCGGACCCGGAACCGGAACCATTTTGGAATGAGTTTTTTTGCTCCGGAACCAAAACCATATATGGGACAGGTCTGGATCCGGGACAAGGTTTAGGTAGAGAATGATATTAAAAAAACATGATTTTTAGGAGAGGCTTTCGAAAATTGAAGTAATATGTCGGGTCTCGGGCCCACGGGTCCGAACCATGGTGGAACCAAACCCGGGCCCATTTACTTATCGGGGCCTAAATAAGTACCCAGATCCGGTTTTTAGTGGGTCGGAACTTTCGGATAATCGGAGAATCGGGTACCCATTTACATCCCTAGTCTTATCCTAGATTTTGGAAGTAAATTTTAGAATATGGCTTACCAAGTTTGTTCTTTTATCACTACAATCCGAGCAAGAAAACAAAAATTACTAAAATATCAACATGCGCAGAGAAAAACCAAATCAAGTCAGAATCCGTGTACTGAAAGAGCCTTCTAGTGGATTTTGAGAGAGAAAACATAACAAATGAAGGTGGTGGCATGAAGGTTTAAAACAAAAGACCTTTTTCAAAGTAGCCCAATGAGACTGACCAGGACAATATAACATAATGTCTTCATTGATTTGTTGTGTGTATCACTTAGGGGTTGCTTATTTAATACAAATGATATGATTCACTTGTATAATGGTCGCACGTGGTCACATTTGTTTTCTTTAATTTAAAGTGTGAAAATGTTGTATAAATAAGATCATTTTTATTCTGAAACCTTTACATTTATATGGGTGCAAAAGAGTTTCACATCTCCCACTTGCAAGAAGGTAGTGTCAATGCATTATTTCACATGGTGATTGCGTTTGGCTATGCAATTGGTTACGGGTTCAAATCCCATCAACTATTTTTCATTTTTTTCCATACTTTTGAACCTCATATTTGTAATTCAAATCATTCAATTATGTTTATTGGACTAATGAGTCCTAAGAACTTTAAGCTAGTTATCTTAAATCTTCATAAAATTTGAGGAATTTGTGAAAAATCAATTGAAAAGTTTTAACCTTTAGGTATAATTTTCTTCATATTAATGATAAGCGCCAAGCTATATAATTTCACATCTCAACTCTCCATCTTCATGAAATTTGAAGATTTTGTATAAAAGTCCTCGAAAACATCCAAACAAATCTAAAATCACTATGTGTACTCATTTACTCTTGTGAAAATAGTGACTTAAATGGTGACTTTCGTAAACAGAGTAATATGTTTCACATGTATACTATACATGTGAAACATTTACACATGTAAAACTCATTTTCCTAGCAGTATTTGTCGTACGTGCTGTTATTAATGAATCGCCTAAACAATACTGACTTATGGTCAACATATTAATCAGTTGCGGTGGTGCATTGATGTGGTGAGAGGCCTACACGAGGCAGAAAGTGACTGTGGGACAGAGATGGAAAGGTGCTCACCTTTATGTTGAGGGGCCTACATGAGGCACACCGTTGGGGGGTGTATAAAATTTCAACCACATTGAAGCACCATGAACTTAAACCAATGGCTGAAAAAAATTAAAATTCAACTGACTCTTTTTCCATAAAGTCCCTATTTGTTCAGAACTTTACTTCTTATGGAAAGACTTCCCATTATGATATGAACAACTCTTAATGATGAAAACAAATGCTCCTGTAACTTGTAAGAAGCATTGACCCAAATTATAGGCACCTTTTATGGACAGCTATTTGGTTGGTTTGGGCCGTGAAGACCATGGGCGGACTCAGGTACAACCACGCGTGTGCTTCAAAAAATCTAAAAAATAATAATGGGTCCACCTTCAAAATTCACTTGAAAATCGATAAAACTACCTATTAAAATTTACACCCCTCAAATGAAAATCCTGGATCCGCCACTAATAAAGATTCCTTTATAATAGAAAGAAAACACTGATCACATGGCTCTAAGCATTTAATCTCGTTATTGGTGTTTAATCAGGAACTATCCCACCGACACTAGATGGAAAGATGAATAGTATAATGCAGGAACACTGCAACTACGTCGAGCCCAATTTCTACTTCTCCAATCTACTGTTCATAGCTTCTCCAATCTTCTTCTGCTGTTTTAAAGATAAAAATCCCTCTCTTAGGCTAACTTTGCAATCAAGTAAAGACAGACTACATCAAGATGTCAAAGCTACTTAAAAGTTTTTAATGAAAGAGTCCAAAAGGCCCATGTTACTCTTGACTTTAGCATTTAATGAGGACAACATATGGAGCTTGAGAAGGACGCAATCATCTTATTTGGAATCGTTTACATTTCATTGATGAAAATGGCATCTTGCAAGGTGGTCACTTTAGTTTTGTCATCTTCATGGCAGGGCTTCATGGTATGGAAGTAATGTCAAGGACATTAGAGAGAAGGGATGGGCCCTGCAAAACATGTGAGTGGTCCATTTTTCAGAAGTGTTAAGACTGAAGGGTCCATCAAAAAGATGTTAGCATATGGGCCTATGGTCCACATTTGATGGCCACAAAAGAGCTTGAAAGGCTCGTTGGTTTTAGGTGATTGACTCCTCCTATCACTCCTCTTTTTTTTAGGTGTAGAACGTTGCAACGAATCCGGATGTTAGTTTCCCCGAGAAGCTCGCATTAGATCGTCGGGGTTATGTGATAAAAACAAACTCTTGATTCATGAAATTGATACAGAAACAAAGAAAGTAGAAATACATAGCACGATCTGAAAACTTGAGTCTTCTCGGCGATCTCCAGCCCAACGGCATCTTCTTGGATCCGTTGTTTGTCCCCTTAAAAATATATTGGTGTGACTATTGGCATTCACATCTTTGATGGCAAATAGTTTATTGTCCTCTTTTTATGAAAGTAAATTCCACCTCATGTGAGAAAATTCCACCTCTTTGATGGCAACTATTTCCTGCCCCTTGACGTCCCCTTAGGACTCGTTTATGCAACAAGAGGATTTCATTCTATATGGGCTTTTATTTTCACAAGAAAGTGCAATCCTATGGTCCTGCGGAAATCGAAATCCACCTTGTTGAGAACAGTCAATTCATTTTTCCTTTTCTACAAGGAACATTTGTTCGTAATCATAAACACACCAGCAAATCAAGTAAATCTCTCGTGTGATTCTCCTCTGTATTTATGCTTATGTTTTTAATTGTCTATCGTAGATTTCACTAAAAAGGTCCTAATGATGAAAAGGAAGCACTAATAAGAAGGGAATGACCCAAATTATTGGCACCTTTTATTCTAACAGCTATTGGGTTGGTTTGTGCAATGGGAACACCTTTATAGTAAAAAAGAGAGTACTGGTCACATGGCTCTAAGCATGCATTTAATCTCGTTGTTAGTGTTTAAACTTTAAACAGGAACTCCCCCACCGACACTTTTAGTTGGAAAGAAGGGACAGTCATAAAATAAACAAAAGAGAAAGGCAGATTTCAGATGACCTATGTATCCCAGATTTCTCTCCATCAAAGATACAATGAAGAATAGCTAGCAGTTCTTTGTCTTGTTGTGAGTTTTTGGACTGATATATAGTGGTCTCCCTAGACACCTTTATATTCATCTAAGCTGAGATGCAAGTTTACACAAGTAAGATTCACCTCAACCATTTAATTTTTCTGTTTACTTGTACATTCAATCATATATTGATCAAATCAGACATCTGAGGTCCTGAATGCCACCCAGATCTAATGTGGAGGATCTGATTCAAAGCAATTGACTTGTAATATCTGGATCCGATTCCATTTTTATCCAAGTGTCTTAGATATTCATATTGGAAGGAAACCATAGCCAGATTAATGATCAGTTTTTTTCCCCACCTCCAGTGAGTACTCAACTCATGTACCACACACATTACAGAAGTCTGTAACCAATTCACTGGAATCCATATCCAGTTGCTAACATGTTTTTTTACCTAATTCCATGGGATAAGTGGGCATAGCAACTGGATCAAATTCCAGATCTAATACAATCCAATCTTTAACTGTACCCAGAGCCATGGATCAGAAATTACCAATCCAAATCCAATTATTAGAAAGATACAAAAATATGAATTTATCCATCTATAGTAGCTCCCAATTTGGGATTGCAAGGGGTGTCCTTTGGACCTATTTAGCTTCAACATCCATCCCACCCCCACCAATCCAAATCCAATTATTAGAAAGATACAAAAATATGAATTTGTCCATCTATAGTATCTCCTAATTTGGGATTGCAAGGGGTGTCCTTTGGACCTATTTAGCTTCAACCTCCATCCCCCCCCCCCCCCAAAACAAAACAATGAGGACCAAATAACCAAGACCAGATATGAGTAGATTCACCAACACCTCCACACCATGATCCAGCAGTCAAGGTCAGAAGGGCCACAACCTTTCTAAGCAGGTGATCCCGTGGGGTCCAATCCAACCTTGAAAGTGTGTTCTGCATTCCATATGGCAAGTAAATAATAACACCTTATACAAATAAACAATAATAAATGCACCAGTTCTATAGCTTTTTTTATTTTTGGGACAGAATGCTCAATCCACACAAATGAGCTGGTTGGCTATAAAGCCTTTGATGCCAGGGTTCCTTCCATGAGCTGTTTGGATTAGATAATTATTAGAAGAATGCTTGTAAATGCCAATTCATTCCCAACACACAAATCAATACAATACAAGTGAGAGAAGGATCAATCAAATCTCAGTGTGCAGGCCAAACCCTTGTTATCACCCTTGTCCCATACAGATCTGGACCCCGCCCATACCTTCGCTATTGTACATTGAAAATCCATGCCAGCTATTTTTCCTGTGCTTTAGTGTGGTGAACACCAGGTCAGGGTTCCATCTTTCCATGTGCAGCTTGGATTAGATAACAAATCACAAGAATGCCTGTAAAATCTCAGTTCATTCCCTGCACACAAAGCAATACCATACAAGTGTGACAAGGACCAAATTTGAGTGTGCAGGCCGACCCATCTTATCACCCTTGTCCTATTTTGATATGGACCCCACCCAAACCTTTGCTATTATTACATTGAGAATTCATCCCAGTTAATTTTTCTGTGCTTTAATGTGGGTTTGCCCCCCTTCCTCCCACCCTTCTTCATTCATTTACTACCCAGCAAGCATGTGGGTTCAGAGTTGGATAGGATCTGATATCTGGGAGAATGTTGGCAATGTGGCAATGGATCAGCTGCTGGTAGCCGCATCATCCGTTCTGCCTTGCTCTACCGGTGGTGAGGGAAGTAGAAGAGATAGCCTTTGCCGGTACCGGTCGATTCGTTGAAGTCTTTCTTCCCTTAATCTGCTACCATAAAAGCAAATTATATTAAAGAATGGAAAGAAGTGTGCATCACCAGGATCACCATGCATCCGGATCTATGATATCAAATACTTCAAAATAGGCAATGTATCCTGTTGAATTGTATCCGATACCTGATGTTTCCTTGTAAAATAAGTGCGCACTTGCAGGGGTATCATAGATACCCATCTTGCTTAATTTGTACACATGAAGCCTATGGTTCACTGAACCATGGATACATCACTTCCGCAAATAATCAAAAGTAACAGCAAGTCTCAATCCCCAACCAAAGGCTTGCATAATAGACAGCATAATAGGAACAATCTAAATTCAATGGATAAAAGGAAATATTATTGCAGGACAAGGAACTTCTAGCCTAGGTTATTTGGAAGCTTCAGAATGGACCATAGTCATATCAGTAGACCATACAAAAAGAAAAAAAAAACAGTGAAACGAATTGAACAATGCAGTCGTGGTCTAATTTTGTGGGCCAATCTAGGTTTCTGTGTTAGACCCACTTTAGAAAATGAACATTGCAGATGGAAGAGTTTTTAGCTTCAGAAGTCCGTAATACTTCTACCAGAAAAAGTGAAAAAAAAAAAAAATAGTAATAAAGAATTATGTGGAGATTTTGTAAATTTTAAATGTTTAGTTGTTAGTAAAATAATATGGAGACCATTTTTTTTTCTGGCATTATCAATTGGTCTGGCTTAAATGACGGTTGTACTAAATAGACTTTTCTTATCCCTTTTCTTTTCTCCTTTTGTTTTAATTTCCATTAACAAGAGGATAAGAAGGCATGACTATGTGAGAAAAGAAACTGATAACACCATCTGATTTGATTACAATCACACATAATTAGGACTTCAGCGAGTTGGATTTGGGTTCTGTTAGGGACAATTACATCTAATTCAGATCTAGCAGATCTAGCAGATCTAGATTAACTGGTTCTGTTAGGGACAATCACATCTAATTCAGATCTAGATTAACTGGATCTGGATCCTGTCAAATAGGGACTCCTCACTTCATTTAACAAAATCTGAAAAGAATCTAGAGTCGTCTATGGCTGATGTAGATCGGTATGCTATGATATCAAACTGAAGTAGATTTAGCCTATTAACGGTTAGGATCCATAACCTAAAGAGGACCATTCCAAGTATCACGGCTGGATTTGTTCAATCAATCCAAAGGAAAAGAAAGAAAAAAAAATCCATAGCAAATATAAATGTAATTTGAACTTAAATGGTATGTAGAATCAATCATACAAGGGATTCCATATGCCCAAACTTGTTAATGTGAAAGTCATCCAATAAAGGGTGGGATGTCCACTTTCACTCCTCAACGAATGCTCAATTTCAAAAAAGATACCTCTCTCTACATATATTGGTATTTTATACAGGGTGTCTCATAATCTCATTTACACATCACTAATTCTTAATCCAAGCAAGTCTCCTTACTCCCTTTTTTCCTGTGTTTTGTTAAATACTCACACCCCCACACCCATACTCACTCAAATCTCTCACCGTTAGCGCTATAGCCAGGTATTGATCCAAGGTTGTTTCTATGGAAAGGATGTGCATCACCACTGAGCTACTAGTAGATTGGCTAATCCAAGCCATTCACGGAATAATAAAGTCTTTCAAAAGGAAACTACTATAAGGAAAAAATCACCTTGAAAGAGGAAAATAAATAATGGAAAAAAGAAAGAGACGTTGAGAGGATTTTCGGAAGCAAGGGGTAAAAATGGACGATCAAGAGAGAAAATGGGAAGGCAAAGAACATTAGAAAGAGGAAAAAGGAGAAAAAAATTAAAACGAAGTAAGAAAGAACAAGGGAGAAAGGTTTTTAAAGATAATTAGTTTTTTAAAAACAAGGGACAAAAGTTCTTGGCTTCGCCATTAGCCTAACATCCTATCAGAAAATGGGCCATAGCTTCCTCAAATAAAGCCAGAAAACAAAAGCTTGAGCTCACTGGAAAGCCTACTCAATAACCCATCCAATGGATCCAATTTCATGCAAACTGGACATCGTCTGGTGCATTAAATCTGACCATATAAAAATAAAGCCTAGATGGATCCTAGAGTGGGCCTGGTGGACTGGCCCAATGCCCACCAAGCCCAATGCTTGGCTTGGGCCTTCATGGCAACTTTCTCTTGGGCTGCATCAATGCTCCCTAAGTGAGGCCTCGTTCACCAAACCCGTCGAAGAATCAGGTAGGGCTACAACTTATAGCTACCTTTGATGAAAGTGACATTTTCCAAAGATGACAAGCCTACTTGTTTTATGGAGTTGAAAATTCAGCAACAAAAAGATGACAAGAAGGGTTGTTCAAATGTGGAGAAAACAGGCACAAAAAATTGTCCACAATACAAATTTGAATTCAACCTTTTCTCCTAGTCCAAACAAGGCATAAACATAGGGCAACCAATAAGAAGAGCCTATCCAAGCTTTACTTTTCTCAAGCTTCTCTCACACTCAAATTGTCAAGTCCAAACTCATTTCAAGCTTTACAACTTGAGCTCAAGCTCGGCTCTAGAGTATTAGTCAAGCTTGAGCAAAGTCTAAGCTTGAGTTAGCTCAAGCTCAACTCATTTCAAATATAAATTACCTTATTTGGAACACGGATTGAGAGACTCATTTTAGATGGTTTGAATATGTCGCCGTTGAGAAAAGTTATCTTTGCAGGTTATTTGCCCATCAAGGAAAAATGATAGGTAGAAGAGGACATGGATGAAAGTAGTAACGATAGATCTGAAGAAGTGCAACCTATCAAAGAATTTGGCACTAAAGATAAATCAGAATGGAGAAACAAAATTCTTGTAACTGACCCAAACATAGTTGGGACAAGGCTTTGATGATGATGATGAACAAAGATCGAGCTTGGACTAGAAGCTAAGTTGAATGTAGCACAACTTAATGTGAACCGAAGTGTTGGAAATTTCTGCTAAATGATAAATTACCAGGGAAAAAAAACTAGCCCTGTGCTTTTATATTTAATAAGGCATATATAACAAGCTGAACTCAGCCTTGAACTTGAGCCACTTCACGAGCCAATCTTGAGCCAAGCAAAGCTGAACAAAGCCGTGCTTAAACTCAGAACAATTGTAAAATTAGCTTGGCTCAACGTCAATCCTATAAAACATCACGTTGAAGCTTGAGCCAGAAAAGCTTATGCGCTAACTTGGCTCATTGACAGCTCTATGAAAAGGTACATGTGGTTGAGATGCTTGGACTAAGAAGGATGTGTGGAATGATTAAAAAGAAAGAAAGAAAGAAAGAAAGAAAAAAGGATGTAATTGGGAACAAGCATATAAGAGGACATCTATAGGGGGCTCTAGTTGAAAGAGAAAATCAAGGAATGTTGTTCGAGAAGGTTTAGGCATATACTATGAAGACCAAAAACAGCTCCTATATGAAAAAATGAAGTTGGGGATGCAAACAGGTTCGGCTTTGGTCGACTCTCTAGTGGACCTGGATCTGGACCTGGTTTCTGTTTCATGTATAGGATCCAGACCAGACCCCACTTGATTCTAATGTATAAAGACCTATATTGGATTCCGTCGAATGCTATTGGGCTTGAACTCAACTTTGGAATATCATTATATATCATATATTTCATTATACTATATATGGGAGCCCCTCTGCTGAGCGCAGATGCTTGATGGGCCCACCTCAGGTCCCACCGGGGCATGGGACCCAACACGGCCCGTGTTTGATTAATATATTTACGTATATTACATCATCAAGCCAATTGTGTGCAGACTCGACGCGGCCCGGACATGGACTTTATTACCAATCAGCAAAATGTGGTCCTGGACCTTGTTATCAATCGGGCAAAAAAGAAGGGTACATCCCCAAATCTTTTGGATCTGGTCCTTGGAGTAACCGGGCAACTAGAGGTCCGTTGACACCCAACTGAAGTCTTGCAAGTACAGGAACAAAGAGGAGACTAACCAACTTCCAGTGAAGTAATATTTAGGTGCATTAGAATTTGGAGTGAGGGTGAGCATAGCCTTGACAGCATCACTCATGTAATACCCATGTGGGGCCCACATAGGTTAAACTATGATTAATCTAATTCCCCCACCCCACCCATACCCGCAAATACAAAATGAATTGGTTACTCGCCCCAACTTGGCACTAATCCAACCCATACTGTTGGAATCTCAGAATAATAAACAACAACAACAATAATAATGATAAAAATTAAGGCAAACAAACGAACGGATAGACTAGTTCAACAGGGCCTATTCTTTGATCAACCCTAATCCAAAATGAGGCATTTCTATCCAACCACCCCCAGTGATTGGCATGCCACAATTCATTCAAACAGACTCCAAGAGCTGGTCCTTGTACAAGTAATTTGCACCCTGCTTTATGGGAACAAAACTCTAAATAGCCAAAGAGTACATGAAAATAGTCATTTATGAAGCAATTACTCCGAGAAACTTCTGATGTTAAAGACAATCTTCAGACCATATGAAATTCTAAAAAATTAATAAAATGGGCAAGTTACCAGAACAATTCATCAACGTACCGTGTCCGAACTCTTTTAGCGCGCTTTATGTGTCCATCTAACAAATCACGTGCAGATAAATTCTCAACCGAGACATCACACTGGGAAAGACAAAACAGAAATTTCAATTAGGTCTTTAAACCGAGAGTAAATTCGTAAACCTACAAAAAGATTGATGGTTTTTTTTTTTTTCCAGTAAGAAGGGCATTAGTTAGAACAGTAAAAATGAAAAGAAATTTTCGTTTAAACTTTTGAACCCATACAAGCTGAAAAAATATTCCTTCTTCTCATGCTTTGTATACTAGATACTAGTTCATAAACTGGTAGACATTATATTTCAAAATTAACAAACTGGATTTTCCATTTAACATGCAAGTGATGGATTTCTACACTTTAAAATGTCAATATGGACAAATAGCGGTCCACATGGATAGATATGCAATGGCACCATAACTAGTCAAAATTTCAGAACTGACCTCTTCTTTGTTCAAAAGTTTGTCTTCATCCTCATCTTCGTCCCTTCTCGACGTGCATAAATCTGGCACAGTTGTGGGCAAGGGTCTTGGAAGAAGCTTAACACCTT
The DNA here is from genome assembly GCA_038049695.1 of Cinnamomum chago. Lineage (NCBI taxonomy): Eukaryota > Viridiplantae > Streptophyta > Magnoliopsida > Laurales > Lauraceae > Cinnamomum > Cinnamomum chago. Next base: position 23,572,642 of record CP142453.1, on the reverse strand, counting down.
CACCTATTTGTGGCTACCAATAACGAAAATACAAAATATCTCAAATGAGAAGAACAATCATGGGAGACCATTTTCAGCAAAAATATGCTATTGATTTCCTAGTTGTTGCTCCCTATGCACACACTGATTTGTTTCATTCACATTTAACCAAGGCCACATTTAATACCAGACAGCCAAGGTCATACCAGGCTTCAACTGTATTAGACCCCATTTGTGCAATGTCATTTCTGCGCAAGTTCGCCTTACCAGTGTAAGATAAGCCAAAACTAACCAGCAGTATGTCTGAATCTAGTCATCTACAGTATTAGAGTCATGACAACAATTTCATGGAACTCAGGAAAGGAGAAGAAACATGTTATGTCAACATTTGACTGAAGGTTGTTTCATCAATGCACAGCAATGTTAAAAAGATCCATATCTAACTGATTTGTGGAACTCCAAGCTTGGTTGATCAAGAGCCATCTATATACATAAAGCTTTGAATTTTACCCATTTGTGGAACATTGACAAATGTACTATTACCATCCATTTCTTCGCTTATCTGTGGTCCATATGATGAGTGATCAACCAGACTATGAAACAATAACATATTATGAGTGGGACCGCCTGATAGATGGCTCACATCTCATTTTTGTCCAAGTCTCCCAGTCTCACCCAATGGGTCCTCTCCAGTTCCAAAGAATCATAAATATAAAGAATGCACATTGCTAAGGCATTATACAATGGAAAAAGGAGAGGGGAGAGAGGAAAAGAAATGGCACATTGGTATGGAGAGAAAATAAGCTATAATGGTTTCAAATATCAAGCATCTTTTCTTTCGTGTATTTTTAAGGGAAAATGGATATTTCAACATTTATATAGTATATATTTTACATGACAATGATCCATCATGCCCTACCTTACCCTATCCAATACCAACACGATTATCAGTTGGAATCTAACTTTTGGATCTAGATCCAACCCATGGATTTATTACTGGATTCATGTCAATATCTGCAGCAACTGCTGAACTTTCACATTTTAAAGTTCAAACTATATCCCTAGTAAGATTTAACTTATCCACATCTATAAGAAAGCCAATTTATGGTGATGGGAGGGTGAGCCATTGAACTCACTTCATTTAGCACTGAAGATTCAGTTACAAATAGAGACACTGTTAGTTGTACAGTGTGTGTTGGTCATAACCATGCGCACACATGCATGCACATGCGCATGCGCACACTAGAAATTCATATGGAAACAAATTCTCCAGTTGAAAGTGTGAAGAAATGGAAAATGGAAAGCAGAACAAGAACCTACCAACACACGCACATGCAGACACAAAAAAATAATAATAATAATCATATGACAACAAATTCTTCAGTTATACGAAGAAATGAAAAATGAAATTCAGAACAAGAGTGTGAAATGCATACAGTTAGCTTTGTAGGTGACCATAATTTTCAGTGGATAAAGACTCAAAAGAAAACGCTATGTTCACATGGCAGCGCCCACAAAAAACCAACTCCCCAACTTAAAACGACGGGGATAAGCAAACCTGATTTCCTTGAGGTAAGCCATTCCGAACCCATGACCGACATAGAGCATAAAGAGAGCCTGAACCAGCATCCGATAACCTAACCTATGAATAGCAAAGGTGCCTAAGTTGTAACATCAAAGGAAATAAATCAGACAAAGTAGTCAAGATAATTATTGCTTACTTTCCGATCTTGAAATGTCAGAACAGCATGATTTTTACTCTTATCCCTAAAATCAAAATAATAGGAAGAGATATGAGTCCATATGGTACTAAAAATCAAATTAATTAAGGATCACCAATAGAAATAATGCCTCAAATCTTGGTACCTGTTACTGTTAGAAGCTGAAGGCATAGTTGCGACCTGAGCAACCTAATGCAACCAGAACCAAATATACAGAAGTTAGCTTCATGAAATTTGATGTAAAGACCTCAATAAAAATGCATACCCATTCCCTGCCATCTTTCTCGAAAGTAGAGCTTGACAAAACAGATGATAATGATGAAGCAAAGACAACCAAGAAGAGCAAAACAAATTATTTAAACACCTGTATAAAAAGGCATAAGCATAACCTTTTTGAAAATGACATAGCATCTTACAATTATCAAATAAATTACACATAAAAGTAAATTTATTCATCATCATGCAACAGCTTTCAGCACCAATGATAAACAGAGTATCAGATACAATACTTCATCATGTAAGCTTTCGAATTCTTGGATATCAAATATTTTTCTCATCATTAGCCTCCCACGCATCATTCCCAATTTTTGATAATATGTAACATCGAAACAAGGCAATGGACACATATATGAACATATCTTACTATGACCAGTATTAAAAAAATTATCACCAACATAACATAGAAGCCAGCGCATGAATGGATAAATGATGGTCCCTATCAGATGGACCCCTTTGGCAGATTTAATCCATAGGCCAGCCTAACAACCTTGGAGATAGCCTCTCTCCGGACAGCCCTTTATTCGATCATCACATTCTCTAAGCAAAGACTGGGTTAGCACTATGATCATTTGCCTTGTACTGTTGACCCATACTACAGTTTACCATATTGGGAGTTCCCTCTGCCTATTGATGGGTCAGGCAGGCAACTAGCCATAAAACAAAGCCGAATCAAACTGGGTCTACTTCTTGATAAAGTAGTACCCCGCGTAACCTTTATCGTCGAGAATTAGTATAAGGAAATGATGAATTTTAGGTCTTTTAATATTTTGAGATGTCTTACATATAAAAAATTACAATAATGAACTGTTTTCTTTCCCCTTTACAATAATGTAAAACACCACTTTCCAGCCTTCTCCATCAGTAACCATATCAATCTGAGGCAGTAAAAACACTATTCAATCAATGTAGGTTCAGATCTCTAAACCACCCACACATTCTAATTCTTCCACACATTAGTAAAAGAAGCTCTGCATTTTTACACACAGATACAAGCTTATAAAATTCCATGCCCAAAATCAACTATGCCCATGTCCTTCCAAAAACTCAAATTATCTTACAAATACATTAAGAAAGACTGATCTGGAATGAAATAAAAAGCAAGACTGGTCACATCCATGATTCCATTTACATAATGAAAACAGAAAACAGGTAATGAAATATAGTGACAGACCTTACGGCGCCAGGACACTGCTGGAACACCCCTGGGAGCACCCGAATCCGTGTTCCCTGCCGGCCGGGGGGTCAAAGGTGGCCTCATCAAGGGAACCGAGAGGACGGCCGGCGGCGGCTGATGGTCAGGAAGAAACCCAAAAGAGGGTGCCGGCAACGGGAACCCCACGACTGCCGGGTTTATTCCGGAAGGAATGGGGTACCCCACCAAGTTGGCGACGGTGATGAGGTGATCGGACGGCTGGGATGAGGGGATTGGTGAGGAGGGAGGGAATGGGGGTCTTGGAGGGGTTGATGAGGGAGGAGGGAGGGTGGGGCTTGGGATTGGATGGTGGAGATTTGGAGGAGGAGGTGGTGGTGGGTCAGCTGATGGTGAAGAAGGAGCAGGAGCAGAAGCAGCCATGGCATTGGCGGGTAAAAGTGTGGTGTTTGGGGTTCCTTCCTTCGTTTTTGAGTTTGCATTTGACTCTTTTGATTTTGATTTTGATTTTGAGTTTTTTTGTGGGTTTGGCCAAAGTGACCCTCTATAGCAGGGTTGGGCCTATTTTCTCACTGGACTAGGCTTGGCTAGGCCAATTTTTTTGAATAGATGATTGGTGCCAAAAGTTCGGGATGGCAATGGGCTGGGATAATTGGGTGGCTAGCTTCGGCTGGTTTGAGCTGGATGTAGGTTTATGTATGTATTTTTCCTGAAATATTTAGCGCATTTGGTTGTATAGAATTGAATTTCTAAAAATTCTAAGAAATGTACTTCAAACCGTTGTTAAATTTGAAGAATCAAATATAAAGATTACAAATAGCCATCGAGTAATCTTCCAAAATGAATACAAGGCATCTCCCTAGTAAATCTAATCTAATCACATGAAAGTTGGTTGTCATTTACTTCTGTACTTGATATCTTTAACCTTTCACCTTTTTAATAAAAAAAGAAATTTGTTAGAACTCATTTTATTATAAATTCCTATTATCTTTTTTGTGATGTGAAAGTTGCACAAAGAGAGAAAATGAGAAAAAAAACAAATCATTTGAAACGTAAGAGCTAATTTAGCAGATTTACTTTCACAAGCAAAGAGGGAGGTAGCTTATTTTGCAATTTATCCGCCCACTACAAGATTAGTCATGTGTAAAGCAACATGATTTAAACTAAAAACATGCGTACAAAACCATTCCCAATACTGATTCATTTACTTGGAATTGTAAAAAAATAAAATAATTTATTATTTACTTGGGACTGTAAAATGATAAAACTAGGCCTTACACCCCATAATCACTGGACCGTTAGGGCCTAACAGAGATGCGGGGTATTGGTATCGATCCCCGTACCTCTCGCATGCTAAGTGGGCATTGGTGGATTTGATATCGAGAGATTCTATGGAACACAAAATTTTTCTTTTTCCATACAAATTATCTTTACACACATCATTATAATTTAAAAATTATATTACCTTTTTCCACACACCAAAAGCTCCCAAATTGCCCATCCTTCCATTTCCCTCTTTCTTCCCACACACAAATCACAACCAGACCTCTCCACACCTCCGGCATCTCGGTCTCTCCAACATTCCTCCGGCGTTCCCAGTCCTCTACACCATCTTTTCTTCCAAAGGTAAATGTTTCTTTCCACTATTACCATTTCATTCTTCTTCCCCAATTATTCTTTACCATTTCATCCACCATAGATTACTTTTTTTTCATGGAAACTTATTATGGTGGATAGATTTGTATTCAATGTAAGCTTTTACAAACAATGGTGGTGTTTTTTTACGCATTTGGGCTGATTTTAATGTCTCGTTGCAGCAGAAATTGTGATTGTTCGGTATTGCACTTCCGAACATGCAACGTTCGGTATTGTACATCCGAACATGTGCATTCGGTTCAGACCTGAAAGACCGTACATATCGAAACCTACAACTCATTCCAAGTGAGAAAAAAAATAAAAAGGTGGCAAAAATATGAAAAAATAACAAAGAAACGGAGGAAGATGGAATGAAAAAAGGCACCATTTGATCATTGATTCTTCCTTTATTGCACTAGAAAGCCTTAGAGATAGAATGAAAAAGGATCAAGTACACGAAGAAAGAAAGATAAAGGAGATGGAGGAAGATGTGGTAATTAACAAATCTCAAAATTAGATCAACTTCCACTATTATCAAGAGAAAGCCATCGTATCTCATCCCACTTCATTTGGTTCGTCAATGTGAACCACCATCAACCCCGAGAGATAGCGTAGTTGGGAGTTGGCTAGGATCAGGGCTCAAGAACCGAACGTTGCGGTTTCAAATTCGCACTTTCTCCCTAGGGGGAGTGAGGTAGGGACAACACATGCCTGGGTAATAGGTGGTCCTTGAAGAGGTTGGACACCCTCATTGGCAAAAGAAAAAAAACCACCATCACTCTCATGAATATTCGGGCCAAAGACTTTTCACATCCTGCCTAAAATTCACTAAAAATTGGGAAGATTTAAGATAGAATTACTATAAGAGTCAATTACTTATTTATATTATCCAGTCCTGTTTTTTAACGTGAGTTAAGGGTTAGCTTGCCTTTCATGTGATATGAAATTGGGATTTAAAATTTGCATTGCTTTGTATGAAAGCACCATTTTCACGAGTAAACGTTGAACTGCTTGAATTACATAATTAAATTCTTGATGTATGCCAAAATCTAAAAATGTTTTAATACATGAAATCAAAAAATTGTTTTTGGGTTTAACGATTCAATAAAGAATTTAAACAAAAAAATTTGGAGTCCATCAGTCAAGAAAACAAAAGGTAATAGAAGGTCATTTGGTGTGTTGTGGAATTATTGGCATAATGTAATGACTTGTCCCTTAACATTTGCAAATGTCATGTTTCCAAACCAAAATTTCAAATTTTCAGCCACCTAAAGTCTCAAACGACCTTTGAAATTCCTGCAACTCCAGCCCCTTTGTATTTTTGTGGCATTTCTTAATGCTCAAGTACAAAAGGGCATTTAAGAATTCCACTGTGTTTTAGAATTAAGAAATTCCCCATAAATAAAGAGGCCCCTAATACCATGACCTATTTTCAAAGACCCCTTACAAAAAACTTCAGATCAGAAGTCCAATCATCCCATGGAGATGGGAGAAAGCTTCAACAAGGATGGCAACGATAACACAATGTGCTGACTTTTCCCTGTACTGTCCATTTCAACTGAAATTTGGACTGCCCATCAGATGATTTTCAGGATTCTTGAATTGATCTCTTTTTATACACAGTTCTAGCCATCTAAAAATGAATTCAAAGGCAGCTAAAACAAAATCGACCTTCTCTGGCTGTTGCTTCATTTTGCAGGTCACTCAGGTGCTTGGAATAGTTTATTTTTCACTTTCGCTGTGCATTTACAGTCCACACATCCGATGAGAAATTTAAGCAAAGTTTCAGTATCATATGATGCCAGGAACAGGCAACTATGCATCTTCAAGCCCAAACAATTAAACCTTGATAAACTAGTATTATATATACATTCTCCACTAATTTGAGACACATAAATGACACCCAACAATACATGACACTAACAAGAGATCTTTGAAGCTGATTTGATGCAATAAGTTCAGGCAAAAATACATGGCATTAATTAAGTTATTTGTTGTGCCTCCCAGGCATTAATTAAATAAGATACATCTCAATGCTCTTCTTGACTGACGGGGGACAAGATAATCTTCTTTGATTCAAGTTTTCAATCTGACAGGAGTCACTCACCTCACTATCTTCTCATTGGTTTTCCACTTCTTGTCTCCTGAGAACCAAATCATTGGAGCTTGGGTCCTCTCTCCATGGAGGTGGCGTCACACATTCCGAATCGTTGATCCCTTGTGAATTATCTTTGGCTGGTGTCACAGGCAATGATGGCGGACCCACACGCAAATGCTGAAGTGTGGCCAGTGACTCTCTCATCGCTGACATGGCTTCAAAATAACGGGTGCATGATGCCAATGCAACAGGAATGGGACGCAACATTTCCTTCAGCATGAGAGAGAGAGAGAGAGAGAGAGAGAGAGAGAGAGGAGACAGAGAGATTCAGTGAACCACATTCTTAAAACAACAATAAAATGCCCCCATGCAAAAAATAGTATTCTATTTTGCAGATAGGGATAGCCTTTCCAGATAAGTTCAAGGATTCAAGAAAGATCTTGTAGTGTTCCTTAAGTTTAAACATGTATATCCAACCTTCTTAAGCATTATATATGCTATAATGTGGATGTTTGAGACCAAAGACGTCCATCAGGTGGATCCCTGATCCATGTCCCTGGCGCAAAAAGCAGGCATCTCCATTTGTCAGGTGTTCCATGATACAACAATAACAGATCATAAAAATGCTAACCAACAGTCCGAACTCGGTTTACATGAGTGGTGCCCCTCACAAGAGAGCTGGCCTGTTTTTGAGCCAGTGTACAGGCCACCTGATGCTGGCATAGATCCTGCTAACATGCTTCATGAATATATGGTCATGCAAAGATGGGTTGGGAATTTAGGATCCACATGTACATGGGCTTAACAAACTAAGCGAACCTACCCACTCTTTGGCCATACAGGCCTATCTGGTTCAGGGAGTAAGGCTATTCGTGGACAGTTGCTCTTGAGAAAACATCATCTAAATTCTTCCAATATTGACTTAATGAGTTGGTCATCCATCAAATTTTAATGAGATGAACCATAAGGGAAAGACACCTTCATTCAGAATCACGGATTTTTATGGTCATCCAACTTTTCGAGATAAAGGAATAGAAAATTTTCCCCAAGTGATACTGGCTAGATGAGCTTAGAGTCATGTGCATACTTTTATAGACAAGTGTTCATACATATCTTGAAATTTCTATAGGTAGTCGCAAAAGGGATTTTTTTTCTTAATCTTTCTAGTGGGTATTTTGAATTGTCAGGTTCAGCCCAAGATCAGATCTGTTTTGAGAAAGGTAAAACTGATGTCAAGACTTTAAGAAATAAACTCAACTTTGCTTGAATCAGTGGGATGATACATGTCATGAAGGTGATATTTTATGAAATTTTTACATGCACCTCAATAAGGTCAAAATTATAGTTTTATAGGTGGGTCTCATGAACACTACCAAAAGGCTGCCAAAATGCAATTTCAGAGATTATGTTTTACATATTCAGCAGGCATCTTCTAATGATGCGTTTCCTCGGTGCATAGTTGACTGGATAGAGGAAGTATAATTGCTAACAGATTGGCTAAAGATGGCACATCTCACAGTGGCCTCTGTTTTGTTGTGTCACCATAGCTATTCAGTCTCCAATCTCCATAGTGATCTTCTGTTTTGTGTGTCATCCAGATGAGTCATATGAGAATATAAAATGTGAAGATTAACCAGAGATGCTTGGATACTTCACATATGCCAGCCTGTTGGTGTGAACAAGATATGATTTCAGTACTTGTATCGGCTACTTGTAGGCTACAATTGTCTCACTAGCATGCATCTCCAACAAGGCAGAATGTCCATGTTGAGCATGTATTGAATAGCTTCTCATTACTGTATTACTTTATCCTTAGCCCATTTCTCCTAAAGCATACCACGTGTATGGTTAAATCTGGAGATGGGTATACCAAGACTCATGTATGGTTAAATTCCCAAGTTAAGATGATAAAAAGTGCTAAAAAAACCTGTAACTACACCACCAAGACATTATTATTATTAGTAGCGTGCCTAAAAACCAAAAGCTCAAGGTTGCAATAGCGAACACCTTCCACTGTGCCACATGCGCTTGTCACACCACCAAGCCAGATTAAGAGTTAATTGGATCTCCCTTCAAGGATAAGTGGTCTTCGAGGAAAACTCAAATGTGGAGGGTTGGGGTTCAGGTCCATTTCAATCCAAGTGTATAATTGTGTGGATAACATCTTTGGTGGCAATTTTGAGGTCAATTTATAAAGGAAAAAAAAAACAGAGTGTTTTCCACAAAAGGGAGAAGCTTATGGTGGTTTGAAGTCAAGGTTGGGATTGTAATGTGGGTCCTCTCCATCAAGGAGTTCAAAGGTTTTAGCTTGGGAGAATCTTCTTCTCTCTTTATTGCTGCTGGAAATTTTTTGTTTCGCTTGAGCAGTGTTTTTGTTGTGCCTGTAGTTCTTGCACACTGTGTTCCAATAAAGTTTTAGTTACCCATAGATAATGATGATGAATAAATAACTGGAAGCACCTGAAAAGGATAGGTCCTTGCCATGAGGTAAACTTACCCCCCATATCGAGGGTGGTTCTCTAAAATTCTGGCTCCACTGGAAATCAGCAACAGATGCTGTCAAGGCCTCATAATCACTCGCAGCTTTCAGTAATAATTCCGAAAATTGCTTCTGCAAGAACCGAAGCAAGTATCAGTAGCCATGCCTGGCAAGCATTAAAAAACTGCCTTCAAGAACCCTTCAAAGTTTGAAAATATTTCAGCAGCAGCCACCAGACTTGGATGACTTTTTCTCGCGTTTAGGTGAAAATATATTATGCAAGCATGAACATTACAAAGAAAATTTGGCAAGGATAGACAGCATGACTTGGACGAAGTTTTTCGTATTTAAAAATTCTAGCAAGATCCTTGATCTGAGTGCATAGATGCCTATATCCTCACTTCAGCAGCTTCATTGGGATCCATGCTTTGGCGATCCAAAGATGACCCCAAATAGAAAAGGGATAATAAAGCTTCCATGATGATGACTACAATGACACTTTGGTCATGCCATTCCATTGGTAGCTCAGTGGTGAGGCACCTCCCTTCCACACAAATAGGATCGATGATGAGGGTCTTGAATAAGTGGGTGTGTGGGTATTTACCGGAGCATAAAGAAAAAAGAAGAAAAAATGACGCTGTGGTCATCCAGTCTGTTGATCTAATGGATTCACTATGATAAAACCACCACTTGGCCTCTCTCTACCTTCATTCTTAATCATCTCATGGTTTTAAAATATCGTGTCGATAACTTAGTCACCACTAAGCCCTCTACGATTTGGCCAAGCTTCACCGACCCAGAGTAAGCCAATTTTTTAAACCCTCAATCATCTGCATGTAGGGAATAGATAAAAAGAGTAAATTTATCCAATATAGGTTACTTTTATGCCATGGTCTGTCCAATGTCTGGCCATCTGATTAGTGGCTAACTGCAAGCATCATCAAACAATAGCCCCTACTTGTATAAAGTGGAGGCAAAATAATTTCTTAATCTGATGATATATGTATCAAATATTGAGTGAAAAAAGTAGGAATCACAAAACTGAGAGATGGGATCTAGGATTTGATGATGGTGACATCATCACTGCTTTTTAGGCAGGCTAAATATTGAGGCTAGAAATGATGAGACATAAAATGCAGTAGAGTAGACATACATACATACATATGGGAAATGCTCCTATGAGAGTAACTCTCACACAACTATGAGAGTAAGGGGGGGACCCATTGGATCCATATCCAATGGCAACAGCCTAAATATGAGGGTTCCCCCCCACACCCCTTCCTCTCATAGTAGTGTGAGAGTTACTCTCCCAGGAACACTTCCCATTAATATATATATATATATAGAATGAGCAATACAGAATCTAAAATATGAATTTTAGTATCGAAATTTCTCCCTCCTGGAAGCAAACAGCTAGGCACCCTGTTACAGGGCCAGAAAAAAGGCTCAGAAGAACAGTTCATTGGTTCCATCATGTATCATGTTCTATGAGGCCAAGTAATAATGCATTGAATTTGGGAAAGTATAAAGTAAATTATCAAAAAAATAATAATAAAGCGGTTAATATAGAGATGTCTTAGATCATTAATGAAAAAGGCACATATATGTTTTGAGTTTGGGAACCTGATATTCTGCTTCCACTGGAATGCAATCTAGTGAGTATGGCTGTTGTAGTCGAGCAATGATTCGATCCTGCCGTAACAAAAATACGATCAACAGATAAGAATGTGTTTAACAGAAGTAACTAAACAAAAGTACAACAAACCCATCATAAATTGACCTTCACATAAAAAGAAATAAACATGAGAAAAACCAAAAGTCATACTCAGTATATCCATTTTCCACAAGTAATTAAACCAATTAGCCATATGAAAAAGAAGAAGAAAATTAGCCATTTGTTGGCAAAATCTTTTCTTCCCTTTTATATAGCAAGGTAAACAAATAATTGAAAATGGAAAAATAGTAGAGAAATGAGGGACCATGTGCAAGAAATGGATTTTTTTGCATAAATAGGTTAATGGAATAGTGTATACGCAGATCACTTTAAGCATAATGGCTACTCATGACAAATCTATTTAATAAGTTCAAACCAACCCACCAATCAAAAATAAATACAAGTTAGCCAATCCATTAGTGATTGCTCCAGATAACATAACAAACCCCAAAACTGAGAAACACCACCTTGGTCTGTGAAAGGAAGATTGTTTGCAAACATAAATGGTGAACCAAACCATCTGTAACCTAGCACAGAACAAGCTGGTCAAGGAAGCCACATTCATTTTTGTCTCCTACTGAAAGTTCAACTCTAAATGTGATTGGCGTGCACTATAATTGGTGGGGGCAATAACAAAATAATGGAGGATCAGAAGGGCTGGAGTCATCCCACATTCTTTTTCGATCTTCTGTCGTGGAGGCAATAACAGAGTCATGACTCCAGCCCATGACTGAAATATGCCCATGGAGTCTTCAGATGGAGGAGAGCTTACACGACCTATACAATTTGAAGAGACCATCCTTGTTCTCGCTTCTTCTTTTCTTCTTTTTTTCCCCTGTTTTTCTTTTGAGGAATTATCATCGTTTCATTAATTCATTCATGGATATATAAAGACTCACGAACGGCTGACTTGACTCAGCCTCTAAGCTTACAAATTCTTCTCATATTAGAACTTCTAACTAAAGCTACTCGACTTGGATTCAATACTGTAACTAGACAATACAGAATCAATGAATGGGTCATAAATTCTCCCAATCATATCAGAATTTCACGATCTTGGGCTTGTTGAATAGGGAACCAAATAACCCACCAGACCTATATTCATTTTGATTGGATAATATTTGACACTGATATGCACATCTTTTAAACACCATGGCCTTTGGACTTCAAAACACATAAGAATCATAACATGACTGAAACACAAAAGTATACTACTTGAATAACTTAAGGACTATCTTGGATGCGTGGGCCGTGGCATGATTGAGAATGGTCCATTTGGACTCCAATATTTTTTTGGCAAGGTCCATGTGGCAAGTGTCGAACCCTTATGGGTCTGATATGGTAGGTTTATGCCTTGGGCTGCATCAATTGACAAACTCACGATCATAGAAAGAGTTTGAATATACTCTTGAGAATGTATTAATTTTTTAATGTCTCTCCTTTGGAGATCGACCCTCAATTTATAGGTATATACATGCCTTTCATCAAGGTCCTAAGATAGGAAAGCAACTAATTACATCAATTAGGGCATGTTTGTGTAGCCCATTTCCGCGGAAAAGGTTGTAGTTTTCTGCGGAAAACTTCTTTTTCATGTGTTTGGTGCGGCAGTTTTCCGCGGAAATGCTTTTTCGCCACGTCAGCTTTTTCCTTCCTAACCATGGAAATAGACTTCCTATGGGGGGGTATGGGAAGTCCATTTTCACGGAAAACCGACCCCCCAATTTCCTCTCTCTCACCCTCACTCCACCCAACCACCCTCTTTCTTCCTCTTCCCCTCCCAACCCCACCCACCCCACACACATACCAACCCACCCACCCAATAGTTTTCACTAAAAAATGGTTTTCACTAAAGAAATCCATAGTTGCACCAAACAATATTAGCACTAATTCATCGAGGAAAACCTTTTTACACCAAACATAAAATTTTGACTTCCGCGGAAAAACTTTTCTAAAGAATTTGAAACCCATGGATTTTGCTGATGTGGCAATTTCCAATTTCCACGGAAATTACATGTACAGAAACGTGCCCTTAGGGTTCTAAGTTAGGAAGGAAACTAATTACATCAATTAGTATATCTAAGTTAGGAAAGCAACCAAAGAAAGAAATATGTACAATGGTCTAATATTGACCCAACGTAAATCCACGTGAGATAGATGGGCCCATAGATGGGCCTTGGGCCTGTTTAACACCCTCCCTCAAATTGATGCGGGAGAATCAACAAGCATCAATTTGCCAACCAACAACTGATGGTGTGGTCGTGGAAGACCTTTGGTGAGAATATTAGCAATTTGAAGTTCAGAGGAGACATGCGGAAGGCTGATGACGGCACATTTAAGTTCATTGCGGATGAAGTGACAATCAACCTCGATGTGTTTAGTGCGTTCATGAAAAATTGGATTTTCAGTAATCCGAATTGCACTTGTATTATCCGCATAGAGGGGAGGTAGCTCCTTTTACTGGAAAACCAATGTCAGAGAGCAGACCACGAAGCCAAAGAATTTCGGAGCATGCAGCAGACATGGCTCGATACTCGACCTCAGTAGAGGATTTGGAAACTTTGTCATATTTCTTGCATTTCCAAGAAATGAGACTATCACCAAAAAACATGCACCATCATGTCGTCATCTGCGAGTATCCGGACAACCAACCCAATCAGCATCTGAATAAGCTTTGAGAGATAAAGGATTGTTGGACGAAAAAAATAACCCATGAGTCGGTGTGCGAATAAGGTGCCGAATGATGCGGCGAACTGCAGCCAAGTGAAGGTGACGAGGAGCAGTTATGAACTGACTCATCAAGTTGACCGCATAAGAGATATCAGGACGAGTGATCGTGAGGTAGATCAAGCTACCAACTAACTGGCGATATGCAGTAGGATCAGAAAGAAGATCACCCTCATCTCGACTGAGTTTGACATTCAGTTCGACCAAGGTATCTACAGGAGCTGAAGCAGTAAGACCAGCCAAGGCAATGAGATCAACAGTGTATTTGTGCTGATTGAGAATGATACCTTTAGTCGATTGATGAACTTCAAGACCGAGGAAATAGTGTAGGGGGTCGAGATCCTTCATGTGAAATGTCTCACGAAGAGACGCTTGGAGCTCCTGAATCATTTTGGCATTAGGACCAGTAATGACGATGTCATCAACATAGACAAGGAGTACAGTGATCCCGGAAGGAGCATGATGTAAAAGCATAAAAGGATCATACGGGCTTGGATGAAAATCCAAGCGGAGAAGAGCAGCTTGAAATTTCTTAAACCATGCGCGAGGAGCTTGTTTCAGACCATAGAGGGAGCGACGAAGTTTGACAACCATACCCTTCCTGGAGGAGCATCCCTTAGGCAGGCGCATATAAATGTCTGCTTTGAGATCACGATGTAGAAACACATTTTTGGCATCCATTTGATATAGAGGCCAAGACTGAGATGCAGCAACAGCAAGAATTGTGCGTACGGTGATCATCTTGGCAACCGAAGCAAAAGTTTCACCATAATCAATGCCATATTCCTGCCGATTTCCAAGAGCGACAAGACGCGCCTTATAGCGATCTAAAGTACCATCAGATTTTAACTTGAGAGAAAAAACCCACTTACAACCAATAGGTTTGACACCCACAGGAGATGGGACAATATCCCACGTTTGATTTTGCTCTAACGCAGCCAATTCATCTTGCATAGCCTTGTTCCAACATGGGTCCTACACAGCCTGAGAATAGGATTGGGGAATGGAAGAGGAAGATAAAGTGGCCATTAAGGAAGCATGTGAGAACCCATAACGGGCTGTGGTACCAAAATACGAGAGGAGCGACGCAATGAAGGATGTTCAGAGGGAGCAATTGCTGGGGGCGGACCGGATGCCGGAGGAAGATCAGGAGGGGGATCCCTAGTAGGTGTTGTGCTGTTCCGTCTGTGATACACAAATTTAGGTTTAAATCGAACAACTGACGGGTCGTCAGAAAAACTAGGTAAAGACACAAAAGAAGAGGAGTCAGGAGGGTCAATGTGTTTTTGAAAAAAATATTGTTGTTCAAAGAAAACGACATTCCTAGAGGTACGTAAACGACGAATATGATTATCATAACAAAGGAACCCTTTTTGGAAGGGCGCATAACCTAAAAACACACACTGAGCTGATTGTGTGGTTAGTTTTGTTCTCTCAGAAGGAGGCAAGTGCACAAAGCAAGTAGAGCAAAAAACATGAAGATCATCATAGGATGAATAGGTCTTGTACAATCGGTAATATGGGCTTTGATTCTCAATGGAGGTTGATGGCATACGATTGATAAGATGAACTGCTGTAGCCAGTGCCTCAACCCAAAAACGGGTAGGAACCGATGATTCAAGAAGAAGGGAACGAGTGACATCATGGAGATGTCTATTTTTCCTTTCAGCGATCCCATTCTGATGTGGAGTATAAGGATAAGTTCTTTGAGAAATAATGCCTTTGTTTTGCAAAAAACGTTGAAAATCTGAGGACATATTCCCCGCCTAAATCAGATCGCAAGACTTTAATGCAAGTGGAAAATTGATTTTCAACATAAGCTAAAAAGATTTTAAAAAGATTAAAAACATCAGATTTTGAATGCAGAAAGTAAACCATGTGAACCGACTGAAATCATCAATAAAAGTCACAAAATATTTATAGTGAGCGTGGGAAAGAGCCAGAGCAATGCCCCAGACATCACTATGAACTAAATCAAAACACTGAGTGGTGAGTGAAGTGGAGTGAGGAAACGGAAGAGTTTTGCTCTTTCCCATTTTACAAGTAGCACAATTAAAAGGCACACAAGAAAATAAACCAATAGATTTATTTAATAAACCAGAATTTAACATAAGGGACAAAGCCTTGGAATTAGGATGTCCGAGTCTATTATGCCACAATCGGCAGTTATCTCTAAGAGAAAAACAAAACACATCATTGTCAAATTGATTCCTAGAAATTTTAGAAAAATCTAGTGGAAACAAGCGTCCACACTTAGGCCCTCTCGCGATCTCCTTCCCGGACATCTGGTCCTGCACAACACAACCAAAAGAAGAAAAAGAGATGTTACATTTATTTTCAACAAGCTGCCCGACTGACAAAAGGTTGGAAGTTAAATTGGGACACAAATAAACATTTTTCAATGGAATGGGACAAAGGATGTCAACAACAGCAGTAATGGGAATATGGCCCCCGTTAGCAGTTTGTATTTGAAGAGGGCCATTGTAGCGTTGCACATTGGAGAGTGGTGCACTGGAGGTCATATGATTAGATGCCCCAGAATCAAGAAACCAAGTAGAAGATGGAGGGGATGTACCTGAGAGACCAAAAGCATAGAGGGCATTGACAATCATCTGTTGAACCAATTCAGGAGTGAGAGAGGATGCGGGCCCAGGCAATGAGGGTGCAGATGTAGGAGCAGGTATAACCGAAGAAGCAACATACGCATGCGGAGGCCGATACTGTGGAGTCTGAGACTGTGGTGATGGACGTTGTGGGCGGCGGCGGCATTTAGAGATGATATGTCTCGACTTTTTACAGTAACTGCAAACTTTCTGTTTGCACTGAGTTGCAATGTGCCCAAATTTTTTATAACTGTAACACTGTGTTTTGCTCAAGTCTCGAGGCGGAGGCTAAGAAACCTTATTTGCCGAGAATGCGACTGAATAAGTTTCCGTCTTTTGTTGGGCTATATGAGAGGAGGTCGCAATGCGTTGTTCTTCGCGGAGGAGTTCATTCAAGCATACATCCAAGGAAGGTAATGGCATCCGATTCATCAGAGCAGATCAGACACTTTCATATTCATTGCGCAGTTTCATCAAAAACTGATCCCGTTCACTAGAGGCCTGAAGATCTTGAATCACTGTCAACACATTGTCAGCCACATTCGCATACTTACGACCACAGTGTACGGAATCCAGAATAGTAGTCTTGTACCGACAAGGTCCCTTATGCATACTCAGCAAGTGCACATTCAAGATGAAATTGACGCGCAGAGTTATCTTGATGATACACTTTCTTCAAATACTCCCACATGGCTTTAGAGGTAGGATAAGGTTTGAGGTTCATTATCAGATGTGGCTCGACGGATCCAAGGATCCATGACTTGATTTTGGCATCTTTAATATGCCAAGAGGATATCTTCTTCTCATCTTCAGTGGGTTTAGGGTCAGATCCAGAAATATAGCCCCATAATTCCTTAGCTTCAAGGTATATTTGGAATTGAAAAGACCAAGCAGGGTAATTCTTTCTAGTGAAACGGATCAAGGTAACTTCAGATTTTTTCCATATCAAATTGATATTGGCTAAAAAAAGAGATCAAGACAGCAAACAACAGCAGCAATAGCAGTAATATACCTTATTAGAAGCAATTTGTAACAGCAGCAACAGCAGAAACAGAGCAGAGCAACAGAATAGTATGTAGGATGCCTTCCCGTGTGTAGAAAACTCAATCCAACCAAGCAAGGAGGAACAACCCAACAAAACACTGTAATTAGCACAAAAAAGAGCCCCAGACAACCCTGTCAGTGGATGAAGATCCACTACGTGGGGCCCATTGATGGTCCTAGGCAAAGATCAGAGGACTGATATGAGTAAGCCTCCTATCCTGTCTTCTACTAAAACAAGGATGATCTGAATCTACTGAAGATCCAAGATTTTGTACGGTCTTGATGAAAACAATATGAATTTCTGAAAAAACTTGAGAATGAGTAAAACACCAACCTGGAGTCTCTAAAAAATTGCAGAAAAATCACCAAAAGTCTTAGAAATACCAGGCGACCAGAGTGGGAGAGATATCTGAAGTTGATCTGTTGATTAGAGGTGGGCCACCAAGATGATGCTTCTGACACAGAATGAAGAGTTCGCTGGAATGGAGATGTCGCTGGAAATATCTTGAAATAGATCCTAGATCTATTTTCTGCACGAGAGAGACTTATTCTCTCTATCCCTATTGCCTTGAGCCTTGCTCTGATACCATGACAAACTCACGATCATAGAAAGAGTTTGAATATACTCTCAAGAATGTATTAATTTTTGTGTGTCTCTCCTTTGGAGATCGACCCTCAATTTATAGGTATATACATGCCTTTCATCAAGGTCCTAAGATAGGAAAGCAACTAGTTACATCAATTAGGGTTCTAAGTTAGGAAGGAAACTAATTACATCAATTAGTATATCTAAGTTAGGAAAGCAACCAAGGAAAGAAATATGTACAATGGTCTAATATTGACCCAATGTAAATCCACGTGAGATAGATGGGCCCATAGATGGGCCTTGGGCCTGTTTAACATCAATAATGAACTCCCTATGAATTTATTTAAAGTCTTTTAAAATATGTTGTCAACTTCTATATAATTGGTGACTTACATTGAAAAAATCTCGTAAGGAAATTTGGCTGATTTACAACCTATTCACATGTCATTGAATACTTTTGGGATCAAACAAAGTCAAATTTATCCACAGTTGATGTTATGATAATCATATTATATAAAAATAATATAATAAAAACATTATACAAATATCAACTAATGCCCAAATTGGGGCCATTTTGGATCATGAATAAGAATGGGGGTACCTAGGACCATGGTTTGGAACACGGATTCAGACACTATAGCAGCCATGATTTCTGACTTGTCAAGTCAACTAGGAACTCGGATGA
Organism: Cinnamomum chago; assembly: GCA_038049695.1. Lineage (NCBI taxonomy): Eukaryota > Viridiplantae > Streptophyta > Magnoliopsida > Laurales > Lauraceae > Cinnamomum > Cinnamomum chago. Next base: position 23,553,945 of record CP142453.1, on the reverse strand, counting down.
GTCTACTAGGAGGGGTTAGTAACAGGGTGATTGGGATAGGCATAACCCAACTGGGGCAAGTTTTGCCCCAAACTTGATTGGCCTGCCGGGTCAATTGGGAACAAATTGTGTGTGAATGGTGTGATTCATGGTTTAGATTGAATAGTTAATTCTCAGCTTGATCTCATAATTCCATATTATGATAGATTTCATATTGTCCTGCAGTTTTGGTGTCAGAGCTTAGGACTGCTTACGGAGTCTGCACAGGTTTGCATCATTAGGGTAGTTCATTCTAGGCTTGCACCCTTGCATGCCCACGAGGAGTGTTAGAGATAACCACCTCCCACATCTAAAGATGGCAGGTTCTTCCCAACCCCCTGTTACCTTAGAGAAATTGGCCAAGCAAATGCAAGACATGACGACGTGAATGACTGCCATGAATCAAGATTCGAAAGCGCAGACTGAGGAACTCAAGGCCCGCCTTGAGAACATTGAGAGATCCCACCTGATGAGCTCCCTCCTCAAAAAGGCTACAACACAAATTTTGTCCATGAGAGGTCATGTATCAAACCCCATCATTGCCTTTTACCTCTTGCAATTCCTGTGGGCCCCAAATTTTTTAGTGGAACCATCCAAATTGCCTATTGAGAGTATTGATCCATTAAACCCCAAAACATTTAGTTTCATGTCTTAAATCTTCATAGATTTTGAGAAATATAAAAATTTTACCTATTTAATGCAAACCATTAAACTTTTACTCATGTTAAAAGGTTGCTTCTAGACAAACATAGTAATATGTTTCACATGTGCAAATTTTACATATGTAAATCCTATTTTTATATCCTATGCGTAAAAGACAAACAACCCCTAGACTATTGGAATAATATCTCTCAAAAACTACAAGGGCTCATTACCAGGGAATGTTTTCAAATAATTGGGAGGCTTATATAAAATTAGGAGTTAGAAATTGAATCAACATCCCAGCCCCATCGGAGAACATCTTTCCACTATTTTGAATTAAGTGTATAACGAGAATATTTTCACTTTTCAGAAAGATCTTTCTGGAGTACTACTGTTTTGTGTCAGTACATTGGTGGAAAAAGATCATGCTTTCAATACATTTTCATCTTTGTTTTCCCCCTTAAATAATTACGACTTCACCATCAAATCAACTCTTCAGGTGCAAATGCAAGATATAGAAAAGAAATATTAGAGTTGCCATTACTAATAAAAGAAAAGATAAATGGGGATACCATAAGGTTTTCCTTTTCCTTTATCAGTACATAAGATTGATTAATTTGATAATAGCATAAGAATTTATACAACTTCTGTTTAACTTATAAGTAGTATAGAAACACTTTCCATATTCATTAGAGAATAAGAAATAGCATAGCAGAATAATTATCTAATGCATAACAAAAGATTTGAAAGAAATATGAGATATCAGAATTTGCATCATCAAGACAGAAAGAAAAACCATTAATTTAATAAGCAGGAAGTAGGTTCCAATGAAAACTGAATAAAGCTTCTCAGGACTCGCTCGCAAATCTTTAAGTTCAATTAAAAATTACCTTGTTCTGAATAACGTCTTTCAATATAGAAGTAATCCTGGCCAACGAGTCACATTTCTTTTGCATCTCAGTCACATGTGTTAGATGGGCCACATTCTTGTCATCCTAAACATTTCAAAAACATGTCAGCCAGAGAAGACCAACAGCAAAAAATAAAATGAAGCCAACAAATGCACTTTGGAACAGTGTAAAATGACATTTCCACGGATTGCTCTCTCTCTCTCTCTCTCTCTCTCTCTCTCTCTCTCTCTCTCTCCTTTGATCCAGTGTGCACCTTTTAAGTGCCCATGAGCCCCTCTTATCAGTCCTCCATTTTAATTAGTGCACACCTCAATTTGACACTCTTCCTACCTACATTCACCGTCATCTTAAGTTTTTTCTAAAAATAGACATTAAAAACATGTTAAATTTGAGGCCCCTAAATCAAAGTTTGGACCATGAATTGATTGGCACTGACAAAGTGGTTCCCACAGAGTGTGTACATAGTTTATCAATGCATGGTGCAAATTGATGACAATTCATATACAACTTTGATTCTGCGAGAACCTGTGTATATATATTTTTTTAAATGACATGATATAAGGATTGATAGTCAAATAGATGCACAGATTTTAGTGCCTGCCCCAAGCTCAGATAAGGAGTGTTGTATCAGGTAGGTTGACAACCGGTCTAGCACTTTTGTCACAACTCAAGCATGGATTCTTAGACTAAAATAAAGAAACAGAATTCATGTAATTGACACCAATAGTTGGGACAAGGCTTGATGATGATGATGATGATGATGAGTCAAAATAGATGGAAGAAAAAGGAACTCTACTCAATTTTTTACCTGTAGATGTATCTAATACATGAAAACTACATTCGGACTTAAGAGTGAAAAAATCATCTAAGTTCTACAATAATCAAATACAGAATTTGCAAAATAAGAGAAGGGTCGTCAAAGCCTAAGAGAAAACATTAACGTATAGATTTCTTACAAATATGATTTCCAAATCTTTTAATACTGCAAGCATTGAGCTCCAGAAAATACTTAGAATATTATGGCCTAAAAGTTGATTTTGGTTGATTTGACAAAGCTCACAGTTATCCTTAAACATCCCCATGTTCTTTCTTTCGAAATGCCCAAGTATATAAGAGAAGTGTGTGCGTGTGCGTGAGCATGTGTTTTGACTTCAAAAATGTAAGTTTGCTGTAGAAAATTTTGCACTGTTACCTTTCGACCTTGAAGTTCCACTTGCAAGTTTGCTATATGTCTTTGCACAGAAGTAAGCTCTCTTAACACTCTTATCAAGTCATCACTCTTGTCACCATTTGATGCAGTTGACAAGTTTTGCATGTCTTCCTATGACAAGCACACAAGATCAATTATAAACCAAAACAGCATAACAAGCTCCTATACTTGCCAACATATTTCAAGGACTAAATTACAAAGTCTAAAATGAGATATATCTTTTATTTGTTGCAATAACCTGTAGCACACTTAGAAGGAGCTCTCTGCCTCAGCCATGAGGTTACAGTCAAGTTGTCATACCTATTATAAAATATTGTTTATTTGTTTAGTGAAAAGATGTTATGATTGTCATTTAATGTAAACATCATTCTTCTGATGCTTCTCATCGATTTGAGGGAGAAATCCTTACTTCAACAATTATCACGAAATACTAGCTAATTTTGAAAAACCCAGGCACTTCAATATGATGCTCGAATCCTCAAAAAAAGCTTAAGTATCCAAGTATGATACTCAGATACTGAGGCAAGAGCATGGACAAGGATTTCCAAATTCCAAGACTTACTCCAGATTTTTTACATTGGTTTAATCTGTTTAAGTTCTCCTTATTCCATTGTTTACTTCTTCCTCTCTCTTTTGGTGGATAACACCAATGTGGCTAAAATAGACTTGCAGATGTTGTTAGGGGAATATTTCGATAATTAACTTGATAATAGTGATGCCAATCAAAGTCATACCAATATCTTGAGTTTGAGATTCTGAAGATTCATTGTAGTCAATACCCACATCAATATTCAACAAACTTATCTATTTGGTATGTTGCGAAAAAATAAAGATAAGACTTCATAAAATACATGTGGCATTGCATGCGAATTCTAGGATTATGAAAACCTTTTTGGTTTTCTCTTTTGTATAAACATTAACCACAGGCAGGCATGAGTTCAGAGTAAAGAAAGGCTCATCAGGGAAGGTCAAGGCCAACAGTGGAATAATAGCTCTTTGCCTGTTCATTGGTGAAGTTGGTTTTCACCTTTTCAAATTCACATTTATCCTCTCATTCAATTGTCCACCATCGTGAAGAAAGAAATAAAGCAAGCACACAACACTTTGTATCCACTACCCACTTACTGTAGTTAACTGAAAACTTTCAAACCAAATCCCAAAAACAAAGAAAACCCTGCTCGCCATTTACCTACTCATGAAATGAAAAATGCCATAAATGATTTCACTTAAAAACAAGGTGATCAAAGGCCTGTTCCATGGAAGTAACTCAGTCTATGTGTAAATCAGGGTTCATTCATTCACATACCCGAAAAACTTGTGACGGTTGTTTTTGTTCTTTGCCACAACCAATCACAGGTAAACAGAGTTACATTAATTAGATTTACAAGTAAACGAGTGGAAAGCAACCAATTTCTGAAGATTTAAATAGAATTCAACCGGAGAATTCAACCCGAGGTCAGAAGGTGGGAAAAGGACAAGTCTAATCTAGAGACTGAAAGTCTGAAATTGCTTTGCTCATGGCTTTGTTTGGATTCTTGTACAACCTCGATCGCAATAACTAAATTCCAGAAAATGGAAGTAATCCAAATAGAGCGACCCCATCAACACAGAGAGCCTAGCCCAATATGGAAAGTATGGACTTTCCAGTTTCATCTCAAAACACATAAGACTGCAATTAAACTGTTGGATGCGATTGTGAATTGAAGAGATTCAACTACCAAGTTGGTCTTTTCCCCTTACGTTAAATGGGGTTATTTCCTATCAGTTCAATTCATCCCCCAAAAGTAAAGGAAAATCTAAATGATATTCAGGAAGATGAAAGTCAAATTAGGCGGGAAAGGCCTATTTTCCAAACCCAATCTTCAAAACAAAGGAAAGAAGCCTACTTTCCTACGTAATGTTTTACAAAAAGGTCAAGAAAAGAAAACCCATTCCATATTTTGCGGGGGAATGAAGAATGGAGAAGCTTCCCATCTACAAAACCCAGTAGCTGAAACAAATCAAACCCATTTGTAACTAACACCTTTAAAAGAGAGAATGTGGGTTGAATTCGTATTGTAAGAACGAGAAATCAATACCTGAGAAGGAGGTGGAGGGATGGAGAAACCGAGATCGGAAGCGATGGATAAGGCGTCGGCCATGCCTCCCAAACGTCGAAGAGGCTTCTTCCCCACCCAGCTCGTGTCGCTTCCCATCGACATTTTCTCCGATTTCAATCTACGAAGATCGAACGCTACCAACTTTCTCTTCTTTCTTCATGATTGAAGAAAACGAGAGACAGAGCAAGGTTTATGAATACTTTCTGAGTATGGACGGCAGCTTCAATCACTACTTAATACGTAGTGGAGCATATTAAACGCTAAAAACAGTCTCCGAAGGTCCAAGTTTGAAATTCAAAACCACTCAAAAATGTGTCTATTTGACAAATTTTATTTTGATTACATGATAACAAATAAAGCATTTGATAAAAGTGAACAATTGAATTTACACTAGAGAAATCTATCAGATGGTCTAATTGTGATAGTGGTGTTAGTATTCTTATGTTGGCTAATTCATGGTTGGATAAAACTTTTGGTTTATTGAGTTGTATTTTCTAATATATTTTACAATGGATTGTGGAAGAGTTGAACCGAAGAAAAGAGAAGACCGAGCGAATCTCCAAAGCCTAATCTGTTCGATCGATTAGACAATCGAAGCGCCCTATTTATTTGGGTGGTCTGATTGATTGGACAGGCGCGAGCACTGTGGAAAAGTCTCCAGATCTGCTAAGATTTTTTATTTTTTACTTGATTTCTCACTTTGAGTCATATTTGTGTTCTAACTACAAGGCACAAATTTAGGGCTATAAATTGGGTGTTGCTCTCAACCCTAAAAGTATGGGTGTGCATATTGAAGATTAGAAACACCACATCTCTCATCAATCTGAGTAAGAGATATTTTAGAGAAAGAAATATTCTCTTTAGCCATTGAGATTGTTTTGAAAGATTGTTCTAGAAGGTTGTTGTTGCTTCTGCTTTCTTACAGAAAATAGCTCATCTTAGTTGACAAAGTGCAAGGAGATCAAGTAAGGAGAACAGTGCACGGTGGATGTTGTGGCAATAAATTTTGTGCAAAAACAACTACGGTCCTTAGGTCAAGGTACATACTGAGGTAAAGGAGCTGTGAGTATATCTTGTAACTGTTCATAAACTCTTAATTTTTGGTTCGTGGTTTTTCTCCTTGGATATGGTTTCCACACTAAATATTGTGTTCGCCTTCTTGTTGTGATTGGTAAATAGCTAGTTCTATATTGTCTGATTGGTTATTTTCACTGCATTGATTGATTAAATTAGAACTAGTATTCATTCTGGTAGATTGCAAAAAACTTTCAAGGGGTTAATTCAATGTGAACTTTTTTTTTTTTAAATGGCAGTGTGGACCTAATATATGGAGGAGGAATTTACGGCGCAGGTCCCCATAGGACCCCATACCACTCTTGAGGTCCAAGACACACCGTATTTATACATAAGGTCCTCAAGGTGCGTTTTTGTTTTGTTTTGTTTAGGGGTGTAACAGTTCGGTTAACCGGTAAATTTGGAAAAAACAATTAACCGAACCGTAACCGCGGTTTTCTGTCTTTCAAAACCGTAACCATAACCGTATCCACAAAAACTGTGGAAAACCGTAACCACAGTTAATCGTATTAAACAGTTCGGTTACGGTTAATAACCGTGGAATGCCTTCTTCACATAAGGGGATAAATGTGAATGATTGAAGGTAAAATGACACATAAGGAGCAATTAAATAAGGTAAAAAATATTTCATTTTGCCCCCTTATTTTTTTTCTTTTATTTGTAAATGGTACGGTTAACCGCATATGGTTAACCGAACCGTATTATACGGTTCGGTTCGGTTAATAACTGTGAATTATTATGGAAAACCGTAACCGAACCGAACCATGCGGTTTTTGGATTTCGTTAACCGTAACCGAACCGTGAAATACAGTTATTAACCGCGGTTTGGTTCGGTTAGACGGTTTTTCGGTTTTTTTTTTTTTACACCCCTAGTTTTGTTTTTTTTAAGCGAATGGTCGATATCGACCATTATGCGAGAACCCAAATAGAAACTGGGTTTTTCAGGAGGGAGAAGAGGGGAGCAAAAGAGGAGGGAGAAGATTGCTATTTCCCAACAGAGAACTGAGTACTTAACTCTGGAGGAAAGATTTTCTAAACAAAGTGATGCTTCGCCAACCTTTGATTCTACACATGCAGATAGGGTTTGCTTATTGCAAATGTAGGGATTAGTTATATTAGAACTGAACTGAAGCATGCATCGTCTTTTCAACTGTAAAGACTCTCGACATTCTTCTGATCCTTTGCTCATGTTTCCTAAATACCATTTTTCCAAATAAAAAATTCATCATTTGACATAGTTCCACTAAAGAAATAGAAAGCCAAAATAATTGAAGACGGTCACAAAAACCATACCAATAATATAAGGAACATGGTAATTGAAATCACCACAAGCCTTCACTGGAGTCATTTCATCAAACATACACAACAGATCATCTTCCTTTTGGGAAATAGCAATCTTCTCCTTCCCCTCCCCTCTTCTCCCTCCTGAAAAATTCAATTTCAATTTGGGTTCCCGTAGAATGGTCGATATCAACCATTCCCCTTTTCTCACTCCTTCTCCCCTCCCCTCTTCTCCTTCCTGAAAAACCCAATTTCTATTTGGGTTCCCGCAGAATGGTCGATATCGACCATTTTCACTAAACGACAAAAAAGAAAAGAAAAAAAAGTGCACCTTGAGGACCTTATTCATAAATACGGTGTGCTGGAACTTTAAGAGTGGTATGGGGTCCTACGCGGACCTGTGCCGTAAATTCCTCTATATGGAGTCAAGTGATTGTGGAAGGCTTGAATTTAAGTTACCTTTCCAATTGACAGTGCAGACCAAAGATTGTCATTTGAATGGGGTTTACTATGATCAATTGAAAAGGCTATTTAAAGTAGAGAAAACACATAAAGATAACTTCAATGGGGAGGAAAGAAATAAACAAAGAAAAATTACTTCCTATGGAAAATGCAGAGGATATGAAGAAAAAAAAAAGACTCAAGCCTAACTTCATAAAAGCAAAACAAATCAGTCATTCCATTAATCAAATTTATGTAGAAAAAGCCACTTAAGCTTCACCAAAAGGAAAACAAGAAAAGAAAAAGAAAAGAATAAAGCACCCGGATAATATTTGTGACCAATTCAAAGTACATAAACAAATTGCAACACTCCATCAAATAAAGGGTTTTGACTAAAAGCACAAAACCCCAAGACTTCACTACAAACTTAACAGACTGAGTAAAGAGGAAAATAAAAAGAAAAATTTCAAGTTTCTTAGCTTCATTCAATGGAAAATGAAAGGGACGAAAAAAGTAGAAAAGATACCCATCACTCTAATAACTTCAACTAAGAAATCCCATGTTCCAAAACTTAAAAAAAATACAACAAAAACAAAGGGAGGAACAGAGCACACTAAATACAAAAATCCAACGAACACTATCCTTTCTTTCTTTTCGGTGCATATGCCTATAAACCTGTTTGATGAAATTACTTAATTAGTGGAGTGAAGCGAAATGATAAAAGTTGGAGGTTTTTACCGAGAAAAACACTTTATATGATTAGTACACTGAATCGGAAACATTAGGTAAACATACACCTAACAGGAAATCCGTACAGGATTTCTAACCTTTTTTACCATTATTTTTTTTATGGTCGAATTCGACATTCAGTTTTAGCGTTAGAGGTCGAATCTCATCATCCCTTTGTGCCCTACCCTTACAAATCGTATTTTAGAAGATGGAAAGTGCGTTAAAGGCAATTTTTGTCTGCGTCCACCTCTCTTGGGCATCTTCCCTCTATCTAAGGTACATATGCAATGAATGAGTAAGAATATGAGTAGGCCATAACTTCTTATGGATTTTAAATGAATTTATTTGTTGTTTTGGGCATCTTCCCTCTAAGGTTTAGAGGCTGCTTTTCTTATATCCGTGGTCTCAACAATTTCCTTGGGCATTCAAGCATGAGTTCACTGTTGTATGCATTTGCATTTCATACAAAGAAGTGAAAAAACGCAAGAAACTAAACAAGCTCTAAAAACGCTATAAACTGACCTAACATTTACCTCATTTACCATGAATTGGTAGCATAAGGTTGGCTCACAAAATTTTAGTATGAACTTGTGAAATTAACCTTACATTTTTCACTAATTTAAGTTATCATTCATTTTGCAGCAGCATGTCAGATGTCCAACAATTTTAGAATCCGTGTGGAGGACAAGAACCGACAGCGCAGAGTGATCACTTGCTCCAACTGTAAAGAACGTGGACAAAACAAGGGCAACTGCAAAAATCTACCGACTCAAAATTAGAGTCATAATGAAGTCCATCTTTTGTTAGCAGAAGGATTGGGTGTACTTGGGATGAGAAAAAGGATGTATTGCTTAAATGTTTATATTTTATTTATTATGAGTACTCATCTTTTTTGTTAATATAATTCCCCATGAATGGATGTAATGCTCATCTTTTTTGTTAATGTAATTCTCCACGAATGGATGTAATTCCCATCTTTTTTGTTAATGAGATCATCTTTTTTGTTAATGTAATATTTCTCCATGAATGGAATGGATGTAACTTTTTTTTTCAGAATATCGGATTAGTGTGGATATATATATATATATATATTCATACATATATATTTGTCGAATTCAACCCTGAAGAGCACGAAAGTAGGTTGAATGCGACACTGGAAAAAAAGTGACCCTAATACTTCCGTGCGCCGAATTTGACCTAGTAAGTGACCCAAGAGGGTCGCATTCAACCGGAAATGTACATGAGTTCTTTCTGACTTTAGGTACTGAGGGTCAAATTCGACCTTAAACGCTGAAACTGAAGGTCAATTGAGACGTATTATTTTTAGCAGGCGGATATGAAATTTACACCATATGGTCGAATTCGACATCTGGCGTTGAAACTGAAGGTCGAATTCAACCACAAAAAAAAAAATGGTAAAAGGAGTTATGAATCCTATACAAATTCCATGTTTTGTACATGTTTGTCTAATATTCCCTGTTCGGTATACTGACCACATAAAGTATTTTTTTCGATAAAAACCTCTAAAAGTTATAACACAAAAAAGCCTACTCTCTCATTGACTAAATGATAAAAAGTTATAATATGGCTATGGTTTTATATCATTTAACACCTTTTGACTTGACCATTTTCTTTTTCTTTTTTTTTTATCTCTTGAATTGATCCTTAACTTTACAACACTATACAGGTAAATTACAAAAACCACTCCAAAAAGAGATGTGCTACAGCACTCGATTAAACCTTGATAAAATATGTTGTAAAGAATGTGGGTGGCACAGGTTCAGATATATTTTGGTTCAGGGCCTCACATAGTCCAAATAGCCAGCTTACGCTACCCACAACCCATTAACTGGTTCAGGAATCAGGATCAACTGGTTCTTGAGATCAAGTCCTAAAGAATGGTATGCAGGTACTTAATTTACCCAATTTGGCCTGTTGATAACCAAAATTGGACAGAACCCATCTTCACCCAATCTCAAATTGGGTCTTTAGTATCAAGTCCGAGCCCAACCAAAATTTTTGTTGAGATGAGGCTGACCCAAGTTCCACTAGTAGCTAGCAAATTAAAATAAAGGAAATCAATACTGTATGGGAGTTTATATTTTATATGGGCAAAATATGCTGAATTGAAGGCAGTTTGTGCCTTTGGTCAGTTTGGGTGTCCAAATTTATCCAAATGATGTGCAAACGATTGGGCCAGGCCAACCTGTTCATCATACATTTGTATTGCAAATGGATCGAGCACAGGTGGGCTTGACCTGCATATGGGAGAAATAAAAAAAGACTGGCCCAGCCAGCAGATGAACTGGAAAAGAAAAAAAGAAAAAGACAATGGAAATGCAGGGCATCAATCCCCGTACCTCAATAGAAACGGGTCAATGGGTTAGGTTTAAAAGGAAACTCGCACTGACCCACTGAGTGGGGTGGATTCTTAACACTTAAATAAGTGAGGTTGACGGTCTGATCCTTTCTTTGTGCATTTATCACTTAAATAAGATTTGAACATTATTAAAAAAAAATGCAATCAGTATTAAATTCAATCGGATCTATGCTCATCATAGGTGGATCTGATGCCCATTTTTTATTATCAAAATTCTAAGAATTCATGTCCAGGAGAATTTCAATATCTCCAAAAGTTGTCCCTTTATCAGAATTTATGACTGGAATTTGAGAAGTTGGGGTTTTCCGGAAATGATGTGACATTTTGTCCCCTGGCATTTGAAATGATGTGTTTCTTTCATTAGAATTTCAAAATCCAACAACCCAAAAGACGTTTTGGAATTCCACTCTCTATACCATTTATTGGAATTTCAAATCATCCATCTAGAGTTGTCAATCATGCCGTATTAACGAATTCGAGTTACGACTTAATGAATTCGGATTAAAATCACCTCAACCTGTACACGACCGGTTAACTTAACGGGTAAAAAATCGAACCTAAACACGACACGTTAACCTGTTAAGTAATTAAGTCATTTCGAAAATTAAAAAAATACATATGCAAAAATAGAAGGAAAAAAAATAGATAAGCCACATGAAACAGTATGTGAGGATCTCAAGTGCATCCCACCTAAAATTCCGCTATAAAATAATAAATCTCAATTTCTTCTTTATTATGAATATAAAATTAATTCTAGTTACATTTAGAGAGTAAATTTTTTTTAAAAGGTTAAGCGGGTTGTTAACGGGTTACTGGTTGAATTCGTACCCTACTCGTTAACTTAACGTGTTAACGAGTTTGACCCGTTAACGACTCTAACCCATTAAGAGCCAATCTGAACCCATAATATCGTGTGGGTTCGAGTCGTGTTAACAGGTTGTGTGACATTTTGACAGCTTTACCTCCATCAAAAAGAGGAATTTAGAATTCCACCTAATGAGGTAACTTTTGAAGAATTTGAAATTCTCTCAAACATGAATTCTTGAAATTTTAATAAAGAAACGGACCCTTAGGTGGAATTCCAAATCATTCTTTTGGATGGTTGAAATTTGAAACTCTAACAAAATAAACACAACATTGCAAATGCAAGGGACAAGATCTCACATCATTTCCAAAAAAACCCCAACCTCCCAAATTCTAGTAAAAAATTTCGGTAAAGAAATAGGCCGTCATGGTTAAAGTTGAATTTGGATAGTGTAAAAATGAGTTGGGGACGAGGCCGACCCATGATGAACCTGCCCCATTCCCATTCCTACGTATGATAATACAGTATCATAAGAAAGTTTCATACATGATCTTTTAGATTCTGGTAATTAATAAATCTCAAGTTTAGATCAACTTCCACTATTATCAAGATAGAGCCATCCTAATCTCAGTTCATTTGGTTCATGAATGTGAACCACCATCACTTTCTTGAATATTCGAGACAAGACTTTTTAGAGAAAGAGCTCAATCTTCAAGCCGACCCTTTTTACTCAAAAAAAGTTATTTAATCAGGCTTAGGGGATAACTTTGAAAGTGACAAAATCCCATTGGTACTCGGCTTAAATTCTCTGAAAATTGGGAAGATTCACAACAGAATTACTCAAAGATTCAATTGGTTATTTATCTTATATATACTTTCCATTTTCATTTGCGAAATGTAGGGCAATTTGTTTCATATAACCGAATTCCTAGGAATTCTAACGCTTTTGTCTGCTTAGAAAATATATGAATTCAAGGTCACCTTAGCTCCGCATGAGTGAGGGCCGAAGGATATATAAGGTCTGAGTTTTCTAGGACTTTGACTTACTAGGGTGATCATTGGGTATTCATTTCCCTTTGATTCAATTTTCATTAAAGGGGAGGGAGGTTATTTAATGGTCTAGGAATTTGATAAAGGGCAGAAATGAATTGACTCACTGATTGCCTCAACTCAAAAGGCAAGGGGGAAAGATCAGCCTTCAATGAAAGCAGAGCTATTGTGGACAGATAGTTCTTCATATGTCTTTTTTTTCTTGTAAGCCAGTGAAGGGGCTGGGCTCTGAGATTCATGACACAACTCACACATTCGAGATGATGGAAACTCAAACATGAGAGGAGAGATAGATAAAACTCATATATGCGAGGTGATGAAAACTCACACATGCGAAAAGGCATAAACACAGCTCACACATGTAAGGTGATGGAAACTTACACATGCGAGGATAAAAACGCACATATGCAAAGAGGGAGGAGGCAAGCAAATCTTACTTATGATCAAATTTTATTTTTTTTTGAAAAAAAATGCTATAATCCAAACATAAAATCTAAATAACTCAATAATGATCTTTTTATTATATAATCTTAACTATTATTAAAATTTTGCAAAACTTACTATTTATTCTTACGAATCACATTGCATGTGCCACCATTTGCTACTATCCGTTTTATTCTCAAAAGATAAGGAAGTTGGTGTGATAATGTACCCAAAACCCTATGCTTTTATTCCCAACATAATTATCTTCTTGCTGAAACCCACTCTGCAATCTCATTTCCTAAAAAGGAAGAAGATTTGCTCATACATCTTACGAAATTTTACACAGTTGTCGCAATAATAATGCAGAATTTGAAAACATTATCTCAGCCACATATTTACTATAAAAATCAAAGTTGAGGAACAACTACCAAATGCCTTACTAAGACCTTGTTTAGATCGTCTTATTTTTTTGACGTCTTAATATGTCTGAAAAAGATCTGTGAGTTTAAGATCTTATTAGAGCTGCAAGTTTAAGATTTGATTAGTTGTTCTGTAATAATATCGTTTGGCAACACCCGAACGCTATGATATTTGAATTGAATAAGACTGTTTGGTAATGCATCTTATCCATGTTTTAAGTTAAAGGTAATTTCTATCATTTAAAAAAAAATGGTTTTAAGCCTGAAAAACATCTGTGACACTCCAAATTTGTTTCTTTTTAAACTCGGACAATGCCTAGTACACTATACTCATTTTTTTTTAAACTTAAAAAAAAATCATGTTTTAACTATCACAATCCATGTTCCATGTCATAATCACCAACATTATTACATAAACTTTAATAATAGTTTGCTTATAAAAGAACTAAAGACACATCGCTATAACGACCACCAAAATGATAAAAAAAAAAAAAACCAAAGCCACAAAAAAACTTTTGAGTCCATATCTAGAACTATTTGCACTTGGCGGTGATTCCCTTTAACTTGAAAATTCTGGAACATACAAATAAGGAAGAGCTTCGTTTTAGACGCAAGAGCAACGAAAGAGATAGAGAGATTAGGGCTCGAATCGTTGATATTGGTGAGTGTTATTACGGGAATTTTAAAATTATTTTAAAGTCCTGAACTGTCTTACTACTTAAGATATTGGGGTTTTAATTTCAGGAGGTGGATAAATCTCGTCTTAAATAACAAATTATCTTAGCACTTAAAACGTGTTGTTATTGCATACCAACCAATCTTATTTAGTTCTTTTATCTTAACACTTAAAACACAACACATTAAGACCAAACTTACAAAGATTCAAACATTACCTAAAATGGTCTACTAAACTTGAGAGAGAGAGAGGACTCTCTTTCCACCCTATGTTATACTGAACGTTCTTTACTTTTTAAAGAAGTGACAATATAAGATGCGCGTACTTGTAAGAATTTGCATGCGGATAAGCATTTGGTCAAATCAGGCACTCAACAACCCCATTCAAGAGATCAACATGGAGGAGGCACGTTACAGGCAAGCCTAGGCAATGCTTGTAATGTCAAAAGTCAAAACTACCATTCAAAGCTGCTCGAGTCAATTCAAGGTGACCCTCTTCCACCTCCATCATGTCACTGTCATTCATCCCATCCGGCGACAATGGTTAGAGTGTGGGGCGTGTTGCATGTACGGTAAATTAAATTAAAGTGAGATAAAACGTTAAATCAAGAGAAAAATGTGTTACAATAAAAAAAAAATTTAGTTGTTTGATAGGTGTAGAAAATTATATGGCCCGCATGTCACATGTCCCACGTCAGATTAAACGGTGCAGATGCCAACAAAGAATACAACCCTACTTAATATAAGACTTGATCCGGTCCCACTAATAAGACTCCCAATAGAATTAGTGGATGTGAGTTTTTTGGCAAAGAAGTCTCTAGTAAGGGTGACTCTTTGGGGCTTGTCTATATAAGATAAGGGAGCTATATGGTTGATATTCATTCCATCCCATAAAAAGGATAAGAGACGAAGAAATCCGCGGAACTTTCCAATCACCGGAACGCACATAGATCTCCAGCCACATGTCGGAGTCTCCGCATCCAAATCCATTAATAGAGAATATTGTTATGTAAAAAGTGATTTTTTTTATCACTTAATTGAGAAACGAGGTTGCCTTTTCATTATTAATTTCTTTTTTTTTTAACAATGGGGAGGGAGTTTTGATTTTATATATTTTTGATATGGCCTAATGGATGTTCCAAAAATTGGACCCGCCGTTGAACTGATCAAGGCTAAGGTTCTGTTGGACCTAGGCTAATCACTTGTTCATTTTGGTCTAATCTTGACGACAATGACACCATAATTACATGATCTCTTCTACCTTGGACCATGTCGCCATGAAGTGATCATTAACATGAGCCTAATCTGTTGAAGAAAATAGTGCCTGCAAAACCAAAAAAACCAAGGTGACATCAAGCTAGCCCATGCTCATTCAAACTTTATTCACGCAAGAATAATACGACCCTTTGAAAGTCAGTGTGCACATGGAACATTTACACAAAAATCCAGCGAACAATATACTTTCTTTCTTTCCATACATACTGTGATCGATCTGGACCACTCTCTTTCAATTAATCACTCCTGTAGAGTTTCTCTAATTAGATCATGTGCTACAGAACTAGATTAAACCTTGATAAATTTGTTGTAGTGCATATTAGTTACCACTTGTTATGACCAATTCAAGTAAAAAAACATTCTTATCAATCTAAGGTATAGGGTGGAAATAAGAGTTCTCCCAGTAAAATAAGATGCTTTCTTAAGAAGTGTCATCAAACACATACTCTTAGATTTATTAGATTTGTTTTTCCCAAACAACTGAAAATTTCAGTTTCATACGCCTTTTCTTATAGGGTTTAAAGCGTTCCCCAAGACCTATCGATCTATGTGAAAAAAAAAGAAGGAGAAATCTATTCAATGGAGGTGTGGTTTTGAGGCCTGAGGGCCTTTAAGTTAACAAAAAAATAATGTAGCCTCGTATAAAGTGAAATGGGTGCCAAATCTTGTATGATTAATTGTGAGATCTACAAAATTCAGATGCAGGGGCGGACCTACATGTAGGCCTATGGGGCCATGGTCCCTCTTAAGTTTTCAACTTGTTACTTTTTAAAACTAAAATTTGTGTAATTTTTTATTTTGCCCCCGAAAATATTAAAATTTTCTTTTAATAATTTTCATTTGGGCCCCCTAGTTCCATTTTCTTGGTCCGCCTGTGTTCGGATGAGTACGAAATTTAAGTTGGTGGCATTTGGCAGAGGTAGCAGGTGTGAGGGGTTTAAATAGATCAAATGGGATTGTGGGGACCCCACATATCATGCTGCTTGTAGCTTGGAGACAGCCCTGATAATTTCTAGATACAAATTTCCTTGTTATAAATCTAAGTTGTAGATGAATGAGTGAAAAAGTGGATTAAGAACTACATTATGAGGTCCAATTACAATATTAGGTGGATAAAAAGTACAACCACAAACAAGATAAGAGTTCGGATCACCTATCATTGCTATACCTTTACCATGAGTAGATCAATAACAGTCCGCCACGTCATCAAAAAATTTAGGTGAATTTGAAGTTTAAAAAGATTTAAATCAGATGAAAGAAAATAACTTTAAAATCACCTAAATTTTTGGATGACGTAGCGGAATGTTATTGGTCCACTCACGATAAAGACGCAACAACTACGATAGGTAATCCGCGAACTCACGAAATAATATTAAAATTCCGCCCCACCAATCGACATGGGAAATAAAGAGAGACTGTTTGCTTTGCTCATAAGAACTAATTGTAAATCATCTTCTCTTTGTTGGATGAACATGGAAACCAATCAGGTGCATTCAATGATGTGCCACATGGCCCACATCACATGGTCAAAGGAAGGACATAGCACAAGAGTCCCACACGTTAGTCCCTTCTTATCTCTTGTTCAATTCCCATTGTCACCATTTGAGTTAATAGAACCAATGTGTGAAATATTTTATTTGCCCATCTGGTTTCAATTACACATCAGATATGCATATAAAACATTGTTAGCATTTTTATAGAAAAACCTTATGACCATCAAAACCATCAAAACGTCAATCCATGGGCGCCACCTGAATTGTCCATGGCAACAACACCACTAGTGACAAACAAGACTGCTCATTCCTCTTTGTTTCTACTCATATCTTGTAGATTGTTAAAGTCAATTGTGGGGCTAGGAGTTTGGACACCAACGATAAAGCCAACTTTAGGAATATAAATCTGAATGTTTACTGCGTTGGAACTATTACAATGCACTAATTCAAAGTTGGGTTGTTATAAGTATAAAGAAATAGGTCATATACTGCTGTCAATCTAGCTAGTTAGAATCTCACTTACTTGAGTGGTGTCCAATTATTATTAGTATTTTTTTTTTTTGCCATGTATGGACTACTGGTGGAAAGACTACAATGAGACATACTTGATCAAGGATTGATCCATTGCTGGTTAAAAGATGAGATGCCTCTTTTCCACCAGATTTTGAAGCGCACTTTTGTATTAACATTTGTAACCTTTGTATTTTATTGGAGTTCGTCCAAATTTAACTCTAAGCGAGTGATATGCTCCATTAAATTAATATTGTGTGTGGGTTTTTAAGTGTATAAGGGTCAAACTTGGGATTAATTAGCTCCAATAAGAAATGGTCTTATATATACAAAATGATCTAATTTAATCAAGCAAACATAAGTTTGCATAATGCAGCTATTGGCCCATTGCTAAGTGAGTTGAGTGTGAAAGAACCCACGTACAAGGAGCACTTCACTTCCTAAAAATTAACTTTGACCTGTCACTGCACTGAAATAGCATAGCTAGGGTTGTAAACGAGTTGGTTTTGGTATGGGTCCACCAGAACTGTTAATGAGAAGATGGAATGGGTTCGGAATCAATTTCTTAATATCGGAATTGAAACCGTTAATGAGAAGATGAGACCAGTATTATAACTGATTTTGGATATGGGATGGATTCAAGTCCTGGTTTGGGTAGAAAATGATTTGGTGAAAAACTAATTTTTAAAATAAATTCTCGAAAATTGAGGTAACAAGTCGGGTCTTGGGTCTACTAGTCGGAACCAAGGTGGAACTAAATCTTGACTCATTTAGGTCACAGATTAAAAAAAAAAAAAAAGGACTCGGACCCGGAGTCATTTACTTATTGGGACTTAAATAATGACCCAAACCTGATTATTTAAAACCTTCATAGAATCACAAATCCATTTACATCCCTGAGCATAGCCCATTTGCACACTCTGCCTATTAATTTATATATATATATATATATATATAAAAGGAGATGGTAAATTGTTACATATGTAATTATGACTAAGCAGTTCTATAGGTTGTAATATCCAGGCAGGTTGTAGGTTCCAACCTTTTCAATATTTTTTTTCTTTTTGTACTTTTGTGTGCCTCAAATTCATGCACTAAGATCTAATTAAAATCTTGAGACATTTAATTTTATATCTTTAATTTCACAACACCACATTTCCCATGTAATTTTAGACTGCTGACCCGCATCAATCGGACAAATAATGAAACTCAAAGCCATAACTGAAGTGTTAAAAATGAAAAATGAAGAAGAAATCTGAACTTTGCCCTACTATGAAAAGAACTTCTTCATTCCACTAATGATGATTCATGTATAGTTACTTACATGGATATCTATTAGCTTGAGCAGCTCTGATGTTGAGACTCCGTGATAAAGTGATTTTAGTTTTCAACCAATGTACCCTTTTTCGTTGACTTTTGTGGATTTGCATGTGCCATTAAAGTATCATGATATTGATTAATCAAGATGGTTGGAAACATTGTATCTGTGCGAATTTTGATTGTGGGTATGATTTTCTAAGTTTTTCAGGACATTGTTGTAAATGCTAATAACTCTGGTTTTCTTTGTTTTTATTTTTATTTTTATTTTTGTTAAAAGTGACTTGAGTCATAACTCAAAAATCATTGCACCAATTGTGATTTTTAACACTAAGGACCTGATTGTTTCATGTAATTGAATTCCTATAAATTTTAAGATATATATATATATATATATATATATTTATATATTTGAAGTGGTTAAAAATGAATAATGAAATGTGAGTATCTAAAAACATATATCAAATAACATTCCTTTATCAATTTCGAGCAAAAAAAAAAAAAAAACCCTCCTTTTTCAATTAGTGGAAGGTGAAAAATAAATATCCAACCATCACTGTACCTAGTAATTCAAATCTTAAGCCCTTGGGGCCACTTGCCCAGCAAAACCCTGGCTTACCTGGGCATGGGGAGGCAGGGACTTCATGTGCCTAGATAGATAGTCAATTCTCGAATAGGCCAGACGCCCTTGTTAGCAAACCTTAATAATTCAAATCCTAAAGGAAGTTCATCTACAATGCTATCTTGTCATCCCCTCATTTCATATCCTTCACTTCTAATCTCTTTAATAATCCTTTGATGCACCCATTTAACTATGAATTCCTATGTATTTTATTTAAACAACAAAAACATATCCCAAGTTAAACTCTACTTCAATTGGAGCAATGGAGTTGGAGTAACTCCAATTAGAGTGAAATTGGGCGAGGTTAAATAAGGGAGGATAATACCTTTGAGCAGTTTACGAGTTACATACTTATAACAATTGGCTTATAGAACTCTAAAGAGTGTGTTTCTACAACAAGAGGGTTCTGCTCTATGCAGTTTTTTTATTTTGGCGAGAGAGGGGAATCTTGCATTCCTCCTACCTGTGACATGGGGTATCAGAATCCTCTCCACATAGGCAAATCAGTTTATTTCTTCTTTTTTGAGAGGAATATGACCACACCAAACGACCAAATTAAAAGGGATGTGCACGAAAAGTAAGAATAAGTATCATTTCTATCGTGGATTCCTCTCGTCTCACAATAATCATCTCTCTTTGGGTATTCCGACTGCACATTAAGTACCATTGGACGAGTGGGGTTAAAAAGGGGAAATACTGGCACTACGGTCATTAGTCCAACATTTTCTGGGTCCTAATTCCGCGCACGGGAGTGAAGTCAGAATGATTGAAAACTTGTTGGCAAGCCGGGTTTGACCAAGAAATTTTCCTCATCAGCAAATGTCTAACAAACTTTTATTGGACTTTTATAAGAACAAAGAACTTCTAGCTCACAATTGTTGAGGGTGAAGATCTAGGACGGACCCATCAACTTACTAAGAATTTACAGGGGCAAGAGTGAACCGTCACGATAAATTTCTAGAATTCATTTTCATGGAGTGAATGGTGAATGATCAATTTTTCGCGTAGGAAGAAACGTTTGTTCATCACATAGGCCTTTTTTCTTTAATGGACTTCGAAGAGTTTCTACTAGGGCCTTTATAAATTCTCTACCGTATGGAATTTTTGAATTCTCCTTTGTACTTGAGAATCTATCAATTCCAACAAAAGAAAAAAAGAAAGTTTGAATTCTAAAAGGCATTTGAGACTTCTATGTGGGAATTTTTTTGGAGTTCTTTAGCATTTGTAAATATCAGGGAATAAGTTATCACATCATGTCTATAAAAACCAAACATGCTAAATTCTTCTCAAAAATCCTAATAAAAGAACCGGCCCTATGGGTGCATTGTATAGCACTATTTTCACAAAAAGAAAAGAAAAAAAACACTTTTTTACGATTTGATGTAATACATTTTTAAGAGATGAAGTGTATTTGGGGCCCTTAGTGGACGCTCACCATCTGCGCCACGTCTTATCATGGAAAAAATATATTTTCGGATCCGCCAAGTGGCCTTATGCATAGTGACAGTGAGCGGACCGCTCACCATCCGCTATGTTACAGCGGACAGCCCTTGTCCGAATATATGGTAGGCTGTCCTCGATGACATAACGGACTGTAAATGGTCTGCTCAAAATCACAGACTCGTGAAGAAATGATCTTTCTCTAGACAGGATCTTTCACCTCCTTCTCTCTCATTGACATCGATTTTCTTCTTCCTTACGTCATGGATTCTCATTTCCAGCAACGTTTTTCGGAAAGTTGTCCACAAACATTACTCTCTTGTTAAACAAGGGGTCTACAGACCCCGGGGATTTGGACCCCGGAGGGAGCCCGACTCCCCTGGGGTCCGTTGCCCTGTCAAAAATGGTTTTTGTTGGATTGCATTACACCCTGCCACTAGAACTTCTTGACCACTTATTTTGACATTTCCCATGTAACCACTCTTCCGTAGCCCTGCCACTAGAACTTCTTGACCACTTATTTTGACATTTCCCATAACCCCTATTCCGTAGGAAAATAACGATTTTTTCTGAAAAAGCTCCCCAGGTTTGTGTTTATTGAAAACACTCTCTGAGGTTTAAGTAATTTCAAATACCCCCTTAAACATAAAATTAGTCGAAACAACTCCTCTAGCCATACGGATGGAAACGGGATGATGGTTTCGGGTGAGAACCTGCATATGACACCTGGACCCAAATCTATTTTTAAATATTAGTTCTGGTTCCGACTCATAACCTATTTTGTTGGTTCCAAACTTGATTTTGATAGGAAGATTCGGAATAGGCCCAATTAGAGCACTGAGATTTAGTTCCAAAATTGTTTCTATTTATTTTTTCTTATTCTTTACATTTTATTATTTAAAATAAGGATTTCGTTCAATTTACCACAATGCATCGAGTCTACTACATTCTAAATTAAATATAAAAATAGCATATAAAAGTTAATTTTAAGGTATAGTTTGCAACATTAAAGAGTCTTATTCAGGTCCGGGTTCATGGACCCAAAACCGGATTCATTTATCAATTGGAGCGTATATTGGGATTCAGACCTAGATCCGTTTGTAGAGATGTAAATGGGTCCCGATTCTTCGAATACCCAGAGGTTCTGACCTATTAAAAACCGGGTTTTGGTCCTTATTTAGGTCCCGATAAGTAAATAAGTCGGATCTGGTTCCACCTTAGTTCGGACCCATGAACCCGAGACCCGACATATTACCTCAATTTTTGAAAATCTTTCCTAAAAATCTTATTTTTTAAATATCATTCTCTACCTAGATCCGAACTTAGATCCAGACCCGTTCCATATATGGTTCTGGTTCCGGTTCTGGAGCAAAGAAACCAGTTCCAAAACAGTTTCAGGTCCGGATCCAGTTCCACATTTTCTTTAACGGTTTTGGTTTCGGGTCTAGCATGGACCCGAACCGGAACCAACCCGTTTACAACCCTACCCGTTTGTGAAACGGAATTTAAAATACATTTCAAATTTAGTTTTTAACGGGTCGGAACCTCCTATTAATTGAAAAATTGGATACCCATTTGCATTCATGTTTGACCCCAAATCATTTTTGTAGCATACAAAAGTCATAGCCCAATGGTTCTTTTGAACTCTGAAAACTTCAAGGGGGTGATTAGAAAATTCCCCAAAATACACTAGAACGACAAGGACTCTAGTTTTCAGCCTCAACGCTAATCACAAGAACACCACTTTCAAACTGTATCCAATGGCCTTGATTCAAATAGAAGAAGTGGCCCACCACTTACCCTCTACTTCTAGTGAAATGGAAGGCAGTAAATATTTAAGTAGAACGGCGTTAGACCCTGAAGATTTCCGTACATACATCATCCTATTAATAATGACATTATATCTTTGAAGTTAGAATCCCAACTGTCTTCCTCGAAAAGCCCGTCTCTATTTCTGGGTCTCTTTCGTACTCTCTCTTGCTTGCTGTTACAAAGAAATAAATAAAAATCTCTTCTTTCTTCTTGGCATCTCTATGGATATGGATTAAAGGGAAATAAAACCATGATAGCTTGATATTGTTGATGTGAGATTTTCCAAACTGCTTTTCACCTTTATCACCTTCTCAAATTGTAAGATGGCAATTTCTCATGTGCTAATTGTTGTTGTTGGAGTTAGTCTGCAATGTTATGATCTCAATTGATTTTTTTTTTCTTTTTTGGGAGGTGTGTGTTTTGATTAGAAAACAAAGCTATGAACTTGATGGAGTTAGTCTGCAAAGTTATGATCTCAATTGATTTTTTCTTTTCTTTTTTGGGGGGTGTGTGTTTTGATTAGAAAACAAAGCTATGAACTTGATGGAGTTAGTCTGCAATGTTATGATCTCAATTGATATTTTTTTTCTTTTTTGGGGTGTGTGTGTTTTGATTAGAAAACAAAGCTATGAACTTGATTGGGTTCTTACTGATCCAGCCACTTAATTTATTTGGGATCGATACTCTCATAAGGATTACAACCTTCTTATCGACTGAGCTATTTTATTATTTTTGTTCTTTTTTTTTTTTAATATTTCTCATATGATTTTATATGGCTTGATTCATCATTCTGGTTGCTTGATGCACAAAGACTAGTGTATATATTTTTTATACCATCAATCTCTCTCTCAGCAATTCGATTGTAATTTTGTATTTATAATCTTAAAAAAAGCTGATTTTGATTTGATTGTTTTGTTCTATTGATTGTCAAGCAGAGGGGATTTTGATAAGTACTGGAAATTTCAGATTTTGATTGGCAAATGGGGTGTGGTAATTGCCAAGGATTTAATGAGAAACATGTGAAGATGGATTCTGTTAGTCCCCTCTCGACCCAATTCTCTCATCAATGTATTTTGAGCGGCTGTGAAGAACACACCCATGAGGTTTTCTATGAAGGAGGGGTTGGTCATATCTCTCAAAAGAACTGTTATGGGGAACCACCACCTTTGATTGAGAAGAATCGACCCATCTGCAGAGGAATTCCTGTAAAAGAAACAACGCATCTTAGGCGGGGTCAGGTAAAAACTATTTCTTGTTCTCTGAAACACTACTTCCATTGTAATTTGAGTTCAATTGCGAGGAAGAGAATTGGAAACTCAGTTTTGGAGTTGGTTTTGCAACGCGTTCTTACCAAGAACATGGTGAAAATCTGCGAAATGCATCGACATATTCATTCATATTTAACATGGAAAAAGTTTTATTGTTGATTAGGCTAAAAGCCTAAAATGAGTCCCTGCATGGGTACTTGCAGTTTTAGTTGAATTGCAAAGTCAAATTAGCTTTTATGTTATCACTTGCAGACATTGTATAGTGCACTGAGAACATGATCTAGATGTAGTGAATACTATTATGTTGTAGATATTAAAAAAAAAATAGAATAATATGTTGTGGCATTATTATAAAAAAAAAAAAACAAATGTTGGGGCATTTGATTGATTTCAGTTCATTTTAGAACTCAGTATAAGCTTTTGTTACCTTGAGGAGTCAAACTCAGTGACCCATAATTGAATCACCAATGGAAGGGTATTTGTTTATGAGCCATTAGAAAAACTGAGATTTTCTTCTTTATAAATCCATTGTTGCATTAGGAATTAGGATGTTTGCTGGTAAACCCAATTGTCATCAAATTACTAATGTCTGTTCCTTCTAATTTGTCTGCGTGACTTTTGGCATTACTGCCTATCATACCTTCATTGTTATTGTTTGTTTATACACCATAACTAAATAATGCTTGATAGTGTTGGTCAATCCATACATTTGACTCAGCAATTATATAGTAATTGTGACAGTAACGAATCTGATCAAAGAAAGAAAAAAAAAAAAAAAACACGTGTCGAACAGTGCATTTAAAAGAATAAAAAAAAACAAAGAAATGAACCAAATCCTTGGTAGAATCTTGGCCAAACCTAGTGCAACGTGATTTTACTTGAATTTGACTGAGCTGAGTTGACTTGGCCAAGATTCTGAACTACCTGATATGTTTTTTGCAGAATGCAGAGGGGAAGAAGATGATCAATGAATATGTTCGAGAGCATAAGATAGGTTCTGGTAGCTATGGGAAAGTGGTAAGAATGCTTTTAAGTTATTGAGTTCATAAGCAATCATTGAAAGGTGGAGGCTAATTTTTGCCATTTTCATGTGTTGGAACAGGTTTTGTATCGAAGCAGTAGCGGAAAGCCCTTTGCTATCAAGGTATTTCCTTCCCCTTCTGATTGACAGTAAGCATTAGTGCTAACATAAATAAGCAATTAACTGTAGTACTATGGTAAGAACTAGCTAAAGAGTATCAGGTGTTTTGTTGGTGCAGGCATTATCAAAGTCCCGTTTGTCAAGGGTGCGTGTTGCACCAGCAGAGACAGCTATGACAGATGTTTTTAGGGAGGTGAGCGTTTTGCTCCATGACAATTCTTTTCCAGTATCCCCTGTTCCATGGTGTTCCAATTCTTGCCATATGAAAATCTATATGGGAGAGCTAGTAAGTTTCTTTTTGTTTTTTGGTTTTTCTTTTTCCAGGTTTCAATCATGAAAAGGTTGGAACATCAGAATATAGTTAATCTCATAGAGGTGATTGATGATCCAGAATCAGATCGTTTCTACATGGGTATGCACTTTCTTAAAATTTTTATTTGTTGCTTGTCCACTCAGGTTGATTGTGCTGTGCATGTGGAGTTTAGAGTTTCATTAGGATTCACTTTCATTTAGTTATTTTTAAAATATGCCCTTTGTGTAGTTTTGGAGTATGTAGAAGGTAAGTGGGTATGTGATTCCGCCGGAACACCTGGTGGGATTGGGGAAGGATGTGCTCGAAAGTACTTCAGAGACATCGTCGCAGGGGTCATGTATCTCCATGCACATGTAAGTATATGGATCATAAATTTTTTATATAAGAAACATTGTCTGCAATGTTATCATTTATACATTTTAACTTTCACTTTGTATTCTCTCCTTCTCTTAATGAAAGTTTCAGTTACTGATAAAAAAAAAAAAAAACATTTTAACTTTCACTGAAATCTGAGGTTTAATTGATCATTACCTTATGTCTTGATTAATTGTGTTTATTAACAGAATATAATACATGGGGATATCAAACCTGAGAACCTTTTGGTCACTAAAAGTGGGAGGGTGAAGATTGGTGATTTTAGTGTTAGCAATGCTTTTGAGGTACTGCCACTCTGACTTCTTGATACATCTGCACATAAATGTTGAGTAACTTGATATTGAAACTGAGTTTGGGTCTTCATGTAACTAGTGTATGCATGAGTTCTTTGATGGCACCCATTACAGGCATCTGCAATTAGGGCATGCACAGTCACATAAATGAGAGTGGTTAATAGTGACTAGATACACTATCACCATCAGATAGTACAATTATTGTCAAAGTTTCAAATTGGTTCATACCAAAATATAGTTAAGATCATACATGTAATCAGTCTGTGCATCCATAAAAAAAATTAGTAATGTTTGGCCAACTGTTCTCTTTCTATAATCAGCATCTCATACAGAACAGAAAAAAAAAAAAAAAAAAAACCATCTCAGCTTACATTCCTCTAATTTCTCTTATACTGGAGCAACTGTCAAATTGTCTCTTCGTTGTTGAAATTAAGGTAATCCTCTTTAGATTATTTTTAATTTTAATCTTGAGTTACTTCATTAGTAGTTATAGTGGTCATGTAAAGTAGGAAGTTAATTGTATATTTAAGTTGAGGAGGTTAGGTTCATGTTTGAATTTGAGAAGTTACAAGTGGTTAGTAGTTATTTTCTATAATGACTGTATCGTATGAAAAAATTGCGATTTTTGAAGCAATCAAGTTAATGTATTTCCATTGAAGTTCCATACTAGCTTTATTTTGTTCTTTTTGTTTTTGGTTGTGAATCTAGTCTCATGTGAACTTGTGTCCGGCTAATTGAGAAGCAAATATTTTCAGTACTTTTTTTTTTCACCATTCTCTATATTATTTACTCATTTCTTACTTTTTCCTTTTCTAATTTCTCCACACCTGCCACCATGATAGCCATTCATTTCTATTTCAAAGTACGTCATAATAAGTATTTTGAAGGCAACAAAACCAACCTTTGGGAAAATCATTGTAAGGACTTGTATTTCTTCAAGAAAAGAGGCGGTAGAAGTTGAGAACCATACCATTGCCAGAAAGGATTTCATTTCTATCTTCAACTTGATTGTAAATATTGTGACTTCTAGTTTGGGTCCTCCTTAAATGGTTTCCCTTGGGGGCGTTTTGTGTAACTTTTTATTTTTCTGTGTAGTGCATCAATTGCAAACAAGTTTTCAATATTGGGTTTTCTTTGTAAAGGTCATTTCTGATTTTATGATTCTCTGCTTTCATTAAATGAAACAGAGTTCCCAAACTTATGGTTTGCAATTGTAACAGCAAGGTTGTTAACTTTCTTCTTACTTGTAGGGTGATAATGATGAGCTTTGGAGGACCCCTGGAACACCAGCTTTCACTGCTCCTGAATGCTGCTTTGGTAAGAGGCATCCAGTGAAAGAATTTACAAAATAAAATTTAGATACCATTTGATTGGTGAGACTTAAATTACAGCTATCAAGTTTCTGAATTCCCATTGTCTGGTTTCAAAACAGGCTTAACTTACCATGGTAAAGCTGCTGACACTTGGGCTGTTGGTGTTACATTGTACTGTATGATCCTAGGTTCTTGCCCTTTTATGGGGGACTGTCTACAGGATACATATGAAAGGGTATTTGCCATTTCAATGATCCAATTTCTTGTTCACCCTTTTTTTCTTTTCTTTTCTTGCATTTTGATCATGTCTCTGCCATCTTACTTCCTCAGATAATTAGTTGTCCTTTATCTCTCCCTGAGAAGCTTGATCATGAGCTGAAGGATTTACTCAGGGGGCTTTTATGCAAAGGTCAGCTTCATTTTCACTATCTCATTTTGTAGGAACTCACAAGCTTGCTTGCCTGATGGAACCTTCAGATATCCAAGTTGCAGAAAAATATTTTGGCAGAATGAATGCCCCTGAATTTTTCAGATTGGGATGGTGTTTATCATCTTCTCAAATCAATATCGATTACCATCTTAGTTTGTGGACAAAAGGAAGTTAAATATCATCCTGCCAATTGCCAAATGTGGTTAAATTTCCATTTGCCATACCCAGATTGTTGGAATAAGGCTAACTTGATGATAATGAGCTATATGCTCCTTCTGCCAAATATTCATTTTAGTGGGGAACGTCCATACTTCCATCTAAACTTGCCAGCTCTACGAAGTTTGTTATGAACAGCCTTTGGAGAAGTCTCTTAACTTCCATTTCAATTCCTTCTTTATACAGATCCAATGCAGAGGATCACCTTAGATGCCGCAGCGAGTCATCCTTGGGTGGTTAGAGATGGTGGACCAGTCTGTCAGACATCATGTAGATGCAAGGAAAAGATGGATATTGTTGATTCTGTAGCCTTAGCATGATACTTTTCTGGTTGCTATCCACCATGAGATGTGGATATTTTGTTTGCCCATATTCCTTGAGAGTGGAGAAGCAGATTCACTTGCAAGTCTGAGGTGTTCAGATCCAATGTGATTACAGGCAGCTCTTTATCTTTGTAAGTTCTATGTTTTGGATGTCTCCAGTTCTGTGATTTTCTGAACTGTGTTTGACATCATGATGTACAGATAAGTTTATCATATTTACTATCTGGTTCAAAGGAAAACCTGGCCTAAAACCAGCTGCAAAATCTTGTATATCAGCTTAAGAAGAAAATTTAAATGGTCCACAACCATCATGTTAGTACAAATTGTATTGCTAATTTTCAAGTTGCCTTTAAACCCAATGAGGAAAATTCAGTCCAAAATTTGCATAATTCAATAGCAGATAAGATGGCAAATAGTGGACAGCCCGTCGAATCAGTGCTAAGTTGGAGGGATGATTTGCAATGTATGCAATGGCACCCACCTCAATTCATGTTAATTGAAGCGACATAATTGGATTGGATGGCTTTAGCATAAATTAGAGATGAGCCAAATATCAATATGCTCGGGTGGTTGTAATAACTTGTATGAAATGATCCAAACTTTAAGGATTATACTTGCACACAACAATTTTTAAGTTTAAAGCCCTTTAGCACTATCATTTTGCCCACTTAAAGCCTTCGAACATCAACCCAACTCTAATTACTGGATTGGCATGCATCAAATGGCAAAAGAATCTAGTTAGCAGCCGAATCTTTCGAGTTTGAATATTCTAGTGCTTTATAACTTTGACTGTACAGGTACCTATCGCTTTTTAAAATAAAACGCATGGCAGATTTTGTAAATTGGCCTAGCCAGGGAACAAGAAAAGGGGGAGCACGGGGTGGTTATTGCCTCATAAGATTTTTAATAAAAAATCATTACACCTTTACACATGGTTTGCTCACATTTTTTATTTGTAAAATAGTGGCTTGTATGGTTAGGAAGTTTAGTAACGAGCGGGAGGTTCTAATTTCAAACCGTTTGGGGCCTTATTCGATACACAGTGCTAGCGGGTGATATTGTATATCTATTGTATTACTAATGATCAACTGCAAGAGGAGTCGGCAGGTTCTCCATCGTAAATATATATATTTCTTAAAATTTATCCATCCCCAGCAAAAATAAGTTCCATCCCCAACACAAACAAGTTCTTTAAATATCGTGGGATGTTTTATCTCACACGGTGAATAGACAGTAGACAAAGTTTCCATTTTGACCATACACTCCACATTCTTAAACCAGATAGTGATAAACATTGAGTGAGCCTATACTTCACGCCTGGTTGTTTGCCTTAGAACACGTAGGAATTGAATATATTTGGTCAAATGAGCTCCACGAGAATTATTAAAGAGGCAAATTGTAAAAGATAAAAGTTGGTGAGTGAATGATCTAAGATAGCAAGGCAGATGGGACAATAAGTTTCCTTGTATTTTGAATGACTAGGGCTATGGTTAGCCATAAAGAATATAAAGAAAAGTCATTTGATAGTCTCATTCTTACATATTCACCTTGGATCTTCAATTAACCACTTCCACTTATTCACTTATAACATAAATTTCTATGTATTCAATCGTATTATTGTATTATGTAAAAATAAGCATGCCCTTTTTACAAATGATTTAGACTCTTTTAAGTGCTTATTGTATTAGACCATAGATCTCAAAGTGTCAGTGTGTCCAGGACACGGCTGCAAAGTCTACCTGCATGGCTTCCTATTTTACTTAAAATGGAGTAGAGGCCTTCATTCTCCTTCTACGATAGCGGTGCAAACGATACAGATGATATTTTTATTACAGATATTTTTCTTGTAGATATGCATGGCACTGGTGGGGCCCTGTTCTTCTTTCCGGGCCCACTTAGTTTCTCACCTGGTCCTTGCTCCCTCTCTCTCTTTCTGGATAAGCCTCTGCTCCATTTCTCTCCCTTCAAAGGATAAAGATCTTCTTTGCAGAAAGTCCCACACAAAAGCAGAAATAACTTGCAAACTCCCTATACTATTTTACACCAAGATCAAAATCAACCAAAATCCCATCTTTCTAACCCCTCAAATGCTTTTTCTACCAATCATCTCCAACCCACCTGCTTAAAACTCCTCATCTTCCTCTCTTCCTTTTTATTGCCTCTCCAATGGCAGTTTTACCAGCAAATTCTCATCTCCTCTGCAGACAACTCCACCACCAAGACCCACATCCTTCAAAACTCTCCAACTCAATATCACTTCACTCTTTTGGATTCTCCTCCTCTGCTATCAACAGCAACAACTGGAGAGAAAGAGAAAGAGAAAGAAAGAGACCAAGGAGAGGGTCATCAAAAGCAGAGGCTTTCTGGCAAGGTGTTTCAAGACCCACTTCTATCGAGATGGAACCCATCACAGGAACCGACCAGTTTGATCAGATACTCTCTCAAGCAAAAGAGCTTTCACAGATCATTATCATTGACTGGTCTGGGTTTCTTTCTTTCTTTTCAATTTGGGTTCTTGGGGTTGCTCTTACTAAATTCTCTTCAAAAGCCTTGATATTAGTAGAGGTTTTGGGTTTGAATTTTTGAAGAAAATAGAGATTGGGTTGAAAAAGATTTTCTTTTGGGGTGATTTGAGCATGTGGATATCTTGTAGTTCTGATGTTGGATTTGTTGTGATGTTGATTGTTTAGGATGGCTGCTTGGTGCCGGAAATGCATTTATTTGAAGCCCAAATTGGAGAAACTTGCAGCAGAGTATGAAGACAAGTGAGAAACATTTCTGCCATTTCTTTTAGCTTTAGATAGGGTAATTTGATCTCTCAATTCCACATTTTGTCCACCCATTGGATGGTTAAGATCTACTATTCTTCATCCTATATGCATGCTACACTTCAATCAACAGTTTTTAATTGTCTCTTCCCACTTTTCCTTTCTCACCCCGATCTCACTTGAAGTGTCTTCTCCCACATGAACTCTCTCACAATTTATTTATAGTGTCCATTTTCATTTGTGGGCCACTAATCAGATGGACAGGATTGCTCGATCACGGGTTCTTGGGCCCACCCTAGAACTGGGCCGTTGATCTTTGATGCTTGATGTTTGTTTCAATCCTTGAATTGAATTTGACCTGTACTTTTCTCTTTTAACAGAGTCAAGTTTTACTGTGTGGATGTAAACAATGTTCCCCAACCTTTGGTCAAGCGAGGAAACATCTCTGTAGGTTTGAGTTGCTCTCTAAAACTGTCTTCTTTCGGTACATTACATCTTTAATCTATATACATCGAGGGGGTGAGAAGTTTTCAGCTATAAAATGACAGCAAATTGAGAAACCTTGTGGACCACACTGGGGCTTAGAGGGAGTTTACCCGGCTTTCCTCTTGTCTGAAGGAATTAGTCTATCCAAAGGGTTGGAACCCTCTTATAGAAGAAAAAAAAAAAAAAAAAAAAAAAACCTTAGTTCATGCTTAGTTGTTGGAGTATAGCTTGATTTTAATTTTTGGAGGGTTGTGGGATAAATGGATTCCATTTCAGTGGCCTACTTATCCATGCAAGGGCCCAAACTCTATTAGTTTGTAGTTAGTTATAAAACTATTAGACACTGGGCTCTTAAATGGACTGATAGGATTATTAGATTGCACCTTTTTTTTTTAAAGACTCCAGCCCACAAGACAATCCCTATCCTTGTGATTGGCACATATTGAGATAGGCCCCACAAGCGAAATCCGCCTTTCAATATGCATTCCTATTCATTGTTTTTTGTTGTAACTAATTTTTTTTTTCTTTTGTTGATTGGATACATTTGTGGTTTCTTTCAGAAAATGCCAACAATTCAGGTGAGTTGAGAATGGAAACTTTCTTCTTCTTTTATTTTCTAAATATATTTTAAATTTCCAGTTGAATTTCTGAAATTAGTACATCTTTTTTTTTTCTTTATAAAAAAAATGGGGGGACTGCAGTTGTGGAAAGATGGGGAGATGAAAGAGGAGGTAATTGGAGGACACAAAGCATGGTTGGTGGTTGATGAAGTCAGAGAAATGATCCAGAAACACATGTGATACTAAATATGTGCTTCTCTTCTACCTATTCGGATTAAGTGATAATTTTGGAAGGTTATTCAAGTGATATTTAATAATTTTGCATCTCTTCTACCTTTGTAACTTGTAAGTGATATTTACATACGAGAAATTAATCTAAACCCTTTATAAAGTGTCCTTTTAAGGGAGTTCTAACATTCTCAAGGCCTTCTAATTGATATCTAACAAAGTGGAAAGCATTTTGAGTTAGAAATGGGTTGGTTTAAGGTTGAGTACATTCATGCTATTCAACCGGCCAAGTGACCCGAAGCTGAAGCTGACCCAACTCGACTAAGTGCACTATGACCAACCAACCAAACCTGAATCCCACATGTTAAATAATGAAGTGGGTTGACATTTTCAGTTCGACGTGTTAAATAATGAAGTGGGTTGACATTTTCAGTTCGATTAATAAATGGTTCAGGCTGTGCCCATACAAGTTACCCAAAGTGCTCAACCCTACCCCACCCAAAACGTTGCCACCACGAACTGTAATGTAGCAAGAGTTCAAAATTTTCTTTCACTGGCCCAGCCCAGTTGAGTCGACTTGGATTGGTAGGTCATTGAGTTGATGAGTCTCACTGAGTTTTCATGTTTTTAAACCATGGATTGAACCAAGAGGTCAGGGAAAACTAATTTCTCTTGTGAAGTGGTATAGGATCCAATTTCATACGCCAGTGCCCTATGCAACAGCCTAAAAACTATCAAAACGGAGCTAGCTATGCCTATAAGCAGAAAGGGCCCACACGGATCTAAATCGAAATCTGTCAAACATTTCCAGGGGCCCAATATGAAATCCAGTTTACCCTATAGGAAAAAGGTTCACGTTTGAAACCTGAATCCAAATACACACCTTAATCCAAAATCAGAATTTGAGACCCAATCAAAATCATGAAATGGGCTTTTCAAGGCCCAAAATACCAATTGGGCCTATTAGTGTCAGAATCAGAATCCAAATTGGGATCCCTCTAAATGGGCCTACTTCTCAGAATCTGAATCTGGGGAGGTTCTATGAAGAAATTTGAATCCTTCATCAGGACCACTCCAGGATCCGTTTAAAAGCAAGCTGGACTCTTCCAAACCCATAACAAATTCAGGCCCACAACCACATTTTTGCAAGCTCAACATACAATATACATAGAGATCATACATGGTGTCATCCTTATAGGATAAAAGCACAATCAGTGGATGATAAAGAAAAAAGAAGAGAAAAATAAAAATCTAATCTTATGATTAAACTCTTCTAAATCTTGGGATTGTTGGTTGGATTCTTCTCCCTCGGCGACCTTAACTTCGACGACGACGACGGCAACTTGCTATACATAGGGAAGTCAGAAAGAAAAGCTAAAACCTGCCAAATGCTAATGGAGCGCGCAGCTCGCACAGTAAAGGGTCTGGCCTTGGTAGAGAAGATGTCTGTGGAGTCCAAGAGAATCAGATAGACAAGAGCTTGAACAATGAGGAATATTGCCCCCTTGGGTAGGACATCTTCCATGCAAGAACATGATGAAGAAGAAGAAAAAGAAGAAGAGGAAGAGAAAGAAAACAAGAAGAGAAGGCCCTCCAGCATGATGGTTTTGTTGTTCCAAAGTGAGGAAAGACAGTTGATGGATTTCTGTGGCGGGAGGGAGGATTGTGTAATCAGTAGTTTTATATGTAAAATCCGTGTCATGTTCTGTTTTTCAAGCAACGAAAACGACGGACAATGAGTGGAGTCTTGACCC
Source organism: Cinnamomum chago (assembly GCA_038049695.1). Classification (NCBI taxonomy): domain Eukaryota; kingdom Viridiplantae; phylum Streptophyta; class Magnoliopsida; order Laurales; family Lauraceae; genus Cinnamomum; species Cinnamomum chago. The sequence goes on along the minus strand of CP142453.1, from coordinate 23,519,851 downwards.
GGATCAGATGGTAAGAGGAGCTGGCTTATCCATCTTTCATATTCTCCAAGCCTAAATGCATGTTTCTCGTTCCTTGTGGCCTGTGGGGTGGCTACTGTTTAGGCCATTAAATTTTACATCATGTTTTCTTTTTTGCCTTTTGCTAACTTTGGGCTTGGCCATTAACATCATGTAATTGGTGGCTCAAGTGACCAAGTACTATGGGTGCAGCTTGAGTGAGTCTGGATGGGTTTATACGTTAAAATTATTATTATTATGTGTGGAGCCTGATTACACCTGGGTCAGTTAACTCAGGCCCATTGTCGCAGATCCGTAACAATATTACCTTGCACCTTTATGTAACCATAGCATAGCTATAAGAGATTGGTATCTTGTATTATCATCTTCTGCCATGAACGTACCTCAATCTAGAGGGAACCACGTAAATCTGCGTCTTCTTTGTATTGTTTGGTTGCATCTTTGTTCTTACTTTCCTAACAAAAATCCAAGCAGCCAATTTGAATTTTAGAAGGCCAGCCTAAACTCAACTTCAAATGGGCCTGGCAAAAAAACCAAACCAGAGCCAGATCTGAATTTCAGAAGGGCCAATCCCTGTGTTACTTAAATGGACCCCTATCTGGACTGGCGAGTGCTTCCGTCTATTCAAGCCCATCCCAAAGCCCAAATACTTCTCTTATATATATATATATATATATATATATATATATATATATATATATATATATATATTAAGGCAATCCTGGGATTTGGTGTGGAGCATGCTCGGATGCAAAACAATTATAGGGTTTGGAGATGGAAAGATCTCATTGACGCTTTGTTTACATGTGTGGAAGAATAAAACTAAAGTGAGGGTTAAATCATAAATAAAGTATAAAATGAAAGGGGTTAAAGTAAAAGACACTTTTTTTACAAAGTTTATTTTTCTCTAAGTTTTCACGCTTGGTTGTAGTAAACAAAAAGGCTAAAGAAGGAGTAAAAAGGTTAGTGGTGGCATATTTGAACTGAACTTCTCCACTCCATCATTTGCATTGAAATTGGTACGAAGTAAAAACATCGCATCACCAATTTACTTATCACTTCACTTTTTCAGCCCAACAACACTGTGTGGGTGAAAGTGGGCCGGGCCGTCCTAGGGCCGCCCGCGGACGGCCCGTTATAGGCTCGGCCCGAGCTCGGCTCAAAAGACAAAAGAGCCGAGCTAGGGCCTAGTAGGAGGCCCGTTTTCTTAAACGGGCCGAGCTAGGGCTTGATGAAGTCCGGCTCGTAAGCCCTAGGGCCTACATATATTATAATACATATATTATATATAAGAATTTATTCAGGTCAAGTGGGAACCGTTGGATCATTAAAGTGGATCCAACCAACGGCTGCCCAGTTTTTAAGTCTTGTAACTCTGAAACAATCTTTCCTTTGTTGTTATTATTATTTATTAACAAGGCTCTATTCTTGTTGTTATAGGTGATGCTGGTGATGATGAAAACTTTATTTTATGATGTTAGCCGAATACTTTATTTTTTTCTATGATGCTATTGGAGTTTAATTTGATTTGTATTATTGTTAGAGTTTAATGATGCTAATCTACATTAACATTGAACTATTATGGAGTGTTGGAACTAGGCTCCCTTTGCTTTTATGAAGTCTTTCTTATTTTAGTTAATTTTAGTGCTGCAATCCAAATTATGAGAATGAGAATATGGGATGAATGCATGCATTTGACCATTTTTTTGTTTTGGTTTGCATATACAGATTTCTTTGAATTCCTACAGAATTTTTTTTCCTGAAAATATTTTCTTTCAGCTAGTACTATATCATTATAAAACGGGCCGAGCTCACGAGCCGAGCCTAGGGCCTCAATCGAGCCAGGCTCAAAGGGCCGGCCCTAGGGCCTCATAACTTAATAAGGGCCGAGCCCGAGCCAGGGTTTTTGAGGCCCTCTAGGGCTAGGGCTGAGTTAGGGCCTACTGAAAAATACTAGGGCCGAGCCTAGGGCCTGTCAAAGCCCGGCTCGGCCTGGCCCACTTTCATCCCTAAGTGTAAGTAAAAAAAAAATATATCACATCATGTCATGGTCTAGTTTTAGTCCTCCCTTGCTTCTGTTTTTGCTATAAAAAAAAACTCATAACTTGAAAAGAAAACTTAAAAAAAAAAAAAAGCAATCAAATCATCCTAAGTCCTAACCCCTAAGCTTGACAATTATGGGTCGGTCAGTCGGTTGACAACCTCATTTTTCACCTGGTTACCCAATGATTGATCCTTAGATATGCTACTATTTTCACTTATACGGGCTTCTCTTCCCACTTTGTAGGCTCTCCTTCTCACTTATATCGGCTCTCTTGGCTCTCAGTCCCCTTGGCTGGGATACCCTCTACCACCACCAAAAAAAAAAAAAAAAAGCCCTTCATCTTTCACCTTCAAACTTTAATTAATATTGGCTTTAAACATATTGATAGTTTGGATTTTAATCCAATAGTGGGTAAAAATCAGATGAGTATCAAATTAGTAAGGTGTTAATTCAGCGGGGGTGGCTTTGAATTCTAGGTGCCTTCATTAGTTAGGTGCCCACCTTTCGTGCAAGTCATGCCTGAAATATTATTTTACGTTAGATATATCAACTGCTCAGGATGAATTTAAGATCTAAGAGCAGCTGTACAAGCAATATAACGAAAATTCCCAATAAATCCTGATTTCTACTGATGGGGTTTGTTCTTTTTAAAAAAGCACCTTTTTCTTTCTTTAAATCCCGTGTTTTACTTTAGAACTTTTCCTCGAATACTCGTCCTTCCTTGACCTTCGCATTAGAACTTTCTGCACTTGTTGTTCCTGAGTACTACTAGAAGAAGGAAAATTTTCAATCAACTTGACTTCAGATGGTTCCTCAGGTGACCTTTCACTGAACCAAACCCAATCCAACAAGCACTGGAAATATAGCACCAAAGGTCAAGACTGTAGAATTCAGATGAGGCTTAGGTTGGCCCAAAGCCTGACAGTCCCTCCCAATAGGGCCCACCCAAACACCTGGCATTGGGCATTCAGAAAATTCATGGACCCAGACCCGATGGATCCATACCCAGACTCACTTTTTTTTTTTTTTTTTCAATTTGAATCAATGGAGTGTGTAAATCGAGCAGGACTACATTTTCGGAATCTCTACCTCCTCTCTATTATTTTTCTTTGCCGCGTTCTGTCTTTACTTTTTCTCTTTTCCTTTTGAAGTAATCTCCAAAGCAAGCTCATGGTTCTTGGTTAAGTGGTGTTGGCACCTGTTATCACATGCATGTTTACGGATTGATTTCTAAGCCTTCAAGTTTAAAATATCACTCCATACAGGTAGGTCAACAAGCAAAATAATAATAATAATAATAATCTCCAAATATTTTTCTCCTTTTGTTAGTTTATCTAGGGGAAAACGTGAATTCTTGTTGAGGTAGTCCCAAAAAGGTATCATAAAGACAAAATTGTCTTTGTAACAAACCCTTCTCAACCTTTGTTGTTAATTTGTAAGTCTGAGACCCATTTCATAAGTTTTCCAGTATGGGGGGTTTTGATTGTGAAATGCACTCCCACATAAATCATACTTTTTGGTATGTAATGTATGCAACACAAATGTGCCCTAAGCCTTTTTTTATTTCCTTCCCTTGTAAGGCAAAGCTCATCACTACCTTTGGTGATGATGGTGATGCAGAGCGCGAAGCCCAATTGATGAGGGATTATGGGTTTAATAGTGTAAAAAAAACCCTAATTAAGGGTTTATTATTTTTGTTAAAGGCAGGTCCAGTATAAAAATGGAATAGCCTATACATTGAATAAGTTCGGGGAGATTTCATTTGTTGAGTTTTGATAAAGCTCATAGATAGCCAAGGAAGAGACTTAAATTCAAATATATGAAGAAGGTGAGTAGCAAAATTCATAGACATGCTTCTTTGCATAGAATACATAGGAATTAAATACGCAGGAATTCTTATCAAAGGTAGTTAAAAATGATGACCAAATGAGAATATACAAAAATGACAATGAAACAACCTCTCTTTTAATAGAGATTGAATCAAAGAAGATGGAAAATGAAAACTTAGTCATCGCCTTAGTAATTTAAATCCTAATAAAGTTAAGGTCTCACCACTCATGTCATTCACAGCTCACTTCTTTAATAATCGTTTGGTAAAAATCATTTGATCATGAATTCTTATGTAGTCAAATGCAAAAAAGAAAAAAAGAAAAAGCACTAAACTTCTTAAAAGTCATAGTAAAAGGAACCTCTTGTAAATGCTTTTCTAGCTAGCTTTCCTCCTCCTAAAGATAGACTCCATCTCTACATTTACAGTATAGACAACCACTCTATAATCTTTAAAAGCTTACTATGTTGTTTTGAAATTCATGCAAACCCAATTTTGCTCATTTAGTTATTTGATTCTCTTTATTTAGAATTGATGGTAGGTACCCTATTTGAACAAAAGGTCACATGTTTAAGCCCTACACTCAACACTAAATATTGAAATATTATCTTTGTATTATAAAAAAATTTAAAAAATGGCACTATTACATTTGACCCGACATGCACTTTTTATGAATCAGAGCTTAATATTTCTTGAATAATAAACCCACCATGAGCTTTTTTTTTTATTTTTTTAACGTAGGGTTCCTAGCCTTTTAAGTCAAAATAAATCCTATGGGTCGAGGAGAGAAAGCCGGGTGAAATTTCCCTGTGGCCCCAGTATGGTAATGCAGTTTCGAACTCACAATCTTTGGGTGCAAACCGTGGTCTTAAACCAATTGAACTACCCCCTCGAAGTTTAAACCCACCATGAGTTAGGATAGAGTACATGCTAGTTGAGCCAATTCAAATTGGCCTAAGCCCGAACCAGACCTAGTGGCATGCATCCCTGTAATCAGCTAAATTACAGCCGGGGAACATCTTTTTCAAGGACTTCAATCAGGTGGGACAATACAAGCACCATCCTCGTTCCCCCTCAAAGCTGCCTTTCAAGATGCTCTTTCTCTTTTCAAAGATACATGAAGTGGAATAGTGGATGTCCCCCAATCTTTTTTTTTGCCACATTGATAAAGTTGTAAGCCTTTTGCCGCGGTTTTCCAAAGTAACCCTCTTTTCTCTTTTGACAAGTACCAATAGAAATGCAAGCATTGGTCAAGTAGTAAAAAATAAAACACGAAAGAACTAAGAAAAAACAAAAGAAGAAGTCATAGTGACCAAATCTTATTCATACGGTAACAAATTTTCAGATATTTTCAAGTCTCCATTTAAAAAAATAATCTGAACCGTTCAAGATGAATCTCATTCCAACCAATGATGTATCTTAACGTCTTCCTCTTAAAAGAGTGAGCTCCACTGTCAAATTGAGCCCTATAGCAGGAATGTGACGGGCGTTGATGTGGGATCGCTTTCGACATGTTAATCTCATTTCCGTCGTGATTCTTAATCAGACAGTAAAATCCACTCCTTTTGAACAGAAAACTTAAGGGCGTATCAATGAGTTGTATGAGATTCATCTTGAATGAACTAAGATAGAGTTCCATAAATTTCTTACTTAGTTGGGTGCAATACAGCTGCCACAGTGGATCTCTGACCGAGAACTTGGGTTCGGTGCTCTCTCTCACAGTCACAGCACACGTTATAATCGCCGAGCTGGCTTCCTCACCTACCGACAGGTCCTGAATCCTGATCCGAACGTGACCGTAACTAATCCGGGTCATCTAACCCAGCCAGCTGAATTTATAAGATCTAAATAGGTCAATATCAAAGTGGGCCTATTGCAGATGGATTAGGGGTAACAGTAAAACACACTTTCTTTTGTTGGAGGACTATTGACTTTTAGTAGTCTGAATTTCCAAGGTGGGCCACCCTGATAGATTTAGCCGAGTACTTGTTGAGAGGGAGCTCTCCCAGTGGGTGAAGGAAGTAGGAGTCCACTATGGGGCCCACCTTTTGGAGGTCTGATTTTCTCATAATGAATGTCCTCTCCTTGGTGTCCTCAAATTTTACTACAGTGGAAGTTGGGTCCCTTTGTAAGATTGATTGTATAGATAATTATTTTAATCATTGTATATGATTAAAGATGAGTAATTTATATGTTAATGCTATGATCATTGTTAAATGGGATGAACTATTGTCCGGGTGGAATTTAAGGACATTCTACTGGAAGGGAGAGTATTTATTTTAAGTGGTTTAAATTTTCAATAAATGGGCCCCAATGAAGTTCCACTTTCTCATCGCTCACGAAAAACCTAATTGAAGAGACCAATAGATCTGGACTACCCACCTTGAGGATTCCTCATAGGCAAAAGATCATTCCATGTGGAAGATCTAACCATTCAATGTACAAACCACCCATTAGAAACATTGCAATGGGGATCCTCTTTGTTTCTCACACAAGCTTCCTCTTGAGTTGAAGGAGTGAGAGTCAATAACAAGTCCCACCTGTTTAAAATTCGAACCACGGAAAGCTCTGTTCGTGTATGGTATATTTCCATATTTTAGTCCAATAAGATTTGGTCCCACTATAATATTAAACATATAATTAATAATGTAACTAATAAATATAATTATAGTTGGTTCAACTCTTACTTAGAGTGAAAATTGTGGACACCCCCAATAGGACTTTGACTTTCATCGGCTCAATAGGTGGCCCTTCTTTGGTGTTCCACCATTCTACTCAGCCTGGGTTAGATCTCGCTGAAGGATCTTTGAGCATAGTGGAGCCAACATTTTGAGTAATGTCACATCTCCGGCTTCCCAAAACAGTGGGTGCTTCTGAGGTCCACCTGCCTTTCCCTCCCTGCAGTTGTAGGAACCTCTTGTTTTTCCCATCCTCAAGGTATGGTGGTGTCCTGCGTCAAGGTACCCTACCCCATGATCCAATGATACAATCTTAATTGCCTCAGGAGGAGTCTCATCCTTAGTGCCTGTAACCTCCTATCAGCTCTCTTGATCCCACTTCGAAAATACGGATCCGTCTTTGGAGCGTGGTTCAATCATTTTTAAAGTACGGTTCGACCATCATTGAAGCACAGTTTAACCGAATATGGAGCGAACTGTGCAGAATCTTTAGTTTTGTGTGCTTTTTTTTTTTTTCTGTAAACTTGATATTTATCTTTTGAATAAGTAAATTTCTTTTGACTTATTAATTATTGTCTATTTTATGTAATCAAATTGTAAAGTTAATTTTGTTCTTCATTTTTAATACTTAAATATATTGATAAGATATATTTGTGCCAATTACTTAATTTTTTATAAACCCACAAACATTATGTTGTATAGGCGCTCCGGACATATAATTATTTTAAAATTTAGCATTTCGGCCCTCCCATTCCCATTCCCGCTCCACGCTCTGGGCATCAGGGCCGGCCTTGAGCAAGGGCTGTAAGTGCCCTTGCCCCGGGCCCATTTTTCAGGGGGGTCCAAAATCCCTTCTACCTTTTTTTTTTTTTTTCAATCATTTGGTAGGGGCAGGGCTTATCCAATAGATTCCATCGTCCTGGGCATCAATAGACCCATCATCAAATCATCTGAGAGTGCTTATTGCATCACTTATTTGAGCATCCATCAGTGGGGCCCACCAATGATATTTTATATTTGATGGCTGAAATTCTGGGAGAATCTGGTCTAGCGTTGGGATGATTTGGGGTTTTTTTTTTACAAATAGATCATCAAGCCTTCAGCCCTTCACCCGTTCTTCTCATCTGTTAGTGGGGCCCACCAATGATTTTTTATTCCCCATATATGATGCTTAAATTGTGGGATGAGTTTTCTTTCGTCTCTTTTTTTTTCAAATAGTTATACTTGGACATCATCAACCCATTGCCAATTTTTCACATCAGTGGGGCCCACCAATGATATTATCATATATGATGGCTGAAGAGGCCTAACTTTTACTCTTGCCCTGGGCCCTGAAAAATTCAGAACCGGCCCTGCTCGGCACTTAGGTATCATCCCCCTCTTTTGTGCTATCGGAAGGTTTACTACCATTTGAGCCTGACTAATCCCTTCGGGCCCAGAGAAAAGCCGAGTAAACACTCGGTTGCCCCAAGGTGTTAGCATCAGTGGACTCAACTTTCGATTCCTAAAGAATAGAGAATCAGGGGTCAATACCAAGACATTTTCAAATTTTACTTTGATAGAAATATATCCCACCATGAAATCGAGCACAAGATTGAAAACATTACTATTGCTTATGTGGCACTACTACAGACATTGCATGAATCGCATTTCTATCAAGTGGTTAGTCGGATGGTGGAATCCACTCCTATTAATCTAAAACTAATTAACTATATATCATACAATTTAGGGAATGAAATAATTCACCTTTTGTCCGGTTCAGATTATCTTTGCACCGTTTACATCCGTAGCTGCCGTGGGGTGTCCGGAGTCACAAAACATATTGTATTCAATTTAAGTCTGCGCTCATTGCGCAAAACTGGGGTCCGCCACCTGGAGTCCACATGGGTTGGAGTCGGACTCAACCGTCGCGTCAGCTGTTTCGCCTTCCGAGACTTACTGATTTAGGGTTGTGGGGTCCACCGGTACAGCATGGCCCTGGCCCACCTAAGGACCCTGCACATTCTCCATCAGGTACTAGTGCATTTGCCACGCTGTGCGTCTTCCACAGGCAGTACTAGTGGCATGCTGCAAGATCATCCCGCCCTACCGGACAGTCCAAATTGTTGTCTGATTGGTGGATGAAAAATAATGCCCATCAATTAGGCTCATATAGAATCCTGGTCGTTCATTTCTCCTTTTCTTTTCAAGGTAAAACTCTTTTTTAAAAGGGCCTTTTTTTGCGAGGCTTTTTTTTTCTTCAAGTTTTTCTTATCCTTTCTCCTTTTAAATGTGATGGACAAATTATATTCATGGCAACTACCACCATGGCCACCATCTCGCCCTTATTTCAAGGGTTACTTGAGTTAGGTGGTCGCAACAATAAAAATTTACATGCGCTCGACTATCTACCACAATGCACAAATAAAACCAAACCATCAACCAATCACAATAACGCCATAATTTTATGTAGTTTGGCAATGGTTGTCTATGCATCATGCAGACATAGTTGCTTGCGTGTCTTTTCTCTTTTTTAAGGGTTAAGAGTTACAGATTATGTGATATATATATTTACATGATATATTTAATTTATGGTTTCTTCAAACCCCACTCCCACCCTAAAGAAAGCCTTTCTTAGCCTCTCAGACCAAATTACATCCAGGTTAACCCATGATGGCGAATCTGGCTTACCTGGGGTTCAAGACATAACCCCAACAACTTGAAGGGTTCCTCTACCATTTAATTAATAAAAAAAGGGTCATACAAATCTTCAAACTGTTGAATATGATGGAATGTTGCCAATGAATTAAGTTTATTGGGAAGATCTTAGCCATCTGATGACTTCACCTGTTGAATATGGGCAGTTTGGATGCTAGATATTCCAGCTATCCATCTTAAATCCAAAAGTTTGCTGGTTTGGAGGATTTTCACTAATAGCATATTTCTGTGATATGATGGGATTTTTCCTGCGATAAGATGGATAACTGGGGTTGGTGGGGTTGGTGCACATCAATGCTTCGAATTTTGGGATTGGATCAAGTTTGGATACGAGTTAGAAATGAGTTCATGCGTGACCTTAGGGTGTGTTTGGCTGAATTTCATAAAATTGCTTTTCAGCCCTTCGAATTTGAAATGTTCAGAAGTCCTAAGAAGTTCATTTGATTATTAGATTTTTAAGAAAGAAAAGTTATAAAGCAAATTTCGATCGTCTTTATTTTCGAAAAATACCAGAAGCATGGCAAGAAGCATAGATTATTTTTCTCTTTTCTTATCTATCAGCGTGGTCTATTTATAAAATCCAAATTATTCGAGATCAAGATCATCATATGTATTGGTGTAGAGTCATATTTCATTCCAATATAACCTAGTTTAATCATCAGATTGATCAATTATTAAAAGTGACTAAAATGTACAAATCAAATTGAATAAAGCGATAGGCAATAGTGTTTTATATATTATAAATCTAATGGTGGGCCAAACCTTAATTGGAGTAAGATTTCTTATAGAATAGAACTAATATAAAAAGACTCTTTATGTTGATTGATTTGGATTTTGTACATGGTTCCCACTAATAGATTTATATGATTGAATACATGGAGAACCAAATAATTTAGGTACTAGCTCACACCTCAATTTGTCTAAAAGATAGTGATAGTGGTAATGCCATATAACATGTGTCTTATGACATAGAGTGAGCTTTTTCATACTGTGTAATTATTTTCTTATTATTGTATGCAAGGTATTTTGTAGTTATAAGCCTTTTCATATAGTGTAATTATTTATTATTATAATTTTTTAAATATATTATTTAGTTATAATAAGCTGGAAGTTGTTTTCTTATTTATATAATAACCACACAACCTTGGATACGTTTGTTATTAAAAGGCATAAACAAAATTTGAGCTAATCAAATAATTTATTCTTTTGAAAAGTTATCTTGAAAGTATCATAACCAAATAAGATTTGGTGCTTTTTAAGTATCTTCTCACGGCCCTTTTTTTTAAAGATTTTTTTCAAGATAATTTTTGGAAGATATTTTCTAGTAACCTACTTTTAAGAAATCACTTTTAACTTTAAAAAAGTACAACCAAACACACCCTTAATCTGTTTGACCTCAAACCTACCTCAGTGTGGTGATATATAATATATGCACTACCAATAAATTGCTTTACTCCTTTTTACATAAAGTTCATGATGAATTTTCTAAATAGAGGGCATGAGGAATATTTTGTGGGTTTACGATCATTACAAATGAAAGTTACAAAAAAAAAAAAAAAAAGACTCCTCAACCCATGTTCATAAGCATTTGATCTAAGGCCACAAAATAAATGATTAAGATAAAAACTTCTTCCTAATATGCTCATTATACATATTTCTTTATCAAATGACTTTTTGTTAGTACTCACAACTTTGAATTAATCTAGCTTTTGGTTAATTGCTAATCAACATACACCAACATGCTCTATTTGAAAAGCAAAAAAGTGCACTTTATTTACATAAAGATAAGAAAAAACTGCAAAAGTCTCTCATTCAAGTATGTTTGATGCAAATAAGCGAACCGATATTTTAGTTGGGGAAAAAGGTTTAACTTGCTATTTACTAAAGAATTAAATCTCCTAAGAACGAGTAGATACCAAAATGTCAATGTAAAACTATTTTAGCATTCCGCTCGCAATTTACATATACAATTCCAACATAAATACAAAACCATGCGTATAGCTTTTTTGTTTGCATAAAGTACATATGAGTTGAATACGTATGAATTCATAGTCACATTAGCCATCAGACATGGGTTATTGAGGGTTGACTTTTCTAATATTTAAATTACAAGGGTAAAGTTTGGGCGGTCATTTTTCATCTACCATTTGATTAAATTTCCATTAAAAGGAAAGTTATTTGACCTTCATATTGGATATTCACTTTTAATCTACACTTTTAGCCATTTATAGATATAAAGCTATAATTATCAGTTCCATATCATTTTGATCAAAATGGCTGAATATAGCCAAAACAGAATCCATCATATAATTTTTGGCCAAAATCTCAGTGAGACTTGGTTGAAATAAAAATTATTGGCCAAAATGTGTTTCAGACTCCATGAGATTTTTATTTAAAAGAAAAATAAGGAGAAGGGGGCTTGTCACGCCTATAGACCCTCTTATAAAGGTGTTAGGTTCGGCGAGCATCCGCCTAGAGAGAGGGCGGGGGAAACTTTAAAGGACAAGGTATGCAGTGGTGTATAAGTCTTACATTGAAAACATGCAACTCTTGATTTTAGATATATAAGTACGACTTGGCCTTAATCCTACATAAGAACTTTAAGATTGTACACCAATACTAGGTTAAGATTCTATAAGCAAAGACAAATTTTGAGTCAAGGACGACTCTCTTTTTTGGTGGGGGAGTATGTCGAAGCATATCCATTACTTTTTTCAATGGAGGAGTATGTAAAAGCATATCCATTATTTTTCTCAATATGTTAATATTTCATTAGTAATTGATAAACCAAATTTCGACAAATTAGCACATTTCAAGAATGAATCAACATTTAATTATTTTATCTTGATGAATTGTCAAAAACTTTCCATTTAAATTTTTTCCTATTTGCTCCCTTATTTTTTTGGGGCACGGAGTCAATCTTAGGCTAATCCGATCTTTTCACGCACGCTATCCCCCTCCCCCAGTGAATTGCCATAAATCCAAATTTGACACCCATTCGACTTATACTCATCATTGCATCAAAATCCTAAAAAATGACGCATCTAAAGCAATTAAGATTTAGTGCCATACATCAAAGGATTAGTATAATCTAATAGAGTTGAGATTTTACACATAGATATCTTATCTAGATATCTCCATTCAATAGCATTTCATGGTTGTGAAGCACCATTTAATAGGCCTGCCACGCTAACAGCGGTCTTAAAAAAAAAAACACTCATAATATTTTTTTTGAGTTTTTGTACCAATCCTCTTTTACATTTTTCCAAGTTTTATGTCCATATCCATTGATAGAATTATAGAAATGAAGCTAAAATTTTCCACAATGACGTTATTAGTGACATTGTGACGACATCCATTTGTGACAACATCCATCTACCATAACATTTGGACGTGTGTGCAAAACGCACATCGTGAAACATTGAGATCCTCACCCCTTTCCCACTACGTGTATATATATATGTCATGTGTATGTTTACATTTCCTTCTTTCCATTTTTGCCCTCGGCGGCCTCATCATCCTTTGTTGTTCCAGAAGTACATCTTCCCCAGCTTTTTAACCCGTGCGCACTGCGCCCCATCAAAAGCTCCACGTTATATATTCTCCCTCTCTCTCTCTCACCAGATCTCTCTCTTTCTCTGAAAACCCTAAACCGTATCGAATTCTCGGCTCTTCCGATCTCCTAAACCTCCTTCGACCTTAACAAACCATCTCTATCTCCAAATCGATCCGATTCCAGTCTTTCCAAAACTCGAATCGGATCGAATATCATCAGTTCGATCTCTGTTCCGATCAAGAAACGCGTAGATGAACGAATGGAAAGGTCAGCAATCGAGTCTCTGATTGTTTGAAGAAGATGCCGGGCATCGCGCAGAGAAATGCTGAATTCGGCAATGCTTCTCTCTCATCAATCGGATCCGTTTCGACGAACGGGATTTGGTCGAAGAATCGCTGTGGCAACGTCACCTTCGATCAGCTCCAGAAGGTTGATTTCTTCTTCTTGTATTTTTTTTTTTTTTTGTTACTTTGATTTGTATCTGAATCTTATGATTAGCTTAGCTCATGTGAATTAAGATTGGATTGATTGATTGGCCTTTTGTGTGTATTGGATTCAGTTGATGAACGTTTCGCTGTGTGATTTGATTTGGATTTGAAGTTTTGGATTTTGTGCGATCGGATTTTGCGTTTTGATCTTGTGTTTTGGTAAAAATTTGCAAACTTTTGGCTTTTGCTGCTTGCGATTGATTTGGAACTGGTGTTTACATGGCGATTTATTGATAAAGTTGAATCTTGTACGCGCTGTGGAATTGTCAGTTGACTGTGAGAAGTTTTGGTACATGCAGTGTAAATCTAATCTGATTTTCCTTTATTGGATTCAGTCTTATACTATTTCATGGATGGGTTGAGACAGTGATAGAGAAGCTTGTGGTCCTCATGAATGCTGCATCCAATTTAGCTAATAGATACAGAACCATTATGATGATTTTAATGGAAGTTGTTACTGTGAGCTGGTTGTTTGAATAGATATTTGTAGTGTGGTGCGTCACAAACGAATAAGGCTTGTTAGGCAATGCATTACATGCGTTTATTACTCTATTCACAATGTGGGCATATCAATTAATTCTTTGTATTGATTTGAATCACCAATGGGTTGTGATAATGTCTCTTTGTAATGTGATATTATTGCAAATTAGAAACAATTCCCTTCTAAATGAGAATTCATTCTAAAACAGACTGATACATATAGTCATTGCATTGAGTGTATTGTGATAACTATCATTGAGTTCCTTAGTTCTTTCTTTTTCCTCTATCGACAACTTGAATTGTTTTCTATTTGTGTTGTAAATATGGTATTAGTACTACCATTTAGGAAATCATAGATGGGAAGGAATTAAAAGAAAATTCATCAGTCCTTTTCTTTAATTTCTATTTTTCAGCTTCACATGTATTGGATGAATTATGAATGAGACAAATTCAAAATCAAATTTCTAAGTAGCTTGTGCTCTGATATATGAATCAGTTCTGGAGTGAGCTATCACCACAGGCTCATCAGGAACTTCTGAAGATTGATAAGCAGACTCTCTTTGAGCAAGCTCGGAAGAACCTTTACTGCTCTAGATGCAATGGGTTGCTTCTCGAAGGTTTTTCACAGATTGTTGCATATGGGAGGTCCTTACTGCAGGAAGGTGCTGGAGGTCACTACGCTGTCAAGGGGGTCCAAAAAAACAAGATTAAAAGTGAATCCGATATAATGTCATCCAGATGTCAAGATGACATTCCAGATCCATCTGTTCATCCTTGGGGAGGTTTGGTTGCAACCCGTGATGGAACCCTTACACTGTTAGACTGCTTTCTTGATGGGAAATCCCTCAAGGCACTCCAAAATGTATGGAAGTAACCTGATGAGTTACTATCAAGCATTGTTTCATTTAGTCCTTGACCTCTTTGGTCAGTTTTAACACACCTTTTTATTCAGGTCTTTGACAGTGCATGTGCTAGGGAACGGGAACGTGAATTGCTTTACCCTGATGCTTGTGGTGGGGGAGGTCGAGGTTGGATAAGCCAAGGAATGGCTAATTATGGAAGAGGACATGGAACCAGGGAAACATGTGCTTTGCACACTGCAAGGCTTTCTTGCGACACTCTTGTGGATTTCTGGTCTGCACTGGGTGATGAAAGTCGGCAATCTCTGTTGCGAATGAAAGAGGAGGATTTTATTGAGAGGCTTATGTACAGGTGAGATTACTTCTGTGAGCCACTTATCATACTTCAGCATTGTTTTTACAAGATATGTTTCTGCATGATAAATGGATAGGGACTTTTGATGATGAAGCAAAAAAGATTGCATTTGGTATTGCTGTTATTTCATTATAATGACCAAGGCAGGAAGATGAGCTTAGAAGAGAATACATAGGCATTGAAATATTTGAATATTTGTGGTATGGCGATGTTGTCAGTGGTGCTTTGAAGGCTGCTCTGGAGCGACCTACTTGGATGATCACAAGCTTTAAAAGCTGCATGTGATGCATTTTGAAAATTCTTCCAGTAGTATGATTACTCACAGACTCAGTCTAGATTAGAAACCATCATATTATCCAGTGGGAAGAAAAATGATCATCTAGATGTACAATAATAAATTCTCTTTTCCTTGTAGAAATTGGCAGCACCATGTCTATTCTGACCAAGTGATCACATGGAAGGTTAGTGCACAGGCAGAGGATAATATTGACCTGGACCATAGATGTCCAAATTTGACTTCTTGCATCCAGCAGGAGTTCAATAACTTCGGACTCCTTAATTGGAAATTATACGATTATAATTGAGGTTGTTTAGCATGAGCATAAAAGAGTGGAAACATCGTTGGCATATGAACTGCTACAAGTTCAATAGTGGGGAAGAGGAATCCATCAAACCGATAAACATCTGGAATGAAGTATTAAGAAATGACATGCTAAACTGTGGAGCTATAGAGAACATAGCTTTAGATAGTGTTGAGTGGAAAAGTGGAACTCATATAGCCAACTCCAAATAGATGGGACAAGTCTTCAATGATGATAATGAGGATGATGACGACAATAGTTGAAGCTGTTGGATCCTAAGAGATTTTCATGGCCATTCTAAACTTCCTCATTTGTTTTTCCTTCTCACTACAGATTTGATAAATAGAATAACCTTTTTCTGGAAGTGGTTAAAGATTGTTTTCTCAACAATTTTCCAGCTGCAATGCAATATTTTCATTGATTTGTGGGATGTGGCTAATGCAAACTAATTTATGTGAATATAAGCTTATGTAAGGGCTTAAAATGTTCAATATTTTCATCTATATCCGTCTGAAACATGGCAGATAATATGAGTTTTGCAACAAGAAGGTGTACAACTATACAAGTGTATTAATGGAGAGAACCTGTGTGTGTGTGTGTGTTGTCCTTATTGTGTGCTGCTCTGGTGGCAATGGGTCTACCTATAAGAGCGTAAGACAACCTACAAGAGGTTTGAACCTAACCTCCATAATGGAGAGGTCTTACCATTGTGCCAAGCATGGGAAAACATCAATGGAGAATGACTTACTGCCAGAATGAGTGTCTGTTGCAAAATAAACTATCCTGATGCTGCTTCAGGAAATTTGAAATGCAGGGATGTTTCTTCATAACAACTTATCTCAATAGAATACATGATGGGATTGTTTGATACTACTTGTTCTGTGAAAAGTGAAAACCGAAACAATAGATTTCCCTGGTCTTTCTGTTTTATATTGTCTGCATAATATGATTAAGGCGAACTGTAACTGTTTTAGGGCACAAGATTAAACCCAGGACCTCCAACAACTTGCATGAACCTTGAAAATCACACTTTGTAATTATCTTGGTTTGTCCATATCAATTAATTGAACACTTAGAGTAAATATATTTAATGAATTTCTGGAGCTGATGATTCAATAAAAATCTGAAATTTGTGAGATCTTTACTACCAGAAAAAATAAATCTCTTCCCTCATTACCACAGAGAAAACAGGAGTCTTGACCATATACACTTGCATATCTAATAGAAAAGTTCAGTCAATTAGGATTTTTAGCCAGGCTATGGGCACCAACTTGGAGTTCTGTTATGGAGAACCACGAATTCATCTTGAGGTGGCTGAAATGGCGTACAATTGACTTCCATGACTGGACCAGCTGACGTTGTTCTTAATCTATCTCTTGTTTTAATGGTCATAAGTATCAATGTTCATGTCACAGGTTTGACAGCAAGAGGTTTTGCAGAGATTGCAGAAGGAATGTTATTCGTGAGTTCAAGGAGCTGAAGGAACTGAAACGCATGCGGAGAGAACCTCGCTGCACCAATTGGTTTTGTGTCGCAGATACAGCTTTTCAATGTGAGGTGTGTAATTACCATTCTTGGTTATAAGTTTCTCTAGATATCCTATTGTTCTTGGATAGATGAGTGGTGTCTGTGTGCATCTCCATCCATGCATGTAGGTTCTTTGGCAATTCTCAGCTCTGTGTGTAGGCATTTCTTAGGTCTGTCATGTTTCAAGTTTAGGCTAGTTGGCCTTCATTAGGCACTTCCCAGCTCTGTTATGAAAGGTGCAGGTATGCATACGTGTGTATGTTGTAGTTTAGGCACTTCTCAGCTCTGTGTAGGCATTTCCCTGCTCTGTTGTGTTTGAACTTTGAAGTTTAAGATGGTCAGCCTAGGAATTGTGGAAGACACTTGTTACAGATTTTTCCATCCTTGAACTTGTGTGATAATGTTGTCAGGTATCTAACGACTCAGTCCTAGCTGACTGGCATCGATCCTTCACGGACTCAGATGGAGCATATCATCACTTTGAATGGGCTATTGGAACAGGAGAAGGAAAATCTGATTTGCTGGAATTTGAAGACGTTGGTATGAATGGAAGTGTTGAAGTGAATGGCCTTGATCTTGGGGGTGTGTCTTCATGCTTTATTACACTGAGGGCTTGGAAATTAGATGGCCGTTGCACTGAACTTACTGTAAAAGCCCATGCATTGAAGGGCCAAGCATGTGTTCATCGCAGACTTATAGTGGGGGATGGATATGTCACAATAACAAAAGGAGACAATATAAGAAGTTTTTTTGAGCATGCTGAAGAAGCTGAGGAAGAAGAGGTAATTTCAGCACAACTGAGTTCTTCATTGGATGCAGGGTTATTCATATTGTTCTCTTTAACAATGATATGAAACTTCCTGTTACAAAAATGGGCTTCCTTTTGTAATGTCCTTATATGTACTAGTGCAGGATGATGATTCCATTGACAAGGATGGAAATGAGCTCGATGGAGATGGTTCTCGTCCCCAGAAACATGCAAAGAGTCCCGAACTTGCCCGAGAATTTCTTCTTGATGCTGCCACTGTTATTTTCAAAGAGCAGGCATGTTTTTGTTTCGAAAGTATCATTTTTTTTCTTCTTTAGAACGTCTAATTTTGGTAAAAATTGTTATTATTTACATTCCATTCGATATTTTTTTAAAGAAAACTAATAGAACTCTATATGTAACATAGTTTTCCAATCTGGTGGATTAACCAACCTTAGCAAGTCAACGGGCTGAGTAGACCAAGAGGCCCAACTGCTTGAGTGGCGAGTCAGTAAATTTATCTTGTCCCAAGTCCGAGTTTTTTTTCCCTTGGTACAAGCATCGGTGCAATATTCAGTGGTAGTGCACAGTTAGTTATCCCAATTCTAGGTATATACAAGCATTCAAGTGTTGCAGGTCTAAACTCAGTACATTCAAAGTTAAGGGAGTAGTGTGATGCCAAAATTATTCTTCTTCTTGATTTCTCATCATTATAGTTGGACTGAGCAGAAGGCACAGATTTTGTACGTACTAAATAATTTCAACTTTTTAAGGCAGGATTCTTTTGTTATTATTTTTCTTTTCATTTATGGCTTTGCTTAAGTTTCACATGAAGAACTCAGTTTTATAAAACACCAAGCTCAATGGGATGAAGTTTGCCGATAAACTTGAATATCTGTATGCTGGTAGATGGATGGATATCAACAATGAGGAACTGCTTCCAAATAGATTAGGTAGTTTAGTACTTCCTTGACATGCATTAGGGAGTGGATGATGGATTGACTATCTAACTTCAAGAAGTAAAATGGAACCAAAATAACTGGAACCTAGAGCGCAGTTGGAAGGTGCTCATTGTTACAACCATTAGGTCGGCGGTTTGAGTCATGTTATCAACCAAATAAGAAAAAGTTAGGTCCATCATGTCTCTAAAGGTAAAGGTCGTCTTACTGAAGCATAAGTACAATTTATCCATCTTGGTCCTTTGTTCCCTTCTACGCACTTCCTACAGCTTTTCACTGTTGTACTATCATACCTTATAGTGACAGGATTTTTTTTTTTTTTGAATGTTACCTATAGTGACAGAATTCTCTTTGGATTTAGGGTCATCTCTACAAAATAAAAGAAATGTGACAGTTTTTACAAAATGAAGTTACACATGCTAAAGGTGAAACATGCATTTAGATAATGGCTTCCACTGATTTAAGTTTTGAAGAGTAGCAGAGGAAAATCATGTATTAATTGAATAAGTTATCAAATAAAAATTAATGATTATTTCATTAGTGTATATTTCATAATGTTGTGCTTGAGTATAGCTTAATGGTTTTGTTCCCACTTCACTGAGCTAAAACTAATTCAAAAGGACAAAGGATGAAAAAAAAATACAAATCACAATGACCTCTACATAGGAATCCACATGAAGTAGACCTTAGCTAGTGTGTAAGCTCAAATTGCCCAGCCAAGGAACTTGGTAACATAGTGTTCAGGGCCCTGCCATCTTAAATGACATCAACCCAAGGGGTGACCCCCCATGGACATTCTTACCCTTAGTTTGGCTTACATGATTTTTTTTTTTTCCTCCATTAGTAAGTAAATGTCAAGGGTGCGATAGCGATAGCGAGCACCTTTGACACAATCAGATTGTTGGTCAACCTGCAATATGTGATCTTTAATTAGACAGGAAATTAACTCACACAAGGAGAGACGCATAGATTCGCTGATCGCTAAAATCCGCCGTAGATGTCTCCGATCCACTGGGAGATGCTCAACTAAGGATGACAAATAATCCATTGCAAAAGATGAAATTTAACTCAATTTCATAAAAAAACTTATCCCAATGTATCGAGCCATTCCATACAATGGATATGTATGTATACATATGCTATTGTTAAGAAAAAGCCGCCCTAAACCTATAAATAAATCACAACCATTAATCATGATCCTAATGATAATACAAACCCTATTTAAGAAATTCTAATTACATTCAAAGATTGAAAAAAAGGACAAGGATCAAATTCTGGAGTCTTGTGCAAATTATGGATGACTTGTGCGTTGAATTTTCTAGGGTCTGTGGACCCCCCTTGCAGTCTTGAAGATCCAGCCACTTAACCCATCTGAATCACGAGATTTGTTCTTCAATGAGTCCAATTTCTACCCAACTATTGGACAAAACAAATCCCCTCAAAGAAATGAACGATAGTTTTAGTGTTGTACACAAGGTTTCCCTTTATGGATGTCTGCCACTTTGCATTAATACTTATCCTATGGTAAGTGATAAAGTCATAACTTTTAATTTCCTCTTAAGCAGAGACTTTATTACCTTTATAATTGGCAGAAAGTTTTCAAATCAATCAAGCAAGAGAGAAAATAGGATATGAACACACTTCTGGACATTTCCTCTGTACAAGACTGCGGTGCCTTTCAGTTGGTCCAATTTTCCTATTTCAAAACTGTTTTAACTCCATAATCAACACTTTTAAATTTGAATTGAAGCCATCTGGACCATTCATTTTATGATTTGATTCAATCCATTTGATAGGCCCCTTTTAAATGACCGATCAAAGTATCCTTAGTTTGATCCAATCTCTCTAAAAATGATAATGCTTGATCTACTATGTGATCTCCTAAAATATGACGACGCATCCCCGGATTCGCAAATGAAAATAAACCAACTCCACGATGGGATTTGGTCAAATCCATGAAGGATTCAAAGAGACATCCCTCTCAGGACTTCACTGACAAATACTTTCTAACCAAGAGGCACTCACAATCACTGAGAAACCAAACAATGGGGGGTTACACACTTATATAAGATGGGACGGGACGTTCCTTCCTAAGTTGGAATTCCTATTACTAATCTTCTCTACTAATGAAAAGAAACTATATCTACTAAATAAAGCAATCCAAATCATAATAAATCCCTTTTTAAAGACCTCTAAATGTCACATTACCAACTAAGTGACTACTCCAGTTGGGCCTATCGGCTGGGCCTAATGGGTTGGCCAACTCATGGGTTATGGGTTTGGCCTGCATTATTTGACCATCCGCTCTTGTGTCACCTTCCACTGTGCCATGGGTCTTGTCAGTTTGGCCTATGTGATTGAACCTTAGGAGTCTCATTTGAGCACCCACTGATCAACATCCAGTGAAGATGCCATTTGAAACCCCCTTTTACAATGCCCTTTTCTCTGCTACTGACAATTAAGTATTTCATACAGGACTGGAAAGAAATAGATAAGAAATTATTGTTAATCTATCCACCCTCCCTGTATCCACTGAAGCTGGTTCTGTATCCTGACCTTAAAAATCATTGTAAAGAAAACCAAACATCATTGCATCATTAAAAATTTGTGTGAGATTTTTTTTTATTGGCTAACGCCCATGCCCCAAAACATCACCCTGCTTTTTTCTTATTCAGCCACAATCTACCATTTGGTAAAATGGTTCAACAATAAACCAGTCCAGATATATTTGATTTCATTTCCATCATTTTCCTGGGGTATCTTATTTTGTTTCATTTAATTATTTCTATTAGTGATGTTGTAATTCCAGAGTTATGCTTTAGATTTTTAAGATCATTTAAGCCACAGAGAGCTACTTAGCAAGGTAGGTTTTCATGTGAAATCCAAAGTTGGTGTAATTGCTCATAACTTATATGTATAAAGTGAAATCTTCTTTTATTGAACACATCTTGAATTACAGTCTCCATGTGCATATAAAAATGTATCAAGAAGAATAGATTAAAAAAGAAAGAAAAAGAAACAGATAGTTTTGTTTATGCTTAGTAAATTTTCTTGCCTTAGATTTCATTTGTAATCTGATTAAATTCTGCAGCTAATAGAAGTTGGTACCCCTCTCAGGTAGAAAAGGCTTTTAGAGAAGGAACAGCTCGTCAAAATGCACATAGTATATTTGTTTGTCTTGCCCTCAAATTGCTAGAAGGGCGTGTTCATGTCGCATGCAAAGAAATAATCACATTAGAGAAGCAGGTAGTTCTGATGTTCTCTTGCATGTTTTGAATTACAATTTTTATTTTCATTAAGGGGTCTTATGATGCTTGTCCAAGAGAAGAAAAGTTCCTCGTTCAGAAGAGGGGGGTTGGGCAGGGGTGGGGTGTTCCTGGGTCCATTGATCTAGTGGGCCTGTTATCAGGTGAGCCAGCCATAATATCTCCCTTATTTGATGGCTTTAGCTACCATTGGTGGCTTGCGAATGAATAATTAAAGCCTATGGGCCATGGTTAATCAGGATAAAAGAAGGCAGTTAAAATCATCCGGAGGGGAGATATTTGGGCTATCTTCCATCCAGGATAGTTGAATGGTTTGGAATTGTATCATGTGATATTTGTGGGGCCCTGAGCAAATGGCACGAGTTGGCATCATATATTTTCATTTATTGATGGTGGTGTGTACTACTTATTGGTTCTTGATGGACACCTTGGGTTGTGTAATTGTCCCTACAGAACAAGCTTCTTGAAGAAGAAGAGAGAGAAAAGCGTGAAGAAGAAGAGCGCAGGGAAAGGAGGAGATCAAAGGAAAGAGAAAAGAAGCTCCGAAGAAAAGAGAGACTAAAAGAAAGGGAGAAAGACAAAAGCTCTGCTGAAACAAACCAGCTTCCCATTGACTCACAGGCATCCCCAACAGGATCATTCTTATCTACTGAAGAAGAACCACATAATACTTCCAACTCTAGTGACTCAACTAGTGTGACAGAAGTTACTGTGAAACCCAGCTCTTCCTCTTCTGATATCATTGATGAACAATCATCAAATGAGTCTGTCAATTTTAAAGCACAAACCCTAAAAGATGATAATTTGTGGCATTCATGTAATGTTGATGGAGAGATTAATGCAAGGGATGGCAATGGGTCTTTTACTACAGAGCAATCGAAATCTTCCCGACGGAAATTGAGATTCAGGAAAGATTCTCCACTAGAACAGGCTTCCAGATGGTGCAACCGACGCCGATCCATAGCTGGCAGTGAGGGTGGTGCTTATATAGATGAATCTGAGTCAAATTTAGATGCTTACAAGGTGACTTCTTCCAGGTGCGGCAATGGCTTACATAGGCAGTCAAGAAACAACACCATGAAACTCAATACCAGAAACTGCAGTCTGAAGTTTGGCGAAAAGTTTAACTCTTCAAACAATAGAGTACGTGACAGATATGACTTCCATTCCTGCAGCTGTAACACAATTAAATCAGGTAGGGATTTTAAAACTGCAAGTAATATGGAGTCTGCACTGGATAGGCCATTCTCTCGCAGTAGCAAGTACAGCCATGGGCATTATGCCCCAGGTACTTACGGAATCCCTAAAGGGAAGCTTGTCACAGGTAGCACTCCTTTGAGCAGAGATGCAATGAGCACCAAGAAAGTGTGGGAGCCAATGGAAACAAGGAATAGATGCCCTCCTCGGAACAACTCAGATCTTGATGTCAACTTGAGGCCTTCTGCTTGCAAAATCGATGCAGGTGATGGAGGTACACGTGATGGAAATGAGAATGGATCCAGACAGGCCCATAATTTGCTTAAATCTTTTGATGGGCAGTGTTTGTCTCAACTTTCTGGAAATTCAGGCCAAGGTGAGTCTTTGAATCGTCTCCAAAGTCACATGGAAAGCATAACGACGGAAAGCAACTCTTTTCCAGTCTTGCAAAATGCTTTCATCTCTCCGAATAATAGTTCTTATCCCTCAACAAGCAATTCTAGTTCTGATAACTGCTCATCATGTTTAAGTGAGGGAGATAGTTGCACTGGCTCTTCAGGTGCTCACAATGCAGAATCTTTGTCCACATCGGATTCGGAAGACACAAGCTTTCACTCAGAAGGTCGAGAAGTTCTGACATGCAGCGAAAGCGCGTTGAATGGTTCCACAGATTTCTGTGTTGAGGGGAAGAGTAGGATTGACGGAATGGGTTCTCCTACAAGTGTGCCAATAGATGGTCTTCCATCATCTAGCAGTCTAGGTCATTATTCAGTTGACCTACCTACCAAGGACACCCATAGTTCTGGTTATGGTAGAATTGCTTTTGATGCGAATTCTCAGAGACATCATGTTCTACCATTGCACAATCATAGTGTGAATTTGCCAGTCTTCCCTGCACCGTCAACAATGGGTTATTATCATCAAAATACTGCTTCTTGGGGAGCTGCTCATGCCAATGAGTTGCTTCCATTTCCTCACCTCAATCACTATGTCTACACAGGCTCACTTGGTTATGGTCTCTCATCGAACCAAGCATCACCCTTCTGCATGCAGTACGGTGGTCTTCAACCTTCAATGACTCCTGTCCTTAACGTGGGCCACCTTCCCTCATACAACAGATCTGCAAATTCCAACATTGCTGCTGCAGAAGAGCAAACCAAGACTCCAAAACTAGGAGGAACAAAAGAAGCCGCTTGCATACCAGCTGGTATTGAAAGACCATCTTCAACTACACAGCTCGCACAGAAAGGATTGTCACCTGGAGTGAACCCTTCCAAATCCCAGAATGAAGATACATTTTCACTATTCCATTATGGTTGGCCAATAGCAGCAGCAGCCAAAAGGTACAGTTTGAATAAAGATGAAACAATTGGAGATCTCCCTTCAAAGTCCTCAGTAGCTCCTGTTCAAGGTGACCTTGGCTGCATTAAAGAAGGCACAACTGTTGAAGAATACAGCTTGTTTGCAGCAGAAGGCGGGGCTAGATTCTCAATATTCTGACTTAATAATAATCTGAAGGGTCGTGGTGGCCGTTGAGAAGAGTTTAGTCTCCCATTTCCTCCATTTGTGAAGATCTGAGAGCTTTTAATTCCGGTAGACAATTTGAGGTTTTTGATTTCAATGTCTACATTTAGTTGATTGCAATTTCAATTGTTTTTTTAATTTTTTTTTTTTTTTTTCTGATTGTAGAGAAGAAAATTTGCGAGTGGTATAATGTTTCGAGGTTTTCCTCTATGAGACAAATTTTACCAATTAATGAAGCAATTTAATGTCTCTTTACATGTCTTTCTCTTGGAGGATATACTAATTGCATTTACTGCTATGAGAAAACAGGAAGGTATGTAAAAGCAGCTATTGAACTGAAGAGGGTTCTTGCAATTCTGTTGTGGATTTACGTTGCTTTTTGTGCTCATCTGATGAAGCATTTTCAATAGATGGGCCCCACTCCTTCAACTCGGGGCTTCTTTAAGATGGGAATCCCCCGGACTCTGTCAAGGGAGAACAACTCATTTAATACCATGCATACCTCCACAGAAATGAGACCAATCAGGAGATGCGACATGGGAGAGATGTCGCATTCCTTCTCCTAAAAATAAATTTCTATCTCCTTAAAAAATTTCTTTTTCCCATGTGGCACCCCAGTTTGGTCCAAACAGGAGATCCGGATCCATACCCCCACTGACAACATGATTCATTACACTGAATTCAATCTATATTTTTAGTTTACTACTTATAAAAGAAAAGTAGTGGAGAGAGAGAGAGAGAGAGAGAGAGAGAGAGAGAGAGAGAGAGAGAGAGAGAGAGAGAGAGCATTTGGGAGTTGAAAAGCCACCAAATTAGAAATTAAACTAGTCTGTTAATTAATGGATCAAAGCCTATTAAGATTTGAAATTAGAAATTAAACTAGTCTGTTAATTAATGGATCAAAGCCTATTAAGATTTGTTTTGTTTTCTAACAGTCCACTGGGGGGTTTCCGGCCATGGAATGTTGAAGGACAATTGCTTATTTTAATATATATATATATATAGAGAGATGTTCCTACGAGAGATAAGGTGGGAGCCTTCATATCCATATCCAATGTCAACAACTTAAATATGAGGGTCCCCACCCTTATCTCTCTTATAAGGTGAGAGATATTTCTATAGGAGCCCCTCCTATATATATATATCATGCTTTGACAACTACATGTAACACATTGATAAAACCATTAAGTAAGATCCTCCTCCTCCTTTATTTTTATTTTTTTATCACCCAGGGTGTCTCTTGCCTAGCCCATCCCTGAGCCCAATGGATACCCAATTTTGAAAAGCCGAGAACTAATCTCTAGTGGCACATGTAAACCCTTCCATCCACATGAACCGAGTAAAACTATGAGAGATAACGAACATAGGAGGGATCCTCTTATAATTAATTCAATCCCTCCGGGCACACTCAGCTTTCCAATTCAATATTAATAAACCCATTATCTACCTTTGGATTGAGTCATAAAAACAATCTACTTCAAATCCATCAAAATTGAAGCCTTAAAATCACAGTAGTGAGGACGATCTGATTAAAGTGACATTTAGCCCACTTTAAATCAACATCCTCCCATTTTTTCAATTCCCTATTGGCCTATTCTATGATTGACATGCATGCATCAATGCAGGCATATTTTAGGAATTTCTGGTCAAATGAGGCGATGCCCCTCTATCCTTTCAAAGAAGGGAAAATCTTAATAACATAAAATTTTACCACATTACAAAATTGAAAAAAAAAAAAAAAAACCCAACAATCTTAAATCACATCAGTAATCTTCTCTCTATCCAATGGAAAAAATGATAACATCATCATCCTAACCGTTGATGAGAATAATTGCAGATCATAGCCGTCCATCATCTGATGGGGCCATGCCAATGCCATTGCCATTGCCATGATAGTACGTATCAATTCTTATTTTTGGCAGCTTCGAGCTGCACAGCCTTCATGAGCAAGCTGCTGCTATCAAGCGCGACCTGAATCGGCGAGTCGCCAATTCCTCGTGCCACCGCGAGCATGATCTCCTTCATCTGCACCTTAAACTCGTTCAGATCGACGGTCCCATTTCGATCCGTGTCGAACCTCTCGAACATCGTGGCGATTTCCTCCGGCGATCCCCAGTCGCCGTCGAGAAGCTTGAAGCCCTCGAATCCCTTGGAGAGCTCGGACTTGGAGAGAACGCCGTCACCGTTAACGTCGAGGCTGGTGAAGCGTTCCTCCAGGCATTTGTTGAAGCCCTCTTCGTCTTCCACAAACTCCTTCACTGTTGGACCGTTAAGGATTGCAACGCTCATCTCTCTCTCTCTCTCTAGATCACTCTATGATGATGTTAGGTTTCTGTTGGGGATTTGATTTGGATGTCTCTTCTGTTGTCTGGTTATAGAGAGAGATGGAAGGAAGGAGAGGTTGGTTGGTTGTTAGCTTTTCCGGGAAAATGGCGGTTTATGGGCGTTTTTCAGGTGGTTGGGTCGTTGAAAGTGCCGTTGGTTGTGAGGAATCCATGTGGTGTGGTGATTGGTTTTCGTATTTTGCATGTGAGTCCGGATCTCCTAAAAAGTGGGGATGTAAATGGATATCTGATTCTCTGATTTTCCAAATGTTCAAGTCCGTTAAAAATTATGTCTGATATTTATTTAGGCTCTGATAAGTAAATGAATCAAGTTCTGATTTCACCTTGGTTCGAACCCGTAGACCACGACCCGACATATTACTTTAAACTTTAAAAATCTCTCGTAAAAATTATATATATTTTTATATTATTGTCTACCTAAATCCAAACCTGAATCTAAACCCGTCTCATATATGATTCTGGTTCTGATTCCGGAGCCAAGAAACCGAACCTAAAACGGTTTTAAGTTTGGATCCGGTTCCACCTATTACAACCCAACTATTACATCATCATCCTTAACAGTTCCGATTTCGATTCCAAATCCAACTATTACAACCTGACCTAATAGTGATCTCCCACAGGCTTTCCCCGAGGCTGTCTGTGAATTTAAGTGAATGGTGATTCTCAAAGATAAGGAAAAACGAAGGATCTTATAAAAAAAAAAATACAAAATTTCAAAAGCCATCTTCTTAAATTCATAAAATAAGAGGCTCTTTTTACTTTAAAAAATTAAATAGAAAAGGTGACTTTTGGAATTTTGTATTTTTTTATTCTTTTCTTTTCTTCTCTGTTAAAATGATCCTTTACCTGAATTCACTTGTAAATTTACAAGTGAACTATCCAAGTAGGTTTTGAGGGAAGGAGAAAATCCAAACAGCGTAAAATGAATGGTTAGAACTTAGAATTACAAAGTTTTGGCGTCTTACATGTAGCTTTTGGCCAATAGAATTCTCAAAATTTGCGCATTTGCCATCGTGCCATTTTAGAAAAAAATGCCTCAATTTCCGGTTTAAGTTTATTTGCAATGTTCTAAATACATCTCCTCTTGACGAGTCTCTGAAAAAGCAGAACATATGATAGCTATTTTACTTTTAAATGTGTCATTGGGAAAAAAACATTTAAATACTGAAACATAAGAGATCTTACTGAACCATTTTTCAGTTCTTTAATTTTACTGATTCTTCCAAACCCGACAATCTTTGCAAAAGCCGCTCTTCAACTAATTTTTCCTGTTTAGAAATTTTATTGAACATAGAAAACATGTTTGGTATGTGCAAATGATTGTTCTGAATTTTGTTCTCATGGGAAGAAATCTCAAAATCTTAACCTACCAGCATGAAAAAGTTAGAAAAAAAAATTGTTTTTTTTAAGAAACAACTTTCTAGCACAATTGTTATATTTCTTATCTCCTGTCCTTTAAAAAATATCATTTGAAAATTCTAAATCCTCTCACTTATCATAATTGTAGGCCCCACATTCACAATCCCAAAAGAGGTGACCCCACTTTATAATTTCTGGAGGTGGGTCACATGGTCACAATCACAAATGGTGGGCTCCTATTATAATTCTATAATGGTGGGACCACATTATAAATCGTTTATAAATGTAGGCATTGCGTTGTAATTTTTCTAGGTGGGTCCCGTGTCACAATCATATTTTAATGGTGGCCCCATGTTCAGATTTCTAAATGTGGGTACCACATTGTAATTTTTTAAAGGTGAGTCCCGTATTCACAATTAATAAAAAGTATGTCCCCACATTTTAATTACGGCCCCATGTTCGGATTTCTAAATGTTGGTACTACTTTGTAATTTTTGAAAGGTCGGTCCCATGTTCATAATTAATAAAAAGTATGGCCCCGCATTATAATTCCTATAAAAGTGGGCCCACATTGTAGATTTTATAAATGTGTTACCCCATATTCTAATTTTTAAAGGTGGACACTACATTCTAATTTCTAAAGGTGAGCCCTGTGTTTACAAATATTATAAAAAATGTGGCTCCACTTTGTAATTCTTAAATATGGGTCACATGGTCTCGTCTATAAAATGTGGACTCACATTGTAAATCCTATAAATGTGAACTTATATTCTAATTTCTAAAGGTGGATCCCGGCCCACATTATAATTCCTATAAAGGTGGTCCCACATTATAAATCCAATAGATATGAGTTCCATGTTTTAATTTTTAAAGGCGGGTACCACGTTGTAACTTCTACATGTGGGTCCCATATATGATAATAATAATATTGCAAATAATAAAAGGTGGGGTCCCACATTGTAAATCCTATGTTTACTCCTTGGAGCAAAACTTTTATAATGTTACCAAACAAGTTCCGTACAGTATATATTTCAGTAGATGAATTTAATATAACGTTGCCAAACAAATTCTGCAAGGTATAAACTCGGCACAACCTAATCTCAGCACAACTTAATCCGAGCACAAAATTAGGAACAATAAGAAAACGATGCCAAATAGGCCTAGCTTCCTAAGACTACTTAACATTTAGAATCTCACTTGGGGAACCATACCAAAGAGAATTTGAACAGTTGCAAACAGAAGGGTAATTTTTTTTCTTTTATGTGTCCCAAGTTTTTTTTAGCAACAGGGTAATTGAAGCTCCAGTACATTCTTACCAGGAATGGGTCTGTTAAATTTAGATGAGATTGACCAATTCTATAAACCAGACTCAAATCTCACCCAGGACTTCAAAACTTCTATGTGGAATGGGTTTGGGTTTTTGGGTTTCTGTTTGTGCTTGGCTTGGCAGGTTGAGATTAGCCAGCAAGGCCTTAACTCAAATCTGATCCATTTGTTAATTGGTTTGGAAATGTTAACCTAAACTCATAATTTATAAGGTTAGGATTGAATTGATGGGTTTAGAATGCTTGATTTTCAACCTCCGCCGTAAAAGCTACGGGTCCCTTACATTAAAAAAAAAAAAAAAAAAAATCCCCTTCTAAGACCCTAGTATGCCATGTCACATGTAGAAGGGGCACAGGCAAAGCAAACAGGGCTCATATTCAAATTCAAATAAATGTATAATCGAGATGTCTGTTCGTCCACATTTTCCCGCCATCTGCAGCCACTCTTGCAACGGTCAACTACCATCTCCCATCTCCACCAAATCCAATCACTCATCCTGAAAACCGCCCTCCATCAAGAACCATCCACCACCGCCCAATTCATCTCCTCTTTGTCCTCAATCTCCATCGACTGCGCCCGTGCCGCCTTCGATCACCTCTGGCCTTCTCCTCCTCCCATTTTTGCCTGGAATTCGATCATCAGAGCATATGCAAAGGGCCCGCGTCCTTCCGAAGCCATCGCCATGTTCGTTGAGCTGCAAAGGACGGGCATTCGACACGACAATTTCACTTACCCCTTTGTATTGAAGGCATGCGCTTCTTCTTGCTTGGTGGAGGAAGGGAGGATGATGCATTGCTTGGTTTTGAAGATGGGTTTCGGTTTGGACTCGTTCGTCAGAAATGCACTTTTGCATATGTATGCTTCTTGCAGGGAGATTGGATTCGCGCGTCGGGTGTTCGATGAAATGGGTGAAAGAGATGTGGTTTCTTGGAGTTCTATGATTGGTGGATATGTCTCTTTGTGAGTATAATTGTAAATTACTCTCACTTCAAAAAAAAAAAAATTTATTTTATTTCTGTCACTTTGGTCTTTTTCCATTTAGCTTCTTGTTTGAGATGAATAGTCGAGTTATGATTCGTTGGTACATGTACATTATCATATAAAGCACCTAGTCCGGACAATGTGGGTTTCATTATTCAGTGCTGACTGTGCGTGCTTTGATAGATCTAATTTATCCACATATAGCTGCACACAGAAGGTTAGGAAAAGGGAAAAAAAAAGGAGAAAAAAAAGAAGCAAAAGGACCTGTATTGTAAGACTTGGGACTTCATTGACATCTTGATGCATCATAATTCACAACCCTACAATTACATTCTTGTCAGGGCATCAGAGGAGTTTACTGATGTTCTGAGCTTGTACATTGGTGAAGCGTTGTCCAATGGTCCATGCATTTCTTCTAATTGTTCCATGATTTACACAGATTGAGATATAAGAGGCGATACTAGAGGAAGGTGCATTTTGTTGCAAACACAAGGTTGTGGTTGAGTTACATTACTATCAAAGAAGAAAGAAGTTATGTGAGCTAGAAATTTCATCTAATTTGGTCCCATTATGAATGGGGGATAAAAAAATATTGCCTTCTTTTTGTTAGGACCACTACTCTTTCTTTTTCTTTTTTTTGTCTTACTTGTAGTCCACTAACTGAAATGTTGCTATTTTCCAACGTGGAGATTTGGAGATACCGTGTCACTTGTAAGGGCCATTATTTTGATAGCATGCACCACCACAACAGTCTCTGCATTTCAATACATGTTTTGATGCATCATTACCTGGCAAATCTTGTTTAGATTTGTTATGATGCTCTAATGAGTGGATGAGTGACCTTTTCTGTTCTGTTCAAGTCTAGTGACCTGCTGCAACATTGTTTTCTTAACCTCCAAATTCCAATGCTTTCTGCAGCAAACGTCCAGTTGAAGCTTTAGTTGTGTTTCAACATATGAAGGTGGCAAATGTGAAACCCAATTCTGTTACTCTAGTAAGCCTTCTTTCAGCTTGCACTCTTTTGGGCAGCCTAAGCATGGGAAAAGCAATTCATTCCTATATTGCAGTGAATAGGGTTGATCTGGATGTTGCTTTGGGAACTGCTCTGGTCGTAATGTATGCGAAATGTGGGGACATAGAGAAAGCCTTCAATGTTTTTACCTCTATGAATGTGAAGAACTTGCAGTCATGGACTGTCATGATTTCAGCATTTGCAGACCATGGCCGTCCTAAAGATGCCATTTCATTGTTCATCCAGATGGAGTCAAGAGGATTGAAACCAGACAGTGTATCATTCACTGCATTATTATGTGCTTGCAGCCACTTGGGTATGGTTGATGAAGGTCGATGGTATTTCAATCAGATGGAAAATATGTATAATATCAAGCCAACAATGGAGCATTATGGGTGCATGGTTGATATGTTTGGACGAGCAGGGTTGGTAGAAGAAGCCTATGAATTTCTAAGGAAGATGCCAATGCAGCCAAATTCTGTTATATTGAGGAGTTTTATAGGGGCCTACAGAAACCATGGTGGCGCCATCCATTTAGATGAAGATTTTATGAAACTTCTTATTGAAATCGAACCCGATATTGGGGCAAACTATGTGCTTGCTGCTAATGTTTCAGCTGTATCTGCTCGGTGGAACGATGTGGCCCAGCTGAGAAGCACCATGTCAGAGAAGGGTTTGAAGAAAGTTCCTGGGTGCAGTTGGGTGGAAGTGAATTGGAGGAACAAGGGTGCTATCTCGGATCTGATGGTGTAAAAAGGACAGTTGGTAAATTGGTTATGACACTCAGGCAAGGTTTTGCTTCTATTTGAATAGTTTGTCTTCTCAAAAGTACTGAATTTGGTGGATTCCTCACAAATACGTAACAAATGGCCTTGTCATTCAGTCTAGAAGGTTTTCGATAATGTGATTTCAAAATTTTAAGCAACAACACTGACCTGAATCAAATGTCCTTAAAGCCCATTTTTTTTTATTTTGTATTTTTATGGATCATATTTGTTAGTGACAAAATCAATGTTTCTTGATGGCTTGAGAGTCGGGAGTGTTCGCATAAGCCACCTTTAGATGGGATTTTGGTTCTTTGTATGACTATTTGTTTGTAGTTGAATACAAGGAAATAGCCCATTACATACTATGCCTCAGACCACTTAACCTTATGCTGGCATCTCCTTATATGCTACCTCATGCATATGCACCTACATGAGTCGAGTTTGGAAAGGAACAGAAGAGTTTTGAGTCGTAATTCATATATATGAAGATATTTTGATATGGCCCATAGTCTTTTCTCGTCTCGACAAATGGAAACTTAACTTCACCTTAACTTGACTAGTAAATTCCCAAAGGCTGGACTTGAGCTCCAGAATTAAATGCAAAGGCCATGATGATGGCAAGGACCTGTTTTTCCCATGTTCCCGGTTTCACAGGTTAATATCTTTCCTCGTGCCTCCCATTTAGATGATTCCTATTTTTTTTGTACACAGGTTGTTCCATGGGAGGCCTTTCAAACCTCTTCATCTTTGTGATGGTATGACTATTATAACGTTAAATCTAATATGTTATGTTTATTTGTGCATATCATGTGGTCACATTATGCTAAGAGGTACTTTTACTTTCATACATGAATGGTAAAAGTCTAAGCCCATTGTGAGACCCGCATAAATGCATATTATTCATGGGAGGATGGTATGATGGAAATGTCTCATTATGGATATGATTTTATGCAAAGATCATTTTAATCAAATCAAAACAACCATTGATTTAGCGGCGTTAAATTTAACGGTTTCTTAAGTTACATTTTTAATGAAGTTTAATCTAATATTAAGTATTTAGTGTCAAATGGATGTGAGTGAGTTTGAGATGTACATATATTTTGGAAAACTTGAGTTGTTACAGGGGATTGGATTTTTCGTAGGCCCTATCTATCTGTTTGTTTGCAAGATAACTGAGAGATCCTGTTGGTGTGATGTTTGAGAACTCTTGTGGGAGAAATCTGATACCTCAAATATTGTCTTCTAGTTGGATTCACAAATGCTCAAGTACCCTACCATTTCCTTTAAAAAAAAATGGTACTCCAACATTTTGGGAATTAGTAAATTTGAAAAATTCTATAAGTCAAAAGTGATTATATCAAGTCTCGCTAAAAGGAATTCAACGCACGGCTAGGGTGCTCATAAGACGGCCCATCTTGTTGGAATATAGGTGGGCCTTCCAGACAGGTTTCAAAACTTTTGACCCACTTGATGCAGGGATCAATTGTCTAGAATGCAACAAACCCAATCCAGGATGCAATTCCCTCAATCTCATAGCCATGTACAGCAACATATACTATCTATAAGATAGAAAACAACACATAAACATGCTACCACGAAATCCACAACATACAAGGATGTAGATATACCTTTGGAGCTTTGTTGTGCTCTAATGGAGGATTTGATTTCTTTACTTTGGTGATGAACAACTTCACAATCCAAATCAGAATCTTCAACTCCTTTTGATCTTCTACGCTATGTCCCGTATTAGATATCTTTTCTCAAGAAGATGGTGGAATCCTCAAGAGAAAACCCTACTAGTAACTCTAAGGAACCAAAGGTGAAAGAGAAGGGAACTTTTAGAAGAAGAGGACTTGTACAACTCTTGCACAAGGGGGCTGAAAATGCTCTATCTGTTATACCTGAATTTGAGAGGATTATTCCTCTATTTATAGCCCTCCATAACTCCTCTTTTCCTATTTGAAATAGAAGTTTAACTCCCATTACAAATTAGTAAACATCTCCCTTACTAATTGCCATAGAAGTCTCACTTCTACAACTGTTAGTAGCTTTTTCCTTTCTAATTAAAATAGAAGTCCTACTTCCATTAATAATTAGTAGATTACTATTACCACTATTAGAAGTCTTACTTCAAATAGAAATAGTAACCTTCCTATTAGAGTTCAAGTAGGATTAGTATCTTTCTAATAATTTGGGCTAGCGTGGGGACCACTAGGGATTCCTTAGAAAGCTGACTCCAACTGGGACACGCGACCCCACATCTCATGTGCAATCCGGGTCCACAGTTAATTGCAAATAACTCCACTAAATAAATGCAATTGCACTCCAGTCTTAGGAATAAATTACAATGAAGACCCTAAACTTCCTCAGTACCACAAGTAGGCCCCTCCATCTATATCCATGGATCATATGGACCTGTCCACCAAATTAGATCCATGTCTTATTATCCTTGAGCCCCAATTAATTATAGTGATCATTTGGTACCGATCCAATTAACTCTTAATTGGAATGGGTGCGCACTTACCAATGATCAAATCCATTAATTGGCACAAGGGGATATTAAAGATAGATTCCATCTTGACCATTGAATGTTCCCACAGCTCTACTACTACGTACCCAAATCACCGAGGTATTGACCTACAATTGGCCTCACTCATTGGTGACTTAAAACAAATGAATAGATAGAAACTTGAGTTCATTAATGTCTCAGGATTATGAGCCTATTGCTAGGGAATTATGAGAGCAGACTTTAAAATAAAGACAATGTATATAAGGTGCTTCTCATGGTCCTTCAATACATCCAATGTACCAGCATCATGATTCAGAATCTTACATTCTGATTATCGAGATAAATCACACTATCTCATAGTGATCAAAGTGCTGCAACCTTGTCAGATGAGATGCCCAATCTCATCACTGGTTGTGAAGATATTTTAAGTATAAGATTTGTGACACATATCTCTCATATGTGGATCTCATCCATATACATATATCACACCTAATATACTAATGGGACCCGATTCATCTCATGAACCATTATGTCATATATATTGGTAATGTGTATTAAGTAATAAATCACCATTCATCTCATGAAAGGAAAGCATGATTGTATTGATAAATAAAGAAATTAATCAATCTATTCATTATATACTGGTATTGAGACCATAAAACTAACACATCTCAGGCCCAGTTCGGACCCATCTAATATTTGTTCCAGGCTTAGATTAAGTGACCAAAAGGCCGGGCCTAAAGGAGGTTGCCTGTAATTTAGCAATTAATTAGTCCAAACAATTGCTACAAAACCCAAACAACTGATAAAAATGGCTGATTCGGATTCGATCCAGGCCGGCTGATTGGATAAATGGGCGGGCTTGGACCTAACATTTACGGCCATTTAGGGCTTGAGTTGAGTCGAATTCAGGCCTATGTTTCCAAAGTCTTGAGGCTGGGCTTGAACACCCCTCCTGGGGGACTTCCAACACATAGAATTGGTGCCAGAAATTCCTCCAAAAGCAGATTGCCTTTTATTAATGAGCTGAAAAACTTGACAGCAGATGCCTCTCCATCTCCACAGTTGTGGCCCCAGTCCACGTTACTGAAAGAGACCATTCTCTCCAACTAGCAAAAACTCAATTCCTCGTTTGGGACCTTAAAACGACTGTGGGCTCTGCATTTCTTTAATTGGGTGGTCCTCATCCTAACTGCATATAGCTCATATGTATATAGTATGTCATCTGTCCTGACATCTTGTTGGGTGTTGCCACCTTTACCATCACATTCTCCTTTCTTTCATCTGAAGGTGGGGTCTTTGAACAGTTGAACCGTACCAGTTTTTGAAGAAGTTAAAAAATGGCAAAACCATTCTCACCACATACTTCTATGGCAGTGGTGGTATAACTCAAAAGCAATGTTCACTGTCATTCCACACAAGTATCTATTTATTATCAGACTTGGATTGTAAATACTCCCCTATCAAATGATGGTATTGCAAATTCCTATAAATGGTTTTCCTAATACCCAAAAAACTGCCTGTATTCTTGGTGCTTGGTCATTTATAGGATGAACAGTGACTGTTTATTTGAGAAAGACTTCTTCATGAGAATAGCATGAATACGGTTGCTTGCATGCAGTGCAGTTCCATTTATGTCAACGCACATGAAAAAGGAGTTGATCAAGGGTGGAACCAGATATTCTTCTCTGGGAACCGACACTTAGTTTAGTTTTTTAAGCCGCTATATGTAAACATGCAAAATGATTAAAAGATGCCCGTATGAGAGATATCTCTCACCATATATGAGAGATTGGGTAAGAGGTTGTTTACCTATGAAAGATTGTTCACATTGAACATCATGACCAATTATTATTATGTATAATTTTAATTATAGAAAGTTTCTCCATTTGTTTTTTTTGTTTTTAGTTTATATAATATATATATATATATATGCAAATTGTAGTATGTTTGGATTTTTTTCAACATTTTCACTTTAAATCATAATCTTCATGAGAAGCTATATGAAAGATTTCTTAAATGTGTATTTGATACATTAGTTTAAAATGGTTGGATTTGTATTTGAAGTGAAATGGTAAAGTATGTCCTCTTCATACCCATCAAGTAGTTTACTACCTAGTCGGAGTAAACAAACAAAAAAATTATCAGCCTAGCTCTCTTTCCTCCTTGAATTAGAGAATCTCCTCTTAAATGCACTTTTGTCTAAATCTCTACTTGTCAGACTCAACTAACTGCTTGCATCCTTTTTCTCGGTCTTTTTTCTTTCATGGTAGCAGCTGACAGGATAAGATGTCTCAGTGGGCTCCAGACCTGTTAGATGTAAGTGGTCCACACGACCACTTGATAATAATTTACAGGCCCCACTTTATGTCAGCTGATTTTTTTATAAGCTTTTCTCTCTTTAGTTTTGATTTAAATAAATCTGATTTGTATTCACTTCAAGAGGGTCCAATCCATTTAGAACTCTTATTTGGCTAATCAATGAGAGAAAAGAAAACTAACTTCTAATTTTTTACGCGAATAAATCACTGCAGGGTTATCTATATAAGTGGTTTTTTTTTATTGTTCTCTCTCAATAATTGCAAAATACCCATTAACTGTCATACATCTTGGAGTAAATGAGGCGAGAGTTAGGAGAAAACCCTATTCTATCAAGCATCAAGTAGTGTGACAGTCACTCTCATCCTCTCACTTGATAGGTTGTCACCCTATTCTATCAAGCATCAAGTAGTGTGGCAGTCACCCTCATCCTCTCACTTGATAGGTTGTCTTATGAGGCCAGTCCTCTTCTATCTATTTCTCCATTTTAGCATGTAAACAACAACTTTTCGCTTTGTGATTGCAATAATAATAAGCTCCTTGGATTTGTGATGGGCAAAAAAATCACAATTGAGATGATCTCATTAGGCTTTTACTTGGATATAGTTCACATGGTGAGTGGGGTAGGAGGAGCGTGCATTTAGGATATTAGGATACTGTCTATGCACAATTTTAAATTGAATGTTTATCTTACAAGAATGTTTGCATGCAGATGTCCTGATTTAGATATTAAAAAACGGGGCCATAAAAAGAAAACCAGAATTTCTCTGAATTTTACGGCACCCATTGTGATGATGCATATCACCAAATGAGCGAACGTTCGTAGGAAAAAGATTTGTGCCATTTTAAATCATATTTTTGATACGTATGGGTTTATACCATGAATTTTATTTATGTTGTACAAAATCAGCCCAAAATATAAGATGTATTGATACTCCAAGTTAGACTGGTGGGACTTGGTAAAAAAAAAAAAAATCAAATTGGTGATGGGCATTGGGCTCAAAATATAAATTCTGTGGTGGGGCTGGGGTGCTCATTTGGACCTGAGTTCTATACATCTTTTGGATCATCATGTATAAACAATAAATTGGTTGATTGAATTTAGTTTTAAGAGCAAGTCATATTTTATTATGCATGTCCGATGCTTTCACTAAATAAGGGGTTGATAGGGTATTTCCTTGGGACGGTTTTATTATGTAAGTTTAGTTGGGTGGGAGTACGTATATTACTCTTGTACCTCCCTTTCTCTCCTTTTGTATTCACTTTTTTCTTTAATTAAAGTATTTGTTACCGTTTCAATATATATATATATATATGTAATTACCCAAGATGAATTTCAACTTAACCAATAAATAAATAAAAGTAAAATTTGTTTCATGGGGGTAGAATGTGATTTAATGATTTCCATTTGAATAGGCCGGACAACATCATAAAATGGTAGGAATGGAAATGGTTGGGTTTAATGGGACCCTCCTCAATCCGCTCCTATTAAGTGTGGGTTTGGTGGTATAATGGTTGAGTTCGGGTCAGGTAGAGGTGTTAGGCAAAGCACATGCCAATCAGGTCAGGCCCGACATTGTCAGGCCCGACCCTTTGCTATCTGCCAACTCCACATACTTTTTGCAACTAAACAAATTGTTGTTTTGGTCACACAGTACACCAAGGGCTCATTTGTTTTATGTAACCAAAATTCATAGGAATTCTAAGATTCATACTTTTGAACGTAGTTAGGCCTTTTGTTTCATGTTATTGAATTCCAAGGAATTCTGAGTCACTAGGTTTTGGTAAAACTAAAACCCGTACTTATAAGAGTGATTAAAGATGAAGAGAAAAAGTAAATTTTCATGTTTACTATCAAATGACGGCTTCTTTCGAATCAAGGAAAGGTGTAAATGACTACTGAACTATATATCGCCTTAAAAATTCATATTCTTAGATAAGTCAATAATATACCATCAACATCTCCATCTCCATCTCATATCCTTCATTCCTCACTTTTTAAATAATGCTTTCTTGGAGACCATTTTAACCGTGAATATATTCAATTATTTGCAAATAACAGGCACTAAGAGAGACCCATTTTTGTTATTTTCTTTTTCTTTATCAATTTATGAGACATATTGAATATCTGTACCACATCCATTTCATTTATTTGATAAACCCTTTGATCCAAATTGCCCATCATTTCTCTTGTATTGATGTGTAAAACAAGTGGTATAACTTGTAGCTGCAAAATTCAGGATCTCCTATCTGTTTTTCTCCGACCAATATGTGTGAATTGACTCTAAAATTCGTGTGATCCACAACTTTCACATTACCCTACAACAGTTCAATCATCCAAATACTCCTGGAAAAGTACTTTTCCAATCAAAGACCTCTTTTTTATACTATTTACAGTTTTTTTCTTAGTTTACAAAAAAAGGAAGCTGATGCACATATCCCTAACTAGCTCAGCAATGACCTCGGACAAAGGGATGTACGGTTTTTTTTTTCTGGAATAAAGGGATGTAGTGATAACAATTATAATGTTTTCTTTGACCCAAAAAAATTATAATGTTTTGACACTGAGCTCTTGGGGCCCATAATTATTTGCCTCTTTCTTATAATAAAGAAATATTTCAAAGTAGGGGTGTAAAAAAAAACCGGAAAACCGTCTAACCGAACCGAACCACGGTTAATAACCGTATTTTACGGTTCGGTTACGGTTACGGTTAATGAAATAAAAAAAATCGAAGGTTCGGTTCGGTTACGGTTTTCCGTAATAATTCACGGTTATTAACCGAACCGAACCGTATCATACGGTTCGGTTAACCTTATGCGGTTAACCGTATCTTTTACAAATAAAAGAAAAAATAAGGGAGTTGAATGAAATATTTCTTACCTTATTTAATTGCTCATTATATGTCATTTTACCTTCAATCATTCACATTTATCCCCTCATGTGAGGAAGGCATTCCACGGTTATTAACCGTAACCGAACCGTTTAATACGGTTAACCGCGGTTACAGTTTTTTACGGTTTTTGTGGATACGGTTACGGTTACGGTTTTAAAGGCAGAAAACCGCGGTTACGGTTCGGTTAACGGTTTTCCCAAATTAACCGGTTAACCGAACCGTTACACCCCTATTTCAAAATATATAGAAATAGTTATAATGCTTTAGACCCCAAGAAAACATAACTTAAAACATGATATAAGGATTGAGAAAATAGAGTTCCAAACAATTCTAAAATCAACTATAAGGATTAAAGAGGTTCTTTGGTGAAAAAAAAAAAATTGAAAAAACAACACACTCTAGAATCAGGGAACAGTAACGGCCACTGCCAAAATGGTACATATGACTCTGATTTGATTGAATTCAAGTGGGATCCATCTGTGATTATTTATGATGGCATTTTTAGTTGGGTTTCTCTGCCTGAGTGCTACATTTACGCTGACATGCAGCTCTTTCAATATCACATTTATATGAAGTCAGTCACATGTGGCCATCCAAGCCATACAAAAAATTTCTTGGGGCCCTCATGTTCATTGCTGCTCCAACAAAATATCACTTCCATGATCCATCCATCCAATCAACTGATGAATGCACATTGAATATGGACAGTTAGCTATATATATATATATATATATATATATGTTTTTATTTCCATTCATTGTTTTCATACATGTGATAAATTGACTCACCTGAATTTCAGCCAGGTGATGTACAGGGTGGGCCACACCCCTTGGCTTGCAAATGCCACAATTCGATCTCAATTGTTGGAATCTGCATATATAGTCTTTTGGCCCACAACCAATTTGATGCCAATGTCGGTGGACTAAATTTGTTATAATACCAATAAACAGCACCAATTAGGGGACCACCTAGGGTTCACCATGGGCCTCTTTTTTTTTTTTTTTTCCTTCTCAAAATCTATATCTTTTTTACATATAGCTCCTTCATGAATTTATTTCTACATACATATATAGTTATCGTCTCGAGAAAAAGATAAAAATAAAATTATTATTCTTGAAACATGATTTTGGAAACTATACATCAGTTTTTGATTTGATCACAAATTGCACTTCAGCACTTTCTCCATGAAAGAAAATAGTCAAAATCTGTTTAAAGAAGTTCATTTTATATTTTTTTCCCTCTTTCTATTAGAGCAGTTTAAATGTAACATACAATAACCAAATAGAATATAAAGGTGGTTAAAATCGGCTTTTAATAATTTTAGGTTTAGTGCTAAACCGATAAAAATTTGTATTAATCATGAAACTATAACCTATTGAGGGATATAATTCGATTTTTGCCAGGTTTCAAATGTCAAAATAAAAGAGAAAGAAAAGAGTGATTTTTGAAATAGAGTAAGATCAATAAAATAAATTTACCATGAGAAACTGCAATGATAAGTTAATATTTTTGTTGTTCTTGTTGTTAATATTCTGCTATTGCTATTATCATCATTAACACCACATATTTCTATTAAGGCTTGGGAGATGTGGCCCACCATATCAGTGATATTGATCAGCACTCAAGTAGAGGAGATGGTAGGGACCATCAAGCAACCATCTACACTATACATGGCAATTAAGCACTAATACTTTTTTATACTTTTAGTATAAACAATCTTACAAAAAAAAGAAAAGAAAAAGAAAAAGAAACTTTAGTGCAAACAAATTAATAAAAGCAGACATACCAAGCTCTTCCATTTATTCTGACTCAACTGGATTTTGATTATCAATAACTCAACTACCCAAGTTGCTGAAACTGTTGCATATACTCATTCAATCCAATTAATGTTTTTTCATTTACCTAAACTACAATTACCTCATATTGAACCCTAATCTGCAATTCATTCAAATATATATTTAATTAATTCCTTACTTACCATCATCATTCAAAGTAAAGCATCATTTTGCAAATAGTGTGAAGTAATTATGATTATGAACCCATGTTCTTCTATCCAAACTTGCAATTAGACCCCTCAAAGATGAATGTCACCCAACAAAAAAAAAAAAACAATAATAATACTAAGAAGAAGAAGAAGAAGAAGTACTTCTGATTATTGACAAATTGTGACAATGTTGTAACTTAATTTGATTAGAAATTTCTCCTATTATTTTCTCCAGATGCAAAAAAAAAAAATTACAGATGAAGATCCAAACTCACATGGTCATGTACGCTGCTGGCCGTTGATTCGTACACGTGGCGCGTCTGGGACGACGCCACATCACCGCCAGCGAGCATGGGCAACGAACGGCCGTGATTGAAGCTAGGGTGAAGGCCGCTGGTTTGGACGACCGGGATTCTCCAGAGCCCGGGCAAGGGGTTGCCGTTGATGGGCTGAGAGGATGAGGACACGTGTCCCCCATAAACCCGGCTGCTCCAGAGCTGTCCCGGCGCGGAGATAGCGTGGCCCGGCGCGGAGCCGAGCCGGTAGTTGAGGAAGCCGTACACTTGTCCTGCGCCGAAGGTGCTATTGTGCGCTAGGGCGGACTGGAGGTGCGCACGTTTGGCGTGCTGGCGCTCGCGCTTGTGGGCGTTCTGGTGGCCGCCCAAGGCCTGGGACGTTGGGAAATTCCGGCAGCAGTAGTGGCACTCGAACCTCCGGCCGTTCCCCTCGGCCCCTCCGCCGCAGCTGCTATCCTTCGCCTCCCCACCTCCACCCGAGTCCGACTCGGACGTTCCCGACGACTCGTTAGTAGTAGCAGTACTAGTATATATATTCTCCTTGGCCTTGTCACCACCACCACCACCACCACCACCACCACCACCAAATTCGATTCCAAAGAGGCGAATAGGCTTCTCTTTAACAGGCGCCGGGCGCATGAAAGGGAGCTGAGAGAAGGATTCTACATTCATGAAGTCATGGGTCTGATCTTTTTCACTACTCTTCTCCATCTAAGGCCTGCCTAGCTTTCTTTTCTATGTTTTTTTTTCTCTTTAGGGTTCGGGGGAGAGATGGGTGTGTTTTGGGATAAGAGGGAGTGGAACAAGTCAGTCGATGGAAAGTAGAAATGAGCAGAGAAGGGGAGGGATGAAGAGAGGAGGGGAGTGTAGAAAACATGGGTGGGTGGGGCCTACAAGGGTGTGAACAGTGGAACAATTGATATGGAGTAAGGACTGACAGGTTCACCAAAGCTGATCAGGAGGCTTTTTGGCTTTCACTCAAAGTACTGCCAAAGGTGGCGCACGATAAGCAATGTGAGGACATGATCAGATCACCCTTGCATGCATGGGTATATATCATATATGGTCTATGTATGTTGGATTCATCTGGCTGCATGTCGTCTACTACTTGGTACATGGAACCTGGCTGCTCCATCGTTATAAGTAGAATTACGTTAATGTTGGTGGATGAATTGAACGTGTAATGCATGGATTCCTTTGGGTCCTCGATCCTTTTTATCCTTATCCAATTATAAATGGAGATTGATGGGACCTCACCAGCTGTGGAGTTTGTTCTCCTGTCTCTCGGGTTATATTATATGTGAATTCTCCAAAAGTTTAATGCATTTGGATTTACAAATACACATGTTCTACCATCTCAGTATTTTGAAAGTTGGAATATGAAGAATTCTATAACCCAAGTGCCAATTCAAGAGATGCTAGTTAATTTTTTGAATCAATTAATCTCTCTAGTTAAATAGAGAGTTCCAAATATTAAGAGAGTATCAACTAACATTTGTTGTCAGAGATTCCTGACATAAGAAACTCCTCCAAACGAACCTTTAATAGTCCAAAATTTGGCAGGGAGATTTAAGGGGTTTGGATCCTTCCCAATATATTCAGATCAATGGTTTGATTATAATTGTTATGGTTGATAACACTTCCCATACGGCTCTTGACGTGCGTCAATTTTTAAAGTATATGGTGGATCCATTGCCCAACATGCATGTAATGGGGGGCCAGAGAGAGAGAGAGAGAGAGAGAGAGAGGAGGACTCTCTCATTTCAGGTACCGCTAGTTGGTGTCGGCTCTTTATAGCTGTTGGGTTTCTTTTACATCTATGGCAGGTCTCTGTGTAAGTGGTCCTGCAATGTTCAGTGATTACACGAATGGGAAAGAGAAATCGTCCAAACACTCGTCGGGTAACTAAGTACATCCTCTTCACTTCATATATTTTCCTTTCTTTTCTGATATTGACATGTAAGTCCTTGCCCTTATATATGGTGAAGGCTCTCTTGCTAATGCTAGCAGAAGAATTAATATTTTGAAGAATAGCCTACAAAATACTATAGAACAAGGTTTCATTTCTTCCA
This sequence comes from Cinnamomum chago, assembly GCA_038049695.1. Lineage (NCBI taxonomy): Eukaryota > Viridiplantae > Streptophyta > Magnoliopsida > Laurales > Lauraceae > Cinnamomum > Cinnamomum chago. The sequence goes on along the minus strand of CP142453.1, from coordinate 23,475,181 downwards.
AGACAACCTAAAAACCCATTAAAATGAAGATTTCATATTTCATCTCTCTCCACTAGAAGACTAATTTCAATTTGGACCAATATAACAGTAGGAACATGTCAAGTGCATAAAACATACCTCCAAAAACATGTTTTGATCGAAACTAACGTACTTAAAATTGTGTTTGTGTAAGGATAAAGTAGTTCAATGCAGGCTATCTACTGTTTTGTCAGCTAACTTCGGTTTGTGTGAAAGCGGTCCTTAAAAGTGGTCCGAGCCGTGACTACAGCGCCCGACTGGGGGATCGAATTCGGGCCCGGTCCCCGAGTCGTTGGATCCCAGGACCGGGCCCGAATTCGGGCCCCCAGGTCGGGCCGGGTGGACTTTCTCAAGTGGTCCACCTTGTCTCATTCAAGGCAAAACGATTTGTTTTCATTATTCAAGGTAAGATTATCACTTTACTTACCAAAATATTTATTTTCAGATGGACGTAGATTGGTGAATAAATATTTGACCAAAGACTCTGGATATTTGGTGGAGTCCACTAGTCCTACCATGTGAACAAATAAGCTGCAAAAGAGAAGTCCCCAAAAATTTACTCTTATTGAACATATCTAGAACCATATTAAGGAAATTACAGCAAAAGATTTAGCTAAGAACCACATTAAAAAATTACTATGTGAACACTTGATGTAAGGTAGCACTTCATGCATGTCAAAAATAAGAATGGGGGTTTGGAAGGTCTCATTGTGGATTGAGATGGACAAGATATCACTGCAATCTTATTATCGCAATCATCTATTTATCACAATTCCAAATCCTCAACCCTAACTTGCATATGAGATTGCAACAAATAGTTAATCGTCTATCACATAGCTTCCATCATTTCTACATAAAAAAGAAAGCTTAATTATGTGAGCTATTACAGCTACCAAAGACCTCAATTCAATAGGATTATGAAAAAGGAAAACGAGAACATGAATTATCCTATGGTTTTGATTATCTAGGATTCAAATATCTCACAGTTTCTACAGAGACCTTTTTAGCTTAATTAATTGATTTCAAGCAAGCCTGAGCTCAAGCCCAATTTGCCAAAAAAAAAAAAAAAAAAATACACATCTCTTAATTCATCCCAAGCTCAAGCTAGGCTAAGCTTGGCTCCAATCGAGTTCAAGGTGGCTTGTTGAAGGTTTAAGCCGAGGTCAGGCTTAGCTTGTCTACACCCCTCACTTTGCAGTAAATTGATATTCACTGCTTAAAATGTCAATGCAATAATGGTAGGCCACACTCACACCATGTGTTTGTAACACAGGAAAGGACTTATTTGTCTATTTTCATATGGTTGGGACTTGGCAGATATTTGTTTGTTCACCCTCCTTTCCCCTTTCTTTCTCAGTTTCTTGGGACATCCTTTTTACCATAGTAAATCCCAAATGGGAATTCTACTTGGAGCAATTTGGGCAGTTGGGGTGGTGGGAATGCTCTGTGATTTTTATCTTATTGGGGTGCTACCTTTCCTTTTCCATATCACCATTTCAAGGGCATTGGAATTCAGGGATCTGATGTTTTGCATGGGTATTAGCACTTATAGTAATTTAATGATTCTGTAGTGGGGGGATCTGAAAAATACCTTTCCTGTCCCCAGTTTGCTTTTGAATGTGCATGCTTGACCCGTTTTGCAATTTTTATATTTTGGTTCTGATAGCTGGGCACATCCTCATAATTCTACCCTCTGCACCTCAAAGACATGTCGCTTTCCTCTTCCATCTACCACTTTGAGCTTCTTGCATCCACTCACTTAAGAGGCAACAGTTGATATACTCTGCCATGACCAGTACAAATGACCCATGATAGTGCAGTGGTATATGTGGAAGGCCTGTGCTCCTGTACTTTCAATCCAGGCCGTAAAAAATGCAGGATGAATTGGGAATGCAAGGGATATTAATTATTTGATATGATCAAGCATAGTGATTGGCGGGCATCACAGGGAGAGTTGGGATAAGAAGGTTACCCCAATATGCATCCATTGGTTCAGGGCCATGACCATCCATTAAATTTGTACTTTCGGGTTAGATGGAGCCTCGGTTAAGATGGTTTCATCATCGTCATCGACTTCCAATGTGTTGAAGTCAGTTTTTTTAGTTCAGTAGTTAATCTAAATATAAGCTATGGACATGTTTGTTACTTTTTAACTATGAAAGTGATCTCTCTCTCTGACATGTCGCTTGCTTTTAACTTCAACTTCAGGGTATGAAAGTGACCTCTCTCTTCTCTCTGTCTCCCTTCATCTATGCTCACGAGTTTACTGGTTTTATATAAAAATTACCAACGCTCTATCCAATGGCACAGTTAAGTCACTATGGATCAATTTAAACACATGGAAGCGCACACGGTTGTAAGCACATTGTTATATATTTTGTATCGGTTTAAGCTTTTAGAGTAAGTGGTTGCGAACGTGATATCAAAACAGAAGGTCGAGCATTTGATTTCCATGGGCTGTTGTGCCTTATCTCTCTATCAGCTTCCTATATATATGGATTGTCGATCAGGTGCCCAAGGTGTTATCAATAATCAATTCCATTTAGATAATGATTCCAAGCAGATATCTCCAATAGAAAGAATGCCTCTTAGATTTCGTTTGAAAAGTTCTTTCTTTCATTCCTTAGCCATTTCTTGTTCCAATGACCCACCTAGGGCCATCCATTCATGGGGATAGGATGGGGATGGAAAGATCTCAATGAGATCTAATGGTCTAGAAAATATCTACCATAATTGGCCATCCTAACCCCTTTCATATGGCCCTCATGTTTAATTGGTTTAGAAGAAATCATTTTTCTAGTATTCCAATCTCACCACGACTAACGGTTGGATTTACGTCAAATTAAGGTTGTGTCAATTAATGGGGTTAATGAGCTGGAGTGATCATAAGGGGGGTCCAATTGACCTAAAAAGGGAAAATCAATAAAACTTTCATGAGAAGTCTTTAGAAGAGCCTTTTCATATGGAAATATTGAATAGTGAGTGCGTAAAATTGACCTTTATGATAAAGTCGAGCGAACTAAATTGATTCTATGCATGTGGAGTCACCTTTCAAAGATTTAAACTATTCATGTGACCCTCTAACCTATTTTTAGCAGAGTCGGGGTTTGCTTCCATTGAAGAGTCCTTCACCATTAAATTTAGAAAAATGTGATTAAGATGATAAATATTGTTTCCAATAAATGATGATTTGTATAATATTACCACTTTTAGGGATCTAAACCTTCCATGTGATGCAGAGTTATTTCGTACATCACCAAACAAAATTTTACTTCGATCGGGGTGATATTAACAATTGGATTAGACAATTATGATCCGATAGATTTTAACGATTTTGATCAAAAGGTTAGTATCTCTCATAATAGAGCCAAGTTTTGGGCCTCCATCAAATATGCATGAAAGTCTGAATGAACGGTTTTGATATGCATAAGGTGGCTCCTATTGTATGAAAGACTTGAGTTTTAAAAAGCAATTTTTATTGTGAGATTCAATCACTTATTTTCAACAACCTGCCTAATTAATTAGTGACTATTGAACTAAAACTTGAACTTGTGCAGATAAACACGAGTAAATGTGGTTCTTTTAATGGTTCGGATTGTGGAACCAAATTGCATATGTGTGTGTGACTTGAGGTCACTTGAACTTATCGATAAGGCTGACCTTTTAAAATACCTATCCTCTTTTCATATAGGGTTGCAGAATGTGTATCTAATTATTTGAGTAGTCGGAAATATCCGATTCGAAATAAAGTAGATAATGAAGCCTATTTCTGGATCCGAGAGAAGTTCCCAGGGGTGGAACTAGGTACTGGATGACGGTGGGCCATGGCCTTCGAAGATTTTCAAAAACCCCTACTGTTAGTGAAATTTTCATTTTTCCTAAAAAAAATATCGAAAATCACCCCAATGTAGGTTATGAAAAGAATTTTTTATTTTTTTTTTCTATATTGGCCCTCTTAAGAACTTTATATATATATATATATATATATATATATATATATATTGCCTCCCCAAGTCAAATTTCTGGTTCTGGCCCTAGAAATTCAGATACCATTCATATAGGATTCAAAACATTTGGGTTCGAAACCAAATCATTGTATTTTCCGAACCGAAGACCCAAATCTAGTACACTAACATTTACATTTAAAACATATAGAGGTTTAAGGGCCCAAACAGATTAAGTTATATTCATATTTGACAATCTACTTAACTTTAATCATGTACCACTAAATAGCCCCAGTTTTATATTAAAAAAATTATTTTGAAACTCTATTTTTCAATTGTATTATTGCATTCCACATCTTATATCATATTCCAAACTGAATGCCTTCTTTTAAGTTGAAGTAGATTTGGACACAACCTATAGGTTCTGTGTCAAATTTGGATCTAGAAACTGGATTTGGATCTATAAAGATGGATTTGGTTTTGCCTTGGCCCTCACCCATTTGCATCCCTATTTTATATAAATGTATATTGTGGGTGGCTATGATTGATATAAATAATAATTATTAGTTTTGTATTGTTTTGGCCTAAATGATCGAAGTTTTTCATTTCGGCCAAGTGGCCGAAACGAAATTTCACTTAAAATTAACTTTTCGTTTTGAATTTCAGTCAATTCAGCTAAAATAGTATTTTACATAATTAATTTTTTTCTTTTTATACACATATATACGTTATATATTTTTATATTTCCCTAAAATATAATTCTAGAAATTTTTACTAGAATGGATTAAACCTGTATTTATTTTTTTTATTTTCTATTTTTCTATATATATATGTATATATATTATTTTATATTTTTTCCAAAATGTAATTCCGAAAAGTTTTGCTGAGATTCTAAATCGGCCAAAACTAGATCAAAATGAAGTCCAAAATGATATTGACAACTATAATGTAAATGAATGCCATGTATACAGTATGTGTGTATACCTTTGTATATTTTTTTAAATGCAGTAGATACTTGTACTCTGTAAGATCACTCATTAAATTCCCATTTTAAAGTAGTTTGCTCTCATGTGCCTCACCCATCTGTGGCCCTAACCTCCACATCCCTAAAACCTAACATCAACCACACCCTTCATTGATGCTGAACTTCTTTACCATTAAAGTAACAGTAGGGGGACCACGCCCAGAGTCTGGCTAAGTTGCATCCCCATCCTCCTTCCCCTTCCCCTTCCCCTTCCCAACCAAAATGTAACCATATGTGGAAACCCTAATTCCCTCATATGTGATTCATGCTTGGCTAAACATGTCATCAATGCATTCTTATATGGGATTCTTCATTGCCAATGAGCTCGACGTCACTCTTGAACTTTGACTCACAGATCTAGAACACACCTTTATACCCAGTCCATGTTATCCCCTAACAAGAGTTCAATGAATGGAGGACATGAGGAGGACAAGAAAGGTGGGGCCCATGCTTGATTGCTCCATATTCATTCGTATGATCTGACTGTGATCGAATCCAATGCGAGGGGAGATATTTAAGAAGAAGATGAGGGCCAGAAGCCATTCAAGTGTAAGAAACTTTAGCAGATGGGAGGATGAAACCGTGGACCACACACGAGGAGGAAATGAACATAAATGCTACCCCATGAATGGGATGGTTTTCTAGATGTAACCCAGATGTCAATGTGGATAGGGTCTAAGTCTTAAAAGCCTGATGGCCTCCTCAAGGAATGAGGTGATTCAAATTGTCGGAATGAAGGGGAGGTAATTAGGACCACAAGGGCATCTCAAAGGTGACCCAACACATGTTTTGTTAGAGGCAAACATAAAAAGGTAAAGGGTTCTTTTCAGATGATGCATCATTAATGGAAGGAGGAGGCATCTTTGCATTGGAAATATCACATATGCTTGGTCCTCCTTTTATGTTGGCCATTAATTGGAATTGGAATTGGAATTGGAATTGGAATTTGAATTTGAATATCTCTCTCTCTCTCTCTCTCTCTCTCTCTCTCTCTCTCCCTCCAATGACTAACAAATCTCTACAGATGAGCTGTCTTTTTTGAAGCCCCATTTGTTTTTAAAACCGCACTCACGGCATTGTGGACTCTGGATGATGTCCCGTAGGACAGCGCACCAACCCTGCAAGGTCTCCAACAGATTACCATATCATTTTTATTTTTTTTGGATTTCTGTTATGGGCAGGAGGCTGGAAGAAGAGATGGAGGGATCGGATTTAATTGGAAGCAGGTAAAGAACAGTTTACTCATGTCAAATGGAACAATGATTCAATTAATCCCTTTCATCGCTCCTCAAGTAGCCATGTTTGTACCTACCAAAAAAAGAAAAAAGATGAGAATCATTAGATTTGTGATTAAAAATGATACTTATCATTATAAAAGGGCTGACACATCCTTAGTTGACAATGTCGATCGAGACTAATAGCGATATCTGTGTCTGTATAGAGAGGCCCACCCACATGTGATGACACACGGGGACCATCACAGATGCCAACAGTTTGGACCTATTTACGCTACCATGGAATTCTTTCTTCCTAACCCTCATTAGGCATGGGACTTTTCATTTTTAAACACTTAAAACTTCTTTCTTCCTAACCCTCATTAGGCATGGGACTTTTCATTTTTAAACACTTAAAACCTTCTCTTGGGCCATGGTATGGTCCTGCTAATCGAATTGAAAATAAGAACCCTATAATGACACCTTTGTGGCTGTGACAGTTTTCTGCAGCACTTTCTTTTCAGGTGATTCAAGTTTTCGTGGAAAATAAAAAATTGAAAACTCTTATTCTGCATGCCATTTATTTATATTGTTTAAGCGGGAGATGAAGATTGAAGATCTACTTTGATCAATTTGGACAATTCTGTCCACCCAATTATATGCATGCCCCACCATTTAGATATCCATGATGCATGCATATGTGACTGCTATAATTAGTCCGGAGTGCATGACATAATCACTTAACCTGTCCAAGCCACACTTTTTTTTTTTTCTATGGATGGATACCTTGGATGTAGAATAAGAAGATGGAGAATTGTAGATTTAGTGAAAAGAGGAAGATTGATTGTAAAAGTTGTTACAACTCGTGCCTATATATAGCCCTTTGGCAAAGGGCTAATAGGTGATAAGATCTATATATATTTAAATTCGAATTAAAAGATGATAACGATAATTGGTTGGATCAAACTCTCTTAATTTGAATTTGAATGAAGATATGATAATTAAGGATAAAGAGTTTGATAAAACTCAAACTATTCTTATCCATATCACCATGAGAGTGAGTGGGGTCTACTCACATATAAACACAAGTGAGCCTTATCACAAATGCCAACAAAAACACAGAATAACCAACACCACCAAAAACCCACAAGAAGTTTATAAAAGAAAATCACACAATACATGTTAACAGAGAATTTCATATCAAACTAAGCACAGCTAGAAAAACCCTGATCCCCATTCATCTTGTTTAGATTGTTAAATATTTCAATGCAATCAACTTGTAAAAGGCTAATTACTAGTATCACAATTAAGGAATTACCAATAACACCGATCAAAACAAACTCTAACAGCCTAGCTAACATACTTAAAACATTAAAAAGAACTCAGAATAACTCTATTAAACTCCTTCAAAGACATCTGGACCATTTAAAAAGAGCTGGGGGCCATCTATCAGTTCATTAGGTTTATTGGGACCATATACATTAAACAAAGAGCACTTTCACTGACTGATACAGATGATATTGAAGTGACGAGCTGATTGTGCTCTCTAACTCAGGCAGGTGAAGATTTTAAGATTCACATGAGCAACATTTGTATGTAATAACTTCAATCACTGGACATATGGTCCACTTCTTAAACTCGTGTTAAAGTCACGTTCGCTCCATCATACGTCATATTGAAAAGGTTGAATGCTATACAACTTCAACCACTTATGCAGTTACATGCTTTCATGTTCATAAATCATAATATAGCAGAGCCTCACCTGACCTATCAAGGCATGGACTTGAATTACCATTTTGCATTTAAATCTCTGAGGACTGCCCTACAACTTCCCTTTCGTCGATTAGGTAAGTAAATTTTATCTTGGATTCATTTTACCACATTGGTTTTTACCATGGTATCAAGATGTGCAACAATTGTCCTTCACAAAACATTATTCTTATCAAGAAAATGTAGGAATAGTTTTCACGGGATATTTTTTTGAAAATTTTATAAAAATGAATTATTTTTAAAAATATTTAAACAATAAACATGTGTCAAATAAACTAGCAAAACGTGCCTGCACTTAGCACAGGCAATACAAGTAATACAGAGTATTTATTATTTAAATTTTATACTTTTACAAAATTTCTTATATATTTTTAATATTTTAAATGTAAGTAAAAACATGATTTTGAGTGATTTGAATCTCATTTATTTATCAAGCGAAATCCAAAATAGCTAATAGATAATCTATTGTAGAAGGGAAAAAACGTAATTTCCTACAATCCCTGCCCATAATCAACCCACATTCAACCCACATAACACGATCCATATCCTATTGGGATATTCAGTCAAAATTGAAATTCAAATGAACTCAAAATACTCAAAATTAAAGCTGAAATTAGAATTAGAAATAATTAAAATTTTAATGTGAAACTAATACAAATTAAGTTCACCTTATATCTTATGTCATGAAGTAAGAAATTAACCCACGTACATTTAAAATTCAAGCAAAACAAAATCCATATTTGAGATGAGAGTTGCCAAAATTAAATAATTTTTTTTATACATTTAAGAATAGGCATATACGTTGACATAAATAAATAAATAACCCTGATCTATGATTTGATTTATTTAAACCTAAAAAATAAGTTATAGGGCCATGAATTCTGATGGCTCCTAAAAAGAAAGAAAAAAAGGTTAAATATTAAAAAAGTAAACCTCGTGAGTTATTGGAGTGGGACCAAGGTCCATTGATTATGTCGGTTCTCAATAGCTCATGTCAAATATTAGTTATGATAAACCAACAGGCTCACAGTTCTGCTTAGGGACATCAAACTCCAGCCATACAAATCACTCTAATTTTTTCATTGCAATTGTCCACCGCCTCAAACTTTTTTTTTTCTTTTTGCTAACGGAGGGTTCCCAACTCTTTGGGTTGGACTATTCCCTCCAGGCCCAGAGAGAAGCGAGGTAAAACTCTTGTTGCCTCTAGGTGGTGGCACAAGTGGACTCAACCTTCGGTTTCTGAAGAGGGTGGGACCGGAGGTCAATACCAAGACCTCTAGCTCCGAAAGAGGGAGAAACCGTGGTCTTGACAATGTCCAAGTGATAATCCCTTTCAATAGGTCCTATTAAACTCTTTGTACCCACATGGGTGGCCCTATCCATAAATTGCTTCATAAGTTTAATCGCTGACAAATTTTCAAATGGGTGGATCTCATGTGAGCCTCATCTAAAATAATAAGAACACATCAAATGAAAAATCCAAATAGGTGGGTCCTATATGTACATCTCCATTAAAAATAACATAAATACATCTCACGAGAAATCTTAAAATTGGTGGGTCCATGTGTAACTGTATCCAAAATAACAAAAATGCATCTCATGTTTTCATAGAGGTGGATCCCATGTAAAATACTAAAATCCCATCCAAAATATAGAAAATAATATAATGACCAAATTGAGTCGGTCCCATGTATAATCCCATCCAAAACATAGAAAATGAATTCAATGACCAAAATGGGTGGGTCCCATGCGTAATCTCATCCGCAGTAAATCTAATGTCAAAGTCTTAATAAAATTGTGGATCCCATATGTACATCTATTTTAGACAAAAAAATTTAATAAGTTTTTATCGGAATAGATAATCCAACCATTAATTTCCAAGGTTTACGCCCATTTTTTTTTTCCTATCGTAGGGTTCTCAACCCTTTGGGCTAGACTAATCTCTCTAGGTCTAGAGGGGAGCCAGGTAAACACCCCTGTAACCTTTATGTGGTAGCACTAGTGGACTTAACCTTCTCGATTCCTGAAGAAGGGGGAGCGGGGGAGCCGGGGCTTGATACCAAGACCTCTAGCTCTTGAAGAAGGAGGAACCTTGGTCCTAACCACTCGGTCAACCCCTTGCGATTAAGGTTTACGCCCTAAGAGCCTCATAATGGAAAAAAACATTCTTCTTGAATCAAGAGAAGATCCTAGTGACAGATTTTAGAAAAAAGATAGGAAAACACTAGTGTTACCTGGTTTAAAAAATTGTAGAAAAGAAAACCATAATGACGATAATTAAAATTTCATTATATAAAATAAAAATTTATTTCTAAAATACCCTTCTTATCTTAAATATAATTTAATCATCTACTTGTAACCTATACTTATATGTTCAGTTTGAGACCAGATTTATAGTTATCAATGGTGATTATGTTTGGGTCATTGTGATCCATTAGCAAAAAAGAAAACAACAAAAGATGAGAGAGTTCATGATTTAGAAATATTGGATAAAACAGTATCTCCCCGTTTCTATGAAACAAGGGATCCCGACATTCTAGCTTAGGGGGCTGGAGTCCTCTAGACCAGGGAAGAGTTGATAAAAAAAAATGATATACTGTGATTGTCCTTTGTGACATTTTCAGTTTGCCGATAATAGTATCACAGTATTCTCAAAATATGGCCCATATTTGCCACAAGTAATAGGATAACGGTCATTATAACAATTATGGCTAGTGTGAGGCTTTTAGCACTTGAATGCATATCGTGCAAAATGTTAGTCTTTCCGAAACCATTTGGTGTCATGAGTGTGACATGTCTTTTTCTTAAAAACTTCCATTACTTTCTCAGTTTTGCTACCAGTTGAAGTGGACCCCACATATAGATGAGAGAGGAGTAAAGTCCTTGCACTTGGTGGGCCATGTTGCTTCCTTTCTTCCTCAATCTTTTGCTTTCTTGGCATCATCAGGTGGTCCCAAAGATATGTAGTACTCTCTGATGTGTTCATCTCCTTTTGCATTACAACCCCCTAAATGTTGCTTCCTGACTTCTTGTTGCAGTTGTGGGGCTCTTAATAATTACTGGGTGTCGGACTTTATTGCAATTTCCTGTGCTACATGCCAACCCATACATACTGATTAAACATATGAACTGAAAGTCCTATTGTCTACTACTGTTTTTTTTTTTTTTTGGATGGTTGAAAAGATTTCCCACAGTCACATCTCTCTATGTTTTTGGCAGTGGTTAGATCATTCTTGTGTTCTTAATCAACACAGAATATTAACACATAGGAGAGAGGATTAACCAAAGTTGGGATATGGAAGATGATACTTTGTTCTATTCACTCATTATATGTCTGGGGTGTTTGCTGGACGGGTCGGGCCAGGTTGAAGCTTGTTGAAGCCCAGCGTGTTTATTTATCGGGCCTAATCTGCAAGCATGGATCCTGATCATGGGCCACATTTTCATATGCTTCTAGGTCCAATTGAATCCAACAGCTTAAATGTGCAAGATATTCACATCTTTTAACAGGTTGTTTGGATTACACCTAGTTTGTTGCTTTTTTAGATCAAGGCTCTACATGGGAAATCCTTATAATTCATTAGAACTCCGGTGGCAAAATATGAACGACCCGCGAACCCGACCCATAACTTACCTGCATTTGAGCTGCATAACCTGACCCACTATACACAAGTCAGTCACCAGTCAGAAAAACCTGACCTGCATTTTAACTGGGCCGGGTTAATGTCAACCTGCATAAACGGCCAAACCCATTTAAATGGTTTTGGTCGGGGTCGACCGGCATATCTAAACCCATTTGGACAATCTAGTGGTTCAAGTATCTTGATACTTAGAATAGTTTATTTTTTTTATGGAATCAGCCGTCCTTGTGTTGGGCTTTGTTTGGCATGCAACTTAATTCAATTATAGGCTTAATATTTGAAATCAATTGGGTTTGAATCTAGCTTCTACAACTTGGGGTTGAATCCAGTTGATTTGGATGGGGTACCCAATAAATCTCAATCTCACATAACATGACCATACCAATCTCCTTCACTACTCAAAGAAACTGAAATGATTATGAGAGACACCCAAGAAACCATGGGACAATCATTCCCTCGTTGAACAAGATGGATGGTCTAGATCGATCAATGATCATCTCCATGATTTGACTCCAGCAAGGAAATGTATGGATAGAAGCATGTTGATTATGAGAAACTTCATAGCTGTAAAAGTGTGAAGGTGAGTCAGCTGCTCAAGATGTGGGTCAGATGCTGATGGTCTCAACTCTCAGGCAACGTAATCCTGGTATCCTGTTGTAAGCTGCTAGTGTGTATATTTGAGTAGAATGGAGAAGTTTTAGTTAATCCATGGATCAAAATCTAACTCCTATTAGGGATGGTTTTACTTAGGGATGTAAATGGGTATCCGATTCTCTGATTACCCGGAGGTTCCGACCCGGTTCTCCAATTATCCGGAGGTTCTGACTAGTTAAAAATCGGATCCGGGTCCTTATTTAGGCCCCGATAAGTAAATCGGTCCGGGTTCGGTTCCACCTTGGTTCGGACCCGTGGACCCGAGACCTGATATATTACCTCAATTTTCGAGAATCTCTCATAAAAATCATGTTTTTTTTTAATATCATTTTTTACCTAAACTCGAACCCGGATCCAGACCCATCCCATATATGGTTCTGGTTCCGGAGCTAAGAAACCAGTTCCGGGTCCGGATCCGATTCCACCTTCTCCTTAACAGTTCCTGTTCCCGGTCCATGGTGGACTCGGACAGGAACTGACCCATTTATAACCCTAGTTTTACTAGTGGTTTTGTATGGTTTGAGCCAGGTATGAAACAAAACCCAACCCATGCCTATCACAAGGTGAGTCCGGCATACAAAACCTTAATCTATAATGAAGCGGGTCAGGTTAGTCAAGATGAGGCAGGTGTCTCTCAGGGTGAGTATAAGGTTTAACCTGACCCATTGCCATCACCTGTTCCGAGTCCTGGTCCGGCCCAATGTAGATTGGTCCAGCCCTTAACCTCAACGAAGGCCCAACCTTCATCTGGCCCAATAGGACCAGCAGAAAATGAACTTAGGGTTGGAAGGATGAGTAGAATCAACTTTTGTCAAATGCCAATAACTTTGAGCTTAGTAGGATTGACAACAAGTGGGTAGGGATAAGACCGGGTCCCTTAACCCAAATTCCCGATGGACCCAAACTGAAAATTTTGAGTAAGGGTTCGTGGTGGTGATGATGATTTATTTTACTTTATTTTTTATTGCTATCGGAAGGCTCACAACCCTTTGGGTTAGACTAATTCCTCCAGGTCCAGAGGGAAGCTGGATAAACTCCCTTGTAGCACCAGTGTGGTTGTACTGTTTTGAACCCACAACCTCGGGGTGCAAATCGTGGTCCTAGGCCAACTGAGATACCCCTAGGGGTTGGTGATGATGATATTGATTATCGAATCATTACTAGAACAACGAGGTCATTCACAAACTCCCCCACTCTCTAAAGTGGTTTGAGTCATGGGCTCACTGTAAGTATAAGTCATGGACTTGTTGATTTAGATGGTCTCACATGACTTAACATGGTTAAAAAAAAGAAGGAATTATTTGATTATCCATGTTCTAGCTGTTAAATAAAAGTGGATGGATGTGAAAATTTTGGTGTACAAAAAATTAGATGAAAGCCAAATTTGTGTGCTTGCAAATTCAAACGACAAGCCATAATGGAGTTTAGATTAATATAGAACATATATGTAATTGCCTAATTTGTATCCCAATTCAAATTTGGGCACCCAGTCGCTTGGGCAAATACGTCCATAGTGACTAACGGATGGATATCTCGTATCCGAAAACTAACTAATCCTCTGGGACCCAAATAACTCATTTTTTGCCCATGACCTAGTTGTGTCAATGTGGATTAGCTAATTGTAGAATTGCGTAGAGATGTGGGGAGTATTGTAGAATGGTATGGATAAGTAATCGGGTATTTTGGTTTCATTGATAACAAAGGCATTCAAGCACTAGAGGCTCCCATTTCTTTCTCTCTTGGTTGAGCTTATATAGCTTTATGATGAGATTTCGCTCTAAGGGCCTGTTTGGATGTACAAGAAAGTACAAGAAAATAATATTTTTTTAAAAATATAATCTTTCATTTTTTAAAGAAGAAAATCTTGTGCGTTTGGTAACTCAAGAAAAATTTGAAGAAAAGATTCTTTTCTTTCAAAAATCTCAATATTCTCTCCTACAGCTCCCCCCTGTAGAAAACTTTCTACAAGATAAAAATCTTTCAAAATGACGATTACAAAGTAGTAGAGTATAGTAAAGACCTTGGTTCAACAAATCCATCATAATGTGTATGTTTACATATATGGAAAAGTAAAGTAAAAGTAAATCTCACAAGACGATAAAGGTGGGGTAAAGTAAAGGTAGGATAAAGTACATGGTGAAGTAAAGTGGGAATGAATGGTAAAGTAGTTTCTTTTTTTTTTTACTTTACCTAAACATTTTATCATAGTTTTATGAGTAATGCTACATGGACAAACTTTTTGGCCCGAATTTTGGCCAACCCCCATGGTTTGCATTGAATATCATAGTGATATTCAATGCAAACCATGGGGGTTGGCCAAAATTCGGGCAAAAAAGTTTGTCCAAGTAGACTTTTTGTAGTTTTATATGGTAAATAAAAAGTGACTTGTTTACAAGTGTAGGAAAGTAAAATAAAGATCGATGTCATATCATGGTAAAAGATGAGGTAAAGTAAGGTCAAATGAAGTATGTGGTAAAGCAAAATGAGAGAGAGAGTTATAAAGTAGTTGTTTTTTCATTTACTTTACTTTACTATACTTTACCTTGGTTTTATGTGATAAAAGAAAAGTAACTTATGGTAAAAACATGAAAGTTAAACTTTACTTTACCACATTACTTTTTTTATCCTGACGTGGTAAATTACATATAAATTAAAATATTTAATAAAAAAAATTCTTATAAAATAATTTACTTTAATCATAGTACCTTCCAAACATCTCAACTTAAAATCTGTAGTATTCTTCAAAAATTGTCAAACAATAAAAAAATTATACTATTATAATATTGCATTATTGTATTCTATACTATTTTATTCTTACAATATTTAAATATGTAAATATTTTATTCTATAGACATCCAAACGGGCCCTAAGAGTTGCTGACTAGTTAATTCAAGGGGCACAGTAGAATGTGCACGAGCTTTAATCAAGTCGATTCGCTCAGTCCATGAGACCTAGCTCAATGTCAGCTTGATTCAAGCCCGTGCCGCATTCATTCATCCATGTCATTCAAGCAAGCGAGTTAGGCTTCTAAAATGGTGATTTAACTCTTAAACCAAAACTCACTCAAGTTATCAAGCTATACGATCATGAGCTTGATCCAAAACTTGAGATAAAAGATCCATAAGTGGTAATAGATGGAGTTGGAGTTATCAAATTATGTATCAATTCATGTCTGATTGCTCCATATTTAGTTCCTCGAACCGCCATTTTCTAAACGAACTAGAGCCAATTATAATATATGAAGAGAAGAGGATTCGATTTCCAACTTCACTGTCAATTTCAAATTTGATTTTGACTCTTCTCATGTTGATCTCCTATTAATATCACTCATTAATCCTCCTAATATTAGCCCTATTAATAATGTTCTTTTTTTACTAATCCAATATTACAGAAACTCTTTCATCTTTTCTCTGTGTTTCTATTCACGTCTCTATAGTTCCCGTCTTTAAACGCCACAAGCTCTTTCCTCTTCTCCATTCTCTCTAATAAACAACTCATTATTTTTTTTATTAGGGTGTCACCCTAAACTAATTCTATCGATTTTTTATTTTAGACCTTTACATTATAACTACCACTGAGCACGAGTTCTTTCGCTAGTTCAAATGGATCCTGCTTGGCAGTCCATTCTCAATCCAAATTGACAAAATAGCCAGGCTTGAGCCTCACACAAGGGTCCAGGCCCATCAACACCAATTGCCAATTCCTAGGGTTTTGAGTTCATCACCAAGATGTATACATAACAAGGAAGGAAAGGCTAAAACCTTCCCCCGCCTCCAAGCAGCAGCAGAAGAGAGAGAAGAGAGAGATGCCTGCAGGACATGGGGTTCGATCTCGAACTCGAGATCTGTTCGCTCGTCCGTTTAGGAAGAAGGGGTACATCCCACTCACCACGTATCTACGGACCTATCGCGTAGGGGAATTTGTGGACATCAAGGTCAATGGAGCAGTTCACAAGGGAATGCCACACAAGTTCTACCATGGCCGCACTGGAAAGGTCTGGAACGTCACCAAACGCGCCATCGGCGTCGAAATCAACAAACAGGTAGGTTTTTTTAGTTTTTTTTTTCTCTCTCTTCTCATTTCTTTCATCTTTTAGTCTTGATTGTTTGGTTTTTGGTTAATAGTTTGCTTCTCTTCCCAATTTGCAACATGGGTCTCTAAAAAAATTATCAGGTTTGTATTGTATGCTCAAAAGGGGGAGAATGGTGAGATTCTTTTTCCACATCCTGAAAGAATGGGATTGGATTCCTTAGTTGATTCTTTTACCAATTAAGGCTCTCAAAGGCAGAATTATTACTTCTGATGTTTTATTTTTTTATTTCACCTTATGCTAGAAAATTTTACTGTGTTCTCACTTACATGTTTTTGCTTTTTTTTTTTTCTCTAGTAAATAGAAGTACACCCTAATTCTTAACTAGCACAATAACCCAAGCTAAGCACGCGTGTTTACCAATTAAACTTGCAACAACATACATAAAAACCAATTAAAAAGAAATTCAGATCACATAGAATCATCCCCAAATACTAGAGTTTGTGGCGTAGAAATGGAGTAAGAAAAGTGGGGTTGAAAGGAAAGAGGAGCATACATGGGTAGAGTAAGCGAGATTTGGGATCGAAATGAGGTCGATCCGAGGCGTGAAAAGTGGTAAGAAGTTAGAGTGGTTGCATGTGGGGGTGGGGATGGGGATGGGGATGGGGATGGGGGGATGTTATAGAGAAGGGATATAATAGTTATGGTCAAAATTGGCTTTAAAACCCTTCGCTTTTAAAAGAAAAAAGGTCGGCTATAAAATGATGATACATTTTCTTTAATTTGAATGGTACCAAGATAATTTGTAATCCCAACACTATCTGTATTCGAAGAAACCGATACCAATGCACCAAATTCATTCTGCATTTTAGTCTATATCCTGCTTTAATGGGTTTGTAGATTCCTGAGTTTTATTAGTATTTGTACTCTTTTCTCTCTTTCAACATAAATATATTTGGAAGGAACTCAATTGTGTAATCTCTGGTGGACTTGAGCCCTTTTATAAAATAATACATTGTTTGGAAAGAAAAACTAAAGCTGCCGGCAACCTGTAAACTTTCTTGTATTGTAATTAGATAAGCATGATATGCTATGGATAGGATCCCATATGTCCTCTGAACTTCAGAAAATGAGGAGTCATAAGCTGTATGTCCCTGTATTATTTTTAATCAGATGTCAGAGTTTTTGCATTCAGAGAATTGGAGAAGAGATAAATATATTTGTTTGTTGGGAAAAAACCTTGCATTGCATCAATCAGTTCAATGAAAACCTTCATTTGTTGAAGAGTAGTGCTATCATATTTATCAGGTAGGCAACAGGATCATCAGGAAGAGAATCCATGTGCGCGTGGAACATGTGCTGCCCTCAAGGTGCGCAGAGGACTTCCGTCTGAGAAAGGTGAAGAACGATCAACTTAAGGCTGAGGCAAAGGCCCGTGGTGAGGTTATCAGCACAAAGCGGCAGCCAGAAGGCCCTAAGCCAGGTTTCATGGTTGAAGGTGCCACCTTGGAGACGGTTACTCCCATTCCCTATGATGTTGTCAATGATCTCAAAGGGGGATACTAAATCATCAGCTATCTCATCATATGCACTTTGCAGATTTTCAGTAGTCAGGTTGAGAGTTGTGATTTTCTTTTTTTATGCTTTTTTATATTAACAAAGCAACTTTCCTGGATTTGTTAAACCAAGTAAGTTTGACTGGTATGTTTCAAAATCATGATATTATGCTGAATTGTTTTGTGGTATGCCTTGTATTAATTATCTTTCTTTCAAATGCTTTTGGTCATTAATTTTTGGTAAAAATTTACTATTCTCCATTAACAGCTAAGGGCTTCTGTCATGACTGAAAAAGGATTTGGTGTAGGGCTGAAGGGCCATTAACATTTCAAATTGATTTTTACTAGGGGGGCTTGGACTTTGGAGGAATTGACTGCTAGCCAAAATTGTGTTTCAGGTCAAATTGATGCTTATGCTTTTTTGCCCCCACATGATGGACAAATCTAGCCTGAAATTTGAGCTAGAACTCCAACAGTTATGATATGGCGCTCAGCCAGATCACTCTAGCTTTAAGGGACTGAACCCTACCTTTCTGGATCCAGATCTAACCCATAATGGGTCTTTTTAAAGTGTTTTGAAGTACTCATTGATCTTCCTGCGCAATGAATTTTCTAACATGACTGCTCTAATAGTGATTTAGTTTTATTTGCTTTACTTCTATAGAACTCATGTTCTAGTCCATTAGATCATATCTGAGCAATTTGTAATGTCTTTCAGGAAAATCATTCTCCACCTTTAATGCAGGGGGCCTGCTCTGCATTAACAGGCTGAATGGATTTCCCTAGAGGGTTTTTTTTTTTTTACAATCATATGCGTTTGATTTCTTTTAGTTATTATAAATAATATGTTATATGAAAAGAAGAATATGTTTGTATAATGTTGTTGTCTCCAATCTACACAAGGATGGATTGGATTATCCAAAACCTACAGGTTGGACGTGAATTCGGATCCAAATATCATCAATTGGTTCAAAATAGTACTAGTTTTCTGGAGGCAGTCTTGTCAATTCCTTGGATGGTGGCTTGGATGTTGCTTGCCTGCTGCTATGTGACATGACATTGTTGAAACTGCGACGACTTCTCTCCTCATGCGTGCGAGTCTATTAGGGTCCCAGCCTCCTTAGTTGAGATATCGAGGGAAAAAAAAGTTTTAAAATACGAACTTGTTTACATTATAGGGTTGAATTTAATTAACTTTGTAAAAAAACCAAAAAAAAAAGGAAAAGGGAAGTATGTATGTTCTATGTTTTTTTTTTTTTTTTTTTTTTGTTCTCTTTTAAAGGTTAAGGACTGGACAATTAAATTGTTCTCAGCATATGGACCCAATTCCCAGTTCTCTCTCAAATCAAATCAATTCGTTTCCTCTCGGCAGTGAAGGATGGTAATGGTGATTGATGGGGCTAATGGGATCAGGGCTCTGAAGAAAACACCTCAGGAGGTGATTCGCATGGGCGACTTTTAACTCCAAGAAAGCTCAAATTGGTGCTCCTGTGTCTGCAAAATCTGCACATGTATTGGCCCAGGGCTACTACCACTTGTAGTGGTTCTCACATTTTGTAATTTTGCTGTTGGCAGATTGAACTAGGAACATGAAATTGCCCAATGCAGGACTGTCCTAATCACCTGTGCCACACATGCAGTCACTTGCCAATCAATGGATGAAAAAGGACGTCGAACTTTTCTGGTTGAATATATCCTAATGCAAAGATGATGAATTATCTAGGGTATCCCAGAAATACAATACACACTGTACCCTAGAGATCTACGCTTAATAGAGGTAAAACGTGATTGACACTTTGTCATAATCACCAATACTCACCGTTGGATTGAACAAAGACCGACCTAAGTTAGAAGAATAGTAGTAGTATGCATCTCCACTCCACTTTTCTCAATCCAAACCCATACATCAAATTTCCCCCATAAATGGGAGTGTGATGGTAACATCCATTCTTATCTTGAGAGTGATTCACCATCGGATTGAAAGTCCCCTCAGCTGCGCAGGTAGCAGAAAAGGTGGAGTATGCGAGCCACCATGATGCAATTACTGATGACTAAACCTAGATTGAAAATTCCAAATATCCATACAAAGACATTCATAACAGTACCTCCCTAACCCTAACCATACAGGATAAAAGCTAACAGTTCGAGAGTCAGGTTTTAACTTTTAACAAACAAACAAAAGCCTAACATCAAACTTCAGAAAATAACTACTATCTATCAAAAGCCAAGGATGAATTGCCATGAAAGACTCCTGAGGTTTGTCTGCACCGCTTTGAGGCCTGAGTAACATGCCTTGCAAACAGAACCCATCTCTCACTGGATGACAGAAACTCGGTGCTGGGCTCCGCTGTGAACTATGCCACCTCCATGCTGCAAGTTCCCCCTCGTGTATGAATGGAAACCGGAGAGCCCAATGTTCGCCTTCTGAAAAATGCCATCATTCATCGAAACGCTTGTAACATCGGAGCAAGTGGCAGAGGCACCAGCATTGCTGTTCTCCAATTGGAGGGCTTCAGATTCCGTTAGACTTCCACCCAGCTGCAGCAGTGCTGAACTGCTGGATATGTTGGCATCTTCAGTGTGGGGACTACGATCAGATGGCTGGAGCTTCTTCTTGTTGAGAAAGCGCCCGCCAGATCCCCTTGCCCTCTTCATCGCATGAAGATGTCGAGATTCATGAAGGTATGGCTGTAAATAATCATAAATAGAAGTGAAAGAAATGAGAAAATAAGCTTCATTCAGCCCAACATGCCCCGAAAAAAATAGCAGTGTGCATGTCACAAGATGAAAATCAATTGCTGGGAATTATTGGGCCCCAATTCTCTGAGAATGTACAGTTCATGTGAAGCCCATACAGGCCCCTGTTTCAGTGATCCAAAGTGTTGTAACTGATATGTCTGATTAGGCAAGGCCGACCTTCTTTACCATTAAATTTGGAGCCCCTGATCAAAGAATTGCTATCTGCCAATCTAAAGGACAATTGAGGAATGACAATCCACACCGGGGCTCATAATAAGCACCAATTGTAAGAATAGCTTACATCAGTGTCGCAAATATTGCCTATTTTTAAAAATATTTTGATACTTTTGTGATACTACCATGAAATGTAATTTTCCAATCACATCAAGATATCATCATAATATTGAGAAAATTGCATGAGAAAATGACAAAAAAGAGGAATGGAATGGAAAAAAATATCAATAAACCAATTCTTAACATAACTTATTTTTTCTTTTTGGCTACCTATGATACCCGGATACGGCAAATTACTTGTGATACCCTTACCGATACGGTCCAATATGGATATCAGTTTGGGATACCACAAGATACGGCTTGGATATGGGGGGGCCAATTCCAGGATACGGCTTGTGTTATTTTCCTTTTCCATTTCAGCCCATTTTTGTCTCTCTTAGTATGATCAAAAGGAAAACAAAAGAGAAGAAGAGGCGGAGGAGAGGAGGAGGAGACCCACCTGCTTCGACTGGGGCTCCTGCTTCGACTACTTTCTGTTTATACTTCGACTGTTGCTGCTGCTTCGAGCTCCAGGTGCTAAGTATTCCTCCTCTTCTTCTTCCTCCTTTCTTTTTTCTTTCTTCTTCTTTCTTCATTTTTTTTTTCTAGTCGTTCGTGCCCTAGAGATGCCAAAGAAAAGGCAGAAAAGAACCCATCGCTCTTATAAACGAGCATGGGTCCGTTGGGCTTGTTTTGTTTCTTTCTTTTTTTTAATGTTGGGCTACTGAGCCCGTCAGCCACTCAGCCCATTTTTCTTTTCTTCTCTTTTTAATGTCGGGCTACTGATCCAATCAGCCACTCAGCCCACTTTTCTTTTTTTTTTTTTCTCTTTTTCTATGCTGAGATATTGTATTGTGAGGCCCACCTCATTGAAAATTTGAAACAAACAGTGGGCCTTATAATATTTGAGCTCTAAATTGAGATAAAATAAGCATTCCACCTAAAATAAATCTCTAACTAAATATTTATATTTATATATTTTAAGGAATGCCGTACCACCCGTATCCGTATCCTAAAATTTTGAAGTTGACGTATCGGACGCTAGTTCCCATGTCCCGTATCCGTACCCGTGTCCGTATCCAGGCATCATAGTTGGCTACATCAGGATTTGAACTCACACACCCATGTCCCTAACCAGCTGAGGGGGTGGGGTGCAAATGTAAAAAGGCCATAAGGTTTTCAAAAATTACACCCCCCCGCTCAAGAGATGGGACTCATGACCATACAAATCCTCTTTGCTCCATGACTGTTCAGAATCTAAGCCATCAGGTAGGGACTACTTGAGGCCAAACATCAGCCAGTCAGATGAGTCACATGTTCATGTTGACAATGGACCAAGGGCCACTTTCCTTCTCTTTTTCTTTTGATATAAATTTTCCTTCAACCATTCATACTTGTCCACATGGTCCACCTGAAGTTTAAATCAGCCTACATTTGGTCCAAGAGTCCACAATGCGTTCATGGTGAGCCCTACCCAATGAAGACTCAGATTATCAACAAGTGCCAACGTACATTTGTTGCAAATTCCATCATATAATCAAAAGCTTAAATGGAGAAATTAGATGACTTGTTCAGTAGTCCATGGACTAGTAATTCTCTGACTCCCATTGGTTGAATGGTTGAGGACCCATGCATGCAATCCATGGGAATATGCATCATTACCACCAATGGGAGTGCAGATTATCATCCCCTTTCCAGTTGCAGCATTGTTAGCAGGGTACATACTTTTCGAGCTTTAACCACTTTATTCTGAGCCTCTAACTTGGTACGTGCCTCCCTCCTCCTGAGGATTGCATTGTACTGTTTCGCGTTGACATAGATGGGTTCATCATCTGAAAAATCAAGGGGAAGTGGAACTCGTGTCGACATTATGCCCAGCATTTGGGGATGAATCTGAATCATTTATAATGATACAATCAGCAAGATATACAATAAAAAAGGAAAATAATTATCTTTAATGAGTTAGAAAGCATATAAAGAAAATTCCTAAAAAGAGAGGTAACTTGGATAACCTATTGAAGAGGACAAACAGTTGAGAGGAAATCTAAGAATACAATTGATGCTACTTACAATAGTCTGTGGTCCATAAGCAGCAAGTGCCCCACTAATGTATGGATTAGCGTAAGGGAATGGAACGCAAGCCTGAATGCAATTTAAGAAAAGATCTTAAGACACGTGCCCAGCAAACCCACTAGCAAATAAGAACAAACATGAGATATACAATGAACACAATCTCAGATTTTGGTAATGAACTTACAACTGGTTGGGTGTAATCCACTTTTGCAGATGAAAAGACGAGATCAGGAGTCCCCAGAGATAGAACTGATTTCATATGTCCATTAACTTGCCTCCCTAGAGTTTCATCGTATCCTGAGTAAAGAGAAAACCTTTTGTTTTCATGGTAACTTTCATTAAAAGCTAGCAGTACAAGAGGACTCTTCTGACAAGCTTACACCCAAAAAAAAGGTGAAAAACGCAAAAGCACAAGACAAACAAAAGCTAATAGACACAAAACAAAAGCACCAAAGAGAGCAAAAATGAAAAGGATCCTATAAACTGAGGCTTGATTTGAGATAGAGCCACAATTTCGCATAATTTGATCCATAGAGTAGCCTTTGAAATGATAGAAAATCAACCACATCAAATGCTCATTACATCATATAGTATAGAATAGAAACCAAAAAAATAGAAGGTAATAAAGATAAGCTTCAACCATCTGTGAAGAAGTTCCAGACTTCCAGTTCCAAACTTTACTTTCCCAGAACACATTTTGAGAGGAAGAAACTAATTACAAGTTTTTTTTTTGGGGAAATAACAGTGTTCAATCTAGGAAACTGACATATATAAAAATAGATAATTTATTGCATGTCATGTGTAGCTTGATAACTTCAAACAGTGTTTTTAGAAGCATTTGTGCCTTGCACTTTGAGGCCCACCTCAGAGCGAAGCTTCACTAAAACACCCTGAACCTCACCACTGGCACCTTAAATCGGAAACATGGCTTGCACTTACGGTGTACATCTCACCGTATGAGCCATCAACAGCACAAGATGTATGGTCATGAATGCTTCAACATGGGCTGTAGTGGGAAATGGGGATTTATGTATAATATAGATGGCCACCCTGGCTCCTAATGGTGACGGGGATCAAATGAAGCAAATGGGTGCATCGATAGGAGTATTAGTCTTTCTTTTTCTTTTTTGCTTTTCCTCTTTTTTGAAGATAACGAAGCCACTGGAACTGCCCACAGTAGTTATTACTCTAGGGTGGTACTGGTTAAGCGTCAAGAGCAACTAAATGATTTAATAAGAAAAGTACTGTTATGATTTTATTTTTTTTAATATTTCAAAGCTTTTCTGAACATTGATGATTCTCAAATTTTGTGCTGTTTATTATTGATAAACTAGCAAAGCTGGAAGCTAACATGAAATCCAATCTCATATATGGAAAACAACAATGATCTTTCTGTGCTTCTGAACAATCTACCCCATCTTAAACTACTGACAAGGCAAGACCTTTGGATAGGGTTTCAACAAATCTAAACATCGATATTCAATAAATCTACAAAATATCAAAAGCCAAAAACAAGTGACACAGAACATATAATGACCTAATGCAGATGAACAGCCCATGTGGTAATATTTTAGAATTGCAAAATTAAACGAACCATATCACACAACTGGCATACCAAAACACCCAAGTTTAGGATTTTGGGTGAAACAAGGCAGAAGTCTTTTGTGAAGATAACTCACGGTCACTTTATTAGAAACTGAACATCTACCATAAAAAAAACTGAATTACTTGTACCAGATTGTCCTGAAATGTAATGCCCGTGAGAGTTTACTAGGCCCGTACTCGCCATTTCATGATGCGATTGACCAGTAGATTGAGTTGAGGGTGACTCTTGGTCTCGCAATTGAAGACCCAATTGTTTGGCATGCTGGCAATGTTGCGTTGCAGAATCCAAGTTCAAGTTCAAACTCCCGGAAACTGAAGATTGCGGAATTGCTGATCCTGTTGAACTCCACCGTGAAGGACAACTAACAGCGCATGGAGATGTCGAATAGGCACGACCTTGTTTTGACCCCATGTTGCTTATATCATGCATTCTTATAATCTTGTGGTTCTCTGATCTGCTCAAATATCATGCGATAAACTACCAAAGATTTAAGGTTGTCACCTATTTCTTTTACCTATCATTCATTAATGCTTGCTCCTAAAAGAAAATCAACAGATATGTATAAGTCACAGTGGCAATATTATGATTAAACTTTGAAAAAAAAAATATGTGGCCTTGAAAATGCCAAAAATGAAAAATCAGGCACCTAAAGGGGCCAAGAAATAATTCTTCGAGATATCATATAATCAACACTTGAAAACTACAAATAATCAAAACAATTTAAGCTATATGTAATAAGTTTTAGGGAAAACAATCTCACATAAAGCAAAGCCTTAAAAGATAACAGTCTCAATGGAGAGGGAGAACACGTTTTAGATAAGAAAATTCACATTTTAAAAAAAGAATTGAAATAAGCATGAAAAGATTAATGGTAAGACTTAAGAGGCTGACTAACTCATTAAGTAGGCCAGAAGTGTACACAGAAATAGCTGCTTGCCTCTCTTCTAATAGTCCATTTTTTCTTGGCGTCTGACCACTGACCTAATGATGCAGGCCAGACAATAGGTTGGCCAACCCATTGGGTCTAGTCCATAGGCCCAAGGGGACATTGATTTAGTTAGGAAATATTATTTAGTAGTTTGGTTTGTTTATGATTAATATTAGTTAGTTTTCTTTTTTATTTTAGATATGATTCATATATTAGGAAATATTGTTGCTTAGGGATCAAGCCAACTCCTTTATAAAAGGATGTTAGGCGTCATTGTAATAGACATGCTTATTATTAATTAATCTTTTAAGTTATAAGAGTTTTCTCTTCAGTTATGGTGTTTTCTCCTCTTGTGAGGTTACCCTAGTGGCTGGAATCCATCTCCTAATGACTGAAACTGCACTTTTTTGCACCAAGAATTCTCAATCGGCACCAAGTGATGATTGGCCTACAGCCCAGAGAGACAGACCTACAGCAATAGGAACCATGTGTTCTTTCAGTTTGAAGATGGCTGCTTCGGGACTAGAGCCCATAGCACAGTGGAACATGCTCACTATTGCAACCTTAAGGTTGTGTAGAATACTATTGCCCATAGTAAGTAGTTGCATGCTCATTAAAATACATTGAAGGAATGAGATAAACTCATAAAATAAAAATAAAAATAAATAAACAACATGATCCAAAAGTCTTCTAAGTAAGATGATATCAAGAATGATTACGCATGGAACAAGATAAGTTCATTTGAAAAAAACCATGAAATCTATGACCATGATCCATGTTGATTGAACTGTGTAGACTGTAGAGAGTCCTAAAACATTTTTGCCCATAGGAAGTAGCTGGATGTGATGGATTATAGCTCTACCATGATAGAATGCTTATTCATAACTATAACACTTGGATTATATCTTTCCACATCCATTGAGTATCAGCTTGAATGTAAGGGCCTGATGAAAAAAATTAGCAATTACTAGCAACATATGCAGTATTTGAAAGTAGGTACTAAAAAGCCAATCCCAAGAACAAATGAAAAAGATCACGCCATGTATGTATTGTTGAGAGACGGTCGGGGCTTATTTGTGAATTTTCAGCAATTATGGGTTAATCTGTAATTATGAGAAACTTGGTGAGGATGGAGTTTTTTTTTGTAATTACTGAAAGTATTGGATACGTTTGTGTTAGATTAGGATTTAGGATCAGATAAAATTTGGATTATATTAGACTAGTGTTATGTTGAGATGGCTTGAATTATCTTAGACTAGTGTTATGTGATAAAATAAGAGAAACTCGTTTGTGATAATTTGGACATGTCCAACATAGGCTAGCAACCATGCCCGTGAGGAAAAGTTTTTCTATGCAGGTTGATGGGATACCATGGGGTAGGGCCGTAGAGGTGAAAATCTGGACGGCACGGCCCATGATAATTATGCGGACCGTGCCGTGCCTGGCCCAGGGCCTCTAGGGTCAGCCCAGCATGGCCCAGGGCACGGCTCTGGTCCTGCCGTGCTGGGCTAGTCGGGCCTGGGCCGTGCCGCCCGTAGGCGGCCCACATATCCCCCTCCCCCTTTTTTTTTTTTTTTTTTTTTTTTGAAGTTCTTTAAGTCTTAGAGACTTAGACTCTTCACTCTTGGTCTTGGACCAATTTCATTAAAATAAAGAAATTAAGAGAAATAACGAGTAGAATAACACTAATAATGTTTTGAAAAAATACATCAAATAAATTGTTGGGGGGGGGGGGGGGGGGGGGGGGGATTTAAAAAAAAAAAAGCCCTTGGGGGCGGGCTGGGCCATGCCTCGTGCCGTGCCTGGCCGCCCGCGGGCCTGGGGCACTGGCCCAACACGACACGATTTTTTAACCGGGCCGGGCCGTGCCTCGGGCCTGGCAGCCCTGGCCTAACGGGACTGCCGGGCCGGCCCGTTGACCAAGTCAACGTGCCCAAGCACAGCCTAGGCACGGTTTTTTCAAGCCGGGCCCGTGTTGGGCTTGGGCCGCCCGCCCAGATTTTCACCTCTAGGTAGGGGTATGCCAAATAGGACATGCATGGAAGTAGTAACAATAGATCTGAAGAAGTACAACCTATTCATGGATTTGGCTAAGGATAGATTGGAATGGAGAAAGAATTCATGTATCCGATCCCAACATAGTTGCGACAAGGATTTGATGATGAAAATAGTGTTATGTTGTGATTACATTTTCTATTACTATCTAATTAGGTCACCTATTAGGGATGTGATTGGGTTTCTTCAAGTCAATCTATTTGTTTGTACTCTATAAATAGCCATTAGCTATTTTTAATGAAACAACTCTAAATTTGTCAAGATGTAGTCCATAAATTTCAACTTGGTATTCAAGCTTAGGTTTAGATTTAGGAATTTGGATTAGGCTTAAGTTCGCTCTTTTTCTATTTTCCTTCGATTTGTCACCTGTTAAAAATCCATCCATATCAATTTCTAAAGCCTACCAAAACCTCTCAAAACACCAAGTGCAAAACATCTCCAACTCATAATTGTATAAATCCACTAGGCCTTTCCATTAAATCCAGACTTTTTTTAACCCTAAATCGCCTTCAAAAACCAACACTGATCTTATATCAAGAAAGTACAGAAAATTTTAGATTTAAGCTAGCTGGGTAGAGGAGGATTTTTCTTCTTTATTTTGTAAGGTTTTTATATTGATTTTTATTTTTTAATATTTTTAATATTTTTCAAGGGCTGACATCATCAGTGCATAATCAAACTGCAGCGAGAATCTAAGCAGCGCAATGTCCTGAGTGCTGAAAATCTGCTTTTCAATATTTGTGGTGGTTGTCTTCTTAATGAAACAACATGCATGTGATGTTTCTAAGCACCTCAGTGAAGATTCGAGTCAATCTTGGTGAAGTTTAATCATAGTTGTTAGGCCTTTTTATTCAAGAGAAACAACCCTTGTTTGTCATCAGGTGTTCATGTAAACATCCATACACTGTTTGTTGTATATTTTGAATGAAATATCCATCTCAGTGGTGGAATACGGTGCTCAAGATTGTTGAGAGGGTATTCTCAACTTAGAAAAATTGTTTTAAAAGGTTGGTTTCTCTTAAATAGAAAAGGAAGCATCAAGTTGTCTTGATTGCAATAAACTACTTATTATTCTTGGAAATCATATAGTGCTCAAGTTTAGGATTTCTAACTACCAATCCAACAATTTTTCTAACTAACAACCCAACAATTAAAAAAGATTCTCTTTATAATCATTTGCATATTCATCAAGCCTTTCAATTTCTCTTTTTTTTTTCCTTTTTTATTCTTTTATTCTTTTTCTTTCTTTCAAGCTGTATAATCTGTACGCTTCTAAAAGAGATCACAACAGATTTGATCTACTGGTTCACCGGTTCCGACGTACTTCCGACGTACTAGAAGAGCGGAATGTGATGAAAATGAACTCTGCGGAGAGACATTGACCAACTAAGATCCAATGGGTTATATTTAATGTGAACATTTGGGCAAGACGTCAACCAAGATCAAATGAGTAATATTTAATGTGAACAAATCATAGCGGCGCAATGGAAGTATGGTGGGACGATTCAACAAACCTTTTCAGGACTTTGAGTTTGACGATGTGTGATATTTGCAAATATCAGGTTTTTTTCATTACAAAAGTCAAGTTAATTAAATCTATAGTTTGAGAGAGTATTCAAGTCCAGGGGGGATCTTCTAAAAATATTCCCTATTTAATTGAATCCAAGTAATTGGTAAGTCAGGGTTGAATGTTAATCCTGTTGGGGCTCTGATACCAATTGTTAGGGATTAATTAGGGCAATCACGCATGATCAAACAATCAACCACAAGCAATCACTCGACACATAGATTTACATGGTTCGACGAACTTGCTTACGACCACAAGGCTACAAGCGCTCCGCTCAATTTCACTATAAAGGAATTGGGCAACTCGTTACAAGAATTCCAAACCCTCTAGCACTTAGCCGACTCTCTCCCCATTGATCTCAATCTTGCTCTCACAGCCTCCCCATCGGAAAACTCCGACACCATGGGAGACAGAGCTCTCACCACTCTCACAAAGTTTAGGGTTACAAATTACATCAATATATAACCTCCACTTTCTTGACCCCTAAGAAAGCCCCGTTACATTGACCAAAATACTCATAACCCTGAACCTAGACATTGGATAACCCAATTAACCAATCCGGTTAAACCGGAATACAAGACATAAACCAAACACATCCATCGAAGAGCTTTGTGTAAAATCTACACAGCCATCAAGAAGACTGTTATGGCCTTAGAAATATTGTGTGGAATTTGTAGCCTCTTAGGATATTTTGTGTAGCAAATTGAGGTGCCTCCTACCTAGATTAACAGTGTTGTTGAGTGTGCAATTTAATACTATGGAGAACATAAAGTTTTCATCTCCTTTATCAAACAAGTTGCTAGAAGGAATCTAAGATCCATCAGTGGTTGTGTACTGAAGAATGGCAGACAAAAGTTTCTCACCTAAGCAGGCGCAAAAGGAAGCAGCTATATGAGGTTCATTCCAAGCTAAGTGATAGTGAATATCTGTGCCCCAACCTGAGGGAGAGTGTTGAGAGACAATTAGGTCTTATTTGTAAATCTTTAGTAACTATGTTTTATTTTGTAATTGTGAGAAACTTTGATGAGAATGGGCTTTTTTGTAATTACTGAAAATAGTGAATAAGTCTGTTTTAGATTAGGATTAGATTAAACTTGGTAAGAGTAGGCCAGTTCTATGTTGTGATTAGGTTTTCTATTATCATGTGTTGAGGTTTCTCATTAGGGATGTGATTAGGTTTCCTAGGTTGAGTCAATATCTTTGGTTGTACTCTATGAACGGCGCTATTCTTAATGAAACAACTTAGAATTTGTCAAAGATGTAATCCATAAATTTCAACATGTATAACCACATTGCACCTTAAATTGACAAGGACAAACCATAACTACCTCAAAAAAAACACTGAAGAAGGAAGCAAGTAGTGCTGATTCATAATTACTAAAAGTAAAATATTGTGAGGTAGGCTACGCTAAATCCTCAATGCACTTTGTAGTTGAGCATTCCATACAATTATACTTTACAAAAGATTTAGCACCAAAAACTTCCAATTAGGACTAGAAGGCATGGATATACACAAAATGGATGTAAGACTAGCCTTTTTGGTCCAAATTGCTACATCAGCCATTAAACTACTAGTAGCAAGGAACTTGTTTTTGGATCAGGGAAGATTCAGAATTTCTGATATAAATTTGAATCCATGCATTTAGGATCTAGGACTTCTGGACCGAAGGATCGAGGACAATAATAGCTGCACCTTATGTCAATCATGCCCATCATGCGCAGGCACAACTGGGTCCAATAATTGTATTGTAATTAGATCTTGTATTCTAGTTAAGCTATAATTAGCCAAGTCAGAACTTATGTACTCTTTCTATATTAGGGTAGCTATAATTTAGGATTTGAGTTGTATTAGGATACTGTTAATAGGGTATTAAACCCTTATATAATGAATGAGAGAACCCTAAAGAGGGACACACGAATTCGGCCAAGGATCTTTCTTTCTTTCTCTCTCAGAGTGTTCTGTATTACATCTTCTCATAATGACATGGTATTAGAGCGTGGTGATCTACACGTCCTAGTGGGTCAATCTCTTCAACACAAGGATCTGTAGATCCTCCTTATAATCTTCCAAGTCCTGGAAGCCTTCAGTGCATCATCCGATCATCCCGGATCATCTATGATCAGCCGTGGCCCACCTGAGATCTTCATCAGCCCCTCTGCAGATTCATCCCAAGATGGTTGATTGGATTTATCAATTATTCTTGTAATTTTTATAGATTCTTTTGCTCATTAGAGGTAGGCCATCTGCTAATTTCTAGGGTTTTTCAATTTTGTCCACAAGACTCAATCTCAGCTGTCTAGAATCTCGGATCTTGATCTGTTTTGAGGAGTAGCTCTTCCATCAGTTGCGGAAATTGTCACTCCTATCATCCCTTACCTCTAATCTGTCCGAACATCATCTGGTGGGGCCCACGTGGAGGATTATCCACTGACGACTCAGACGTCTGGTTGCACTGCTACCACTGTGTGCTGTTTCGACTGTTTCTGTTGCTACTTACTACTCTGTTGTTCTGCTGCTACTTGCTACTAAAGCAATTCTACTTGCATTAACTACCGATTGATGTAACTAGAACACTACTGATTGGATCATCAGTTCCTCCTCGTTTTTTGGCTTAAGCTCACACCATTACAGTACATCTAATCAACAGTCTTCTATCACCTACAATTGCTCAATTCACACCGCATTTTAAACTATTTGGTCATCATCCTGTGTTTGATCATCTACATACCTTTGGCTATGCTTGCTTCGTTCATCTACCCCCCAGAAAACGAACAAAATTAACCGCATAATCTCACCGGTGTGCATTTCTGGGTTATGCCACTAATCAAAGAGGTTTTGATTGTTATAATCCCATTGGTCGTCGCATCAGGGTTTCTCGCAAGGTTATTTTCTTTGAAAATCAGTATTTTTTCCAAACACACTTGGATTGTCCTCATCCATCTTCTCCTGCTATCTTACCGTGTTTTTCAGATAAAAGAATTGTTACTAGGTTTCATCCTGACTTTGTTTATCATTGTCGGGAAAAATCTACCACTGCAGATGCCCGTCCTCCGCCTGCAACTGGTTCCACGACTCCTCATATCCTGTGTCGCTCCTCAAGAACTTCCAGACCACCTGAGCGGTATGGATTCACCCACACTTCCTTGATGACAACCCTTTCTTCTGTCTCTATCTCAAGTTCTTATTTGCAAGCAGTACAACATGATAGTTGGAACCAAGCTATAATGGAAGAATTGGATGCATTGGATCAAAATCACACATGGGATATTGTGGATTGTCCTCCAGCAGTTAAACCCATCGGTTGCAAATGGATCTACTCAATCAAACTTAAATCTGATGGCTCCTTGGATCGACACAAAGCTAGACTCATGGCACTCGGCAACAGACAAGAATATGGGATTGACTACGAGGAGACGTTTGCACCTGTGGCAAAAATGATTACAGTTCGGTTACTTCTCGCCATTGCTGATGCAATCCTAGGGTTAGGATTGCAAGTGCCGGGGCACAATTAGGGTTCCGGAGAACAATCACACATGGAAGAAACAATTTCCAACGATAAACCTTCTATTAACTCAATTCTCTAATCTGAGATCATTGATCTCTACAATGTTCTATTTATAATAACATACTTAGCCCTAGAAACAATCCTAATCAAACTAGGAAACACAATAATAAATTAGAAACTAATACTAATTATACTCTTGGCTAAAAATAAAACTAATAACAATTAAAATAAAAATTTCATGGGTCCCACATGTGGCCCACGAGTCTTGTTGCAATGATGTGCTATTGCTGCTGCATCATTCTCCCCAGGTTGGAAAAGAGTTTGACCTCGAACTCGGCTCTTCTTCTTGATGTTGCTTTTGTAGACAGTGTGCACTTGAAGTGCTTCCTTGGTGAGACGAGAACTTGACCCTTTCTTTGGTGGTGCCGGCTTCATAGGATAGAGTGTTACTTGCCTTTCACCATGCATGAATGTGTATGTGTTGTCACGCATTCCATTACTACCATTCTTGTCATACATTTATGGGCGACCCAACAAAATATCACAACTATCCATGGGTATCACATTACACCAAACTGTATCTGTATAATATTCGCCAATAGAAAAGGTAACTGGACATGCACGCCATACTTATACTTCATCACTCGTCATTAACCATCTAGCAAAATAGGGATGATGATGCTTCCGAACTTTCAACTGTAATCGATCCATGAAACTTGGGATATAATATTCTGACAACTGCATCCATCAACGACTACCATGCATTCCTGACCTTTGACTGTTCCTTTTGAACGAAAAATAGTATTTCGCAGCCATTTCGCATCCAACACGGTCGCGGTAGTTGATTTAGCCTCTTAGATGACCATGAGAGACTCAAGACCTCCTCGGGCATACTGTCCTCCACCTCCTCTGTTTCCTTCTCTTTAGGATCATTTGGAGTATCTTTCACATCATTTTCATTCTCAATGAGGTGAATGCGTTTGGGACATTCCATTACACGGTGCCCTTGTTGTTTACAATTATAGCATGTGATCCTATTTTGACCTTTGAGCTTGGTGAAAACTTTCTCTAATGAATCACTCGGTTTCGAACCTATAAATGAGGAATTCTTCTGCATAACCCATTTAGATGCATTAAGTTTTATAGCTTGATGATTTACAATCCTATCAGCTCTAGCTCTGATACCAATTGATGCAATCATAAGGTTAGGATCGCAAGTGCCGAGGCACAATTAGGGTTCCAGGGAACAATCACACATGGAAGAAACAATCTCCAACGATAAACCTTCTATTAACTCAGTTCTCTAATCTGAGATCATTGATCTCTACAATGTTCTATTTATAATAAAATACTTAGCCCTAGAAACAATCCTAATCAAACTAGAAAACACAATAATAAGTTAGAAACTAATACTAATTATACTCTTTGCTAAAAATAAAACTAATAACAATTAAAATTAGAATTTCATGGGTCCCACATATGGCCCACGAGTCTTGTTACAATGCTGTGGTATTGTTGTTGTATCAATTGCTGCCTCTAAATCTTGGCCATT
Source organism: Cinnamomum chago (assembly GCA_038049695.1). Lineage (NCBI taxonomy): Eukaryota > Viridiplantae > Streptophyta > Magnoliopsida > Laurales > Lauraceae > Cinnamomum > Cinnamomum chago. The sequence goes on along the minus strand of CP142453.1, from coordinate 23,441,031 downwards.
ATACCAAATGGATGTCAAAAATGCCTTTCTTCATGGGAATCGGAAAGAAGAGGTCTATATGCGGATACCACAGGGAGTCACCTCTCCATCTAAGAAATATGTCTGTCGCCTACGGAAGTCTCTTTATGGTCTGAAGCAAGCTTCTCGGGCCTGGCTCGAAACTTTTAGGGGTCGCCTATGCACAAGTGGCTTTACTCAAAGCCCTTATGATCCGTCTCTTTTTCAGCAAACAACAGCTACTAGTGTTACTGTTCTCCTTGTGTATGTTGACGACATTATTATTACCGGCACTGATGATGGTATGATAAGGTCTATCCAAAAGTCTCTCAGGGATTTTTTCCATACGAAGGATTTAGGCCCCTTGTATTATTTTTTGGGGTTAGAAGTGCATCAATCTCCCAAAGGCCTGTTTCTTAATCAACACAAATACACGTCTGATCATATTGAGCTTACTGATCTTCATGACTCTTCGCCTGTTGATACACTAGTAGAGATCAATCTAAAATTAAGTAAAGAAGAAGGTGACCTTCTTCCTAACCCACATACCTACAGGCGCTTGGTAGGTAGTCTTGTCTATCTCATCATCACTCGACCGGATATCTCCTATGCTGTCAATCTTGCTAGCCAATTCATGACGACTCCGAGACACCTTCATCTGACTGCTGTCAAGCGCATCATCCGGTATTTGTTAGGAACTGTCACTCGTGGTTTATATTATTCCAATGATAATCATCTTCAGTTGACCGCTTATGCAGACACTGACTGGGCAGGCTGTAAGGACACACATCGGTCTACTACTGGTTGGTGCATGTATCTCGGAAATTCTCTCATTTCTTGGAAATGTTAGAAATAAGAACGTGTTTCTCGATCTTTCACAGAGGCTGAATATAGGGCAATGTCTTCTACCTATTCTGAAATCTTATGGCTCTGGGGACTTCTCTCGGATCTCGGCTTCACTCAATCCTCTCCTACTTCCTTGCGTGCAGATAATACTGGGGCTATCAAGATCACTGAAAATCCTGTCTTCCATTAACGCACCAAGCATATTGAAGTGCACTGTCACTTCATTCAGGATGAATTTAAGCGTGATGCCATTTCTTTACCTCAAGTCCCTACTGAGCTTCAGTTTGTTAATATCTTCACCAAAAGACTTCATCGGCCTCGACATCAGTTTCTAGTTACCAAATTGCTACTATATGACTCCCCAGCATCAATTTAAGGGGGGGTGTCAGTCATGCCCATCATGCGCAGGCACAATTGGGTCCAATAATTGTATTGTAATTAGATCTTGTATTGTAGTTAAGCTACAATTAGTCAAGTGAGAACTTATGTACTCTTTCTATATTATGGTAGCTATAATTTAGGATTTGAGTTGTATTAGGATACTGTTAATAGGGTATTAAACCCTTATATAATGAATGAGAGAACCCTAATTGTAGTTAAGCTACAATTAGTCAAGTGAGAACTTATGTACTCTTTCTATATTATGGTAGCTATAATTTAGGATTTGAGTTGTATTAGGCTACTGTTAATAGGGTATTAAACCCTTATATAATGAATGAGAGAACCCTAAAGAGGGACACACGAATTCAGCCAAGGATCTCTCTCTCTCTCTCTCTCTCTCTCTCTCTCTCTCTCTCTGAGTGTTATGTATTACATCTTCTCGTAATGAAACCTTATATATATAAGGCCAGCTCTCTTAAACCGAAGCTTAGGTTATCCTAAACTCAAACAGTGTTGGTCCCACAAATCAAAGTTGATTATCGTTGCTTTTTGCATGATGGTCGTCTCCAAAATCAAGATAAATCCAATCAGAACTGGATTTTTCCAGTTCCATCATGCAAAAAACAGATATAGTCAACTTTGATTTGTGGGACCAGCACTATTTCAGCTTACAATAAGCTAAGTTGTAGCTTAGGAGAGCTCTACTATATATATATATATAGGTAATATTTAGGTGGGAACTGTTCTCACATATTATGTGAGAACTTTTTTGTGGATTGGGCCCCAATTGGGGATGGAACCAGGGGGATGGAAAGATCTATGTGAGACCACCCCAAGTATCAAGTTTGACCCCAAATCCATGACCCTAACCCCTTCATCCGTGGCCCACAAGTTTAATGGCTTCATATTTAAAAAAATATTCAACCCTCGATCCAACTGTTCGGTCCATTTGGAAATATGCCAATCCTTGGAATTAGTGACTATCAAGGGGTTCCCTATTGGTTGCTAGGTTTGGATGGGTTGCTAGTTGGGCCCCGCAAAAAAGTTCTCATATAATAGGTGAGAATTAGTTCTCACTTGAATATTTCCCTATATATATATAGAGAGCGCTACACTGCGCCCTCGCATTTTTTAGAAAAAAACACCCTCCTAGTTTGGCCCATTGGGATGCATGATGATCATGAAAGTCCATTTGATGGAAAAATTCATATGATGCCCACCTACATGCAAAATCTTGAGCCCATAAGATCATCCTAACCTTTTGATCCATGGCACTAAAATTTAATGGTTTATTATGATTTCAATCCAACGGTGAGGAAAAGTTGGATCAATGTCAAACTTGGATTTGTGACTTTTCATTGGGGGATAGTGTGTGTGAAAAGACTTGACTGACACAACATGGCCCTTATGACAAAACAAACAAACCAAAAAAAAAAGAGGGGGGGGCGGGGGCCGGGGGCATTTTTAAAGTGGGTATTTTCTAGAATTTTCATACATATATATGGGCGAGGCTATCCTAAGCTCAAGCTTAGGATAAAATTCTGTAAGCTCACGCTTGTAGAGCCCACCCTTGGTCCATCTAAATGGACCAAACACACAACCCCCCTAAATTGCACATGTCCACCAACTTTTGGTCAAATCTGAATTTATTGGACCGTTGGATCTACTGTGTACCGATCCAAATAAATTGTTGACCATTAAACTTTTGGGGCCCAGATGCAGATGAAAGAAATCACGGTTGGGGCTATTTTTTTTGCAGAGAGGATGGTCACATGGAGTCCTTGAAAACCACCCATGCTCATCCCCATGTGGGCCCACCACCACATACTTAAGCTTACCTTATCCTAAAAGCTTGAGCTTAGGAGAGCCTTCCCCTATATTATATATATAGGGGTCAGCTCTCCTAAGCTGCAGCTTAGCTTATCCTAAGGTGAAACAGGACTGGTCCCACAAATCAAAGTCGATTATGCTGTTTTTTGCATGATAATCGTCTCCAAAATCAAGATAAATCCAATCAGAACTGGGCTTTTCAGTTCCATCATGCAAAAAACAGATATAATCAACTTTGATTTGTGGGACCATCACTATTCTAACTTAGGATAAGCTAAGTTGCAACATAAGAGAGCCCTGCTCATATATATATATATATAAGAAAAATGCTCCTATGAGAGTAACTCTCACACTACTATGAGAGTGGGAAGAGGGAGGGACCCATTGGATCCATATCCAATACCAACAACCTAAATATGAGGTCCCAAAAAGAAAAAAAAAATTACTCTCATAGTAGTGTGAGAGTTACTCTCATAGGAGCATTTCCATATATATCTGGATTAATGTGCGCACCTTAACGTGGGGCCCACATGGGGCCCACCTCGGACTGGGACAAAGGGGATTGAAAGATCTCCCTTGGCCCTTTATCTCTACAAAAAATCAGCCACATCCCTAATCATCATCACCTCCATCTGGGCCCCACAAGTTTAACAGTGTACAATCCATTTGTATAGGTGTGCAGTCGATCCAACGGTTTACAGTACATTGGATGGGTGCAAAGGTGGGCCTCATGTGAAATTCGGGGGGGAGGGTGGTTGTGTGTGTGGTCCATTCAAATAAACCATTAGGTGGGCCCACCTCTAGTATGCAAGATGCGCACCGGGCGCACCTGATATCCTATATATATATATATATTTATATTTATACATATATGGGCAAGGCTCTCCTAAGCTCAAGTATGTGGTGGGGCCTACCTGGGGACCCACATGGGGATGGGGATAGGGGGATTTCAAGGACTCCCTAAGACCATCCTCTCTGCCAAAAATCAGCTATAATCGTGATTTCTATCATCTCCATTTGGGCCCTAAAAGCTTAATGGTCAATAGTCCATTCAGACCGGTACATAATCGATTCAACGGTCCAATAAATTTGGATCTGACCGAAAGTTGGTGGACATATGCACTTTAGGGGGGTTGTGTGTTTGGTCCACTTGGATGGACCAAGGGTGGGCCCCACAAGCATGAGCTTATGAAATTTTATCCTAAGCTTGAGCTTAGGAGAGCCTTGCCATATATACTCTTGTGAGAAACACTCTCACCTTACTATGAGAGATAAGATGGGGGCCCTCACATCCATATCCAATGTCAACAACTTAAATGTGAGCGCCCCACCTTTATCTCTCATAATAAGGTAAGAGTGTCTCTCACAGGAGCATTTCCATGCTAGCTCTCACCGTCTTACGGTGAGACACACCATAATGGGGCCCACCTATCACCAATCCAAACCATCCACACACACGGGAACGCTCCCCCCCCCCGCCCCCCCTCTTTTGCAAATAATGCGGAAGCCCATGGATTTGCACCAATCCAAATGGAATGGCCCATTGGATTTAGGGTCAAAAATCTTTTTAATATAAGTCATTAAACTTGTGGGCTAAAGATCAAGGGGTTAGACATATGGGATTGAACCTAAACTTGATAGCTGGGCCCATTAAGGATGGCTCTTTCCATCCCCCTTGGTCCCATGATTAGTGGGGCCCCGGGTGGGCCCCATCATGGTGTCTCTCACCGCAAGACTTTGAGAGCTAGCTCTCAAAGAAGCATTTATATATATATATATATATATATATATTTCAAGGGTCTCCAAGGCTTCAGTCATATTGTTGTTGAAAGTCTATTGAGCATGAATCATATTATCATTAGGAGCACCAACACAAGTTCTATTTTGAAATTTTGTGGCCATTTGATCTGCGCATACTCATGACTCATGAGCTCAACATCTTGTTCAGAGCCAAATCCAAAATTGGATCTTCATTTTTTTTTTTTTTTTTTCAGTTGATGCCAATGATGGATCCACCATGATTCCATCACGGATCCAGGATCCAATCATTTACCTTACTAGGTGATGCATTGAGTTGCTTTGAAAAGAGATAAGGAGGTCCATGATTCACCATGTGGACCCCACTCTACAGGCACTTTTACATTTGCGAGTTCAGTTTGAGTAGTGTATCTTATTTTCTAAGCACTTCTATCAATTAGGGTCTACTCAATATACTGCTTCTAATAGCTATGAATCCATGTCAACAAAGAATTTATTTTTTAAGTTGTGATGGTTGAGAAACAATTGGGATTATTTGTAATTTTGTGTCGATAGGTTTATCTGTAATTTTGAGAGTGAATTTCCTAAATTAGGATTTAGTTAAATTTAAGTTATATTAGACTAGTATTATGATGTTTTTAGAGTTTCTTATTATTATGGGATTACGCATTTACGTTTCCTAGTGTGGCTAGGATTTGGTTTCCTAGTTTGAGTTGAGAGTGACACCTTTGGTCGTACTTTACAAAATAGCTATTGGCTATTCTGAAAAATATAGATCAAAGAGGTGAATCCAAGAAATCATTAAAAGGGTGAGCGTTAATCCTTACTTTCTTGTTAGAAAGTTGTAGCATTCAGGCTCATCAGTTATGCTGTGCAGCATACCATGGGCCAATTTAATCAGCAGTGTTGCTAGTTTATGTTGTGAAGGACATAAAAGTTATAAAGTTTAAATCTCCTTCATCACTCAAGTTGCAAAACATATTGAACATCTGTCAAAGGTTGTGTAATGAAGATCAAGCTACATAGTTCTCACAAAAGCAGTTGCAAAAGGAAGCAGCTATATGTGATGATAATTGCAAGCTGGACATAGTATTTATATACAAGCTTGAGGGGGAGTGTTGAGCTATAGTTGAGTTTATTTGTAATTTTGGGTCAACGGATTTATTTGTAATTTTGGGTCAACGGATTTATTTGTAAATTTCAGAGTAAGTTTTCTAAATTAGGATTAGATTCAATTTGAATTATATTAGGCTAGCATTATGATGATATTAGAGTTTCCTACTATCATGAGATTATGTTTCCTCGTATGGTTAATTAGGTTTCTTACTTTGATTTGACATCGTTGGCTGTAATGATAACTAGCCATTTGTTTTTCTCAAGAATATAGATCAAAGAGTTGTGTCAAGATATAGTCATAAAACTTCAATTGCGATAAGGAGTTATATATCTAAAAGTCCAAAAAAAAAAAAAGAGATTCTAGAAAAGGAGTCTCAAGTAGGAAAAGATAATGTGGTAAGAGGGAATTCTTCCCTCTTTGCTTCATCTAAAAGCCTCCAAGGGTTCTTAGATATGTAACTCACATCCAACACTAACAAGATCCAGATTCCAATTTACGTATGAAAAAAAAATGGAGTCTCGCCTATTATAGTGGAGGATGTGATGTGATGCAAATCCCAGGGTTAGGATTTGGATCGTATGTGCCGCAGCACAATATTGGTTTCCGCAGAAACAATCTCATGATGAATAACACTCTCCAATGATAAATCCCATGAGGGAAAATTCTATTAATTCAAATATGAGATTATTAATCTCCACAATGCCATATATAAAGATAGTAAAAGAAACTTAAGATCTAAGAAACAACCTAATCAAACTAGTAAACAAGATAGGAATCCTACGCAGATACATAATCCTAATTACAATTGTTAAATAAAATTAGGAAAGTAATGAAATAAGAAAAATCTCTAGATCTCCTTGGGACCCACGTATGGCCCACGAGTCCATCTCCAATGACATATTGATGATGCTGCATCATTCCCCCCAAGTTGGAAAAGAGCTCGACTTTTCTTGATATTGCTTTTGTAGACATTGTGTACTTGCTATAGACTCGAACAACTGATGAGGCCTTTGATTCAACAAATTCGTCTCGTCTGTCTAGCTTGCCATTATATTATCCTTCCATTCTCGCCACTGATTCTACTGAAAGTTAAGTCACAACTAAAATGGAATGAACTAATAATTCAATTGATTTGACTTCTTTCAATGAAAGTTTCCAATCATAAGGGATTCGTGCCTACCATAAACTCCCAGTCATGAACTTCGAAGCACTTCCTTGGTGAGACGGGCTCTGGATTATGTCTTCGGCGATTCTAGTTTCATCAAATGGACTGTGACTTGCTTTTCACTGTGCATGAATGTGTATGCGTTGTCGCGCATACCATGAGTTCCATTCTTGTCATACATCCATGAGTGGCCCAACAAGTTATCATCACTATCCATAGGTAGCACATCACACCCAACTGTATTTATATAAACTTCACCAATGGCGAAAGTAACTAGACATGCATATCTCACATGCACTTCATTACCTATCATTAGCCATCTAACAAAATAGGGGCGATAATGCTTTCGAACAGATAGCTTCAATCGATCCCCAAGAGATTGAAATATGATGTTCTCACAACTACCTCCATTAATGACTATTGTGCATGCTTGTCCATTGACGGTACCTTTTGAGCGAAAAATATTATTTCGCAACCATTTCTTCCCAATAGATGATGTAGTCTCTTTAAGGACCGTGAGTGTTTCACCATCATAGGGATGACGGATCTCTAATTCCTCGGCCTCAGCCTCAATCTCTTTTTCTTAAGGATCATTTGGTGTATCCTTTTCATCACTTTCATTTTCTATTAGGTGGATGTGTTTGGGACATTCCATTGTGCGGTGCCCTATTGTTTACAATAAAAGCAAGTGATCCTATTTTGGCCTTCACGCATGGGCTTGTGTGCCATCAAGGGGCAGAACTAGGGGACGCATGTGAAAATCTTAGGTATTTATTACATAGTGGCCTCCTTGGATCATTATTTTTTTTATTTTTTTTTTAGTTTTTTATACTTCATGGTGTAATGTCATGGAATTTCTCATGTTTGTTATATACAGTTGAGAAAGTTGGTTTCTAACATGTTGATCTTAGTTTGCAAACCTTCTCATACTGGTAGCACAAGCATGCAGACCCAACTTTGTGTAGTTCGGTCTTTAAATCACATAGGGAAAAACATTAAAATCCATAAATCTAATGATCACAAGGTCCTTTCTATTCTAAACCATCAATTATGCCCCAATCCAACCTTTCAAAAAAAAAAAAACAAAAGTATGCCCCAATCCAAGTTTCCAATCACAAATCAGTATAACTTGATTAGTAATAGGGTCTCAGCTCTTCAAGGTTGTTTCCTATAAGAGGTGAACAAACCCACATTCCATTTTTAGTTACAGCACCTTAGCATTCATCACAACCTCCCGTAACAATTGGAAGAGGAAAAGCTAAAAAAAAATATCAATCCCCAATATTTAAATACAAATATACATATATATATTTATCAATAGAAATGAAAAATACAAAACAGCCCTTTTCCCCAAAAGACAATCTGCAAGATGCAAAGATGGAGTTAAGAAAGCCTAATCCACCAACACTCAGAATCTTTGTTTTTTTTTTTTTTTAATCCATTAAAAAATGAAGAATAAGAATAACTTCCTCCCATTTCAAACCTTCAATAGATAATCCAAAAATAACCCACCATTACAAGAAATCTAGCAAACCCCATTTTCCCACTTTTAACATCATTCAACCCCCACCCACCCCCAAAACCAAAAAAAAAAGAAGGGACAAGGGTAAGATAAGATGATGGAGAATGAAATGGGTAAGCAGCACTAAACACAAAATCCATTCAACCAAAACAAATCAGATAAATGGCAGGGAGAAACTAACAAAAGAGAGTACAACAACCAGCTCAACAAATGGAGGAATAGTGACGATACAAATGATTAAAAAGAGGAAAAGGGAAGACAGAGAGAAAGAAGAGAGTACCTTTGGGATTGGGATTTTGGGAAACAGTAGTATTAGTAAAGTAGGAAGAAGGAAATGGTGATGTTGGGTTAGTTCTGGACATGTTTCCTTGCTCGAAACCAAGAGGAAAAACAGTCTTGGATGAAGCTGCTACTGCCCTCTCTGCTCCCATTTGCATTACATATTACATTGCCAGAGAAAACAACAACCAGCTCACCACCTTTTTCCACTTTTCTTTACTACCCTCTTAATTGTTTCTCTCTCAGCTTTTCTCCTCTTGTTTTTTCATTTTTAACAACTCACTCACAGGCCTCACAGCCGCCCTCTGTTCTCCTCTTCTCTTTCTCTCTCATTGATTAATGGTTAGGTACGATCCAGTGGATTGGTGGTGTATTTTAAAAGCTGCTCACTCAGCCCCACTTCTCAATTCTCATCCAATAAAGACTCTAGTTTGTTTATACAACAACAAAAAGAGTCTTGTTTGTACTATGTTCACATTGCATGTTCAATGAGATTTTATTTTCAGCCTCTCTTTTACATGCTTGCAGAGATGGTAAATGATTGCACATATACTTATATTGTGAAGGTTCATACCTTTTCAGCCAACCACCATGAGTTTTTTAAAGATATATGTGAAAAACATTTGATAAATGCATATGAAACTTTTTTTTTTTTTAAATACATATGAAATTGTTGGATGTATTCATCTACTCGTAAAAATAGTAGTTTTTTTTAAAGAATATTCGCATTTGAGCAGTCTGTATCTATAGTTTAGCTCTATGGGACCTACTCGGGCCCATCTTTAATTAACACACATCTCCTTTGATACTTTTATCATCCGATGATTTGGCATCAAAGACCAATTTTACACTCATTGAATATTCACTCAACATTGAATTGAGTTATAAGAAAAAGTCTTATAGTCAAGGCACCATTAACTTTTAAGACAATTAAATTAAGGGCTGGGATAATCAAGTGGGACTGATTTGTTGGCCCCCTCTTTTTTATAAGGACACCTTTCCACTCCCCCTCCTCCCACTAAGAGACATGTATGCAAGTACCAGTATGCACCACAAAGTATACTGCATATTATCATAATGCAATTTTGCTCATAGGAAAAAACTATTCACATAATAATGTATTTTACATTAGTAACATTAACATACTCAAAACCCCTTTGCGTCTTGTTTTTAAGCTAGTTTTATAAACGCTCATATATAAATATAACCCAAATTTGGTTATTAAGATTTAGAAGAATTTTAAAGCTAAAACCTACCACATTTATAATGCTGAGTTTTTAGAATTTTATAATCAAACATAGAATTCCAAATTTTCGCATTGCATGTCACATTGCTGTTGAAAATTTTCCCAAGAAAGCAAGAAATTGGGCTCTTGTGTTGAAAAAGTGAAATAAGAAGATTAACTAACATTGTCATGTAAACGGGTCTGATCAGAAGTATTTGTCTGATGGAGATTAGGGGGCGGTGTTGGAGATTGGTTGTAGTATCGAGATGCATGGGACCTTTTTCGAGTCGCTGATTAAGAATATTGGGAGTGACAGGCTTTGCAATTGCCCACATTACTTGCTTAAATTTCGAAAACACCATCACTGACCATTCGCAGGATCAGTCCGAGACTGTACATGTCGCGTCGCCCCTCTTCAACTAGGCATGATGTTTATATGGTCATATGTACTTTTGTCTTTTTCTGTTTTAATGGAGTTTGGATTCGAAAACCACCACTCTTATGTGTGTGGCCTACCTGTAGACAAAACGAGGGTGGATGAGAGTTGGCTGATGAGGAAAAAGCAAGAGTGGATAAGGGTTGGTTGATTTGGATGTGGATATGAAGTAAGTGAAAATCTGTGTCAAGATTTGGTAAGGTAAAACCCTAGGGTGATAGAAAGTGGACCACTCATCGGTCATTATGTCACCGTCGACAGCCTGCCATCCAACCAAATGAGACTGTTCACGGTGACGGATCATGAATAGTTTAATCATGATCACTGTGCATAGATCCAATGAAAAATTTCGATTCACTAAAATACAGGGGCAATGTCTAAGCCACCTATAGCGTGGTGGAGTGCCATTAGGCATGGGTTTACTTTCTAAAGTCTTGTGCTGGAAAACGATCTCAAATTTATTTGGTATGTATTTGTGTAGGTTCAGCACCAAGGGGATTAGCCTTCTTTGGTCAAAGCCCTCAGAATACCCGCATCATTAAACTAAAAAATGAAAAAGATAATGTCATGCTCTGATGCTCTTCTCATAATTCCATTTATTCAGGTGCTTCGTCCATAAAACCACAGATATCTACAATTTTCTCATAACATGATCATTTATATACCAAGATTTTGTGATATATATTATCTTATCGTTTAGTAACAACTCATGCTTTTGTATTTCTGTGTTATTAACATGGTACTAGACTCGAGGGGTCGTATGTTGGAGTTCATGGGATGTATTTCTTAGAATGGTAATTTCCTAGAAATACTGCACTATTTTTAGGATATCTTTTAGAGAGTAAGAATCTCATGATAAATAATGAAATTATTTTAACAGTATTTTGATAATATCAGAAGAGTACCTTAGGGCCTAATATTTCAGAATCTTCTATTTTTAAAAGTGGTTAAAATTGAAGAATCAGAAGTCGGTTTACAAAAATGACAATTAATTTATCTCCCTATTGATGGAAAATGAGTCCAGGGGAATGAGTAGCGGTGCCATCACTCTATTAATTCAAATGAAAGGAAAGTGAGGGTTGCATTTACATCTCCATCTTACATCCTTCACCCATCCCATCTTTAATATTTACTAGGTGGCGCTAGCTCATTTGATAATGAATTCCTATGTACTCAAGTCCTATTTATTTTAATATCCATGACAATGCATCAATAGTCTTCATAACAAATGTAAATAATGAGCTATCTTTCTATTAAATAATTGAAAATTATTGATTGACTTAATCGCATCTCAATGTTTTTGTTGTAGTTTTTTTTCCCTTATTTTCTTAACCTTAGGACCTCGGAAGGTTTAATGTCATTTTTAAAAGAGGAAGACCTTCTTTTGGTGTGAAGAAAGGAATTCCAGTCGATATAGACAGTTGACTGACCCAGCTAAATCTGTTTTGAACTCCTTTCAGTCATGGCAAGTTGAACATGTCAATAGGGATGCAATAGAGTGACACATAAATTGACGAAAAAAAAAAAAAAAGGACCTCATCTTTCATGGTGGCAAGTGCCATTACAACTTACTTTGGTTGGACTGTGGTTAAATATAATGTCGGTCTAACATGGTGTTCATCCTTGCATTGAATGGTTTAAGATTGTTCATAACGATGTGATTTTGGAATTTGGCACAACAATACTGTAAAAGCTTGTTTGTCTGCATGGAATCAATTTATGGGAATTGTAATATGCGTATTTCTAAAAGTTGTTAAAATTCAATAAACAAAGTTAAAGATCCATAAATAGCTATCAAATAATTACCCCCGCAATAGAAAGTGAATTGAGGGGCTTGGAGAATAAATAATTGGCCCTCACCCTAGCAAATAAATTCTAGGAACAAGAGGGTCCCATCTACATCAGCACCTTATATCTTTTCACCCCTCATCTCTTTGATAATCCCTTTTCAAAACTCATTTTATAATGAATTCTTAGGTATTCAGTTGAATATAGGCAAAAGGACCCTTAGAATTAGATCCAGGTGATCAATCATTGATCTAGATTTCATCATCTAACCCTGCACTTTAATGAAATGAAAACACTGGCACACAAGTGGTATATGTTGGTGGGCCAGTGGAATTTGGACCAGACCATTTGATGTTGCCGTCCATTTAATTAAAGAGGATGATTATAGTCACCCCTTTGTCTTGACTGTTCTATCATTTCCCTAGCCATGATTAGCAATGACCAATTGATTTTATTTTTTTCTAATCGAATTCCCATTTGCAGGCCCCACCATGTGAGTGGAAGTATGCCGGCAAGATTCTAATAGACACTGAAAAGTATTGTAATCTTTCTTCATACACTTTAAAATGTTCAGTCCCTATAATATATATACCTGTTGTTAAGTCAAGGGTTTTAATGATTACACTTTTTATTTTTTCATTTCAAAACATTCTAATATGCCATTATTATCTAACATAACTACTAAATAGCAAGCACCCTCCACTTTATATCACATCCTAAGCATTTGATTGGTAGCTTCGACACTCTGTTAATTCATATAGATATATGCATATACAAAACACTTTCTAGCATGAAAAAAGCTTATCATTATAAATAGAAAGAAATTTTCAGATTATAACACATGAACTCTCCCTCCCTCCCTCCCTGTTATTGTTTTTCTTTTGTTTTCTTTATTTTGAATATGGATGTCATTCAATTCTTTCCTTTTGTTTTGAATAGTTAGGGGTGTATATGGATCGGATTGGTGCGGATTGGATCAAATCTGTCACCAATCTGTTACCTATGGATAGACGGATTTGGAATCCGTCACCAATCTGTGGTTATTAAAACTCTATCCGATTCGATCCATGGATGACTGGATCGGATCGGATCGGATTAATCATTTCAATCCGTTCAATCAAATATTAAAAGAAAAATATCAAATAATTTGTAAAAAAAAATTACAGTTTGACCCTTTAATTTTTTTTTATTTTCAATTTAGATATCTTAATTTATATTTAGACCCATTATATATATTTTTTATATTTAATGTCAACGGATCGGATCGAATTGAATCCGCGAAAATCCGCCACCGATCCGTTGCTAACGGATTACAAAACTTTCAATCTGTCACCAATCCATTTACTTTCGGATCGGATAAAAATCCGCGGATCGGATCGGATTGAATCAGATTTACGGATCGACCGATTTTTTGTGCACCCCAGGAATAGTATATGAAAATGGAAACTATGGATTTCCTTATGTTTGGGCTGGTACTCATTTGGATTTCTTCATTCCTAGTTTTTGCAAGCGTTTGGTCTTTTCTTGTTCTACCTTACCAGATCCTTCCTGTTATCACTTCCCATCAAGAACTTACTAACAGTTCCATTGATTACTATGGTCTATCATTATTTATGCTTACATGCGCCAACTAAATTAATTGTACTCTTATGTTCGATTTAAAGTTACAGTTCTCATCCTGAGAGGTGTTATCAACATTAGAGAGGTGTGCAAGGTACAAATCCCTGATTTTAGATATATGGCTTGGAGATTTCTCTTTTGAAGATATTTTGAAATCTTATAAGGAGTATTAGCGTTAAGCATTAACACAGTTACATAGAGAGAAAAAAAAACTGTGAAAAAAATTAATCAACTCTCTGCACTTGCATAATAGGTGGAGCAGCTTCATTCAAATCAATTCCAAGGAGTATATTAATTGGTCTAGAACTACGGTTTATATTCGGAGGTTGTAGGTTTGAAACAGCACTACCACACCGGGGTTATAGGGGAGTTTATCCGGCTTCCCTCTAGGCCAGGAGGGATTAATCTAGTCCAAATGACTGGGATTCCTCCAATAGCCAAAAAAAAAAAAAAAAAAATTTGATTCAAATCCAAAATTAAGAGAGTGATTACCCCACATTGGGTTTTAAAGTTAGAAAAAAACAACAAACAAACCTACTTCTAGTTGTACCTACTGATCTACGATCAAGCTTAATCATACCCATTAAATACAATCTTATACCAATTAAGACTCTTAATATAAAACAAACAAAGAAACTAAATGTCACGACCCGGCCCCGAAATCAGAGTCATTAGGGTGAATTCCCGGGTCGCGATGTAATCATACTTATTCCCGTAAACCCCGTTTAACCGAAGTTACAACGAAGCCTACAAGGGATCTTGCATAATACCTGTCAATGTACCATGTGCGGAAACATACAATAATATACATTGACAATGATTTAACAAAACGAATCAAATCTTTACTTGAACTTTACATCATTTCAGTTCTGCTATAATCAACCACTGCATATTTAATACAATGCAGGGGATATTAGATCATATCTAATACTTACAATACCAAAATGCATATACAATTAACTCCTAAAAAGTTTCTCAAAAGATTTCAACGAACCCGCTCTCTGATCACGTCCATTCAGCTAAACCTCCTGGAGGTAGTGAATGGGCCTCTTCCGCTGGCGGGACGGTCGCTGAGGGACCGGCATGGGTAACTGAGCCTGTAATATCATCAGTAATACCATGAACACGACGATTCAACAAATATATACATATATCTAACAATTCCTAACAAGTCATCGATTTAAACAGTTCTAAACAATCATTATCAATTACAAATAACAATAACAATAATATTGGCAACTACACTAGCCTTGGTTTCAACTCCATTCAGTTCTTCCCAAAGGAAGCATTTCATATTCATTTATTCATTAGGTTCAACCTTTATTAATGGCTTTTCAGTGTTTGACCTTTCGGTCCAGTATGGTGAGATCTCCCAGTGTCTTGATCAGAGATCACTGGTGCCCCACGGAGCTCCAGACGCTCCCATTCTTATCTACTGCAGTAGGAATAGTCATTTCATTTATCAATTCATTCAATTCATTTCAATAATGAGTTTAAGAAACCACTAGGTAGTGCCAGACCTTTTAACACATTCATATCACTCTCATTCTAAGAATAAACCAATCTTCTAACCAACCATTGCGTGTAACGTTGGTTATCAATGCAAGGATTACTATAAATGATATTACGTTAAGTAGAGTGTGCATTAGATAACCTCCGCTAACACTTATGAAGGTTTAGAGACCTTCGTTTTCTCAAAAATCCAAAACTCGCAAGGACCGTTAGGTCCGAGCGATTGGCCAAATTTTTCCTTACTATAAGTAATCTGGTCAATTTCGGCTACCTCGGCGGTTACCTAGCGGTTAGCTATAACTGTGCAGGCGGCTAGCCGAACTGTACTGGCGGCTAGCCAGCCGAACCAAGTTCGGTTAGCTTACGGTCAGTTTTCCAGAAGCTGATTTTTCTGACAAGGATTTCTGACCAATTTCGGTCAGCTTGGCGGTCACCTCGCGGCTAGCCGAAATTCCAATTTCGGCTAACCGAAATTGGGCGGTTAGCTTTCCAGAAGCTCGCCAAATTCGGATTTTCTGGCGGTTAGCTCGCGGTTAGCCTTGCGGCTAGCCGAAATTCGCCCAGAAATTCATTTTCGAACTTCTGAAGCTCTTAACAAAAACCCCATTTTTGAACTCCTTGAGTTCATACAAGTTATATAAAAGCTCAAATTGCTAGAAATGCATATACTTGCCTTGTTTGAAGTTTGAGAGAAACAAACTCCTCTTTTAGCTTGGATTTGAGTTGGATTTCCCCCTTTTCAAGCTTGAATTCCACAAAAACTCTAAGAAGATGATGAAGATGATGAACTCCTCTTCACTCCACTCACCTCAAGTCACCTTAGTTGAAGAAGAATGGAAGAAAGAACATAAATGGAGGAAGAAACGGATGTTGCCTAGGGTTGCTGTGTTGAGTTGGCTTATATAAGTTGCATTTTTGCATTTAAGTCCCTTCTTATTTTCTCATTTACACTTTGAGTCAATTGAAGGTCAATTTGATCCAATATTCATCGAATCAATTCAAGTATTTTATGAAAATCATCGTACTCGTCGAGATACACATGCGGGTATCAAGACTTTCCGTATCCGACAAAATACGTACAAACCCGTATTTCCGAAAAAGTCCTTGGTTTGCTCATTTGAGCTTCATTTTCCATTCCATTCAATTCATTTCATACTCTCATTTACTATTAAGCCTACATTAGGCAAATTCTAATCCATTTGGCGATAAATCACCATTAGTTCATTTAAACCGGTTTAATTAGTCATAAGCCCAATTAATTATAGTTAATCGTGATTAACTCGGGACGGAGCCTAACACTAAAAAACAACAATTTTGTCAGATAAGGAACCTGCAATGGTTTTTCCCAACTTACCAATTTTAAAATTATTACTGTATTATCTCTGTCGAACACATCTTACTGAGAAGAATGAGCTGATAAATAATTTGTTCCTTAAAATTACTTGGAACGTTGATCCAGGAATAAAATTCGAGGGATTTTTTTAGTCCAACATTTTGGGCACGTTGTGTAGGTCCATAGGTAAAAAAAAAAAAGAAAAATCTTTCCAACTTCACTTTATCAATGATAAAAAATTTAATTCACACGAAAAAGTAGTTGTACCAAACGTGAAAAACTTAAATCACGAAAAAGCGGTCAGATTTTCCACACGTTTTTTCGGAGATGCAGCCACACATAGCGTAATGAATTTTCCAAGGAACGGCATCTATAACATCAAGGTGAGGTTGATCTTGGGTTTTGAGTTCCTTTCTAATTAATAAAAAATTCTTTGTAGTGATTGAGCTTCAATTTATAATATATTTATAATATATATATGTACCTCTTTATAACATTTGATGGAACCTCTGTTGTTCTCAAAGAGGCAGGACATTCTCGTCAGAAAAATATATGTATTTATTTATTAACTTATACCTGGCTATGGAATGATTTCTGGCACAATAGATAAATAGCTAAGCTAAGCCAAAGAAAAAATATTCATTTCCTTAGACCAGTTGCAACCTTGGAAATATAGCAAGTATTCATTTCCCCAGCCCAGTTGCAACCCTGGAAAGATAGCTCTGATATCAATTTGATGAAGCCCTATTAACCCTTAGGTTGATCAATTAGGTCCCCTTGAAGTTCTCTGGTGGTGCCCCCTTATATGTGTTTGTCAAATTATTGAGAAATGCACATGGTTTCCAATCCACTGGATTGACCAGACTTGACCAGTTATTGGGTAAAGTTGACCAGGAACTCAGAGGTTTGACCATGTGGACTACTCAATTAATTTTTATTTATAAGAAATTGTGATTACTAAGCTAAAGAAAAACATATAAATCTTTCATAGACATATTATTTTCTCAAAGAAAAATCTTCATAATTTACTATTATTATGCATTAGTTTTGCATGTCTTAACTGAAAAAGTTAGAAATAACATTAAAGAACAAATTGATAGGAAAATCACAAAAAGCATTGCTAATTACAAAACTACAAAAAGCATAATCTATTGAGAATGACATCTTACCTCAGTAGTAAGACACGACAATTCTCACATGGCTGTCTAGGATTTGAGCCCTAGGCATGCCACCTTCCCTTGCTAGTGGGCTTTGTCACCTCACCCGAGATCTATGGCCCTCATCCGAGGGGGGTCCCAATCCTTTATAGCAGGGTTACCAAAAAAAAAAAAAACCAAAAGCACTATCTAGTGATCAAGCATTTTCGAAATTCAATTTTCAGTTTAGGTCTATAAGTAGAGTGCAAGAAGAGAAATTATAGAGATTATGCATCATAAACATGTTAATTGCAAACGAAAAAGAAGCAAGAAAAAGACTTAAAAAAATTGTTAAAAAAAGTTTGGATTTTGAAGAACTGTGGCGTGCAGGCAAATGTGGTGTAAATTAGTGAAAAACTTTCTGCTACTGTTATATCCCCATCCCACTGTCCTAGTAAGAACACTACATGTTAACTACAACTGCTGTAGTCAAGTGCTTTGTTGGTGCTATCATACCAATGAAGGTTTTTTTTAGTCTATTGATGAAGATAACTTGATCCTTTTGCTTCTGGTTGCCAGGCCATATTGTATTGAAAGGGGGGCACTGCAGTATATGGAAGAGGAAAATGAGGAGAATAATACATTGGATGAGAATACTGGGTCTGCTGCTGCATGTGTACTGAATGTGCGTAGAGATAACCTCGACCTGGTGGGCTGAGAATGTCAAGCATTACAACAAGAGACCCCACCCTTAGCAGCAAAGACCCTTTCTCATGCCTTCACATTTTTCAATATTTCATGTTTCTTAAGCTACCGATTTAAATCCGGATAAAAGAGGAGAGTTGCATCACATTGAAACTTATAGTAAGGGTGAAAGTTTTGTTCTATCTACTCCAACTACCACACAATATTGCTTGGTCTTTTGCTTAATTTTTTCGGCAGTTGGAGTGAAGAAATGGTCGTTGCTGACGCTCTGGATGACTGAGTGCAGTGCGTCTGTACAAGTTTACTTTTTATTTTGTAGTTTTTGGGTAAAAGTCTATATAAGTATACTTGGTCAGCTCTCCTAGCCCACCTAATTTTGACAGCACAAAGCCCTTGTAATGGCTTTACATTTTTTCAATAATATTTAATTATGTGTAGGTTGTGCATTGTTCCATGTATTGATTAGTTTTTTTGTGGCAGGTTGAGTGAAGACACTGCCATGACTGACGACCTGAACAACTGAATGCCTCTATACACCTAGGCTTGGTCAGCTTTTTGAACCTTCCATCACAATCACATGCTTACTACTACTTGAGAATCACCTGCTTCCTGTTGCTCTCACTTGCCTAGGTGTCAAGTTTGACCAGGTGTTTCTTTTTTTTTTCCTTTTTTTTTTGTCTTTGGTGATTTTTTACTAGGTTAGGGGCGCATTTCATAAGGCTTGTTAAATTCGGTGCTCTTTGAATAATTTAAGCAATGTTTTAAAAGAGATTTTTACGGATTAATTCCCCTTAATCAAGTATTCTCCAGTTATATAATGAAAATATTTATAAAAATGTCATTGAAATCATTTGACTATTATCGTTTGTTTTTTTTTATTTTTTCTGTATTACCCATTAAACTATGATATTATATATGAGTGATGATATCATGAGACATCCACTAAGCTTTTTTGTTTTATTTAATAAGAATTGGATTTTTTAGTTTCATCATGCAGAAAATAGAGTTATTATATTTTGATTTGTGGGACTAGCACTACTTCAGCTTACAATAACATAATATGCAGCTTAGGAGAGCCCTACTAATATATGTATATATATATATATGTATGTATATCTACAGGGCAAGGCTCTCTTAAGTTCAAGCTTAGAATAAGGTAAGCTCAAGTGTGTGGTGGGGCCCACCTGAGGACACACATAAGGATTGGAGGGTTGGGATTTCAAGGACTCCCTAGAACCCTCCTTTCTGCAAAAAAACATTCACAATTGTGATTTTTATCATCTCCATCTGGCCCCAAAAGTTTAATGGTTAACAGTCCAATTGAATCAGTACATAGTCGATCCAATAGTCCAATAAATTCAGATCTAGCCAAAATTTGGTGGACATGTACACTTCAGGAGGGTTATGTGTTTGGTCCATTTAGATGGACCAAGGGTAGGTCCCACAAGCGTAAGCTTATGAAATTTTATTCTAAATTTGAGTTTAATAGAGCTTAAGCTGCAATTTAGTTTATCCTAAGCTGGAATAATGTGAGTCTCATAAATCAAAATTGATTATATATATATTTTTTTGCATGATGTAACTTGAATTATCTTGATTTTAGAGGCAATTACTATCTCCACTTACTCTTGGACCATTGACGGTTGACGCAGCCTTTCCCCCACCAACCTCACTTCCCCACCACTATAAAACCCAATCCAGTCTAGCACCAAAGCCACACTACAACAACACTTAACAACTCTCAAACACTCCACTTTCAACTTCTTACACTTAACCATCCATCTCCAACCCTCCCGCTCTTTGTGATCTTTAATGGCGGCCACCGAAGGCATCCCCCACCCCATGGACGCATGCCGGCCCCCGACGCTGCCCCTACCCAAAGACGGAAAGAACCCAATATCCGTCTCCGGCAACGCCTACGTCGCCACTCCTCCCCACTGGAAGAAGGCCGCAGAGGCCCTCCAGAGCACCCACTTTGATGAAGTCCGCCGAATGGTCTCTCAATTCCGGAATGCGCAGACCGTCGATCTCCAAGGGACCACCCTCACCGTAGCCCAGGTCACCGCCGTTGCTCGCAGGCCTGGTCTAACCATCAAACTCGACGAGGCCGCCGCAAAGGCCCGCGTCGAAAGCAGTGCCACATGGGTGGCGGACAACATCCTCCGTGGGGCCGATCTCTATGGCGTCACCACCGGATTCGGCTCCACTTCACAACGGCGGACGAACAAGACGGCCGACCTCCAGACCGAGCTGATCAGGTTCTTGAACGCGGGTGTCATCGGAAAAGAGACGCTGCCGTCGAGCTACTCCAAGGTGGCGATGCTCGTCCGAGCCAACACTCTCATGCAGGGCTACTCGGGTATACGTTGGGAGATTTTGGAGGCCCTGGCCCAGCTCATGAACCACAACTTCATCCCTAAACTCCCATTGAGGGGGACCATCACCGCCTCCGGTGACCTTGTACCTCTCTCCTACATTGCCGGCGTCATCACAGGCCGGCACAATTCCAGGGTCGAGACACCGGAGGGCGTCGAGATCACCTCCATCGAGGCGTTGAAGCGGGCCGGGATCACAAACGGCCCATTTGAGCTTCAGGCCAAGGAAGGCCTAGCTTTGGTTAATGGGACTGCTGTTGGGTCAGCTGTGGCGGCCACCGTCTGCTTCGACGCCAACGTTTTAGCCCTTCTCTCCGAAGTTCTATCGGCGATGTTCTGCGAGGTGATGCTCGGAAAGCCCGAATTCACTGACCCGCTGACCCACGAACTGAAACACCATCCGGGTCAGATTGAATCAGCTGCAATCATGGAATACCTGCTGGATGAGAGTGATTACATGAGGGCGGCGATGATCCGAAATGAGGAGGATCCATTGACGAAGCCCAAACAAGACCGGTACGCACTTCGGACCTCGCCGCAGTGGCTCGGCCCACAAATAGAGGTGATCCGAATGGCCACACACTCCATAGAGAGGGAGATCAACTCCGTCAACGACAACCCTCTGATCGACGTCTCCCGCGACATGGCCCTCCACGGCGGGAACTTCCAAGGTACTCCAATTGGCGTCTCCATGGACAACATCCGAATTGCCATCGCCGCCATCGGAAAGCTCATGTTTGCTCAGTTCTCAGAACTAGTATGTGATTACTACAACAATGGCCTGCCATCTAATTTGAGCGGTGGTCCGGACCCCAGCCTTGACTACGGGTTCAAGGGGGCAGAGATCGCCATGGCCGCCTACTGCTCGGAGCTGCAATATCTAGCTAATCCAGTCACAACCCATGTCCAGAGTGCCGAGCAGCACAACCAGGACGTGAATTCACTCGGATTGATCTCAGCCAGGAAGAGCGCAGAAGCAATAGATATCTTGAAGCTCATGTCGTCGACGTTCATGGTGGCTCTCTGCCAGGCGGTGGATCTCCGCCACCTTGAGGAGAACATGATGGAGGTGGTAAAAAACATCGTGCTGCAGGCGTCGAGGAAGACGCTCTACACCGCCGAAGATGGAACGTTGCTTGAAGCTCGGTTCTGTGAGAAGGAGCTTGCTCAGGTGATCGAGCACCAACCGGTTTTCTCCTATTTAGATGATCCCACCAATCCTTCCTACTCTCTCATGCTTCAGTTGCGAGAAGTACTAGTAGAGAAGTCACTTGCAGCTGAGAAGAAACAAAAGAAGAAAGGAGAAGAGGGACAAGGACACAAAGAAGAAGACGGGTATTCGATATTTAAGCGGATACCCATCTTTCAAGAGGAGCTGAAGGAGAGGCTGAGCGTGGAGATACCCAAGGCAAGGGAGAGATTCGACGCCGGCGACTTTCCGATACCGAGCAGGATTAAGAAATGCAGGACTTATCCGATATATCAGTTTGTGAGGACAGAAGTGGGAACGGAGATGTTGAGTGGGGTGAAAAATGTGAGCCCTGGAGAGTGTATTGAGAAGGTTTATGAGGCCATTGGAGAAGGGAAGATGGGGGATGTATTGATGAAGTGCTTGGCCTTCTGGCGTGGGTCGGCCGGCCCGTTTACCCCGAGGCCGTCCGCGGCGTCTCCGGCCCATCGCAACCCTGAGTACTGGGGTTGGTTTGACAGGGTGAGGTCTCCCTCTGCTACCAGTGGAAGAGGGTATTGGAATCTTTGAAAAATTGAAGAAGAAGAATAAGGATAAGATTCACTATTGCTGCCACCAGTGGAAGAGGATTGTTTATCTTTTGTGTTATTTTTATCTACGAGGAGGAGAGATTTCTTCTCTCTTTTGAAGTATTCACTAGTAATGAAAGATTGAATTATGACCCAATTGCATTCTAGTGCAAAATCTTACATTCATTAATGAACATTGTGGAACTAGTTTTGTTTATATGGGTGTGTTAAAAAGTATGGACCTTGTTGATTCAAAACTATGTACATGGACCACATTGATGAGACCCCATCTTCACCATTCACTGGGTGATGGGCCTTTAATTGACATATATACTGTCTGATTCAATCAGTAGTTTGCCATTGGAAGCAAGTTATGGAACTATCTAGGATGACTTCCGGCATTGCAATACCTGAAAAAACCTTGTTCTTATATATACTGATCAGTACTTGTGGAAGTTAGCCTAATCAGGCCCCCATTGGGCAACATTTGGCTGTGTTCTTGACTATGGGTTGAACTATGACCAACAATTTATTTTGTACTGATTATTAATGGGAAGATTGAGCCTGATTAGGTGGGGGGCCTCACTTCCTTATCTAGTGCCAACAACTTAAATGTGATGAGTCCCCACCTTTTTCTTTTTTTTTTTTGCTTTAAGGATAAGTATATTAGAAAGAAGAAAGGAATTTACATGGGACAAAAAGAGACCCCCAAAAAAGCTCACAGCTAGGGAGAAAAAAAAAAAACAGAAACAAAAGAAGGAAAACCCAGAGAAGGGGCGATGATTGCAAAGGAAGAAAAATTGCCAAATTAAGAAGAAATTACGCCAGAGCAGACGACGAGGAAGAGAGGCAAGTGGAGCAGCGAAGCTGGAGAACGGCGAAGAGGCTGCCAGGCTGAAACAGAGGAACCCCCAAAGGATGTGCTTTCTGCTGGGAAACAGAGCATGGGAGGAAGCTGACGAGGAGCCCGAAAGAGGAGGAATCCGAGGGGAAGACAAGTTGCAGAACCCTGATCGGAGGAGAGCGAGGGAAGCGGAGGGCTACAAGGGCTGTTGACGGAGAGAGCTGCAAGCGAAGAAATCCAGATGATGCCCTGATGAAGGAGGGCTGCAAGAGAAGATGAAGCAGATCGGGGAGAGGGCTTCTCAGAAGGATCACCCAACAGGGATTTTGAGGAAGAGAAGGATGTTTCTGAGTTGAAAACTGCAAAAAGGCTTGGAGAGCTTCCCAAGTGAGAAGGAGAGGAATTCATGAAGTTGCTGCTGGATTGTAAAGAGAGGGATCTTCTTGTCTTCAAAGGTAGCTATATTCCTTGCCTTCCAAAGATAGTAGATGACATTGATGCTGATGGTTGCTATGTGTTTTTTTCCGGCAAGATCATTACCTCTTGTGAGAGCTGCCCATATAGTAGAGGCTGAGAAGGAAATTGGGACTGGAATGTTGGCTTTGAGGAAGAGCCAGGCCCATAGAGCTTTGGCTTGGCCACAGTGAAAGAAGAGGTGAGCTGGGGAGTCTTCTTCTTGGTAGCAAATGTTGCATCGGGAAGCAAGGGAAAATCCCATTCTCTTCAGCCGAGTCTCTGTTGGAGTCTTATTGTGCATGAGGCGCTACCCAAAGCAACTGACTTTGGGAAGACAGATACCATTCCAGATGTAAGGTGGCCAGACTAAGGTGGGGGCTCTTGAACGAATGAGGTTCCAAGCTGCCTTCATAGTAAGTTGACCATCAGTGGAGTCTCTCCATCTAAGGGAATCCTGAGTTTGTTGAGCTGGGGAGAGGGGGGAGATGGAATCTGAAAGGTATCTGTGGATGTCTGGGGGCAAATGGTTTGGGATGGACCATCTATTAGCTTGAATCAGCGAAGAAAGCCTTTGATCTTGTGGGAAGTGGTAATGAGGGAATCTTGTTGAGAGAGGGAGGTCATCTACCCAGGGATCATGTCAAATGTTGATGTCCTGGCCATTCCCAAAAATCCAAGAGCTACCTAGATGGATGTGGGAGGCCAAGTTCCTGATTTTTCTCCAGATACAGGAGCCATGGATGGAGTTGGTTGGCCTCCATATAGAATGCTGCTTAAAATATCTAGTTTTGAACCAGGAAGACCATAGGGAATTACCAGTTGAAGCCTGCCAACCGAGCTTGATGAAAGAGGCTGCATTGATATCAGAGAGCTTTCGGATGCCCAGACCCCCTTCCTCCTTAGGGAGGGAAACAGTGGCCCAACTGACATAGTTGAATTTGAAAGAGTTTGTGTTCCCTGACCAAAGAAAATGTCTCATCGCTTTCTCCAGGGCATTGCAAGTTGAGGATGGAAGAGGCAAGGTGGCTGCTAAGTGGATGGTCATGCTAGAAAGCACGTGTCTGATGAGGATTAGGCGGCCTGCGAAGGAGAGAAATTTTGCTTTCCATGACTGAAGTCTCTTATTGACTCTGTCTAAGAGAGGAAGGAAGTGCATCTTTTTAGGGGTGCCAAACACAATAGGGATACCTAAGTATGTTAACTGAGCCGAGGACCCCTGAATTCCGAGAGCGGAGCTGATTAGGCATTTTCTTCTGCGACCACATTTTCCAAATTTGAGGAGACTCTTTTGAAGGTTGAAAAATTGACCAGAGGCTACTTGGTATAGCTCGAGAAGGTCGTGCAGGGCTCTAACACTGGAGCTGTTGCCTTTCATGAGGATTAGGATGTCATCAGCAAAGAGAAGGTGGCATGGGGTAGCTGGAATTTTAGAGAGGGGGAGAATGATGTTGTTGGATTGGAGGCTCAGGAGTTGGAGGCTCAGGAGTTCTTCAGCAATGATCATGGGTTAAAATCTCGGCCGAGACCGGTTCATCTCGGCCGAGATGAACCGGTCTCGGCCGTGACCGGTCCGATATCTGGCTGAGATATCGGACTCGGCCCAGATTCTCCAAAATCTCGGCCGAGATGGCCGAGATTTTCAATATCTCGGGATTTTTTTCATCTCGGCCGAGATATCGGCCGAGATGACCATTATCTCGGGTTTTTTTTTTTTTTCTTTTTATTTATTTATTTATAGATGAAGCATAGAGGTTTGTCACTTACTCACTTGTGTAATTGTGTTGTTTTCTTCATTTATAAGTTAGATCTATATACTTTCATGCTAGATCTACTCATACACATGATTTTGAAAAAAAAATTCAATTTTTTTTATTTTTGGATTTTTTAATATTTGAATTATAATATATCATTTTTTGGGGATTTCATCATAAATATGTTGTTTTAATTATTCATGATCATTGTATGGTGTGTAAATGATAGATCTACATACTTTTATGTTAGATCTATATATTTAAGATTTTGAAAATGATATTATTAATTTTTGTTTTGCAAAAAATAATTGTTGTTACTTGTTAGGATATTTGTGATACCAAAGGCTTATTAATAGTATGTAGATGATATATCTACATCTACTCATAGTCATAAATAATGTTTGCATTATATGAAATACTGGAAAAAAGACAGTGAACTGCGAGTCTGTAACACAGACAGGACTCATAACTTAAGGTGATCGAGATTTTGATTTATTGTTGTTACTAATGGAAACAAATATAGTTTTCCAGCATTTTCTAATATTCTGGATTTTTTGGATATTTTTGCGAATTTTTTTGGATTAAAAAAAAAATTAACACCGCGATGACCGCGACGGACCGATATCCGCGACCGATACCGATATCATATCGGTTTTTCGGCCCGGCCGATACCGCGACCGAGACCGAGATTTTAAACCATGGCAATGATGAAAAGGTAAGGGGATAATGGGTCCCCCTGTCTTAGGCCACAGGAAGAGCCAAAGAAACCTTGGGGAAGCCGGTTAATAAGGACTGAGCCCTTTGGGGTGCAGACACATTCTTTGATCATGGAGATCCAGTCTTCTGAGAAATTGAAGAATTTTAGAGCTGCAAAAAGAAAGGGCCATTCCAATTTATCAAAAGCTTTTGATATGTCCAGTTTGAGGCAAAAAGCTCCTTTCTTGAATTTGGAGTTGAGCTTCTGGGAAAGTTCATAGGCCAAGGCTGTGTGTTGGGTACGTAGTGTTTCTACCTTTGATGAAGGCTATTTGGTGAGGGGATATAACGTTTGGAAGGATCTTGGAGAGCCTGGTAGCTAGAATTTTGGAGATGATTTTGTAGGAGAAGTTGATAAGGCTAATGGGTCTGAAATCAACAAAGGTTGATGGGGAGCTGGTTTTGGGAATGAAGGCAAGGAAGTAAGCATTTGTAGCTTTGAGGAGTTTTTTGGAATGGAAGAAGTGCTGGACTGCCTGGGTTACTGAACGGCCAGTGATGAGCCAAGTTGAAGTGTAGAACTTTCCATTGAAGCCATCTGGACCTGGAGAGCTATTGTGTTTGAGGGAGAAGACTGCTTCTTTTATCTCCTCAGTAGAAGGCATGCAGGTTAGGGAATAATTATCTGGGGTTGAAACCTTGGGGCTATCAATCTAGAAGAGCTGAGGGCAAGGGGGGGCTTGTGTAGATTGAAAGAGGTTGGAAAAGAAATCCACGGTGCTGACTAGATGGAGGATGGATCTTCCACAATGTTACCTGCTATGGAGATCTGGTGAATTATATTATTGGAGCTTCTGGCCTTAGCTGATTGGTGGAAGAAGTTTGTATTTAAGTCTCCCTCTTTCAACCAAGAAATCCTGGACCTCTGCTTCCAGTGGATTTCTTGAGCTTTGAGGGCCTCATGAAGAACTGATTTGGCCTTGAGAAGGTCTTCTCTGAGAGCGTCTGAAGGGCCTGAGTCATGTAGCTGTTGGAATTGATGAACCTGGGCCTTTGCTTTTTGAATATTCTGATGGATGGTACCAAAGGTTAATCTGCTCCATTGTTTGAGAGACTGCTTCAAGGATTTGAGCTTTCGAGCTAGAATGTACTGCGGATTGCCAATTGGTTCTGGATGGGCTTCCCAGCAGTTTTTGACCACTTCTTGGAAGGTAGGGTGAAGCAACCACTTATTTTCAAACTTGAAAGGGGCATTTGGAGTTGGGATAGGGTTGTGATGGCACAGGAGGATTGGGCTGTGGTCAGAGGATATTCTAGCAAGGTGAAGGACTAGAGGGTCTGAGAAGGTGGCTAGCCAGAAATGGTTGACTAAAACTCTGTCTAGTCTAGCTGAAACATAGGAGAGGCCCTTCCTATTGTTGGACCAGGTATACTTATTGCCAGAGAAATTGATGTCCTGCAGGCCTGCTTGCATAATTGTGGTTTGGAAATCTATAAGGGAGGAGGTGCTGGTTTGACGGATGCTAAGCTTTTCATCATGAGAGAGGGTAGCATTGAAGTCTCCAAGGACACACCAGGGAAGGGTAGTTGAAGAAGAATCAGTCAGCACTTTCCACAGGTCTCTCCTTTTGGTGTGGTTGGTGGAGCCATAAACTCCAGTAATGAGGGAGTATGGGCCGGATGCTGGGTTAGTTAAAAGCAAGGTAAGGTGCTGGGGAGAGGAGTCCGAAATAGAGATTGAGAGATGGTGGGTTGATTTAAAAAAGCACCAGAGACTGGGGTTACCTGATTGGGAGGCATTGGAGAAGAAGATGTCAAAGCCAAACTGACTAAGCTGAAGGGATTGAAAAGAGGGAAAGGGGGTCATAGGTTCTGAGAGGAAGATGATGTCAGGAGAGTGGACCTGGATCAGATTTGCCAACACTCGAATTGTAGGAGAGTTGGCTATTCCCCTGCAGTTCCAGAAAAGGGCTTTAATCATTGGGAAAACTTGGAGTTCCTACTTCTAGACCTTCTAGTGATAGGACCAGAGCTTGAAGCCTTGGGGTGTTTGCCCCCTATGCTAGGATGATTGGCAACTGTTGTGACTGGTATGGTTACCAAACTGTCTTTATCCTGGAGGAGAAAAGGAGACTTTGGGAGAGGAGCTAGCTGAGCTGTTGTAGCAGGGGGAGTTGGCAGAGGGTTTGGGGTCATTGGAAGGTTGTATGAAGGAGGGTGGGTGTGGGTGGTTAACTGGGAAGGGAGGGTAGGCACAATGGGGGATAAAGGCAAATTTGGGGGAGGATCTGTTGGGTTGGGAGCCTTGGATTCAGGGGTTCCTGAGGGATGGTGGAAGCCTGGAGGATGGTCAGAAGAACTATTGTCTTGATTGGAAGAGGAGGAGGTGCCCTCTAAGATTGATTGGAGGTTCCTGCCACACAAGGTGGGATTGAGGACTGGGTCTCTGAAGGAGTAGTTTTCTAGAATGGAAAAGGGGTTGGGAGTATCTACTGTTGGAGCTGGAATCTTGACTAAAATTTTCGAGACAACATCATAAGGTAGGTCATTGATGGAAGGGTTTGTTGCCTTAGTTTTTTTTCTTTCCAGAGGTGGCTAGAGGATTAGGAAGAGAGGCTTGTTGGTGGCTAAGGTTGGAGGCTTGTTGGTGGCTGATAAGATTGGATTGGGTGGGAGAGGTGGCTAGAGTTGGATCAGGGAGTGGGAGCAGGGGAGGGTTGCCTGTGAAGGTAGAAGATGTGTTGATGGGGGTTGGCTGGTTAGAAGGGATTACATGGGTGGAGGGAGAAGATGACTGGATGGAAGCTGGTTTGTGGTTGGAGGGGCAGGAATGGTTATGGTGTCTTGCCGAGAGGCAGAAAAGACAGGGAATGGATTCATATTCCACATCCAGTTCTATCTCTTGCTCTCCCTGAAGGTCAACTAGGATGGAAGAGGGTTTGGGTTTGGAGAGGTCTAGGAGGATTTGAATCCTAGCAAAGGTGAGAATTCTTTGAGCCATGGTGATAGAATCAAGTTGGATTGGTTGGCCTATTGTGCTTGCCAAGGAGAGGATAATATTCTGGCTCCAGCAGTGATAAGGGAGATCTTTGAGTCTGATCCATACTGGGGCTTGGGAGGGCCAAACAGATTCTTCTTGTCCAAGAGACCAAGATGAAGAAAAAACTTCTTCCTATCCATACGAAGAGGAGAGAGGCTAAGGATGTGGGATTTGTCTGCTAAAGAGTTGAATCTGAAAATGAAGTGGCCTTTGATGGTAAGGGAAACCAGACAGGGCCTGGAGAGGTCCCAGGATTTAGTTTGCTCTTCAACCCATTCTAGAGATGGACGCTTGCCTGCAAATCTGCCGATGATAGCGAAGGAGAATGACTCTTTGCTGGAGGAGAGCATGGCTAGTGGGATTTGGAGGGCTGGTTTGCCATTTTTCCACGAGGTTGGAGGAAGGATGATAGGATTGAAGAAGTGTGTGGGGGGGGGGGGGGGGGGTGGGGGGCGCTGGAGAAGAGGTTTGCAAATGATGGATGGGCTGGAAGGTAGCTGGCTGACTGTGTTGATGAGAAAGGAAGAGTTGAGGGGGGAACAGGTGGGGGGGCTGAGGGCTGGTTGGGAAGGGGGGAGGAGTGGTGAACCGAAGAGGTAATCAGGGGACCTGCTGGGCAGAGTAAAGGTTGAGTGAGAGGGGATGAGGCCTGGCTGGGAAAGGGGGGAAAATGATCGGATGAAGAGAGAGGGATTGGAGGATTGCTGGGAAGGAAGAGATGAGGTTGGGGTTGAGGGGGGGAAAGTTGGTTGAATCTGGGTGGGGAAGAAGAGGAGGTTTGGGCGTTATGTGATAGTTGGGGGGCTGGTGGGGGGGGGGGTAGCAGGGGGGCTGGTGGGGGGTGGTAGCAGGGTTACTGATGGAGGCAACAGGGGAGATGGGGGAGGCATGTTGACTGTCAGAACCATGGTTTGCTTGGTAGCACATTATGTGAATGATGAGCCCCCACCTTATCTCTTATAACAAGGTGAGAGATGCTCATACATGAGCACCTCCCTATATAAATATATTTATATATTTATATATATAGACACACACACACACACACACACACACACTCATGTGCATTTATCCCTTATCATGTTATGGTGAGAAGCAACATAGTGGGGCTAACTTTATGATCCATCCGAACAATCCAAACACATAAGACCCATAAATTATACTAGGTCCTTTGAGTTGTCACTAATCCTAATGGATTGAACCATTGGATTGATGGCCAAAATTTTTTTTTAATATAAATTCGTTAAATTCTTGGGTCACAGATAAGGGTTTAGAGGCATGGATTGACCTCAAACTTGATATATGTGCCCATCCAAGATATCAAAAACGCTCATTTTTAACCCCTCTTTTTTTTTTTTTTTTTTTTTTTCTATGGGGTCCATGTTGAGTAAATCTAGTCTTTCCACACATACCACCTCTCATAAATAGTTATAAGTCCAAGTTTGACACTCGTCCAACTCTTCCTAACCGTTGGAATGAAATCATAATAAAATGATACATCAATCATTAAATTTGAGGGTTATGGATCAAAAGGTTAAGATGATTTTATGAACTTAGGGTTCGTTTGTCTCTCCCAATTTACATATGTAAACATCCCACATGTGAAAGAGATTCATATCATTTATGTTTGTTTACAACATTTACACACTAGGTGTGTAAATCACATGTGCTTTTGCTGTATAAAGTATGTGCAAAAGAGGCAGCACATTTTCACATCTCAAGAAGTGTGAAACAGTTTCACATGGCACTGTTACAAGGCGCAGTGCTACAGTGCTTCAATGAGCAATCTGCCTTTTATTTTATTTTTATTTTTTTGGGCCCCACTTGTAAAATTCGGACCATTCATTCTCTTAAGAAGCTCAAACACGGCCATGTGTCCAATTTTCAACCGTTGATGATGCATAGAGGTTGAGATATCATCAACATAATTACAGTCGTTGGATTAATCTATTGTTACTATAACATACTCAGTCCACATTTTATGATTTTTTTATTGTTCTGAGCCCCACCTATAAAATCAGAACCGTTCATATTCTTCAGAAGCTCAAACACGACCATGTGTCCAATTTACAACCATTGACGTTGCTTGGATTTTGAGATATCATCAAACATCAAACAATATACAACTTATTGTTACTAACATACCCAGTCCGCCTTTTATGATTTTTTTTTTGGGCTCCACCTGTAAAATAAGGATCGTTCATTTTCTTCAGAAGCTCAAACACGGTCATGTGTCAATTTGCAACCATTGATGTTGCTTGGTTGTTGAGATATCATCAAACAATATATAACCTATTCATAGATTCACATGTGAAATATTATGCTAGTAACAAACAGTGGAATCTGATCCACATGTGAGTTATTTACATATATAATTTACACATGTGAATCACTTTCACAGGAAACAAACGACCCCTTAAAATTTTACATATAGGTAAGCCTCGTACTAATGTGAGAGTTTGTCTTGTAGATAGGTAAGTAGTTGTTCCTAGCTAGTGAAGGAAAGATATTAATCCAATAATCTTTGTCCATGTCTTGTTCGAAACATCAACAAGTGTGAAAAGGGAGTGTAAGTCATCATTCGCCATGGTGAAGTTTAGAAAGATCTCATATGACCTTTTTTCCACTTCCAAGAAATTGGCTTTTTTCACATAAATAAGGAAAATTCTAGACCTCCCTGTTTTGGGGGTAACCGACCATACGTGTTACATGTATGATGATGTGACCCATCACTATTCAGGTCAGTCTTACAATGACCAGACGATTCTCACAATCTGAATAGGAGGACTGGTCTTGATTTATGCTCAGGAAGGAAAATTAATGGTTGAGATCTGTTTTGTGGTGGGCCCCCTTTTGTGTGTTGCTATCTACCGGGTCAAACATTTTCATTTGTGTGTCGTGGGGAGGCCCATGCATGTCATGTGTGAATACTGAATAGGTCCTTGGTACGCCCTCTGTTTGTTGGGGTCGTCATTCGTGAAACATATTTTCGAATGGCCTTTCAACATGTCCTGGTGTGAAGTGTGAACTGATAGCATAGAGTTCTACTTTCTGAAACGGGTTTGAAGAAGGTACAAGGTATCATCTTTTCAGAAGCATCAAACATCTCATATCAGATGGTGGGGGCATTGTCTCATTTTCTTTTCAACCGTTTACTAGACTACACCTGCACCTTCCTTTTTCTTTTCTTTTGATACCATGGACTTGCTGGTTTGATCACTAGAGAACAGTGAGAGACCTAGATGCAGCCAGGGATCCATGGGGAGGTCATAAGGTGAGACGCCTCTTTTGCCAGTGGGCTGTTAGGCATTTCTCCATAATTAAGACCAGCTCCCACCACAAGCAGAGGATATCAAAGCAATGACGGATCGGGGATTTTTATTTGGCCGGTGCAGGCAATAATCAAGAAAAAAGTTAAATAATAAAATTGAGTGTTTTAATAGTCTTATATAAGGGTTTTTAGAATATCACGGGTGTGACTGCACCCGCATGCTAACACTTGAGTCCGCCCCAGTTAAGAAGAGTCAAGATCCTATCAGTCTCGGAGAAATGTCCTAAGGCTCGTGAGTTGGGTACATTTATTGAAACTGGAATTGTTCAAAATAATTGTCCCATTCTGCATTGTTTCTTACTGAATTTCACTTCAGAATTGAATTGGTTTTTTTTTTTTTTTTGGCTAGTTGTGCTACTGTTTAACTTGTGATATCCAACATAACTATCACTCCTTGGGCATGTGTGTGAAACTGAGCTGCCAACCAGCACCACTCAACCATGAGCGTGTGGGTAGTTGGGCCCCTACTCATGTATATCATACGTAATTTATATATGAGCATTTTCGGTGCATCCACCTTGCACTGTACCATGCGAAGTGGATTATGCTAGAGCCAACTATGGGCCTCACAAATCATAACACTAGGGGAATAGAAAGATCCATATAGAACTAACCCAATTATCAAATTACAAGTCAATCCAATGCTGATAACCTCTTGATCTATGGACCACAAGTTTAATAACTTCATATTAAAAGAAATCTTGACCCTCATTCCAATGGTCCAATCCCAGCAGATTGATGCGAACCTAAGAGATCCACTAACAAGAAAAGGGAGGTTTTTGGATGCTCCATTCAGATCAGTGCATGGGTGGCCCCGTGCGACCTCGTATGATCAAATTGTAAAGGGTGTCTGGGTGCAAGGACAAAAATATTTGCCTATATATTATATTCGCTATGGGAGATTAATTTGAGGGTGAGATTTGACAAGAATCAAAACAAGACTGAAGGGTGTTTTAGGAAGTGTCCTTCAAAGAACCAACCTTGTTTGAGAAGATTTTGAACTCTCTAATTGCTGTCCCCCAATCAGATTTTCAAATCCTTCACTGCAATATTCAAACATTCAGAGTTCTAAAATTTGAAATTTTCCAAAGGCAAAAAGTGATATTTTGAAAGGTAGAATTTTTGGAATTTTGAAAAAAAAAGAGAGTATTCGATGCTCTACATATAGCAACTAGCACCTCTCTTTAAAAAAAATAAAAAAGCACTCTAGCACATGAAAAGCTTCCATTAGCAATTCCTCCAAATAAAGAGATTCCTTGCATCCGGGCTCTAGTCAGGGATTGACTTGTGTGAAAGAGTGGAATTCCCTGTTGAATGTGGAAATCTCGAAGAAAATGTTATTGCGGGTGGTCCACTTTCGAGAACAACTTTGAACTGATGATGATTATTCAGTCGAGTCCGGTCAATGGACTTTTACCATCCTCTTTCACATTTAATTTAGAGTCACGTTGGGCATTTCCTGCCATCTTCTCAAATTTACTTTGACTCTGATAATTCATATTTGCATGCAGTCAGTGTTCTGATCACAAGTAAGCATCTCTTGTTGGGTCGACTCCTTTCTTTGATTACCCATCGATTTAAATTCCCTCTCTTGTACATATGCACCTGTCAGGTAGGTGGAGATTGGGTGTGAATTCATTCAAAGTCATTCT
The DNA here is from genome assembly GCA_038049695.1 of Cinnamomum chago. Taxonomy (NCBI): domain Eukaryota; kingdom Viridiplantae; phylum Streptophyta; class Magnoliopsida; order Laurales; family Lauraceae; genus Cinnamomum; species Cinnamomum chago. Next base: position 23,406,478 of record CP142453.1, on the reverse strand, counting down.
AAGACCATATACGTATATGCTGCATTGCATCCCTGCATGATGATCATATCTCAACCATTCATTCAGTGGGCCCTACCATGTTTTTTTCCTTCTTTCCAAAACTAATGTCCCAATCGAATAGGCCCCTGTTAAAACGAAGCCCTCAAGAAAATGGACGGTGGAACAAACACACGTTGGTCTTAAGAACATTTCCAGGAAGCAAATGAAAATGGAAAGTACATAACAATGACACAGCATTGCATTGAAATATACGCGTGATTCCGTAACACTTTAAAGCCAAAAATCCATACCTACTACTCTTCAGCCGACACATATGTTCATGAGGCTAATTAATCGAAATGAAAGTTCTTTGCCCTCAATTACATTGATCCAGTGTAGAACACATGGAATCCGCTCTTTCGAAAGGAAAGTTCTTTGATTGTTCAAGTGTAAAATACATGTTTAATGGAGAAATCGCTGACCAAAAAAAGTAAATGAATAAATAATATAGAGGTTTGTCATGATTGATTATGTACTAAGAAAATCTTATTTCTTTACTTGTACACTCATCTTAATCTGACTGAGTCAACAAAAATAACACAAATTTACTAATACTGAGTCCAAACAGGGAAATCTGAATTACAAAAACCATCTGTTAGCATTAAATGGAATAAGGACAGAGGGAGGTATTTGAATGGATAAGGGTTGGTGGCAAATGACTCATTCCTCACAGAGGATGGTGTCCAAATTCATTGGAATAGGCAATAAACCACCAAAATTCAGCATCTTCACAAGTCAAGGAAACAGTAGGGATAAAAAAGAGCATCCTCAAAACACCCCATGTGATCCCACCAACTCCCTGTCCTCCTCCCAAAAGAAACCAAACGAAACTGAAAACTTCCACCCTCTTACCCCTGCAAGTGGCCAATAACATAAATCAAAACCCCCACCATCTCCACTTACTCTTGACTATTGACCGTTGACGCAGCCCTTCCCACCAACCTCACTTCCCCACCACTATAAAACCCAATCCATTCCAGCACCAAAGTCACACCACAACAACACTTTAACAACTCTCAAATACTCCTCTTCTTTCAACTTCTTACACTTCACCATCCATCTCCAACCCTCTCTCTCTTTCTTTGTGATCTTTAATGGCGGCCACCGAAGGCATCCCCCGCCCCATGGACGCATGCCGGCCCCCGACGCTGCCCCTACCCAAAGACGGAAAGAACCCAATATCCGTCTCCGGCAACGCCTACGTCTCCTCCCCTCCCCACTGGAAGAAGGCCGCAGAGGCACTCCAGAGCACCCACTTTGATGAAGTCCGCCGGATGGTCACCCAATTCCGGAATGCGCAGACCGTCGATCTCCAAGGGACCACCCTCACCGTCGCCCAGGTCGCCGTCGTTGCTCGCCGGCCTGGAGTAACCATCAAACTCGACGAGGCCGCCGCAAAGGCCCGCGTCGAACGCAGTGCCACATGGGTGGCGGACAACATCGCCCGTGGGGCCGATGTCTATGGCGTCACCACCGGATTCGGCGCCACTTCACAGCGGCGGACGAACAAGACGGCCGACCTCCAGACCGAGCTGATCAGGTTCTTGAACGCGGGTGTCATCGGAAAAGAGACGCTGCCGTCGAGCTACTCCAAGGTGGCGATGCTCGTCCGAGCCAACACTCTCATGCAGGGCTACTCGGGTATACGTTGGGAGATTTTGGAGGCCCTGGCCCAGCTCATGAACCACAACTTCATCCCTAAACTCCCATTGAGGGGGACCATCACCGCCTCCGGTGACCTTGTACCTCTCTCCTACATTGCCGGCGTAATCACAGGCCGGCACAATTCCAGGGTCGAGACACCGGAGGGCGTCGAGATCACCTCCATCGAGGCGTTGAAGCGGGCCGGGATCACAAACGGCCCATTTGAGCTGCAGGCCAAGGAAGGCCTAGCTTTGGTTAATGGGACTGCTGTTGGGTCAGCAGTGGCGGCCACCGTCTGCTTCGACGCCAACGTTTTAGCCCTTCTCTCCGAAGTTCTATCGGCGATGTTCTGCGAGGTGATGCTCGGAAAGCCCGAATTCACTGACCCGCTGACCCACGAACTGAAACACCATCCGGGTCAGATTGAATCAGCTGCAATCATGGAATACCTGCTGGATGAGAGTGATTACATGAGGGCGGCGAAGATCCGAAATGAGGAGGATCCATTGACGAAGCCCAAACAAGACCGGTACGCACTTCGGACCTCGCCGCAGTGGCTCGGCCCACAAATAGAGGTGATCCGAATGGCCACACACTCCATAGAGAGGGAGATCAACTCCGTCAACGACAACCCTCTAATCGACGTCGCCCGCGACATGGCCCTCCACGGCGGGAACTTCCAAGGTACTCCAATTGGCGTCTCCATGGACAACATCCGAATTGCCATCGCCGCCATCGGAAAGCTCATGTTTGCTCAGTTCTCAGAACTAGTATGTGATTACTACAACAATGGCCTGCCATCAAATTTGAGCGGTGGGCCGGACCCCAGCCTTGACTACGGGTTCAAGGGGGCCGAGATCGCCATGGCCGCCTACTGCTCGGAGCTGCAATATCTAGCTAATCCAGTTACAACCCATGTCCAGAGTGCCGAGCAGCACAACCAGGACGTGAATTCACTCGGATTGATCTCAGCCAGGAAGAGCGCAGAAGCAATGGATATCTTGAAGCTCATGTCGTCGACGTTCATGGTGGCTCTCTGCCAGGCGGTGGATCTCCGCCACCTTGAGGAGAACATGAGGGAGGTGGTGAAACACGTTGTGCTGCAGGCATCGAGGAAGACGCTCTACACCGCCGAAGATGGATCGTTGCTTGAAGCTCGGTTCTGCGAGAAGGAGCTTGCTCAGGTGATCGAGCACCAACCGGTTTTCTCCTATTTAGATGATCCCACCAATCCTTCCTACTCTCTCATGCTTCAGTTGCGAGAAGTACTAGTAGAGAAGTCACTTGCAGCTGAGAAGAAGCAAAAGAAGGAAGGAGAAGAGGGACAAGAACACAAACAAGAGGACGGGTATTCGATATTTAAGCGGATACCCATCTTTCAAGAGGAGCTGAAGGAGAGGCTGAGCGTGGAGATACCCAAGGCAAGGGAGAGATTCGACGCCGGCGACTTTCCGATACCGAGCAGGATTAAGAAATGCAGGACTTATCCGATATATCAGTTTGTGAGGACAGAAGTGGGAACGGAGATGTTGAGTGGGGTGAAGAAGGTGAGCCCTGGAGAGTGTATTGAGAAGGTTTATGAGGCCATTGGAGAGGGGAAGGTGGGGGATGTGTTGATGAAGTGCTTGGCCTTCTGGCGTGGGTCGGCCGGCCCGTTTACCCCGAGGCCGTCCGCGGCGTCTCCGGCCCATTGCAACCCTGAGTACTGGGGTTGGTTTGATAGGGTGAGGTCTCCCTCTGCTACCAGTGGAAGAGGGTATTGGAATCTTTGAAAAGTTGAAGAAGAAGAAGAATAAGGATAAGATTCACTATTGCTGCCACCAGTGGAAGAGGATTGTTTGTCTTTTGTGTTATTTTTATCTACTTGAAGGAGAGATTTCTTCTCTCTTTTGAAGTATTCACCAGTAATGAAAGATTGAGTTATGACCCATTTGCATTCTAGTACAAAATCTTACATGAACATTGTGGAACTAGTTTTGTTTATATGGGTGTGTTAAAAGGTATGGACCTTGTTGATTCAAGACTATGTACCTGGACCACATTGATGAGACTTGAGACCCCATCTTCACCATTCACTGGGTGTTGGGCCTTTAATTGCCCTATATACTTTCTGATTCAATCTGTAGTTTGCTATTGGAAGCAAGTTATGGAACTATCTAGGATGACTTCTGGCATTGCAATACCTGAAAAAACCTTGTTCTTATATATACTGATCAGTACTTGTGGAAGTCAGCCTAATCAGGCCCCCATTGGGCAACATTTGGCTGTGTTCTTAGACTATGGGTTGAACTTTGACCAACAATTTATTTTGTACTGATTATTAATGGGAAGATCGAGCCTGGGTGGACCTGATGTTTACTCAAAGTCCCATCCCTGCCAAAGATATTTAGCATAAATACGTATATATATATACCTTGCAAAAGGAGAGAATATGTGCCTAACTTAAATATATTTGGATGGATATGGGCCTGAATGTTAGGTCCATTAACTAATACCACTTAGCATGAAAAAGCCAGCACATGCACACGCACGCACGCACGCGCGCCCGCCCGCCCGCCCGCCCACCCACTTAGCATGAAAAAGCCAGCGCGCGCGCACCCCACGAGGTCTAAAAGTTGGAGGGCCGATAAGTACAGAAAAATAGACTCAAATCTTTGACATTGCAAACTTGTCCTAAATGAGTGCACAAGTCTCCTCTTATTCATTGGTTTCTGTGTGCGAGGGCGGTGACTATAAACGAGATCCGAGGATATCTTTAGAATAAGGATCCGGATCCCTATTTAGACCAATCCGGGTGCCACATGTAGAAGATTAATTTTTTTTTTTTTTCCATGGAGAAGATAGGATGTGACATCTCTCCCCCATATACCACTCCTGTTTGGATAAAATAGGGGATCCGTTTCCCAAAAATAAGTATTCAACAAGTTTAGGGCCCGTTTGGTTAGAGGAATTTGGAGAATTCATGTCTGGTGGAATTTGGAGAATTTAGAATGCTGGAATTCAAAATGCTGCTAAGTTCATTCTGAATTCTAATTCTCCGTTTAATTCGTTTAGGAATTCAAGCCTGAGAATTCAATATACCCTGAATTCCTGAAATTCTCTGTTTGGTAATTTACAAGAATTTTTGAAAAAAGAAAAGGTATGTAAGGAAATCAGAAGTGTTTTTTGGAACATTAATTCACATCCATAAAAGGAAATAAGAAGTGTTTTTTTTTTTTTTTGTTTTTTGTTTTGTTAATGTGTTGGAAAATCAGAATTGTTTTTAATGGCATATAGCAGCATGTCTTTGTGTGAGCACCGAACCCCTATGTAAGCCTTGAACGGATAATATAACATGACAATTTCTTAACACTTTTGACATCTAAATTCACTTCCATAATCTGTATATGTGTTTTGCTGGAGAATTTTGGTGATGTGCTTGATACTGAAAAAACCTAAATTTTGAATTTTTGACATCTATCTTCCTTTTAAATTTTGAAGATTGGAATTCAAAATAATGTATTCATAAATACCATTCAAGAAAGTAGTAAAAACGGGCATTGAAACTTAATATTCTACCCCTTGTTTATCTATGTTATTTTGAAGAAATGAACATCTAATCAATGCACAGTACTGAAACTGAATATTGAAGTAGAAAAATTCACTTCTAAATCCACTTCCACAGTTTATGACTTAGTAACTTTCTAGGAAAATTCTGGCAGAGTCTCCTCTGTATTTTGGACCCCGGGAAATAGCTTGAGTACACAAAATCTGTCACTTCTAAATAAAACACTTCATATATCACCCTGGTGCCCCTCATAACTCCAATATCAACATTTCATACTATCCACCATACATACCACTTCTATAATGAATCTAACAATTATAAATCATAGATTTAAAAAAAAATGAATCAATGGTGACACAAAGATATCATAATTTCCAAAATAAATTTAAGTGGCAATAAAGTTTAGCAGCTCCAAAAGATCTATTGGCACAGTCATCAATAGAAAGCTGTACATAAGTCATCCATTAGATCCTTTCACTATAGGGTTGGGTCCTAACAGTTAAGTTCAAAATATCAAAGGATAAAGTATTTCAATGTTACACCTTACGCCTCAAAATAGCAAGTTATAACACATATACCAAAATATTAACCATCTAACTTTCATCTCCAAAGTATGTTCTTAGAAACTCAATGACCACTGCTAGATGAGCCATGAAGGAAATGTATCTCATACCATTGCTGCTTCATCTGGTCATTGTAGGTGAAAAATAAGTTGGCCATAGAAATGTCCTTGGCAAGATGGAGTTACATGCACATATGCTTGCGGAGGTATAAATGGGCACGATGTCACTGCGGTTGTAACCTTGTTCATCAATATATGAACAGGTTCAAAAAAAGCCCTCCATCAAATAAAAAGCACCCAAACACATCAATGCTCAATGATTCAAATGGATGCATATATGATCAATACAAACCTCATGTTGCAAACAAACATAAAATCCAGCCTTCAAACCATAAGAAAGCTGAATACAAGAGCTGGTAACACAGTTGGAAGGTCCTCATTGTCACAACACAGTCATGTTAATCTTTCTGTAGAGAAAAAGCCCACAAACCTCAAAGCTCATTTCAGGAGAGAAAAAAAAAACCCAAAAACATATCTGGACCCAATCATTCAAATGACAAAACAAAATTCTCAAGAACAGGAAAAAAAGAAACGGGGTCTATTTAAGAAAAAGAAAAAACATTTTTTCTAGTAGAAGCCAAAAACCCACAATAATACATCAACGTCAAACACTCAAAAGAACCAATTCCAGCCTGTTTTACCTCATCAGAGAAGATAAGACATGGAATCCAAAGCAGAAACTAAAAAAGAGATAAACCCATCAAACAATGAAGGAAAAAAGAACAATAATTCAATCATCTTTTCTAAAAATTCAATATAATAATAAAAAGAAACCATCAGCATCAGACATAAAACAAAAGCAGTTAGTTATACATAATCAAACACTTCTTTAGTAGAAGTGAAAAAACTCATAAGAACCCCTCAACATCAAAACCTCAAAGAATCAATCAAAGCTTGTTTTACCAAGTCAGACAAAAAAGACAAAGGATCCCCAAAAAAAAAAAATTTGGAAAACCCTAAACCCAATGAAACAAATGAAAAAGAAAATACCCAAGAAAAAAAATTCAATCATCATTTAGAAAAAAGAGCATCAAACACACCAAAGGATCAATTCAAGCTCATTTACCTGATCAGACAAGATAAGACATGAAAGCCAAAGCAAAAAACTTAAAACCCAGATAAACCCATCAGCCAAATAAGAAACAAAAACAAACCCGAGAATAAAAGCCAATAATCATTATAAAACCAAAGAAAAAAAAAACTTTCATCAGCATCAGATGTTGAAGAAGAGCAGTTAATAGTACCTGATCAGGTGGGCTGTGAGGGGGATTGACAAAATGGGTGGAGGGTAGCTCAAGGGCCTTGTCCTTGTGAGGTCTAGACCTGACACCCCTGCTCATTTTAGCAAGTGGAAGCTCCTGAATCTCCCAGAGATTGGCTCCAAGCTTCCTAGCAGAGAGTGCAGGTATTGTTGACCCACCAGGATTGCTATCATGCGCACCCCCAACCTTCCATGGGGGCACTGGAGTGCACGGGCCAAATGATAACCCCCAACACCCAAAATTTCATGAAAAATCAGAAAATCCACCCAAAAGATCATAGAAAACCCAGAAGTCAGAACCCATATCAGATAAACAAAAATAGCAAAAACCCATATCAAATCCAGTTCAATCATTCAAAATGGAACCCAGAAAATCAATCATTCTGTCTCCTCTCCGGCACTGATTCCAGCCCATCGGCATCCGCCACCGGAGTTCTAACAGCGTCGGATCTTGGAGATTTGAGGGGTAGATCGATCTCGTTATGGGTATTGTTTGGTTTGAACGAATGGGCTCGGTGAGTCATGATAACGAAGAAGATGGTCTTCAACAGAGAAGAAGACAATGAAAGATACTAAAAATGTAAAAAAACAAGAAAATAGGGAAGGTAGAAGAGAGAAGCACTGAAAAATTACCTTGTATCACTGATTTTTGGGTTGAAATCACAAAAGGAAGATGACCGTCGGAGAAAACGGAACTCCCACCGGAATGCCCCTCTTCTTACGAATTCCAAATGCTCGATGAGCTCCTGGCATTCCAAATGCTTGCTATTTGACTTTCTAAATGCCAGCATTTCTTCCCTTTCCAATATCAGTCCAGCCAAGCATAGCATATCTGACAGAAATTATCGAAATGCCCGACCACCTGAATGCTGGCCAGAAATGCTGGGTAAACAAACAGGCCCTTAAAAACAATTGCTCGAAGGTTTATATTCCTTTCATTCACCCTTTCCTTCCATAATCTAGTCGAGTGTTAGCATTGACTTGAAAATCAGTGCAAAAGTATTTAATTATATAACTAGACCTCAACCGACACACTGATGCCTCAGTGGGAACAGAATCAGTTGTCGAAGTTCCTGTTTGAGTCCACCAGGCAATGGATAACCTGAGTATACATGTTACCACTGTTAATCACTAACAATTTCCTGTCTACATCATCCACCTAAAATGTTAATGATTATCCTTGTGCCCAATTGACCAAAGCACCCCACCTGAAAGATGCATCTTAAGTTAGATGGATCCCTGCAGTTTCCCAAGCACTTCAAAAATCCTAAACAGATAGTATTATATATGGAAATGGATGGCCCACACACCTCAATTAATTTAAGGTGGATCATCACTCCACCCCCACTTTGAGATGTGATTTTCATTTTCATCGTACCAAATCAACAGTAGAATGGGCTACCATTCATTCTGCCAAAATGTTAATACAACTCATGAAATTGGTACAACCCAGTTGTTTAGCCTCCATTCTTGTCTTCTTCTCAAGCTAATTCTTGGGTCTAAGTTTTTCTGGTTTTGGTGGTGGGATTTGAGGGGGATTATCTCATCCTAGGAAGGAAAACTTTACTATGTGGATTGTGTGGGGCCTTCCCTTAAGAACAAGATTACGCTAATCTCATTAACAGTACCGACTTGGCTTATCTTGATTTCGGTATCCAAGTTCGGCAGGAGTACAAAATACATTCAGCTCGGCAACAGCGCCAGCTGGCATCTAGCTTGAGTTAGCTTTGGTAAAGGTATCATTTGCCCTCATCTCGGCAACAGTGCCAGAATGTGCCTGTTGAGGTCAACGTCCACCATCGCTCCATAGTGGTCATAATTGTGATCGAGCACTCACCCTCACCATAAAACTATTATTGTGTTGTTTCCTATCTCCAATTGGTTTTGGGATAAGTGGTAGCTTAATGGGGTGTAAGATCCCACAAGTGGTATCAGACCTTGGTAGGTCGGGTGTTCGAATCACAGAACACGCGTTTTACGCGTTCGCAGCAGGAGTCGCGGCGGGTGTGCCGTTGAGGGAGGGATTGTTGAGGGTAACGTCCACCATCGCTCCTGAGCGGTCATAATTGTGATCGAGCACTCACCCTCACCATAAAACTATTGTTGTGTCATTTCCTATCACCAATTGGTTTTGAGATAAGTGGTAGCTCAATAGGGTGTAAGATCCTACAGTGCCCATCTCGGCATCACACTCAGTTCGACATTACCAACTAGGTTGAGTACAAGGTCATAATTGTACCTCATAACGCTGCAGCTACGTTGCAAGACGTACTGACAAACAAGATGGGCGCCAGACTATGATAAGGGGCTAGCCTTATCAGGCAATCACGTCCACATTAATATGAGGATTCGGTGCATGATCTGATGGGACGTTGCCTCCACCTACCGCCATTAAGAAAGCATGGCATGGGGCAACGGGACAGTGCCTCTACCTACCTCCATGAGAGAAACATTTATCTATATATATGCATAAGGTAAATCCACAAAAGAGACACGATCATATACACCCTTGCTCTGCACTCTCTCTTCTTCCTTACTCACCCATCCTTTGTCTAGTGACTGCACTAACTTAGGCTTCGGAGTGCCTCCAGCTGGTAGCAACCCAGGTAAGTCTTGGCTAACCGGGCTCCTGGATTGCCCAAGTTATACTGTGATTAGAAGTAGGCCTACTATAGTAAGTCTACTGAGATTAGAAGTAGGGTTTGGGGGTTGATATTATAAATAGAGACCCAGAGTCTCTATGATGCACACACCTCTATTCTGATTACATAGTGATTCTCCTGTCTTCACGTGGATGTAGGCCAAAAGTTGAACCACGTAAATCTCTGTTCTTTGTGCGTGATTCATCTTTTCTCATAGCCCTAGGTCATAACAAATTGGTATCAGAGTGTTTTGGCGGGATCAGAAGAGATTCGAAGGAACGGATCTCAGAGGGCTTGATCGGAGAAGGGTGGACGTCAGATCGTGGGAAGATCTGATTGGTGGGTCATGATTGTCCAAGAAATCGAATAGGAGAAACAGAGGGTTGATCTGCGTGTAGCCTGGGGTTCTGAGATTTGGGTTTACGCCGGAGAAGAGCATCTGCGTGTCGCCGTCACAGAGAGAAACCGCTGCATGGTTCTGTTTTTTTCTTGGCTGGGTCCCACCTCGCCATCACAATCGGCCGGAGTTGTCGCCTGAGGATTGCCGATGCGTGTCGCACGTCGCCTGAGGTCGCCACCGCTGCGTGTCGCACGTTGTCGTGGCCGGAGTGTGCGCTGCGTCGCTGTCCTTTTTTATTTATTTATTCAAGTTCTGGTTCTGACCCGGAAACAGATCAGAACGAAGGGGAAGAAGACTATCTTTTGGGCCGGTTCTAGCGCGGGTCAAGTTCAGGTTGGCCCAACCCGTTTGCAGAAAAAGCCCATTCTTTGGGCAATCCAGCTCGGGCCAGTCTAGGCCTAACTCGACCCGCGTGCAGCAAGGTCCAGTAGCAGCAGAAAGGCGTTGACGTCAGCAGTACGGTCAAAGGCAGATTTGACTGGATTGACGGCTGAAAATTGTTTTCGCAATATCTTGACGATCCGGAGTCCGATTTGAGATCCGTATGAACCTACGGATTCGTCTCGAGGAGATCTACGCAGGTGTAGTGAAAGATCCGCGAATGGATGCTAAATTTGAGATTGAAAAATTCAACGGAAATAATGACTTCGGTCTATGGTGTTTGGAGATGCACGCTTTGCTGGTTCATAATGGTTTGTAGAAAGTTTTGAAAGGAAAGAATGCTTTGTCTGAAAAACTGTCAGATGAAGAGAATGATGAGTTCTTGGAGAAGGTGTATGGTCAAATTCTGCTATTTTTTAGTGATGGTGTACTGCGAAAAGTTGTCCAGGAGAAAACTACTGCTGGCATATGGCAGAAATTGGAGAACTTGTACATCACGAAGTCTCTCACGAATCACTTGTATCTAAAAAAGCGATTGTTCACCTTACAAATGCAGGAAGGTACGTCTGTTTCAGCCCATCTTGATTCTTTTACAAAAGCTATTTTGGATATTAAAAATATAGATGTTCATATTGATGATGAGGACCAAGCCATCATGTTGCTATTCTCTTTACCACCCTCGTATGAGAACTTTGTTGATAACATGATGTATGGAAGATAAACTCTTTCTAAGGAAGTTGTTGAGTCAACCTTGAACTCTAAGGAGTTGAAGAAAAAGGTTGCAACTGAAAACACTGATAGTTCTGGTGAGGGTTTGGTAGCACGTGGCAGAACAGAGAAGAGAGAGCAGAATAAAAGAGGTCGATCTAGGTTAAAATAAAAAACTAGAAAATTAAAGTGCTTCAAATGTCACAAGGAATGATACTTTAGAAAAGATTGTCCAGAGCGAAAAGGGAAGGAGAAATCTGATTCTAGAGAACTTGTCAGAGTTGCAACTGAAGTTACAGAGAGTAATTCTGATGGTGCAGAAGTTCTTTCGGTTACTATTGGTAGCTCAACAACTGAGTGGATTCTTGATTCGGGATGTTCCTATCATATGTGTCCTTACAGAGATTGGTTTACCAATTATCAATCTATTGATGGTGGTAAAGTGCTTATGGAAAATAATGTAGCCTGTAAGGTTGTTGGGATAGGTGCAATCAAAGTTAAGATTTATGACGGTATTGTGAGAACTTCGTCAGATGTTAGGCATGTTCCAGAGTTGAAGAAAAATTTGATTTCCTTGGGTACGCTTGACTCCAACGGTTGTACCTACAAAGATGGAGGTGGAGTTCTGAGAATTTCGAAGGGTGCTCTTGTAGTGATGAAGGGACTGAAGCAGAATGACCTTTACTTTCTTCAAGGTAGTACAATTACAGGTGTTGCAACTGTGTCCTCTTCATATTCAGATTTAGAAACTACCAAGTTATGGCATATGCGGCTTGGGCTTATGAGTGAGAGAGGTTTGGATGAGTTGACTAAACAGGGTTTGCTGTGTGGTCAGAAAACAGGAAAACTGGACTTTTGTGAGCATTGTGTCTTCGGAAAGCAGTGTAGGGTCAAGTTCAGGACAACTGTTCATCGGACTAAAGGTACTTTGGATTACATCCACTCTGATCTTTGGGGTCCCTTTCGTGTTCCATCTCTTGGTGGTGGTTTATACATGTTGACTTTCATTGATGACTATTCTCGGAAGGTCTGGGTGTATACTTAAAGCACAAACATGATGCCTTTGCGCAGTTCAAGCAATGGAAGGTTATGATTGAAAAGCAGACAGATAAACAAATCAAGCGCTTGAGAACTGACAACGGCTTTTAATGAGTTCTGCAAGAATGAAGGGATTGTAAGACATCGCACAGTCCGGCATACACCACAACAGAATGGAGTTGCAGAACGGATGAATAGGATCATTTTAGAAAAGACCCAGTGCATTCTCTCCAATGCAGGGTTACCAAGGAAGTTCTGGGCGGAAGCTGTTAACACAGCTTGTTATCTGATTAACCGGTCTCCATCAACAACTATAGAATGTAAAACTCCTACAGAGGTATGGTCTGGATCTCCTGCTGATTACACCAACTTGCGGATATTTGGTTGTCCTATCTATGCTCATGTGAATGATGGAAAGTTTGAACCAAGGGCAAGAAAGTGCATATTTCTAGGATATGCAGATGGTGTGAAAGGATATAGGTTGTGGTGCCTAGATGGGTAATCTCCCAAATACGTTATAAGCAGAGATGTGACCTTTGATGAGTCTGCTATATTCAAACCGAATGAGTGTCATGATGCTGGAAACAAAAATGATGTCAGTAAAAAGGTAGAGGATAAAAACGGTGGTGTCAGTAAACAGAAGAAGCTTGAGAAGGAAGCTTCAGAAAACATGCAGGATAAAGTGCAAGCAGATGTCCCAATTCGACAAGATGTAGAGGAGATGCAAAACTCAAATGAGGAAACTGCAATTCCAAATGATTACATGCTTACCAAAGACAGAGAGAGGGGGCAGATTAAGCAACCTCAGAGATATGGGTATGAAGATATTGTTGCCTACGCTCTTAATACAGCTGAAAGTATTGAGTCAGAGCCGATTACATATCGGGATGTCATCACTAACAAAGAATCAGCAAGATGGGTTGTAGTCATGGGTGAGGAGATTGAATCTCTTCACAAGAATCAAACTTGGGAGCTAGTGAAACCTCCGGAAGGCTAAAAGATTGTTGGTTGCAAATGGGTTTTCAAGAAAAAGGAAGGAACTCCAGGGGTGGAAGATGCTAGGTTCAAAGCACGACTGGTTGCAAAAGGCTATACTCAGAGGGAGGGTGTTGACTTCAATGAAGTGTTCTCTCCTGTGGTGAAGCATAGTTCTATCCGGTTGCTACTTGCTATGGCTGCTAAATTGAATTTAAAACTGGAGCAGCTTGATGTCAAGACTGCGTTTTTACATGGCGAGCTAGATGAACAGATTTATATGCATCAACCAGAGGGGTTTGAATATCATGGGAAGGAAGACCACGTATTTTTGCTGAAGAAATCGTTATATGGCCTGAAACAGTCCCTTAGGCAGTGGTACAAGCGTTTCGATACCTTTATGGTTGGAAACGGTTATTGCAGGAGCGCATACGACAGTTGTGTTTATCACAGGAAGCACTCAAATGGTTCGTATGTCTATTTGTTGTTATATGTTAATGATATTGAAAGTCCGGGGATCCGAACCCTAAAGGGGGGGTGAATGGGGTGACCTTCAATTATGACCAATTTTAATCAATTTTAACTTCTTTAAATTAAACTAGTCACAAGTGATGATTATGAAACAAAATGCGGAAGCTTAATAAAAACAATCACCACAAAGCAAGCACCATCACACAAGGATTTATAGTGGTTCGGCCTCAATGCCTACATCCACTACCGGCTTGTGATCCAACACTCCACCGGATTTCCACTATTTATGCTTTTCAATAGGCTAAGCAATAACCTTTACAATGATGTTTTTCAAGGCTCAACATCAACCTATACATTATGCTTTTCTTAGGCTAATTAATAACCTTTTCAACCAATGGTTGGTTATCTCTCTAAGTAGTGTCTAAAATACACTTGATGGAGATACAATTTAGCTCATTACAATGCCTCTTAATTAGACGGATATGGAAGTGAAAAACTAATTCATACACACACACATACTATGAATGCAAAGATGAATGCTCAATGTGTATGTATGATGTCCTCAATCATTTTTAAAATGAAAGCTCATAAATGTAAGCCTAAGGCTTTTGAAACTTTTAGCTCATAAAAACATTTATGATTGAGGAAAGAATGCAAGTCACATGTTAAAAATAACTTGTACAAGATATACATTTGTATCCTAAACAAGTTGTGAAATTCTAAGTACAAAACATGTGATGCATAGGGATGTCAATAAAATCAACAATGTAGCTCAAAACATAAAAATAGATCTGATTGAAATTAGGGGACAAATCATATGTATTTATAAAATCAACTTGAATATGATATACCTATCAAAGAAAAGCAAGTTGTGAAACTTTAAAACAAAGTTACATATGATTTGTAAAGTTGTTGAATAAAAAACATAAGATATATTTGAAAGTGATTTTCTTATGATGAAAAACAACAACCATGGATTCAACCAAGTATAGGAATCATGTTACATATAATTTCAAATATTCTTTCATTAACATAATTTACTTAGATTTACCAATTAAAGTACTACTTGGATTGAATCAATGGTGATGCATCCAAAACAATAAATCAATTCAAAACATAAACATGTTAAGGACACAACAAATCATAGTTTATCATGTTACAAAAGATTTACCAAAAATAAAGCAAGGCATGAAAACATATGATTAAGAAAAGTAAAGCTTACTTAGAGATTTAACTTCATTAATCCAAGCTTTAGCTTTCCTAATAACCCCTTTAATCCCTTAGCTCATTCCCCTTTGATTGGCTTCAAAACCTCTCAAGGAGGGCCTCTTGATCATCCAACATTTCAAAGGAATGAACCACTATTTATAGCCAAAAAGAGGGTTCCTGTGCCTCCCCGGTCGACCTGCCATACCCCCGGTCGACCTGGCCTTCAACGGTCATAAAACTGACCGTTTGAAAAAAAGGAGCCAACGGCTCTTTACCCGGTCGACCTGCATGGGCTCGGTCGACCGGGTCCCCTGTTGGGCCGGTCGACCTGGCCTGGGACCAAAAATTCCCTAAAAAGCATTTTTCTTGCATATTTCAAAGTATATTTATGTGGGAACTCTTGGGCCATTAAATCAAGCTTGAAAACATGTTTTAAATCATTCTAAGGGTTTTAAAACATGAAACACAAAAAGCCTAAAAAGATTTGAAAGATTTAAACCATAGGCTTGCTTGATTTCTAAAACTTCTTTTTCAAAAACAAATGCATCCAAGATTAAAAACAAATCATGCATAAATCAATATTTCTTCAAGTCTAAAAACCAATGCATGTATAAATCAAGATTTCAAGATTTTCTAAATCAATTCATATGTGTGTAAATCAAATGATGCTTGAATGATAATACATCCATCAAATTGCAATCTACAAAATTCCTAACAGATATGTTGATTGCAGCAAAGGACATGTTTGAGATCAACAGGTTAAAGGCTCAGTTAAATGGTGATTTTGAGATGAAAGACTTATGTGCTGCAAAGAAAATTCTCGGAATGGAGATACGAAGGGACCGGAAAGCGGGCAAATTGTTTTTGTTACAAAAGGGGTACCTTGAGAAGGTTCTGGAGCGCTTTGGTATGTAAAGTTCGAAACCTGTAAACACTCCATTGGCAGCCCATTTCAAACTTTCCGCTGCTTTATCATCACAAACTGAGGAAGAGGTGGAGCACATGTCTCGTGTTCCTTATGCAAGTGCAGTTGGGAGTATCAAGTATGCCATGGTTTGCACGAGGCCGGATATTTCTCATGCAGTTAGTGTAGTTAGCAGATACATGGATAACCCGGGGAATACCCATTGGCAGGCAATGAAATGGATACTCCGTTACTTGAAATGTACTACTGATGTTGGGATAGTGTATGACAGAAGCAACAACACTTCTAGAAGTGTTATTGGATATGTTGATTCAGATTTTGTTGGAGATTTAGACAGAAGAAGGTCCTTGACAGATTATGTCTTCACTTTTGCTAGCGGTGCCATTAGTTGGAAGGCAGGATTGCAATCCAATGCGGTCTTGTCTACCACTGAAGCAGAATATATGGCAGCTACAGAGGCAGTGAAGGAAGCTATTTGGCTGACAAGCTTGGTTGGAGATCTGGGATTGAAACAAAAGCTGACAACTATTTTCTGTGACAATCAGAGTGCGATCGATCTGACACATAATCTTAAGTATCATGAAAAGACCAAACACATTGATGTTAGGGCACATTTCATTCGAGATGTCATCGCCGAGGGTGCTATTGCAATGATTAAGATTGCTACGGCGGATAATCCAGCAAACATGATGACCAAGACTATTCCAGCAGTCAAGTTCAAGCATTGCTTGGACTTGATCAATGTGGTCAGTACCTGAGTGCCCTTAGGGGCAGGTGGAGACAGTGAGACGTGTTCTGTGCATGAGGATCAGCTTCAATGTTCGCCAAGGTGGAGATTTGTTAATTAGTATGGCTCACTATTAATTAGTAAGTCTTGGCTAACCGGGTTCCTAGATTGCCCAAGTTGTACTGTGATTATAAGTAGGCCTATTATAATAAGTATACTGAGACTAAAAGTAGGGTTTGGGTGTAACAGGGTTTGGGGTTGATATTATAAATAGAGACACAGAGTCTCTATGATGTACACGCCTCTATTCTAATTGCATAATGATTCTCCTGTCTTCTTGTGGACGTAGGCCAAAAGCCAAACCACGTAAATCTTTGTTCTTTGTACGTGATTCATCTTTTCTCGTAGCCCTAGGTCATAACAAGGCACTTATAGTTAGCGTCGTCTGTGGGAAAACGATTAAACCAAATTTACAAAAACCATGTCTCCAAAGACCAGAAATGGCGAAGGTACGTCGAAGACCCGAAAGGACTCGTCATTACCACCTCCAGTGCCAGCACCAGAATTCCCATTGCCACCACCAGAGTTCCCACCGCTACCGTGTTTTCCGCCACTAGGGTCACAAGCTCCGCCACTCCAAGATCCCCCTCAAAAAGGGAAATCTAGCGGAAAATCTGTAGCGTTGAGTGTAGAAGGACCCTACACAGTGTCAGTGGGCAAGTCTCATCATCAGGCTAACGATGGTAATGACGACAACGCCCTTGTCACTGACATCAGGTCCCAGAACCTTATCATCCAAGAGTAGGATGAGCTGATTCGTCAGCTCAAGAGGCAGCTCAAGGAGAACAGGAAAGCCCGGGTACCGTCCACCAGACAGAACCCGACTCCCTCGGCTGATCAGGACTTGAGGCAAATCCTGACCAATAAAAGAAGAGACCGAGGCGACGATGAGGGTTCGAACAGCAACCAACTACACAGGAATTCCGGTTATTGAACGGAGTTCGATTAAGTTAACTTACTTTTGGTTATGAAACCGAGGTTGTATAACTAGTGATTATTTAACAGTTTCGGTTATCGAATCGAGCCCAGTTGTTATATTCTCGTATTGAACTCATGTACTTGATTGGAGACGAGATGAGAAAAGTAAGAGATTGTTATTCATTATAGAAGTTACAATTTTCATTACAAAAAGTCCAAAAAGAAATACATCAAAAGTTCAAGGGACAGCCTTGACATCCCCGGTCTTAGTTTCGGCCTTGGCATTCCCTTTCTCAGCTTCAGACGCAGTCAACACTAGGGGAATTTCGGTCGACACAGGAGGTACTTCAGGTTCAGCTATGGGGGTTGAAACTTGGGTGGATTATTGAATAGCGGATGATCTTCAGAGATTCCAGTCTCTTTCAAAGCACCTCTCCACCTTAGCTCCCAAATCTTCTGGCTCAAATCCAGAACTTGAGCCTCATATAATTGCGAAGCTGCACCCGCCCCCTCTTCATAGGCAGAATCGACCTCGGACTTCAGTTTGGCCTCGGCATCCTCCTTCTGCTTCTTGAGCTCGGCAGCAAGCTGTTTCTACTCCTCAGCCTCAACCTTCGCCGTTTCCAGCTCAGTTATGATAACCCAAACCGTCGCCTCCCGCTCCTCCTCCCTCCGTTTGTTTTCCTCCAAAGTTGCTTGGAGGGCCCGCTTCTCCTCCTCCAGTCGCACGATCCATGCTCCAGCCTGCCAAGACCTTTCCAGCTAGACTTGTGTTCTTTAAAGCACTTGAAAAGGAGACAGATTTCAAGGCACGACGACCAAGATAAAGTGAAAAGACTCAAGAAAAATTGAGTCTTACCGAGAGAGCTAATTGCATATTCCACGCCGCCAGCTGAACATCTTCGGCCTCCCTGTGCCTCGCCATATCCTTTGGCAAAGCGAAGGCGTGGGCCAGAGCCGCTATCACGTTGGGATTCCCCAACATCCGGTCCTCCACCATCACCGTCTTCCCGGGCTCTGTGAGGCCTCACCCCTTGTGGACCCTCACTTTTGGATTGAATACTATTTAATAGCCATTAGATTGACTAGAGGTCAGAGCTCATATTAATTGGTGGAGTGCTCTACTATCAGGACAGATTGTACGTGCCAAATATTCAGGAGCTGAAGGACGAGATCTTAGCTGATGCGGATCATAGCTCACATGCTATGTCTCCAGATGTTTGACGTTTCAGCAGATCAAAATCGAGCATCAGAAGCCGCCAGGACTACTTCATCGCAGGACTTCCAGCCACCAGGAGGCGCCACGATGGCATATGGGTTATTGTGGACCGACTGACTAAGTCGGCTCATTTCTTGCCAGTTTCGATGAGAGCAGGACTCGACGTCCTTGCTAAATTGTATGTGGACAGGATTATTTCCTTGCACGGAGTTTTAGCTTCGATTGTTTCGGACAGAGACCCGCGTTTCACCTCACATTTCTGAAAGAGCCTACAGCAGGCTTTGGGCACCAAGTTGAGTTTCAGCACCGCTTATCATCCTCAGACAGATGGACAGACTGAGCGCACCAACCAGACACTAGAGGACATGTTGAGAGCTTGTGTCTTGGACTACAAAGAGAACTGGGAAGATTCCTTGCCACTTTGCAAGCTTGCCTACAACAACAGTTACCATTCGAGCATCAAAATGACACCTTTCGAAGCTTTATACGGCAGAAGATGCAAGACCCCAGTCTGTTGGGAAGAAGTTGGTGTCAAGAGTTTCCATGGGCCATCCATAGTCAGCGACACCAACAAGAAGGTTTGGCAGATAGTTGAGAATTTAAACATTAGCAGCAGCCGATAGAAAAGCTATGCAGATAACAGGTGAAGGCCCTCGAGTTCCAAAAGGGAGACAAAGTATTCTTGAAAGTTTCCCCAACCAGAGGTACCCTCAGATTCGATGAGAAGAGCAAATTAGCGCAAAGATATGTTGGACCATTCGAGATCAGGTCCAGGATTGGAGAAGTTGCCTACAAGCTCCAGCTACCACCAGAGTTATCAGGAGTGCACGATGTCTTTCATGTCTCTATGTTGAAGAAGTATGTGGAGGATCTTACACATATTCTATATTACCAACTACTCGATATTCATCCAGACGCTTCATACGTCGCCAGACCAGTTGCTGTCATCGACACCAAGGAACAGGTGCTCCGAAACCGAACCATTCAATGGGTGAAAGTTCAATGGGAGCCTCACACTCCAGAAGAGACTATGTGGGAGTTGGAAGATCAGGTGATGAAGGACTATCCGCATCTTCTATCGCAGGTACATTCTTACCTTGTTTTTACATTTGTAGACCAAATGTTCTGAAGGAGGGAGTGATGTGAGGCCCCACCCCTTGTGGACCCTCACTTTTGGATTGAATACTATTTAATAGCTAATAGTAGCTAATCATACTATTTATTAGGGGTTAGTAAGGGTAGATAGGTATTTATCCTAATTAGACCCTTGTTATAATTTAAAGAGTTCATAGGGTGTCTTTTATAATTTTTGAGTTAGTTAGTTAGTTAGAGGTTCTAACTAGTAATTAGAATTTTCTATAAGGGTTAATCCACTTGAGAAGCTTCTAGATTCCCACCTAAAGACCAAACTACCAATGACTCAAACTCTAATCCCATGTTAATTAAAAGGATATTCTTGTACCTAGCCCAAACCCCAACCTATATATACTACACTCATCCCATCCTGTGAGGCGCCACCCCTTGTGGACCCTCACTTTTGGATTGAATACTATTTAATAGCCTATAATAGCTAATCATATTATTTATTAGGGATTAGTAAGGGTAGATAGGTATTTCCCTAATTAGGCCTTTGTTGTAATTTATAGAGTTAATAGAATGTCTTTTATAATTTGAGTTAGTTAATTGGTTAGAGGCCCTAGCTAGTAATTAGTATTTACTATAGGAGTTAATCCACTTGATAAGCTTCTAGATTCCCACCTAAATACCAAACTATCCATGACTCTAACCCTAATCCTATGTTAACTAAAAGGGCATTCTTGTACTTAGCTCAAACCCCAACCTATATATACTACATTCATCCCTATCCCATACTCTAGCTACAATTCACTCTCTCATTTCCCTCCAATTCTATCACTCATTTTCCCTCCAATTCTCCCATCTCTTCTCTCTCTCTCTCTAAAACCCTAGATCTAGAACCCAAACAAGAAGAAGATCATCTACTACAAGCTACAGCCACAATCTACCTTAAGGAGCTCTTTCTTGTTGCTAATCTCTTTTATTCCTTCCAATCAAGGTATTCTTCTTCATCTAGTTCTATTTCCTTAGATTTCCTCTTTTCTCTCTCTAGATCTCCTTCCTTATAGCGATTCTCTTGTGGATGTGGGTGTAGGAGTTAGAGATCTCTCTAGATCTGAGTTTTGGGGCTGGTTTGTATATTTGGAGACTATAGGAGCTTGGGATTTTATTTTATAGCTTAGATCTCTCTTTTCTCTCTCTACAATCTTACAATTTGATCAAGGCAAGTGCAATATACCTATTTAGCATAGAATGCATGTTTTCTTCTCTTTTGATTCTGTAATTTCAATTCAATTGATGTAGTTATGTTAGATCAACCATTTGAGCTTAGTTTTATGGTTTTATGGCTATTGATGGATGAGTTCTCTCATTTGAAAGATCAATGGCCCGTTTGGTGATGGATGGTTGTGTATTGAAGTGTTTTTCATGTTTTATGATAGTCTTGTGACGTTTGGACGAGATTGGATGAGTTTTAATGGAAAATTGGATTGAAGGAGAAGAAATCCAGAATTCTGGAATTTTGCAGGCTGCGTGTACTCGGTCGACCGACCTGTAGGGAGGTCGACCGAAGACACTGCATTTGAGAAAAATCAAGTCCTAGTTATTTTTCTGCAGGTTTCTCAGTCATGTGTACTCGATCGACCGGACCCTGTACTCGGTCAACCGAGGACACAGGTTCTGTAGGAAATAATTGAGAGTTGAATTTCTATCTCAGGCCCAGGATTCTGTGTGTGCGGTCGGCCGAACTCTGTCCCAGGTCAACCGAGCATACAGAATTTGTAGTGAAAAATGTCAGAGAGGTGGGACAACCTTTCCAAGTTTTTCCTGTGTATGCGGTCGACCGCCCAGGCCAAGAGGTCGACCGGACATACAGTAAAACTCCGGAGATCAGGACATTGCCTACCAGGTGCTTGACCCTATTTTTCCAGAGTACTTGGTCAACCGACAAGGCCAGGAGGTCGACCGAGCACACTGCGCAGACGTTGACCTACGAGTCAACATCTTGACAGACCAGTGTACTCGATCGACCGAGCTCTGTGCCGGGTCAACTAAGGACACTGTATATAGTGATTTTCCAATTTTCACATTTCGAGGTTGTGATCGTTTGTGGGGCCCATTGACCATCCAAATGGACTTTTATTGATGTGCCAAGCCCGAGTCAATGGTGTGGCTCAACCTTGACTAGTGGGGACCACCAAGTAGGGTCTTGGTTGTATAATATACGATGATTCGATCCTTAAACGTTGTCAATGATGCCCGTAACTTCAGAAGCACCAAACACAGTATTCATTGGCATCTGAGACTCCATTTAGAAATCAAATTACCTGAGATAAATCCGGACCCGAATGTAGACCATTACCTAAGTTGGATTATTGATATTTCTCTGTTGATTCTTGTACTTGAAGTTCTTACTTTACTTATCTTTTCACTGTCACTCTTATGTCCTTACAATAGCTTATAACTGTTAATTAAATGAAAAATGAATTACCTGAACTTAGGACTACTTAGAGGTGACCTAATGGTGTAATTAGGAGAACACTGACCCATGTATGTGGCAAGGCGGGCCCTCTTATGGCCTAAATATGGATGTGTATACCCTTGGTTGGAGAGGTGGATTATATTGGACTTATAACTCATTTTGGAGAGAATGAACTGTTTATCATTGTAAAATGGACTTGTTACCTCGTTTGGACTATTTTAGACCAAGCCATGTACCTGATGGGCCTTGGTATGGATCCAACGAATGGACTTGGGCTTGGATTGTGATCCATGGACTGAATTGATACTTGAACCTCTTAGAGACTTTTTTTAGGACCTTGTTCATGCAAGGCAAAGCCTAGACAAACATAGACATTTAATGTTTCCTCGAGTCGGCATAGACATTCACTCAATTATTCTAAGCTTAGCCTTTGGACCGATCATCACTGGTAGGAGCTATTTATGAGTGTTGAGTGAGCTATCATGATGAGCTATGTTTTCAGACAGACGGTGTGATGCCGAGTCCAGTCTCCCCGAGTGATGAGTGTAGTGAGACTGTTAAGTGTGATTTGCGGGGCTAGTTATTCCCCAGCACTAGTGAGATTCCCCACAGCGACTGTGTCAAGTATGGGTGGGATGCGGCACAATATCCCGCGGTATCCAGCTTGTATGAATATGTCATATCGTGTTAGACTAGATATTATGTTTATTCTGATTCTGAATGCTTATCTTGCTTAACTGCCTAAAATATGTATCTTGATATTCTCTTTAACTGTGTAACTGTCTTTACTCTTTTGATACATATATCATATGTTACTTGTATACTGTGACTTGTCAGATCATTAGATCTGACACATTCTTGGTGCTTAGGTTTCGACCCCGATCCCGAGGACAGCGCGCTCGCGTTAGTTGAGGCACCTGTAGTATGGGACAATGGATGGGGACCAGTAGACCATGAGGTCAAGCTGGAAGATGGAGAGCCAGCACCTGGGGTGTGAGAGTTCTTTATTTTGGGTTTTCGAGTGATTTCTATAGTGAGCAGGGTAATGGATTGAAATTGTAATAATCCTTTATAACTTTGATACTTTAGGTTGGATTTCAGCCCTGATATACTGTTATGGACTTATGATACCTTATCATTGCTTCCGCTATATTTACATGCTTCCGCATTATTAATTGTTGATCTTATATCGTTTAAAAGTTTTAAATTGGACCTCACTGCGGACGTATGATCTTGAAAGTTCTCGGATTTTTCAGGAAGTAGCGCGCCAACTTCGGATATTTTGACGACTTTCTCGATATCCGAAATTGGGGCGTTGCACATCTCATACTCTAGCTACAATTCTCTCTCATTTCCCTCCAATTCTATCTCTCATTTTCTCTCCAATTCTCCCATCTCTTCCCTCTCTCTAGAACCCAAACAAGAAGAAGAAGATTTTTTACTACAAGCTACAACCACCATCTATCTTAAGGAGCTCTTTCTTCTTGCTAATCTCTTCTCTTCCTTCCAATCAAGGTATTCTTCTTCATCTAGTTCTATTTCCTTAGATTTCTTCGTTTGTCTCTCTAGACCTCCTTCCTTATAGCAATTCTCTTGTGGATGTGGATGTAGGAGTTAGAGATCTCTCTAGATCTGAGTTTTGGGGCTGGTTTGTGTTTTGGAGACTATAGTAGCTTTAGATTGCATTTTATAGCTTGAATCTCTCTTTTCTCTCTCTACCTTCTTACGATTTGATCAAGGCAAGTGCAATATACTTATTTAGCGTAGAATACATGTTTTCTCTTCCTTTGGTTCTGTAATATCAATTCAATTATTGTAGTTATGCTAGATCTACCATTTGAGCTTAGTTTTATGGATTTAAGACCATTGATGGAAGAGATCTCTCATTTGGAAGATCAATGGCCTGTTTGGTGATGGATGATTGTGTATTAAAGTGTTTTTTATGTTCTATGATGATCTTGTGATGTTTGGACGAGATTGGATAAGTTTAGATGGAAAATTGGATTGAAAGAGAAGAAATCCAGAATCCTGAGAATTTTGCAGGCTACGTGTACTCGACCGAAGACACTGCAATTGGTAAAAATCAAGTCCCAGTTATTTTTCTGCAGGCTTCTTAGTCCTATGTACGCGGTCGATCGGATCCTGTACTCGATCGACCGAGGACACAGGTTTTGCCGGAAATAACTGAGAGTTGAATTTCTACCTCAGGCCCAGGATTCAGTGTGTGTGGTCGACCGGTCCCTGTCCCAGGTCGACCAAGCACACCGGATTTGTAGTGAAAAATGATTGAGAGGTGGGACGTCTTTTTCAGGTTTTCCTGTGTATGCGGTCGACCGCCCAGGCCATGAGGTCGACCGGAAACACGTGGAAATTCCTGAGATCAGGACATTGCCTGTCAGGTGCTTGACCCTATTTTTTTAGAGTACTCGATCGACCGATCAGGCCATGAGGTCGACCGAGCACACTGCGCAGAGGTTGACCTGGGAGTCAACATCTTGACAAACCAGTGTACTCTGTCGGCCGAGCCCTGTGTCTGGTCGACCGAGGACACTGCATTCGGTGATTTTTCAGTTTTCACATTTTGAGGTTGTGATCATTTGTTGGGCTCATTGACCATCCAAATGGACTTCTAATAATGTGCCAAGCCCGAGTCAATGGTGTGGCTCAATCTTGACTCGTGGGGACCACCGAATAGGGTTTAGGGATTGGAATTATCAGTGATTTGACCCTTAAACGTAGTCAAAGATGCCCGTAATTTTAGCAGCACCAAATATAACATTTTTGGCATCTGAGACTGCAGTTAGGGATCCAATTATTTGATGAGGCCCTAAACTTAAGAGTGGACCATTACCTAGGTTAGACCCTTGCTTTATTACATTTGATTCTATTGTTTGGAGGCTATTATACATTGTACTTCTCTCATATCCTTGTTCTTATTATAAACCTGTTAATTAAATGAAAAATGAAGGACCTGAACCTAGGACTTCCTAGAGGTGACCTGGTGGTGTGATTGGGTGAACATTGACCCGTGTCTGTGGCTAGTCAGACCCTTTTATGGCCTATGTATAGATGTATGATACCTTTGATTGAAGAGGTGTATTATATTGGACTTATAACTCATTATGGATAAGAATGAACTGTTAATTAGTGGAAATGGACTTGTTACCTCGCTTGGACAATTTTAGACCAAGCCATGTACCTGATGGGCCTTGGTATGGATCCAACGCGTGGACTTGTACTTGGATTGTGATTCACGGACGGAATTGACACTTGGACCTCTTAGAGACCTTTTTAGGACCTTGTTCACGTAAGGCAAAGCCTAGACAGACGCAGACCTTTAATGTTTCCTCGAGTCGGCATAGACATTCACTCAATTGTATTAAGCTCAGCCATTGGACTGATCATCACTGGTACAAGTTATTTATGAGTGTTGAGTGAGCTATCATGATGAGCTATGTTTTAGACGGACGGTGTGATGTCAAGTCCAGTCTCCCCGAGTGATGAGTGTGGTGAGACTGTTGAGTATGATTTGCGAGGCTAGTCATCCCCCAGTACTTGTGAGATTCCCCGTTGCGACTGTGTCTAGTATAGGAGGGCCGCGGCATATCCAGCTCATGTGAATGTGCCATATTGTGTTAGACTAGATATTATGTTTATTTTGATTCTAAATGCTTATCTTGCTTAACTGCCTAGATCATGTACATTGATATTCTATTTAACTGTGTAACTGTCTTTACTTTTTTGATACATATATCCTATATTACTTGTATATTGTGACTTGCCAGATAATTAGATATGACCCATTCTTGGTGCTTAGGTTTCGACCTCGATCCCGAGGACGGCGCACTCGCGCTAGTTGAGGAACCCGTAGTAGGGGACTACGGATGGGGACCAGCAAACCATGAGGTCGAGCTGGAAGTTGGAGAGTCGGCACCTGGGGTGTGAGAGTTTTTCATTTTGGGATTTTGAGTGACTCTTGTAGTGAGCAGGGTAAAAATTGTAATAATCATTTATAACTTTGGCACTTTAGGCTGGATTTCAGCCCTGCTATATTTGTTACAGACGTATGATACCTTATCATTGCTTCCGCTATATTCACATGCTTCTGCATTATTAACTGTTGATCTTATATCGTTTAAAAAAAATTTAATTGGACCTCACTGCTGACCTTCGATCTTGGAAGTTCTCGGATTTTTCGGGAAGTAGCATGCCAACTTCGGATATTTGACGACTTTCTCGGTATCTAGAATTGGGACGTTACAGGCTCGACCATAAAGCTCGGTCTCCATGCTGCCGGCCTAGGAAGTTGAGGTGTCGTGGTGTTGCTAGGAATGTCCCCAGACGAGCTTTCGACCCTGACCCTTTTCTCCGGTCGGGTCTCTTCTTTTTCTCGTTGACCCTGCTCCTCTTACTGAACTTCCGAGGTTAGGACAGGATTGTCAACAACCTCGGTGGACGGGCCCGGTTCAGCTGAAGTAGTTCGGCCACTGAAGACGAGGGAGCTCAAATCTTTGACCATCAGAGGACGTCTCGGTACCATGCCCCCTATTCTCTCTTCTAAGCTTAGGGAGGCGTATGATTCGATAACTTGCTCAAGATCGGCTTCCCCGGAATCAAAGTGCAGGACTGAGGCTTCGACACTTGATGTCTCTTGGCGATCAGCACGGGTCAAGGCCAGTATCGGTTTCGAACTCCCCGACGGCTCGCTCTCTCTCCTTTTGATAAAGGAGTGGTACCTTGGTTCGTACCCCAGCAACACCCAAGCGGCCCGACCTCTGCGGCCCTTATATCGATAAACGGCGTCGAACTAGGTGTTATTCTTCTTTCACCCCGCTCGTTTCGCTTCTTGTCGCCTTTTGTTAACGCCTACACAGGAAAATAGAGCGTCAGGTCAGCAAAAGCAGGAAAATGCAATATAAAAAGCTCAGGAGTTCGGTATTTACTTGGAGGACCCCCGAGACAATGAGGGATCTTGTACGCCCTCTCGAAATCAGTTTCGGCCTCGCCTCGTTCCCAGTTGCTCGAGACGAACAACCAATCATCTCCGGCGTATTTATTTGAATCCTCCAAGTCCTGGATAAAAGGCACTCTTTTTTCCTTAACCCAGAGATAATATGTATGTTCTCCCCCAGACTTACATAAGTCGTAGGAATCTTCAATGTCATGGACACCGAGACCGATACTCAGAATCTTATTCAGCTCAGCTACACCCATGATAATCTTAAAGTTGTTCGGCATCAATTGGCAAGGGTAGAGACACCACTTGCTCAAGCAGATCCTAAGGAGGGGGTGCACAGGAAACCTGACTCCGTCCTCAACTATCGACATCAACGGAAATGGCATCCAGCCATCCTGGAAAGAGCGGCCATCAAAGGGGTCCTCTTGGTTGTCTAGCCTAATCCTTATGTCGTTTGGAATCTTGTACTTTGCCCTAAACTCCACTACAACCGCTGGAGTATCTAACCAATTCCTAAAGATCCCCATATCTAAATATGAGAAGACTAAGAGAAAGGGGGCAGAGAATCGAGAAGGCACCTGAAACCCTAGACAGGGTAAAAAAGAAGTAAAGCCTAAAGGGACTTCAGAACAGAAGTAAGAAAGAGCAGGCGAAGACTTACAATGGCGAGGAAAAACCCTAAAGGCGCCGGACTCTGGTCTGAAGAAGCTAATAGCAAGAAGCTCTCCCTCTGAGAAAACTCTTCTGAACGAATGCAGGGCAAAAGTGAAAGAAGGAAAAGGGGGGCACCCCTATATATAAGAGATATGGCGCCCTTTCGAATTTTGAAAAACGCGCGTACTAAGCGTCGCCTCGGAAGCTGTACGCGTCACTTCAAATTAATTGGGCAGCCAACCAGATGGCGACACGTGGTGCCGCCAGTCCATCTCCTGCAATTATTCCAACACCCTATGAATTATCTCAGGCAGAGGAACCGACATCGAGATGGGATGCGAATTAAATCCCTAGGACTCTTCAGTCATATCACTTAGCTCCCGACCTCAAAGAGTCGGAGAACTCAACGAGGTCAAAAGCTAGGGGGCAATTGTGTGAGGCCTCCCCCTAAGAACAGGGTTACGCTAATCTCGGTAACAGTGCCGACTTGGCTTATCTTGATTTCGGTATCCAAGATCGGCAGGTGCACAAGATATATTCAGCTTGGCAACAGCGCCAGCTGGCATCCAGCTTGAGCTAGATTCGGTAAAGGTATCAGCTGTCCTCATCTCGGTCTCGGTAGCAGGCATCTCGGCAACAGTGCCAGAATGTGCCCATCTCGGGATCACACTCAGTTCAGCATTACCAATTAGGATGAGTACAAGGTCATAATTGTACCTCATAACGCTACGGCTACGTTGCAGAACGTACTGACAGACAAGATGGGCGCCAGACTATGATAAGGGGCTAGCCTTATCAGGCGATCACGTCCACATTAATATGAGGATTCGGCGCATGATCCGATGGGACGTTGCCTCCACCTACCGCCATTAAGGAAGCATGGCATGGGGCAACGAGATAGTGCCTCTACCTACCTCCATGAGAGAAACATTTCTCTATATATATATGCTTAAGGTAAATCCACAAAAGAGACACAATCATATACACCCTTGCTCTGCACTCTCTCTTCTTCCTTACTCACCCATCCTTTGTCTAGTGACTGCACTAACTTAGGCTTCGGAGTGCCTCCAGCTGGTAGCAGCCCAGGCCTCTGACCTTTCTCTTCCTCCTTCCCTTTCAGGTTCCAGGCGATTAATTTTTCCCAAAGGAGTTTTACAAACAACATCAAAACTTATTATCCATCTAACCAAGTCCATAATATTTAGGCATTTGCATGGATATAAGTTTGCTTGTGTTGTGCCTATAAGAACTTCCAATTCCACTTTGAAATTTATGATGTTGTGTTGTGCCCCACGCGGGAACCAAATTGACCTTTGCAATCCACTCATGAATGTCATACAGTAGTTATCATGGTCTACAAAGGTAGCATAAGAAGTAAGATAAAATGATCAACAGTTTGAAAGGAAAAAAAAGGGTTCAAATACTTTTCAACACTTTCAAAAGTCATTCTTTATCTAAATGGAGTTGGGTGAGTGCTATTTTCCTTCTATTAGAATCAAAAATTTAGTTTGCCAAATGTCTTCATTTCTATAAAAAGAATGTTTGTTTATAGTGAATTGGTTTTCAAAGAAACATTCCTCCTTTCTCTGGATTTGAGACCTACCTACATATGAAAACACATAAACATGTTGGAGGAAAAACCAAAGAGGATGAAATGATGGTAGAAGATAGGCCATTGGAGAGTCCTTCATATGATCAATGAAATATTCGCAAGAATGATTCATCAAAGAGATGAGGCTATCAGTAATCCATTCTAACATGTCATTAATCAGATGAGGAAGCATTCAACTATACCTTAAACAGATCATGGCCCTTCGAGTGTCCCATCTCACTCACGTGCATCTCACCAAGCCCTTTTACTTTGCATTAAAAAGAATTGCACTTCCTGACTGGTAAAATTGGAAAGACGCATGAACTACAGCTAATAGTGAAAGTGAAACCCCTCAATTTGGGCCTTTCAAAATTTCATATAATACTCTGAGGAGAAATGGACTACAAATGAGTTGGTCTCAATGTGTGTTCAAAAAGAAGGCAGGTTTAGGCATGAAGGGCAATTACACAAAGTAAATTTCATCTCCAACACCCCTTCGAACAAGAAAACGTATCACAAGGGAAAAAAAGGTTAGAAAAAGAAAGGCAAGAAACCTGCTTCAACTGACAAAGTCGGGAAGAAAGGTAGTGAACCAAGGTGCTTCTTCTGCCGCAAAAAGGGACATCTGAGGAAAGACTGCTTAAAGAGACAAAAATTGTTTGAATCTTGAGGTATAAATAATTTTTTTGTTTGTTATGAAACAAATCTTTTATGTGTTCCCTCAAATACTTGGTGGATTGATTCCGGTGCCACTATTCATGTAGCAAATTCCATGCAAGGCTTTCACTCAAGCCGGAGTCCAAATAATGATCAAAGAAACATTTTTATAGGAAACCGGCTAGAGGCTAAAGTGAAAGCGGTGGGGACTTGCAGATTGATTCTTGATTCTGGATTCCAGTTGTACCTTAATATCACTTTTTATGTTCCTACGATTAATAGAAATTTAATTTCTTTATCTAGACTTGATTTAGAAGGTTATACCTTCTCTTTTGGACATAGTACCTTGAATATTTATACGAATCAAATTTTAATTGGTGGTGGTATTTTATGTGATGGTCTTTATAAATTGAATATGGATCCATATTTTGCTAGTTCCTTACTTATCTTGTATGAGAATAATATTATGAATGTTGGTATTAAGAGAGATATCTTGAATGAAAACTCCTCAATTTTGTGGCATAAAAGGTTAGGACACATCTCTCAAGAGAGATTAAAGAGATTAGTAAATGACGAGGTGTTAAGAGCCCAAGATTTTACTGATTTTGGTGTTTGTATAGACTGCAACAAAGGTAAGCAGACCAAAAACACCAATAAACATAAGGCCGCAAGACGTTTAGAACCACTTGAATTAATCCACACAGATATTTGTGGTTATTTTCCTACACCATGTTATAGTGGTCAAAAATACTTTATCACCTTTATTGATGATTTCACTAGATATGGATATGTCTACCTGTTATATGAAAAATTAGAATCTTTAAAAGCCTTTGAAATCTACAAGGCTGAAGTTGAAAAACAGTTAAACAGAAAAATAAATGTTGTAAGATCTAATAGGGGTGGAGAGTATTATGGGAGGTATGACGAATCAGGTCAAAATCCTGGCCCATGTGCAAAATTCCTGGAAAGTCATGGTATTTGTGCTGAATATACATTGCCTGGCTCCCTACATCAAAATGGTGTGGCTGAAAGACGTAACAGAATGCTTATGGAAATGGTACGGAGTATGTTAAGTAATTCTAAATTACCTGAGTCTATGTGGGGAGAAGCCCTAAAAACAGCTGCATATATCCTAAACCGTGCACCCACTAAGGCTGTTCCTAAAACTCCTTCAGAGTTATGGACAGGTAAGAAGCCAAGTTTAGGACATCTACATGTTTGGGGTTGTCCAGCGGAAACTAGAATTTATAACCCACAAGAGAGAAAATTGGACCCTACGACTATCAGCGGGTATTTTATTGGATATCCTGAAAGGTCCAAAGGTTTTAGATGTTACTGTCCTACTCATAACACTAGAATTTTTGAAACCGGAAATGCCAGATTCATAGAAAAATGATGACATTAGTGGGAGCAATACACCATGAAATGTGGTATTTGAAGAACATCGGATACCTATTCAAGTACCAATTGAAACGATTAGAATTGGTATTCCAAATTACTTCGTTCAGAACGATACGATGGAAATACAACCTACCATACCAAATGCACCACTAGATGAGAATGTCACTCATAATGATATGATTGAAGATATTATTCATCCGAATCAAAATTTAGCAGAACCAGAAGCTTTAAGAAGATCTTAAAGATCTAAGAGGTCTGCTATATCGGATGACTATATTGTTTATCTTCAAGAATCTGATTTTGACATAGGTGTTAAAGAAGATCCGGTAACATTTTCACAAGCTATTAAAGGAGATTATTTGAATAAATGGCTTGATGCCATGCAAGAAGAGTTGAAATCCATGTCATTAAACAAAGTCTGGGATCTCATCAAATTGCCTCAAGGGTCTGCGACTATAGGATGTAAATGGATCTTTAAGATCAAGCGAGACTCAAAGGA
This sequence comes from Cinnamomum chago, assembly GCA_038049695.1. Lineage (NCBI taxonomy): Eukaryota > Viridiplantae > Streptophyta > Magnoliopsida > Laurales > Lauraceae > Cinnamomum > Cinnamomum chago. The sequence continues at coordinate 23,374,377 of CP142453.1, read as the reverse complement.
CAAAATCAAACGATTTAAGGCCCGACTTGTAGTTAAGAAATTTACTCAAAGGCAAAATATTGATTGTAAAGAGACATTTTCACCAGTTTCTTCAAATGACTCTTTTCGAATCATAATGGCATTAGTAGCTCATTTTAATTTAGAGTTATATTAAATGGATGTGAAAACAGTGTTCTTAAATGAGAATTTATCTGAAGAGGTATATATGAACCAACCAGAAGGATTTGAGGAAAAAGGCAAAGAAAAACTAGTTTGTAGATTAAAGAAATCTATATATGGACTTAAACAAGCTTCAAGGCAATGGTATATTAAGTTCCATGATACCATTACCTCCTTCGGATTTAAGGAAAACATTGTTGATCAATGTATATACCTGAAGATCGGGAGCAAGTTCATTATTTTAATCCTATATGTAGATGACATTCTACTTGCTAGTAGTGATCTTGGCATACTACATGCAACAAAAGAATACCTCATAGAGAATTTTGAAATGAAAGATATGGGTGAAGTATCCTTTGTGCTTGGAATCGAGATTATTAGAAATAGATCTCGATGACTACTAGGACTTTCACAGAAAGCTTATATCAATAGAGTTCTTGAAAGATTCAATATGCAGAATTGTTCTAGAGGAAAAGCACCTTTATCAAGAGGTGATTTATTCTCCAAAGATCAATGTCCAGGAAATGACATTGAGAGAAAACAAATGCAAGATATTCTATATGCTTCCGTTATAGGAAATCTTTTCTATGCTCAGACTTGTACCCGTCCAAACATCAGTTTTACAGTCAACATGTTAGGAAGGTGTCAGTCTAACCCTGGCATGGTACATTGGAAAGCAGCAAAGAAGGTCATGTGATATTTACAAGGGACTAAAGAACGTATGCTCACTTATAGAAAATCTGATCACTTGGAAGTAATTGGATATTCAGACTCAGATTTTGTTAGGTGTCTCGACACAAGGAGATTTACATTAGGATACATTTTTGTCCTTGCTAGTAGGGTTATTTCGTGGAAAAGTATTAAACAGACTACAACTACTTCTTTCACATTTCAAGCAGAATTTGTGGCATGCTTTGAGGCCACTAATCAAGCTATATGGCTGCGAAATTTTATTTTAGGGCTTCAGATCATGGATTCCATTTCTAAGCCGCTGAAAAATTATTGTGATAATACTTCATCTGTTCGCTTCTCTAACAACGACTAGAGCTCTAGCGCTGCAAAACACTTTCAGATAAAATATCTTGTCGTTAAAGAGAAGGTTCGGGATGGTTTAGTGTCTATAGAACAAATCAATACAAAGCTCATGATTGCAGATCCTATGACCAAAGCATTACCAGAAGAGGCCTATAATGATCATGTTAAAGCAATAAGTCTCATTGTGTTACCTTAATGTATGTGGTTGTAAGGATTTATGCTATTTACTTAGACATTTTTGTTGATTAGTTTTCATTAATAATGATTATGTTCTCTTGTTAATTTTTGTGTGCACAATTAATTCATTATTGAAAAGCAAGATAAATCTCAGTTGGACCAATAAATAGGAATTTTTAGTATACTCCTATTATTTTCCTCGATTTATGACTTGACTAAATAGAATCACTAATGTTGTGGTACATGGTAAGAATTATGTCGCAAATTGATGTTTGACCGCCATGACTAGCATTATTGGTTTCATTTAGTTACAGTATAGAAGAATTAGCATAAACAAGATTGATTGGACTGTTTTTATAAATGAGTGGCCACTTGTCGGGATTTTAAAATTTGTTGAATCCAAGTTAAGTCATTTTATAAAACATAGTTTTCAAAATAAAAAAAATAAAAATAGAAGGTGGATTGAATATTGGTGGTTATCATAACCAAGTGGGAGATCACATATGTATTGTCATTCATACCAAATGGGAGATTGTTAGACATGAGTGGTCCTCATGACAACATGTGCAACACTGTTGGGACCCACGGTTTGAGCCCACTAATTTAAGTTACTTTCCCCTTTGGTTTTTGGTTTTACTAAATTTATCTTGGATTCAATTTTAGTAAGCTCAAATCAAATAGGACTCTTGCCGGCTAATTTGAGGGAATTAAGGAAACTTACTTTTATTAGATTTCTTTGATGTGAAGAAATCTCTCTAGGGCTTATCTTTTTTTTTTTTTTTTTTTTTATAACGTAGGGTTCCTAGCCCTTTGGGCCAGAATAATCCCTACGGGGCCCAGGAGAGAAAGCCGGGTAAAATTCTCCTGTGGCCCCAGTGTGGTAGAGCAGTTTCGAACCCACAACCTCCGGGTGCAAACCGTAGTCCTAGGCCAACTGAGCTACCCCTTGGGGTTCTCTAGGGCTTATCTATATGTATGGTTTTTCGATTTTCTCTTTTAACCTACGAGATCTGAAAAGTAACCATCAACTTCACGCATATTGGAGTGGGTGATAAGGGAGATAGGAGAAAACCCTATTTGAGAAAAGAATTCCGCTCATCATCAAGATCATGGCGCAAGATACACTTTTATTATTTGAGATTATATATTGTTTAATGCATAAATCTAGATCCATAGATTTGATTTATATTGCAAACCATATCAGATATTACATGAACTACAGCTAATAGTGAAAGTGAAACCCACCCCTTTCGGCCCTTATTGTTGGAAAGCAGCTACAGCTAATGGAGGGCTTGATTTCAATTTCCTTAAAATGGTCTTTTAAATGTGAGGCACCCCACTTGCTATTATGGGCAATATGAAAGAGAGTACTCAGTTAAATCTAATAAACTAGAGAAACACTTGCCCAAAAGAACAGTTCTTTTCAGCTTCTATAGTTGTCTTTCTGTGTCCCCATAATTTCTGCAACCTATTAATCTTTCCTCTTTTGTGAATGGAAAACCAAGACCATAGTTGGCTCTTAGGAGTTAGGATTGAGGTTGGCTTGGTGGCTTGGGTTTAGCTTGTACAATTTTGATCAATGGTTCCGTTAACTTGCTAACGCTACATAACAATCAAATAATACATTATACTTTCCCAAGAGACCTTAGTATATTGTACTCGCTTAATTTCTATTTTTGGACCTTAACTTGACCTGATAACTTAAGAGTTCTGGTTTACATTTCTAACCCAATTAATAAATAGAACCTCAGATTTTGATGGTTCTAGAAGTGTAATCTTTTTTTCATGACACAATCTTCTGTTAGATGGTTCTCCATTAGTATCAACATGGGATTACTGCCAATTTATGGATTAACTACGTATTCTTGACAATATGAATTGATCATGGGTAAGCCCCATTGCATGGAATAAAAACAAGGTGCATGAAAATTATCAATATGGGCTTTAATAATGGAATGCTCTTACAGCTTAAACGGCTCATGAGCAGCTCATCCAGAGTCTAGTTATGGGTTGGGAGCATGGGGAAACTGTGACCTGGTCTTTGGTCAAGCGAGCCTTCCTAAAACGACCGATATCTGCACAACTTTAACAAAGGCCTACAAGCACATGTCTAGAAAGGATTGACTCTCTGTCCTGCTCACAAACCAGGTCCATCACATATATGTGCCTATATATATATATATTGGCCTCCAACAGATCCAAGTTCTTCATATGAGGAAGTCAACTCAGCCCTTCTACTCTCCCAAGCCTTTTCAGCTAATGCAAGTGTACCCAACTACTGCAATCACCGGTGGTTTTTCCACAAATCATTTCCTCCTTATTCTCCTACACCACCCACATACAATAAGCCACCACCTGGCTGCAACAACAATGTTCCGGGCCAACACCCATATACACACCGCAGCCACCCCAATACCAATCTCCACGGCCACCATCACCAATTAGTGAAAATAAGTTTCCTCCGCCACCTGGGTACAATTACCAGTCTCCACCACCACCAACACATGGATTTGAGTTCCCACCACCGCCGCCAGTCAACAAACATGGTTCTCCCCATCCACCTCCGTGTAATTACAATTCACCACCACTACCACAGGTAGAGCGCAACTGTCCCCCTCCTTCACCACCTTTATGTAATCACAATTCACCACTGCCACCACCCGCAGAGTACAACTCTCCCCATTCACCATTACCAATATACAAGTCTTCACCGCCATCACCACCGATACACTTGTTCCTGCATCCTCCCATGTACAAAATTCCACCACCAACTGCTGAATACCAGCCGCCTACATACGAAATTCCACCACCACTAACCAAATACCCTCCACCTACATAAGAAACTCCACCAACCAAATACCCACCCCAAACATACAAAACTCCGCCATCGACACCATCCACATACAAAACTCCTCTCCACCTTCACCAGTACGCAAGGAGGTGGGTCCATGAATCCCAACCACCACCAATTCATTACAACAAATCGCCTGTGCCATTGGTGTACTAGCCTCCAGTGTCCTCACCATTTGTTTCCAAGCACCACCACCTCCACCTATATACAAGTATATAGAAGTATAAAACACAGCGACAATACAAACACGTCTCCACCCCAACCATATCATGCCTCTACCCACCACCACCATTCCACCCAAACCCTGTTTTCGCATTACAGTTAACCATTCCACCCATACCATGTTTTCGCATTACATTTAATGGTGAGTGGTGACATGCTTCAGCAACAAGGCGTGGTTGTGTGGCCATGCGTTATATGTATATATGAGTCTGGCCTACAGTTTAGTTTTAGTACCTTACTACCTTTCTCTTGCGCAGTCTTTCACATGGGAGGATGTTATCAGCATTGAAGAGCAGATGGAAAATATTTCCTGTAATTAAACCTTCTATCAGCTAAAATGTATTTCTGTTTTATGGCCAACATGTTAATGTATTGCTTAGCATCGAATCAAAGCTTTACATATAGTGAATAAAGATGGGTATTGTGATCACATGTAGCCACAGGGCTGTTTCAATCTACAGTCTCGACCCTCGGGTCAGATCAAAGAGAACTATTCTCCAAGGCTTGCCCATAAGCCATTATTAGTGCCCATATTTGAAATCTTCACAAAAAAAAATGAAATTGATCCCCTTGAATATTACTAATCTTAACAAAAGAAAGAATTACTCACCTTCCAAAGCAAAATTACTTACCTTCCAAAAAAACCAGTCCCCTTGAATATTGAGGAAGGGCCATATTTTACTCTTATTGAAGTTCAGCCCACTATCAAATTAATCACATGTAAAAGGAGTGATTTCACCCCTTTTTTTGTATTCAGTGCCAAATACTCAGCAGTTTGATCTCAGAAGTGGTTAATGGGCCCGGCCTCCCGAAAATCTGCTTCACTCAAATATATGATGCTTCCTTCATCAGATGCGCCGACTCAATATCAATTTATGTGATAACAAGTGCATCGATCCAGATATTTGAAGATGACTACCTTTTAACCTGCAGATGATGCCATGGCCTCCCATTTAGTTTTTGAGTCAATAAATCAAGAGAGAATTCATGTTTAAGTACAATAAGTAATGGGGTTATGAAAATGTAGATGCTCTTCAACAAAACGACCCATACTGTAGATGTTCACAACCACATGAACGGCACACCCATATCCCGCAAGGACGTGTCTAATGTTATGGGTCAAATATTTCAGTTGTTTGCGCCTAATGCAAGATTTCCAAAATAAATATTTTAAGCATGGTTTCAACATGAACGGGCACACACCAAGTTGGATCTATAGATGATGACAAGATTAAAGGTTCTACCTTGGAACAAATGAGTAGCAGACCAAAATGTGTTTGGGTAATTGAAGAAAATCTCAAATGTTAATTGTGACGCAAGAGAGAGGGCCTTCGCCCAAAATAATAAGAATAATAATAATAATCACATATTTTCTGGCATCTTTATCAATCTAAATATAGTCCCAAGAAACAAGGGCGAAAAAAAAAAACTTTGACAACAGGAATACCTATTAGGAATTTTGGACCAGACTTCTCTATAATGGAAGTTCCACAAAGCAAAGGGCCAGTATTAGTAGTTCTGCAACAGCTCCAAGGCATCAGTGTCACATGCTATGAGAAGATTTTGAAAAATAAAACTCAAGGATTCAGAAAGTAAAGCCCACAAAAAATATAAGAGGTAATCATTTGGACAGATTATATCGCCATCAATGAACGATAAATAAACATGACCTTCCTTCCATGCATTTACATAAAGACACAGTCGTTTTCATTACATGGTGAAACTAAACTTCTTTCTATACTACTTCCATCCCCATAAAAACATCAAGGGACGACAATAAATCAGAAATTTGAGGTCCAATTAAGGTGGCCCAGTTGAGGTTGTTGATACGCTCCAACTTGAGGTCCAGGGGCAGCAACGCCAACCCCCACATTCCCACCCATGCCTGGCAGCTGCTGATGAACCAAGTGGTGAGGGTTTGCAATTGCGGTGGGCTGAGGAGGATGATACAGACCAGGGAATGGCACATGAGTAGACTGTGTGGGGGCATTGAAAGGATTGTGGCCCGCATGGGATGGCACAAATGCTGCATGTGGTGCTGCTTGCCCAGATAAATTGTAGTATGGAGTTGATTGCAAGCTTGGAAGCTCCCTAGGGGTCTGAACCCATAACTCAGATGTGTCCGCCTGTCAATCACAAACCAAAATCTAAAAAATAAGATGACAAATGCAAAATCTTTTGTAATTAGTATATAGTAAATTAAAGATGTCAACACAGGTAGCCCCAAAAAGTACAAATAGCAAAGCCTGATGCAAATATCATAACAATAAATATCTTGAAAATAATATCCAGAAAGTAATAGTGCAAGGTCATAAAACAACAATCCAGCATGCAAATACATGCAGTTCAAACTTTGAGTAGCTTAATAGAATGGATGGTAGCTTGCAATATGCCTCGCCATTTTTATTTTTATTTATCTTATAGTGAACTCAATTACACATCATAATCAGTGCTTATTGCAATTTCCACACCACCTAGAACACATTCAGACTCTCAGCTGGCATCCAAACACATCCTTAGCATCCCATAGTCTGTCCATTGTTCATAACTGTAGAATATGAATGATTTCACGCTGTTACATGTTTGGATAAAATGTACAACAATGTTAGAAAGACAGGCTGTTGATCTTAGCCTGTCTCTTGAGTAAGACACATTATGCCAAACAGATGATTGTGCCGATAATGATGATAATGTGATATGTTTGGACAAAATCAAGGCATGCCACCTTTCAAAAAATAAAAAATAAATAAATAAAGGCATGCCAGCGCATACATGCAACACAGAACACAATGCATAGCTGCCAACACAAGGAACCCAAATCACATGTTACCACTTACAAGTTCAACCATGCAAGGATAAGGAAACCACCCTGGGATTCTGACATCCTGACAAAAATGAACCCTTTAGATGGCACTTCCACTAACAGATTTCAATTTCAAGGGCAGTGGAAAAAGAATTGAAGGTTGCCTACTATTTGATAGGAACATGGTTTTGGACCCCCATAATAGCCACTCTGCAAAAGCCCTTATATGATAGCTAATTTAATGATCTCGAAGTCTTGAACTGTTATACCTATCCATATCGGTCCATTTCTCAAAAGAGAAGGAAAAAAAAAATGGCTATATTTTTTAAAAAATGAAAAACTTCATTCCTAAAGGTAATATTTTTTAAAAAAATTAAAAACTTCAGGCATAATCTCTTAAAACAATGTAATAGTGCACACCATGCAGTTCCAATGGAGCTCAAGGTTCTGCGCTATTGATCATAAAAATGGTAAAGGGTGAAACTCCTACGTGATGGCCATACTTATTAAACAGCCACTTAGATATGACATACATATTCATCAATCCAGACTCACCAAATCAAGGACCTGACCACAAATGAGGGACAAACGTAGAAAAAGTACATTTTAAGGACAATCACAATTCTGACTTCATGTCAAATGGAAGGTTAAAATGAAAAATTGTTGGTGGTCCAAATTCAACAATGCGTCCATTATGAAGTCAACCAATCTGATTTTGAAGCTATGCCACATCCACAGTAGCAGCCACAACTTTGAATTTATATTTCTGAGCACATAAATGTGAAATGGACCATGGCCATGTCCAGGAATGGATGGTTGCACACCAGTGCAGTCAATGACTTCCCTTTTACAAAATGAGAGCCACATAAAACCACAGGTAATAGATTCTAGCTTTGCAAAAGCAAGTTGAGTCTGGAGGTGCCATATTACAATGTAACTTAACTAATCAGGTAATTAAGTAATTTACTAAAAGGGAGGACAATGATTCCTTTTCCACAAAGCACACCATATCAGGGGCGGACCCATGTGATAGGTAGTGGCCGCGGTCGCAATAGGTAAAATTTTGAAGTTCCTTAAAGGGCCATTGGCCGCCGCATGGGCCACGCACCAGTTGAAACCCAATCCCCCATGATGCAGTGCGGACCAATACCAGGCCCAACAAGACAACTGGACCAACCCATTGATCAAAGGTCAACCTGGTCCATTGGGTTCAGTTCATAGGCCCAATAGTAACCAAGAGCGAGCTACTATGGGAGACTAAATTTATCCTTATTTATATTTGCATTCAGTTAGAGACTATTTCCAATTTTTATTTCTAATTTGATTAGGATTAGACAGTTTCCTATTTTATTTAGAAAGTTTTGGTCGCTAAGACAATAATCCTACTCTATATATAGTTGAATACCCATTGTAATTGCTTATGCTTATTACAATCAATCAAAGATTTCTCTGAGTTCTCTCAATTATGGTGTGTTTTATGATTTTGAGTGTGCACTAGTGCCAGAATCCATCTTTGGATTCGATCAATCCTTTGGGAGATCGTTCAATTTTTTGATCGAGGATCCAAGACTGCGCTACCGCACCACCACATGACATGTGTAGCCCCTTTTCAATCTCGAAAACTCCTCCATTCGATTCCATTCAAACCAACAACCAAAATCAGCAAAACGTCTCCAAGACCAAAACCCTACCTCGTCCTCCCCTCTGGCATGGGATTCCGGTCGGTGGTCAGGCTTCCTCTCCGGTAGCAGCAGCAGCAACGTCAATTCCCTCTCTCTCTCTCTTACGGTAAAAACCCTCAAATCGCAGTCCTACAATGCATAAAACACCCCACAAAATGCCCAGGTCACAGCTCTCTCTCTCTCTCTCTCTCTCTCTCTCTCTCTCTCTCTCTCTCTCTCTCTCTATATATATATATATATATATATATAGAGCAATTGAAGGTTATGTTTGTTTTATGAGATGAGCGGGTTAATTGTTTTTCCTTTTATTGGGTTTTGTGCTTGATTGAGATTTGAATGTTTTTTAATATCATTTTTCCCAATTGGGCTGGATTCCTGATAACAATGGCCTTTTTTTCCCTTAAAACTTGTTTCTCTTTCAATTAAGAATAACTTGTTTCTCATGTGAAATAATATATATATATTCAAGGAGCTTTCATGTTTGTGGGTAGAGTTTATTTATTTGTATAGGCCACTAAACAAATAAAAAATATAAAGAAAATCAAGGACCAGTCCTAATAGACTATAAAACATCCACAAATGAGCAGTTATAAAATAGGAGCTTCTTTCAAAAAAAAATCTTGGTCAGTGGTCACTATAGAGATTCTAAGCTAATCGTTCAGTGAAGGGGTATGCACCTAGGGCTAACCTGAGCCTAGATGGTCGAACACAAACCAAAAGGTGGAGTTTTGGTTGGGCTAGTAAGGATTTGGGTGGCTTGTTGCTAAATTTTGGTTGGGCTAGTCAGAAATGTTGCCTTAATTCTATACCCTTTTAAAAAGTATACCAAAGATTCTGATACCTGTGCACTAAGGAATGTTTGTTAGGGCTCAAGTTGACTATGGTTGGTTTCCATTGGTTTGGGTTTGGTTTTATCCACATACGGTGTGTGTCAGGCTTGGCTTGAGGTAATTATGACTGGACGAGCCAAGTTCCACTTCCAGTTCACATAGTGTGTATCAAAAATGGATATCATCCTGAACTAAGAAAAGAGGCTTATAAGGCATGCATATATAATAAGAGTGATAAAATGGGAGAGATCACATGATATAGTGAGGTTCCAGATGCTCTTTCCTTCTGTTTTTCTATGAACCTTACACATTGAATATGGTCCACCCATGCACCCAACCTGTTTTATGCACCTTTTCTCTTCACTCTTCACTCCGTGAGAGAGAGAGAGAGAGAGAGAGATGTTCTCCTTGAATGAGATGGGGAGAAGCTCTCATGGTTTGGGAATAATCAAGTTGTTGGACATGTGTTCCAGCCTTACCAACTAAAATTCAGTTATGCATTCCAATTAAGTAATGCGTTTTTTAGGCCGGCGCACATTTTAAAGAAATTTTTTCTTTCAATCAGATATGGAAAATTATTACAAAAGAAAATCAATTCCTAACCTTCTCCTACTCTAGAGAATGATAACAATGATCTAGTACCATCAACTTTAAAGAAAAGTCATGTAGAGGTTTACTCGTCAAATCTTCCTGCAGATCTTGGGTTAAGGAGTCCAATATTGAGTTATCATCCAATGGACCGGGACCAAATTTGAAGAGTGTATTTACAAAAGGGGCCTTGGCAACCTCGTGACCATAAATTTCCTTATACTGGGTGTGGACAAGATAAGAGACGATTTAATCATGCTTGGTTTAAAGATTATAATAGTTGGTTAGAGTACAACAGAGAAAAAGATGTTTTAATTTGCCTATGTTGTTATCTTTTTGGAAACCAAGCACATCACGGTGCTTTTATAACTCAAGGATTTAAGGGTTAGAGGAAAAAAGGAAGAATTGAAGATCATGTGGGAGGCCCGAATAGTGCTCACAATCAAGCATATGATTAGTGTCAGAATTTATTGAATCAGAAGCAACAAATTGAAACGATTATTGTCGAGCAATCAGATCAAGCTCGAATAGATTATTGACTCTACTTGAAAACCATGCTTCATTCCATTTGCTCTCTTCTGCGCCGAGGGTAGCCTTTTCGTGGTCAAGATGAATTTGAGGATTCAAAAAACATGGATAACTTCCTTGAGCTTTTGCAAGTACTTGACAATCAAAACGAAGATATTAAAAGAGTCGTATTACGAAATGCTCCTGAAAATCTAAAGTTGGCTTTGCCTAAAATTTAAAACACCATTATGAATGCAACTGCCATAGAAACAACTCAAGCTATCATTTCCGAGCTTGGAGATGGAGATGCACCATTTGCGCTTTTGGTGGATGAATCTCAAGATATCTTTATAAAGGAACAAATGGTCGCTGTTATACGCTATGTGGATAAGCGAGGAAGAGTAATTGAGCGATTTTTGGCCATTAAACATGTCACAAACACTAAAGCTCAATCACTTAAGGCGGCCATCAAATTGATATTTTCCAGGTATGGATTGAGCATGACAAGTTTGCACAGGCAAGGTTATGATGGGGTTGGTAATGTGAAGGGTGAGATTAATGGCCTCTAAAGATTCATTCAAAATGAAGATTCCACTACATTCTATGTTCATTGTTTTGCACATTAGCTTCAATTGACACTCGTTGTTGCAAAAGACTGCAAACCAATCATCACTTTCTTTGACTCAGTTTCTATTTTATTTAATGTCGTTGGAGGCACTTGTAAATGCCATGACATTCTCCAAAATATACAAGCTGCTAAAGCCATTAAATACCTCAATACTGGTGAACTTGAAAGTGGACAAGGTTTGACTCAGGAGACTAGCCTCAAACGGCCAAGGGATACACATAGGAGCTCGCATCATGCTACATTGGTTAACTTGATTCTCATGTTCTCCTATGCAGTTGATCTGCTCGAAATTATTTTAGACGATAATACGAGCGAACACAAGGGTTCTCCAACTAACTTATTATGTGTATTGGAAGATTTTGATTTAACATTTAAAATGCATTTGATGCGAGATATATAGGGGATCACGAATGAATTATCAAAGGCATTGCAGCGAAAAGATCAAGATATTGTCGGTGCAATGGAACTAGTAAGAATATCTAAGCAACGACTACATATGATGAGAGGTGATGCGTGGGATTCTCTCCTCTCTGAAGTTCATTCATTTTGGGATAAATATGAAACCATCATTCCCAATATGGATGATATGTTTGTTGAATGAAAGCAATCATGGTGCATGCTGAATTGACAAACCTACATTATTTCCAAGTTGATATATTCTATGCTGCTACTGATGTGCAACTTAGAGAGCCCAACTGCCGCTTCAATGTAATGAACACCAAGTTGCTTCTTTGTGTGGCATGCTTGGATCCACGTGGTTCATTCTTTGCTTTCGATAAGGAAAAATTGATCCACCTTTCTTATATCCAAACGATTTTTCGGATTCAAATCAGGTGAGACTTGGTAATAAGCTTATATTATTGATATGTGCATCAATAGCAAATTCTTAGAAGTGAAAGGAATTAGTGGGCTTCCTCAAAAGATGGTAGAGACAAAAAGGGACGTTCTATATCCTTTAATTATATGCAATTATATGCTTTTGAAATTAAAGCTAACCCTACCAGTTGCCACTGCTACGGTTGAGAGGGCATTTTCTGCTATGAAAATCGTGAAGAATCGGCTGCATAATCAAATGGAAGATGAGTGGATGAATGATTGTTTCCTTCTATATATCGAGAAGGAAATATTTAATAGCATTGTCGATGAGATAATCAAGCAATGCTTTCAAAACATGAAGAATCGTCAAGGGCAATTCTAAAAACTTTGTTTTAGAGTAGAGATGACTTTTGATGAGAGAAAGGTATGTGAGTTGATGCAATTAAATATTTTGTGTCTATTTAAATGCAACACTTTTTCTCTTTTACAGTTGATAATATGAAAAATGTCTAGCAAAGTCCAGCAAAAGTTTAGCACTACCCAAACGAAAATCCTGGGTCCGCCACTGGACCATGTGATTTTATTTTATTTTAGTGACAAGTAAGTGAAAAAGGGAAAATATATCACAATTTGGAATTGGACTCTTTCGTCCAGCACTGCTTGTTAAGCTTACTGAAAAAAGTTATGTGCATTGTGTAAAAGGAGGTTAAGGATGCCGAAAGTGTCTTAGAAAGTGTAAAAAAAAAAAAAAAAGGGAAAGGAACTTATACCTGTGGATTTGGAACATAAAGATTGCCGTCTTTATACTTGAGCCTTGTCGAATCTTCAAGCCCAGTAGCATTGCCAACTGTTCCTGGTGTGCTCATAGTGTATCCGGCCGCATTGGTATAGTTGCCATACCCAGTGGGACCTCCCGCTGAGACTGGTTTATACTGTGAGGCTGCATACTTCAGGCCACCACTAGTAAGGTGCGAGCTCCCACCTTGCATCAGCAGGTAGCTACTGCCACTTGGTGGGTGAGGGTACGCTGGGTTGCTAGAATAATTAGGCACAGCCATCGGCGGGACATACACTGGAGAAAGTAACTGGCGGTAAGGCATGAAGTTCGGGTAGTGTGAAATATGAAGCTGCGGATATAGTTGTGCCATCGGCTGCTGTTGCACCATAGCTGCTGTGGATGGAGGGGCACTGTTTGTGGCATGTGCACTCAACGCCTGCAAAATAAGAACAATGAAAGAAAATGCGTCTAAGAAAGATGCAAAGATGTATAATGGACGCAAAAGGCATGGATAAGAAGAATGGGGGTACAATTTCATTTCTGCAAATTTTTAAAACACAAGTGGGGATATGGGTATCCTATTTGATACATTAGCCGCATGAGATGAGAGTATCGATAGAGTATTGAAAAGAAAAACATTACTTGATTATTTGTAAAGGTAGGGTCTCCTAAGTAAGAGCACCAGATTAACAGATTCAAAATGACAAAATAATGATAGTTTTTTTTTTTTTTTTTGAATGGTAATAATAATGATAGTTCTCTCGCCAAGCCCTTAAATCATTATATGTGCAAGTTACATCTGGCATGTTTTAGAGAACTCAAGCAAACACATAAGTTTCAAGTCTTCGGTACAAATCTGAAAAGAAAAATGTCACCATTTCATGGCCAATTCCTATTAAACTATGATTGATCAATCAATCTATCTATTCTATGTGTGTAGCCATCAGAGAGTCAGACTGAAAGTAAAGGCAACACCAAATAGGTTGTAACCATGGTCCGCAAAGACAACCTTAAAACCTAACTATTCAATGGAAATTGAGAGAAATCACTGAATTCAGAGAGGAAATTAATTACCTCCTGTGGTGATGAAAAACCCTGCCCTCGTACATTTTCATCCATTGCCGATCTGAAAAATGGTTCATCATAAGTCTGGGAGTCATATCCCTGCGCCAAAAGAAGAGGAAGAATTAAAAAGAGCCAGTTAGTGAAAACCTAAATCCTACTGTTTTGATCAGAAAAAGAATTCATTCAAGAATCTAAGGCATTCCCCTAAATGTAACTATCAATCTAAAGGAGCCATATACCAGTTACCAGGCTTCAAGTACTTATATTACTTCAAATCATAAGACATAATTTGCAGATTGGTCTGGTGCATACTTTTCCCACCCAGTGGATCAACTAGACTCGGCCAGTAACCAGATCAAGTTGACCTGGAACTTGGCAGGTCCAGCAACAAAGGAAGTTGATAAATTAATTTTTGAAAAATTATTAGAGATATCTCTGCAACTCTTTTGAACGGTAAATAAATATCTTCAATTTAATACTAGCACATAGAAATATGTAAAATGTTTTTTCAAAAAATGAAGCTAGGGCCTAGCAGATTTCAACTTGAAGTCAAAATTAGAGTAAGCAGGGTGACAAATTCATCCAGGAATATTATTTCGGATTTATGACACTTTGGATTGAATATAGCTCCTAGGTATATTCTACTGATCCAGCTACTGCACTTTCTGCTATCCAAAGTGTTCGTGCCATTACACAGACATCAATTACTTGAGACTAAGAGAAGAATATGAACTCTTCCATATAAGACTAATGAACCAGGTCCCATCACCAATTATATAAATCTGTCTTCAAGAATTGGTTGGTGTGTCTTTCTAGGAAATTCCTTGATTTCCTGGAAATGTAAAAAACTTGATAGTGTCCCCAAGTCATCTACATAAGATGAATATAGATCCATGTCTTTTGCATGCTCTAAAATTACCTAGTTTTGATGTTAAGTAAAAAGACTTAATATTTCTATGACAGAACCTACTCCCTCTATGCTGACAACAAAACTGCTATAAGACTCCTGAGAAATCCCAAATTCCACGGACAGACAAAATATATCGTTGTTGATTATCGTTTCATTCATGAAGAATATGAACATGAAACTACTACAATCCTCCAAATCTCATCCCAGCAGCAAATCGCTGAACTGTTCTAAACCATTTTCTCACAATCTCATAATTTCTTGGGGTGAAAATTGGTGCTTCTTGATGATCTGCATCAACTCAAATGAAAGTGTGAGAGTATTGATTCCAGTACACTGCGCAGCATGATACCTCTATAGGATTGATTTCCTCTAGATTACTACTTGTAAATTACCCTATACATATCCTTCTTTTAAACCCCTTTAAAGGTATTCATGTAATTGTACATACTGGACATTATTATAAACAAATGGCACTCTCTTGAAAAAGGGTCCAACATTTTTCATGCCAATTCTAAAGTCGTCAAAAATGACCGGGCCAATTTAGTCACACTAACAAGTTTAACCGAGTCAAAAGTCGGCCAAGAGGGTTGGCAGAGTCCCAAATCGAGTCCAACCCTACCAAATCTCTCAACCAAGTTCTTCGTCGACCCAATAAACAAAAACCATGCTTAATATTCACTGTGGAATTAAAGGCGCACAAAAAATGAATATCAAATCAGGTAATGTACAGGTTTCCTTCCTCAAATCATCATCGCCATCATTTGCCAATATAGATGTTGGGCTTAAAAACAGCTGCCCACCTAATGTTTTGTATTTCCATATGCCCCAACACAATGAAGCAAAATAACTATCCATTTCCAAACAAAACCAAGATCATGCTTCCAAATTTGGTATTTTCCACATCATATTGTTGATCTAGAAACTCCATCAATTTGTTGTAACTGCGAGTCCCAAGGCCACATAAAGGAGGGTTGTGTCAAGCAGGTTGACAGTCAATGTAAAACTTTTGTCACAACTCCAATATGAATTTTGTAAAAAACTAACATTCCTTGAGAAAATCTGGATCCTCGATCAAAAATAGATCAGTCTCCCAAGGTATTGATCGAGTCCAAGGATCGATTCAGCCACTAAGGCTCACTCACAATAATGGTAAACACCATAACTGAAAAGAGAAAACTCAGAACTCAAATATTAATTGATAATAATAAGCATGAATTACAAAGAGGATGTCCATCCATATATATAATATAGGATCAGTCCTCTTTCTAGCTTAGATACCTAGACTTTCCTAAATGATAAAGGAAACTATGTCACTAAACTTCCTTAACAATCCAAATTAAATAAAACTCTTAATTTTAAATACTCCTCAATAAAACAACTCTTAAAATAAGATTCCTAATTAAATGGATGTCCCGTTTGGCCTATGGACTGGGCCCAATGGATTAGCTGGCCCATGGTCTGGCCTGCATCAGCTCTCCCTGGCTTGGAAAAACTCGACTCAAACAAGTTAATAGCTTAATAATTCTGGAGAGAACTCAACTTCAAGTTCAGTAAACGTCCTCATGGGTCAAAAAATCAATCACACAAACTTCGAATTTTTTCTGTGATCTTCATTCTCTTGACATGACTTGGAAGCTTGACTCAATCTTTTCCTCCATCTAAAAGTAGATCAGAAGTGTCGCTTCTTCCGATGTCTGCATTTAGCCTAGATGTGTGATCTGGCCATTAGACACGTCAATTGTTGTCCCGGTACCAACAGGTCCAATTGATCCCTGAAGATAAAGTCAATGTGGGGGACGTCAATGATTGGTTCTTCTTTTGATGCCTCTTGAATGATATAATAGTCATCTGATGACCCAATTGACTTTTCTGAAAGTTGCATTACTATAAGATTCGTCGGATGTTCAGTCTCCTCACCATCGATATCCATGTCTTCAATATTTGCCTAAAGTATCTTTGTTGCTTGCGATCATCATCCATAAAAGGAAATTCGGGCCCCATGTCTTTTAATTCTTCTAAAGTTCTCTCCATCTCAGGAATTCTACATGAGGTGTGATCTGATTTTACCATGAAATCTTCCTTTTCTTGATCTTGCTTGTCAAAGTCATCTTTGATGTCTTTTGTCGTGATTTGTAGCTCTTTTTGTTGCAGTCATGCCTTTTTATTTCTTCCTTCTGCTAGTCCTTTAGTTCTTCAGTTGAAGGTGATGGGGTTGTCAATTCCAGTGGGTAGAGCATAATCCGCCATCCTTTCCACAGTTAGGAAAATGTGTTCTCCTGGTCACGGTGTACTTCCCAATAAAAAAACCATGGCGTCCAAAAAGAATGAGTGATACTCATATGGATCAGGAGATGGAATTCTTTGATGACGTTGACATTTCTAATACAGCCCGACAAAAGTAAGATGGAATCCATTGAGGCCATTAAAAGCACACTTCTCTTTTTTTAAACAGCCTTCAACTACCAAATTATTCATTTTGGCAATAAACTCCCCTCATAATGATAATAACAAAGAATAATAAATGAAGACATTTGATTCTTGCTAAGCATAAATTAAAGAATATTTACCGAGAAAGTGGCCAGACTCGAAGGATCTTGCTGTTCCTGTGGTTCTTCTGGCCTGTAGGAAGGACCATGGCTTTGAAATAAACCAACATTTCTGTAGTTATCCAAATTTTGGGGACTCGAGGACTCTTTTGTACCATTAAGAGGGTGCCCAGAAGCTGCATCTGATGCTGGAGAATCATTGCCTGATACACCTTGGACTTCTAATAATTCCACTTCATCACATCCAGAAACATCTTCACTGGAGCTTACTGGAACTGATAATGATAGACTGCTAGCAAAGCAGTAAAAATTAATATAATTCTGACATAAAATGAAAAATGATATCATGAACTGTGTTCACTAAAGTCACATCATTACTTGCTTGTATAAAAGTATTTTCTCTTTTTCACACTAAATAAAATTGCTTAAATAAATGAGATAAATATATGAAAATCTTGCAGAATAGCCATGTATGAGTTTTCATGTGCAACGCAATGGATTTGTAGGGTCTTGATGAATGTGGACCACTGATGAATGTGGACCACACATTTACATGCCCAGCCACAGTCAACTGGTACAAGGCTCATTCCATTGATCTGAAGGTGTTGTTCTGAACTCCCAACTACCCAATCACTGCCTTCAATTGTTGGCCATTGGTAAGTTCCCAACAATCAAAACCTTGCTAACATTTCAACTTGGCACAAAGAACCAACATTGAAACAGAAATGGGGACAAATACAAGAAAAGTGAAGTGAATAAATGGGACAAACCTGACGGCAGGTTCATCTTTTCGCTCTTCCACACTATCAACTGTGTGGAACTCAACCATGACACCCTTCATAGAACCCAATCCTTGTTCAAAGCTACCAAATGTCAGCTGTGAGCGTTCAGCCTCTGGAACTCGAAGATGTTGTGGTATGATGACATGCTGATCTTCAGAAATGTTAACTTGTGAAAGCTTCTCTGGCAAGTGAGTGACCTCATTTGAGATTGTAGAATTATTCACAGAAGGTGAAATAGGGGTGGCGGCCATTCCAATAATGCTGGGGTTGATAAGGCTTGACTTTTGACTTGATTTGGGTTTCCACTCCATGTTGGATTGTGGCACTGCATTCAAAAGCATAGTTAAAGGACATTCATGATAGAAAGGAAAGTAGGTAGGTGTCCAATGTCCATAATGATGTTTGTTAAGTAAAAAACAGTGTGAAACTATTTATTTTATTCTTGAGTTGGGTTTGTGATGGAACATAGAAATCAGTTGATCAGACCACCACTTATATTATTGTACACTTTTTTTTCTTTTTTCTTTTTTTGTGTGTTTTAACCTGCTAGGTAGAATTACCGGTCAAGAGTGACACCTTCAACTTGAGGAATCAGGGCTCGAGCCCTGGGCATGCGTGGGAAACTAAGAACCAACACCACTCAACCATAGCATTATACCAATGTGCAGACTATGAATATTGATTTAATTATTTCTAATCTCCCTAATCGAGGGAGTGTGATGGTGTAAGTGCCCTAATCTAAGGGATAGGATGGGTTTGAGAATCTCAAGATTTTCATGGTATCAGAGCAGTCACTCTCTATGGTTACACACACACCACCACCCCCACCCCCCCCCCCCCCCCCCCCCCCCCCCCCCCCACACACACACACAAGGGCTTCTTCCTGTAAATCGGCTCTTGGTCATCACTATTTGTGCTAAAAATCAAGACATCACCCCTCACCCCCAGGGCTTCTCCCTGTAAAACGTCTCTTGGTCATCACTGTTTGTGCTCAAAATCAAGACCCCACCCCCCCAGGGCTTCTTCCTGTAAAACGGCTCTTGGTCATCACTGTTTGTGCTCAAAATCAAGACCCATTGGACCGTAGGTGGCTATAGATCAAGATTATCAGTTTAAGATCATGTGTGGAGTTACCTTCTACATTGTTCTCATCTGATTGTGGAAGAGGAGTGCTGCCAGAACAGTCATCATCAACAGGTTAAATAAATCACAGGCCTGCTTCACTGATCAGGTAATTGGGCCAACTCATGATTGATCACAGGTTAGATACATCACACGATCATGGTCGCTTTCATATAAAGAATACTATCATGAATTTTTGGGATTTTTTCTGAATCACTCCGAGAAAATTTTTTTTTTTTTTTTTTTTCCATTTCTTGGGATCGACTACTTTGGGAAATCGTTTTCATCTTGATTCTCAATCATCGATGATCTTCCTTTGATCATAGTAAAATTTTGACAGAAGGTACATATTTAGTTTGTTTATCTGTCCAGAAAGCCTGATGGGACATTGAGTTGATTTCAATCAAACTTACAAGAATCTACTGTTGCCAGGGTAACCCCCACCATTTCTACACAGAATTTCTTTCCTTTTTTTATCCTATTAATATTCTTTGTTGAAATGAAAAAAAAAAATCAGATGCTCAGTCAGTGCCTTTTGACAGAACAAATTAATTTTTGTGCCAATCTCAATCTAGAAATAGTGTTCAAGGACAGGAATTATGAGTGACATGTCCAATAAGAAACCACCTTCTGATAAACCAGATGGGATTGCAAACCCTACCACATTACAAGGGTCTTAGTTGGATTCTTAATTTGGTTGAGCCATCCATTACACTCAATCGTAAACCCTACCACATTACAGTTGATACGTGAAAAAACAATGCTTGCTGATTTCAATTTAACTAGGAAATCGCAGACTATAATCAAGGGGAAAAAAATGTTCGAGAATACTAATCCAGTTCATGACATTGTGGCTAGAATATGCATCTCTTATTTATGTCATTGATCCCCATGAATCTGAGTCTTATTCAACAAATATATTAATCCACTCAGTGTCATCAATTTATGATGAATTTACGACATGACTTTGAACTAATGCATCCAAGTTTGTTGAATCAAAGTCCATTCCCGTCTCTAAATGCACAGGTACAAGAGTTGCTTCATGAAGAACAAAGATTTAAGTCCCACACTATACTAGATTTTCATAGGTCGGGCACTCTTGCACACCTAGTGCAAGCACATTTATAGCAAAGGAGAAAAAAAAGGACTTGGCCGAACTTTAGTGTGATGAAGATAAAGAAATAGAACACTTTGCAAATAACTGCAAGAAAGGGAGAGCCTGTAAGTGCTGCAAGAAGTCAGATCACATGATCTCTGAATGTAGTAGACATCCTCAAAGTCGGCTTGCAATGCTTATCATGCAGCTGTCTTGCCAGATGAGACATCATGTCTCTTTTAGCACCAATGAAACAAACCAACCACTCACTCTGGAGATAGTGCAGCAGATTGTTCTTCTCTTGCATCTGCTTTCTCTACCATGGGTTTCTCAAGTAAAACCAACCACCTTTCATTTGTGGATTTGGTGCAGTCATCATATGACTAATACATCATCACACCTGGATGACTTAGAAGTTACAACCTATGTCAGGCAGTCATCGTATCCAAGCTGCCAATGATGGCAGTGTACCAATCCTGGTACTGGTAACATTCCATCTGCTTCTATTAATTTGCATGATATTATGTTTTCTACAAAAATTGCTGCCAATCTTCTTTTTGTCAGTTATCCGGTTGGTGAAAATTACCATTCTCATGATGGATGTCATAAAAAAAACTAAAAAGCCGATCATGAGGGAGCATAGGAATGGGCAACTGTTTGTAATAAATTTGAGAGCTCCTCTGACAACTTCTCTGATTCCAAATAGTAATTCCTTTATTCATGGGAGTGTAAATTATAGGACATTTACATTTCAAAAAGTTAATTCCTATGTGAAACTCTGGTGTGATTGAAAATAAATTTTTATTTTCCTATAATTGTTGTTTGTGATGGTGGTTGCATGGAAAAAGGTAAAACTTTACCTTTCCCTCTTAGTAATACTGCCGCTAAAGCATGTTTTGACTTGGTGCATACTGATGTATGGGTTTTGTCTCCGTTCTCTCAAGACATAGATACAGATACTTGATTACATTTACTGGTGATTACAGTTGGTGTAGTTGGATCTATTTTTTAAATACAAGTGTTGATGTCTACCGTATCATTCAAGAACTTGTCACTACAATAAAATATTTGCAATCCGATTCAGGGGGCGAATACATGTCCTAATTTCAATCCTTTCTTAAAAACAAAGGTAGTATCTCTATCTTGGGCAGAGGCTGTTCATACTACAATATACTTGATTAATTGACACTTTACCTGTCTTGAATAATCATTCACCTTATTTTTTTTTGTTAAATTCACATCTGTTAGCACGTGGCTGCACCTAATATGTTCTATTACTTTATTTTTCATATAACAAATTGACTCCACAAATAGGGAAATGTACTTTTTTGCATTATCGAGAGACCCAAAGATGGGTGACCCCCTATGTAAAAATCTTATGTCACTTGCAATGTTATCTTTGTTGAACACATACCTTTTCTTTCATACTTTCATTCCCCTATCATCCTCTCTTTTTCATATTCGCTTAATTTTTCATATCAACCTCCATTACATGACAAACTTTCAAATGGACTTTGTTACGAACGGCCGCTCCAATCAATTGTTCCTACCCCTCTCAACGAGATAGCTCCAAGTCCTGCTCTTGCAATTGCTTCATCTATGTCACCCTTCCTTGATCAACCCGTGTTTCTCGCCTACCACATACCCCCCTTATATCACTCATACAACAAGCAAACCTTTATGATTGTTAGCAAAAAGCAATGCAAGAAAAAACCACAAGCTTTGGACGAAAATCATCCTCGGGATCTTGTTCCAAGCCCCCAATGTTACTGTGATCATATGCAAATGGGTATACATCGTCAGTCTCAAGGCAAATAGATCTCAGTCAATCTCAAGGCAGAAAGATCTCTTAATAGATACAAAGCTTGACTTGTTCCTTCGGGAAATAAACAGAAATATGGTTTGGATTATGATGAGACCTCCATACTAGGAAGCACGGACACCTCTCCGGAGCTGGCGTGTCAGTGTTCGACACGTGTCAGACCCGGACACGCCTAGACACGTCTCACACACCAAAAATGGTGTCCTGCTTATTTTTTTTATTTTATTTCCCGGACACGCTGGGGACTTCTTTTTTGCTTTTTGTATTTTTGCAATGGAGGGGAAATTGATGATCCTCCCTTTTCTTTGTATGGATTTTATGGAACTGTGGTTATTCCATGTTTAATGATTATGAATTATGTTTCAGTTTTGTTTTGCCATTTGATAATTTGATATGTTTGTTAGTTGGTACAATGGTACACTGGTACTTGAATTTTTATTTATTTGATTGCTAAATTGATAACAAAATTCAAATGATATTATCTTTTAGTATATGATTAAATATATTATTATTATTAAATATTAACGTGTCCCTGACGTGTCCTACTTTTTTGAGAAATGTTGTGTCAGCGTGTCCGTGTCCGTGCTTCTTTGCTTCCATACCTACGGCAAAGATGGGTATATTGTTCAAACTTTAATTGCAACTGCAACTATCAAGCCCTCACTCATTCTCCAAATGGACATCACTACATGGTTGATTGAAAGGAGATTGTCTACATGAGTGTTCCTAAAAGTCTCGATGCACCTCGATCTTTTGTGCCATCTTCATCACTCTCTCTATGGCCTTAAACAGGAACCCTGAGCCTGGTTCAAGAAGTTCCACACAACTATTATAACTCTGGCTTCAGAGTCACTCTGATCACTCATTGTTTCTCCATCAAACATCTAAAGGTATTATAATTCTCTTAGAAAACGTGGATGATATCCTTCTATCTGGTGGTGATGTTATTGGAATTGAAAAGCCGCAACAGATTCTATGTTCCTCTTTTCATATGAAAGATCTTTGTCCAATGATTTATTTTATTAGACTTACGCTTAACCACTCTAAAGGAGAGATCATGCTTACCACAACAAAATATACTAAGGAATTGATTGATATGGCCCGACCCACAGATTCCAAGGCCAAGCATATCACATGGAAGTAAATGTTAAATATCACAAGGATTATGGAGACCCAATTTCTGATCCGACTTTATATCAAAGGTTGGTTGGGACTTGGGAGTCTCCATTTATCTCACAGTGACTTATCCAGATATTTCATTTGACATGAACATAGTCAGCCAATTAATGTCTAATCCAGGACATCATCATTTAACTGTTGTATTTTGCATTATCAGGTATATCTGCGGAACACTTGGTCATGGGTTTTCTTTCTTTTTTTTTTTCCATCTACATCTCCCATACATCTGATTGCATGTGGATGCCAATTGGGCCGATTATCGTAACACACAACATTCCACTACTGGTTGGTGCATGCTTTTAGGAAATTTGAAATGTAAGAAGCATAAGGTTTCTAAATCTTCAACTGAGGTGGAATATCATGCCATGTCTTTTGCCTGTTTCAAAACCATATCACTTGTTCAACGTCTCAATGAACTTGGAATCAGAGTTCATACTCCTATTCCCCTTAATCCTGATAACACTAATGCCATCCAGATTGCACTCAATCCAGTCCTCTATAAGCGGGCAAAGCATATTGAAGAAGATTTGTCACTTAATTGGGGAAATATTCAAGACAATCTTCTCTCACTCCCCCATGTCTCATCAATTTGCAAATATTTTCACCAAAGCTATGACCCGAGATCCGCACCCTTTCCTCATATCCAAATTGATGCTTGTTGATCCACATCAATATGAGGGGGAGTATGAAGGAACATAGAAATCAGTTTCTTAAAACAACACTATATATTAATATAAACTAATTTGTATGTAGCTAGGGAGTGCCATACCAATGTGAATATTGATTTGATTAGATGTAATCTCTCTAATCAAGGGATTGTAATGGTGCAATTGCCCTAATCTAAGGGATCAGATGGACTTGAATATATCTATATAAAGGGGAGGCCGTATCACACCCTTCTCTCGATTGCATTCTCTCTCAAATCTCGAAACTTCAGGCTTGGATAGGCAAAAGAAGTGGTGCCCAGTCTAAAGCAATTCATGTTTCTTTCGCCAACAGTCTAAAGCAATTCATGTTTCTTTCGCCAACCCCAGGCACATAGGGTATACACAAAAACCCATACTCTTTCTGGATGGGACCTTCAGACACAAGCATGACAATATAAATTAATTAAAATATCAAACAGTTATAAATTGTTATCTATTGACTTGGTAGGAAAGTTATGGCCTATTATCTAAATATTCTACAAAATCTTAATAAAAAGAAAAGGCCATTAGATAACCAAAAAAACAAGACTAATGTCGCCACTACAGCTCTACTTTCTAATTTCTCAACTGTTTGCCATATTGGTTCTCTTTAGTTGGATTTATTTAATTTTTAGTTGGATTAATTTAATTTCAATCAAACATTTCAGGAAGTGCGCTTTTTTTTTTTTAATGACTTGGATATCCCTAAGGTCTACCCAACAGAACTAATCCCCCGGGTGGGCATACTAAACCAACACAAATGCACACCAAGCAAATCTGGGCAGGTTGTAAACACAAGACGTGGGGAGCAAACCCATGCCTAATGCCACTCCACCAACTCCCAGGTGGGCATTTCAGGAAGTGCTTAGGTAAGTAGATTGCAAATTATAATTTTTGCTCAAGTCTACCTTTCAAAGCATAGCAATGCTCAGATCCAAGTTAATTGGAGAGAGACTTTTTTAGCTTATCCATATTTTCAGTTTGTATTCATTAAATTTCTTGGAAATGCAAAAATATTTAGTATGAAAATACATGATGCAAAAAACTTGAAAATGTTCAGATATATGCAAAAAACTTAATAATTTCCCAACTTATTGAAGTTTCTGTCTTTCCCAATTTTCCAATACCACGCAAAAAACAAAATAGTATACATGATTCAACATTACTTCTGTTTCAAGTAGCATTTTCATGCTCAAATGCGTACTCTTTAAACTATTTCTTCTTAACTTTATGTATTTATTTTCAAGTTTTTGGGTTATCTTTCAGTTTTTTAAAAGTCCTGAAATAAATAGCATGCAAATGATTGATTGACCTTAGATATAACCCAAAATCGTCATAAATGTAATGCCTAGATGCATTCCATTTCAATTAGTATTTTATTTTCTGGTATTTTGGGCATTTTTTACTTTTTTTCACCTTTTCAATATTTCTTAGATACAAACTTCTATTGTTGCTTACTTATAACTGCAAAGAAGTCGAACACATCTTTGGTTGGATAATTTATTAGAAAAAAAAATCGGTGCATGACACTCAACTACTGTGAGCTCATGGCTGGGGTATTTGCTGCCAACAGGCATACCAACAAATTTATTTATTTTTTTTTTTTTTTGAGATGCATAGCAACAATCAAGTGTGCCCATTGCGATAAATGATTCGTTGCAAGAGATGCACATAGCAGTCTGCTCCCTTCATATTTATTTCCTGAGGTTAGCACATTGACATTAAAATCCATAGACAATAAAGATTATACCTTTCAGATGACCCACAGGCTGTTGATGTGGTTTACTATTGTATTGATTTCCCAAGAAAGACCTGCCAGACATGTTGGGCGTGGCAGGTCGAGCTATAGAGTTCTGACTGAACTGGTCGCTCTTGCTTATGGCAGGAGATGGCCCAAATGATTCAGTGGATGCAGATAATTCCTTCCCAGAAAGTGTTGAGAAAGAACCACTCAGAACAGATAAGCGAGTAACTGAATCTTGAGATGGCATACGCCTAACACCCACTACTCCGACTTCTCTTTTAATAGCACCAACGGCTCCAGAAGATCTGGAATCAGGAGGTGGCACATGAACAGGGTCCGTAGATGAGGAATACAGCCCAACAGCAGGAATGTTCGATGGTGCCACACGATTTCGTGGAGAATTATGTGGCCTCTGCACGTGGACTTGCAGTGCTGAGTTTGGGGTAATGGGCCTCGTCTCTTCCAGTGACACCTGTCTGCGAAGGCCATTCGAATGAGCATTTCTAGCATGACCTGGACCAGATTCATGGACCATGTTTGGACCTTGAGAAGAAAGCTGCTTCAAAGATTGTCTGGATGTGGCATCTGAGTGCTTTTGATCAGTTAGAGTTTTCAGAGAGCTACATGAAGAAAAATAACAGATGAGCATGTACAAAAATATCTAATAGATATTTTGAACTATGGGACTAGTCTTCATTATCTGTTACCATCCAGTCTAAAATGTGACTGAATGTCAACAGCAGGATGAGGCTGCTTCACAGAAGACTGCTACACGCCCTCAGTATGACCTACCAATATATGTAACCTAAGTTGTACGAGCACAGGTAGAGTCGCTCGGGATAGACACAACAAAAGAGTAACAGAGAAAAAAAGAACATATAGCAACTTGCAAGTAGGAAACACAAGTAGAAGTTTAAGGATCCTGTTTTATATGCTCCAAACTGCAAGCAGTCTGAATATTGAGGTAAAAAAGGTGGAAATATTGAAGTGCTGCATTACAATAAGCTGCAAACTGCAACCCCTCCACCGCCAGCAACCAGAAGAGAAGGGTCTTATTACACAATTATTACGTTAAAAAGGAAAAGAGGAGAAGCACACCTCTTCAGCGAAACATTAGAAATTGCTTGTTCATTGGCTGAAGTTGTACATTCAAGTGATGCTGACTTTGAATGCCCGCTAGAATTTTGAGTAGCTCTGTTGTCTCTCACAACACGGAATTCTTGGCTGACTCCAGCACCTGGTCACACATTATCCAATCAATGCACACATCCATAAAATAGTGTGTTACCCAAAATGCATTCTAGACCACTGTCCAAACTTAATTTTACTTGCATTAAAATTTTTTTGCTTAAGGGATTAATACTTGGCCTACTTGCCAAGTTTAGAATTAATATTTCAGTGTGAAAAGGGTAAATTGAGTACGAAGTGCATATATTGAATTTGACCTTATTCTCCAGCACATCGATCAGCTGCTAGCTAAAAACAAATTTAGTCCCGATCAAGAGGTAAATTAATAACCATTTAAATTTCCCACACAAAAACATGGTAAATTAATCCCATCTTGTCTACAACAGTGCCGAGTAAATATTAATACTCAACACCAACTAGAGAGTAGTATTCATTAAGCCAACTATTGGAAAGGTATGAAAAGTCTTTCAGATATCCAGGTGGTTCATCTATTGTGGCCCAGTTTATGTGGGAAATATAACAGCATCCGCCTGTGAACCATCATGGTTGTTTAATTGGTTCCTCTTTTTCAGTTAAATATAGACCATTGGTTATGCTTTTATTTCAAATGTTCCATTTATAAGCCAACTGCCAGATTGATAAGATTGTCTAGCAAGTTGTCTTCATAGAAGTGCCATCCACAACATCTAAACAAATAAACAAAGGGTGGCACCACCTGAACATAGTGATGTCCTAATTGAGCTGTTGGTTCTCCCAGCCCCAAAGTATCAACCACATTTTGCTTAATCTTTGCTTACATGTACTGATCCTTCCATGAATATCCTATGGCTAATAAATGACAAGAACACAGCATTTCCGTATCATCAATTTATTGCATCTCAACAATTAAATTTGGCCAATGGTATGATTGCAATACCACGTGAAGTGTTACGAGTAAAGCCTCCTCCTCTCCAAGCATTATTTCGATCCCATGAAGACTGATTTTTGGGGCCTTGTCTTGTTTGTTCAATAGGTTTCCTCGTTTCTATAGAGGCCCTGTAACCTGTATTCTGATACCATAAATACATTCAGTTATGAGGTAAATCCACAAATGTAATATAGTGCAATTTTCCTCAAAACAACCGAAATCCATTTGAACATTCAAGCACTTTAAGAATGACTTTGAAAAAAAGAGAAGAAAGAATAAAGAAATGAAAGAAATTTGGCAACAGCAGTAGAGGTTCGGAAAAAAAAAATCCCCAGGGAAGTTGCATTTCTTACTGAAAAATGTTATCTATACTTCAGGAAAAGAAGACAAGGTCAAGACACAGGAGCAAACAGTATGCAATATTCAAGCATTTGGATGACCTCACTCAACTCCAACATAGTTGGGACAAGACTTTGATGATGATGATGAATGAAGTGTATGACCTAACAAAGACAAATATAAACCATACCTCTTTTTTCTTGTCCCTTTTCCTCTTCACCTCACGAAATGGATCTGTGTAAATATAGACAGATCACATGAGATACATGAAAAGCTCAGTAGCAAAACAAAGCAATACAGAGTAAGTTTCAATGTATACACACCTTCATGTGAAACACTGTAGCACAAACAAGCTAAGAAGGCTATGTCATTTCATGGAAAGTATCAAATAGCTTTCAATTGTTATCCAAATCTAATGTTAGAATTACATAGACCAAATACAAAAGATGCTTACTAGATAACTACAGCATTCCACAACACTACATAATAATAATAAATCAATAAAAATCAATACCTAGCGAATAAACCTTTCAACGAAATGCGAAATCAAAACAAACCCAGCTCAGAAATCGTCAAACTACGACAAACCCAGTTCGTTAATCGCTAATTAAAGCAAACCCTTCAACGAAATGCGAAATCGTAACAACCCCATTTCAGAAATCGTCAAAATACAACAAACCCAGTTCAGAAACCGCTAATTAAAACAAACCCAGATTAGGAACCGCAGTCTCCCTACCAAATACACAAGCAACAGAGCGCGCGCGCGCGAGAGAGAGAGAGAGAGAGAGAACAACTCTACAAAGAAAATGACCTTGATTCAACAGTTTCTGTGCAGTCTCGTTAGGGTCCATGTTGGACTCTTTGAGCATCACATAGATATCGGCATCTGAATGATTCCCAACGATTTCCTTGATCGATTGGATGGTTTTACGGACGCGAGCAGAGAGGATTTGAGTCCCAGATTCCGTTTTAGAAGGAGAGACCGTCTCCATCTGAAGATTGAAGAAGCAAATAGAAGAAGAAGGTGAAGAGGAAAAGGGAAAGAAACCCTAGTTAGAGAGAGAGGTTAGGGTTCGGAACAGATAAAAAGGCAGCGGCTTTGTCAAGAAAAACGCGGGACATATATAAATGGGAGGGTTTTGGTCGAGGGTTTTCAAATCGACTCTCTTTCTTGTTTTTTTTCTGGCTCGAGAAGATGGTGGGTGCTGGGTGGGACTGATGGAGTGACCAAACAAGAGTGTACTGTATTTGTGTGATCATCAAATATCAATACAAGTGAAGTGGATAATTGATTATACTATTGTTATTGTTATTAGTAAACCAGTTCCAATTTCAATTTGAATCATCTATAATATAAATTAGGGTTTTCTTTAAATAAGACTTTGACTTGTTCTATGAATTTTGAATGAGACTTTGCTTTCATTAGTATTGTATAAAAATAAAACAGGATTAAGGAATTTTTATGTAAAAATCAAGTTTAGGGCTGTTTGGCTGGAGTTTCGCACACATGGTGGTTGTGCACGATTGTGTTTATTTATGCATAAATCAGATATGAAAATGATGTGAATTAAGTCATTTTTCACATTAAGGCTTTCTTGTATGAGACTTGGTAAAAGGTATCACACTAGTTGGGGAAAAAAAAAAAAACAATAGAGCTATAGTGTTTGGTCATCCCATATGGGGTCATCATTCTTTTCCTTCTTTTTTTTTAAATCATTGTAGGCCTAGAAATCATAATCAAAACCGATTACCGTTTTTGTGGAGCTAGAAAGTCACGGGACTCCACGTTAGGGACCGCCTATTGAGAACCCAAACCATTAGAAATGAACGCGTCGGCCTTTTAATGGAATGATGCCAATTTTTACGTAAATGTGAGTTGGTCAACTGCAAGATTGAGCACATAGCATTCTTAATCATATGTTCAATCTCATAGTCGGGCCAACTCTTATTAAAGTAAAATTTGGGGGGAAAAAAAGGCGCTTCAAACCAACAAGTTTATTTAGAGTGGTTAAGATATTCAATAGATAGGCACCACTTTGGAATTGCACACCCCACCTTGTGAAGCATGTGGGAGGCACTTAAGGATCGGGACTCTTAACTTTGCATTGTAAGATCATTCACATAATCTTTATCGTTAATCTTTCCATGACTTGGTGAATGGCTGTAAATGTTGCCCTTTCAAGCATCCTTGCTTACTACATAATTGTGGCCCATCAAATAATCACAAGTAACTAATTAACAAATCTCCATTAATCATTTATGGATGGATTGGTTTATATGCGATCAATTTAACATGGATTTTGCTTTGATTAGAGTAAGATGTGATTCTCAATGCTAAAACGAAGAGAAGATGATTCCTTTCTTGTAACAAATTAATAAGATGAAACTTGAGTGGTTATAGAAAAATATCAACTAACAAAATCCACCCAATGCGAGTCATCATCATCTCATGAGGGGCCTCCAAAATAGATCACTATAATATTCCCATGTGCAGTTGAAATTTATGCCATGTCATATGTAGCAAATGAAATGGCCTTCCACAATACATCAAGTGGCTAAAGGGTTCTCTAGATTTAGTTGAACCACAAAAATTACTACAGACTGCCTGATCCGGAACCAATTGCAAGTCATTTTGATATGGTCCATCAGATAATACAAAATATTGGGTCTTAAACTTAAGTGTTGTTTTGCATTTTCTAATTCCTTGTTTCTTTATGTCACAGCTCAAATTTCAACTAATTCATATCATTGACTAGGTGAAAGCTGAGATATCCCATTGATTGGGATGACTATACATGACCCTTTGATTGTAGCTTAAAATCTACAAGAGCAATGGAGAAAATATGAAGAGTGACAGATATCAGCAATTATATCCGGGTATAGATTCATGTCAGCTATCAAGAAGAAAATAATGCAAACCATTTTGAATGATAAATCTAAACACTGACTTGATAAATGTAGAGATAAGGTATTCTATTAACCTTGTTATTTATTAGTGATTACTGATTAGGCTAATTCCTTTGAGTCAGCATTATGCATTGAGGTCTAGAACATGGAGAAGTATATATGTAATTTTAGTCTATGCTATCAATGTCTACGATTAGAACAAGTGTTACTCATCCAATTAGTGAGAACCTTCTGTATATAAATTTCTACATTTCTCAACTCCACTCGAAACTTATCCAATTCCTAAGAATACTCAACAAATTTATGCACCGGATCGTTCTCTTGTTCTTAATCTAGTTGTTGATCAATTCGAATGTTTCCCTCCATCTAATCTCGTGCAGACCTTACTATTTAGACGGTCATGATGCACAATTGACTCTAGAAAGGCCTCAATCCCAGTCATTGCGTGTGCATCATTTGTTGTGAGAGAGTAACATTTTTTGTCTAGCCAAGCCAAGGGGGTGGAATTCTAGAATCAGAAACCCCCATCATGGGAAGATAATGCCTGCTCACGTGAGGAGATAACCTTGCTCACACAACTACCTTCTCTCCCAACTTGACATGTTGCTTCTTTCACTAATTCTTCAAGAGCTGGGCCTAGCAGCCTCGAAGGTCTCAATCAGCTGCTTCTCATTACCCAGACAAGTCAGTCAGATGGCAAGAAAAGGTATAGTGACAAATTACAAATAATGGTCAAGGGGAAAGTGGGTCTACTGCCTGAGGACCTCTAGGAAGGATGAAGTCAGATGGTTTACTATTAATGAGAATCTAATGGTTAATCATGGATTCAACCCAGGCCATCATGGTTCAGTTTATTACAATCTCTAGCCTAAGCAGTACAAATTTAAGGGCGCGAATTGGGTTTGGGCTTGGCCACTGCCTGTTTTCTACTGTGGAGAGGAGTGGAGAGGACAGAGACAGAAGATGGATGGATGGATGCTTTGATTCAGGAAACTGGAAAATGAGCACTGACTCAGTGAGGAATTGATTCTGCCATTCATAGTCCTCCCAACTACATCAAATCCAGATGCTCAGCTTCCAGGTTGATTCGAAACCTGTAACACTGCTGTCCTGCCTGGTACATGAACGTGATAGGAGGGGTAAACTTCAGCTCCAAAATGGCCGGCAGCTGCCAGCTGGTCTGGTACAATACGATACAAACCAAATGTTTTTCTTTTTCACGTACCAGCAGTATCAGTGCTTAATCAATGGGACAACAAAAAAGAATGAAAATGGTATTATCTTCTTTTTGGCTTCACCCACCGTATCATTTAGATTCATCATGAATTTCATAAAAATGAAAACCTCGAAAAAGGATTTCCGTAAAATTTAGAAATTCATGTTTGGTACAAAAAAAGTTTCCTCCTTGAATTGGTGCAGATGTTGTTTGATGCGGCTGTTGATTCTTTATAGAAAATCAAATTTTTTTATTTGGTGATATAATTTTTTGAAGAAAAATAACATAACATGTATATTATTTATTTAACATTAAATAATAATTTATATAAAGAAATAAAAAATGAAAGAGTTATAAGGTTTTTGGGTTGAAATGGACAAGAGTGAGGAAAAGAGAGAGAAGTTTTCAAAGGAAAAAACCATTTCCCATACCCCCCATGGGAAACCCATTTCCACAATTATCAAGAAAAATGCTGACGAGGCAGGAAAGCATTTTCACGGAATTGTTTCACACCAAACGCCGGAAAAATGGGTTTTCCGCGGAAAATCGTCAACTTTTTCGTGAAAAAGTGTTACACAAACATGCCCAAATGTGTCAATCAGCTACACAAAGCAGGAAAATACAACTCCACATGGGAATACAAGAGGAGGAAGAAAGCCACCCAAAACTATGTAAAGGCCAAGAAGTAACAACCACCCAGAGCGGAAAGTGTTGGTAACAAATCACTTAGTTGTTAATCCCTTTAAGGGCACGTTTGTGTACACACCCTTTCCGTGGAAAGAGGAAATTGTCACGTCAGCAAATTCCATAGAAATGAAAACCTCGGAAAAGGATTTCCGTAGAATTTAGAAATTCATGTTTGGTGTAAAAAGAGTTTCCTCATTGATTTGGTGCAGATGTTGTTTGATGCGGCTGTGGATTCCTTTTAGAAAATCAAAAATTCTTATTTGGTGATATAATTTTTTGAAGAAAAATAACTTAACCTGTATATTATTTATTTAACATTAAATAATAATTTATATAAAGAAATAAAAAATGAAAAAGTTATAGGGTTTTTGGGTTGAAATAGACAAGAGTGAGGAAAAGAGGAAGAAGTTTTTCGAGGAAAACCATTTCCCATACCCCCCCATGGGAAACCCATTTCCACAATTATCAAGGAAAATGCTGACTAGGCAGGAAAGCATTTCCGCGGAATTGTTCCGCACCAAACGCTGGAAAAATGGATTTTCCGAGGAAAATCGTCAACTTTTCCACGGAAAAGTGTTACACAAACATGCCCTAAGTGTTGGTAACAATTTACTTAGTTGTTAATCTCAAGAGGTAGTTCAGTTGGTCTGGGACCACGGTCTGCACCCGGAGGTTGTAGATTCAAAACTGCACTACCACATTGGGACTACAAGAGAGTTTACCTGACTTCTCTTTGGGCCCGGAGGGAGCCAAAAGGGTTGGAAACCCTTCTATAGCAAAAAAAAAATTTTTTGTGAATACCTTCTGCACAGGCCAATCTTCCCCTGCTGAATAAAATGAAAAAGCAACAAGATTTTTTTTTTACTTTGTTCAACTTCTAATAATTAATATATATATATATATGCCTCTTTTCTTTTGTAGTAGTATGTCTCATTTACATAAGCAAAATTGGCATAGATGTCATTCCAAGCATGTGGTATTGCAGGTATAAACTGCATGGACTCCAATCTGATCCCAATTTTAATCGTATCTAAAAGGGTAGCATGAATTACAATGATTATTATTTTTCACTCAAACTCGAGCACTCTTGCCCCTTCCTTTATTCAAGTTGGACACACATGGTAATTGAAGAATCATTTACCCATCTTAAGGGAAATTGAGCTACAAACAACTATAATTGTCAACTTCGCAAACCACATTGTAGGTGATACATGCAATCCCAGGAAAGAAAACAGAAAGCTGTCGCTTTTTTTTTTTGGAAAGAGTTTTCCATCACTTTTTTTTTTGGGGTAACGAGAAATGCAGTCACTTAATTTAGAGGTAGTCCAAATATCAACCCAAAGTTTAATTGTTATACACATACTTTAAAAAATATTAAATCTCAGGCCTTCATAAATAAATAGTTATATCACCATCAAACCAACACTCTACCAACACTCACACATGACTTTTAAAGTGTAGAAAAGTAGAGGAACACCTACATTCATCATTAACAATTTTTTTTTTTTTTTGTTTAAAGCAAAGTTTCAATATGTGTTTTTCTAAGCTTACCAAAAAGATCTATATGAATCTTTTTTTCTACAAAGCTTTTGCCCATTTACCTCTAAACATGGGGACTGATTATGTGGTTTCAAAATGGGAATTTTAAAATTATATCAGCCAAAGCAAAACCTTCTATGCCATATCAAGTTTCCTAGATCCAAATCTCAACTTGTCTTGGCCGGTTTATATAGAAGAAAGAAAAATTCTTTGTAAAATCCTTGGTCAGAAAAACAAATATGTAATCTTTCTTTGTAAATTCCTCATATATATATATATAAACAAAACAACAAAATATAAAATATGAAGGGCCGTGCAAATAAGAATGGAGTTCCAACACAAGTAATTTATGGACTAAACCTATAGAAATTCCATATGGGTCATGGCCAATGCACGTTTGTCAGGAAGTACAACTCAATTTCAGTAGAGTTCTAAAATCATGAAAATCAATCTTATGCTATATTGCATGGATTTCAGGACGTTTCTTTGACTTCATATCAGTCAATGTGATTGAAATGATTGTCGATGCCATTAAAAATAAACAACAAAAAAAAGGTAGTAATATTAGAACCAAGTTCGAACCAAGCAATACCAAAAGGAAGTGAAAACAACAATAGGTTCTAATGAACAAGCACAAACCTGCAAAATGACATTTCAATCCCATAACACCCAGCTTCCTTGTATTGATATATTTTAATGTATGCCACATATGTTATTAACATTTCACCCCAAAATCCTTCGAAATTCCAATGACCGCTTTCAACCACAGAAGGGAAACTTCAACGGAGAATGAAAATACATAAAAACACAACTGACCATATCATGCATGATGTTAAAAGATAGTGGCCAAATACCAGTATCATCCTTTCTGCCATTGGTGCCCAAGGTTAAATTGAGAACACTGCAGAGTAAATAAATGAAGAGAAAACAACACTCTAGCTTAGAAAGAGAAATGAAGAGCGCTGTAGCACCTCCAGCTCCATTTTTGGAGGGTCCTCACAAGTAGTGCTCATGAATCCGAGCTCGATTCTCTTCCCACCAGAGTCTTGCATGCATCTCTCCAAACCTTTCTCGGCTGCAACACCACAGATGCAACACCCAGTCAATGCAAGCTTGCCATTTCATGGCAAAAGGTATCAATTTGCCACACCCCCAGACATTTCCAGAAGAAAATAAAGTACTTGCAGCACAAAGCACTTTCGCTCTTCATATGCTTGAACCAAGACCATCAAGGATGGCCAACCTAGCTCAAAAATAGCACAAGTCCAATCATTGGGTGATCAACTTAAATCGTAAATTTGGTTGGAAAATTTTCTCCTGCACACGTGCCCCTGCTGGAGTGTGCATCCGGACTGTCACAAAAGGAGTGACTCTCCTGAGTTTTACGGGGTCCTGCATGACAAACTGCACCAATGTGCAGTGTGCAGTGCACAGGTGCATAGAAGAAAATTGCCCCGTTACACACATGGCCCAACTTGATGAATAAACCAGGTTTACAAGACAGGTTTTCAACAATAACTCAGTTCTATCATAGGGCGATCAATTTATATCCCAAATGTGGTCGATTATTGATCTCCTAAGTTTTAACCAACTATTACACACATGGCCCAACTTAATGGACAAACCAGGTATACGAGACAGGTTATTGGCCATTGCTAACTGGCAAGCGAGGTTCACAAAATGAACATCATGATGCTGTGGATATGCTCCAGTAAGAGAATTGAAGTCCTACTGGTACAAACAAACCTTGGCAGGACCCCTCCCATTCAAACCAGATCAATGTTATGAGACTAAAATCATGGTGACCCCTGAGTTTTGATACCCGGATACTTGTACGAGCCCAATGTATCTGTGTTGGACCGATATGACACTTGTACTGGCACCCAATACTACACTAATAGGACAAGTGAGGCTAAGAGTTCAAGCATTTAGGGTGATAGTACAAAAGAAACAACCAATGCACATCCTTTCTCTGGGAAATGCATGCCCAATCTTTACCCTGGTAAACTAAAGCTTAGGAAGGTGATGGTGTCCCCCGGGAGATCTCAACCCTTCAATACCCCTTTGATACAGGTTTCTTTCACATGCATCCTTGGGAATTCAATATCAATAGGCATACTGCCGGTAATTGATGTTTCCATTTACATGTCTACCTGTGACCCTTCATTTCTTCACCGCATAAAAGTCCCTTCCTCAGATTACCTAATAATTCAGTGGGAAACGTGCCTTAAGAACTGTCCATTATTTGATAAGATTCAAATTTTCTTTTCATTGGGCGATTCACAACAGGTTCCTCAACATATGGATTCAGATGATTAATGCATTACAAGTTTAGGAGGAAATAGTAGTCTTGACAATTAAGGGTTCTGCTTACCTGAATCGAACACGCCTGAGCTCTCGAGTGCCGCCTGGCAATGCTCGGATTGTAATGTAGACACCAGGCTCATCTTGTTCAACCCACTCAGTTTCCTGGTCACTGGCATTGCTAATAGAGACTGATAGTTCCCCAGAACGATCAGCTTCCCTGGAAGAGCTTGTCCTTATAGAAGCATCCATGGATGATGTCTCTGTCTTTGCACCACTGATGCTTGAGAGCTTTGGGGTTGAGGTGAGCCCACCTGAGTCATAGTAGTGGCGGGCTTGGCCATGAATGGAGTGATGTTCAAGTGAATCTGAGGATGAATAGCCCATACCCAATGGCCTCTGAAAGTTGCGAGGAAGGCGCTCTTTATTCAAAGGTGGTGTAACTGGACTGTTCTCAGCAGATTCGATCTTCGAGCTCTGGAAACAATGAATAACAAGATTTTAATGAACAAGGAGAACAGACAGAGTTGGACAAGGATTCATATAATAAGAGCATTATGGCCATTTCACAGTAATGAATGAAGGCAAAAGCCCATCCATCTCATTACTTAATCCAAAAGGTGTGAATGTGGTGCCACATTGCTGCATGCAGGAGGGATCCATTGGCTGCACTTGGTAATGGGGGTTGTGTAAGGCAACTCAAAAAATCAGTCCAATCAGTTATTTCCATCCATTCTACTTGCACTAAATTGATGGTTAGCATTGGTTCTAAAGAAAATCCATTGACTGTTCATTCCATTGCAACAGATCAGATGGATACAAATGATCAATGGGAATAATTTTGGTAATTCCTTGTCCACAGCTCCGCTTTCTCTTTTATGGAATCAATGGACCCCACCTACATGTCACAGGGTCAGTGGACCTCAATTGGTGCCCACCATAAAGGATCTGAACTCATAAGGAACTCGTGCAATTTTTGTTTCACTCACACTGGGAAAATTCCCTAAAACATATAGTATATTGGCATGATCAGTAAATGGTAAAAACGTTTGTCCCAACTTCCATCAATTAGTGGAATTGTTGGCTCCACATGTGAGCAACTAAGACTCATGTGCCCACTGGTGGGTGCCATCATTTAACGGATAGGTTCAATGATCCACCAATTGGAGCCCCCATAGATTAACTTATTTGGAACCTGCCAAATTATTGACCTTTTACTATATCATAGAGATGCACCATTTTGTCAATAAAATACATAGTCATTCAACTGAGGCAATTAGAAAAAAGAAAAAGAAAAAGATAGATGGAAAAAAAAAAAGAGCCTAAGTTGCTACCCTCAGTACTAGTAGTTCCATGACATTAAGAATTTCCATGAATGCATTGCACAATCTTGCTTAAGTAGGGAAATCTTTCACCTCATCTTCAGACCTAGGCGGGGTTGGAAGTGGGACAGCTTGACGATTGAACCTCTGGACATTGTAGAGCTCCATCACCTTGTCATAGTTCTCTGCCCACCACCTCTGAGCTTGCCATTTGTTGAACATCTCTCGGCTAGCAAAACCAAACAAAGTGAAAATTTCAGCAATCTTTGTCTGGCACTACTACATTCCCAAACATTTGCACCATCACTTGGCAAAAAATTAATTACTAGAATTTCTAAGATATAGAATTATTGCAAACAAGCACAAGAATTCCCCAAATTCAAAAAAAAAAAAAAAAGGAGGAATGATCATATGGAAACCTAAATTGGTTGTTCATTCATTAGGCAATTACCAAAATGTAGCACAATGGACTACTGTGGACCTTTTCCTTGACTGAGAGGAGAGGAGTGCTTCAGAGGCTCTGCTTGATACTTTTTAGCAGTTGGATTCAAGGTCATTTTATTACAATAGTATTGAGGAATGAGGACCAAGATATTGAGAAAATCACGATGTTCAATACACCACATGTGCACCATACTAGACAATAATTTCATAAGAATTAATTAGGATATAATCACCCTAGTCAAGGTGATATAATTGCTATAAATCAGAAATACTGCTGCACAAAATTACTGTAAAGTGTAAATAGCACAGCACATCCTATAAAGATTGATGACCCCTCACATTGAGAGGAACGCTGGAACGGAATTCACACCAGAGATCTTTTCTTTTCCTTTCTTCTTTCATCTTTCCATTAACCTGATATGGTGTCAGAGCTGCAAAAGACATCTTTTACTAGCTCATCACTGTGCTAATCATCATTGGCTTGGATTTTTCTGCAAGGAGGTTTACTAGTCCCCTGAAGTTATTTTTGGAGATTTTTTGGAAAAATTCTCCACCATCAGAGGTAGGCTATTTTCTCGATTTGGTGATTGATCTGTTTTTTGGACTGTTTTTCATTGACACCATCCAAATCATTGGATCTGTGAAATTCTCCTCTGGAACTATTCTGTCAGGTTGTCCCATATCATTCTCCCAATACATTTGCTCTGATATGAGATCAGGAATCTCTGGATCTGATTCGTGGCCTTTCAGTGAAAGGAGAACTAAGCGACTAAGTGCTGGAATTGTTCTTTGAGTTGTATGTTCTGACCTGAGTCAGAATCTTTCTTTCAGCATTGTTTATGGACTGTTTCAAGTCAGCTAGGGCTGTCTTGGATCTTTGATTTGAGATTGTGGACCTGTTATTTGGGCTTTCTTCCAGTAACGAATAACAATTATAGAATACTTGTCTTGGTCATCGTAATGCACAAAAATTACTATTTATGATGAATTCCAATTTCCTTTAAGTAAATCTAATGCGGAATGGAGGAGAGATGCGGGGCGGGCATGATGAGTTGGAAGGGATAGGGAATCAGGGATTGCCTGAAAATTGGCCTCACACTAAATTCCAATCCATGAGGCAGGAGAGAACTCCAAGAGAAATCGAACAGAACTTGAGAAAGATCCCAAAGAGAAATCGAACAGAACTTAAGAAAGATCCCAAAAGCACCCATTTTCATTAATCATCAACCATTATTTAGCCAAAGAAGCTTACATCAATATATAGGAAAACAAAGACCCTAGAATTAATGTGGACCATCTAATGAAGTCAACGGTCATGATTAAAACATCCTTACTTAAGACATAAACCATAACAAAACAACTCTAAATAAAATAAATAATCATAAACTGAATGGGCTGGGCCCAATGGACTGCATCAACTTCTCCCCTTCTTGGAGAGAACTCGACATTGAGTTTTGTAGATGTCTTCTAGGATCAAAAGTCAAGTGTACAAATCTTCGATGTTCTTCTTGACCTTTTTCGACTTTAATCTAGTCTTCCACTTAGAAGTAGAGTGGGGTGCCGCTGACATCTGAAAGATGCATCAGTTTTTGAATCCTGACATTTGAAATCCGCTTGGGGTAAGGCATGATTGTAAGAAATAAGCAACGCAGGGGGATCTTGATGCTGTTTAATCCAATCACACATGAAATATTGGTCCTCCTTCATCTGCATAATGGCTACAATGGATTTGTTCAGTCAAACTCAAATCCGATGGCTCTTTCAATGCTATAAAGCATAACTTGTGGCACTTGGAAATTGACAGGAATATTGAATTGATTATCTATAAAATTTTGCTCCCATTATGAAAACGACCACTACTCGCACAATTCTAGCCATTTTGCTTCTCACCCATGGCATTCCTTCCTGATCAACGTTAAAAATGCCTTTTTGCATGGCTATCTTATTATCAAGGAAGAAGATTTCATGTGTTTTCCCCAGGGCATATCTAGCTCTACCCCTCATAACGTTTGCAGATTGTGATGCTCGCTCTATGGGCTAAAGCAGATGGTACATATATGGTTTGGAAAATCTTGTCAGAAACTTAATTCAATTTAATTTTAAAAAACAGACAATACGATCCTTCTATGTCCCTTCAATGAACGGGTAATGATGTCACTGTTCTTCTCATCTACAGTGATGACACCATTATCACTAGGTCTCATTCCAACAATATTTGTCATCTCTAAGACTCATTCATGCCTCTTTCCATATGAAGGATCTTGATCTTCTCAAATACTTTCTTGCTCTTGAGGTTCATACTACCTCCAAAGGCCTCTTTATTAACCAACACAAGTACATCAAAGACCTTGTTGAACTCACCTGACTCCAAAATTCCACTGCAGTGGGCACCCCTATGGAAGTTAATGTCAAATATAGACAGCATGAAGTTAGTTGATCTGCTTTCTGATCCTACAATATATCCATAAGATTGTTGGGAGTCTTGTCTACTTTTTTTTTCTTCTTTTGGTATCCCAACTAAAGGGCGGGAACCCTGAGATGGTCACGCATGCTAGGAGATAGAAACTTGCACATGCAAGGGGACACAACTCGCACATGCGAGGTAATAGGAACTCGCACATGCAAGGGTACACAACTTGCACATGCGAGGTAATGGGAACTCGCACGTACAAGGACGGGTGAGGTACTAAACTCTCATAAGAAAGCTCTTTTTCCACTGTTCTTTCATCTTTCCATTAATCTAATAGATTTTAGAGCATGCTTGAAGGGAGAGAGACCGCCAAATGAAGGGTTAAAAGAGAGAAAAAGGAGGAGAAGGGAAAGAGGAGGAAAAAAGAAGTTTTTTTTCTATTGGCTATAAGCCTATAACCATAGAGCTTCAACAGTGATTTATGTGGTTCACCAAAAGCTTCTTGCTAGATGTGTGGAAGCGGGTCTTGTAGTCTCTTGCATGTTATATTAGAGAGAGTAAGAGAATATTAATAAGAATACTTTGGTACTACCTTAGATATTTTTACAACCACTACTCCATAATGTCAAGGATTTCTCAATGCCAAATTGACCATAGAAGTAACCTGTACTGGTTAACCATGAACAGTGGATTTCTTTCGTGGGTGGTGGTCTTACTTTCTCCATTTACTTTTCTCTCATTTATTGAACATGATCCTTGTCATTGTTGTACGCTATTGGGTATTCTTCTGTGTTTGAAAGATCGACTACGGTGGTGGATTAATGATGCAGCAGATCATGGCCACTGTAAGTTTATTGGTTTGAACCGTCTTGGACATTTAAAGGGATGT
The DNA here is from genome assembly GCA_038049695.1 of Cinnamomum chago. Taxonomy (NCBI): domain Eukaryota; kingdom Viridiplantae; phylum Streptophyta; class Magnoliopsida; order Laurales; family Lauraceae; genus Cinnamomum; species Cinnamomum chago. Next base: position 23,332,197 of record CP142453.1, on the reverse strand, counting down.
TAATGAGCTTTGATCAGTCTTGGATACTTAAAAGTGGTGTTAATGAGCCAGGTCGGGCATGGCTAAAACTTGTAAAGCCCAACCCATTTATTTATTGGGCCTAAAATTCAGGACCGCATGCAGCCCAAGGGTCCAAAACCACGGCCCAATCCATATGTAAAATATATACAGCCCAGTTGTTAAAACATGTCGTGCCAAGCTACGACCAAGTATTATAGGCCCCATACATGGCCCATTTAACAAAAACCCAAACAGTGAGACCTCTCTTGCTCAGGTTGAATTTGCTTTCATCAATATGGTGAACTAGTCAACTGGAAAGCTTCTGTTTGCGATTGTGTATGGGCGACTGCCAAAGCATGCATTAGACTTGGTAGATTTTCCCAAACCTCCAGATATGAGTATTGTAGCAGAAAACATGGTCAACAGAATCAAGGCAATGCATGCAGACATTAAGAAACAACTTGAAGAGTCTAATGCAAGATATATGGCAGATGCAGACAAGAAAAAGAGGCTGAAGTTGTTCCATGAGGGAGACTTGGTGATAGTCTATCTAAGGAGAGAACGTTTTCCAGCAGGTACTTACAAGTTACAACAAATTAAAGAACAAAAAGTTTGTCCCCTATCAGATACTCAAGAAGATCAATGACAACACCTATGCTGTTGAGCTTCCTGGAAACACGGTCATATTTCCAACATTCAATGATACAGATTTGTCCAATTATCATCCCTTGGAGGAGCCAGTTTACCTAGAAATCTACTCGAGAGCTAGTTCTTCTGAATTAGAGGGGATTAGAGGGAATGATGAAGAACAAATGTTGGAACAATTTCTAGGATAAGAAGATCATAAAGGTCAAGCCAGAAGGCTTAAACGATAGTGTCAACTTCAAATGGCCATAACTTTTGATCCGGTCACGGGATGTTCAAGTACTAGCTTTGAAGCTACGGATGTGTTTTATGCTATAAAGTCAAAACACCTGCCTCCGATCAGTGCTATCGTTGGAGGTGAAATAAGGCAATTTCAAACGTTAAAATTAAAACTTTGTGCGAAACTTACTATTTATAGTAAGTTTTGTTTTGCTTATTTTAGAGTTTTGTTGAGTCCATTTGGGGGTAAACTTTTGTTTGCTCCTTTACTCTTTTTCACTTTCCGCTATGCAAGAAAGAGGAAGAAATGAGGATTGAGAAAATTTCATCGGATGTCAAATTTAAATTATGCAGCAGTTTTCTCCACCTCCACTTTCACCTCGTTCCTCCTCATCCAAATATTATACCAAATTTTCTACAATGGCGAAATACCAAAATGGCCGCTGCTTGGTGATCACCATAAAACCCAACAGTATGTTGTATCTAACTCACGCACAAAAAGAGAAGGAAAAAAAATTTCCATGAACAATGATGCCCATGTACTAAAATGGATGAGCCCATTTGGGGCCCTCCTGTGATCCCCATGAACTCCTCTCCATACTGAAACTTTAAATGTTGGATTTGTCCCTGAAAATATTGGGCCCTATCCGACCTTTGATTTTTAGGCCTTGATATCTCAACCACCCAACCTCCAATCAAGCTAATTTTTGGACCACTCAACTCATGCACCTACCTTCCAAATCACCCCAGGCAACTACAATGAGCGAATCACTTGTGGGCCACCTGTGATCAACGTAACCTACCCACGCACTATCTATGCAGGGAATAAAATTGAGGTCATAGGAGTTGTGCAAGGGAGATCCATTAATAATGAGCAAACTGCTGCAAGACTTATTATTTAGGTAGTATATAGTATATGTCTCTATGATGCACGGATACTTCAAAATAGGCAACGTATCATGTCATGTCATATCCGATACTTCACCTTTTATGTTAAAAACCTGTGTCTCTGCCATGTCTATGGTGTGTCCGTGCTGTAACCGGCCATCATAGATATCCGTCTGCCCAAGAGATCAAATAGCATCACACACCTTTCAGGATAGAAAGAAAAGGACCTCATCTAGAATGTAGAGAGAGCTTGATAATTACATCAAAGAAAGGAATGCAAATGCTAATATGACAGCCTCTCAACAAAAAGGGCAAAAACAGTCCCTGACTGTAGATTAGGTGGTTAGGGCTGCGGGTGTGCCTGTGAGAGCGTGTGAGTTTGAATCCACCTTGAGGTATGCAAGCAGGTCAACACCAAAGTACTATATGACCGATCCAGACTAGTAAAAAAAAAAAAAGAGCACTCTGAGTTAATTTGCTAATTCTCTAGATCAAACCAATGAACGAATAAAAGAAGATACAAAATCACCAAAAACATAACAATTAAGAGACAAAGATGAAGAATGATCGTAGACAAGAAGAATACCTGAATCTAATCCTCTTGAGATCATTTCCGCCCTGAGGCAGGGTAACAAAAGTAATCAGAACTCCTGGCTCCACCTGTGCAACCCACTCCTTGGGCTCATCTTCTTCCATAAAAACAACTGCAGCCCTGGTTGAACACGTCTCTGTCCGGCTACTCATTGAAGGCGTCGCTTCCCCACTAGATATCCCCTTAATTATCTCCTTTCCAAACAACCTAGGGGTTGAGCTTGAGCTCCCTGTTCGCCTATACGAGCAATGGAACCTCTCTGAGGCCGAGGCTGCTTCCGAATCAGTATAATTCCCATGCTGCCCTGCTGCTCCTGAACAGGGCTTGCACTGCCTATATGCCCCGGACGCCTTCAACGCCATATCCTTGATCTGCCACACACAACATTTCAAATAAAAAGGGAAACTTTAATGGAAAATTTTCATTGAACCCAATAAGATCCCCCTACAGAAAAGGAAAAGGAAAATCTCTCTTCCCCTTAGAATCAAAAGAACAATATTCATGAGTCTCAATTCAAACCCAAAAAATCCCCCTGTCCAATTTCATAAAATAATTTACAACTTTGCAACTTTTTGGTAAATAAATAAATAAATAAATAAAGCATTTTTAAGCCTTTTGATTTGTCAGTAGCTATATTTTTCTTCCCAAAGTCCCCATTTTAGCAGTAACTGAAAATTCTCATTGAACCCAAAAATCTACACAAATGAAATCAAAACAAGAACTTTGTTTCTCTAAAAACGCGAAATGAAAGAGGAGAAAAAGTAACAGTCACAATCACCAACTCATCTGCGCTCAAATTTCAAACTATAACTTGCAACTCTTACATATACTTTCCTAGAAAAAAAGATTGCAGTTCAAAGAGCTTGGATTAGGTAGAAGTTATTCTCTTCTTCCTAAACTTTCCGCTCATTTCCTGTATCTGTTTCTTAGCTTGAGTTTTACATAGAAAGAGGAATCTCTAACCATTCACAATAATTTATTCTTCTCCTTTTACCTGAGCAGTAAGAGCTTTGATAGCTTGCTTTTTACTAGGCGTGGCGCTGGACTCTTCATCTTCCCTTTCATGAAGCGAACCCCCACCTCCACCACCACCACCGATCTGCTTCGAACACGAGATACAAGTCAGCATCTCCTCCGCCTCTGCAAAAATCAAAAGAAAACAAACTAAGATCAGAAAGCAACAAAATCAAACCGATCTGATCTCAAAAACCGATCATTCCTCCTCTTCTCTCTTACCACCACCAGAGATCTACAACTTCTTCCTTCACCAAATCAAGCCCACGATACCTCCTTCCACAGCACCTGCTTCTAACTCTTCCAAAGCTCAGACGACAGGAATGAATGAATCACTGCTCCTGCTCAGATCCTTCAATGAACTCCATTAATTCACCAACCGAAGACTACAGACGCTTTAAATCGCATGCAGAAGAAGACAAAGAGACGTGTCGGTCGCAGAGTAGAGCAGAAGATGCGACGAGAGAAGCTATAGACAGATCGTTAATGGCGGGATTTGATTTCTAGGGTTTGTAATTATAGGCAGCTCTCTAGGTTTCGATTTCGGTTGCAGGATTCGAAGCGATCGAAAGAGATAAAGGAACAAGTGTTTTTCTTTGTCTCTCGCGACCGCATTTTGCTGCGGGACGGGAGTGACTGGCACCAGGAGTGTGAAGTACTACTACAGTTAACAGTGGGCCCATTCGTTCGCAACCGGTTACCGAATGCTCTACCGGTTGCAACCGTACGGTCACTGGTGTGTTTTTTTGTTTGTTTTGATTTGATGTGGTGTTGTGGTACGCGGCCCGAGAGAATCTATTGATTTGTTCCGCGCCCGAGTCTTTTGATCAGGATCATGTTTTTGGGTGAGTGTGACTGACTGATGGACGACTGTGATTTGTAATTGTATAGATCTGGTATGAGGTCGACCAAATGGACAGCTCAGATTGAATGATATGATGAATAGGTGGAGTAAAATAGGAGTTTGCTCGGTCTCTTTTGTTGTTACCGCGGTTTTTGTCTTGGAGTGGGTTGGGTCATGGGTGAGAACGGAGACGAGGTTTTGGTCTAAGAAACACCAGGGTGAAAGGACAACGGATGGCTTTTTGGGTTTTGGAACTTATGGTGATCTGGCGGATCATACTTGGTTTAAATGGTCTGCTCCCTATAACATTTGATGAATGAGTAATGATGCCATTGGCTCTTGGTGTTGACGACGTGACGACTTTTTTTTTTTTTTTTTACTCTAACTAATTATAAATTTCTCTTTTTTACTGTTTGTGCAATAATGACGGGTTATCTTGTTCCCTATTTAAAAAAAAGGATTAAGCATGATAAAAAGAGGATTTTACTAAAAAATTAACTTTAAGTGGACAATGCACCAAAGAGGGAAATTTAGCCAGTAGTGCACTAAACAGGGAATCCATACAGAAAAAGTAACTTTTTATAATCTTTTTTTTTTTTTTTAGTCGCATTCAATGTTCATTTTCTGTGTTGAGGACTATAACAAGTGAGGGTCGCATTCGACTCTGAGCATGTGTAACCTTTTCATCTTCTTCCTTCTTACTCGAGTGTTTGAGTTTTCGATTAAAGGAAGAGAGGAGTGGAAGATCTGCTGCCACTTAAAGTTATTTTTTTGGTGAATTTATCATAGAGGGTCATTCTGAAAAAAAGCTCTTGCAATTTCAAACCCAAATTTCTAGCATGCTATGGTTTTGTGCAACATCATGTGAAACAGATCTTGCTACAATGGAAGAATGGATTGGATGAGTAATTCAAAAGTTAAGATTCATGCTCATTTGTGCTTTGGGCTACTAACAAAAAAACCAAAGATGAGGAAGATAACAGGGCACTAGCAGTTCACATGATGCACAACCAATCGATAACATTTATTAGGGACCGAACCTTTCTAAAATTGACCAACCCACCCACAACATTTTTAGGGCCGATTGGTAATTTACTATGTTAGATCTTCCAGTCATCTTTTCTTTTAATTAAAAACTTGAACACTCAAGGAAAAATAAAGAAGATGAAGAAGTTATACCTGCTCATGGTCGAATGCAATCCTCATTTGTTATAGCAATTGCTCAAAGACCCCTAAACATAAAAGCGGGATAGCTAAAATCTTATAGAGCTTTTTACACTAAAAAGTGAATTCATGAGGTTGAAATTTTAAAATTCAAAAATCAATCAGGTATATGAAAATCCTATTATCAGTAAATTATCAAGGACAAAAAAAATCCTATCATCAGTAATCCTTGTAGACAGATGCCACAACCTGTTGGAAGTAAATTGTGCTAATTTGTGTGACAACTTACATTATCCTTTTTCATTCCCTCCAACCTTGCCCAAGAAAATATAGAAGTAAAATGTAAAAGTAAAAAAAAAAAAAAAAGACTTTCTAACTTTCACTTGGATACAAGCTATAAGTACCATTGGACAGTGATCACTGTGACTAGGGCCTAGTGAGATTTGACAGTTTGGTGGGTTTAGGTTCTAAGTTGATGCTTGTTAACGGTGGTGGAGCTTAAAACAATGTGATGTGGGAGAATTTACTACTATACTTGCAAATGCTGACTGCATGAATGACACCAATTCTATCAGGAATCCTTGCAAACATATGCTACAACCTAAAATGGAAGTAAGTTGTGCTAATTAGTATTACAGCCTACCCTATCCTTTCTTTCTCCTTCCCTCCAACCTTTCCCAAAAGTATAAAAAGACAAATGCAAAAGAAGCTACATGTACCATTGGACAATGGTCACTGTGACCATGGCCTGGTGAAAATTGACGGTTTGGTGCTTTTTTAGAGTCAGATTTGATGGTTGTTAGCAGTGGTGGAGCCTAACATTGTGATGTGGGAGGACTAGATGAGCCACCCACCAATAAACTTACTACCACCAGTGAGTCCTGACTCCATGAATGACACCAACTCAATTGCTATTTTATTCTGGAGTGAAAAATAATGTTCTCTGTAAATTGGCTGGCATTCGATTTTGACACAAATTCAAGTATTATTGACCATTGAATTCAGTCATACCATAAATCTGATCAACCATGAGCATCTGATCTAGTTCCCTATCATACTTATTTTACTTTTGTAAATGTCTAATTTACATGTTGTTCATCTGTCTTTACAGGACAGTGAGAAAACATCAGGCTTCATTAGCATGTATGTATTTTGCTAGATTTTAAAACAGGCTTCATTAGCTTTCCAAGTTATACTTATTGCCATACATCAGGTGGACCTATCATGTATGTGCTTTGGACAAAAAAGAAACTGGTCCACTTCATGAAGCGCCAAACAAATCTAGGGCTGTCAACTGAAACAAAGTAGGGCTTGGATATTTGCTCTAAACCCAACTTTCGCATCAGATTTGGACTTGCTGACAAACCCACTAGATGTGCTTTGATCCAAGTTTGGAGTCTGGACTCTTACGAAGATCGACCAGACCTGCACCCTAGGGTCCAACCCTCTTCGACTTCGACTGGCTACTTGATGGCTTATCAAACTTTGGCTTTATTTATCAATTGGATTTAGGAGTTCCATAACCCTAATTGAGCGAACGCACATCTAAGTTGAATGAAATTTTTTGGACACAAATTGAGATTTTGGATCCAAACTACTGCTCTAGCTTGGACCCAACCCCACTGCTAACGTAAATCCAGCAATTTGACAGCCCTACTCAAACTTGTTAATGCAATAAATGTACTTTTAATAATAAAAAAAGAAGAAGTTAAACCTCCATTTCATCATCTCAAATTTCTCAATATACTTTTTTTGGAAATATATTTTTATTGAAATATCTCAATATACTTAAGACTTAAAGAAAAATATAGAGAATAGATATGAAGAAGCGCAACTTATCTGAGGATTTAACTCAAAATAGACAATAATGACAAAACATAATTCATGTAATTGGTACTCTTGTGACAAAGCTTTGATGATGATACTTGAGATAGAAATATCATAATATTTTTGTTATTAGAAAATAGCGAAACACGATGCTTTTAGCATTTACATTATAATTTTTTGAAAAATATCACAAAATGCTAAAATCTCATGAAGAAGTTAAAATCTAAGATTCAGAAAAATTCCCCAAATTAAGGACTTAATTAATGGTCATTGATCCAGAATGGACAAGAGAATTGAAGTGTGTACACCTTTTTTTTTTTCTTCTAACTCTAGTAGTTTAAAGGATCTAGGGCATGAGGATTTTGCTTCTTTTTCCTTCAATATGAGCAATCCCAGTAGGGATGGAGGTTTCCTTTAAACATTATCAAAAGACATGACTAGCTTTTAGTTGGCGGCCCACAAGTGAATGCTTCATCACAATATAACTACTTACATGATAAGCCAAGCCTATTTCATCAAAAGGAACAGGAGTTAATTCCAACTAATTCACTCTAAAGCTTGTAGCCACAATCTTTTGGGCTATCAGGAGTGTGGTTCAAATTGGACCCATATGTGAAATTGATGAATTTTGCAAGTAAGACCCCATTAGATGAGTTTAGTGTGGATATTGTCGATGCCAATGTCAATTTTAGATGGTGAGAGATATGAGGTAAGCATTCATCCACTAGAAAGTTGAAATGCCTAATGATAAGTGCAAGCCCTACCAACACACTGATAGATCATCAGCAATCAGCAGTGTTGGTACCTCCATTTCATAGGGATATCTAGGGATTCGATCCCTAAATTATTTGGTAGTAGTTTTACAACTTCTGCTACTAGCCCATTGTTGAAAAAAAAAGTTGCAAGCTTCACTATATGTAGAACCCCACTTATAGAAGATTCCATTGAGTTTAAGGACATTAGATTAATTAGGGTATGTTTGTTTCAATAAAATCCATAGGAATTCACGGTAAAATGAGCTCTACCAAAGGATTATTAAAGACGAGTTGAGGGTTGAAGGATACGACGTGAGGTGTAAAGGAAACACGACTTTGACTTTCCTATGTATTGAATTACAAAGGTAATGACTAGGTGTGCATTTTCCATATTCTCCTAATTCAGTTTCCAAAAGTGGGGTTATTTGTCAATCATCTTTTAATATTTACATATATTTTTTTTTATAAGAAATACAATCTTAGGTATTCAATTACATAAACCTAACAGGCCCTTCGTGTCTATAGTTACAATTCTAATATGAAATGTGCAAAACAAATGTTGTACTATCTTCTCTCTCTCTTTTTTTTTATAATGTGTATGTCCAAGAAGTTTATCTTTCTTAGGTTCTTTTTCCGAGCTTCACCTCTCTACATTTGATGCTCAAGAAATCTATTTTACTAGCTTTTAGGTCATGCCAATCATGAGTGGACCTACATAGTAACTTTTGGGGATTGCAAGGCCTCTTTTAAAATTCAATAAATGATCAGCTCTCAAACATACCATATCCCGTCAAAAATAGGCCTCGGCACCCTTCAAAGGATAGAATAATGAAGAAAATAACATCATGCACATCATCCACCTCTCTCAAATGAATATCTTGGATTCGCCGCTGAATTGCCTATCAAAGAAAATTTGAGTCCCCGCCGATCAAAGAAAAATGTTTTTCTTCTAAATGGCTGTTCAAAATTTTAATGACTCTCAATTTCTCTGTATGCAACTATATCCTAACAAATTTGACTAAGTTGGACCATTTCAGGGTTTTATAAAAGTAAAACTAAAATACTCAGTATGCTATATATATATATATAAATAAATATATAAAATTGATATAATGATGGCATCAATGTTGGTTCCTTGTGCATGAAACTGAAGGACACAAACCTGGACTGACTTTTCAAAACTGGGGACCTTTCAGGTATTTCATTTCCCACTCCACAAGAAGGATGCATACTAAAGGCTCATGTGGGCCACCATGGACAGGTGAGAGCACCTGGTTTAGTGCCCTGGTCATGTGTGGCCCCCACCTTTGACCCTTTTTCTGTCTATCTACATTTATTGCATGTGTGTTTTTTTTCTATTGCAGATGCAGATTACTTTGTTTTTTTACTCCTCTTTTTCTTACTTCACAAATACAGTAAACCACCTGAGTCTGTCCTCTAGCTGTTTGGAGAAATACTCTTGTGATTGATCATGGGAGCTCTTGGAACAGCACAGAAATGGTGTATGATGTGAAGTGGGGCCCACCTTCAGTGTCCAAATGCAGAAAACTGCAGAAGATGATCCCAACCGTCAAGTAATGAAAACTCTGTTCATGCTTTCACAGGAGCCTTTCTCAGCGGAGTACGGTTTCAGGTGCTCTCGAAAAGTACAATTGTGTCGATCATTTCCACGTGCCTGGGAGAGAGAGATCGCCGGGTCCCACACCGAGTGATCGCCGATATATATATATTTTTTAATTGTTTCGTAACAATGACTTGGAAGTCGCTTTCTCGTCAAAACAGTTGGAGACGCAGATGGGAGTGGGCGAGTTAATATGAGATGAGAAGTGGGCCCCACATGGGCTGGTGCCTCGTACTCTTTTGGGTAAGTGAAGAGTCAAAAAGGTCCTGCCGCAACAGGAAATTAAAAACACTCTTTCTATTGCTTGCCTCCTGTGTGCGTCTTGCATATGATAATGATATGCCATAACCTGGTCGAGATCCTTCGGAGATGTTCTTTATAAGTGAAAAAAGGCAGTGAAAATATGTTTGTCAAATAGATTTTTCTTTAAATTTAATGAGTTAATATAAAGTTTAACTGTCAAGGCCTACATATAGAGATCAGATAAGAAACTATGCTCCTCGATTTCAAATATTGTAAAAGATCATAAATAATAATTGGCATATTTCCAAACTTTTAGGTTTTTTTTTACAATATTATGGCAAACGGCTTGTCAAACTAAAATAAATGGAAATAGAAGAGAAATCTAAAACATATGAACTATGCTGAAAAATATGTTTATTAAAAATAGAAATATGTTATGTATTTCATGGGAAAATAGTGAATAAATCATAAAAAATATATATATATATCTCATTTCAAGCAACATCTTAAAATATGTAACAATAATGACAGAATTAGATGACTTCAGTTTCTCATGAATGATTCTCATTATCCACTCCATTTCCTTATGTTATATTTAATTTATTTCTAAGATATTCTCATATGAATCATTCATAAATATCTTCAACAGAAATTTATTATCTTGAAGAAATATTGGGAGGTTTTCAAACTTCATGATTTTTAATGATATAATTGAAAAGGGATAGGTGTAATGTGCATGAGGGCATGAGTTCAAATCTCTTTTATAGATTACACAAGTATTTCTAATAGTAACTAAAGATTGAAACAACACATATAAATATCCATTAATTGAAAAAAAATAAATTTAGGGGAAGTGAAAATTGAATAACCAACTACCACCCTAGGTAATCAAATCTTAAGACACTGGTCGTTTCATCTACGTCTCCACCATATATACATCATTTGTTACCTCTTTAATAATCAATTTTTTTGTACCCCAGCTAAGGTGGGCTAGGTCCCATTGAGCTCTTAGATCAGCTAAGAGTGATCCCTCGGTGAAAGAAGCTGGCATGCCCAAGTGTCGATTCTTGAACAACCAGTTGAGAACTGTCGCAACTTGCAACTGAAGTAAGGCTGTGTTATCAATTTAATAATCCTTTGTTGGTATCTTTGACTTATTTAGTATTGGTCATCTCAATAATACATGTGTATTACATCAATACTCTATATCAAATTTACAAAACTCTTGCGCATACATTATTCACCTATGCTAAAACCTTTTCTCCAAAATAAAAAAAACCATAGACTATAACTTATAATCCTTCTTTATTGAAGGATTTCAATGAGATATTTCGATCTTCAAATGAAGCCCATGCCTGACCTATTCTGATGAAGAGTTCAAATGACCATTGTAAGAGTGTCAGTTAATTTTAAAAATGTAACTGCTGAATTGGGGCCCACTTTGAAAATTCACTGCCATAAACTGACAAGCCATCCTAGTTGTGTACGTATCAGTCAACTTGGTCGTGGGAGTAAGAGGAGAGAGCCTCAGGCACCTGCAACTTGTGTGCTCTTCAATCAAAATCCGCTGAAAATTCATACATGGACAGTCAAAAGAGAATAAGTTCTATCTTGTGGTACCTGGAGTAAATTTTACTCTAATAGAAGTTGATCCTGTCGTTACATCCATTACATACGAAAGATATTGTTAAATATTATAAAAAAATTCATGTGTCATTAGTGATAAATTTGATCCATTCCCAACTAAAATTAGAGCTAGACTTGTTAGTCGGAGAGATGACATTTATTTTTAAAGGGTGAGCTAAACCAAGGAGCCTAATGGTTTGTTTGTGAGTTAGGGTTTTTTATTTTTTATTTTTTATTTTAATCTTTGATTTGTACGAGCTTGAATCATGTAGTGCCATTCCTAAGTCCATAAATCATGGGTGCTGCAACCATGTCTTAGTTGTTTATGGGGAAATCAGAGAGGGAGGTGACTCATCAGTTAGCTACTAGTCGATTGCACGAGCTTGAAAAGATTATGACTATTTAAAAAAAAAAAAAAAAAGAGTGGCGCTTTTTCAATGTTTGAATCCTTTCTCCCACTCATACAATCGTAAGTGAAAGGATTAAAACTCCACCGATGGGCCCCCTTAATGAAAATATGAGCTACTTAAAATGAACCCCGTTCCCTATATGCGAAATGTCTCTAAGATTGTCTTTAATAGGAGTCGGTCCCATTATAAGATTAAACATACAATTGATAATGTTATTAACATGATTTTCTTCATTATTAATAGTATTTATTAATTATGTCATTAATTTTATACTTAATTTTACAATCAAACCAACTCCTGTTAGAGCAAAATTTGAAAACGTTATATATATATATATATATATGTGGGAGGATTCATTTTTGAGTGGTTGGCATTACTTTTGGGTTCCACTCCTTCTAAGCATATTGGTTTTATTTTAACGATAAAATAAGATAGAGTGAATATCAAATCATTGGAAAAGTTAATAATTAAGCAAATCAGGTGAAGTATACTCTCAACTAAAGTAAAAATATATTCGTTTCCATGAGATAAAGTAATTTTTAATATGATGTAATATAATTAAAAAGTGAGAAATAATTACTTTGCATGTGTTTTATGAAATAAATTTTTTTTCAACCTCAATGAAGTAAAAGTACTTTTTCTTTTATAGCGAGAAACTTCTTCGCTACTTGCTTGTGGGTTGTGGTGGCCGGCCAAATATGGTAAAATAAAGATTTTAATCTCTACAATTTTACTTTATCCCTTGAAAACTTAACATGGTCTGGTAGCCTCTTTTAGTAAGACACTGTTTACTGGTATGATAGCTGCCAAGCTGCAGAGGACACGGATTCTATTCGTGTGCATGGCCAGTTGCAGACATGCAGTGCCACTGGGACAAAGAGAAGAGAGAAAGCAGCATGTCTGCATGCCTCTTTTTCAATTTGAAGCGTGGGGGAATTTATGTCTTTATCAGAATCTATGTTGCCAGCGTCGGTGAATACTGTGGATGACGAACTCCCCCATTAATGAATTTGATGATAATAGGAGAAACCTGACATGTCTCTTCCCTCTTGTCTCATCCAATCACAGACTTGTCTTGTACTAGTATCCTCCATCATCCACCTTCCAAACCCGTACTGGACCAATTCGATCTGTCCAAGTCAGGTGGGCCCCACCCCAGATTGTGGACCGATGGCTACACATGGCCAAAGTAAGCAGACCATAAATGAATTAAGTGATGGCCCACTGACACAGACAGTGGGTAAAACTCATCCAATTAAAAGCTGAAAGCAGATTCTATAGCATTGCAGTTTGCAGAGACCATTGAGGCATTGACCATGAAATCTGTGGGTTTTTTTTCTCTCTCTTTCTTTCTTTCTGTAGCTATCAATCATATCATGGTCATCCCCATTCTTCTCATTCTCTTCATGGTTATTAAATCCAGAAGCCACGAGCATTTGTGGGGAGAAATGTGAAGACCATGATTCAAACTTCAAAGGGTCAATTCATGAAGAGCTTAGATATATAATTCAGAAGGATTGTCAGATCAGTGGGATTTTAGGGCCATGGCCCATCCTTGGTGGACCTAACCACAATTCCATAGTTTGGATCTCATACAATTATGCCCATAATAAGATAGAGATTGCAGTATGGCACAGGGTGACTGAATAGGTTTCTCCGTAAAATCAAATTGTAAGAATTACTCGTCTTGAGATAAAAATAAATATGGAATGAAATAAATTCTAACGTTTTACTTTTGTTCTATTACAAGCATGTCCTAAATTCACCTTGCCACTTGGGTTTAGTTGGTGGGTTGAAGTATAAAAAATTGTGGTGAATTGAATTGAGGGTTGAGTAGCTTGTATGGCATGAACCCTAATTAACCTAAACCATTTATTAACCACTTTCAAAATTTTAACTTGAACCAGGAATTGACATGTTAGGTTCAAGCCATAGTACTGGCCGGTGGGTTAATCCAGGAATTGCCCACTCTAATACTACCCAACACCCTTATCTTTTTTTTTTCACTTTTTGACTTCCACGGTCTTTGACTATTGGTGGTCTTATTGAGGTAATGCAAAGATTTTCATTTTAATCACTATCATTTTCTTTTGCATGCGAGCTTTCATTAGGAAGAAAAATTACTAGAATCTCGGTCAATGCTCCACTTGGGTCGGCCACAAGCCTTCATGTTTTCTCCTCCTCACATCATATCTCAGACTAATGAGAAATTGAAGCTGCCTGGCAAGAGTGCTAAAACCTCAATTTATCATCATTTTATGGAAAACGATAACTCGAACAAATCTCGCGATATCTAAATCACATTACCATGAATGATTTGTGGGACCTTCCTGTAGAGTTGTGGGCAACCAACTCACATCAATGGAATGAAAAGTCTTTGGGAAGAAAGGAATGCTTATGATGATGACAAAATGCCTTACTTTGTGGTGACAGACTTCATTTTCTATGATGAAGCAGCTGGTTGTAGTTGTTAATTTTTTCTATTTATATAATTTCATGGGCTATACATGTTCTTAAAGGAGAAGGATCATGCCCCTATAATCCGGGGTTCCATTCAATAGTTTATCAATCATATGATGCAACTTGGTGAGCTCTATCTCAATGGAATCTCCTACTTAAAAGAGTCCATTTACTGCTTTATTTTAAGTCTGTAAAGGCCCTTTATTTTCTTCCTTTTTTTTATTATGTTGTCGTCCTAGTTTCCTAGCCTCGTCTGTTTGCAACTGGTGGTCAACACTCAACAGTAATCAAAACATGTATTCAAGGACTCAAGTTTTTGGAAAAAGTTATTCCGAAGTACACAGTTTGAAAAAAATGGCTATAGTTCCAATTTCAATTCAAGTCCTTGAGGATCTGTTTTTATCCCTACTAGTATGGGTCCAATCTTTAGACCCATTTTTAGTCCGGGTCTGGATTTGGGTCCATTAAATGTACCCTATCAGGTCCAATTTCAGCCCAAGGATCAATGTATCATAATGATCTATTGCCCTAGGTGATATATGGTACATGTATGTGTGTATGCATCCAGGTAATTCAGGTTTGGGTCTGGGTACAATATATATGGACCCACACAACTTGTTTTTATCCATAGTAGTTAGCCTCTCTGATCCATTTAATTAAACAGCTTGATTTATTGTGTTGGTGTTTTTTGAATATTACATATGCAAAACATTTCATGTGAAATAACACCAAACGTTCGAGCTGTTTGTGAACAATATAAACCCAACAGATAGGCATAACGGAACAGATTAGTGAACAGTATAATAATGTATATCAACAATTTTGAGAATTATTATTATGTAGTAACTTTGGTAGATTAGGCCATCTGATGGGTAATTTAAATATCACCCACGCATGTCATGTATATAATTTTGTTTTCACTGAGGAGTTAAAACTATGTTATAAAAAGAACCAAGACAACATTAACTGGACCGACATTGAGCCTACACTGCATATAATCAATGTTCAAATCTATGTAATCTTCTTATCCCTTAGAATATAGAAAGCAAGAAACTGAAGTCCTTTTTTTTTTTTTATAAAATCGTATTTAAACAGCCTGTGCTGTTTTGTTTTCTATTCAAAGACCCAGTGGCAAGAAATATTCATTGCTTGCTGAGTATGCGACCAGAAGGAAGTGGAAAGTTAGTGAGCCACTGAAGGCTGAAGAAAAGCTTTTGTTTTGTTAGTTAGTGAGCCACTGAAGGTTGAAGAAAAGCTTATTAGAAGAATGTCACCACCACAGGCTTAAAAAGCTAAGCTAATGGGTCCTGCAATTTGGTTCTGGAATTGGTTTGTCTCCATTCCTGTAAAGAAATCAGTAGGGGCCTTGGGGGAACAGGGATGGGATTTGGTTGTTGGTTGTTTGCTGTGACATATTTTCTCATGAATTTTTTTTTAAATGAATCAATTTATCTTGATAAAGAGAATTTCGATTTTGAAAGGCCATTGTGAATCAAGAAGTCCTTTTTCACAAAAATGAAAATTCACATAAAGTGGAATCCTCTCGATGCACAAACACACCATAATGATATGATTACCACCTCAAGATTAAAGCAGTTTTTTACTCCGACAGAACACCAACACCATCTAGAAATCTGGCAAAGACATACAGATGGAAAAATTCTCATTGGATGATTAAGACCTCATCCGTTTCCTTAAAACTCATGAAATAAGCAATGGGAGAGGGATCTACACTATCACATTCCTTAGACCTTAGAAGAGACTTTCCTCTGTATTTTTGTAGCTACCATTCCTTGATTCAACTTATGTACCTCATCTTGTTTAAAACATGTGGTGCATTCATCTCTCACTCCAAGTTTAGGGTTCTCCCTACCTATATAGACGTAGCCAAATCCATTCCTTTTCTTAAGAGAGTGGAAGTCCCTATAAATTGACTGTACTTTCTCATTTTATACCTTTGGCTCACTGAAGTACTTTCAACCCAGACGTTAATGGGAAAATTCCATCAGCTCCCAAAAGGAAGATATTTTCAAAAAAATCCATCCCATTCAAGAGGTTGAAAGGTGTTCATTTTCTCTCTTTTTTTTTTTTGAAAGGAAAACATTACGAACTCTCTGTATCAAGAAGGAAAAAAAGAATCTGTTTTCAATTCACAACATAACTATAGAGCCTTTAAAAAAAAAAAAAACCTATAGAAAACAAGGAGCATCAGTTCTTACTTAGTGGTCGAGTTTGAATCCCCGGTACATCATTTCTTCTTGCTTATACGGGCTCCTTTCCCACCGGTGTAGGTTTTTTCTTGCCTGTGCAGGCCTCCTTCCCACTTGAGTGAGCTTCCCTTATATGTGTATGCATGCTCTCTTGGTCCTAGCCCTCTTGGCAGCTGGGTTAAAAAAAAAAAAGAAAAAGAAACACGTAACGTTTGCACATCATTCTAAAATGAACGGTGCTATGCACCCCGGGATCCTGACCCCGGACGGACCCCGGGTGCCTGGGATCCAACCGGGGTTAGGATCCTGGGGTGCGTAGACTAAATGTTCTAAAATGTTGCCGCTAATTGAGTGCCAATCATATATCTCTCTCTCTCCGCCTGCTGTGTTAGGCTAATGGTCCACAAGTGACACTGTGGACCCCAGATGAATCCTGGGCATGTGTAAAATAGTGTATTGCCCTTGATTCCTTTACAATTGTTAATGTCTGTGATTCTTTTGTCACAATATAAATAAATAAATAAATATATATATACATATATGGAGGAGGAATGTATATATATGGAGGTCACTTTTCCTTTTTTGCACATAAATCCCCCTTTTGTACTTTACTCTATGTACTTGAAATCCCCTTTTCATACTTAAAAATTTTCATTTATAGAAACATCCCTCCTTATGGTGAGGGATGGATGCACCTAAACATTTCCCTATATAGAGATAGATATTCTTATTTACACTTGACATCAAGTATTAGGGTAATTGGGTACAAATCCAAATGGATCTAATTTGAATACAACCTGATTTCTAATTAAGTAAATAAAAAAAAATCTTACATACCATTATTTGGGGTATGCAACCAATCTGAGGATTTAGATCAGGATAGATTGAAATGAAGAAACAGAATTCATATAGAACTGACACTAACATAGTTGGAACAAGGCTTTGATGATGATTATAACGACGACCACATATATATATTACATACCATTATTTGGGGTATGCAACCAATCTGAGGATTTAGATCAGGATAGATTGAAATGGAGAAACAGAATTAATATAGAACTGACACTAACATAGTTGGAACAAGGCTTTGATGATAATTATAACGACGACCACATATATATATATATATATTTTTTTTTTTTTTGAGTTGTGGTCTCTAATAATCAGCTGCAGACATTGCCAATCCAGCCTTGGACCTGCATATGACACTACCAAAAACCATTTTGTCGACATTTCTGTTTTTACACATTGAAAAATTCTAGTCTAACAAAGTTTCCTTAGCTTGAATTTCTACATTTTTGGCATGCCTTGTCCCTCCTTATCACCCAAACTCCTTTTTCTTCTTTTGAGAAATCAACCAAATTCATTTCCTATGCTTTCCAAAATATTTACAAGCACAGACCCCAACTTTTGGGTATCTGAGCGTATAAATTTTACAGGGGGGAAAAGCCCGCCATACCCCAAATGTTTAACAGATGTTGCCCATGACAATTCATTTACTCTAAACCGGTACTTGCAATCCTCCATAAGCATTCATTTCTTAGAGAAGAATCTTGAAAGATAGCCTTGATAAAATTTTGTACCTGCAAGCACATAGCAAACATAAGTTGGAAAGCATGTCGATCAAAACCTCACAATAAGCATCAAACCAATCTTTGATTGAAGAAAACTCTAATTAGTAGAAGGCAATGGAAAGGAAGACCCAAAAGCACAACTAGACAAACCGAAACTGACAAATATTCTCAGTGGAGTCCATTTATAAAAAAAAAAAAACACTGAGGTAAGATCAAATAGTAACTAAGGGGTCCTTTCGACACTTTAGTCTAATTAATAAGAGCAGATTAGATTAAGGTTTAAAATAAAAGCTTTAATTTTTAAGTTTTAATTTACAACTAGTCTGTTTGGTAAATTGAAATAAAGCTCTTATTTCATGAGGTAATTAGGCCCGCCTTTTGGGAATTGTGGTAATTGGATCCCACCTTTTAAAAATTACAATGTAGAACCCACCATTGGCACCATTTTAAAAACTTTTGATGTTATTTTCATCCAAAACACTTGTAAATTTTACATTGTCCACCTCCATCCGGATTAGATAAAAAAATCTAGAAATAAGCAGCCCCCCTTAGCTTATTTTTTTAGATGCAAAAGCCCTAATTTGTAAATAAGCTCAATAGAAAATACAATTAGAAGTTTACCAAATGCTCTAATATGTAAATAACCTCTCTAAATCATAAAATAAGAGCTTATTTTTAGAATTACCAAAGCCCCCTAAGCCTCCCAACCAAAGGAAAAACACAAAACTCCAGAAAAAAAAAATGCTAAAAGTTAAATAATCCACCGTCAATTGATACAAGGAAAGTAAGATCTTAGAACTAAGCATATTTAACAAGTAATAGTTAATGAGATTAAAAAAAAGAATTGTTCAACGCAAAATATTGAATATTTTTTAGAACTATTTCTCATAGTGGTCTATTTATTTCTAAAAGTGAATAAAGTTCATACTAGACATGATTAAGAAATAATACCATACCTCAGATGACACAAACCCACAATTAACTAGTTCTCCACTTTCCCAAGTTGTGGTAATGGATTTTAGAGGCATATCTAATAGATCTGACAAGGAAAAGGAGGCATCATGATGTTTCTAGTGGATGACTTATACAATCTCAAGATTAAATATAGGCCTGATAAAAGAAAATATACCTTCCAGTTTGCGGAGTTTATGTAGGGATGGTATCATCTTCTCTAGTTGAACCCATACAGAGCCCTCTGAAAATATCTCATTTCTACTGGCATCATTGGCCAAGGAATCAAATAAAGAAGATAGGTTATCGAGCGTAATGTGGATAAGCCTCTGAAGCTGAAAACATACAAGAACAACTTAGAATCAAAGATTGGGTAATCCAAAGTGATAAATAACCAGTAAGAGGATCAGAGACGATACCTGCAATGTTTCTTCAGCGGCAATATCGTCTAAAAGGAGTACCTCTTGTGTAATTCTAGAAAATACATAATCCAGGACAGTACACATACTTCTCTTGTAAGTGGATGGCAGTAAGAGTGGCTCCCATATAATATGTACTTTCTCGAGGATGAAAACAACCTAATCATTATATGGTTAGATTTAAAAAAAATCTCAAAACAAGTATCGGTATCTATCCATTTCTCACCTGTTTCATTTTTATGACAAAAGTCGCATACTGTGCTGAGTCCAAGAAAAAACATCATTTGCTACATACAAAATGCAATTAAGAGGAAAAGGCTTCAAAGTGATAACAGTTGAAAAATATAGTTTTTTTTAATGATAATGCAATCTTATTAGAAGCAAAATATAGTTCATGTGATTTTCCCTGAATATAGAGTGAAAAACAAGGAGGGTACAAGAGACAAATAGCATGACAAACAAAACAAGATTGGGTATAAACCCATAATATACACACGTCCTTTCTAGAGAGTAGAAAACGGATTAAAATAGCGATTGCGGGCTGTGTAGCGGCTAGTAGCCAAAACGATACATAGCGGGTGATACATAGCAATTGTGGCAACACATAGCGGTGTGAATTTTTTTTAGTCAATTTTTTTTTGAATCTTGTACAACGGCAACTCGTGTTTTTTTTAGTGATTTGAAACCAAATAAGGGTAGAGACAACTTTGGCAAAGGCTATTGAGGAGAAGAAATAGGAAAAAACAATGTTTAAAATTAAAATTGCTTGCTCTACTAGGTTTTAGACTGTAAAGCTGCTATTTTCCAAAATAGCGTAGCAGCCTTGACCACTACGGCCGATAATGCGGCCGCTCCATTGAACCATTCATAGAAGTACTAACAGGACAAAGTACACGAAACGCCAAAAATGAAAACCTGCATGGAAAAAAATAGTCATTCTTACATTTGTCCTATCAATAGCACACTAATTCTTTTGCAAGGGTCTCATCAACTCAAGCAATGGAGCAACAATTGCAACCATCACTAATCAACTCGCTAGACTAAAAGTGACAAGGGCCCCATGAACCCCGAGTAAAGAAGAGCCACAGAAAGAAAGCAACAACCACCCCTTCTGCCGGAAAAGTCACCACGAAAATCAGTGTTGAAGAAGTAACAAAAGATTGCAACAATAAGGATTTCCATCTAAGATCCCAAAATACCACAGAAGTTTACATGGTGATAGCTTCAAACAACTAAGAAACATCTAAGCATGAAAAAGAAAACAAACAACAAAAAAAAAAAACACACACACAGCTGAGAAACATTTGTATCAAACTTAAAATAGTTTGAAAGATTTGTTTGTGGCTAGATACACATGTACCATCATCATGATGGAAGCCTTATTCCATCTCTTTGGGGGTGAAGTAGCGCGGGGGAGGAGGAGGATAGCCAACAGGCTAAACTCCAAACCAGAACACTTAGGGTAGAATGTCTAGGTCTCACACCAAAGACAGAGAGAGAATCACACGATGAGCAAACTCAAATTTTCATTAATTTCTGTCTATCCCAAGAGAGGGGATTACACCCTTTATATAATAGAGTCTAAGTACTAATTTAGTAATCAAGCCATTAAAATTAGAAACTCCCTAAATCTAGAAAACTTAGAAACTGCCTAATCACGATAATTACTCAACTCTAAGAAATTTACTAATTCTAGAAAGCCTATTAGAATAGGAAACTGCCGATAGAAAAATCTTGGAAAATTTCTTTTATGTTGGGACTTATGGGCTTTGGGCCTTCTGGAATAAACTTTCAAATGAGGCCAATTGGTCTGGCCTGCATCAGGGGGCAGCCTATGAAGTACAGTATGTAATATACTTCATGTCTGACTGCATAAAATTTCATAGAAACGGTACCTGATCGATACTGAACTTTGCAGAATCAAACTGCTGCATCATATGAGTATTCTGAAAGCCGTCAGCACCATCTATAGCCTGATATAACATAAGAAGTAAAATAAGGAAGAATAAACTCAAAAACAGAAAATGCAATGGAAGTTTTGTTAAAAATGTAGA
Organism: Cinnamomum chago; assembly: GCA_038049695.1. NCBI lineage: Eukaryota > Viridiplantae > Streptophyta > Magnoliopsida > Laurales > Lauraceae > Cinnamomum > Cinnamomum chago. Next base: position 23,310,678 of record CP142453.1, on the reverse strand, counting down.
ACATAAAAGATGAAAAATACCATCTACTAGTATACCTCCTTCAAGCTAGCACTAACTAGTTGGATTTGTTTTTGCAGTATTTCTTCTGCCATCTGAGAAAAATTTGGGGCCATATCAACAAACACTGCACGTTCTTTGACATCACCCGGAAAATCTGAACGGTACTGAAAGAAACAGAACAGCTTGTTATTTATGACAAGCAAAACATAGATGAATCATAGGTTATAATAGAGGCACCTACTCTATTAGTATCAACTGCTACGTACAAAACCCTTCTCCACCTTTTACAGAGGCATAAAAAATGAAGAACTCCTAGAAAAATCATGAGCCTTTATAGATAGTGACCCGAAAAGAGAAACCACTAAACAGTGATACCATCACGCATCTCAATAACTTCCACAATAAAATTCACATGATTACAAAATTAATATTTTATGCAATCACCAACTTCGCAATTTTTTTCCCTTTGATAGGTAAAGTGACTCAAGCATAACCTCATTGTTGTGAAACTGAATACCTTCCAGGTGTGTTATGGGTTCTTGCCCAATACCTAATCAAAATTTTTGAACTTGAATATCATTGACATTGTTCCATTTTATGGTTTTTTTTTTTCACACAAGAAACACATGGTAAAAAGCACAAAATGATGATTTAGCACATAGCATGCAGATTGCAGGATTCTCTTCTTTTTTAAGTGAAGCAAAAACTTGAAACTGCAACCTAGCTGGGACACTGAGCACCTTCCAAGTGAATAAGAATAACTTGATAGTGAAAAGCAAAGCAAATATCTCAAGGATAGTAACAAACCTCAAATGCAAGCCCAAGAATCTCCTGGGACAAATAAAGGCAGTCATTGTGAATGACAAGAGCCACTTGGTGGATAGTATTGAGCTGCTTCTCTAGCTTTGTTTATGGAAAAGGGAAAAGAGATAATCAGGAAATTTGTTACATGTGAAAGTCATAAGACATAAATATAGCACAAGGAGTAACTTCAAGACATCACATTTTAAGGAAAAAAAGTCAAAAAGAAAACAGAAAATAAGGAAATAATACTAAAATGATTTTTTTTAATGTAATTCCACCGACAGAACACGCAACTCAACCATGTCATTTCCCATGCTAGAAATATATAAACCCTTTAATATACGATTTTGAAATTTGTAAAAGGGTGATTTAGAAGAATCTGGATACTTGGACAGGCTATCTTCCCTTGGCTCTTCAATTCCTGAGACTGTACAGGTGTGATCAGGACAGTAAAGCTTAGGTAAAGAATTACATGGATAGGGAGAAACCCCTCGGAGTTGGAGAAGCTCCGCTGTTTTCCCTTCTTGACCTCCTTGGGCAAATTCTACATCCCGGAGGAAGGGGAAGCTAGAAGAATACGGACAGACTATATGGATGGCACATTCTCAGTGGTTTCTTCTCGGAACTGGCTTGTGACATCCCCAACATTAGCCCATTGGGTTGCCTTAGGAAAGTGGAGCTGCCTCCTAGGGCTGTGGCTTTTGGATGGCTAGCCCTTTCAAGTGGTGTTCTCATGATGGATAACCTTCACCAGTGAAAGAGTTATCGTGAACACCTACCCTGTGTGTTTAGCTGATGAGGAGGCTGTGTGGACCCACCTCTTTCTCAATTGTAGGGTGGCACATGTCTTCGGGAGGTCAGCAGAGTTGGGTCTTCCCCCATAGTCTCTCTGTTGCTTTTGAGGCATGGAAGCTAGTTGTGGGATTGGCTAGAGGTAGAGTTTTGTGGAAGTTATCCTTCCTCGCATTTCTTTCGGGCCAATTTTGCAATTTACTATTAAAGTAAAAGTGAGGCAAAGCATCAAGTCAAGAGAGAATAAAATATAAGGGCGGGTTATGATGGTATTTTGTCTTAAGTAGATTGATAGGGAATCTTTTTGACTTTTTGTATAAAAAGTGGGTGTTTTTTTAGTCATTTAGTGGAGAAAGGATGTTGCTTTTTGACTTTTTTTTTTTTAAAAAAAGGAGGGAATTTTGAAGATGTGTACTTTTGATGTGACCCTTTGTCTGAAAAATGGAGGCTTTACAAGTTTACATTACTTGTACTAACCAAGTAAATTGCCAAACGGGCCCTTATTAGGTGTCGTGGAAAGAGAGGAAGGCACTTCTTTGAAGGTCTCATTTCTTCTGTTGGAAGTTTGAATTGATAGAGATCCTTGTTGCATCATGGGCTTCTTCATCACCTAAGTTTCTCGGCATCTCTGCTGTGCTTACCTTGATGAGTTGGAAAGAGATAGCCTTCTATTCTCAGTCCTGGTTTTAGAGCAGACTGACTTGGCCCCCTTCTCCAACTGGCCATATCAAGCTAAATTTTGATAAAAAAATTGTTACATATGACTCGGATCCAATGGGTATAGATTGGCATTATTCGCGACTGCAATGCATTGCTTATTCTTATTCGGGCCTAATGGGAATTTGTTCAGCAAGCAATTAAGGGGTTGGTGGATGGACTATTTCTCTTACATGGTCTCGTTTAAATTTTTGCCGACGGGGTATCCCTGTGGTATTTGACACGACAGGACTAATCCCCTGGGCACATGCATTATCCCGCAACACACGTGCACTAGGTAAATCTGGGGGCCGGGGGGTGTCGAACACATGACATGGGGAGCAAACCCACGTCTTATGCCAATGAACCAACACCTACGCAGGTTAAATGGTCTTGTTTATTGTTGATGTTATGCTAGTGTTATTGTATTATTGTTAATATTATCCTATTGTTTTGTGTCTTGGGTGATGTGCCTCTTGTTTTCTTTATTTTTTGGTGTTTCCTTACAGGTATATCTCTCTTGTTTTGTTAAACTTCCTATGTTAATAGAAGTTATCGTTCAAACAATAAAGTGATTTAGAGAAAATTATTTGAGTATAGCAACAGAAGAAGTTTAAGAGTAATAAAAACTGTAATTTTGAGCAGAAATATCCGTATTTGCCCATTTTGTTTCGGACCCCCTTTCGGTTAAGACTCAAAGCTTCAGTCAGTTCAGCACTCCAGTTTTTCATTTCAGAGTTGTACTGGTAAAATTTTAAAAATCTTAAAAACAAATATATAATTAGAAAACTACGGAAAATGACAAAGAGTGAAATCAGCACAATACAGTTCATATTTAAATATCACTATAAATGCTATATATTTAAATTATTGTACTAAATACACAATGCAATATGTTATTTCTACAAGCTAAAAGAAAAAGTACAAGTCATGCACATGACAGTACGAAATTATGACATGCATTCTTTAGCTCTCATCTTCAATTATCAATATCATATAGTCTATAATAACACAAACTAACACATTTACATAATCACTACACTTTTATAGGGAAAACTATTACAATTTAATCACTACACTTTAATGATTCATAACTATACTTTTATAGGAAAAGTATTAGCTAAATCAATAGGTTCAAATTCCAAAACCAATTTAAAATATAGTTATGAATCATTAAGCCACATCACATAATTGTCACCTACAAACCATAATGTTTAAAAAAAAAATGTTATTAATTGCACTCCCCTTCCTATCGTTTTGAGGGGCCCAAAGACCATTGTGATTTCCCCTAAGTCCCACTCCAATGATTTAGTGAAAATAATAATAATTGGAACAGGGACATAAATGGCCAAATAGGTGTGGAATTTAGACCAAGTACTTTCAGCAAGCTGTTTGGTTTGCTCACCTAACCAAACTGAACAATTTCAGTCTCTTCATCTTAAGTGCTAAACCGAACTGAAAATGTCAACTAAGGAAATGTCTCAGGCTCTTATTCGGAATGCACTCAAATGTAAAGGTTGAATGAATTGGCAACAAGAAGAAATAACCCAGATACTTCTATTGCTCGTTGCATTACTTTATTTACGTCCATGTCAGTCAAGTAGCCTCATTCATTTTCTCCACAAAGTTCCTGTAGAAAGACTGAAACTGAAAGAAATAATCAAGGGGAAGGGTGTCGGTTGAAGTTCCATCCATATCAATGTAAGGGCGCTAAAAAATCAAAACAAGGAAATGTGAGATGAAATATCTAGGACAGAAAATGGACTTATATAACGGGTGGTGGCAATCGGGTAATGTGCCATAGGCTTTACGAGGAAGCATCATCCATACAAATACATGGGTAGGAAAATGAATGGATGGAGGTAGGCCTCCAGGGAGAATGGGTTAGGATTTGGAATGATTAAGGACACAACAAATAGAACAAGTTGGTTGATCAAGGAGTTTTATGCCTGGGTTTTTATACTATATGGCTTGGGTTTAGGAAAGAAATTGTAGTACTAAGTTGTACTACTTGAGAAGTCCTCTCCAACAACCTTTGGAATCTCATTTTTAGGCAGAATACAAGGAATGTACAAAATTGAGCTTTTCTTTAGAAAATGAGGATCTTAGGTGGGGTGAAACCCTCAACAAGTAGCTTGAGGAACATTCAACTCAAGGTATTTCTTTAAAATCATATTATTGGACGGAGTTGAGGGCTATCCATACGCAAACATTAGGCAACTTCAAACAGTTTTAGACAAAGGCTTTTTGTCAGACAGTGGCAGAGGATAATATTTTTTTTGTTTCCGGCCATCTTCTTCAAGAAATGAAGATTATCGAAGTAAGCTGCCTCGTATAAGAAAATCAAGGCAATGGTGCTCCTTGACAATTACTTCTGAAAAAAATAAAAATAAAAATTTCCATCAAGTTAGTGGATAAGAGATAGTTATACGTAGATAGATATTGAGTCAGCATACTTCCATAACCAGTGGATCACCTTCTTTTCCTCTTTCGCAAGGATGAAATTATAATTCTTTCCTCAAGCATTTTTGAATCTTAGTTTTTTGAGAAAAGTACCAATCAGTGATTTATGACACCCAAATCCTTCAAATGACTCAGTTTATTGTTCGGTAAGACAGGACAATGGTATGGGCATGAGACCCATACAAAAATATTGGTTCAACCGCACCTCGTTATTTTACATAAAAAGGGCTTATTTCACAAAATCATACTGAATTCTTGGAAATTCATGGAAAAAGGGGTTCTAAAAGGTTAAGAATGGGTATAGAGTGAAGATATACAAGGGAACATCAAATTCTTAAAATTTAATTTCAAAGGGTGAAGGATGCAATAATTTCCTATCAAAAGCGGATGAATGGACGATCCCTCGTAAATCTCCACCACCAATCCTTCACTCTCCTTTGGTAGTATATTTCCTAAGAAATAACAGGAATTCAACAGGCAAAATGGAGCTAAAATATTGAAACAAAAAATAATAAGGAAAAATAACATGTAAAGCTATTAAAATATAATAATATGCAAAAATATTTAATGAAAAATCACTATTGTTGTCATGATCTTTATTAAAACATCTTTTAAAAATTTCACAAAACATATTGGACGATAACTGGCAAAATATCTTCATACCTTAAATGAGAAAGTTAATAGTTTCATAACTAAAACCGCTTCAAGAATGCAAGATCCCAATTGAAATTTGAAACCCACTCGATGTTTTTTAGAAAAAAAAATACACATTTCTTTTTCTTTCATAATTTTGACCAAAAACTTATTTGCATTTGAAATCACAACAACAAATGCATTTTAAAAAAAAACATAATTCTATTCGTGGTTTTTAGAAAAAGTCAATTTGGCATGGTTTCATGGTTTCACCAGCTAAATTTCGTTCCCTAAGAACCTGATTTAATATGCCATCAAGCCTTCCATTCATGTCTATGCATCACATCAAAAGGGGATCATTTACTTTTGATTCAATCTTGACACTCTGAGTCATACTTCAGACTTCAACTATGTGTAAATGCGCTTAGAACTAGCGCCTAGGATTGCAAGGTGGATGCACGGAGTCATACCACACCATAAAGATGAAAAGTTTTCATGTCAAGTAGATCAAGTAGATATCTTAAATATTTCATTCCATTATGGTTGAATGCATATATATAAACAGAAGTTCTGGTTGCCTCAAGGAATCTTAAGTAGAATGGGATACAACCAAAATATTTCTGAAAATAAGAAATGCGTGACATTGGGATGAGATTGAGAGAGGTGATTGGGATTGCAAAAGAGATTATAGAGAAATCTTCTTCTAGAATATCGTAGAGTTTACCTGCTAGTTGTGAATCATCAGCAAACCAAGGAGAATATGAGTCTAGACATTTTAGGAAACAGGTTTACGGTTGTGATGAGGGAAGAACTGTCTTTGCAGATGGCCTTCTGCCCAGTGGGAAAGCATCAGAAGATGAGATTTGTGATCCAAAAGGGATGTGAAAGGCCAGAAACATTGGAAGTAGTAGTTGTAGAAATGGATTTTGGGCTTCTTGGTGCTGGGGAAGATAGCGGGAGGGTCATATCTGAATATGCAGACAATGCCGAGTCGGCACAAGCGTCTCCGCTCTTAACTGATGATATGGATGGCATCCATTTGACTTTGAGGGAGGTTGCCACAAGAAGGAAACGTACTGATTTAGTAAAGCCTTGCTCTAGAGGTTCAGTCTGTGAAAGAAGCAAAACATCCAATTTCTTGCTGTTCGAGGAGGTGATAGGCAAGAAGATGAAGGCCTGAGATGTTACCATTGAAGAGGGAAAAGGATGGGCACAAACCCCTAGGCGAGTTGACACGTCAATGTGATGTTGCAGTTGACATGGAAAGTGTAACAGCTGTGATGTATCAGTGCATCTCTCAATGTGTTGAGATATTGGAAAGACGAGTTGAGAAGTTTTTCGACCATTTGCGCCTCGATAAGCATTCTTCAGTGGGCCTTTCTGAGTCTGGCCCCACAGACTTGTGGAGGGAGCGTTCAGGCCCTGCGTCCGTTTTAGAGGAGGGAACTAGCCAGGAAGGCGAGCACAGGTATCGGTGCGTTCTGGATCCAGCAAAAGCAAAAGCCTGCAAAGTTAAGCCTAACCAAAAGCGCCTGTGGGGAGCCAGCATGACCCATATCCAATATAAAATGATGAGTATGGTGTAAATCTCTAACCAGGTCAGTCTTCTGATAACCCAATCCCTCATTGTCCCTCTAACCAAGATGCTCACAAATTTGTATTATCTTCTCAAGCAAATTCAGGAGAAATTCGAGGCATTTTTTTTTTTCTGGAGAAGGAAAAATCCTTCCCCTTCCTTTCAACTAAATTGAGGACAGTATGGAACAAGCACCCTAAGAAGTGGGGAAATGCTAATCTTCGAAGAAGAATGATAGCCTCTATGGGCATAATATCAGAGTCTCACTCATCTGTAGAGACAACAAGAAACATGAAACCATTGGTAAATATAAATGCGGAGAATTGAAGGCATGGGACAGGAGATCTTCTAAGTCAGGACTCCGATCACTTGACAATTACAAGAAATTTGGTTTAAGAAGATTGAATAATGGAGGCAAGGAAGATGGATGTAGGAGGGACAAAAAATTCAGAAACTTCAAGGCAAATGTTCAAAGGTGAAAATGGTGGAATAGACCAGAAAGAAAAAGCTGGAAAGGTGATTAAGGTGGGTAAGTCATTGGGTTTTTCATTTGATTCACTTTAGGCATAAGAGAAGAGTGCAGACCATGGTTCAAAAAACCGGCCGAGACCGGTCCGATATCTCGCTGAGATATCGGACTCGGCCCAAATTCACCAAAATCTCGGCCATCTCGGCCGAGATATTCATTATCTCGGGATTTTATTCATCTCGGCCGATATATCGGCCGAGATGAATATAAAGCTTCAAACCCTATTTTTTTTTTTTATTCTTCTCCCATCTTCATCTTCTTCTCCTCTCTTCTCAAAGCCCCTGCTAGCCATAGCAGCAGCCACCTTCTCTCTTCCATATTTCCAAATCTCACTTATATTTTTTGAAGAAAATATTATCTAAGGTAAGAGGAAATCAACTTAAAGCATATTATGTGTTTTTTTTTTTTTTTTTTTTTTTTTTTTTATAGATGAAGCATAGAGGTTTGTCACTTACTCACTTGTGTAATTGTGTTGTTTTCTTCATTTAGAAGTTAGATCTATATACTTTCATGCTAGATCTACTCATACACATGATTTTGAACTTTTTTTTCAATTTTTTTTATTTTCGGATTTTTTAATATTTGAATTATAATATATCATTTTTTGGGGATTTCATCATAAATATGTTGTTTTAATGATTCATGATCATTGTATGGTGTGTAAATGATAGATCTACATACTTTTATGTTAGATCTATATATTTAGGATTTTGAAAATGATTTTATTAATTTTTATTTTCCAAAAAATAATTTTTGTTACTTGTTAGGATATTTGTGAAACCAAAGGCTTATTAATAGTGTGTAGATGATAGATCTACATCTACTCATAGTCATAAACATGATTTAGATTTTTATTTTAATTATTTTATTTTCGGATTTTTTAATATTTGAATTATAATATATCATTTTTTGGGGATTTCATCATAAATATGTTCTTTTAATGATTCATGATCATTGTATGGTGTGTAAATGATAGATCTACATACTTTTATGTTAGATCTATATATTTAGGATTTTGAAAATGATTTTATTAATTTTTGTTTTCCAAAAATTAATTGTTGTTACTTGTTAGGATATTTGTGAAACCAAAGGCTTATTAATAGTGTGTAGATGATAGATCTACATCTACTCATAGTCATAAACATGATTTAGATTTTTATTTTAATTATTTTATTTTCGGATTTTTTAATATTTGAATTATAATATATCATTTTTTGGGGATTTCATCATAAATATGTTCTTTTAATGATTCATGATCATTGTATGATGTGTAAATGATTGATCTACATACTTTTATGCTATATCTATATATTTAGGATTTTTGAAAATGATTTTATTAAATCTTGACTTTTCCTAAAAATAATTGTTCTTAAGAGTATTAGTGTATTACTATTGCATGAATTTCTTATTTTATAGGAACAAGATGGTGCGTTCAATAGATCCGGCATGGAACCATGGTGAACCAGTTGGAAGCAAAAGTAGAGTGAAATGTAATTATTGTGGAAGAGTGTTCAATGGCGGGATTACTCGATTGAAACAACATTTGGGGCATGTAACAGGACAGGTGATAAAATGTCATAAAGTGCCACCAAATGTAACTGCTGAAATGAAGGAGCTCCTAAATGCATCAACAAAAAAAAAAGAGTTACAACAAAAAAGAAGAACTGAGGAATTTGATGCATGTAGAGAAGAAGTATTCGGTTCCTCCGATGATGACGACGATGAAGACCCGGAAATGAGGACGGCTAGGAGAGAAAGTGTTAGGTCACTTCAGAAGGAGGAAGAGAGAAGAAGAATGCAATATGAAGCAGCCTCTAGAGGTAGCCAATATGAGCAGGGTGGGTCATCCGAACCTGGGGGAGCAAGTTTGCGTCGAGCATTTAGTCAAATACAACCCCGTCGAGATCCAGACATTGAGGAGATTGAAAGAACTCCTACACGTGCACCTCAGCAAGTGGGGCCAACTGACCCATATTCTTATAGAAAACCAACATCAAAGCAGCCCAGCATTATGAAAGCATTAACGGGCAGGCTTGGTAAAGCAAGAGAACATCTAGTGAGAGCAGGGGCAGAGCCAGGATTTCATCTTGGGGGGGGGGGGGGGGGGCAAAATTTGAATAAAATTTTATTTCACCAATTATTATAACTATCATATTTTAAAGTTTCCTTTTTGACATAGTTATAAGTTCAACCATGATTTTGTTCCTTGAAAATGCTGGACATAGAGAAGACGGCGTGCAAAATTTTAACCACTGAAGATGAGAGATTAATGGAAAAAAAGAGGAGACGAACAAAACAAAGAAAGAAGAGCTGAAGAGGGTTAGGGCTTAAGATTGGAGTCTGGAGAGGTTTTCGAAAGTTAAAAGGGTTGGGAGTGGGGGCCGGGGTGGGGTGGGATTTAACTTAGAAAAAAAATCCAAAAACCTTTGGGGGGGGGGGGCATTTTGGTGTTTTAAAAGATTTAAAAAAAAAAAAAAGGACTTTTTCAAAGGCTGGCCCCCCCGGGCGGAACTGTGGGCCCCCCAGGCCTCAACACAGTTCCGCCACTGAGTGAGAGCCGCTGGGAAGTTTTTTTTGGACGGAGGCATTCCTCCCAACAAGGCATCATCTCCTTATTTCACCACCATGTTAGATGCAGCTGCAGAACATGGTCCAGGTATAAAGGCACCTACCCCTTATGAGATTGGGCATGTATGTGTTGAGAAAGAGTATGAAGAGTTGCAGGCTTCGGTGCAAACTTTCAAATGGGCATGGAAGGAAAGAGGTTGTACACTAATGTGCGATGGGTGGACGACCATCACACACCGTCATCTCTTGAATTTTCTAGTCTACTCGTCTATGGGCACGGTGTTTATCAAATCAATTGATGCAACTGATTACATTCAAGATGCAAAATATATTAATAAGTTATTGAATGAGGTGATTGAAGAAGTTGGGGCAGATTGTGTAGTTCAGGTTGTTACCGACAATGCTGCGAACATGAAGGCTGCAGGAACGATGCTTATGAAACAAAGGCCAAGGATTTTCTGGTCTCCATGTGCAGCACATTGCTTGGATTTAATGCTTGAAGATATTGCAAAAGGAAAAGTCATGAAGTTTGTGATTGGTAAGATAAAGAAGATCACCAATTTTTTTTATCAATCATATAGACTCATTTCCATGATGAAAATGCATACAGACAACCATAAATTATTACGGCCTGGCATCACTAGATTTGCCACCCACTTCATTGCTATCGAAAGTGTTTACAAGTATAGAGAAGGACTTCTCCGATTGATAAAATCAAATGAATTCATGAATTCAAAATGGGGAAAAAGGCCAAGTCCCATTACTGTTGAAGTATGTAAAACAATTGAGTCCAACAAGTTTTGGCCTCATGTGAAGGGTGTTTTAAATGTTTTTGAACCCCTAATAAAGGTTCTTCGATTGGTTGATGGCGATGATAAGCCAACAATGGGCTTCTTACATGAGGCCATGGAGAGATCAAAGCTGGTTATTCAAGGAGATTGTAGCTATTACAAACAGTTTTGGAAGATCATCGACGATCGATGGGGACGACAATTAAAACATGATTTACACATTGCCGGTAAGTGAAGAATATCCTTTAACACTTGAATTGTTGTATTTAACTCTCCATTCTCTCCTCAGTCCTCAATCCTCACTACATTAATTTATCAATGACTAAAATTCATTGGTTTTACTGTTACAGGATACTTCTTTAATCCCCAATTTACGGATGGACACATATCTAATGAAATCCGTTTGGGACTAAAAAATGTAATTGAAAGATTGGCGGAGAGTACAGATGAAGCAATTTGGGCTACTAATCAGGTAGGAATGTCGGATAATTAAGGAAAAAAGTATATAACATTGTAATTTCTCTAATTTATTTTTCTACGTTAATATCTTCAGATTGACATATACAATGTACGGGCCGGAAGCTTTGGAACGACGACTGCACGGAGAGCTGTGACACAGACCCATCCTGGTATTGATTGTAATGTCATCTCTATATTATTTAAGGACTTATTATTTTTTTATTGACTCTAATATCATTTCTATTTTTTTTCAGCTGAATGGTGGTTGAATTATGGAGAGAGTGCTCCTGCACTAAGGACGATTGCTATTAAAGTCCTTAGTCAAACTACATCGTCTTCCAATTGTGAAAGAAACTGGAGCACATTCTCATTTATCCACACAAGACCAAGAAATAGATTGACAATGCAAAAGCTAAATAAATTGGTCTACATTCACTACAACCTCAAACTCCGGAGTAGAAATAGAAGGAGAAGACAGTTTGAGGATCACCGGGATTATTTCTGTCCAATTAATTTGGACTATATCTTTTCAGAAGAGGATACTGTGTTAGGTCAATGGTTGGAGGAACAAGAAGAACCGGTGTTAGACCAAGACCCAGAGTTTGAGCAGTTGATAGAGGATTTGACTGGGGAAAGGCCTGAGCCAGTGAGGGCTGCAGAAAGGATAGAAGAAATAAACTTGACAATGCAGCAGGGGCGTGCACCTAATACAAGTGAGCCAAGGGGAAAGGAGGTGGATGAAGAGAGTGAGTCAAGTATTTCTACTTCTTCATCATCAGCAGGAATTCCACCTGACTCTCCCGGGGATGAGGGTCATTATAGAGATGATGAGCCTGTCACTTATGAGACAGTTGAGCAATTTCCTCATGCTACTGAGTTAGATCCTTCGCGTGGCTATGTCAGACATGTTGGACAGAGTGAGGCAGGGGGTAGTAGTAGCGCCGGCGCCGCTACTCATGGTCATCATGGAAGTTATGTTGGCCAAGGTGCCATGTATGGACAACATGGGGATTATGTTGGCCAACAAGGTGCCATGTATGGACATCATGAGGGTTATTCATATGACCCTAATTGGGTACCCCCTTCACCAACACCGATTATTTCTATCAAACAGATGTTAATTGAGCAAGGGAGGCTTCCCCCACCAATTTCTCGACGACCTGCTATTTATGCCCCTCATAACTATTTCATGACATTTGATTACAACCAGCCATCTCAATCCACAGACACAGGGGATCAAGATAGTTCATCTATCAAGAACAATCTGAATATGATTATGGATATGGTAGTGCTAGTGCTGCACAGCAGTATGGAGCATATCTTTTTAGCCAATACCGAAGAAATGATGATGATGATGATATCGAGCCAGGGCGACACTCCACTTGGTATTAGGCTGTCAATTTGTCATACACTCATACTCATCAGTCTCTCTCTAGTCTCTACTAGTACTCTCCACTAGTCCCCTCTAATTTCAGGTAAACCATGAACATTTTGATGCCCAAGTGCTTTATGATTTATCTATCTCAGTCACTAACTCACTATCTCATTCACTAATCTTTAGGGTCTTGAATTTCACAACTTTATTTGATGATTAAGTTAGTATTAAATGATGATTGATATGTTATCTTTATCTTCTTATATTTGACACTAATGAATTGATCATGAGTAGAGCATCAATAATGTTTGCATTATATGAAATACTGGAAAAAAGACAGTGAACTGCGAGTCTGCGACACAGACAGGACTCATAACTTAAGGTGACCGAGATTTTGATTTATTGTTGTTACTAATGGAAATAAATATAGTTTTCCAGCATTTTCTAATATTCTGGATTTTTTGGATATTTTTGCGAATTTTTTTGGATTAAAAAAAAAATTCACACCGCGATGACCGCGACGGACCGATATCCGCGACCGATACCGATATCATATCGGTTTTTCGGCCCAGCCGATACCGCGACCGAGACCGAGATTTTAAACCATGGTGCAGACATAAGTCATCTCACGGCAGCTGTGAAGGTGGGGTGTAAGTTGCGTCAAAGGGCAGAACCAAAGGTCAACAAAGGCAAGGTGTCTCAAGGGGTCTCTCTGTGTTTTTGTCATGATTATTGTTATTTGGAATGTTAAAGGTTTGGGTAAACTAGAGAAGAGATCAGCTTTGAGGAAACTGGTAAAGAAACAAAAAATAGATATCCTACTTCTTCAAGAAACCAAAGTGTTGAAAAACATGGGTACCATCCAAAGGTGCGCATCAGTATTCAATCTAGAATGAGGAAGTTCTTAAGGTTGAGGATGTGTTAAAATCATAAAAGGTGCTATTCATTAAATCACTTAACCAATGCTCTGTCCCTCTGCATCCAATATCTCATAAATATGTAGTGTGTTTGTGTGTGTCTATATATATATATATATATATATATATTTTGAGTGGTTACTTTCATTGAAAAAGAGCAAACAGTACAAGAGATAAGTACTGACAGCAAAAGAAGAAAGTAGAAAGCACAAGAGAGACAACACAAAACAACAAACTAAGGCTCTGTGTGTCTATATAAATATATATATATATATATATATATATGGGAAATTCTCAAAAACTCCCCATTGGAAAAGGGGAGTTTTTGCCCTTTCTGATTTTGTCCAATGAAATAATGCCACATGTGAAAAGGAAAAGAATAGGAGCCCTTTTAGCTAAATAATAGAATCTCTTTACAATACAACTAGTTTCAAGGAGAAGATAATTAAGTTGGGTAAATTAGCTACTTTTTAGGATCAGATTGGGTACAAAAAATGAGGCACCCCATTGATATCTAGGCATAATTCCTCATTGGATGTTAGGAATGTATGGACCCTCATCAAATACCAAATTCAAATCAAACATTGGTGGTGGCTCCAAGACTTATGGGCACTCATCAAATTTCTCTTCAATAGGAGTTGGGCCCACCATGAGATTATAAAAAATATCAAAAAAGATATATAATCATCAATCTAACATTGTGAACTTTTAATATATTTGATTTTCATGAATGGACCCCATTGATAAGCATAGTGAATATTTCCTACCATTATGAAATCATAAATCTTAAGTATTTCTGTGATCATTAATAGTGGGCCCAACTCTTCCTCATTGAGATTTGGAGAGTGCCCATTAGAGAGGGGATTTCTATTTTTAAAAGTGGGACCATCAGTGAGTGTACAGAAATGATTTCTAACCCTTTAAAAGATGCATCAATTTTGTCTCCCCTTTTTAGGGAATGAATCTCAAATGAGTCCAACTCAAATCCCTAAAAACAAGTGAGATGATATCTATAAATTCAAAATGCCAGCTAAACATGTTGATTGGATGAGAGAAAGGGGCGCAGTGATGAAAACAACTCCTGGGGAGTTTTATAGCGTTCTCCATATATATATATATATATATAATTAATGGTAACCATGTCATTGTGACTGATCACCTTCTAACTGTGTCATGAGCTTTTGTCCCAACACCTTGTATATGACATGGTAATAAATTTTGATAGTAACAATTTATTTAATGCACCAATAAAGAAATAAGTCTATTTTATGCCACTGATCTATGAACAAACCTTCACAGGTACGATAGCTTCGTATAGTAGTAGGGCATCCCTCGCAGCATGATAGAATTCCATTGCCACTCGTGAGGATGACATGTGAACACCCTGCATCAAAGTAGTCATTTATAAAAATTATGCCAACAAATAGGAATGTATCAGCAATAACAAGGAAGAAAGAAAGAGAAAAAAAAAAAAAAAACCTTTAGATTGTTATAATAACCATCATCGTGCAACTTTCTTAAAAAAAAAAAAAAGCCTTTCAACAAATACTGGATTTCACATTTGGATTTTCTGAAAATGGTTTTCATCTTAACTTGTTTAGCCTATCACTATATAAAAAAGGGTTTTTACCAAAAACATTGTTTTTTTTTTTCCCTCCAAGTCAAAGAAAATTAAATTTCTGTTTATTTATATAATAAAAACTGATAGCAATAAAAAGAATAATCAAGCCAATCCATAGCCTAGCTTGATGGTTCAAATCTTTTGATTGACTGATTGAAATAATCATGTCATGGGTTTGAGATAGCAACAACAAAGAGGATTTTTTCTTTAAAAAAGAGATAAAGATAAAAAAATCAAATAAAAAATTTATTATTCAAGCTACGTAAAAATAACTCCAAAATTTTTGCATTGGAAAAAAATGAGATTTCGATGAGTTTGGTGTTTACGGTTGAAATAGAGGTAACATGCCTCCCAAGGGTTTCAAACTTGTGACCTCGGCTTTGATTCCATGTTAATAACCAATGACACCAAAAGTTCAAGTCCAGACTTTGTCCAGGGTCCTTTAGCTCTACAGTATACAGTCTACACAGTGGAGTCCATGTCCAATGTATAGAGAACATATCCAGTCAAGGTCTTATGAAGCTTATTTGGCGATGAGACACCATGAACCCAACCCAGACCAGGCCCATGCACATCCCGAATCCCATGAACCTGACCCATACCAGCCCATTTACATCCCTAACCCCAGAGTAATTACTCAATATAACTACCAGCATATATTTTATCAACAAAATTTATGTATACTGGATTTTTGGAATAAAAATTACTTTACCACCTAAAAGAAAAATAGAACTACCAACATATACCAATTCAGATGTAAACAATATTAACCTGAAGTGTTTGATGCACAAGTTCCATAAGATTAGATGCGGCCTCAGATACAAGACATCTTTCAGGTTTAAAAAGCAAGTCGACGGAATGCACAGAAATTTTTTCAGCAACTTCAGGAGTGTAATAAGTGCGTCCTTTGCTCAAATTTTCCTGTGATAAGAGTCAGCAGACAGCTGTTTATGGTTCTTTCAAGCAATTAGAGACAGATTAGCATTTGTGCATAATGTACTCACCAGAGAAAGGACAAACTCACTTTGTAGAAGTAAATTTCTGGCCTTCGCTAAAATTTCATTCTTCTTCCTAGATGCAAAGTGAACCTCAACATTTTGTGCAAAAGCGCTTAATTTATCATCCTTATTATCAGTTGGAGATATAAACATCATTTCCTTTAGACCAGTCTCAAACTCAGTAGTAAGATCAATAATATTTTGAAATTCTGCAACTTTTGAAGCATCGTCAGGGACAGCCTGCAATAAACATTTATAAAGAAAAGCACCCAGTTGCCGTCAAAACCATAGCTGCAACTATCAACTAAATGAAATATGTTAATAATTTATATAATGAGCCATGAGGATAAAAGATACCCGACTAAAATAATAAGAAACCTACGCTGGTAAATTCCATTGTCAAAAGACCTAAACTAGCAAGACACATTATAAGCCTTCTTATGATCAAACAAGCACAATGGCAACTGAACAATTCATAATCCAGTGTACACAAGATCCACTACCATCCAATGTATTAACTACTAACACCACCTCATTTATAAATTTGAGCAACTTATTCACCCAACAAGCACAAATAGTCTTGATTAACTCTGTATATCATTTATACAGGGAGTAAGGATGAAACTCAATTGCATGAAGAACATCAAGGTATGATGTCATCAATATTAAAGCATTTCAACCACCAGTTACAAATTTTCTGTTCGAGAAAATTGGAACATTATTTTAAAATTAGTTCTCATACAATATATGGGTTGCTTTCTATGCACCATTTTTTTTCTGTCACCTACATGTAAGCATCATAGATTTGAACACTTGATACAGGGCTTGTGCTCTCACGATATAATAGCACGAAGTTTATCCATATGTGAGAAGAATTTCATAATAATACACAATGAATTATCACACATGTGGACCTGCCTTAGAGGAAAGCAACCACTAAAGACAAACCCAATTTGGTTGGAGTAAAGAACCCTAACTATGAGGCAAAAATATGGCCATATATCAGCTACATAGTTAACTTTTGTCCAAAGTTCGAAAATTGGACGATCACACCACCATTAAATCCAAATGCTTACGTATTTAAAGAAAAAGGAAGAATACCTTGACATTTAAGGGTGGGCGAATAAGACACAAATAGGTTACTCTTTATTTAAGACAAAGAATGGTCAATCTGGAAGGACTAAAAAGCCATTTTTGGAGTCTTTCAGCATGGTATAAGGTAATAATAAAGGATGTTGATGTTAAGACTCAAAAAAAAATTAAGGACGTGGAAGATTGTCATAGAATAAGGTGGCAGAATTTAGAAGGAGAACATTAACACCATTTTCATAGAAAATAGTACAAAACCAAGGCAATTCAAATTAACCATGAAATGCTTATGAAGTGAGGGATCAAGTGGCAGGTTGTAAAAAGCAGGTCACCAAAGAGTACTTGGGAGTCCAAGGGGGAAAAGAATCAAACAAAAAAAACTTGGTGGTGGAATTAAGGAAAGAAAATTGTTAATGATAAGAAAGATAGTATTAAAAAAAGGCAAGATAAAAGACTTAACAACATGTCAGCAAAAAATAATGCCGCTAAAAAAGGCAATAAAAAAACCAAGAGAGAAGCCTTTGACAATTTCTACGTGCAAAAAGAACTGAGGAGAGGAGAGGAGAGGAGGGCATCTATTAACTGAACACGAATCTAACAGGACAGTGAATTATGATGATCTCACCTCGAACAGATGGGAAATTTTAGCTAATTTGTACAAGTAATCCATTGTAAAGGCCTGTCATTAGGATCTCTTCTATTATTCTTTATCAATTGCTAAAGGTAATTAATGGATTTTATTATTAGAATGTCAATGAAAGGTACTGATGCCAGACTTCTGAATAGTTCAAAAGCATTTCAACAAGAAGGGACAAAGCAAGGAAACTTTATAAGTTTATTATTCAAGAGTTTAAAAACAGACCTTAGAAAGTAAGTCAGCAATAACCAGCTCTGAAATTCTTGGCCATGTCAATCTTCCAAAACAACACATATATGTCCCATTACAGAAGAATGTGAATTCATAAATGAACTTAATAACTTGAATGAGCCTTGCAAAAATAGCTGCACCATTCAAGCAGTCAACCTGAAAAATAAGCGCTAGGTGTCAATATTACAGTAACCGCGAGCAACAATAATAAATTTAGCGCCTTGAAAAATAGGTGCACCATTCAAGCATTCAACTGCCAAATAAATATTGGCGTGGTTATCACAATAACTGCAAGTGACAGTGAATAAATTCACACTGGCTAACCAACAAAGTTTTAATTGCACATCTCAAAACCAATTGAACAAGTGGAGCTTAATGGTTAAAACTCCATATCTATTGGACCAATGATTAAAGTCTAGAACAGATAACAGCAATAAAAAACTTAAGGCAGATTGCAGGAAGAAGAAAAAGAGAACAGAAACAGATATTACCTTCTTTTGATTGGTACTGTGACTTGAACTCACAAAAATAATAAATGTTTTTTAATAAAATAATTCTTCAACACCTACACTGAAAATTGATCAAAAGAAACTCCACCAAAAAGGAAGATCAGTCTCTAGTGTGGGTGTTGTAGCTTTGGGGGATTTTCTCTGTCTTTGGACAGTCTCTAGTGTTGATGGTCTCTTGTTTTGGGTCTTTGTTTGTTTTGTGACTTTTCCCATCAGTACAAGCCTTTTGTACGGATGTGCTTTAATGAAAGTCATCATTCATTAGGTCTCAAATCCATAAAGAAATCCGACTGAGTATTATGCTGGCTGTCGGCTACCTAACGCACAACCCTCCTCCTTCGTCCGGGCTCGGGACCGGCTATGTCAAGGAGTTATCATTCAAAAAAAAAAAAATGATCAAAAGAAAAATCCCCCAAAAAGGAAGATCAGTCTTCAACCTTGCACAAAGATAAAGCCAACTAGAAAGTACATTCACAGGTGCAGAATTGCTCGGTGCACACTTGGGTCTCTTTCGGTGGGCCTTTCCACGGGTATGGTCTTATTCTTCGAAGGATCCTCCCATTTGAACTGTTGTGGTAAGTATGGAAGGAGAGGAGCAACATGGTTTTAAAGGCACATTATCTCCTACAGCGAATATTCTAGTGGTGATCAACCAAAGAATTGCCAAGTGGGCATTGGTAAAGAAGGAATTGTGAATATTTCCATGAATGACATCTTCTTCGATTAGGAGGCTTGTACAGCATGTGGCGTGATAAAAGAGAAAAAGAGTGGTCACTTGGAGTCTTCTTCCCATAGGTGAAATGCAGTTTAATGAAGATGGGAAATCATTTGCATGTTCTCTAGAGTAGAGATCAAGGATTCTTATGAAGCTGAAGTCAGCGATCTCGGAGGCCTTAAGAAATGTCTCTTGCTCAGGATAGCTCATATAATGTGATTTCGTGGGTCACTCATGATGATCACAAACCATGGAAGCTTTAGTTTTGTTTCAATCAAAACAAGGTGTTGGTATCTCATCCAAGTGAAACTTTGTCACGTGGTTAGGCCAGTAAACGGGCTGGCAAATGCTTTGGCTAAACAAGAGTTTGCTAGGTCTTCACCTAGGGAGGTGATTTTATTGTGATGTCTTTGTAGCATTTAAGTCTCATACACCCAGCTTTCTCCTTTGGGATGTACGCTCCTCTTAATAAAAGTTAATTGTTATCATTTTTGTTATCATTAATAAAAGTTAATTGTTATCATTCAAAAAAAAAAAAAAAGAAAAGAAAAGAAAAGAAAGAAAGAAAATGCAGTTGCATAAACTACCAGATGCTTAAACCAGGCCGGTACCACCTTAAGCTGGAAAAAATGGACCATGAGACTGACCAGAGCTTATAAGTTGATATTTAAAGTACATTCACATAGACAGTTTTGCATTATTTTCACCAGAAATGTGATTTTCCAATGTGGTACAATTATTGGTATGCCATGACCATGGATTCTCTCCAGAGAACAGGTTTTTTCCCGGTGCCAGATCATCCCAATGAGCAGGAAAAAAACGGATTATGCTCCTCATGTGGAGAAATCAAGGGGTTTCGATGTGCTTTTCTTTTCTTATCTTCTCTTT
Organism: Cinnamomum chago; assembly: GCA_038049695.1. Classification (NCBI taxonomy): domain Eukaryota; kingdom Viridiplantae; phylum Streptophyta; class Magnoliopsida; order Laurales; family Lauraceae; genus Cinnamomum; species Cinnamomum chago. The sequence continues at coordinate 23,290,387 of CP142453.1, read as the reverse complement.
TTATAGTAGCCATCATTCAAAAGGATATGGTTGTTTGAGTTTCTACGTGTTTAGTCATAATTTCAGCAGAGATATAGTCAAAGGTACTGCTTGATCAAAGTTGCTTGTGATTCCATTCGTAGAAAGTTACAAAACTTGATTTATGGTTGTTTGGATTGTGAGTTGTCAAGAGCATTGTTTCTACTATAAGCTTGAAAGGAGCAGACATAAAACAGCATATGCTCTACAATGTGTCAGTAACACATGCCGACTAAAATTGCCTTTGCCTTCAATAGGTAAGCAATGTGATACTGTGATATGCCAAACCTTGAAAGCATAGCTAGTGAAATTGTGGCTCAAACTCAAAATGACACAGCAGTAGGCGGAGTTGACTCAATTAAAAAAACCACATCAATTTTTATTTAAATTACAAAACTACAATATATAACATTTAAATATGATGGTTTTTCCTTCAGTTGTAATTAGTAAGGTGGTGGTTATTATAGAAAAAGGTTTTTGATAAGGTTTATGGAGTATTAATTTAGTCTTTGGAAATCATCCACTCAAGCTTTTGTTTTATTGAGAAATTATAAGATTCTCAACCATCCTCCACTGAAGGTTTTACATTGTATGGTTTAATATTCTGATGCATGAGGCCCATCCATTATCTGGACCAATGGCTTGAGGAGCACCTTTGTGGATAAACAAGGGTCCTAAAATTACACAAGTTGGAAAGCCTAGCCTTCCAATATTTGACCTTTTTTAATACTTTACATTACATGTGACCCTTGGCATATTTCAGTTTTTCACCCTCAACCTACAGGTTCTAATTCAAAGGATTAGCAATTCCATCATGTAGCATTCTTAAGGAAATAGCCATATATGCAAACTTAAAAATTCGGATATTGACCCAAATCCCAGTGGTATTAGTGGGATCAGGAGATTCAGGACTCCTCCAGTTGTGCAATTAAAGCACTATCTGGCACAATGGGAATATATTCAGCAATGCAAGGAAGTTTATGCTCTACTTGTTGGGTTCACGGATCTGTCCTCACTCACTCTTGTTACTCGAGGTTTTCTGCGGCTCTGCGCTAGCTCACTTTCTAGGATCAAAGTCGAGGTTATTCTCTTTCCACACTCTCTTGGATGTCTGATTGACCTACTCCATGCAAACTAATCAAAGTTTTTCTATCTTTAATATTTCTGTTGTTCATATTTAAGGGGAGGGTAATTTTCAGGTAAGCTAAGGAGTAAGGAGGGTGTTTCTACAAATGATATTGTTTTTGGAAACACTTATCCTCAGTTGGAAGGAACCATTTAGTAAACCAGACTTAGCTACACTTGGTGTTATAGGTGACCACTCCCCTTCCCCTACCCCGGAGTTGGAGACGGCTGCTGAGGAGCCGCAGGACGTAAGCAAATGGTGTGCAGATCATGTCATCTAGACACCGCATTGCGCAGGAGCCTACGCATCACATTTTGAGTTTTTGGGAGTTTTTTATGATATCTCTTGTATATCTTTTGGGATTTCATTGGCCCTGTTTTTGTATGGTCATGGTTGGGTTGTAATTAAAACTACTTTTTCTATCTTTTGTATAAGTTCTAACTTCAAGTTTAATTTAAATGCTCTCTTGAAATTTGTGCACACTGATATTCGTCTTTCTATAAATATGTTTAATATATGTCTATTGCTGATTACGCGAGCTTCAGCTGCAAAATTTCTTTGATTTGAGGTATAGGTCTCATCCTCACTGCGAAAACACATGGGAATCACACGTATGCGCGAGCGAAATTTTCTGGCACTGCCCCCCGCGCACCATCGCAGCCTCGGATTGCAAGATAATCCAGTCCGGGGCTGTGACAGCAGGTCATACAATTGCTCCTTCCACAAGTTTTATCCTTTACACATTATTAAGTGGTATCCAACTTCATGTTTCTCACAGCTTTCTTCTGTGCTTGGCACACAAATCACCATCTTTTCTTCTCCACTTTAGCTATTTGCAAGCCCATTACAATTAGCTTCAGGATAAAACACAGAAGTCACAAAAACAAAAAGTGTTTATCTTGATAGATAAAAAGAACGTGGCCATACCTGGAAATCAGAAGATGAAACTAGACTAAGGATTGCCCCATCCTTCTGCTCAGAGTTCTGATTGACTGTTTCAACTAAAACAGTGCTAGATCCATCGCGTATTGTGGGGATAATGACATACTTGATCATTAAGTCTGCTACCTTAGCAAGGCCATAATCAAGAACCCCAACTATCTGTGTACAAAGATAGAAAACAGAAAGTCAATTATATTGAGAATTCAATATAATTGAATTACAGAATCAGAGAGAGCAGATGCAAAGAAAACTCACATCCATTGCCGTCAAAACCGTGCTAAGCTCAACTCCTTCAGTTTCGCCCACTCTCGACCGAAATGTAACTCTCAGTCTCCGATTCTCCTCCTCAAACACGACCGCATTTCCCATAGCCCTCGCAAGAACCTCCTGCACCTGAAGTTAAAAAAAAAAAAAAAAAAAATTCGCAATTTCATGATGATGAACAAAACTAAAACAAGATTACAAGAACATCGAACTTGAAAGTCGAAGCCCTAACCCTAGCCGTACCTCATCGAAGCAGCGCAGCCACTCCTCCCTCAAGAAACCGTAAAGCTTCGGCTCTCTCTCGTCGGGATCCGGCACCGACTTCTTCAAATCCCTAACGGCCTTCGCCGCCTCGATCACCGATCCGGCGGTCAAATCCTCCCGCGCGGATCTCAGCCGTCGGATGAGATCAGAGACGATGAGGAGCAGCTGCAGAGCCTCCCTCCTGTCATCGAGCTGGAGGCGCTTGCGGCGGATATCGTCGGCGAGATGGCGGATGTCGATGTCGATGGGGCGGTCGGAGAGGAGGCGGAGGAGGGCAGAGACGTCGTCGGAGAGGGAGAGGGTTTGGGAGAAGGAGTGGGAGGAGAGAGAGAAGATGTTGGAGAAGTCGGAGTGGTGGGAGAGGAGGTAGGATCGAACCTTTTCTTTGATGTCGAGGGATCGGATCTGGAGACGGTCGATGAGGAGGCGGAGATCTGGAGCGGAGAGAGGGGAGGATTCTTCGAGGTCTTGGGAGGAGAGAAGATCTCGGACGTCGATCGAGCCGAAGAGAACGTCCATCCTTCTACTGCCGCCGCTGCTGCTGTTCGTTTTGCTTTATTTGGCTGATGGAAGTGGCTTCAGAGGGAAAAACATCTAGGCATCGTTTTAAAACAGCTTGTCTTCAAAAGTTTCAATGTTCACGAGCTGTCTTCAAATTTTCCTTTGCAATTTTATTTCTTAACTATTGCTGAAGTGACTCCACTCTACTTATTAATGTTGAGCTCGCCATCTCTTGTTTTTTATGTGGAGAGGACTTTTGATCGGAAGAAATATGAAAAAAAATTTAGGAGCCGTGTGTGCTTGTATGAATTATTATGATTATGAGGAAAGGGATAAAAAGGGTCCGGGATTATTTAACTACTTTGCACAAAGGCCCGGTGAGATCTCGGACCCTAAGATTGTAATTATCTTTAGTTAATTGAATATTGACTAATTAAGCTCAATTAGATGCTATGCAAATCCAAAATGGGTAGTTTCCAAATATAGGAAATTTTGGAGGGCTTTTTCATAATTTTTGTTTTTCGAGATTTATGGCCCAACATTACCCTTTTACTTTAGCTCGAATTCAACCCTCAAAACCTCTTTAAGGGCCGGTTTTTTTACCGGAATTCCAAAAATTTATGTCAAGAGGAATTTCAAATTCTCTAAAAAGCTGTCCACTTAAGTGAAATTCCAATTCCCTCTTCTAGATGGAGGATTTAAAATTTCAATAAATTGTATAGAGCATGAAATTCTAGAGATTCAAAAATATCATTTGAAACCTTTTAGGTGGTTAGAGTTTGAAAATCTGGTGAAAGAAACATATCATTTCAAATGTGAGGGGATAAGATGTCTCGTCGTGTAAAAACCCCCAAATTCTTTCCTTTCCTCCCAATTATGCCTCTTTGTTTCTCTCTTTTGTCCTTCCCACTTTCATTTTCCTTGCTGCCAGTGAAGATCCAAGGCATCCAATTAATATATATTATAGACGTAGGATTCGATTTCGAAATTGGAGTCCGATTTCACATTCGATTGAGAAATTGGGTTCTAATTTCAAATCAATTTCAGAAATTGTATCTCAAATCAATTTCAAGAGATAAGCTCTATCAATCAATTCAGAGTCCATTTTTGTGAAGCTTCTTTATGTGAATTCAAATTTTAATATATATATCTATTATAAATAGTGCAGATGTAAAAATCCACCTCGCTCAATAACTCTATCCAACCAAGTTAAAATGAGTCTTCTTTAGGTGGATTTATAATTTTTATATATCTATTATAGTTAGAAAATCCTAAGGGCATGTTTGGCACTTAACTAAATTAAAGTGAAGTGAAGTGAGCCCAGGCAAGAATTGACAAGGGTCATATCAAAAGTACACAATTTCAACATTCCCTCCATCTTTTTCAAAAAAAGTCAAAGAACAACCTCCTTTTTCCACTAAAAGACAAAAAAACTCCACTTTTCTATACAAAAAGTCAAAAAAATTCTATACCAAACAACAAAAAACATAACATCATCATAACACCTTATATTTTATTCTCTCTTGATTTGATGCTTCACTTCACCATACTTCAATTCACCATACATCCAAACAGGCCCGCGTGTTTGGATGTGTGGTGAAGTGAGGTGAGGTGAGGTAAAGCCTCCATTATCCAGACAATAAAAGACAATGAGTCATATCAAAAGTATACAATTTCAAAATTTCCTCCATCTTTTTCAAAAAAAGTAAAAAAAGAAACCTCAATTCTCCACTAAAAGACGAAAAAAACTCAACATTTCTATACAAAAGGTCAAAAAGATTCCATACCAAACAACTAAAAATGAAACACCATCATAACACCTTATATTTTATTATCTATTGATTTGATGCTTCACCTCATCATACTTCAATTCACCATACATCCAAACAGGCCCTTAATGTTTGTGAGTTTTAAAAGTGGATCATTGATAGTGATTTATACATATGAGCTCCACATACAATAAACTTTTTTAAAGTGGGCCTCATATTCTAATTCCTAAAGACGGGGCCACGTGCAATTTTGCAATTGATTGTTTGATTTCGATTTTAATATTAACTTTATTTTATCTTCTTTCTAAAAAAATAGAGATATATCTTATCCGTTACTATTTCTCTTATAAAGAGATTCATTCTCAAATAAAGATAAGATTTGAAAAGAGATTCATTCTCAAATAAAGATAAGATTTGAACTTTCATCAAAGAAGTATGATCCACTTTCAGATCGACCTAGCCGTGCCGTACCGTATCCTAATTAGGCCAGCCAGTGCCACCCACAAGCTGGCCCACATACCCATCCTAATCTTTTATTTTTAAATTTGCTTATATAAATTAAAAGAGACTTTATAGACTTTTAGGGTTTTCAACTTGAAATTACTAAAATTTGCTACATAAACATTGATGTTAATTTACATAAGACTTGAAGTTTCATACTCATTTATATAAAAAGTAATATTTACTTTGTATAAATGTCGGGCTGGGTCATTATTCGAACCGTAATAAATGGTATATTTTTTTGTTTTATATTTATTTTCATATTTGTTTGTTTTATATTTATTTTCTCATTAATTAATATCTCATAGAATAGCCACAAAATGGACGTTTTTTTTTTTTTTTTGGCCCGGGCTTAGCACGGGCATGCTTTACTAGTTAATATATATTAAAGACGTAGGATCCGATTTCGAAATTCGCAATTGATTGCAAAATTATACTCTAATCTCATATCAATTTCAAGAAATAAGCTCTATCGATCAAATAAATTCAAGTGACTTATCTAATTCAAACCCAAACTCTCAAATTTAAATTTAATGAGAGATTTTAGGGATTTGGAAGAAATTTTCAATTTTAGTCATCTAAATATAGAGTTTAACACATTCAACACATCTATCTACACATTAGAATTACAGATAAATATGATTTCTCATTTGATCTCAAAATATTCTTTCTAACCTATAAGGATACACGTTTTATAGATCTATGGTTAAATTTAAAATTATTAATTATTTTTTAATATTATAAATTATATTGCCCGCAATAAGTGCGGACGTGTTTTGCTAGTTTGAATTTATAGTCTTATTCACTTAATTTGCTCCTCCTCAATTGTCTTTCTTTTCTCCTTTTGCCCTTAATCATCTTTTTTTTCTCTCCATTTTGGTAAATAATATAACTTTTAGAGCACCAAAGGAAGTTATGCATTTTACTTTAATCTAGAAGACAACTCATCCACTTTTTACTATCCTTCACTTTGATCCAACGGAAGTTATAAATTTCCTTTTAATAACTAAAGTGTTTTTAGTCTTTCTTTCTTTTTTTTTTTTACTAAGGCCTTCATTCCTAATTTATCAAATAAGATATGTATTCGTTGCTTCTCTTTCTTATTTATTTAATTACTTATTATTGAACGTCTAATCCAAATCCTCTCAAGTTAGGCAAACTCATAATTTGTGCACATTGATACTTGTCTATTTGAGCTTTCGCCAAAATTTGAATTTGAGATTTTAATTTAAAATATCAATTAAATTAGATCTAATCTAATTCTTAAGTAAGAACTTTAAAGTGTCAATAAATAGAGGTACTTACAGGCTCTCTGCACTAATTACATGCCCAAAGTTTCCATTAACCTCAACATTTTTGTCTAAGCACTGAAGGATTTTAGGTGGAGACTCTTTTTTTTTTTTTATGAAATTAGACCCATATTATGATGTTTAAAAAAAAAAATTAATTCGATTTTTTGGTAATGTGGTCACAAGTAAATATGCTAAAATTATGTAATTTGTAACTCTTCTCTAAACTCCTGAACTCATTATCAAATGTTGTCGGATGTGGAAAGCAATACAAATTCATCATTTTTATCATTTTTGCTAGATTATAAGAGATCCCAAAACCCAAAACCACCCCCCCCGGTGGAGACTCTTTTTTTTTTTTTTTTTTATGAAATTAGACCCATATTATGATGTTTAAAAAAAAAATTTTCGATTTTTTGGTAATGTGGTCACAAGTAAATATGCTAAAATTATGTAATTTGTAACTCTTCTCTAAACTCCTGAACCCATTATCAAATGTTGTCGGATGTGGAAAGCAATACAAATTCATCATTTTTATCATTTTTGCTAGATTATAAGAGATCCCAAACCCCCCCCCCCCCCCCCCCCCCCAACCTAGAATTGTGTTAGATTAGATTCTAAACTTCTATCCTTTTTATTTGTGTCGTGCTCTGGGCTTGCATGGAGATAGAGCTTTGACAGTGGGTTGGTTAGCTACGGCTCCTCTCCTTTTTGTGTTTTACAAACCAAGACAGGGGGATACACATGAATGAATTGTGATATGCATACTTTATTGTTGATTCTAGCATTTTATTTATGATTAGACTACCCTTGAGCTCATTTGATATCTTAATTGGAAATCAACATGCTAGGATAGGTTTAATTAATTGAATGGGGATGGAACGATTTGAAGGAGGTCTATTGCATTTTGGAGAGGGCTAGGCCTTGGTAATATTGTGGTTATCAGCTGATCGAAGAAGGGTATTGAAAGGCCACCGTTGACTGATCATGGGAGGCCTCACGATAAAGAGTGAATGCCTACATGAGAGGATTTTGAAGGAAAGATTAATAAAGAATTCAAAAGTACGTGCTTTTATTACTTCTTTATTCATGAATGTTATTACATAGGAAACGGATCCCCTGATTCCCCAGAGAAAAGGTAAAAAGTTGTTTCTCTTTCTTCCGCCCCTCACGTGACGGGGACCTTGATTCGTCCTAGAGATGTCAAATGGGCCGGGCCGGGCCGAACACGCTGGTCAACGGCCCGTGGCACGGCCCGGCACGGTCAACGGCCTGGCCCACAAGGCACGGCCCGAGACACGGGCCGTGCTGGGCCAAGGTCGCTGGGCCCGTTGGCCCGCTAGGCCCGGGCCCGCCAGGCACGCCAGCCCACTGGGCTGGGAACTCCAGCCCGCTGGGCACGCCTGGATCAGCCCGCTGGGCACGCCAGGCCCGAGCCCGCCAGCCCGGCCCGCCAGCCCGCCAACCCGCCCAACGGCTGGCACGCCAGCCCGCCCAACGGCAGGCCCGCCAGCCCGGCCCGCCAGGCCCGCCCAACGATTTTTAGTACTTTTTTTCAAAAAAAAGTCACTTTTACCCCCCCCAACAGCCATAAAACGGTCATATAAAGGGTATTTTGTGTCATTTGTCATTTTACAAAGTCTATAAATACCTTAACCCTCCCATTCTCATTCCTCACCAATTTACACAACTCTTTCATTCTCTTTATACATTCTCTACTTCAATCTCAAAGCATTCAACTCTTTCACTCTCTCTAAGAAGTTTTTGGAAGGCCAAACATCAAGTCATCAAGAGACAAGATAAAAGGGGCCTTCAAAGATTTAGAGGTATTTATATTATTTAAATTTGAGATTCCATATATATAAGTTTATATTATATTATATTAACTCTCATTTTCTCCCCTTTCTTATATTAATTATCACAAAAGAAGGCTATTAGAGCCTATTACTATTATTATTTATAAAGTTTATTTTTTGAAATATGGCAAGAAGACTTCCCACAGAATCTTCTTCTGTTAATTTAGGGGGGGAACATGAAAACTTTATTGAATTAGAAGATGAAGTAGGTGATTTACCACCACTTCCTCCTCAAAGTTCTCGTAGATCAACCAAGAGAAATAGAACTTCACCAGTTTGGGAAATATTTACAAGGTTTGATATTATTGAAAATGGAAAAACAGTTGAAAAGGCAAAATGCAAATTTTGTAGTAAGATTTATGGTGCCACGTCAAAAATGGGTACTGGCCATTTGACAAGACATATGCAAAAATGTCTTGCCTTACATAAGCCGGCTGATGCATGAACAAGGAAGCCTGGATCACAGACCCAAATTTCTAGTACTAGTGGTGGTGGTGGTAGTAGTAATAGCAGTTTAGGTCTTTTTTCTTTTAATGCACAAAGTTGTAGACAAAATCTTGTTAAAATGATTGTATTATCCGAATTACCATTTTGTTTTGTTGAAAATGAGTTTTTTGAAAAATGGGTCCAGGAATACTGTCAACCACAATTTCACAGTATTTCAAGAAATACAGCCAGAAATGATGCTATTAGACTCTGGCAGGAAGAGAAAATAAATATAAAAAATTACCTTGCAGAAATTCCTGGCAGAATAGCCATAACCACAGATATGTGGACATCTCAAGGGGGTGACAGTTATCTTTGTATTACTGCACATAACATAGATTCAAAATGGATTATTAATAAACGTATAATTAGTTTTAGCACTCTTGAATGGCCACACAGTGGCACTAGAATTAGTACATTTATTTTGGAAAAACTAGATGAATATAATATTAAAGAAAAAGTTTTATCTGTAACTTTAGATAATGCAAGTAATAATACAGTGGCTATTGAATTAATGAGAATGCTGATGCCACTTGCAACTTTGATAGATAGCACTATCTTTCAAAATAGATGTGTATGTCACATCTTAAATCTCATTGCAAAGGTTGGTTTAAAACATATTGTAACTTACACAGATTCTATTAAAGACATAGCTAGATTTATTTTCACATCCGCACAAAAAAGACAATTGTATGCCCAAATATGTGCGAGGCAAGGCGTATCACCTATTAAAATACCTAAGGAGGTAGAACATAGATGGAATTCTATGTATGATTTGTTAAACAAGGCACTTGACCGAAGAACTGTTTTAAATGAATTTTGTGCTTTTCATGCACAACATTTGATTATTAGTGATGAACATTGGGAGTTATGTGCGCATATAAGGGATTTATTAGAAGCTTTTTATACTTCAACAGTATTTTTTTCCGGGATATATTATCCCACATCTAATGAAGCTTTAATGAAGCTTTTTAAAATTACTGTACAATTCTGTAGATTTAGAAATCATGATTTACTGAGTACCCCTGTTAAAAACATGGAAGAAAAATTTAATAAATATTGGAAAGAGGCTCCAATGACATTTTCTTTAGCTGCCGTATTTGATCCTAGGTTAAAATTAAGTGGTGTACAATTTTTTATTGATGAAATAAATAAAAATATGAATTATATAAATTTAAATACTTTATCAATTATTAAGACAAATTTACAAGCACTTTTTCAATTTTACTGTGAGCAAATGGGTACAGATGGGCTTACTATGGGCAATTCAGAAGTCCAGCAAACAGGTGTTGGTGAGTGGGATGTGTGGTATTCTTCCTTATCTACGAGCATAGCATCCGGCTCAAGTTCAAGTAGTACTATAACGGAGTT